>CM075339.1:78017713-80417713 GCA_037788925.1 Mytilus galloprovincialis | reverse complement strand
ATTGCACCAATATTTGGACCTTATTTGCGCCAATGTACCTGTACACATATCTATCCTAAATTGTATATTGTATAACATTCTAACAGCTATGTTATTCGTCTATGCGTCTTGATATGTAACAGATTTACGACGGAAGTTCTCCCGGATATATAAAGTATCAACAACAACAACAAAACAAACATAAATGTAGCTCACAATGTTAGATTGGCAGTTTTGCTGATACTAGTAAAACTCGAATTTAAGGATCAAAAGTTCCCTTTTCACTAGTCAAATTTTCTCTAACAATTTAGGACAGTTTTTTGATAGATAACTTTGGCCACAATTTAACATCTGACCCGGAAAATTTCCATGTCTGTGAATTAAACCCCAACTTGGTAACATCTAGAACATTTTGGCTAAAAAGTTTTTCTCAAGTTATAAAGTATAATAAATCTTTAACTTTTAGTATTTCGATAATATATCTTAATTTGAATCAATGTGTTTCCTATACATCTCATTAAGGTCTTAACAATAAGGAAATAGGCATGTTTTAGAACGAAAGTATGAACAGTCCGGCTAATTTTATATTAAATGTTTGCGTTTAAATAAAAGTAAACCTTTACACATTGTGTTAGATCCTCAGAGTGATCTAAACCCATGCCTCTGTGACATGGTGGCTACAGTGCCATATACCGTTTAACCTACTAGGCTACTTAGTATAATAAAACATAGATTTCGTTTATTGACGAATGCCTTTCTTCGTCGGCTTTATTAAGAGTTTTAACATAGTACATAAAGCTGTTTGATGTTTTATGCCACCAAAATGTTCCGTGGCATATCGGAAAGAATCTTACATTTCAGCAGTTCTCAATTGTGTGTACCTGTAGGATACTACATTTAGTAAATAGTCACAACTATAAACGGTAAATTGTGTTTCAACTTTATGACCGATATTCTAATAATGGTTAAAACGGACATAACGTTAGTTAGACGAGATTCGAGAAGTGGTCAATCAACTAACCTCGATTGATCGCAGCTTTCTTTGATTGAGGTACGGAATCAGTCGCGAGTTGTGACGAATGAAAAAGACTTTTGTTTAAAAGACAGCCATGGATAAGATAGACATGTCTAGCAGGTTTGCATACATCAGATTAGAGTACATGTAAAAAGACAAATAATCATGTCACGAAAAAAAATGGATTAATACAAGGTTACAGGTTTCGTGGAAAAATCTGTACAGAGATAAAAAGCACTTTCCATGTGTCATTATGAGCTTTAGATTAATTTGAAATTTACATGCTTTAAATTCAAACAAACTTATAGCATGAACATTATATATGACTTTGCATTTAGCAAAAAGGATATTTTTTGTTATGAACTTCCAGATATAGATTTATTTTTGTGGTATTGCGAAATAAAAAAAGGTATAAATTATTTATTTTTCAATTAACACAAGCATTTAAAGATATGTTAATAAAAGTATACGTTATTATATATGACAAAAATGTAATACGCGGATCGCTTGAAAATGTTGAAAGCTTGAAAAGTACATTTGTCCTAATACTATTAATGTATTAATTAGTAATACAATGCTCTATTATCAATTAATTATAGATTGCCACGAAATACGATACATAAGTATATTTTAATTCAAGAGGCAGTACGAAAATAAATAATCCGAAAACAAACGTGTTGCTGATTGATTTCAAATCTTTTAGGAAGCAATCATTTAGCTTCACAAGAGGAGTCGGTGGATTATTACAATTACAACTTGCATTAACAATCAAATAAATAATAGATAAAAAGTAACAGTCGTATTTTAAGCAGAAATACTCGCGAAATTGCGTTTAAAATCATAAACATAATAGAATGTGTGAAATAATGTTCCCAAGGTTGTTTTTTTCTTATATGATAAGATTTCCGTTCGAAAAATAAGTATGACAACAATCATCAAAATTGCGGAAAACGTTCAGGTTTATGATTTTGCACCTTTTCCTGACTCCCTGCATATATATATATGTGATATGTGTATCATGATTTTTGAACGTCTTTCAAAGCTTCGAAACTGGTCATGCTATCCACCTTGCAAACAATTGTAGCATAAAGATTTATTAATTTGTAGAAATTGATATGCTTTAGTCTATATCTATAGTTCCTTGTAATAAGGGTGACACCTGTGGAGCAGGACCTGCTTACCATTCCAGAATACCCGAGATCACTCCCAGTTTTAGGTGCGATTCGAGTTTGAATGTCCCTTTGGTATCTGTCAATCCTTTTAAAGACTTAATTAAACATTGATATTAAGCGAAACAAAGAACACAAAAAAAAGACAGAAAAAAAATAAACTAAAGCGAACAATTTTTTTCATTACTCTGTTTTCAGTAATTTAAAATAACATTTTATAAAAATTAAGAACGTAACGTAAACAAGTGCACGAGTAGATGCACGTTGATTTCAAACTCGTTCAGAAGTGCACATTGAAACTATTATGTCTTAATAAATCAAGGCATCACTTTATTATTGGTTTAACACTTTAATTACATATGCATACCACATTTCTTAATTGAAATATAGATCTCATTTCTTGAAGTTCGTAATTCCATCAAAAATTTGTTAAAGTACAATTTGATTCGGCCTAAAGGGTAGTTACACTATTATAGTTTCAAGATGTTCGGCATTATTTAATACACGATTGTTTTTTTTTCAATCGGCGCAATTGCTTTATTTATAATTCAACATCGTGATTACATAACAGACTTACAGGTATAACGAAAAAGGGAGGAATATATTAATCGGCAAAAACATCCACAACACAGTCTCATATGCATGTACAAGATTGTATATGATGAGTATGCTTTGTTGTTGGTTTCCATGTTTAAGGGTTAATGTTCTTGGGGGTTGGGGAACAAGGTGTTTTGATTCGGACCTCAATTTATTTAACTTTTTGCTAGTTCGGTTATTTTGAAGAAGTACTAATTTTCGTGATGTAGTGGACAATGTTATTCATTTTCTTTAACTGAAAAAAATAATAAAAATAAAAGAGAAATCTTTCTAAAATATTGTATACAAAAATATGTCAATTTTAATGCACTTAATTTTACTGATAAACTCGTGTGATTGAACACCAAATAATGAGCAGTTTTGTCTTTTATTAAAGAGTCATTAGAACTGAGGAAAGGAGAACAATAACTGTTTTTATCATACGTATTATAAGTTTGTCGAGTTTTCATTATGTTTGTTTTGTCTATGTATTTGTTTTTTGTTGGTTTATTTTTGGCAAATAAAGAATTATATATTCGTTTTGAGTTCGTTCAACGCCATCTTAAACAGAGATACAGTGTACAACGAGAATAGTTTAGAAGTCTTTATATAAACTGGTGATTAATCTAGTTAGAGGGAGTTCAGTTCGTCAATGGTAAATCCTCCTTGGAGGGGAAAAGGGCCATTAAGTTACACTAAAATATCCCCAGTGAACAATTTTGGAGAAAAATTGAAAGGCCATTTCATTCATTCTTATATTGAAAAATCTTAGCAAAAACAGTTATTTAGGTCTAGAAATTTTTGCCACATGGATTAATAGTGAGATATCAACCAACAGGCTATAAAGAGAAACATTCAACACCCGGTGGCGGTTTACACTTAGTTTAGTATTTGATCATTATATTCAAATGGTGCTGAATGCCCTGTTTTATGACAATAATCTCAATATGATATTGTTGGTACTGAATGAGCCATTCCAGTTAATTTCTGGCAGAAGGGGATGGATGGGGAGATTTTTTTGTATACGTATCAGAAAAACATCATACAAAACTACATATCAGATCTAAAAAGTAAGACCTATCAGATGTAGAGTTTCTGTCCATATTGGGTGGATGGGCTTTAGTGGGGAAAATGAACTACTGCTGTAAGACACTTAGAAGTTTTTTGCGTATACTTGTACGTGTCAGATGAAAAAAAACCAACAAATTACACCTATAAGATGTATACATTTTATACCCCTCAGAAAGGACCAACCATCCCATTTAGCAGACGTTTCTTGGAATGGCCCAATGAATTCGGACGTTCAGGATTCAATTTTTGTTTGTTATAATCTTCACACATACAGTAAATCAATAGTCTTTAAAAGTAAATGTGTATCTGTATACATTATAGTAAGTAAACACTGTTTGCTCTCTTACATTTTGAAACAAGTCAAATCTGAGAATCGATTATTTTAAACAAAATGTTCTAATTTCTCTTTGAACATGAAAATCGATAGTATAGAATCGTACAATTAAATTTTTTTTCAATGATTTCGAATTGATTTTAAAAACTTAATTTAATTATACTTACAGAAATCAAAGACAGCATGTACAACGTACCAAATTAAAATGATTTTTAGAAATAACAAATCGTTCAATACATTCAATAAATCCATACAGTTATCTATATATCTTTTCTCACCTAAATATTTTCATAAGTTCAGGACTTCCAAATGTATATTTATAGTTTTGAACATTCATAGAATTGATCTCATCTCTACATTGTTAAATACTATTGTATCGAAGATTTAGACACTGTTCAAAATAAGATCCCCGTCATTCCGTATACCAAATAGATAAACCTTATAATTACTATGGACTTAATATGCTTGGATTTAAGGATTTATATCCAGAGAGATCAGATAAACAGTACCAATATTATACAGAGTAATCAGCAAGGACCGATAACTCTGCATGAGAGATTGGATCAGTACAGCTTCATAAGAGATGTATCGAAACGAACAAAAGATAAGCAATAAGCGGAAACGAATTTGAAGTCTTTGGGACTTTCAGACTAGAAAATTAGACAATATGTCAGCCCGTTAGGTCATACGAGAAAAATCAATGTTAACCTGACAAAACTTAACACAATCCTTGACAACATACATTTTATACTTCTTTGTAACCCCGCCTACGTTTCTTAAGACAATTGTTTAACTTCGACAGATCTTTATCATACGGTCCATTATAAATATCTATGATTAAGTATATTGATAACAGAAATGAAGGTTTAATACCTTCCAAGAAATGTAGGTCCTGAATTAATAAGAATTCTTTGAAATCTAAATGAGTCATGATTTACAAAAGTTCAAGAAATTCTTTGGTGTCTTGATGGCCCAGTGATCTAAGTAGGTCATCTACAGTCGTCACTACCATGTCAACACTAAATTGTGTATTGTATAACATTCTAACAGCTATTGTATTCGTATATGCATCTAGATATGAAACGGATTTACGACAGACGTTCTCATGGACATACAAAGCTAGCAACAAAAATAACATAAGTGTAGCTCACAATTTTAGATTTGCAGCTTTGCTGGTACTAGTAGAACATGAATTTAAGGGGTCAAAGATCCCTATTCACTCAACAGTCACAGTTTTCACTCACAATTTATGACATTTTTTTAATAAATAACTTTGACCCCAATTTCCCAACCCAGAAAATTGCCGTGTCTGTGAATTAAACTCCGACTTGGTCTTCTAAAACACTTTGACTAGAAAGTTTTTCTGAAGTTTTAAAGTAAAATAAATCTTTAAATTTTAGTATTCGATAATATAATTATCTTAATATAAATCAATGTGTTGACTGTGGAGCACAATCATTTTAACACTTATTAAGATATTTCCTTTACATCTCATTAAGGTATTTAAAATAAACATATTTAAGAACGAAAGTATGAGCAGTCCTTTTATTTTTATATTTAATGTTTGAGTTTAAATAAAAGTAAACATTTAAAATTTTGTTGATTCTCAGAGATTTGAACCCATACCTCTATGACATTGTGGCTACAGCGCCATTTACCGTTTGACCAACTAGGCTATATAAAAACATAGATGTCGTTAATTGGCCAATGTATTTCTTCGTCGGCTATTTGAAGAGTTGTAACATAAAGCTGTTTAATGTGTTATGCCATAAAAATGTTTCGTGGCATATCGAAAGAATCTTGAACTTCAGCGGTTCTGCATTGTGTGTTAGATACTACATTAACTTAACAAACACTCACAACTATAAAAGGCAAAATGTGTTTCAACTTTACGACGGACACATATGGCTCAAACAGAAATGATGTTAAGGTGGTATGGGAGTCTAAAATAAAAATGATAGAATTTGTTCATACTTTGCCAAAACGTAGTATCTATTGATATATGTTGAAACATGTAATTAAAATGATAGGTCACCGCGCATTTTTTCAAGGTACAGGACGTGATAAAATGACACATTTTGTATGGATTATAGAGGGAAAAACTCAATTTTGTTATTAGAAACTAAACAAAATGATAGAATTGTTAAATACTTAAGGAAAGGATAGCTTTCAGACAATGCTTTGAGAACATCAAAAGAAAAGATAGGGTCACCGTACGTTTTTTCAGGCTGAAATACAAAATAGGAAAATTCCATGTAGAATCCTTCAGAAAATGCACTGTTTAAGAGTTACTTCCCCTTAAAATGCCTATTTAAAAAAAAAAAAAAATACCAAAAATAATCAACATTTGTAGAGATATTTGATAATAATAAGTTAAATTCTTATAAATTGGTTCTTTTAAATAAACAATCAAATTTAAAATTTTTATTCCTGCATCAAATTTTGCTAACTTGATAGAAAATCTGGACCTTTGGTTCTCTGTTTTCTACAATCCAAGATGGAGGAAGACACCCATACCACCTTAAGGTGGCTCGGGTGTCTTCCTCCATCTTAGATTTTGAAGTAACACATAGCAGTTGTCTCTCAGACTGCTTCTCTTGATAGAGGTACGGAATGGACCGAGTTGTGACGAATGGAGAAGTCGGTTGTATTACTAGACAACCATGGACAAGATAGACATTTCTACCAGGAGTGCATATATAAAGTACACGTAACAAGACAAATAATCAAGTCACTAGAAAAAATGGATGATTACAAGGTTACATGTTTCGTGGAAAAATCTATACAATGATAAAAAGTACTTTCAGAGAATTTGCTGATTATAATGAATCATCATGAGCATTTTACCTGACGTTGGAACACACAATTTAGATTAATTTGAAATTTACATGTTTTCAATACAAATAAACTTTTGCTACATGTATAACAAGAAAATTACGTGATTTGCAATTAGCAAAAAGATATATCTATTTAGCTGTTATAATAATAAATTGGCACGAAATACGATATATAGGTATGCTTTTAATTTATGTAAAAGTCGGGTTAAGGGTGTCAAGGTTACAAAAATAAATAATCAGAAAAATACGTGTTGCTAATAGTTATTGAATCTTAGAGAGCAACCATTAAAATTCAAAAAGGTGGGGTATGTATGGTTATTTGTCCGAGTCAAAAAATGTTTTTTTCGCGAACTTTTTTTTAGTTTTTCAAGGCTACCAATCAAATTACCTTTTTCAATATTAAACACTATAAGATATTGGGGAAATCTGGAATCCGATTTTGTGTTATTATCAGCTTGGCAACAATATTGTTTTCATCAGATTTGAGATCAGAATACTGTTTTAAGAAAAAAAACACCCCCACCCCTACGTGAAGTTAATTGTTGCTCCTTTATCGATTATAATTATTATCTGACTATTGAAGAAAATGTTTTGGTAAATCAAGTCAGTACTTCGGTACTTCTGAGCTGTTGATATCCTGGGTACCTCGGTGACCATGGTAACCGGTTAAACTACACCAAATACTTGTTTGTACTTTATTGCAGTGCAATAATAGTTATCAAAGATAAAAACATGTACCAGGATTATAATTTAGTACGCCAGACGCGCGTTTCGTTTACATAAGACTCATCAGTGACGCTCATATCAAAATATTTATAAAGCCAAACAAGTACGAGCAATAATACATTCTGCATGACAAAACGTATTACATTTCGTACATAGAATAGATAACAATCATAATGGGAGCAATTATTTAGGGTACGTTAAAATAAAAAATAAAAATCTACTCAATTTAATTGCAGCTTTAACTATTTTTTTTATAAATTTGAACATTGAAGTCAAACACCATGTGTTTTATGAATCGAATGCAGTGCAATTTGTTATTATGGAGTAAGCAATGGGTGAAATGTATTGCAAAGTATTGGTGTATAGATTTCATTTTCAATGCAAAGCTTAAGTCATTCAATTATCTCTTACATGTTAAAAGATTTGTGTGTCAACAACAATTTTTAGCTTTCAAATTTTGTTCTACATTACAGAATTTTAAATGGTATTCATGTTTCACTTTTTACAGACATAATGATAAATCCCTTTGAGACGCATACATTTTTTAGTATAATTGTTTCAATTATGTTTGAAAACGAATAATATCAGTCCATCTCATTAAATCTAAGAGAAAACAATGAGATTGCAATCAGATCTCAAATTACAGAGTAGAAATAAAAAATTAAAATAAAAAACCAATTCCAACTTCAAAAGATTCAATTACAGATTACTTTTTTTGTAATAAATATTGAATAATAGAAAAAATACTAGGACGAAGTTAAATAATTCCCTCTCATGATTTTATTCTTTTATATATACATTTTGTATTTATAATTCTATACAAAAAGTACAGATGTTTTATTCAATGGAGAGTTTTGTTTCCTAAAATGAAAATCATAGTACATTGTATTTCACATTTGAGGGTCTGAATGGGAGATACAGAATAGAAAATGATGGGAGAAAAATATTAGGAACAGAAAAAATAGCTAATACTTTATATTAAGCGAATTAATAACAGATTAGAAACCATATACTACTAGTAATTAGATAATATTTTCCGTGTACCCCCAAACATTAAGGTTCATGTGGACCATCGTCTAAAATGGCTGCATTTTCACCTCATTTTCTGTGAATACAGACAAAATTGTGCAACTGGAAAAGTTTCAAGGCATAGTATGCCCTAGAGAAATAAATTTCTAATGTATTGAATGACTTGTGATGTTTAAACTACTAAGTTTGTGAGTGTTGCAACTGTAAAAATGTGTAATACAATGTACTATGATTTCAAATTAATTTTACATGCAGTTAAAGTGTTGGGTACCACCTTAGCAAGAGCATAAAGTTTGCATCATTTTATAGTGTTGTGAATTCTATACTGTGACAGCTAATTCCCTTTTTACAAATTAGACTTACCAAGTTAGACTATTAACTGGGTTTTAAATGATACGAACAACACGACGGGTGTCACATGTGGAGCATGATCTGCCTACCCTTCCGGAGCACATAAGTTGTTCCGGTTTTTCGTGGGTTTCGTGTTGCTGAATCTTTAGTTTTCTATGTTTTGCCTTCAACAATGAGCAAAGCCCATACCGCATAGTCACTATAAAAGGCCCCGAAATGACAATATAAAACAATTCAAAGAGAAAACTAACGGCCTTTTTTATATATGAAAAAAAATTAACGAAATAACAAATATGTACATGTAACACATACAATGTAAACAAACGACAACCACTCAAGTATAGGCTCCTGTCACACAAGTGCACGCTAATTGTTTCCTCATTACGGATCAAACAGACATGTACCGGACGGAATTTAATTCTTTTAATAGAATTCATTTTTATACAATGTCAACTCACTTTTGCATGACTACCGCATTTGAATCATCAACCGTTATTGTAGTAATGTAAGTGCAATTACAACTGACTAATTATGGTTAAGTAGCACGCGTTGTCGTGCTAAGCAGAGTATAAGTCTACTCGAATTTCAAGTATCGGTTGAGAGGATATATGTTAACGACTGCTTTACAAAGGTATAAAAATTAAAATATATGATTTTTGTTAAAATCCCAATAAGGGAGCTACCATTTTATTTTTCACTCTCTTCGGTCCTGCCTTTTTTTTTTAGTTTATCCTGCCTTTTTTTACCTAAATTGTCGTCCTGACTTTTTTTTTGCAAGTGTCTCATCCTGCCTTTTTATTTTACTTACAATTCCTGTCCTGCCTAAAATTTCATCCTACACCCCCCCCCCCCCGCCCCCCCATAAAAATCAAATGGTATCTCCCTAAATCTGTTTGATTTTCCCCTTCTCTCAAAGTCCCTTTCTTTTTTTCCAAAAATCTTTATTTCGAAATGCAAAATGTATCTATTGATAAACATACAGATTTTCACGTGCTATGCATATACTGCATGATGTTTGTCCTGTTTACACAAATGTATGTAAACTGTCAGAAAAGTATCTCTAAATAAAAAATGGTTGTCAGATTTTGCAAGTGCAAAACCTCTGTTGCATTTTCTTATCATGAATGATTCTAAAAATTATAAAAGTGTTCATAGATATAGGAAGATGTGGTGTGAGTGCCAATGAGACAACTCTCAATCCAAATAACAATTTATAAAAGTAAACCTTATAGGGCAATGTACGGTCTTCAACACGGAGCTTTGGCACACACCGAACAACAAGCTACATGTATAAAGAGCAGTCTATTTACTTACATGTTAGTTCGTGTCACTGTCCATCTGTTGTCGTGAGGCATGCAATAATATGTATAGTATTTAAATCATCGTTTCAGATTGATTATGATTATTTGATAAAAGGTCAATGATGATAATGAGTCTTTAAACTATAGGTCCTTAGACGAACCTTTTAATTTTACATTTTTTACTAATACAATAGAAAATGAAATTGGATATGTGTCAAAGTGACAAAAGATCGAGCAAAGAGCAGAAAATACCGTAAGAATAGGATTTTAAGCGGAGAAAATAGATTTGCGATTTTAAAATGTTGCTTAAAATGGAACACTTCTCTACGATTTGCAGACCAGAAACTCCTAATACTACATGTATCTTACAATCGTGTAATTTGTTCATGATATTTTGTTACCTTTTTTCATATCATTTTTGAAATAGTTGTTCCCCCCTTTTACCATTTCTGAATTATTTATTTTCTCTTTCTCTGATACCATTTCTACAAGGCAGCACCGCACCCGAAAAGTGGAAAGGGTTTGGTATAAGTATTAATAACTTGTTTCCAAATACACAATAAATAAATATATTCAAACTAAACAACTGTTTAGATCTCCCAGTATTCCGAATATCAATATGTATAATTACTCAACAATAAATCTCTAAGTAAATTAGATATTAGGTGTGATTTTTAGTATCATATTAAACATTCACAGTGTCACACTGTATATTTAACAATACTGAGTATCTTCATATTTGGATGAAATTACAAACTTTATCGTCACATTCGGTTTAAACCTTTTGTGACTGCACTTAAAATTATGAACACGTTTATAAATAAGTTTATGTTGCATATCATCGCTGCATAATGACACCGTAAAATATGACTAAAGAGGGTCTGGATGGGACCTCATATTTTTTAATTTTTTTTTTTAATTTTTTTTTTAAAACTTTTTCTGGTACTATTTAAGGAATGACTGTAATATTTTTTCTGTCTAAGACGAAATAACATAAAAAATTTGGTGCACACTGAATAACGCGACTAAATTATGTCTATAGGTCATAACAAAATAACGTCAGCCAATCACAAGACGCGTTACATCCAAAATTAAATTATACTGTTATAGCAGTCTCAGTCCATTTTGTTCTCTCCTAAATTTAAGCACCCCCTGTTTTTCTCTATTTTTAATTTATTACTTCTTTTTCTCTCTTCTTTAATTATATTGCCATTTATGCAGAATATTTGCCCATTAATATCTATTTTATAGCCCCACCCATCCAGACCAACGTTGAATATCTTTATACAAATCAGATAGGGTTGATTTATTCAAAATATTTAATTTCTATATAAATCATAATTTAATTTGTGTCGTCTTACGAAAATAATTTCATATTTAAATCTCTTCCTTTAAGTTCTCATGCAAAACAGTCCTCTTCAGCGGAAAATGAATTTCTCAAAATGAATAAGCATATTTTTTTTTAAACCAATTGCAAGTAGGAGGATATTTTATTTATACGATGTATTTAATAACTTTACTTTTTTATAATTTGTTATTACTTTTTGGTTAACTTCCAATGATCACATGCATACACTATTTAAAATGAAACTAACACTAAATGCAAGTTTCTTTGAATTACCGTAACGTTTTTTCAAAATTTGAAAATATTTTATTGATATAAAAATAACAAAATGTTACAGTAGTATGATTGCCAGTGAGACAAGTATACTTTACGACATTACATCTAATGACGTAGAATGTAGCAACTATAGGTCCTCGTACGACCTTGAACAATGAGCAAATACATGTACCATATAGCAAGATATAAAAGACCTCGGCATGACAAAAATAAAAGCCCCACAATAAGACCCAAAAACCCCCTACAAAACGACAACATCGGTCTTATTTATGCACAAAACAATGTAACAGAAAGCAACAACGTCCGATCCACTAAATTAAAAGTCCTTGGGTTAAGATAGACACATGAAAAATGTGACCATACTACACCCATTTCATGAGCATTCATTAGACGAAGACTTTTCGTGTAATTAATATCGGGCTGAAATGATATGTTTTCCTCTAGTTATTAGATTACTATTTTTATCCCTTATAAACTAATACACACTGTTTTGAGTACGAGTGGACAAGAGCGTATTACTCTTTATATTCAGGAGCCTCAGTGGCCAAGTGGTCTAAGTAGTACTTATAGCCAGTCAACACTGAGGTTGTGAGTTAGAACGCCGCTCGTGCGGGTGCTCTCGACTCCAATCTTATCGACTAGGATTGGCAATTGTCCTACCGACACCGGTGCCTAAAGGTGGCGTTAAAACCCAAACGAAATATAATAAAAATCAACTCTTTTTACTACTGATAAAACACAAACAAAGGATGGACAGACTCATGTGGTCAATAACGGTATCTCAATTACTTCAGTTAGACTAGAAAAACATAAATTGTTTGTAAGACTCTGATCAAAGTTCTCAGAGCTGATGTAGGTGGCTTTAAATAGAAATTCCCAGCATCTTATTACAAGCAGATGTTTTACCTAATTATATAATACTTTAGAGGGCGTTAAGGTTAGAATTAATAAATATATTTTCCAACTCCAGCTTCTTTTGAAATTTTCAATACATCAGAATGAAAGCAGGCTACTCAATAGTTAATTACTGCTAACAACATCATAAAAAAATCCGTAAGTGATTGGGGACGTTATTTATGCATTATCTTATCTAATTAGTTCTGTCTGTATTTTCCACGTAAATCATCATTTGATTTTTTAAAATAAACAAGCATTAGCCTTTCAAAAAGGGCTAGTCGACTCTTAGCCGATGAAAATGGACAGTGCTCTCGCTGTGTAGATTAATTCATTTACTAGAATAGCCACGTGCATCAATCAACAAATTTGACCACACACGTGATGTCACACGTTATGAAGTATATCGTTAAACGTTGTAGTTTACGAAACTCCAGAAGATTCGACTATTTATAGATAAAAGTCACCTGTGTACCAATATCATGAACATGCATGATTAATGATCAGGCAACATCTAATGGCTATAATGGAGAGGACAAACTCCTAGGAGTCGATAACTAGGAGTCGATAATAAAAGATCTTCGTAGATGCAGGTAGCAGATACCTTACAATCATACGGAAGTCCACAGCTAGGGGATCTAAATAAATAACATCATATCTTTATCTCAATATATACAAATGTATCTCTTATTTCGATATATATAATTAAATCGTTATATCGTCATCTCGATATATCTTTATCTTTATCTCTATATTGATAACGATTAAATTATATCGAAATAATGATATAAACATTAAAATAATGTTATGATATTATTCATTTAGATGTCCTGGGCTTCCATAGTACAATTGCATGCGAACATGCCAATCAAATGGCAACATTTTTGTTATGTTTTTGTGTACATGTAAATGTACGTCAGTTGCACCTTTGTTAAAAGGGGAGTTTTATCTTTTATTTCAGAGAACAGACTTCGTTACAGCAACAATAAGGTAGTAGAAACAGCTACTCATAAATAAATTATCATTGAAGAAATTGAAAAAAAACAACATAAAAAAAATCTTGATAACTGTTGGATGATCTTGGATGGCTTTATGTCTCGACATATCTTGGTTAATTAAATGAGATTTTGTGTTATCGTGTTCTTGTCGTTGTCATTATTGTCATATCGTTTGTAATTGGTGAAAATATAGTTTAACGTATCAAGTTTATGAAGTAAAATTTAAAAAAAAAATAAAAAAATGGGCAGTTCTATAGAAATCTTATAACTGACATATCGAAGTTAGACCTAGTCAAAGATGCAATTATATAATAGGATATTTCGACACGTACATTGAAATATAATGCAGTAATTTATTATTTAAAATAATTTGATATTTGAACACATGCGCTAAAATATAATGCCTTGATTTCATATTCGAACAAAAGTGTCAATAGGGTTTGGATATTACGTAATCGAGTTTTATTATATATATATATATAAAAAAAACTGTATTGTATGTCTTTCATTTGGAACACAAGAGAGATGGAAATCCCTCAAATTCGAGCACGCATCATGTCTTGACCTCAAGATTTCAACACACTACTTTACGTGTTTATGTTGACATTTTCAAAATTGAATACATGTTTTTGTTTCTGGTATCAATTTCAATATCGAAATTCGTTAACTTTTATTTTTTTTAAATGTATTTGTTACTATTCTTCGAGTTTTACTGCAACCAGCTAGTCGAGATTGCCTAGCTTAAATGCACCAATGCCACAAAGCAATAGAACGACATGGGTACACCTTTGTTCTAAATATATATTCTTTAAACTACATGTACCTCCAGAATCAAATTTTGAATCTTTGTTCTAACAAAAAATACATAACAGTTTCGTTTGAAATATATCCTGTGTGTAAATATTGAAATTAAAGTCAATTAATTAAATTGGTGCAAATACGCACAATCTTGACATTTTCTTCGTACATGTAAAAATAACATTGCTGCTTATATTAAAAAATAGACCAATTACGTCATAGTAAAACAGCATTGCAATCTGTATGGCAGTTTAAGTGATGTACTTTGGTAAACAATCCTAGTGTGTTTTAAATGTAATTAAAACAAGATAATTACATATTACATTAATCCTGCAACGGTGAGTTTGGTTTTTGCTAGATCATTCTTTCAAAAATTGTAATTGGCAAAAACATGTATACTTCTTACTCATCCAAAATTGTATATTGTGAAAGTAAAAACATATGCCTAAACTACAGTGTAGTCACTGTACGGATAGTGCGAATCGAGTGTATCATAGGCAATCCGATAAAGTAGTTGTTTGGTGTTGTTAGTCATTACTGCCAAAACGATTGATTTTGATTTATTGTAGAAGAACCAGTAGCGGATCCAGAACTGTGTGTAATGACTGATATACAAAGGGGAGTGGGGCGTTCCAGTCATTCCCGATTTAATAATCAACCAAATTTGTCCCACAATAGAACCCCCCCCCCCCCCTTTTTTCTCATTGGATTCGCCTATGAGCATACATTTTCGGTATTTCGGTCTAAAGAACACAACTCAACACTGTTTTTCTCTTCCACAAATAGCAATGGGAATCACACTCAAATTATGAATTTCCAGGACAGCCTTTTAATCAAGCAATAAACAAAATTGTATTAACTTGATTTACCAATTTCCTTCGTATTGGTCTTAATGCTGGTTAGTCTCGAAAAATGTTGAGATATCTATTTGCACAAAATTTGAAAGCATCCTTTAGCATTACAACTCATTTGCTCCAATGTAACCTTTTCGATACCTAGTGTATTCATTTCGCAAAACAGTACGCAATGCTAATCTCGATAGTTAAAAAAAATATCTGGTCTCAAGTACTTAAAAAGTTTACTATATTTAGAATTTTTTATAAAACAAATATAGTTAAATATAGTACGATAGAAAGTTCGACGCATTCATAGTTATTCTAAATCATTTCGATAACCTTTGATGGCCTTTAGTTTTAAATAATACAGTTATGTAAACATATAGATTAAAAAAAAAACCTCTTATAATTTGTAACTTTCAAAGGATTTGTGTTTACAAAAACTCTTCTATTCATCATTGCATGCTAAAATGTCCTTTAGAAAAGTTATAAACTTGACGAAAAGAGTTTTGCTTTGAAATTCATTAAATTACGTTATTTCTCGAAGGTCAAATGTCTGTATACGTTATGTCAAATTTTAAATCTTCGAGGCTAAAAAAATGATAAAAAGCTAATTTTACCTACCGATTTTTGTAGTTTTGACATACCCTAATGTTAACGTTCTAATTATAGATATATGTTAGATAATTTTTGTCTGCAATTTTATTCATGCAAACCAATTCCAAATGTTTACAAAAAATGTATAACAGTCAGGGGCATTACTTAAACAAGTAACAATTAAAATTACCTATACAAGTAATGTTGAAAACGAGGCTAATTTAAATATAACTTATATAAGTTATTTTTCTGAATATTATTTTTATAGGTGTCCAAGAATACAGATTTTACTAGCTTTAAATAATTTTCACAGTTATCTGGTTATTTTTCCCTTGATATATAAAAACTAATTCTTCTGAAACACTAATTAACTTTCCGACGCACTTATCTTTCATACCGACGCTTCTGGGTCAAAGATTGGTCTCTTAGGACTATTAAATTATCATTTTCCTCTAAAAACTTGAAGGTAGACAGTTATAAATAGATAGATACTTGTGAATTAATTAAGACCTGAAGTTATTTATAATTTGTAACCGAAATCAATTAAATATGTGCCTTAGATAAGTGTTATTGCTATTTTTTTCAAAAATGTTAAAAATAACTTATTCACATAATATTTTTGTCATTATTTTCAAAGTAACCCTTTATCTCTTTACTCCTCTCAAATCTGATCAATTCTTTATTTTATGATGTAAAATGTTGTTTAAAATCATGAAAACTACATTTAGTGTAAGTTTCTATTGATAATTAAAATAACTCTATTAAGTAATTTTATTATTTTTAAAATAGAAAATTACTTATATAAGTAATTAAAAAAATAACTTGTTTAAGTAACGCCCCTGACTGTATAATGAAAATAAGATTAAAATGTAATTAGCCACAACTTAGCTATAGAAAATGGAAGATTTCATGGTATAACAAGAAATAATAGAACATGTACTTTTTGTAAAATTGATATAGAGGATGAGTTTTATTTCATCCTCAAATGTCCACGTTTTTCAAGGTTTTAGAACAATTTATATTAAGCCATTTTATTGGAAAAAAACGTCGATGTATAAATTTATTTAACTAATGAGTACTAACAATGTAAAAGAGTTGGGTAATTTAGGTAAATCTATATTTTAATTAGATCTTTTAAGCCTAGATCTGAAATGTTAAAATAATGTTTGTTTATTACTACAACACCTTCTGCTGTCACATAGTCTGTGTTTATGTATGTATTATATGTATTATTGATGTTGATATAATTGTATACCTATAGTTTATATAGAAGATATATAGTATGTTTTATAATTGTACTCGAATGTTTAATATTTTTAACAAGAGAAAACCTTAATAACTTACTGAATCTGAATCTCTGTACCACAAAGTTATAGTTATTGACCAAGCAAGTCGGTATATGGCATTTAATCTGCACAGCACGAGATGACCCAATAACCCGAACGACGTAGTTACTGTAACAATTCAAAGTAATTCAAATTTCTTACCTTTTCTTTACCGAAAGTGACTTTGCTGCCTTCTTTCAAAAACGAAATATGTGTATACCCATTCTAAAATGAAATGCAAATTAATAATCAAACGAAATTCACTTAAAATATTTCTTCTGAGTGTCATACAGTACATCCATGCATAAAACGGAAGTCATATTGTAAAAAAAGGAAAGCACTTATCGTTGTCAAATTGTTTTCTTCTCTTACAGCTAAGTGCATCATGATTGTTTATTTATTGCACTTATAGTTAATAAATTACAACTAATTGTTCTATAAATATCACGATGATTTTTAGCAGTAGGCAATCTTGATATAGAGCAAAGTAAACAGACAGTAGCATGTTGGATAGGAACATAAGTTGTGCCTATATCAACAGTTTGCAACTGGCCACTATTGTCCACCTAAAAGAAATGTTATACGGTCAATCTCCCTTGACAAACAATGGCCAACACAATTACAGTATATTTTATTTTTTTGAAAAAAGGAAACTTATCACCAAAATCCCCTTTAAGTCTTAATCAGAATACAAACTTAAAGCAAACATGTAAACAATCTATTTCAATAATAAACTGAGATGCTTGTTATCATTACACTTATTTTTTTTTACACAAGGCCTAATGTCAAACTGTGATGAATGCAATTTTTCATCCTGGACAGTTGTTTTCTTTTATTAATCAACTGAAATCGAAGATGGCCGACATTACAGTTTGATCTTTTAGAGTGAGGCTAACAGTGACGATCCTCGATTCCAATTTATAGTCTCTGTGAAATATTTCTAATTGTACCCATCTTATGAGATAAGCCTTTTTCAACTGATTTTGGTATCTCGTTCTTATGTTGTAATGTTACACCACTGTCGATGGTTAGGGATTCCGCTAAGATGTTTAATTCCGCCACACTCTGTACGTATGTGCCTGCCGACTCCCAAGTAAGGAGCCTGTAATTCAGTGGTTGTCGTTTGGTTATATATTACATATTAGTTTTTTCGTTCATATTTTTGTACATAAAATTAGGCCATTATAGTTTTCTCGTTTGAAATGTTTTACATTCAAATTGTCAATTCGAGGCCTTTTACAGCTGACTATGCGGTATGCGCTGTGCTCATGGTTAAATGGTATACGGTGACCTATAGTTGTCATTTGGGCTCTTGTGGAGAGTTGCATGTCTCATTGTCAATTATACCAAATCTTTTTTTTTATGCCCCACCTACGATAGCAGGTTTAAGTTTTTGGTCAAGGTAGATTTTGATGAAGTTGAAGTCCAATCGACTTCAAACTTGGTACACATGTTCCCTATGATATGATCTTTCTAATTTTAATGCCAAATTAGAGTTTTTATCCCAATTTCACGGTCCACTGAATATGGAAAATGATAGTGCGAGTGGGGCATTCGTGTACTGGGGACACATTCTTGTTTATATTCATTTGCAATGACTGTTAGAAATTTCAGGACAAAACCAACAGTATAATAGATACAATACTCAATCGTTATTATTGAAGAAGTTACTATTATTATCGATATAACACGTAAAAGGGAAAAATTTGTTTGTAACTACAGAAATATTTAAGGAATTACTGTAATATTTTTTTCTGTCCATGAAGAAATAACATACAAAATGTGGTGCACAATGAATTACGCTAGTAACAGGTTATTTAACAATGTGAACCACATACATTGTACTTTATGTTATTTTGAATATACTGAAAAAATATTAGTTCTTTCTTATAATTTAATCCTAAATTCCAATGAAACTGGCGTAAATCATGATAAAACGTTGATGAGGTCATTGTCACATTACAAAATTGTGTCTATGATATGATAAACAAAACGACGTCAGCCAATCAGAAGACGCGTTACATCCAAAATTAAATTATTCACGAATATAGAATCAACATAGATTTTTATGTATTACTAGGAAACTTATCAATATTGATGTTTTTCATCAAAACTTTATTCAGTATTGTATTATGACTTGAGGACAGGACAATTTTTTTGGCCCTGAGGCCTCCCTCATGTTTCTAAAAGCCGATATTTTATCAGTGACCGCTGTGGATAGTTAACCTGGAAAATAATTGAAATTAATAGAAAACGAAAAATAAACGGATTTTAGAAAAAAGGGGGAGAGCAAACACATTATTCTGTCCCCAAGTTCCCATGTAATATAAGCAATGTTTTAAATCATTTGTACGTGTTTTCTATGTCTACTACTATGAAATTAAAGACAAAAATGATGATCGATTTTGACAGACAGAAACTTTAAAACCTAAAGTTGAAAAAAGTTATTAATATTTTTAATAGTTTAAGAAATTTAAGAATTATTTACTTACATGTTGGCCTGTATTATCAATGTGACAACAACGTTTTATTTAACTTTGGAAAACCGAATCAGTCATTTTCTCCGAGTGTGATTTTTAAATGTCCATGAACTGTTTATAAATAAGTTCTGAGAACTTCCTAGTCTATGCATGTCTGTTTCGTACTGGTCTTTGATTGTGCAACGTATTCATTTAAAAGATAAATTGTAAAAATAATTTAAAAGTAAAGATATTGTATACAAGTTTTATTTGCAGAAATTGTTACCTTATCACAACGTAGTACTTTATTTCTAAAAAAAATATAGATTTTTTATATAATTATTCTTTTGAATTCATTCTTTAAATTTATGAATGCAATTTTATTTGAACAGATGAAAGGAGTAGGGGCAATAAGGCCCTTATTTGGCCCAAAAATTACTGCAAATTTAAAAGTTATCATACATATTCTTAAACTACTGAAAACTTGACTAAGTAATAAGGTACTAAGAAAAACAAAACAAATTTGATATCGAACAAGTTACCATGGCAACAAATCATGACTTGATTAGCATATTTTGTTAAATTTCGTGATTTTCCTTGTTTTTCATCAAATTTGAAGTATATTTTAGATTGAAAAAGTATGTGCGCACTCAAGAAACAACTTTATATTTGGTGAGATTATGCCAATAGTTATCATAAAGCTTCTGTTAAATTATTTGTTTGTTTCTCGGCTGCGCACTATGTTTCCTCAACGGAAATAAAGATAGAAAACTGCATAAATTCTGTATTTTCATCGTTTTTGTGAAAATAGTATACATTATGACGTAATTGTGACGTCATCAGATAAAAATCTTAATGTTTTTCATTTATATTTTTTGACCCTATGCATTTCTAAACATTATGTGCCAATTTGAAATAGTTATCAAACATTTTATTTTCTTGGGCCAAAATTGGGCCTTAATGCCCCTACTTAAATGCACTTGGTGGTTTGCAACTGAAGACTGCAAACAGTAAACGACCTTGAAATAACATTTCATAATAATGATATTTTATTTTGAAGTTTTAAATTCGTAATCCTTAAGGAATTAAACTCTCACTTTTCCTTTTTTAACTTTAATTTTAACATAAAAAGGGTGGAAGAATAACTTCGGTGTTAGGTTAAAATTAGACAGAATTCTGCTGGAAAATACCCTCCCAACACCTAAATAAAGCAATTCGAAAAACGAATCCGAAATAATACGATGTGTTGATTTATATCAATAATATAAATCAAAACATAAAGGTTATTCCTGAATAATTTTTCGAATTATTTTATTATTAAAGGCGTTAAGAACCTTTGGTGACCCCACAGTTTAAATTCTATAATAAGTAAGAAGTGAGCAATGGTCGTTACAGAAAAACGTTCATCTAATCTGTCACAGTCAATGGGATAATTTAGGTCGTCAATCAATGGCCAGGACCACACTGTTTTGAATATGATTCTAAGGAGATTTGATATCATCAGAAACAAAGCTATTTTTGTTTAAGTTGTTACCGTTTTAATTTTACGTCTAACTATTTTCACATTTTCTTTGTTTTGTTTGAATTATTTTTGGGACCCTTTATATATAGTGTTAGCTGAGGCTCCTTGTTGAAGGTCGTATTTTGACCCATAATCATGATAATGGTTTACGTTTTACACATTGTGACTTGGATTTAGAGTTAACTCATTGGCACTCATATAGCATCTTCATATTTGTATTAACTTTTATTTTTATTGTACAACATTTACTGGATTTGTATTTTAAATCAAATAAGCAACACGACGTGTGCCTGATGTGGAGCAGGATCTGCTTACTCCTCCCGAACACCTGATATCACCCCTAGTTGTTGATGTGGTTGGTGTTGTTAATTTAGTTTTCTATGTTGTGTCATGTGTACTATTGTTTGTCTGTTTGTCTTTTTAATTTTTAGCCATGGCGTTGTCAGTGTTTTTTCTATTTATGAGTTTGACTGTCCCTCTGGTACCTTGTGTCATTCTTTTACAACAAACTAGTGTTTCACCTTTTTTCATTTTCAAGAGAAAGAAGCTAACAATGTGTTTTGTATTTATAATTTTGATATTAAAACATGTTTCTATGGTCAAATGTACCATAGCTTGTCGCTTATTTGAACGAGGGACATCATGATTGTGTCATACATTTTTATATAGACGTTATCGGCGCCAAACAGGGTCTGGTAAAAGTCAGGAAGAAGATGCAGAACAACCAGCGTATAATAATAATACTTTATTCCGTCAGCAAATACAGCTCATAGCCTAAGGAAAGTATAGGGGAAGTATTGTTCATGTGGGGGGAGGGGGTGTTGTGTCCATGGCAGTACAGTGACCTATAGTTACATTTATGTCATTTGGTCTGATATATCATTGGCAATCATAACACATCTTCTTATTTTCAGAAATAAAGCAAGTATAAGTAGGAACTAATATGATGAAGAATACAACAACTTAAAAAAAAGAACCGAACTTGAAAAGTATAAATATAAGTATACGTCGGACTATGAAAAATTGAGATATATATAACCGTTGCAACTTCACAATTCTAGAAATAATGAAATTTGTGTATTTGAGCATGATACATATATATGGATTATTGACGTGTTCAGAAAGCATATTCAAATAGTACTGCTTTTTGAAAGTGTTTTTTTTTAAAATAAAATGCAATTATATAGTTTCATTCATACGGAAATCGGAAAATTAAGTTACATTTAACCAAATGTAATAAAAAATCATTGTGCTTGGCTTGATCCGCACAAGAAAAGATTTAAATTTACTGTATAACATACATGTATAAATAGAATATAGTTTATGTATTTTAGTGTCAATCCATTAATTTTACGATAAACTTATTTAATGTAACATTACGACAAACCAGGCACTACACAAATGAATTCATATGTATATTGCATGTATGTAAACTTCCTTCTACGCCTGTATACTTGTGAAGAAGTTGTGTCTGGTTGCTGTCCAACAAAATATAGACAATATCAAAATATTCTGTACAACTTATGTCAGAAGGGGGTTCAATCGCTTTTGAAATTAGATTTAATGTTAAAAAACGTGACAATATTGGATATTATACATTGTAACATGGAGAAAAATGAAATTTAGGCGGTAAAAAAGGAAAACAGTGGGTAGCGGGGAAAATGTATAAAAATGTGGGATTTGGTAAATAAGAACCTCCCTAGTCACCCTCTCATGTTAGACAGTGTTGTATCATGCATACACTTAAAAAATACATTTGACTATTATATACCCGTAATACGATTGACCTTGCGATAAAGGATTACTCGATTGTATCTTGACATTCATCTTCTAATATATCATACACACTCCAAAGATCAAAAGTTAACGTGTCATGAATACATCTAGCTGTTTTGAACCACGTGACACGGAGTCGGATTCGGAATGTGGTAGTTCGACGTAAGACGATATGCCACATTGTCATGACTTTTTGACTTGATATACAGTAAAAGCCGTACGGTTAAATGGGGTGTAGAAATATGGTAATCTTCACTCTCTCATCCGGCAGTTTTAACCATGTTAAAGAGGGGTGTCTGTCTGAGACAGTAATACCATGATGATGTCGTAAACGTAGGAACCTCTTGTAATGATTGTACCACGCTCTCTGCAAGTCAGCGAACAATTACAACAACTTTTATTAATGGTTCGTACATGTATGTGTCCTTTTCACGTCGAAAATTTGTTACCCCTGTCTAACATTCTTAATATGTTGAATGCAATTATAGTCTAATATCCTGAATTTCCTTCTGTTGACCCCTTACAAGTGTTAAATGTATAATATGGTTCTCATTCTGTAAACACAATACATATGAACTATTTGCCACTGGGCGTTAAGTAAAAAAAAACTTGGTCGATTGCCACTACTAGTAAAGAACCCAGAAGAACTGTGGATTAATAAATTTTTGTGCGTAGGCTAAGATTCATGGTTATAAGAAACCATTGTGTATATTCTGACAAATTCGATTTCGTTGTTTGATAAAAGTCGGCATACAAAAGTCCCATTTGAATAGGCACATATTATTGGAATCCCCATATCTCCTGGTTTTGGACCCCCTTTTGAAAATGGCTGGCTCTGCCCCGGTAACCAGTGTGCATACAACTCTGTAAAACTCTAATTTCTACCAATTTCCAGCGAAGTTGTGAATGTACAAAAGAAACCATTAAAGTTCCACCATCAAAATATAATTGTATCATTAACTGAAAACATTAGAGTACATGTATTATATATAAACATAATACTACCATTGACGATTAGTAGGTAATGCACATGTTTATTTACAATAGTTAAAGCTTACTTACATTTGAAATAGTTGAACAATTAAACGTAATATTTCCCATCCATTTTCATCATTATCGAAACGACAACATTGCATAGTACTTCATTATTATGTAAATATTCAAACAAATGTGTGTGTTATTCTTGATTTTACGCCTTTAAATTTCTTTCTTTCTATAAAAAAACACGACTTTAAAGATCTAGACGAACATTGAATTACGTAGAAGTTAAATGGTTTGAAATGTTTCCGGATTCCGTACCTGTATTTTAACTATTTTAATTGTTGTTGTTACGGGTGGCTAGATATTCTGTTTTCCGATTATTTTGAGATTTAGTGATAGTCTATGATACATTACGGTATCTCCATATATGACAACGCTCTTTAGTGATTTAACCGATTAACACCCAGGACAAATAAAGAACATTTAACAATAAAAAAGTATCGGATTAAATAAAAGATCAAGAATGAACCATGTGAACGGATGCAGTGGAGATAAACCGGTATTAATTATACAATAAGATGATACGACATAAAAACTTTATTACAAATTAATTATGCCGTCTTGCATGAAGTTGTTGAAAATAAAAAATAGAAGTAGTTCGAGAAAAATATAAAACAAATCAAAGTAAAATAGTTTTAAATTAATGATTGGGTGACGGTAGGAAAACCACAAACTATATATATTTATAGATAGAACGACTTACAGGAATTACCAAATAATTGGGGAAATATTGAACAACAGACAACGTCAACAGACAGCACCTGCCTCATCCGTAAAATAAGACTTTGCGGTATGGGCTTTGCTCATTTTTGAAGGCCGTATGGTGACCTATTATAGTTGTTAATGTTTGTGTCATTTTGGTCTTTTGTGGTTAGTTGTCTCATTGTCAATCATACCACATTTTTTTTTTATATTACAAAAATAATTCGCCAACATATCTTGAATTTATATGCCACACATGGTGTTATGTTAAATAATTTTTCTACGTCCCCCTCTTTATATTGATTTCAATATCCATGGAACTTTTTTTCATTGAAAGTTTAGTAGGAATTATTCAATAGCAGAAATCGTGATGCACTCTCGTCAAACATTCACCCGTTTTAAAACGACCCAACTTGTACGTGTCTATCGGCATAGTTCTCGACTTGTATGTTATCTATAATAATACATATAAATATTAATCTAATTTTTTTAAATACATATAATATTACAGTTTCTAACTTAAATATTAAACCGTCGAAAGAGCAATAACTCGCCTTATTCATACGATTTTGTTTAATGTAAATACTAATATGTTATCGGGTTAAAAAACGAAGTTTCTTTAGATTGAATGTTTTGAACATTAAATGTAAAACTTTCAATATACTCTTTGTCATTACCTGCTGTTCATGATATAATTTAGCAACATGATATTAAAAATGTATTGTTGTTTGCTTTACGTCCAGTGGCAACTATTTAATTTATGCATATTCAGTCGAGAGTAAATCATAAGAATTAAATCAAGATCAAGGTCGGATAATTTAGACTGCAACTTGAATAGAGGGAATACTGGTTATGCTGGTAACAGAAATACATTTTGAAATATACTGTCCAGTTTGAGACCCATTGATGGCCTTCGGCTGTTTTTTACTCTTTGGTCGGGTTGTTGTCTTTTTGACAAATTCTCCATTTTCATTCTCAATTTTATTGAAAATATCTATAAAAAAGGATACGAAGGTATGATCAGATAACAAAGGAATATCAAAAATCATAAGTTTAAAAACTAATGACATTTAAAAAAAAAAGAAAAAAAAGAAAAAAAAACAGAACATAAAACAAAACACAAAACGCTAATGACAGAGCAACACGATCTCAAACAAAAACCGGTGGCGACCAATGTCATCTATCGAAAACGACAGAACGCAGATACCATACATAAAAGATAATAAAAATCACACAATAGCAAACATTTGGAGACGACAACTAGACAACAATTTAGTGGCGGTTAAATAAGTAGCATAACAATCATACAATTGAGCAGCAGAAACTTCAACAACAAACCGGACAGCTTGCAGTTGCGAAGGAATAGCATTTTAGCAATCGTGGCAATTTAGAATTCGGGGATACATTTCCATTTTCATGGTTTTGTCTATTATATTTTGGCCCGTTTGACCATGTAGCCTGTAATGTGTTTCGGGTCTTATAAGCATACAACTTATCAAGTGTTACTTTCATTTTTTTTACGGCATACTCATTCTCTGTATAACTGTTGCATTTTAATATAAAAAAAACCCGTTTGTATCATGATTCAAATTACATTTTTATTGCACCCTTGTTATCTCACTTTTCCCAATTACCCTTGTTTTCTCCCCTTCCACAAGCACCCTGGTTATATCCCCTCTCCCTATCACCTTTCAGGCTTGGCATCTCCTCTTCTATTATCACGCTGGTTATCTCCCCTTCCCTAAGCTATTTGTAACATTTCCTTGCTTTCTCATTTTCCAAAGCACCTTTAATTGCTATCTCCTTTTCCCCAAAATCCTTTATTGCGGTTTCCTTTTCCCAGGCACCCATTTTATCTACTTTTCCAAAGCATCCTATCATTATCTCCACTTTACCAAGCGCTATACTATGTTATCTTTCCATCCCCAATCTATATTGTTATCTCCCCTTCCCAACGCATCCTATCCTAACCACCATCATTATCTCCACTTCACCTAGCGCCCCTATGATCTCTCTTAATCCCCAGGCTATATTGTTATCTCCCCTTCCCAACGCATCCTATCCTAACCACAATCATTATCTCCACTTCACCTAGCGCCCCTATGTTCTCTCTTAATCCCCAGGCTATGTTGTTATCTCCCCTTCCCAAACATCCTATCCTAACCACCATCATTATGTCCACTTCACCAAGCGCTACTATGTTCTCTTTCCATCCCCAAGCTATATTGTTATCTCCCCTTCCCAACCACCTTTGGTATATCCCCTCCCCTCAAAAACTAATAACGAGTACAAATATAATACACATTTTTTTATATTTTTAAGCAACATATGTTACCTTGCGGTATATTTCAAAACCGATTTTTTTCTAAACGTCAGTATACTTAAATTTCAATATCGCATGCTTCGGTGTTCCAGAACGATTGGAAACAAAACGATCGACATCAGCTGTTCTTTTTCGGAGATCAACATTTTGAGAGAACTTTCAAATTCATCTAATGAATATAACAGTAAGTAAATCATATAATCTTTTTTTTTAAATGATAGAACGTAAATATTATTGAATGAAGTATTGAGTGATTAAAAATTAAGGAGATATAGCAAATTGCAAAACGCGATAACATTAGTCCCAAATTTGATTGACATGATTGTAAGATACCACAACAAATGGAAGTTTCTAACGACCTTGACTGTCTATACAGCCCTTGCACGGTCGGTAAGATACCACAACAAACGGAAGTTTCTAACGACCTTGACTGTCTGTACAGCCCCTGCACGGTCAGTAAGATACCACAACAAATGGAAGTTTTTAACGACATTGGCTGTCTATACAGCCCTTGCACGGTCAGTAAGATACCACAACAAATGGAAGTTTCTAACGACCTTGACTGTCTATACAGCCCTTGCACGGTTGGTAACATAATGTACCACAACAAATGGAAGTTTTTAACGACCTTGACTGTCTATACAGCCCTTGCACGGTCGGTAAAATACCACAGGTCAGCATATGACCGGTAGACAGGAAAGCATATGGCCTTTTATAGAAAGTCCCATACCTAATGGACCTCATCCTAAAAGCAAAAATAAAACCTGCGAAACGTCGAAACCAAGTGACATCCTTCCGAATGAGATTTATTACCGGGTTTGAACTTACATGAGCAACAAGGCGGGTGCCACACGTGGTCATGTGGAGCGGGGCATGCTCACCCTTCACGAGCACAGTCGATCACCCTCAGTATTTTGGTTTGGTTTGTGTTGCTCAGTCTATGCTTTTCTATGTTGTGTATCCTTTGCCTCATTTTTAAAAAATCACTAATTCTTTTGTAATGCTCCATTTTGATGCTGGCAAGGAAGATGTGATGTAATAGAATGTGTCTGTCGGTGGCATTCTATGGTAAATTTGTCTATCAACATCTTTACTTTTTTGGTTGGTCTATATAGATATAGGAAGATGTGGTATGAGTACCAATGAGAAAACTCTCAATTCAAGTAACATTTTATAAAAAGTTAACCATTAAAGGTCAAGGTACGGCCCTCAACACGGAGCCATGGCTCACACCGATCAGCAAGACATAAAGAGTTCCAAAAATTAATAGTGTAAAACCATTCAAATGCAATATTGTGCTTCACTGTTACATACATTGGTTTGTTTTTATAGTTATACAGATTATAACACAAAATTGACTGCTGTAACTATATTTTTGACATTTTCACAAACATGCACCTATTGTGTTTGTTTTGTTCACACATCGTTGTCGATATAATTTAATTTGATACGACTGGCATACGAATGAGAGGCTCAGCTAGCTTTATAACCCGATTTTATTCAACGTTCACCACACAAGAAAATGCTTGTATTAGGAATATGACCTTTGTTATCCATTCGGTTTAAGTGCTTGAGCTTTTGATTTTGTCGTTTGATTGAAGACTATCCCTCGGAGTTCAGTATTTTTGTGATTTTCCATTTTGCTACATCCTTATCATGTTTATATAAATCATTTCAGAAAAAAAAAACATCATATAGCACATTCAAATAAAATTAATAAGAACATGTTTCTCCAGACACGAATATCGCTATCGCTCAGGGTAAAATATTTGTCATAAAGGGCCAACCCGTGGTAAAATCACGATATATTCAAGCCCCCATGAATTATTTCTTAATTATAAAACAGCAATGAATGATATTGTTAAATTTGATCTATACCTTTTTGTGATTCTTTGTTACAGTGATTTAAAAGCAGATAACAATATGTGACTGCTGTACCCATAATTTTTGATATTTTTACCTATTGTCTGTTTGTTATGTTCACGCATCGTTGTAAATATAATGGAATTGGTGCAATTATCGAAGTGAGAGGCGTAGCTAGCTATAGGACCAGGTTCAATCCACCATTTTCTACACAATGTCTGTACCAAGTCAGGAATATGATATCCACTCGATTGCTGTATTTGAAAATTTGATTTTGCCATTTGATTATGGATTTTCCTTTTTGAATTTTTCTTCCAATATTTTTGTGATTTTACTTCTTATATTAATCTAGGGAAGCCGATAAGGGCCATTCAAAAAAAAAATTATGTCGTTATTACGACATAGCATGTCGTAATTTCGACATAACATGTCGTTATTACGACATCGCTATGTCGTAATTTCGACATAATATGTAGTTATAACGACATCGCTATGTCGTAATTTCGACATATCATGTCGTAATAACGACATCACTATGTCGTTTTAACGACATCACTATGTCGTAATACCGACATCGCTATATTTAAAAGAATATGTATTATGATTGGCAAGAGACTAAATGACAAAGAAATTAACAATTATACGTCATCATAATGTCCCCGATAATTATAAAAGCCCCCGCATGGTCAGCTATAAAAGAGGGAAGAAAGCTACCAAAGGGAGAGTCCCCGAAATGCTGTGTGGCGGACAGTGTTATTATTCAATTATTAGCTCCCTTGGTAAAACTCCAAATTTCATATTTAATGTAATTCTATTGTTAAATAATTTACATGAAGCTTAATAAGTATATATTTGTTAATTGCATAGCTTTTGCTATTTGAATTCATTGGTTAAAGATATTTATTTATATTGTAAAGTTTAACATTTGCATCGTGGCAAAATCTTTGGTTACCTTCTTTGGATACCTTCAGTGACAAAGTTATATATGTTATAGATACCAATTTAGTTTAACAGGGTCAAGAGTGCTAGGGCAGTACAGTCAAAGAAAGACGTTTAAATTAACAAGTTACCGGTCGCAAATAGCTATGCAGTCACACAATTTGGAAGAATGAAATGTGGAATTACTAGAGGACTGAAATTGTACAACCAAGTCAAGCCAATCTTTCCATCTCCCTTTAAAAAAGCGCAAACAACATGGCTTCATGGTATATGGGTGTATTGAAGTATTGATAGCTCTATTTCTACTTTCAAACGTTAGGCACGCGCGATGTTCCTACAACCCCTAGGATTTAAAACAGAATCTTCGAAATTTCATCCGCAAAACAAAATAAAAATGTTAGAAAACACGAACCAATATTAAAACAAATTCAATATATGTTTTGAATTATGTTTTTACAGCTCTTGATCATATAAGTAATATCTAGTATATTTGAGGATTGAAAAAAGAAAGCTATGTGAAAAAAACGGATGTCCCCTTCCAACGTTACATTTATGAAAAAATGTTTTAACTCTTATGTATAGTGATCCTATTTCTTATTCTATGATCTTCTTGATTCTTGACAGGAACAACGACATGTGTTGGTTCTTTCTGGCGTTAAAGCCGTTATTTTACCAAATTTCATTTGACTTGACTGCATATTATAGTAGAAAATGAATAAAAATAATATGACAATAATAATATGACAATAATAATATCTAACAAAAGTACAAATATTTGCCTCATGTGAGTTCAAATATTGCTGATTCAATAAAATCTTCTCTACACAGTCGTTTTTCAAACGGTAACCATTTTGTCCAGGTTGATATTTCATTTTTCAAAGCAGTTAAGGCGGTTTTTTTTTTATAATTGATCAAAACAAAAGTTAGATATACGAAGAGTAACAAATGCCAAGATTCTTTCCTTTTTAACTACATATTTGGGTCTTAAAGGAATAAAATGCTTCCATACATTACAAAACGGTAGCCAATTTTGCCAAATGTCTGAATACGTCTTTTAAAAATCCTAAAGACGCTAATTTCCGACGTTAAATGTGCTAAAGTTTCAATTAAATGTTTATGATAATTTAAACAAATCGTGTTTTGAAATTTGGAGAAAGATGTTAATGATTGCTGCCGAAAAAAAATATAGTGCATGTTGCTAAAGACTCCGCCCGGGGAAATAGGTTCGACACAGGTTAAATTTTGCAACTTTTATTAATTGTATAGCTTTTAACGATTTATTTAAAAGAATTTGGAAATGGGGGGAAAATCCCATTTTGTAAAATAAATTGAAATTTATGTTACGGAAGTACTCCGAAATAGATCATTTAAAGTCGTCACTTCAGTTAGGTGCAATCACCAATATCAAAACACTTAATACTAGTTAACGGAATGTTTTACTTCGCGATTTGTCCTGCTATTTCGTGATGAAAGTAATTCCTGTACCAGCGAAGCCGGAACTTTTCGTCAATATAAACTTGTGCATGAAATGGAGGTAATTGAAAGACGAATCCCAAACAGCAACGAAAACCGTTTCATCGAATTGAAAAAAAAACGGGATTATATTTTTGTTTGCCGTTTTCGCGGACGACCCAGGAGTAGATTACTATATTTCAAAATGTATATATCTGAAGATGACTTGGGAAATAATTCTCAAGCCAAGGTTCAAGTAATTGAAGGGGTGTATTTCGACAACTTATGTGTCAGGGAAAATACAATTCTATTCAAATTTAACCAAGGGTAAAATGTTCGATTTACTTGCAGAGTGTCAGATATATTTGTATTGGGGATGAATTAAGATATAGAAATGTTACAATGACAGATGATATGCAACTTGAAAGTTAAACATCCTATGATAAAAAAAAATATGAAAACCGTATACATGTACTTCCGTCCCATCTTTCCTTCCTACATTACTTGCGACAGTACTGCATTTTAAGTTGAAATAACTCAAAGGGTAAACATTATTATATCGATTTCCACAACTCGAGGTAATTTTTTGATAAAATGACATCACAAAACGAACAGAACCAGCAATATAAAAAACCGAATAAAACTTGCAAAAATTAATCGGAAGTCAAAGACCCTCTTCGACGTCGCATTTTAAGTGTAAGGTGTTGTATGTATATCGTGCCCAACGTTTGAAAGTAGCATTAGAGAAATTCATACTTTAATTCACCCTTATTACAATAAGCCATGTTATATGCGCTCATTTTGAGGGAGATGGGATGCTTAGCTGGCAAGTTAGGCTCGCATATTCTCATAGTATTATCTACCTAATCTGTCTGTATAGCCATTTGACACACGTATATTTATATAACTAGATTGTTGTTTATAAAATATAGAGGTTTCTCACTGAAGGTATTCAAAGAAGGTATCCAAAGATTTTGCGACGATGCAAATATTAAACTTTACAATATAAATAAATATCTTTAACCAATGAATTCAAATAGCAAAAGCTATGCAGTTAAAAAATATATACTTATTAAGCTTCATGTAAATTATTTAACAATAAAATGCATTAAATATGAAATTTGGAGTTTTACCAAGGAAGCTCATAATTGAATAATAACACTGTCTGCAACACAGCATTTCGGGGACTCTCCCTCTGGTATCTTTCCTCCCTCTTTGATAGCTGACTATGCGGGGGATTTTCTAATTATTGGGGGCATTATGAAGACGTATAGTTGTTAATATCTGTGTCATTTATTCACTGGCAATCATAATACATATTATTTTATATATAGCGATGTCGTTATTACGACATAGCGATGTCGTTATAACGACATAGTAATGTCGTTATTACGACATGATATGTCGAAATTACGACTTAGCGATGTCGTTATAACGACATGTTATGTCGAAATTACGACATAGTGATGTCGTAATAACGACATGTTATGTCGAAATTACGACATGCTATGTCGTAATTACGACATAATTTTTTTTTTTGAATGGCCCTTATCGGCTTCCGTATTAATCATACATAACTTCGTTTCTTTATTTGTCTTTTGGGGTACTATATAGCTGACTATGCGGTGTGGGCTTTGCTCATTGTTGAAAGCCGTATGACCTAGTTTATAATTGCTGTGTCATTTTGGTCTCTTGTGGAGAGTTGTATCATAGGCAATCATACCACATCTTCTTTTTGATATACAATTGATTTGCATGTCACCACCGCAGTGTTGACTACTGGACTGGTGGTACCCCTTATTCCAGCCTTGAAGTAATGATTATAATTAAAGTTACTTGATATCAGGTCCAAAACATGTTTATTTGATATGAAGAAGAGTCGCACTTCATACAAAATATTTTATTAAAGAAAGCTCAGTTATGAAGATCAGTCACTAATACAATATAACTTCACCATATCATGGATTCGCTGAGTTGCATTTTAAATGTCTTTTCTACAGACATACACAAATTTTATAAGAGATTGACAAAGGACAATGCATCTGACTTTTTCACCATTTGTGTTTAGCTTAACTGACCATCATAAAAAGTGTTTTTATGTTCTATGCTAAATTTATAATTACATGTGTCTGTCTTCCATAAATATCCTTTGAAATACTCGAAGCAAAACCAAATAACTTTGAATACAGAAATAATTGCGAGCAATTATTAATGCGGTTTTGTTATGTTTGACTTAAATGCAATTTTAATTGTTGCAATATTGAGAAAAAATCTGCTTAATTCTTATAAAAATTTCAAAATGCCAGTTAGATTAATGCAATAATTTTCGTATTACAAGCAGATTGATTTTAGCATAATTCTGTTTCTTTGAATTTTGTTTCTAACACAAAACTTTTCTTTCGTTCTCAAAATAAAATATTAATATTTTCATCAACAATTTCAAAAAGTTCTAGTTTTGTATTTGTCTTTAAAAATGTAATTTCAATGGTTGTTTTCACACATAATCATGTTTTAAACATTTGCCGATCTTAAAAAATCAACATGGTCTTTTATTTAATTAATAGATAAAGGAAGATGTGGTGTGAGTGCCAATGAGACAACTCTCCATCCAAATGACAATTAAAAAAAGTAAACCATTATAGATATAAGGAGATGTGGTGTGACTGCTAATGAGACAACTCTCCATCCAAATGACAATTAAAAAAAGTAAACCATTATAGATATAAGGAGATGTAGTGTGAGTGCCAATGAGACAACTCTTCATCCAAATAACAATTAAAAAATGTAAACCATTATAGATAAAGAAAGATGTGGTCTGAGTGCCAATGAGACAACTCTCCATCCAAATAACAATTAATAAAAGTAAACCATTATAGATATAGGAAGATGTGGTGTGAGTGCCAATGAGACAATTCTCCATCCAAATAACAATTAATAAAAGTAAACCATTATAGGTCAATGTGCGGCTTCAACACGGAGCCTTGGCTCAAAATAAACAACAAGCTATGAAGGACCCCAACACTACTAGTGTAAAACCATTCAAACTTTTTGGACTCACGTATACAAATGTATCTCTTTTACAGACTAGACATAAGTATTCATGTTTTCGAAGTTCTGACCGAAACATATCGATATAGGCTATATGCTTGAAAATGTAGTGTTTGTCCAAGTTGCCTGATAATTTTGGATATATATTAAAATATAGTTATATTTCAAGACATGAAGAAAATTTAACTTTTCTACAAGATTATACGTTTTCATTAGCGATTTTAAACTCTGCGAAGTGGATCATACATTCGGTTAATACGGTGCATGTAAAACTTTTAAATTTTGGAAACTAGTAACTATGCAAATGCACTATGATGTCAGAATTCTATAAAATAAGTTAGTAAGTCAATTGTTTATTATAGTTACATGAGTAAATATGTACAGATTATAAACATATGATATATGATAAATATTTATACACCTGCCCTAATGGACCTTTTGTTGACGAAAGGAAATTTCAAAAATAAAAAAAGTTTAACATTAAATATTTTTAAACAAAAATTGAAGCGTTAGATACAGCCCGTAACAGAGTAGTGATCGAATTCGCGTTTCTTTACTGTCAAAATAAGTTACGTTATCGACAAACTTATATTTCAGAAGTGACATGATTTAATTTTCTTCATCGACAAAATATTTCATGTCCAACGTGTAAGTTTTCATTGTTTAAGTCGAAGTTTTTTTAACACAGTAAAACATTTTTTATAATCAACCTCTGTCATTGGCATTTTCATTTTAACGGTAAAGGATCAAATACGAAATATCTATCATTCGTTACGAGGAAATCATTATTCATGACACATATTAAGAAATACAAAGGAGTTGAAATGATCAAATACTTTCGAACTGACGGAAACAAAAATACATAATCTAGAATGTGTGTTCTGTCATAAACAATGGCTTCGTCGTGCGAATCGACGAGATCATGTAACATGTAACTGATCTTAGCTGTAGAAACAGTTGATGCGACCTCGATAAAATCGGAGTCGCATCCATCGTTTCTACAATAAACATGACCTCATCGATTTGCTCAATGTAGGAATTTTATACTGCTTGCACTGTGAATAGTTATGGGATTCAACACTGTAATAGTTTTTCTTTCGTCCGATACAGAATACCCCATATCTTTTCTTTTTCATACCTATCTGTTTATTATGTCCCCGGGATTATGGCAAGCATACATTGTTGCAATACTGACATGCTTGTACTTTGTCACAGAAAAAACAGAAATAAATTTCCTTCAAATCGAAGTAAAAAATACAAATGTACCCTTTAAAATTTGAAATGTTGAAGACAAAATTGCTATATATCTTAAGTTATTGACGAATATTTGAAATTTAAACCTCCATAAGATGTGATGTACGGCATTTCATTTTATCATTGGTAATGATCCATATCTGACAGAGGAGAAATATTCATAATTCTCAGAAAGTTTTCGTAAATATTGTAAGAGACCACTAATCGTTCCAACAATCAAGACAACAGAGACAAACAGGGGAAAAAAATAGGAAAATGAAAAGATATGACTTAAGTGTTTAAAATAGCATGTTCAGGGAGACGGCACTCAATTTACCAAAAAAATAATTGATGTTTTAAGGAACTGTAGAGGTCTCCACAGGTTTTCAACAAGGATAGAATTCAAAACCTTGAATATGAAAGCCTCGAAATCCATGATACTTTTTCTGTGCGGTAGTTATATATATAAAATCCAATCATGTACACGACATATAATACATGTATATTCATACATGTATATTTATATATTGGGAATTTTTTTTTGTTTCCAAACAGAATTATAAGCCTTTATAAATGCACAATTGTAAATTGTCTTCCTAAAGACCAGCAAAAATAAATGCCACAAGTTCACGTAGTCATAAAAAAGACGTATAATTTACGTTATCGAACAAAAAACCAGAAATACGGAATATTTTATATATGTGAATGGTTAGGAAATCCGTTTCCCCTACATGTTTTAAAAGTCAAAGAAAAATGTTTCCCTGATACAAACGTTTTAAGAACCAGCTTTGTGTAACCTATGAGACAAATTCGACTGTATATAAGGAAGTTAATATGTTTACTCTGATTTGAAATTATTTTAAGAACTTTTTTTAGTAATTGAGAACCTATGTTGTTTATGGGTAATAGGTGAAATGTTGCATGATCCCTCAAAAATGACAGCAAGTGCAGTTTTACGGACGATTTTCATTTGTATACTGCTAAAAACTGTCAGGTCCTGGCCATGGTATATTTTGGAGAAAATTTTTCTTATACTGATTTTTACTACAAAAAAATATTCTCTGTGTGTGCCATTGCAAGAAATAGTTTTGCTCGTTATTTTGTTATATTAAAAAAAATTCTAAAAAAAATTTTCCCGTTTAAACTGTACTAGAAAAAAGTTTGGAATGTGAAACGGACATATTCTAACATAAGTACAAATACAAGTCCTCCCTTTTGTGTATACATATGAGAAAACATTTCAAAGTTATTGATTGAATTCAAATCCATCTCACAAACGGTACACATGGTAGTCCGAAAAAAAGGACTTCATTCCTATCAAACACCTTTTCAATTGTTTACCAGTATATTTCTTTTAGTTTTGGGTAAAATTGTAAAGGAAATAATACTATCAAGACGTCCTTCCATAAATCTTTTTTTCTGTTCTGACTTTGAAGAAATGACTACTTTTCGCCTTATCGAAATGGTGCATGGACATATTTTGTTTCATATTATTAGAATTATTTTCAATACTATCGGTATTAAACTTGATTATCGACACACGAAAGTTTGTCAGCATTGTCAATCTTTTTAACGTTAAAGTACCAATAGTTCGGTCACTACTCAATTAAGTTTGTCGATAACGTAGCTGATTTTGACGGTAAAGAAACATCAATTCGATCACTTATCTGTTACGGGCTTTGTTGTATGCAAATATTATATAAAGTCAAGTGTTATACAGCAACTGACGTCTTAAGGGAATGTACAAACTATTTGTTGTGGTTACTCGCTTATGTGGAAAGTCATTAAAAAGCTCAATTTGTCAACATGATTCAAATGAGTGAAGTTTTCTTCAACTAAACAAATACCAAAAAGGCTAATTCGACATCCAATATACAAGGGGCAATCAAACATAAAATGCAGCTCACTTTCACTGTCCAGCTGATTTTTACAAATATGCTCAGTCTTTCTTCTACACAGTTTCTAATATGTCCTTAACCCTTAACTTCACTACACCAATTACTTTTACAGCGATCATAGTCAAATAATACTTAATGCTAATTTGGTGATGCGATAGCTGTCAAATCGAATGAGTTTAATCCAGTATCTCACAATATTGATCCAACGCCGATACTGGCTCGGGATCCAGTCGATAAATACTCTTTTTAGATGGATGTGAAGTGTAATGATCATCTGCATTTGACACTATGTATAATTCGGTGAATTTACTAGCGCTCGTCACTTATAATAAGTAATTTACGAACCGGTTTGTTTATTGACGAAAGTATTTTCAAGTCAATTTGTAATTAAAATCTATTAAAATCAATTTCGTCACTTAAATTTTGAAAGTGTATAAATATTGTCGCATTAAAAATACTATAAATCTACCCGTCTTTATGATTTTGACAACTTTATGACCTCCAGGTAATTAACATTTGCAACAGGTGTTACACGTTGTGATAAAAATTAATTCACTAATCGCCATTGGATGGGTCACTAATCCGTAAATTATTAATTAACCTCATAATTTACCATAATTAATAACAGTATTATATATATTTTATTCATTTAGCATTATTAGCGAAATTATTATTTATTGAACATTCAGTATTCTCTCTGACAGGATAATAGTCCATCAGCTGGTAGGGCAAAATTTCAATTCTGTGTTACACCCCAGGGTACCGCAATTTTTTGGTATAAATTTAAAGAGTAATATATTAAGAGGTGTTAGACTTTTGAAAAAGTGTCCAAAAGGGGTTAAAAGGGGACTTATTTAAGGGTATATCAAAAATTTTGTTTTGCACATATTTACAGAAAAATGTAAAAATAACCAATAATTCAGTACTATTCTTTTTATTAAATGGAACAAATTATATCTTATTAAAACGCAGGCTTATTTTCAATTTATTTTTAAATCGTGGAGGACCAAGAAAAAAGGGGGAGGGTAATTTCCCAAATTCATGATTTTGAATAAAAAGAAGCAAAAGTACTAATTTTCTTGATAAAATGGTATATTTTTTATATTGAAACATAGAGCATGATGTAACTACAATGTAAAGGCTGTTGAAAAAAAACCATTTAAAGGTAGGAAACAAAAACATAGAATCAACGACACACACAAACATAGGCAATCAGAAATGCACGATTCTGTCACAAATTTATACATCATATTCATGAAATAACTTACATATTAAAACACACAAAACTGTCAGGGTTTCTAGATCTCTATCTTTTTAATTTTTTTTATCAACCGAATCACTACATTTTAAGGTCACGCAGATGGTCAATCCATAGAATCATCATCAGTTTAGTCACCTGCATCTACCGAATTATCATTATCATCATTTCCATCATATTCGTCGTCATCGTTAGCAATATCAACGTTTTGATAATCCTTATATCTACAAGCTTTCGAGCATTTACATACAGGTATCTGTTCAGGATAAATCTTGTTGAACACATGAACATCTGTTGTTTGCACAACAAGCTTTAAATGAACAGCACTTCAGAATTATTAAAGCATCTAACGCTGGTGGTTGGTCAAGCCAATTGATACTGATCAAATCGTTCTAAACAATACAACTATAGTTGTCTAGCAACAGACCAGTGTTGTGTTTAAGAGCAGATTTCCAAATCTTCGTCTGAAAGTTGGATGGTTTAATGTGCTTTAAAATAGCATCTTTTGTTGGGGACAGTAGATGACAATAAATATTTTTTTGGTTGCATTTCAAAACGTTCTGATCTTTATTCATCGATATTTTTAATTTCGTAGCTATATATAGAACACGAAAACCTCTCGAGTGTTTTGCCAACTCTTCGTCAACCTCTTCAAAGGTTTCACCACGATGGAATAGACCTTCCGAAAAACACATAACGTGTCAGAAAGCCGAATACTTTGCTTTTTTTCCTTTACCAGACAAAACACTAACAGAATCACAACCTGTACTGCCGTGAAATCCTGGCTGTTTTATACAAAAATTCTCACCAATCTAACAATGTTAGAATTGATATGCAACTGTGAAAATAGTAAGCTAATACTTCCACATCAATGTCAGAAGGTTTTATAACAATGGAGTCTTAACTTTTGTCAGCTGCATATTTTTGCGTTAAGAAACATTTTGTAATCGGCTTCTTCCTGTTTGATTATAAGATAAAACCATTCTACGCTATTTCATTTCCAACATTAATTTTGTGGCACATACTTCCATGTGATACAAATAAATCAATACATTCAAGTGTAAATCTATAGGATTATTTACTCTTTTCCGAACCAACGAATTCAACAAGAGCAACTTTGTTTTCCCCAACTAACAAACATTTCTTCCATTCCCAAGAACACGATTGTGATGGTCTAGAACTTATGGTAATGATTTGCCCTCCCAAGGACCTGCTGTTTTAATTTTTCAATGGATATTGTAGGATACTAATCAGTGACAGAATCAATGCGGGACCTCTTTTCGAAACTTAAAGGATGGTTTTTAAAATAACAATTGCCAAATAAAAAAAAGTGATTGGTATCCTAGTAATCGGTTGAACAACTGCCATGTCATCAAATATCCACATGTTTTCCTAAGGAAGGACCATTTTCTAAAAGACCACTCAGGACATATTTTATTTTTTCATTACATGTGTACCATCAAAGTTTTGCAAGATACATTGGAAGAGGACCTAATTCAAACTGGAGAGCCTTTTGCGCAACCAACTATCTTGTCTGGGCTATGACAAGCAGGCGACATTTTTTTCACCTGCCTCAATGTTTTGTTGTTTTAATCAGCCATTTACTGCTTGTCTTTTATTTCCTTTTTTAAAAATGTAAGCAATGATAATCTTTTAATTATTTTGAAGATATCGGTTGACTTTGTATAAGCCGTTCATTAATGAAAATTTTTGAAGCAAACTTTCCCTTTTCATACGCGTTTAGAAGGTTGCACATTAATTCCGAAGAAACAACAGAACCCGAGAACAAGCCATATAACTGCTCAGATGTTTCAAATGGATTTGGCCAGCTTTGCAATGTCTGAAACAATTTCATAACATCAGTTTTGTCTCGCTTCATTCGAGTTTTTTAAAGTTCTTTTTGTGCGGATGTTTCAGGGTTACCCATTCCTACCAAATCTCGCATTTTAAGGATATTGAAGCTCTTTCCACTGCTGGTGGACGTTTCGTCCCCGAGGGTATCACCAACCCAGTAGTCAACAATCTGTGTTTACATGAATATCAATAATGTGGTCATTAATATAAAGTTCCTGTTTATAAAACTTTGATTTGTTCGAAAAACTAAGGATGTTCTTATCCTAGACATAGACTACCTTAGCCGTATTTGGCACAACTTTTTGGAATTTTGGATTCTCAATGCTCTTCAACTTTGTACTTGTTTGGCTCTACAAATATTTTGATATGAGCGTCACTGATGAGTCTTATGTAGACGAAACGCGCGTCTGGCATACTAAATTATAATTTTGGTACCTCTGATAACAATTTCATGTACATTTAACAACCAACGCTTAACAGAATCTTTATTTAAACTGAAAACAACAAAGCCAATTCTTTTTGTATCTCTTAGAAACCTAAGAACGTAAAAAGTATGGCCATTTCTCATAACTGACTATTTGACGTTCATTCAAAGCGATGTTTGTCGATTGAATAACTTAATAATCTTAAGTCAATCACTACATAGCTAAAACACAAAATGTAATCAAGCACACTTTTATTGAGTTCGATAGAGTGCACCTTTTCTGAACGCAAAAAAAACCCACCTTAATTTGTACTTTTTCAGTAATATTTTGTTTCACATTCACTTTATAAAATAATTTGTCTCACCAAAACATCATAAATCGACATTTAAATGTGTGTTTTCAGTTGCAAATTGATAATGCTTATGTGTGAATGCATTGTATATGTTGTATACTGAATCAAAGACGGTAATTTGATGATTTCCGTAATTAAACGAGTATTTGCACGTACATATATTTTTTCAAATATTTCATATTTTAGACGATATATAAATACTGCAAATGATTGAAACATTGTATAATGATTAATTCTAAAGTTTAATTAACTAAAACGGGTAAATGTATAACGAATTTCTTTATGAAAGGAAAAAATATGCCTTAATTTTAACCCAAACAATCGGATTGTTTGTAATGTAAAAAAAACTTTTTTTTAAAACAAAAAATCTTCAGAGTAACATTAAATATGAGAGTTTTGTATCTGTTTTAGTTGTTTACATCTATACTTTATTTTTTTTAGTCGCTTTATATAAGAAAAATTAATTAAAAATTGCTTAGTCATGATTGCTAATGAGGGGACCATTGAAAGGGACGTTTTAAAACCTCTTTTGGACACTTTTTTTTTAGTCTAACACCTTGTATTTTATCTATAAGATAATGAAGTTGAATTCTATCAAAATAAATCGCGGTACCCTGGGGTGTAACACAAACTCCTTAACTAGAGCGCTTTTGAGAACTAGCTGATGGACTATAACTTAAATGGAAATATCAAACTTTGAAATACTTTCACACACTTTCTAAAAGAATATTTTTTTTTGTGGATACATTGAATAAATTATTTTGTTCTTAAAGATGATATTCATATAAAATTGATATACGCTATGTGTGATATTTTTCATTCCATTAAAAGCATTTATATTTAAAAAAAATATAAAACAAAATATTAAAGTCATTGTTAAGCAATTAAGATTAACGTATTAAATGCATTATGTATCCACTCATCCATTAATTTTGGCCAACAAGAACATTTGTTTTAAAAAATATTTTGAGAGGTCATATTTCATTTATATCGTCATGCATTTCATTTGAAATGTGAGTGACACGTTCAAAATAAAGTGAGCCACTAATAGTGAAGGTTCTCTGTTCCGGAGGGCATTTATATGTAAATATATGAGGTTCGTCAAACCATTGGTTTTCGAATCTATCCCACTTCTTCAAGTCGCACCACGTAATGATGAATCTCATTACTTTGAAATAAACTTTAACATCCTCTGCATCAATTGGAATTTCTATAGCAGTTCCACTGCCAGATGTTTCTGTTTGCATTGGTCTGTTATTGTATCTATATTCAACAATCATCTTAGATTTCCATAACCCTTCTGATATATATTTAAATCGAGCATTTGGTTCTGCCTTTATGCAGCCACAGTCTTCACTATCAGATATATCTGTATTTGAATCATCCTGAACACTTTTTGCATCAAAATAAACATCTCCACTACTATCAGTAATGCCTTCATCTTCACACCAATCATTACTATATCCAATATCATCACTGTCAAAATTGGATCTACTTTCATCACTATCTATCTCGACTATAAGATCATCAATATCTAAATCGCTTTCATTACTATATTCCTCGACTATAATATCATCAATATCTAAATCACCTTTGTCGTTAGCTAGTTGATTATATTTTGCTTTAACTGTTGCTTTAATCCATGTCAATCTCTTTTTTTTCTCTATTTCACATCTAATTCTTTGTCGTTTATGTTGTTCCGATTCCGTATTGTTATTGATTGAATCTGAATTTTCAGCTATATCCACAGGTGGTACATTAACTATTCCGTCAGATGATTCTGCATTAGCACTACTACCACCATTGTCTCCGTCGTTGCTAGCATCTACTTTAAACTGTACTAATATTTCATTTTTAACGTGTTCGGCTGTAGTTGATATAACACCAGAAGCTGCATCCTTGAGGACGCTCACTACTAGATTAGTTACACTCTCCTTAATGTGCTTATTTATTGGTCGATTTTCCCGATCATCGTCCAAGTGCTCTTCAATGAAACCTGTCACTGACCCAAGTACAGACTCTGTACTTTTATTAGTAATACCCTTTGCTAAACATTGTGAAATTGACACCCGGTATCTCTTTACACCTAGAAGTACCTTTCTTTCTATACTAGTAGAGGATACTTCGGCCGACATTCCAGCTACAGCCCCAGCAACTGCTCCGACAGCTGTTCCTGTTAAAGCACCTATAACTGCACCAACAACTGCATGGCCAACAACGTGCTTCCATGTTACATCGACGTTATCAACGAATTTCTTTTCAGCGTCTGCAGCAAGAGAAAATGCAACTCCTCCTACAGCAGCTGAACTTGCACCGATTCCTATCAATTGTCCCGTCGTTGAAGCAGAGGCCAGAGTTCCAGCAGTGCCAATGCCTGCAATACCAGCTACACCTGCTATTGCGCCACCAATACATCCAAATGCAAAACTTTTACCATAGTCCCCCCCAGTCACATCCTTTTTCTACACTATTTTGATTAATAGTTCTTAAAAAACTTTGAATCCCTCCTCCAAGAAAACCAGCCCCTAAAGGCCCAAAAATACAAATAACAGGTACTACAGTTCCAGCAGTCAAAACACTCACAACTAACCCAGTGAGAGATATACCTAATGAAATTGCCATCATGCCCATTCGTTTTTGATATCTTTGTATTTGTTCATCAGTCTCACATTCAGTTGCGAAAATTGATTTCCACCTAGATTTTGAAAGCCACCCTTCACTATAGTTAACTGCGTTATGATAGTCCGCTCTCTTTTCATGATTTACAAGGACATGGTAAGCAAATAACACTTCGCGTGCCGTTCTAGGATCACTATGTTCCCCAGCTTTGTCTGGATGGCAACGTAGAATTTCCTGACGGAAAGCCAGTTTTATTTCTTCATCTTGTTTTTCTCTTTTTAATTTTCGTATTGCTTTATAGTTCAAATTTAATATCTCATAGAGATTTCTCCCCCCGTCTATTTCTCCATCTTTTTCAATGTTCAGTCTCCGAATACATATAATTTTGTCCAAATCGTGGTCTTCTAAATCACTTTCTTTCACATCGTCAATATCAGAGATGGTGAAATTTAAATCTTTTTCCCATTTCCTTAAATCGACCACTGTTGTTTTACTTTTTTGGTTCTTTACTTGAATCTCAAATCGAAACTTGTTTACTGAACGATACAGGTAGGGTTGTCCAGACTTCACGATCTTGGATGCAGATGATATCCAGCATAGTGGGTCATGTATTGAATATAAGTATAATATAACATCGTTGTCGTTGGTATTATTCTTAACTAGAACAGATTTATAATCGCTCATTTTGTCGTGTCTCGATACATTCACTGTTATGGTAGTTTGTAGAATTAAGATCAATAAATCAGTATAAAGAAAACGAATCTTGACAAATGTTATATGAGCTGATAAGCTAGGATACTGAATTTAAGATTTCCTCACATTTCTGTAAAATAGTGGAACAAAACATTTGTTTTATGAACTGAATGATACAAATATTAATGATAAAGATAGATAATAAATAGTAAAAACAAACCAACATAAAAACATGTGAAACTTATTGGGCCTCTACTACTGGTTTCAACTTTATGTCTGTGTTGACTTTGTAAATATGTTTGTGTACACATGCAATTCTCAATTTTCTTAAACAATTAGAGCCACATTTCCAAAATGAACCCTTTTTTATTCTCTTTCACGTGTTTGTCCACAGAACATAACTTTATGATTTTGTATCAAGTTAGCTAAATTTGATGCGGGAATGCAGATATTTAATATGAATTTTCATTTAAAAGAACCAATTTATAAAAAGATCACTTATAAATATTAATATTTTTGCAAATATTGACTATTTCTGGTTGTTTTTATTATTTGGCATTTTAAGGGGAGGTAACCCTAAAACAGTTCATTTTCTGAAGGATTCTAAATGGAATTTTCCTATTTTGTATTTTAGCTGGAAAAAACATACGGTGACCCTATCTTTTCTTTTGATATCCTCAAAGCATTGTATAAAAGCTATCTTTTCCTAAGTATTTAACAATTCTATCATTTTGTTTAGTTTCTAATCACAAAATAGTGTTTTTTACTGTATAATCCATACAAAATGGATTTTGTCACGTCCTGTAGCTTGAGAAAATGCACGGTGACCTATCATTTTTATTATATTTTTCAACATATATAAATACTATGTTTTCGCAAAGTATGAACAAATTCTATCATTTTTTATTTTAGAAACATACCACCTTAAACAGATATATGCGCTGTTTATAATGGTAGACGTGTATTGCAAAATAATTATCTCACATGTAGTAAGGCTTGTACTCCGATCAACCAATGTGTTCAAACACGAAGTACTGATTGGTAAAACATGAACAATTGAATGAATGTTATTTGCATATAATATATAATGTTAGTAGAAGAATAACATCTTTGAAATAATTCGACCACACAAAATGGTTTTTTTCTTTTATGATCTTTTAAAAAATGAAGATATTAGTTTTGTAAATGGGATTATAAGTTTTATTAACATTTCAAATATAGATTTACAAATCAATTAACATAAAACTGTTACACCCTCAGTGAAAGCTCTAATATGAGGTTTCATATGACTTGAAATAATAAAACTGATAATGCTACACTGAATAAGTAACATCTTGATGGTAACAGTGACTGACTATTTAAATGCACCGGATATTGATTAATGTGTCTGCATTATATCTCTACATTGAACAAATAAAAAATATAATACACTAAACTAACTTTAATTAATTAGTTAGATGCACACTACATATTCCATTGGACGTTTTAAAGCAACAACGATCAATCAAAGTCAAGTATACCACAAAAACGGTCTTCCAAAATAAACGAAATATACCATTTACTGATCTTTGCTTTCTCAAACATAAAAACTAAAATTTTACTTGCTTTGGCTACTTTCAGAATCAGAATTATGTACAGATGTCATTCCTGTACTAGCATATACACTGATTATTAAATCCTGTTTTTGGATATCAAATGTGAGGTGTGTTATCGAGGAAATCTAATGACTATTCAAATCTTTTTGCTTTCTATATTGTTATTTTGTAAACATACAATAAACAACAGCAAAAATTCAATTTCGAATTATTTGCCAGAAAGACCAGGTGTCAGTGAAGAAAATGTTCCCCTACTACTTGAGTCTGTGAAACGTTGATATTCAGGTATGATCTCTCTTATCGTTTCAAATAAAACATATAATTCAGTTAAAGTGACACATCATTTTGGCAGTCTTTTACTTACGATAGAATGACGGGCAAAGTTTCAAATTGATAAATCGATAACCCTCTGTCAAAAAATGATCCGTGTACTAAACATTGATTATCAAAGTACATAAAATAAGTAATGTGTTGTAATAAACATACATCATACTTGGTCTTTCTGGCATAAAAACAATGCCGTATTTTGCGAAACCTTTTCAACTTTTGATCTTCAGTGCTGTACAACTTTGTACTTTTTTCACTTTCGATCTTTTATATCTGGGCGTCACTGGTGAGTCTTGTGTGGACAAGGCGCGTTTTTGGCGTATTGAATTTTAAACCTGATGCTTTTTGTTATCTATTAATCATGTTTTTCTGTGTCTAATATGTTCTCCTATTTATTTGTATTGTAGTCCTGTAATATTATGTTGTCATTTCAATGTTATATTTAACTTTGCCATTAAAGTGCGAGGTTTGGCATGCCTTAAAACCAGGTTCAACCCACCACTTTTATTCCCCTTTAAAAGTGTCCTGTACCAAGTCAGGAAGATGGTCATTGTTATAATATTGTTCGTTTCTCTTTGTGTTGCATTTTAACATTGAGTAGTTTGTGTTTTCTCTTATTTTTGAGATATTGAGATAAGACGTGGCACGGTACTTGTCTATCCCAAATTCATGTATTTGGTTTTCATGTTACATTTGTTATTCTCGTGGTGTTTTGTCTGATGATTGGTCTGTTTCTGTGTGTGTTGCGTTTCGGTGTTGTGTCGTTGTTCTCCTCTTATATTTAATGCGTTTCGCTCGGTTTTGGTTTGTTACCCCGATTTTGTTTTTTGTCCATGGATTTATGAGTTTTGAACAGCGGTATACTACTGTTGCCTTTATCTATGAATGCACAGACACCTTTAGCTAGCAGAACATAATGATAACCAACAGGGTTTGATATGATATGGTTTTGAATGATTCCCATGAAATCGAAAGTAAAGTTATTTTTACTGGATTTTTCATAACATCAACGAATATGAATATCAATGAATGTGAATAACTTTAGTCGTTTAAAACTTACCTAGCAATATAACATATAAAATGTCATACATCTCTTATTTCTACTCATATACATTAATGATATTAATTTCAAAGCTTCATGTTGCATGACAATGTTAAAATATATTGGAGGAAACGAGAGGATATGCTTTAAAATAAGGTACAAATAATAAACAGCTCCACAAAAACGAATTTAAAAAAAAATAATATCAGATGGCAATCTAAGTGCCTTGAACAGGTTGAATAAGAAAAATTATCTAGATCATAATATCGGTGTCAGATATGTATTTAAATATATTGATTTACTCTCGTTTTGAATGTTCGATGTGTGGTGTGTTAATTTATTGACTATAAAAATCTTTTTGTGTCCTATTTTGATAACACGTAAACAGTTTTTATTTCGTAAACGTACAATAGTGCTTCGGCTGATGTCTGGTCTATGGTCGGGTTGTTGTCTCTTTGACACATTCACCATTTCCTTTCTCCATTTTATTGATAAGCAAAAATTCTATTATTTTTTACTCGCCAGAAATACCAGATGTCAGTGTAGAAAATATTTCCTCTACAACTTGAGTCTATGAATTGTTGAAATTAGGATATGATATCAAATTAAATACCTAACAAAGTTAAAGGGACTTATTATTTTGACAAGTCTCTTACCAAGGACGGGGAGACGGGTGAAGTTTCAAATTAATAAATCGGTCACCATCTGCAAAATAATGCTTACATGAATCCTAAAACCTATTTGCTATTCAAATTTCTGATGAAACAAAAGTCAAAGGTTTCATGTTAAAATGCTACTGAGACGCTTGAAATGTTCATTTTCACATTGAAAACTTTAAGACACCTTACATTTTTGTTCATATGTTTTACGTATTAAAGGGTTATTAGCGTTTACTAGGGTGTCCTGTGAATAAAAATACCTTTTTAATTACTATAAAATATTTTTTAAATGTGATTGTGTAAAGAAGTTTTTATTATATCTACCATACAAAAAATGAAATACAAATTTCAAACAAGATTATCACATTCATAATTATCAATTGTATTTTGTAATCAAGACACGCCCTTTTCTGATATTATTGGTTTCATTATCAAATGTCACATTAACAATATAGATAAAATATGTTATTTGTTGTAGTAAAAATATATCATACCTCTCTAGATGCACAGACACATTTTGCTAGCGGAACATAATGATAGCCAACAGGGTGTGCTATAATATGTTTTTGAATGATTTCCATGAATTCGAAAGTGGAAATTATTTCTGTCTGGATTTTCAACAGCTACGACTTTATAAATACATTTGTAGATGTGAATATAAATGAAATTGAATAACGTAAAATCTTTAAAACCTATCGAGCAAAATAACATAAATGTGATGCATGACTAAATTTACACCATATACATAAATGATATACATCATAAAGCTTCAGGTAACAAAACAATGTTAACAAATACTGCAGGAGACGAGCATTCCAGGGAATATGCTTTTTCTAGTCAGGTATAAATAATAAATACCAGCAAAATAAGAAAATAAAAAACAAAAATCGCATGGCAAACATAGCGACTTGTACTTGATGGATGTGCAAAGTGATCTCGATCATAATTTTCAAAATAAGATAAGATGGATTATATATATATATATATAAGCGTTTCGATTTAATGTAATTTGATTTATATGTTCATTACATGTGCAAATGATTTGTGACTTATCAGGGATAAGATGAAAATAATTGATATTGTTACTTTCACCCATGCATGTGCATGGTAATATGTAGTTGCCGACAACTTATGTTAATAATTTTTATCAACAACAAATGTCTATAAAGATACAATTGAGAATGGAAATAGGGCATGTGTCAAAGAGACAACAACCCGACCATAGAAAAAAACCCAGCATAAGGTCACCAACAGGTCTTCAATGTAGCGAGAATTTCCAGCACACGGAGGCGTCCTTCAACTGGCCTCTAAACAAATATAAACTAGTTCAGTGATAATGAACGCCATTCTAATTTCCAAATTGTACACAATAAAATAAAATTTAAAAAATACAAGACTAACAAAGGCCAGAGGCTCCTGACTTGGGACAGGCGCAAACATGCGGCGGGGTTAAACATGTTTATGAGATCTCAACCCTCCCGTATACCTCTAGACAATGTAGAAAAGTAGATGTTCAGTATAAAAAAAAAACAATCATAACATGTAGAATTAGAATTAAAACCAAAAAAAAAGTAGAGTATAGTACACATGCATTAACATATGGTACTTAAGTATTTCATGTATTGTGAATATTACGAATATGTATTACTTAATTTCTTTTAAACTTAACTAGCAACAAGGCCTATATATGGATGCATGTCTTATTTTTCATAAATTTGCCTACACAATTAGGAATTTGTGCCGTCATGCTATACAATTTGAAAAAATGCGGGAAAACAAGAAGATAATTAAATATAGGCTCGATGTATACATATTTCAATCGATGCGTTTATTACATGTACACATAATCACTTATGTTAAACTGATCACTATGGAACGCCGTAGCTGCCTTATAATACTTCATTCTTTATCATGATGAGGTTTTTCTCTATTATGATGAGCTTTTTCTTTATTATGATGAGCCTTTTCTCTATTATGATGAGCTTTTTCTTTATTATAATGAGCGTTTCCTCTATTATGATGAGCTTTTTCTTTATTATGATGAACTTTTTCTCTATTATGATCAACTTTTTCTGTATTATGATGAGCTTTTTCTGTATTATGATGAGCTTTTTCTTTATTATGATGAGCTTTTTCTCTATCATGATGAGCTTTTTCTTTATTATGATGAGCTTTTTCTCTATTATGATGAGCTTTTTCTCTATTATGATGAGCTTTTTCTTTATGATAGTTTTTCTCTATTATGATGAGCTGTCATAAGGGAATCATGGGAAATTAAGAGATTTAAAATCAAACTCAAAGAAAAATGTCAGAATCAGAAACATTGAAAGTTCATCGGAATGTTGGCTTGCTCTGTGTGCGGGAAATGTTTGATAAGGAAAAAATAACACCAATTTTTTTTAGCATGCTTTCAAAACATGAACTGGAATATCTAGAAGTTCTAGCGCATATGATGACACTGCGAACGGAATTCATCAAGTATGTACATGTAAATATAAAACCACTGAAAACTGATAGTTTGGATTGCCATTAAAATACCATGTCGACAAAAATGTACTAAAACCGTTGTAGGATTGTGACTTAAAGATATCGGACATTTGAAATATCTTACAACTCTCAGGAGAACAATATATTTTGACGGATGACTCATTTTGAACTATAGAATAGAGATTTTTCTCATAGGCGGATCGAGGGGGTCTGAGGGGGGGGCCCACTTTCGTGGGAAAAATGTGTTATGATCATATAGGGAACAACTGAAGCTTGACTGGAGTGGAGAGCCCCCCCCCCCCTCCCTTAGGAAAAGATCTGGATCCGCCACTGTTTCTGACATTGAAGATGACAACCTTGACAGTATACTTTTCGGCATTGTCGTGGACTTTCCTCGTTGTGGCGAACGCATGTTGCGTGAAATACTGAAGGGGAAAGGCATTAAAGTACAAATATTGAGGTTGAGATATGCTAATATACTGGTACCCAAGCGATAAAGACCGTTCGACAGCACAGACGTGTATAAAACGTTACGGCACGGAATCACGTATGACACATAGAAAGTAACCATAAATTAGTAAGATGGAGATTCATTATACTGGGTGGAGTTGATGGGTTCAGTAGGCTTATTATATTTCTACATTGTTGTGACAACACTTCCGCCACCGTACTGAGTAGCTTCCTCTCTGGAGAAGATGCAGATTCAGATTCAATATTTATTTAAGTCTTACTACTTGTACTACATAAATATACAGTACATACAGAGTATATACACAATATAAAACAGACAATACATAAATATAAAATACAAGTACCATTCTATGAAGAATTATGAGAGACTGTAATACAATAGAGTTTTTGTATAAGTTCTGTTAGCCGTGATGAATCCAGAAATTTTCATATTAAAGTGGCCAGCTCCGTTCACCCTTCAGTGATTACCTATATAATCAACCAAATGTTTCCAAGAAAAGGGGGGGGGGGGGCGGGTTCCCCTCTAAATCCGCCTCTTGTCAGATAAGGGACTAGAAGATGTATCTGTACCGGATTTTATATTTACAAAACATGGTAATGACAGTATGATTACAGACCCAAGCACGCACAGTCATAGAATAGAGAGATTGTAGAAAGACGTTAACGAAGGTGTTTTGTGCTATTTCTACAACTTATTCTAACCAGGGAATTCCCGATCCACTGAATGAACAGCATCTGATAGCCCTGCACTACATTAACAGGGACGAAATTAACAGAAGATTTGATATTTGAACTCAAGCCTGGGCAAGCCATAGACTAAGAAGAAAAAAAGCATCTCCTGTCAATATTTGGATCGCCGGTCAAATACATAATCCTGTTGGTACACACTCAGTGAACGAGATTTAGTTTATTATAGATTAGAGGGAAACATTGATGGGGCTAATCTTAAGGACGATGAAAGGCTAATTGTTGAGCCTATGAACATTGCAATTAATGACTAACGAATAATGAAAGCAGATTTCAATAGGACAGGTACCAACTTTGGCATTGATGACTTTGTGAATTGTGTCGAAATCCTTTCTGCATAAGCCCTATTTCAGTATTTTTTTGGCGTATAATAACAATGTTATAAATGATCATTATCTATTTCTTGGCCTATCCCCCCCCCCCCCCCCCCAGTTTTAGTCTTGTCTTTGTTATATTTATCATATAACTCATCTGGTACACCTATATAAAAAGAGAATGTTGTATGATTGCCAATTGGACAACTCTCCACAAGAGACCAAATGATACATAAAATTAACAAGTGTAGGTGACCTTACGGTCTTCATAAATAAACCCAATACCGCATAGTCCGCTATAAAAGGCCCCGAAATGACAATGTAAACAATTCAGACGAGAAAACTAACGGCCTAATTTATGTACAAAAAATGAAAAGAAAAAAAACAAATATGTAACACATAAATACACGACAACAACTGAATTACTGGCTCCTGATTTGGGACAGACACATACATACAGAATGTGGCGCTGTTAAACATGTTAGTGGAATCCCAACCCTCCCCTAACCTGGAACACTCACGGGTACAACATAAGAACGAACTACAAAAAAGGCATTTGGATAAAAATACAAATAGTACAAATATACAAGCGGAAATGGTCGGATACTTGTACATCCTAACAACAAAACCACAAAAAAACCGAATAAATAAAGTCATGCATTTACGACTCAATTATCAATCAGTACACATCAAACATCCAATGGATTTAGTGCTAAGACGTCAATAAAAAGTCGGAAAAAAACCTGACCTTGTGCTTTGCTGAGATACAGGATTCGACATATTGCAAATCGATGAATGTGTATATGTATATACAAGAAAATAACCCTTTACCACCCTCATAAAACTAGCACTAGTATTTAGTTTGCTTTACATTTGACTGATAACAAAATCAATATCACTATCAATAAAACAATATTCAAAGATCTAATTACAGTGCTGAATTGGTAACCTTTTAGAATGAGTTTATCATGTATATCTAAATGATTAATAAGTTTACCAGGATCGTTTGAAAATGTCCGTGCGATAAACAACATTTCTGTAAAAAAAAAGTATGTGCTACATGTACTACTATCCCATTTGAAATAAGTTTTAAGCTACAACCTAACTTTCAAACCGAATCTTTATACATGTATCTATATATGGAAGAATTAAGTAAAGGTTTTAAGTATTTGTGGTAACGAAATCCCTAACTTATACATACATGTAGTCGTAAGAAGTTTAGCTGGTGGCAGATGTGAGAAGCAGTGTCATCATATGCGCTGGAATGGTAACTCCTAGATATTCCATTTCATGTTTGAAAGCTTGCTGACAATATTTGGTGTTATTTTTTTCCTTCATCAAACATTTTCCGCACACACAGCAAGCCAACATTCCGAAGAACTTTCAACGTTTCTGATTCTGACATTTTTCTCTGAGTTTAATCTTAAATGTCTTAATTTCCCTTGCTTCTCTTAGTTTCCCATGATTCCCTTATAACAGCTCATCATAATAGAGAAAAACTATCATAAAGAAAAACCTCATCATGATAGAGAAAAAGCTCATCATAATAAAGAAAAAGCTCATCATAATAAAGAAAAAGCTCATCATAATAGAGTTAAAGCTCATCATAATAAAGAAAAAGCTCATCATAATAGAGAAAAAGCTCATTATAATAAAGAAAAAGCTCATCATAATAGAGAAAAGGCTCATCATAATAAAGAAAAAGCTCATCATAATGAAGAAACAGCTCATCATAATAAAGAATAAGCTCATCATAATAATAAAAACCTCATCTTGATAAAGAATGAAGTACCATAAGGCAGTTACGGAGTTCCATAGATCACCGTAACTGCAGTTATGGTTATCCTAACATGACAGAGTCGAAACCAGGTGAAACTGTCATTTTGTAATTTCTCCATGTACAAGTCTTGTTTTAAAGAGTTACTCAGCACTATAATTTTTAAATTACGTTCGTTTTCAAGTAACGATATGTTATAGATAATGCATATTTTAAGGTTTTTCTTGTCGTAGAACACACCGAGGGTGTCAGGATTGATCAAATGAAAGACCGACCGGAGGGAGGTCTTTCTTTGAACAATCCTGACACCCCGAGGTGTGTTCTACGACAAGAAAAAACGTAAAATATGCATTATCTGACTTATATACCGTCAAAAAATATTAATTTTATAAAGATTTGTAAAATTTAGTATCCTTTTTTACCGACAACACTAAAGTGGGATATTCCTTTCTAATGCGTTCAGGTTTAATACGCCATGCGGGTCATTTAAAATGTGAAATAAAACTCACCAAATAATTTAGATATAAACCTTTTAAAAATTGTTATCCACACACAATAAAAAATATTACTGTAACTGCATGAAGTAAAACACAAATGTATTGTTTCCATCCGATAACGGTGTATGACAAATACAAGACACATTGTAAGTTATTTATTGTATCACTTAGCTTATGGAAAAGTAGGAAGGGGTATGTTTTTTTATTTCGTTTTGTTATGTTATTTCTATCGCGGAAAAGTTGTTATTTATTGAACCATTTTACTTGAATCGAATGAAAAATTCAGAAAGATTGTCTTTCGAATAGCAATACATTTTATTTAAAGATAATCAGGATAAAATTATATACCTTCCGTACCCGACCCTTTGGTGAGTTATTTTATTAGTTGATCATTTGATAGAGTAAAAGGTATACATACATTTTAAAAAGTTACAAACTGACTCGAAGACGAATATAAATACATGTAGGTCACAGTATGATTTCCTATTCAGTGTATATCGTTCTGAACATGCATGAAATATTTGCCACTGGACGTTAAGCAATCAACCTATTCAGTTTGACTAAATAAGATTTTCAAAATCTTACACACGAATATGTTAAATCTGGATTTATTTTATGAAAGTCTACATTAAAATTCATCTGACCTATATGAATAATAGATAATGTTTCTCTATTATAACGATAAATCAACAAAACTTCACGTTATTTGTTTCTAAAATTAAATTGCGGGTCTAAAATGACGGTTTCCTTTACATCTATCATCGGTTGAACTTTAGAAAATAAATTTCCAAATCGGCAACAAAAAAATATTAGACGAATAAAATTATGAAGTAAATCATAGAGTGCATGTTTATCAAGGAAAATAATGACCTTCCACACAGGTCATTATTTTATGCCTTGGAGCATATACCATTGAAATATGGTATCGTCCGGGTTGATTCTGAAAAAGAATGACCTGACGTTCTGATAGAAAATAACTCCAAATAGGTATATAAGCTATCTTATTTTTATGTGAATCTCGTTCCCTTTTCAAACACCTTTTTACGTAATCTGAATGTTGTATGTGTTCATTTGGTGTGGGTTGTTAGGATGTGCACCATTACGTCGTCTACGTTAACAATTAAACGAATACATATAGAGCATATGACCTACCAAAAAAAAAAGGAAGTTACAATGTAGTAAGAGTGTTAAATAAAAATATTGTGGCGGACTGTTTATTTTAATATTCAAAACTATGTGTAAGATGGCATGTTTCTATTTCCAATCTATTTTCCTCGTTTTCATATTCGCTTACATGTTCGTATTCAGGATAAACTAGAAAGTGCAGTTAATTTTTATTGGTCAATCAGTTAGGATTCTCAGTGTTTTACATAAGATAAATGATTAAGAGCTTTTCTTTTCTTCTAGGTAGTAATCAATAGATGTTTAGATTAAACTTATTTTCAAGTACACCTTTAATTTATATACATTGTACAAGTTTGTGTCAATCTACGCGGCTCTTTAAAGTTGTTATGTCTTTGCCTTCTACTTAATATATATAAAGTAGATATTTTATCATTGCCGCTTGATCGTATTATACCAAGGTCTGTATAAGACATAATCAACGGTTTGAATAAAACTGCAGTAGTTAACTTATATTATTAAGAGCTTACGGGGTTATTATACTCCGATGTCTTTATAAGACACTGCACCTTGTTTTGATTAAAACCGATATACTACATTTCCCAGGGTTATTCTTCGTTACTTTATTTTGTCCGGTTTTATACAAAGCACCACAAAATGTGGATTTTTATTCCACAGCGTGCTCTAGTAATAATTAAGTTAGAGAGTTTTTGTATTTCGGGGTTTTGAATTTAATATTTAAATGAGATTGTTAAAGTTAAATAGTTTAGGTTGTTAACGGTAGAATCCCGTTTCTGAAGAAGCCGTTAATATTCATTTTACATTTCTTTATAAGACACTGCACCTTGTTTTGATTAAAACCGATATACTATATTTCCCAGGGTTATTCTTCGTTACTTTATTTTGTCCGGTTTTATACAAAGCACCACAAAATGTGGATTTTTATTCGTCAGCGTGCTCTAGTAATAATTAAGTTAGAGAGTTTTTGTATTTCGGGGTTTTGAATTTAATATTTAAATGAGATTGTTAAAGTTAAATAGTCTAGGTTGTTAACGGTAGAATCCCGTTTCTGAAGAAGCCGTTAATATTCATTTTACATTTCTTTTTAGAACTTTTACATTATTTTACAATGCAATATTTTGAAAGACTTATTTTAGTGTTCTCTTTTGACTTTGGAACTTCATATTGTAGATTGCAGTTTAAATGTGTTGCTATTTTAAGAGACCTTACTAAATTATACAAAAAATTAAAATATTTATCTAAACTATTAAGCAAAAGATTCAAAGTCAATTGACCATAACTGAGGGGGCAGAACCAAATAATCTCCTTAGTAATGAGATGTGACAATATTTATACAACTGCATACCAAATATCATTGACCTACCAATAGTAGTTGTTCACCATAAACAACTGAAGACCTAATCACAAACTAATACAGTGTTGATGCATAAAAAAAAATAATGCATATGATCTTTATAACTCAATGGATAGTTTTCATTATAAAACTTATGTACATATACTTTTTTTCTGAAGAAAATTCTTTAATTTATTCATATTTAGAAGGAGTTTACTTTATTTGAATAGCTTCCTTCCAGCAAGCAATTCCCCCGACATATTTTCCGTATGCAAGGTGACTCCAGTGTGACCCATCTCGTAAAAATCCAGTGACCACAATACGCATGGATGTCCTTAAAATAAACTATTATCTGAATTTACATGTTAAACACGTGCTCAATTTCCATGCTTTTTTGTTTATTTTTTGTCAATTGTTGACAAACAGGTGACAATCGTTAAACTTCGGCTTCAAAACACGAACTTTAATTACCTGCCATATTTTCACAACAACGCTGACCGATTGAAAAGAAAATTGACAAATCGAGCACAGAAGACTAAGTTTATGATGTTTGTATGCATTGGTTCAAGAATTGGAAGAACATTATTTTTCACCGGTCACTCGTTTCTTATGACTTTAATTAAAATGTTGAAAGAGCAATAACTCGCCTTAGTTATACTTTGTTCGAAGGAAATACAAATGTTATCGGTGAAAAATAAAATAAAATAAAATATTGGTGTTTAATCTATACTGAACATTGACTGGAGAACTATTATATTACTTATCATTATCTTTTTTCATAACGTAATTCAGCAACATGATATAATAAACTGATTATTGTTTGTCTCATGTCCAGTGGCAACTATTTGATTTATTAATATCCAGTCCAGAATAATTATAATGATTAAATCAGGATCAAGGTCGGATAATTTAGATTGCTATTGAAATAGAAGGAACATTGGTTGTGTTGGTAACTGATAGATTATTTTGAATATTAATTTCCAGTTTCGACCACGGTTGATTGCATTCCACTCATCCAAATGGATACCTCTTAAACATGGAATATACGCCACAGTCAACTTCCCATACACTGATCATTATAAACAATTTCGAAAACCTTCTTTCCTTTACGGGTAGACTTTATATACATAAATTTAGTGGTACAAGTCTTTAGAAAAGCAAAATGAGTATGTAAAATTTGATGTATGCCTTTTTGTGATTCTTTGTTACATTTGTTGTTTTTATAGTGATATTAAGATGATAACACTATATTGACTGTTGTACCTCTAATTTTGACATTTTTACTCTTTGTGTATGTTTGTTTTGTTCATATATCGTTGACAATATAATGAAATTTGATGCGACTGTCATACAAGTGAGAGGTTTAGCTAGCTGTAAAACTAGGTCCAATCCACCATTTTCTACATTAGAAAATGCCTGTACCAAGTCAGGAATATGACAGTTGTTACCCATTCGTTTGATGAGTTTGGACTTTTGATTTTGCCTTTTGATTTTGGATTTTCCTTTTTGAATTTTCCTCGGAGTATTTTTGTGTTTTTACTTTTTTCTTATATTTTCAAAGAGCTTTAACCATACACTATATTTATATAAGCTAATATTACAAAAGATACTTTTTGTTTAGGATCAAGCTGGAGTACGCCTTCTGGTGCAGGATTTCTTATCTGTATTGAAGACCCGTTGATTTGCATTCGGCTGAGTTTTGCTCCTTGGTGAGGTTGTTGTCTCTTGACACATTCCCTATTTCAATTCTTAATTGTATTGTTATATCTATTGTAAAAGGGACGTAGGTGTGATCAGTTATCAAATGGATTTTCAAAATCGTAAAAAGAATGAAAAGCCCATGTTAAATAAAAAAAAAGGTTAAACGACATATAATAGAAAATAAAACAAAACACCTAAAACTAATTGCAGAGCAACATGTACCCCAACTAAAACCGATGGCGACCAATTTCATCAATCGAAAACAACAGGACGAAAATAAATGTACCATACATAAGATACAATAAAAACTACACAATTTAAAAAAATCTAAGACGGCAATTAGAGAACAATTTAGTGAAATTTTAAGAAAAGAAATAACAAAGAACCCTGCGATTAGCAGCATAAGCCTAAACAAAAACCTAGTGGTACAAATCGTGTAGCTTATGAAAAATTAGAATTCGTATATAGTATTACGTTTACATTTTAATGGCTTTGGCTATTACGTCCTGGTCCCGTTTGTCAATATAACCCTTTACGTGTTTTTGTCTTATGCATCCTTGGCTTCAAATATTTGGTATTGAGAGTTTCTGTTGCATGTAGGTTAACCCAGAAAGGTGCTTTCGAAACATACAACTTTTGTATGACGTCAATTATCACTTAGTTTGTATACATATTTTTTAAGAGGCCAACTGAAGGACGCCCTTAAGTGCATTGAATTATCGCTACATTGAAGACCCATTGGTGGCCTTCGACTGCTGTTGTCGCTTTGACACATTCCCCATTTTCTTTCTCAATTTTACCTCATCTAGTGTTAGTTTCAAGTCCTCGCCGGCATGCTTATTCTATGTTTTTATAGTCATAAGAAACGAGTGACCGGTGAAAAATAATGTTCTTCCAATTCTTGAACCAATGCATACAAACATCATAAACTTAGTCTTCTGTGCTCGAATTTATCATTTTTTTGTGTGTAAATTTCGTATAATTGTCAATTTTCTTTTCAATCGGTCAGCGTTGTTGTGAAAATATGGCAGGTAATTTAAGTTCGTGTTTTGAAGCCGAACTATTGTCACCTGTTTGTCTACAATTGGTCCAAGAACACAATTAATTCGTAGTGCATTTCTTTTAGAACATAAATGAAAATTAAAAAAATCCCACCTGCGCTTTCTCAATGAAACTTTTACAGTGTGTTGTACTACTTTTGGGACAAATTATATCAAAATTATAGAAAACTTCATCGTCTTTAACTCAAAATATGGACAATTTTATCTTTAGGGCGTCTTGAAATCTTTTGACAGCGTCTGAAGTGCTATATTTCAACATTTTTCACCTGGACCAAATCACTACTTTCCTTTAAAATTCTGGAGCCAAATTTTTGTACAGTGTAATTTCACCCCCCTACTTACAATTTGAGGCATTAAACATGGATAAATTAATTTGGAAGGGGTATTCAAATAAATGGCAAGTAACCCACTGTTAACACTAGGGACTATATTCGTGAACAACGAAAATCAAGGGACGACAATTGTGGTCTCGGACCAATTGACGAAAAATAAACAAAAAAGCATGGAAATTGAGCACGTGTTTAACATGTAAATTCAGATAATAGTTTATTTTAAGGACATCCATGCGTATTGTGGTCACCGGATTTTTACGAGATGGGTCACACTGGAGTCACCTTGCATACGGAAAATATGTCGGGGGAATTGCTTGCTGGAAGGAAGCTATTCAAATAAAGTAAACTTCTTATAAATATGAATAAATTAAAGAATTTTCTTCAGAAAAAAAGTATATGTACATAAGTTTTATAATGAAAACTATCCATTGAGTTATAAAGATCATATGCATTATTTTTTTTTATTTGAGGTTTCTTATGACTTTAACTGTTGCATTTTAACATATCATATGGGTTTGTATTTAAATTGGTATCTCACTTTCCACATGTACCTTGTTTTATTCCCTTCCATAAAGACCATTCATTTGTATCTCTTCTGCCCTAGTACCCTTGATATACACCTTCCCCAAGCACCCTTGGCATTCCCCAAACAAAATTAATTAAAAAAAATAATCAGAAATATCAAAAAAATAATGAGTAAATATATAATAAACATGTTTTGATATTTTTTTCCATCAACACGTATTACCTTGTGGTATATTTCAAAACCGATTTTTTTCTAAATGTCAGTATTCTTAAATTTCAATATCGCATGCTTCGGTGTTCCAGAACGTTTAGAAACAAAACGATGGACATCAGCTGATCTTTTCGAAGATCAATATTTTGAGAGAACTTTAAAAGTTAACTAATGAATACAACGGTAAGTAATTCATATATTCCAAAAACAAAAATTAAATGATAAAATATTGATATTATTGAATGAAGTAGTTTATAAAAAAAAGGTCAAAAGAAAGACTTCATTTAAAAATTAAGGGGAATGAAGCAAAATTGCAAAACTCGATAACATTAGCACCAATTCTGATTGACATGCATGTAAGATACCACAAGAAGTGGAAGTTTTTAACGACCTTTACCTATACAGCCGTTGCACGGTCGGTAAGATACCACAGGTTATCATAAGGCCTTTTATAGAAACTCCCATTCCTTATTGACATCAATCCTTTGTATCATCAGCCAACAACATCATTAAAAAATCCGTAAGTGATTGCTGGACGTTATTTATGCATAATCTGATCTAATTAGTTCTGTCTGTATTTTCCACGTGAATCAACATTTGATTTTTTTAAAATGAACAAGCATTAGCCTATCAAAAGGGCTAGTCGACTCTTAGCCGATGCAAATGGAAAGTGCTCTCGCTGTGTATAGATTAATTCATTTACTAGAATAGCCACGTGCATCAATCAACAAATTTGACCACACACGTGACGTCACACGTTATGAAGTAGTATATATCGTTGAACGTTGTAGTTTACGAAACTCCAGAAGATTCGACTATTTATAGATAAAAGTCACCTGTGTACCAATATCATGAATATGCATGATTAATGATCAGGCAACATTTAATTGCTATAATGGAGAGGACAAATCCGATATTCTACGGGATTGAAGGACATTTACTAGGTTTGAATCGATCTAACCAATCAATAAACTTTGATTATTTACGTCTCGTAATATCTTCCAATCAGGCAGCAAGAAAAATTCACGCACTCACTGTCCATCGTTCAATTCCTAATATCGACTCATAGGAGTCGATAATAAAAGATCTTCGTAGATGCAGGTATCAGATACCTCACAATCATATGGAAGTCCACAGGGGACCTAAACAAATAACATAATATCTTTATCTCAATATCTACAAATGTATCTCTTATTTCGATATGATTAAATCGTTATATCGTCATCTCGATATATCTTTATCTTTATCTCTATATTGATAACGATTAAATTATATCGAAATAATGATATAAACATTAAAATAATGTTATGATATTATTTATTTAGGTGTACTGTGGGCTTCCATACAATTGCATGCGAACATGCCAATCAAATGGCAACATTTTTGTTCATTTTTTTTGCGTACATGTAAATGTACGTCCGTTGCACCTTTGTTAAAAGGGGAGTTTTATCTTTTATATCAGAGAACAGACTTCTTTACAGCAACAATAAGGTAGTAGAAACAGCTACTCATTGAAAAAATTGAAAAAAAACAATATAAAAAAATCTTGAATTCTGTTGGATGATCTTGGATGGCTTTATGTTTCGACATATCTTGGTTAATTAAATGAGATTTTGTGTTATCGTGTTCTTGTCGTTGTCATTATTGTCATATCGTTTGTAATTGGTGAAAATATTGTTTAACGTATCAAGTTTATGAAGTAAAATTTAAAAAAGAAATTGATTGATTGTTGGTTGCTTAACGTCCAGTGGCAAATATTTCATGCATATTCAGGACGAGAATAAGTTCACAATAAATACAATAGGTAGGTTGATACAATAGAGGCCATCTGGGATGATGGTCGGGGAAATTTGGACTGCCACTGGAAAATGAGGGTATATTGGATAGGGACAGAAATTTTACCTTGCAACAGGCCACCTACGGACCCCTCAAAAGAGTAAAAAAAAAAAAAAAAAAATGTGCAGTTCTATAGAAATCTTATAATTGAGATATCGAAGTTAGACCTAGTCAAAGATGCAATTATATAATTGGATATTTCGACACGTACATTGAAATATAATGCCGTAATTTATTATTTAAAATAATTTGATATTTGGACACGTGCGCTAAAATATAATGCCTTGATTTCATATTCGAACAAAAGTGTCAATAAGGTTTGGATATTACGTAATCGAGTTTTATTATATATATATATATATATATATATATACAACTCGTCTAAACATCAACCCAACAATGTTAGATCTGTAAATTTGCTTTCGCAAATTTTTGGTTCTTCCCTCGCCGGGATTCGAACCCATGCTTCTGTGATATCGTGACACCAAATCGCCTGCACTGCAGCCGTCCCGCTAGACCACACGACCACCTGAGCTCTCATAAAAAGAGCTTTCGGTGGCCATATGTTACCTTTCCACGTCAGTTTTAATCTAGCGGCGTACTACAGTACATGATATATGTTGTAGGGTTGTCACTGACTCAGACGTACTTATGAATATAATTATTTTCTGTGACTGTATCTTTCATTAATTTGTAGGATCCTTTACTATAGATAATTTAGCTGATCTGTAACAATAACATCTTCATGCCTTTTATATCATGTACTGTAGTACGCCGCTAGATTAAAACTGACGTGGAAAGGTAACATATGGCCACCGAAAGCTCTTTTTATGAGAGCTCAGGTGGTCGTGTGGTCTAGCGGGACGGCTGCAGTGCAGGCGATTTGGTGTCACGATATCACAGAAGCATGGGTTCGAATCCCGGCGAGGGAAGAACCAAAAATTTGCGAAAGCAAATTTACAGATCTAACATTGTTGGGTTGATGTTTAGACGAGTTGTATATACATTATGTACACAGCCATGTATCACCATCATTAATGGCGATCCGATGGATACATCTGTTGTAGGGTTGTCACTGACTCAGACGTACTTATGAATATAATTATTTTCTGTGACTGTATCTTACATTAATTTGTAGGATCCTTTACTATAGATAATTTAGCTGATCTGTAACAATAACATCTTCATGCCTCTTATATCATGTACTGTAGTACGCCGCTAGATTAAAACTGACGTGGAAAGGTAACATATGGCCACCGAAAGCTCTTTTTATGAGAGCTCAGGTGGTCGTGTGGTCTAGCGGGACGGCTGCAGTGCAGGCGATTTGGTGTCACGATATCACAGAAGCATGGGTTCGAATCCCGGCGAGGGAAGAACCAAAAATTTGCGAAAGCAAATTTACAGATCTAACATTGTTGGGTTGATGTTTAGACGAGTTGTATATACATTATGTACACAGCCATGTATCACCATCATTAATGGCGATCCGATGGATACATCTGTTGTAGGGTTGTCACTGACTCAGACGTACTTATGAATATAATTATTTTCTGTGACTGTATCTTACATTAATTTGTAGGATCCTTTACTATAGATAATTTAGCTGATCTGTAACAATAACATCTTCATGCCTTTTATATCATGTACTGTAGTACGCCGCTAGATTAAAACTGACGTGGAAAGGTAACATATGGCCACCGAAAGCTCTTTTTATGAGAGCTCAGGTGGTCGTGTGGTCTAGCGGGACGGCTGCAGTGCAGGCGATTTGGTGTCACGATATCACAGAAGCATGGGTTCGAATCCCGGCGAGGGAAGAACCAAAAATTTGCGAAAGCAAATTTACAGATCTAACATTGTTGGGTTGATGTTTAGACGAGTTGTATATACATTATGTACACAGCCATGTATCACCATCATTAATGGCGATCCGATGGATACATCTGTTGTAGGGTTGTCACTGACTCAGACGTACTTATGTATATATATATATATATATATATATAAACCTGGGGTGGTGTTCTCGAAGGTATCCTAAGATTCGTCCTAAGTCATAGATAAGACCGATTTTAGGATGGACTTAGGATCGACTTAGGACACTCTTAAGTTGTGTCTCGAAGCTCTCTCAGACGAATCTTATGTTAGGACGTCCTAAACATTTCCTAAGTCGAAATTTTAAATATTTGAAGTAATTGTGTGATAAACCATTTATTAATGACGAAATTATTTAACAAAATTGTTTACGAATTTTATAATAACATGTACAGAATTAAATGCATAATTACCAATGTAATTATATCGAAAAGGATTGTTATTTAAACTTGAAAACAATTTGTTTTGAAATGAGAATCAAATTTGTAGTGTAATCGTATCGTGAAACACGAAGTTCAAAGTTTAAAATCATGCACAATTTCTTTATATACGAGTTAATAACCGATGGTGCGTTTCATTTCATGTTCATTTTTACGTAAAATAATGAGCAAAAAGCGAAATCCAAACATTATTAAACTAGGATAAAGATAGGATGCTCTTAAGACACCTTATTGGGTGTCCTAAAGTTAGGACGAAAAATGAGATATATCATAAGTTAAGAGAGCTTCGAGAACACGACTTAGGACAAAGACTTGTCATAAGATAGACTTAGGACACGTCCTAATCCTAAGATAGCTTCGAGAACACCACCCCTGTATTGCATGTCTTTCATTTGGAACACAAGAGAGATGGAAATCCCTCAAATTCGAGCATGCATCATGTCTGGACCTCAAGTTTTCAACACACTACTTTACGTGTTTATGTTGACATTTTGAATACATGTTTTTGTTTCTGGTATCAATTTCAATATCGAGATTCGTTTACTTTTAAAATTTTTAAATGTATTTGTTACTATTCTTCAAGTTTTACTGCAACCCGCTAGTCGAGATTGCCTAGCTTAAATGCGCCAATACCACAAAGCAATAGAACGACATGGGTAAAACTTTGTCCTAAATATATATGCTTTAAACTACCTCCAGAATCAAATTTTGAATCTTTGTTCTAACAAATAATACATAACAGTTTCGTTGAAAATATACCCTGTGTGTAATGGCTATGCAACCTAAATATTGAAATTAAAGTCAATTAATTAAATTGGTGCAAATACGCACAATTTTGACATTTTCTTCGTACATGTAAAAATAACATTGCTGCTATAAAAATTAAAAAAAGACCAATTACGTCATAGTAAAACAGCATTGCAATCTGTATGGCAGTTTAAGTGATGTACTTTGGTAAACAATCCTAGTTTGTTTTAAATGTAATTAAAACAAGATAATTACATATTGCATTAACCCTGCCACGGTGAGTTTGGTTTTTGCTAGATCATTCTTTCAAAAATTGTAATTGGCAAAAACATGTATACTTCTTACTCATCCAAAATTGTATATTGTGAAAGTAAAAACATATGCCTAAACTACAGTGTAGTCACTGTACGGATAGTGCGAATCGAGTGTATCATAGGCGATCCGATAAAGTAGTTGTTTGGTGTTGTTAGTCATTACTGCCAAAACGATTGATTTTGATTTATTGTAAAAGAACCAGTAGCGGATACAGAACTGTGTGTAATGACTGATATACAAAGGGGAGGGGGGAAGCTCCAGTCATTCCCGATTTAATAATCGACCAAATTTGTCCCACAATAGCCCCCACCCCCTTCTCCCTTGGAATCGCCTATGAGCACACATTTTCTGTTTTTCGGTCTAAAGTACACAACTAAATACTTTTCTCTCTTCCACAAATAGCAATGGAAATCACACTCAAATTAAAGCAATAAACAAAATTGTATTAACTTGATTTACCAATTTCCTTCGTATTGGTCTTAATGCTGGTTAGTCTCAAGAAATGTGGAGATATATATATATATCCATTTGCACAAAATTTGAATGCATCCTTTAGCATTACAACTCATTGGTTTCAATGTTACTTTTTCGATACCTAGTGTATTCATTTCGCAAAACAGTACGCAATTTTAAATCTTGATAGTTAAAAAAAATATATATCTTGTCTCAAGTTCTTAAAGTTTACCTATATTTAGAAATTTTATGAAAAAATATAGTAAAATCTAGTACGATAGAATGTACGATTCAATTCATAGTAATTTTAAATCATTTCGATAACCTTTGATGGCCTTTAGTTTTAAATAATACATGTCTGTAAACATATAGATTTTTTTTTTAAAATCTTATAATTTGTAAATTTCAAAGGAAATGTGTTTACAAAAACTCTTCTATTCATCATTGCATGCTAAAATGTCCTTTAGAAAAGTTATAAACAGGACGAAAAGAGTTTTGCTTTAAAATTCATTAATTACGTTATTTCTCGAAGGTCAAATGTCTGAATATACGTTATGTCAAATTTTAAATCACCGAGGCTGATAAAAAGCTAATCCTACCTACCGATTTTTGTAGTTTTAGACATACCCTAATGTTCTAATTATAGATATATGTTAGATAATTTTTGTCTGCAATTTTATTCATGCAAACCAATTCCAAATGTTTACAAAAAATGTATAGTGAAAATAAGATTAAAATGTAATTAGCCACAACTTAGCTATAGAAAATGGAAGATTTCATGGTATAACAAGAAATAATAGAACATGTACTTTTTGTAAAATTGATATAGAGGATGAGTTTTATTTCATCCTAAAATGTCCACGGTTCTCAAGGTTTTAGAACAATTCATATTAAGCCATTTTATTGGAAAAAAACGTCGATGTATAAATCTATTAAACTAATGAGTACTAACAATGTAAAAGAGTTGGGTAATTTAGGTAAATCTATATTTTAATTAGATCTTTTAAGCCTAGATCTGAAATGTTAAAATAATGTTTGTTTATTACTACAACACCTTCTGCTGTCACACAGTCTGTGTTTATGTATGTATTATATGTATTATTGATGTTGATATAATTGTATACCTATAGTTTATATAGACTTTGGTAATAAAGATATATTGTATTTTTTATAATTGTACTCGAATGTTTAATATTTTTAACAAGGGAAAACCTTAATAACTTACTGAATCTGAATCTCTGTACCACAAAGTTAAAGTTATTGACCAAGCAAGTCGGTATATGGCATTTAATCTGCACAGCACGAGATGACCCAATAACCCGAACGACGTAGTTACTGTAACAATTCAAAGTAATTCAAATTTCTTACCTTTTCTTTATCGAAAAAGACTTTGCAGCCTTCTTTCAAAAACGAAATATGTGTATACCCATTCTAAAATGAAATGCAAATTAATAATCAAACGAAATTCACTTAAAATATTTCTTCTGAGTGTCATACAGTACATCCATGCATAAAACGGAAGTCATATTGTAAAAAAAGGAAAGCACTTATCGTTGTCAAATTGTTTTCTTCTCTTACAGCTAAGTGCATCATGATTGTTTATTTATTGCACTTATAGTTAATAAATTACAACTAATTGTTCTATAAATATCACGATGATTTTTAGCAGTAGGCAATCTTGATATAGAGCAAAGTAAACAGACAGTAGCATGTTGGATAGGAACATAAGTTGTGCCTATAGCAACAGTTTGCAACTGGCCACTATTGTCCACCTAAAAGAAATGTTATACGGTCAATCTCACTGGACAAACAATGGCCAACACAATTACAGTATATTTTATTTTTTTGAAAAAAGGAAACTTATCACCAAAATCCCCTTTAAGTCTTAATCAGATTCCAAACTTAAAGCAAACATGTAAACAATCTATTTCAATAATTAACTGAGATGCTTGTTATCATTACACTTATTTTTTTTTTACACAAGGCCTAATGTCAAACTGTGATGAATGCAATTTTTCATCCTGGACAGTTGTTTTCTTTTATTAATCAACTGAAATCGAAGATGGCCGACATTACAGTTTGATCTTTTAGAGTGAGGCTAACAGTGACGATCCTCGATTCCAATTTATAGTCTCTGTGAAATATTTCTAATTGTACCCATCTTATGAGATAAGCCTTTTTCAACTGATTTTGATATCTCGTTCTTATGTTGTAATGTTACACCACTGTCAATGGTTAAGGATTCCGCTAACATGTTTAATTCCGCCACACTCTGTACGTATGTGCCTGTCGACTCCCAAGTAAGGAGCCTGTAATTCAGTGGTTGTCGTTTGGTTATGTATTACATATTAGTTTTTTCGTTCATATTTTTGTACATAAAATTAGGCCATTATAGTTTTCTCGTTTGAAATGTTTTACGTTTGTCAATTCGAGGCCTTTTACAGCTGACTATGCGGTATGCGCTGTGCTCATGGTTAAATGGTATACGGTGACCTATAGTTGTCAATTTCTGTTTCATTTGGGCTCTTGTGGAGAGTTGCATGTCTCATTGTCAATTATACCAAATCTGTTGTTTTATGCCCCACCTACGATAGCAGGTTTAAGTTTTTTGTCAAGGTAGTTTTTGATGAAGTTGAAGTCCAATCGACTTCAAACTTGGTACACATGTTCCTTATGATATGATCTTTCTAATTTTAATGTCAAATTAGAGTTTTTATCCCAATGTCACGGTCCACTGAACATGGAAAATGATAGTGCGAGTGGGGCATTCGTGTACTGGGGACACATTCTTGTTTATATTCATTTGCAATGACTGTTAGAAATTTCAGGACAAAACCAACAGTATAATAGATACAATACTCAATCGTTATTATTGAATAAGTTACTAATATTATCGATATAACACGTCACGTAAAAGGGAAAAACTTGTTTGTAACTACAGAAATATTTAAGGAATGACTGTAATATTTTTTTCTGTCCATGAAGAAATAACATAAAAAATGTGGTGCACAATGAATTACGCTAGTAACAGGTTATTTGACAACGTGAACCACATACATTGTACTTTATGTTATTTTGAATATACTGGAAAAATATTAGTTCTTTCTTATAATTTAATCCTTAATTCCAATGAAACTGGCGTAAATCATGATAAAACGTTGATGAGGTCATTGTCACATTACAAAATTGTGTCTATGATATGATAAACAAAACGACGTCAGCCAATCAGAAGACGCGTTACATCCAAAATTAAATTATTCACGAATATAGAATCAACATAGATTTTTATGTATTACTAGGAAACTTATCAATATTGATGTTTTTCATCAAAAGTTTATTCAGTATTGTATTATGACTTGCGGACAGGACAATTTTTTTGGCCCTGAGGCCTCCCTCATGTTTCTAAAAGCCGATATTTTATCAGTGACCGCTGTGGATAGTTAACCTGGAAAATAATTGAAATTAATAGAAAACGAAAAATAAACGGATTTTAGAAAAAAGGGGGATAGCAAAACAAATTATTCTGTCCCCAAGTTCACATGTAATATAAGCAATGTTTTAAATCATGTGTACGTGTTTTCCATGTCGTCTACTATGAAATTAAAGACAAAAATGATGATCGATTTCGACAGACAGAAGCAATCAAACATAAACACTAAAGTTGAAAAAAAGTTATTTTTTAATTTTAATAGTTAAAGAAATTTAAGAATTATTTACTTACATGTTGGCCTGTATTATCAATGTGACAACAACGTTTTATTTAACTTTGGAAAACCGAATCAGTCATTTTCTCCGAGTGTGATTTTTAAATGTCCATGAACTATTTATGAATAAGTTCTGAGAACTTCCTAGTCTATGCATGTCTGTTTCGTACTGGTCTTTGATTGTGCAACGTATCCATTTAAAAGATAAATTGCAAAAATAATTTAAAAGTAAAGATATTGTATACAAGTTTTATTTGCAGAAATTTTTACCTTATCACAACGTAGTACTTTATTTCTAAAAAAAATATAGATTTTTTATATAATTATTCTTTTGAATTCATTCTTTAAATTTATGAATGCAATTTTATTTGAACAGATGAAATTTCAAACTTTACATGCATTTAAATGCACTTGGTGGTTTGCAACTGAAGACTGCAAACAGGAAACGACCTTGAAATAACATTTCATAATAATGATATTTTATTTTGAAGTTTTAAATTCGTAATCCTTAAGGAATTAAACTCTCACTTTTCCTTTTTTAACTTTAATTTTAACATAAAAAGGGTGGAAGAATAACTTCGGTGTTAGGTTAAAATTAGACAGAATTCTGCTGGAAAATACCCTCCCAACACCTAAATAAAGCAATTCGAAAAACGAATCCGAAATAATACGATGTGTTGATTTATATTAATAATATAAATCAAAACATAAAGGTTATTCCTGAATAATTTTTCGAATTATTTTATTATTAAAGGCGTTAAGAACCTTTGGTGACCCCACAGTTTAAATTCTATAATAAGTAAGAAGTGAGCAATGGTCGTTACAGAAAAACGTTCATCCAATCTGTCACAGTCAATGGGATAATTTAGGTCGTCAATCAATGGCCAGGACCACACTGTTTTGAATATGATTCTAAGGAGATTTGATATCATCAGAAACCAAGCTATTTTTTTTAAGTTGTTACCGTTTTAATTTTACGTCTAACTATTTTCACATTTTCTTTGTTTTGTTTGAATTATTTTTGGGACCCTTTATATATAGTGTTAGCTGAGGCTCCTTGTTGAAGGTCGTATTTTGACCCATAATCATGATAATGGTTTACGTTTTACACATTGTGACTTGGATTTAGAGTTAACTCATTGGCACTCATAAAGCATCTTCATATTTGTATTAACTTTTATTTTTATTGTACAACATTTACTGGATTTGTATTTTAAATCAAATAAGCAACACGACGTGTGCCTGATGTGGAGCAGGATCTGCTTACTCCTCCCGAACACCTGATATCACCCCTAGTTGTTGATGTGGTTGGTGTTGTTAATTTAGTTTTCTATGTTGTGTCATGTGTACTATTGTTTGTCTGTTTGTCTTTTTAATTTTTAGCCATGGCGTTGTCAGTGTTTTTTCGATTTATGAGTTTGACTGTCCCTCTGGTACCTTGTGTCATTCTTTTACAACAAACTAACGCACTAGTGTTTCACCTTTTTTCATTTTCAAGAGAAAGAAGCTAACAATGTGTTTTGTATTTATAATTTTGATATTAAACATGTTTTTATGGTCAAATGTACCATAGCTTGTCGCTTATTTGAACGAGGGACATCATAATTGTGCCATACATTTTTATATAGACGTTATCGGCGCCAAACAGGGTCTGGTTAAAGTCAGGAAGAAGATGCAGAACAACCAGCGTATAATAATAATACTTTATTCCGTCAGCAAATACAGCTCATAGCTTAAGGAAAGTATAGGGGAAGTATTGTTCATGTGGGGGAGGGGGTGTTGTGTCCATGGCAGTACAGTGACCTATAGTTACATTTATGTCATTTGGTCTGATATATCATTGGCAATCATAACACATCTTCTTATTTTCAGAAATAAAGCAAGCATAAGTAGGAACTAATATGATGAAGAATACAACAACATAAAAAAAAGAACCGAACTTGAAAAGTATAAATATAAGTATACGTCGGACTATGAAAAATTGAGATATATATAACCGTTGCAACTTCACAATTCTAGAAATAATGAAATTTGTGTATTTGAGCATGATACATATATATGGATTATTGACGTGTTCAGAAAGCATATTCAAATAGTACTGCTTTTTGAAAGTGTTTTTTTTTTAAAATAAAATGCAATTATATAGTTTCATTCATACGGAAATCGGAAAATTAAGTTACATTTAACCAAATGTAATAACAAATCATTGTGCTTGGCTTGATCCGCACAAGAAAAGATTTAAATTTACTGTATAACATACATGTATAAATAGAATATAGTTTATGTATTTTAGTGTCAATCCATTAATTACGATACATTTATTTAATGTAACATTACGACAAAACCAGGCACTACACAAATGAATTCATATATATATTGCATGTTTATAAACTTCCTTCTATGCCTGTTTACTTGTGAACAAGTTGTGTCGGGTTGCTGTCCAACAAAATGTAGAAAAACTATCAAAACATTCTGTACAACTTATGTCAGAGGAGGGATACTTTGCGTTTAAATATAGTTTATGTATTTTAGTGTCAATCCATTAATTACGATACATTTATTTAATGTAACATTACGACAAAACCAGGCACTACACAAATGAATTCATATATATATTGCATGTTTATAAACTTCCTTCTATGCCTGTTTACTTGTGAACAAGTTGTGTCGGGTTGCTGTCCAACAAAATGTAGAAAAACTATCAAAACATTCTGTACAACTTATGTCAGAGGAGGGATACTTTGCTTTTAAAATGAATTTTAATGGTAAAAAAACGTGACGATATGGAGAAAAATGGTATATCGGCGGTAAAAAAGGAAAACAGTGTGGAGTGGGGAAAGTTACCTAAAAATGGGATTTGGAAAATAAGAACCTTCCTAGTCACCCCCTCATGTTAGTCAGCATTGTAACTACAATTAAAAAATAAATTTGACTATTATACTATCGTAATACGATTGACCTTGTGATAAAGGATTACTCGATTGTATCTTGACATTCATCTTCTAATATATCATACACACTCCAAAGATCAAAAGTTAACGTGTCATGAATACATCTAGCTGTTTTGAACCACGTGACACGGAGTCGGATTCGGAATGTGGTAGTTCGATGTAAGACGATATGCCACGTTAGCATGACTTTTTGACCTGATATACAGTAAAAGCCGTACGGTTAAATGGGGTGTAGAAATATGGTTATCTTCACTCTCTCATCTGGCAGTATTAACCATGTTAAAGAGGGGTGTCTGTCTGAGAAAATTATACCAGGATGATGTCGTAAACGTAGGAGCCTCTTGTAAAGATTGTACCACGCTCTCTGCAAGTCAGCGAACAATTGCAACATTTTTTTAATGGTTCGTATGTGCCCTTTTTACGTCGCAAAATGTTGATCCCTGTCTAATATTCTTTGGTTGAATGCAATGATAGTCTAATATCCTGAATTTCCTTCTGTTGATCCCTTACAAGTGTTAAATGTATAATTTGGTTCTCATTCTATACACAATACATATGAACTAGTTGCCACTGGACGTTAAGTAAAAAAAACTTGGTCGATTGCAGAGTAAAGAACCCAGAAGAACTGTGGATTAATTAATTTTTGTTGGTACTAAGATTCGCGGTTATAAGAAACCATTGTGTATATTGTGACAAATTCGATTTCGTTGTCTGATAAAAGTCGGCATACAAAAGTCCCATTTGAATAGGCACATATTATTGGAATCCCCATATCTCCTGGTTTTGGACCCCCTTTAAAAAATGGATGGCTCTGCCCCTGTAACCAGTGTGCATACAACTCTGTAAAACTCTAATTTCTAACAATTTCAAGCGAAGTTGTGAATATACAAAAGAAACCATTAAATTAAATTGAAACATTGAATTACGTAGAAGTTAAATGGTTTGAAATGTTTCCGGATTCCGTACCTGTATTTTAAATATTTCAATTGTTGTTGTTACGGGTGGCTAGATATTCTGTTTTCCGATTATTTTGAGATTTTGTGATAGTCTATGATACAGTACGGGATCTCCATATGACGACGTTCTTTAGTGATTTAACCGATTAACACCCAGGATAAATAAAGAACATTTAACAATAAAAAAAGTTTCAAATTAAAAAAAAGATCAAGAATGAACCATGTGAACGGATGCAGTGGAGATAAACCGGTATTAATTATACAATAAGATGATACGACATAAAACTTTATTACAAATTAATTATGCCGTCTTGCATGAAGTTGTTGAAAATAAAAAAAAATAGAAGTTGTTTGAGAAAAATATATAACAAATTAAAGTAAAATAATTTTAAATTAATGGTTGGGGTGACGGTAGGAAAACCACAAACTATATATATTTATAGATAGAACGACTTACAAGAATTACCAAATAATTGGGGAAATATTGAACAACAGACAACGTCAACAGACAGCACCTGCATCACCCGTAAAATAAGACTTTGCGGTATGGGCTTTGCTCATTGTCGAAGGCCGTATGGTGACCTATTGTAGTTGTTAATGTTTGTGTCATTTTGGTCTTTTGTGGATAGTTGTCTCATTGTCAACCATACCACTTTTTTTTTTATATTACTAAAATAATTCGCCAACATATCTTGAATTTATATGCCACACATGGTGTTATGTACAATCATTTTTCTACATCCCCCTCTTTATATTGATTTCAATATCCATGGAACTTTTTTTCATTGAAAGTTTAGTAGGAATTATTCAATAGCAGAATGCGTGATGCACTCTCGTCAAACATTCTCCCGTTTTAAAACGACCCAACTTGTACGTGTTTATTGGCATAGTACTCATCATGTATGTTACCTATAATAATACATATAAATATTAATCTAATTTTTTTAAATACATATAATATTACAGTTTCTAACTTCAATATTAAACCGACGAAAGAGCAATAACTCGCCTTATTCATACGATTTTGTTGCACGGTCGGTAAGATACCACAGGTTATCACAAGGCCTTTTATAGAAACTCCCATTCCTTATTGACCTCAATCCTTTGTTTCAGCAGCCCCCCTTTTCTGGACTGGAGAATGTACACAGCTTCAGTTATAAAATAATTCCGGGCACTATCTGTCATGCAAAATGGATGAATACATTGAATAAAGTAAATATTATAACAGAAATACATCTTTATTGCTATGTTTTAAAGGAGTAGGTAACGGTCCTTTTTTGGTACTGATATTATTTCAAAATTGCATATTGTATATTTTAAAGCACCTGATACAACTCTCTGTTTTTGATGGGGTTCGTGTTGCTTATTCTTAAAAATCTAGTTTTCTTTGTTGTTTCTTGTGTACTAGTAAATTAACTGTCTGTTTGTCTTTTTTTAGCCATGGCTTTGTCAGTTTAAATTCGATCTGTGAGTTTGACTGTCCCTTTGATATCCTTCGCCCCTTTCTAAATGTGTATGTGTTATTCATATCAACATTTGTTGAGTTAAAAGAGAGAAGACATGTTATGACTTGTATAACTTTTATTATAGGTAAAATGTTAATTATAAAATCATGGTACCTGGTGGTAGTTAGCAGCTTGACCTTTGAAATTGGTGTAGGAAGGGACTAGTGTTCAACACTTGGAATAGAACAAAAAGATCTATTGACAAAGTTATGTAAATCACATATGGGAAACATCGAGGGTAGAGAATGTGGACGAAAGGGTGAATACGAATACATGATCAAATTTATTAATTTTTCAAGTTGCTGAACTTTTGTATGATATATGTGTGCATTCTTTACATTTTTATAATTTGTTCCGAATATTCAATTCCCTATATCGGAAAGTATGAAAAAGATTCATGTACATTTCCCGAGATCGAGTTCCATGCAAATTTTACGAATAACAGATAAATATGTGACATTCATATTCAATACTCATTATTATTTAAAATGTATATTTGTTTGTTTGTATTGCTTGACCCTTCTGGGTGTAATTTTGCAATAAAGATTATTATTTGTTGTCTTGCATTGCATCAACATTTACAAAAGAACACAACACCAGTTATACTTTTTCATGCCAATTTACGATAATGATGCCGACTGTTTGACTGTTCTTCTGGTATCTTTCGTCCTTCTCCCAGAAACTGTGTCAAAAATGTTTTTCCTGGTGATCTGGTCTTTATTAAAATGGCAAACTTAACTAAATTTTACCAAATTTCTCAAATTTAATTGAATGCTAGTTGCTTAACGTTTAGTGGCAATTATTTTATATTCACGTTTTAAAGTGAATGTGAACACGTTTCTGTATTGTTCGATCAATATAAATTTAGCAACATGATCATATTCTTATGATGATCAACAGGGGCGGATCCAGGATTTTTGAAAGTGTTGGGCGACGGTTTTAAATTTGGACTAAAAAAACTTAAAATGAGTGTGATATGCACTATTTAAACGGTTCCTGGCGTGGAGCATGTGTATTTTATAGTTCCTGTAAAGTGTAAGGGTCGGACATTTTTTATGCTGTATTCTCCCTATTAATTGTCTATCATAAAATGATAGTATGAATCCAAAGCTATGTACTGATATATTTGATGTGGGACTTGTCAGTAAAAAATAGACATGGAAATTCTCGCCGGTTTGTTGCAAGTTAAGTTATGATCATAGCCTCACATATTTCTTGTTGTAAACAAGATATACGCCGGGCTATTCGATGAAATTTACAATTCGACCGACACGAGTTAAAAAAGACAAACAAAAAGTTTGTATCCAAATGTTTGGTTGATATGCTTCTTCCAATAAAACTAAGGAAAGTGAGCGGTTCCAAATCAACCAAAGGCTACGAAAGAGTCTGAAATGACAACGAATTTATGAATGACGGTCGAAAAATGGAGACATAAAGGCCACACCCAGCAGGCAGGTTACAGTCTTACAAAAGTATTCAATGTACAAGTCCGGCGAAACAGACATTGTCAACTGATTTTTATAGTTCATTCTTATGTTGTACTATTATACCACTGTCCCAGGTTAGGGGAGGGTTGGGATCCCGCTCACATGTTTAACCCCGCCACATTATTTATATACGTGCCTGTCCCAAGTCAGGAGCCTGTAATTCAGTGGTTGTCTTTTTTATATACCGGTCAGATATGCAAACCCCGGCCACAAAAAAACATACGCCCGTTTTTATTCATCATGTTCATTTAATGCTAAATAATTTTGTTGAATATTTTCGTATCTAATAGCAAAAAAGTGGACAAGACTATTTTTTTCAATCCAGATACGGCCATAATTTTTGTTTTAGGCAAGAATCAGAGGCAAATTCTATTTCTCTCAAATATCTCAGACTGCCTCCTCACGGGCAAATCAAATGGTTCGTACCTGAGACTTGAAATCTTTTTAGAGCTTATACTGGCTGGGGGTCATTATTGAACTTTGTTATTTATAAAATAGGCTGGGTCATTTGGGATTTAACATGTTTTCGTAGGTAAATATTATTGTGGAACATTTTTTTTTCATGAGAGTGTAATAGTCTATAGAGTATTTACTATTAGTTTCTATAGTTTCTGTTTAGTGGAATAGTGAAATAGAAGTCAATACGTTCTTGCTCAATCCTTTGTCGCTTTGAAGGTTAAATCCTCAGCCTAATCAATGTGTTACTGTAATTTGAATTTCAAAATGACCGAGTGATGTTTTTTTCAACGCACTGGTCAACTCCACTATAGCAGAACACACGACTTTGACAATCAGTAAATACCAGCGAAAAATATCTATATAAGTAAAGAATTGTCGTATAAAAATTGAATACACGGGAAATGGCATAGTTCACGAAGTCTAGTCTGATTAATAATTTTACAAAAAAACAAAAAAAAAGTCCGAGCAAAAGGGGGGGGGGGGCGTACGCCCTCTACGACCCCTCTGAATCCGCCACTAATCGACTAGTACGATACGTTTAAACACATTAAACAGAACTAGAACATATTAACTAAATGTACATTATCACCTACATGTACTGATATATATGCACATACATATCATAAAATTAGGGGTATTCTTAAGCGTGACATAATTAAAAAAAAATATATATATTTCAGACAGAAAACGTGAGTGTCCGTCTGGATGGCATTATTACGACGACTACTGTTACCTGTTCAGTTCTGATAGAGGTAATTGAGAGACTGCAAGGGTATGTATAATTTGATAGTATACATATTTGTTTAGGGGCTAGCTGAAGGACGCCTTTGGTGTGGGAGTTTCTCGCTACATTGAAGACCCATTGGTGGCCTTTGGCTGCGTTTGCTCCATTTCCATTCTCAATTTTATGTATACGATACATCAATGCTTGTGATTTGATTGTTCTATTTGTCATTATATGGTTACCTTGAGTTCCCTTATCCGACAAGAAAAATCATGCGACTGTGCGTTGTCCTCTTGGTTGTGCAGAATGTATAAATACATCGCCAACTTAGATAGATCAAGTATTAAGAAAATGTCTGTACCAAGTCAGAAATATGACATTCGTTATTCATTCGTTTGACGTGCTTGAGCTTTTTATTTTGCAATTTGATAAGGGACTTTCCGTTTTGAATTTTCCTCAGAGTTCAGTATTTTTGTTATTTTAATTTTTTTTTATAGATAGTGTAATACTCTGTTTTGTTAAAAAGCCATTACAACGACTGGTTAAGGTCCCTCATTTAACTTGTTTCAAGGTAACATTTCTGGGCTATGTTTTCTCCGTCTTTCTTCCTGATTGATCATTACCAGATTGAACCATAATAATTTTGACACCATAGACATGATAGACCCCGAAATTAAGGCAAAGCTAAATCACGGAAAAATTCTAGTTATATAACCTCAGTTAAATTCTAACCCCCAAAAAACTCTATAGTCCTGTTGATTGATTGATTGTTGCGATCAACGCCCAGTGGTAATTATTTCATTCATTTTCTAGATGCAAGGTAGGTTTCAACGGAAATGAGGTCGGGAAAGTTTAACTGCCACTGGAATTTGATGGCTTGTTGGATATGTGTAGAAATTGCGCTTTTCAACCGACCATCTAGGGACTCTTCCAATTGTTGAAGAATTCTTTAACGTGCGTCCCCTATAAATAGTGAATTGGTTGTAACGTGTAACAGTTCAACACCACACATGGTTAAATTTATACATTTCACACAGTACAAAAGACCCGGTGGTTTTATTGCTCGAACTGGAGAAATTTAGCCTTGGTTATATTTACCTCTTGACATTATGTCTCCATAAATTCAGGCAAGTGTACAATTAAAGACCGTTTTTATCAGTCTTGTTCATAACCCATGATTCAAAAGAATACTTGAATACATTTGACATATTCAAAAATATTTGAATTGGGTTCATTACAATCTGGTTAAGATCAGATATTTCAGCTTCCTTGGCTAGTCTTGTTTGTCTTTAGAGAAAATAAACTCATTATAGATCCCAGGATTAAATTTTGTATTTACTCCAGATGCGCGTTTCATCTATAAAAGACTCAGCAGTGACACTCGAATCCAAAAAAGTTAAAAAAAAAAAAAAAAAAAGCCAATTAAAGTACAAATGTACAAAGCTGAAGAGCATTGATGTACTAAAATTCCTAAAAGTTTTGCCAAATACAGCTGCTGTTATTTATTTCTGAGATAGAAAAACCTTAGTATTTCAAAAATTCAAAAGTTTTGTAAACAGTCAATTTATAAATATGACCATATCAATAATATTTCATGTCAGCACAGAAGTGCCGACTACTGGGCTAGTCATACCCTTGGGGGATTAAAACTGCACGAGCAGTGGCATCGACCCAGGGGTTGTAAATAAACTCATCATGGATACAAGGATTAAGTTTTGTATTTACGCCAGATGTGTTTCTTCTACAAAAAGACTCAGCAGTGACGCTCGAATCAAAAAGTTAAAAAGCCAAATAAAGTACGAAGTTGAAGAGCATTGAGAACCACGATTCATAAAATACAGCTAAGGTAATCTATAAGAAGCGACAAATAAATCAAATTAAGAGAAGTAAAATATAAGATTTGAATCAGATTGGGTTCATATATTCTGTTTATATACCTATATGGAGTTATTTTCTTTAAGAACCATAGGTCATTCTTTCTCAGAATAAACCCGGACAATACCATGTTTCAATGGAATATGCTGCAAGGCATAAAATAATGACCTGTGTTAAAAAAATAACAACTTTTCCGCGATAGAAATGTCATTACAAATAGAAAAAAACATACTCCCCTCTTTTCCATAAACTAAGTTGGTACAATAATTTACAATATGTCTTGTATTTGTCAAACACTGTTATCAGATGGTAACAATTCATTTGTGTGTTTCTCCATGCAGTTACACTAATATTTTTATTGTGTATGGATAATAAATTTTAAAAGGTTTATATCTAGATTAATAAGTGAGTTTTATTTCACGTTCTAAATGAACCGTACGGCGTGTTAAAACCTGACCGCATTAGAAAGGAGTATCCCACTTTAGTGTGGTAGGTAAAATAGCATACTAAATTTTGCAAATATTTATATATATTTTTTTTACGGTATATAAGTCAGATAATGCATACGTTTTTTCTTGTCGCAGAACCCACCTCGGGGTGTTTTACGACAAGAAAAACGTTAAAATATGCATTATCTATAACGTATTATCTTTCGACGTTTTCAAATTTACAGAGAGAATGCAGAGGATATGATGCAAAACTTGCTGAACCTCTGAACAAAGATCACACGGACTACCTGATCAAGATGGCTAATAAAATTAAGAAAGGTATGTTTGTTGAACTATTTTTGCAATATAACTAAGAAAGGGAATGTCCATTTGATGTGTGTGATGGAGGACATTATCATCTGTTGCTGCGGTTTTGAATTGTTTTTGTGTGCACTTTTCTACACGATTGATTCTTGCATTTTGTGTTGCAGAATATTCATTTTCATTCAATACTATCTTATGCCAGATTTTTTACTGTCAGCTTTCACCAGGCCAGGATATTCATTTAATACCCCCATACCACCACCAAATTAAAAGTTAATCCCCTAATTAATGTCACATGATAGGGTGGCTGAAACATCTATGTCATATGTGATTACTCTATCAGAGAGAAAAAAAGACAGAAGTAATAAAATTGAGAATGGAAATGGGATATGTGTCAAAAAGACAACAACCCGACTAAGGAGCAGACAATAGACGAAATCCACCAATGGGTTTTAGATAGATAGATAGATAGTTTATTCTCATAAAACTTATAAATGCATCGACAAAACTCCCGCACCCGGAAGCTTGCTTCATCTGGCTTCTAAACAAAAATGTATAATACTAGTTCAGTGATAATAGAGGTTTATCATTAAGTGTTTTATTGGAATGTATAATAACTTTTATAATCAGTATATTTTCGATTTATGACTTTGACTGTCCCTCTGGTATCTTTATTCCATTCCTTCTTTTATATGGAACAGGGTTTTGATTTAATGGAAACAACAAGACAACACAACATGCATGTGCGTTAAGTCCCACTTCTTCACAGTCAGTTCGGGTCGCAACAAATACACACAGAACAGTCTCTTATCACACACAAATACACAAAGAAAAGTTTCTTGTCAACACAAATACACAAATAACAGATTATTGTCGCACACAAATATACACAGAATAGTTTCTTGTCGCACAGTTACACACATATCAATTTCTTGTCGCAAACAAACACATACAGAACAGTTTCTTGTCACACACAAATACACACAGAACAGTTTCTTGTCACACACAAATACTCACAGCACAGTTTCTTGTCGCAAACAAATATACAAAGAATCTAGGTACAAATACACCGGTGCCAATTTTAAGTTTATTAAGATTTCTAGGTGTAAATATATGGTAATTTAATACAGTAAACCAACTTATTTTAATATTAAAATTTAGTGAAAACGTAAGATTCCTAGCATTCTTTTTGTTGCATTTAACATATCGGAATATTTACAAATCACAAGTTCTTTTGTAATGCGCCATATTTTTTAGGCGTTCAATACTGGCTTGGCGGACGTGATGTAAAAGAAGGTGTGTGGAGGTGGAATTCTGGGAAGAATATCTGGTATAAGCCTTGGAGTCCTAACCAACCTGATAATGCACACGGACGGGAGGACTGTTTGGAAATGCAGAATTGTCGAATCTGTCACTGGAAATGGAACGATAGACCGTGTTATTATACGTCTAATAATTTTGTGTGCCAGAAAAGGTTAGTTTTGCATATTGATATAATTTTTAAATTTGAAATAATTATACATTGTCTCAAAAATGTTATGTTATACATGGCTTCGAAACTAGTAAATTTCGAGGCTAAGCAGGGTATTTGTGTTCTTTTTCGAGCCGAGTTCAACTGAATTTTATATTTTGAGACAAATATTGGTTGTTTTCTTTATATTTCAATACTTAAATCTGTTTCAAATGAACTAATTTTGGTAAAAATATCAATTTTGAACTTGATGTGGACGACATAAACATCTCGCAACCTTCTGAGAAAACACACATTAGCATATCACAAATGAATGTTAAAAGTAGCAAAATTGCCTATTATTGCTTACATCCACTTTACATAGCCAGAAATTAGTAGTACTTTTGCTTATTAATATTCATAATGTGTAAATGAGATTTGTACAACGTGATAATAGTTTGAACTTGACTGGCTTGATATCATTGAAATAATTAAAACACGGATATTATAAGTTGCCCGTCACAGAATCCTTGTTTATAATCACTCTGATATTTCCGTAAAGTTGTCAGACGATCAAAATCAAAACAATGAACGAATTTAGTGAAGTTTCGTGTTTTCGTGAGTTTATTCTTCTTGAAATAGGAGCATTTTAACTTTTTTTTAACGTGGGAACCTTAAATTGAATGACTACACATACAAGGTTTGGATTTGCTTATTCTCTGGACATTTACGTTTCTAGTTTTATCCCGGCCACTTGTTTCTGTAATGACCTTGTTAGCCAATTTATCACACGAAGTTTGAAAATTTGACGTTTCAGCCATTTTAGCCTGTATTTTATACTGCAATGTTAAAAGCCTCTCGCTTCGATTTTAAAAAAATAGCTCAGGAACCTTGATTTTTGCAACGACAGACATGTTTCGTTTAAATTGCGTATATTGTTGTGTATATTTATTTTCTGTCCCGGCAACCTGTCTATCACTTAAATTAAAGTTAAAACAGACATTTTTTAAAAATTTCCTATCATTTCAATATAATTCGTATTCGATTTCTTTAGTATAATATTCATATAAGCAAAGTGGCGTTGATTTCTGGATATGATTTGTATTTATGTTGATATATACATGTATCTCCTTGTAAATCATACCACACTTTTGTTCTATTTAATATAGTGTTGCTGCAATTTGACTACGCTAATAGTAATAATACATGTATGTCAATTTAAAACAATGCTCAAACCTTTACTATATATACATAATTTGTTTTAAGTATATGTTGACTACAGCGAGGCAAATAATACGGATTGGTTGATTGCGCTTCATCCATTTGACAAATATTTCATACATATTCAGAAGGAGCTAAATACTAGTGTTCTAACAATGAATCGATAAGGATTGAGAGTACACATTTTGATTACTCTCATTGCAAATTATCGGAACTTGACAATCTAACAACCAGTTCCGGTTTTGGGGTTCTGTAGGATTCCGTGTATCAACACTTCTACATTGAGATTAGGTCTGATATGAATACAACTACTTAAATTAAGATTTCTTTCAAACGGACGGATTTTTCTACATGTACTACGATAAATAAGCTCTAAAGTGGTTTTATGCAAATCATCACTGCATATCTATTTAGACTATGAAGTGTTAACGGTAAATTGTCAACGGTTTTTAGGACCGAAAACACGCAGCCCATACGTCGACTTAGTAGATCTTTTGAATAGTATGTTTAATGACAACATTTATTCTTTTGCATTAATATCGTTTCTGTGAACGTTTGTAAAATCCTGTCAACCATTTGTGTTAAACTATGTAATACAATATCTTTATTTTTCTTGTTTATTTTACAGGAGTACTTGTTGGAATCGCTGAAGGAGACAAACATGAATGATCGAAAAAACGAGCAATTAATTGAATAATTTAAAGAATAAACACCTAAATTATCAACAGTTACAGCTGGTACTTATTCCCAAATAATCTTCCGTTGTCCTAGCTTACAACTAGAATACATTTGTCTACACGAAAAGCCCTTTGAATTTACAGTCAAATTTATTTCAACTTGTTTAAAAAAGAATGTGTCAGATGTCTTTACTATAAACACATAGTACTGCATTTATACATGTCGGGGCTTTTTAATTGCTGACTCTGTGGTATTAGTTTAAATAATTGGTGAAGGCCGTACGGTGACCTTTAGTTGTTGTTTCTGTATCATTTGATCGTTTGTGAAGATTTGTCTCTTAGCATTCATATACCACATCTTATTCTTATATGTAGCAGTCCCATAATTCTGCTCACAAAACAAAACAACTTTTGACCGTTTCTAAAGCATAACAAATTTAAAAAAAGATTAATACAAACAGCAATATGATATATCTTATGGTCCATGCCTAGAAATACAAACATTGAGGTTTTAAGTGTTTAATCATGTAATCTCTACTTATATTATATATCGTTTCCTTTTGTACTTTTCAGTCCGGAACAATTTGTTCATTTTATTGAAAGGTTAAGCCACATTTGAGGCAGGTTCACTTTGAATATCATTGTAACGTGTTTTTTCTTATTTCTCTGTTGTTTTTTTTACTTTAAATTTTGCTGTTGCTACTTTGTATCTTCGCTACATTTCAATGAAAGTACACCTTTCCACAATCTACTGGTATGCCCCGCCCTCCTTAGCAACACATGGAAACCCAGCATCCTATGTCAAGCTTATCAACAAATGGCGGTTATGATGAACTTTGAGAAACATCAAAGTAAAGCATTTGTCTTAACAAATATAAATAAGAGCAATAATTATTAAAATTCCTATCATTAAGTAAAATATAAAAAAATAAAAGAAAACTAATTGGTTATTGGTTTTCATGAATATTTGGTTATTGTAGTTCGTCTTTGTTTTAAATTTATATACAATTCTTGTCCTTTGAAATATATATCGTTGCATATTTTCAAATTAAGAAAACAGAAGATGTCTAATACTTCTAACTTTTCCTTTTTTGAAAAAGGTCAAGTACAATCAGCAAATACACCAACAGTAGACAAAAGTCATATCAAAATTAAACATTAACCTTACTAGTTATGAAGCATCTTTGAAATACATTTTTTTATCATTATTTGAGTCCCCCTATGATTTGTTAACGAAATGCTAGCGATGAAGGCAGTACAAACATAAATACTTTCATTTTAATACATTTTGTACACAAATGTTCGAATACCCAATTCACTACACCATTTCATTCCATGCAGACTTTCAGATCAATAATTTTAACTCCCATCTCATTCAAATCAGGTTGTATATAATTTTTCATCCAGATTGATTTTAAGGTGGGGAAAACTTACACTACTTCTAAAATAAAATTGATCGTCAAAAAACATAGAGCCGTCCATAGAGATATCTGAATTTATATTGTTATTTTGAACCAAATATGCTTCTTGATTCTACATCGTATTGAGACAAATATATTGTATATTGGTATAACCCGTTTTAACAACATTACCATTTAATGGAATCTTGCATATGATTGAATATTTTGAATGCCATGTGTCTTCTTTCCAGCTAAACATGTATTAATATGTATTTAGACTACTTAATATGTAAAAAATAAAAAGAAAATATTAAGTCAAACATTTCTTCCACATTTTCAACTGCAACCTTGATAATTACAGTTATAAAACATATGAACATCACGCAATTTATTCAATATTTCATTAATTATGTTGTTTTGGAATATGTCCTTCTCGTATGAACTTCATTAATCTAATAACTTCCACTTGCTTAAATTTAAAGTCATCTCTTAGTATGTCTTCACCAAGTTCCTCGAGCATTGCACCATCAATTAAATGTTTCTTGAAATCTTTTTGATACTTAGATAGATCGAACGCCTCTAACAGAGACTGAATGTCCTGAACTGACATATCGCTCACATATGATTGAATGGAACCTGCAGATGAGTTTTGGCCACCTTCATCATTGTAACTTATCGTTTTTGATTCAGAGATTTGTTTTTCTGACTCATCCTCAGATGTTTGTCGTTTAGGCAAACCATCTGGTCGTCTTACCGGAAGCTGCGGTTTCCATCCACGCTTAGGAGGTTTTGGGGGTATCCAATATGGATCTGAATCAATTTCATGATAAATGACTTCGTCTAAGTTTGGCAGTAGATGAAAGGGTACACAATTTCCAGTGCCAGTTGTTGAATATTGGTTATCAAAAAGTGTTATTTCTACAAAAAAAGATAATAAAAAAAATGTTCGAGATTATCATAGCATTAAAAAAAATTGTTTTCATGACATAAGACATTAGATATTAAACATAATTCCATTAAACAAATCATGGGGCCTTGTCGAGCAAGGTTCATAAACATCACTGTATAGTGATTATTATAAAACATGTTTTTTTGTAATACACAATACACAATAAAGAAAGAAATAATTAAAAGTTAGAAAATATAAGCAATGTAGGATATTATTAAAGTCTAATGAGATCTGTTTAATTGAATAAGAACAAGAAATATATAAAATGTATTACCGGGAAATACATTAGATAATACTTTTAATTAACATAAACGACTTCACAATTCGATATCATTGATTATAAACTTTTTAGAAGATTTGTTTGAATTTGCAGTTTCTGCATATTTATAAAAAATATGTGCATTGATTCTATATCAATAAGAATGATAAAAAAACTAAAAAAGAAGATATACACATAAACAGTTCCCAAAAACAGAGAAAAACACTTAGAAAAAAAAGCACTTTTAATGTATACAATTTTGTAACCTCGAATTTTCTTCTTAATTGAACATCGGTTAACTACTATTGCTTTATAAAAAGGCACATTATCTATCCACATAATTATGAATTTTGTGAAACAGTTAAAGTATTTCAGTTTTCAAATAAAAAATCATTACTTTTGAATTATTTATTTGCATGGGTGATGAGTAGTCATTTTTTATGACTTTTCATTACCTTTAACATGTTATATACAATATATCTTAACATAGTATTATTATTTGAGTAATGTACATTTTCACATTTCCCCAGTTCCGATAGGTACGTGTAAATTTTAATATGTCCCTTGCTTAGAGTATATTTCCAACTATCACACATGTACATTGTGTGCAGTGTCGAAACATATCTGAACAGCGAACAATGTTGTTGAAGACATTATTGGTACATTGTTATAACTCGGGATGGAAATTTGGTATCAGGCTATATACTGTTATTGTGCTATAACCTCAAGGGTGACTGGGGTATATAATTATGGTCACTCTTTGACTTCTTCCGACTGAGAAAAACTTCCTTGCTGGAGTAGGGCGTTCGTATGGCTTTTTGTGATGATCAAGTACGAAGTCACCTCAGTCAGATTTGGGAAGCAATAACTGATTTCTCATGTAGAGAGTGTGTCATAAAAAAATACCTTGCAGCAACTCTTTGATGGATCCATATATGGGCTGCTGCAAGGCATGGTTTCTATCTTTAACCACTATACGTCCAAATCATTCTGACCTTCATTCTCAATGGCTCTTATAAGGAACAAACACTTATATTGATTGTTAATCTGTTATCGTCCTAAAATGCATGCAAATTTTGCAACTGGAAGTAAAGCAAGGAACAATCAATTACACACATTTTCCGTTGTGTCTATATATATATATATATATAAAGGTGGTGTCACTCCCTACTTTTTCGCTTACCTTTGCATCCTTCATTTGCCCTTAACTCGACATTTTTATTTACAAATGCGTTTAAAGTTTCAAATTTCCTCTTGAAGTTCTCATCAGATTCTTCTCTATATCCAGTTACAATAGCAACTGATATATTGGGAGAAAGTGCTAGGAGTAATGGGAGTGGTAACAGTTTATCTAAAAATAGAAAAGACTTGGGAAAATATTCAATTATAAAACATATTATGTCGAATAAACTTTTCCACGGTAAAGCATTGTTTATGCTAGTAATATGATGAAAGAGCTAACGATGTATTGCATTGCCTTTTTTGTTTCACTCAGCATTATTTCTTAAAGACGACTAAATAGAACATTCTTTTCCTGCTTCAAACTGAATAATGAACAATAACCCATAGGAATCTATTAAAAAAGAAGACAATACAACAATGAAAAAGCAAAGTCACAACACAACAAACAAGCGTCTATACACTACAGTAGTTGCAAAAATGTTGTATAAAGGGTAAAGGAACAGATCACATCATACTCATTATTCACTAAAAGTTAAAATAAATAAATAGTCCGTGAAATTATGGAAATGTAACAAAATAGGAATGAATCTGAAGAATTGATATATTTTGTAAATATACAAAAAAAAAAACATACACAAACGGAATGTACCAATTGGCTAAATTGTCTGCAAGAATGCTTAATAAAACAGAAATTGTTTAGAGCTGAGTTAAGGTATTAGGATAGTCAAAATCCTTTATTATTTACTGCGCAAATTTTTACTTCAAAATAGACATTCATAAAGATTTGTTTTATAAATATACCTACAATGTATTATTTTACTTACCATCTTGCAGGCAATTTCCTTGAAAATATGTTTCAGTGTACGAATTTAGAATTAATATATTGTATTGTCGTAAGGTTCTTAAGGTGAAGTCATCATCCCCAGTCACAAGTCTTACTTGAACAGGTAGCTTGTACTTAATCAGTATTTGTTCCAACGTGTCGGGGTATGATTCTAGTGAAAAATTGAAAAACTAAGATAAAAGGGCAAAACTATTAAATCGCTGTTCAAATTCATAAAAAGTAAAATCACAAAAATATTGAACTCCGAGGAATATTCAACCGGAAAGTCCCTAATCACATGGCACAACCAAATGACAAAACACATCAAACGAATGGACAACAAATGTCATATTCCTGACTTGGCACAGCCATTTTAAAATGTAGAAAATGATGGATCGAACTTGTGTTATATTACTAAACCTCTCACTTGAACGACAGTCTCATAAAATTTCAGCATATTTACTACGATTAGTTTAAATTGAGTAAGAAAAAACAAATCCAGGTTTCAAACTTAAAACCTAGGGAGACCCATCAACCATAAGAGGAAAATGATGGAACAACAGAAACAGAGACACAACCACTTTAATTTTTGTTTATAATATGTGTCTTCATGGGGAATGTAACAATGATTACATGTACATCATATTAAAACAATGCGTTGGCAAAACAAGTGGGAGTTTAAGCTAGCTATGAAACAAGATTAAGTTTCTTTGGAAAATTCATAAAATGAGTCAGGAATACGGAGACTGTTTTTCATTTTTTCTCGTTGATTCGTTTGAATTTGTCAGTTTGTATAAAAAGTAAAATGACAAAAGAACTCCATGGAAGATTCAAGAAGAATAGTCCTTAGTCAAATGACAAAATCAAAGCTCAAACGCATCAAACGAATGGATATTTCCTTTGTAATTAAGCCGCCTTGAAAGTTATATCAAATTCTGAATTATTCAATAAAAAATAAAAAGTTTTAAAATATTCTAGTGTGACGTCCATTGTCACTAAACTAGTACACAATTTCACGGTCCGGGATTTGTCTTGCTGCGTTAAAGACCCATTTGGTGGCATTCGGCTGTTGTCCTTTACACTTTGACCGAGTTGTTGTCTTTTTGACATATTCCACATTTCCATTCACAATTTTATTACAGAATGTTATAATTCAATTTCAGTGTTTGTCCAGCAAAATACATTTCATTGATGAAAGATACCATTATTTTTTGAGGTTTTTGAGTTTTGAAGTTTATTAGCCTACCGTTCCTAAAGTTCTTCACGACAGAAAACGCATGCCTGCTGCAAACGGGAATACTGACAAATTCCTCCTGTTTACGATTGGCTTGGTTAGAAAGCCTTCCTATTGCCCTCGCTTGGTGGCAGACACGATGAAACCATATCACCTGGTAAATACAAGAAGAGAAGTAAAATAACAAGAAATCAAACTTCAAGGAAAATTTAAAACAGAAAGTCCCTTGAAATTGCAAAACATAAGTTCAAACGAATGGAAAGCAGATCTCAGAATCCTGGCTAAGAGCTAGCATTACCTCCCACTTTGATGTCAATTCTTATAAGACTTATAAGTATGCCAAACAAGTTGTTCATCTTGATATCAGTAATTGATAAGATCCAAAGTCAGAACATCATACCTTATGAATCTCCCCTTGTGACATTTCATACAGTTTTATGTTTTCTACAGGTATCAGCATTGCATTGTATGTTTAACATTTTTTTACAAGTATAAACAGAACTTTCCCAATTCTTTTATAAAAGTTTACATGTAATTCATTAAGTACAGGTTAAAGTTCTTCAATAATTGAGTACGCCAAAATTCACTATTCGTTTGAGCTTTTGATTTTGCAATTTGTCAAAAGACTTTTTGTTTTAAATTATCGTTGGAGTTCGAGATAATACCACTTATTAAAAATAGAAGAAAATTGCACTTATTAAAAATAGAAGAAAATTGCACTTATTAAAAACAGAAGAAAATTGCACTTATTAAAAATAGAAGAAAATTGCACTTATTAAAAATAGAAGAAAATTGCACTTAATAACAATAAAGTTATTACATCCTCATTGCAGAAACAAGTGATGCATATAATTTAATTTAAATTCAAACGTAATATTTGATACGGTAGAAATCCACGATTCATGTAAACACTACGGATATAATTATATTTATCGCTATTTTGTGCATTTTTCCTACTCGCCTGAGATGGAAAAATTATCGCCAGTAACTAAGCATGTACGTGGCGTTACTTACGAAATTGACAAGAAATTGACACGAAATTGACAGCGTCGTCATAGATAAAATAGCGATAAAAAGATTATCACTGTTCATCTCAACTCGATTGCGTTTCTCGCTTTCGCCGTCCCGGCTCAAGCGAGAAAATCAATCTCGTTGAGATGATCACCGATAATCTATAAATAAACCACTTATGTACAGAGATGTCATATTAAAGTCATGAAAGTGTCAACTGAACTTTATGGGATATAATTTATTTAAAATATTTTAGTTGACCTTTATAATTCAAAAGCATTAGTATAACACACACAGGATTAAATATGATCGTAAACATTTTTTTGTTTTGTAGTTTTCTTGTTTGATAATAAACACATTTGAATGATATCTGCACCGTATACTCACATTACAAAAACGTACCTCTTTGAATTTGAATTTGAATAAAAGGCCGTTTATATAAAACGTAGAGTGGAAATAGGGAATATTTCAAAGAGACAACAAGATGTCCAAACAGCAGACAACAGTTGAAGCTCAGTCTTCAACACAGCGAAAAAATCCCACACCCGGAGTCAGTCAGAATTGTGTACAAGCTCAGTATAAATGGATGTCACACAGAACCTCTAAACATATAAACAAAAAACTGAAATAAAATAATCATACAAGACTAACAAAGGCCCGATTGTCCTAACTAGGATCATACTCAAAAATGCGGTGGGACGCAAGTTTGCGTTTGTTTTGTTGCAAGTCAGTGTTTCTGTTGTTCCAAGTTAAACCGGTCGTTTTCAAGCGAGTAAACATATCAAGGAATTGAAGACTCAAATCAAGTCTATAGTATTATGTATTTAGCGTAAGTTAAAAACAAACATAACAATACGACTGTTTACATATTTTCCATGTTGAGAAGGGTTGTGGTCACCATAAAAGGGATGGTGAGCACTTGTCTAAACCACATAATACAGTTACATAGAATATGCGTATGTATGCATATTTCAGCGGGTATTTGTCAGTCAGCATTAGTTACAGTAGTTTAATGCAACACAATTGGCACAATTTGCATATATTACATACAATTTATCAGTATTAGTTTTTAGAAAATAATTCGATATTATCAATAATCAATCGAATGATACGGAATGACCTATGCATTTAAAAAAGGTATTGTTAACATTTTGAATATAATAATAATGCATGCATGTAGGACAGATATCATTATACGCTATTATATTTTATTGAGAAAATTAACCCAGAACAAATTAATTAGATAATTCGTTCAAAACAAGATTGCATAAGAACGATCAAGATTAAGATTTATTACAATGTTACACGAAAAGGTGTAACAAATATTTATTAAAATAATATTGAAATGATTTTGTGATCAAATAGGTTAAAATTTTAACGAGAAAAAACGAGGAGAGATATTATACCTGGTTAGTAGATAGTTCATCGTAAGCTGTCCTCCCACTAAATCCTTCTGTCACAATGACCAACAATGGTAACTCATTTCCATACTTCTGATAAAAGTCTGGTAAGGTGTACTGATGTTTGGGATCATATACATACTTAGAACTACAGGTATTTTCCATTTCATCAAATTTAAAATCGACTAATTGATACTTTCAAAAGGTTCTTGTTGCATTTATATTGTATTAAAACGCAACTGTGATCAAATATTATTGCAATACATTGTACAATAAACATTGTCGAATATATATACACGATCCTTTGTGTCCCTAATCAAGCTTTCGTAATGACGTTTTTAAATATCTATGACTCCTTTTTAATTACACCTCACTCATGTCATAATCATTATCAGTAAACTCAAATAACCGTTAATTCTAGTCAATGGTGTGCTAATTGTAGAAATTTATGTGCTTTGTTTATGCATGTACATGCTTTGTCTATATGTCATTTGTTTTCTTTGTTTTTTTGTTGAAACATTTGTTTGCTTTCACATTGCTTAAGATTTTAACACAATGTTGACTCCTGTTCCCCTATTTGTGACATTTTTTTTTTATCTACTATATAAAAAAGAAGATGCAGTAAATAGTTATTAAAGGTACCAGGATTATAATTGAGTATGCCAGTAAAATTGCAAATGAGACAACTTTCCAAAAGTGACCAAAAGTACACAGATATAAACAACTACAGGTTATCGAATTGTCTTCCACAATGAGAATGATCAAGCTCATACCGCATAGTCAGCTATAATAATCCTCAAAATGATAAATGTAAAACAATTCAAACATGAAAACTAACGACCTAATGTATGTAAAAAAAAATGAACGAAAAACACATATGAAAACCATAAACAAACGACAACCACTAAATAACAGCTTCCTGACCTCTGAAAGGCACGTTCATACAGAATGTGGCGGGGTTAAACTTGTCAGCGGGATTATTACGTCTATTTCGTCTGTTTTTTTTTCACATATTGTTGTCAATATAACTTTTGGCGACTGGAAATTAATTATCAAACATAATGAACTATATATCTTTTTCCAAAGAACCTTGACAATATCGCAAAGTTCTCTCAACTGAAACTATTTATAAAAACCCATGAGCTCATAAAAAATAACAGGCTTATAGTGTCGTATCACAGACCCGCATTACTTTTTGTTGTATATAATATCAACCGTTACTAATTTGTCAATTTTTATATGACGTGGCTTGTTAGTAATAAATTTACCATTGTATAATTGTCCTATTGTCATTTCTATTTTATTGTCTTTTAATTTTGCATAGTATGTGCTTTGTCTTCATGTCATTTTGCTTTCCTTATATCTGTTTGTCAATATATTAATTAATATTAAGATATAAAACAATTTTGAATGCTCTATCCAAGTTTTTGACAATTTTACCTTATTGTCTGTTTGTTTTACTCACAAATGTAATGAATATCTATGTAACTGTCATACTAGTAAGAGGATAATTAAGCTATAAATCTAGTTTGAATCCACCATTTTTATCAAAGATGATGACTGTACCAAGTAAGAAAAATGACAGTTGCTTTCCATTCGTTTGTGTTTGATCGTTCATTTGACCTTTGTCTACAACAGCCTAACGAATGACTTTTTGGCGGACAAATCAAATAAAATAAAAACTTAAACAACACTAACAAACTCGGAAATGAAACGTCTACTTCAAATGACATTGACCCAGTGGTAGTAAAACACATAGAAAATACCAATAATAGTAGACGCAATATGCGCATGTAGTAATCATAAGTAGGTATACGAAGATATGGTATGAGTGCTGATGAGAACAAATCCCCATCCAAGTCACAATCTGTAAAAGTAAACCATTATAGGTCAAAGTACGGTCTTTAACACGGAGCCTCGGCTTACTGAACAGAATGGTATAAAATGCCAAAAACCATTCGAACGAGAAAACAACGGTTTCTTTTGTCTTCTCTTTGGTCGGATAACTGTTTATATGATGTGTTTCCCCTTTTTCATTCTCACTTCAGATATATTCAGATCCACTAGTGACACTCGACCGAAACAGCTTAAAGGTAAACTTGATAAAAAGCTGAATAAACAAGAAACGAAGCCTAATATTTTCAAGCTTACGTATCTGTTGAGGAGAAAATCATAAATCTCATCCGTTATTGTTCTTTAAAGATTGATTGTTTGTTCTATATCATGACAGTCAGATTGTATTGCTGGAGGAAGCCAATGCACCCGAATTAAGGAAACCACCGACCTTCGTAAGAATAATGACAATCCTAGTCAAAATAAGATTGAAATCGAGTGCACCAATACGACTAAGTTCGAACTCATAAATTCGTTGCTGAGTGACTAATGATTATAGCAGTTGAACTACTAAGATGTCTCAGGCACATTCTTTAAAACAATGTTGACAATATCTACAGCAAAATTTTGATAAAACCGATCATCTTAAATATATATTAAACCGTGCGTCATATCTAAAATATTTCCGACGTTGTATGGTATCACAGGAGTTGCGGCTCTTTGAAATCGGTCTCCTCCCTTAGTAGCATTGATACAAGAAGGGGTGTGGGCTTTGCTCATTGTTGAGGGCCGTACGGTGACCTATAGTTGTTAAGGTCTGTTTTATTTTGGTCTTGAGTCTTGAGTCGGTACGAGATGAGCTGACCAATGGAAAATTATCTATCGCTAATTTTCCTATGACGAAGTTGTCAATTTTATGTCAATTTCAATGAAAACGCTTCGTGCCCCCTAAGCTTCTAGCGAAACTTTTTCACATCATTCGACTGCGCTGAGAAAACAAATTATCAGTAAGCTATATCAACGGACAACTTCGTAAAATAGTGATAACAAAGAATAAGATGTTTGCCTATGAATATATATTTTCACTAACATTATCTACACAGATTTATAAAAGATGATTTTCCAAATACCGTCAAGTTCACAAATCGACTTGGTTAAGCTAATTATAAATTCTGTGCTATCCATCCACCAAAGATCCCATAATTCATCACTTTAGATGATAACATTGAGAAAGGAAAAAGGGAATGTGTCAAAGCGACAACAACCCAACCATAGAGCAGGCAACAGCCGAAGGCTATCAATGGGTCTTCAATGTAACGAGAATTCCCGAACCGTAGGTGTCCTTCAGCGGGCCCCTTTATGTATACTAGTACAGTGATAATGAACTTCGTTAAATTATATAACCGTTGGTAATTACCAAAGGATGCTACCAAAAGCTGTTTTCTAAATTAAGAAGTCTTCAGGTGTTTCTATCAAAAGTGAGAATGATTACTTTACAAAACATAACAATTATATTTTATAACGAACTGAAATATGTACATGACTATCAAATTATTTGTTTTTCTTTACTGTTTTGGCATGTATCCTTCTCTTATGAATTTCTTCAATCTTATAACTTCGACATGTTTAAATTTAAAGTCTTCTCTCAAAATCGTTTCTTCGAGGCCTTCTAGCATTGCACCATCAATAAGATGTTTTCGGAAGTCCTTTTTATACTTTGTTAAATTCAAAGCTTCTAAGAGAGACTGAATGTCTTCAACGGACATGTCACTTACATGCGATTTAATAGAACCGGCTGATGAATTGTACCCACTTTCATCATCGTCATAAACCGTCAAATTGTTTCCACTTCCGGTTGATAAATCTCTCGACTGGTGTTCTGATTCTACTGGTATATCCTCCTGGTACAGTAAACCGTCTGGTGGTCGCATCGGTAAGGATGGTCTCGTTCCAGGGTAAGGTGGTATTGGCGGTATCCAATTTGAATCCGGTACAATATCTTGATAAATAAAGTCCTCGTCGTAGCTTGGCAAAAGATCTGGTGGTATGCTATTTCCCGTGCCAGTTGTGGAATCTTGTTTATCGAACAGTGTGATTTCTGAAAAAAGGTTAAACAAATAATGTTGTTATCCCAATACCTTATTATGTTATTGGTTTAAACTCTGTACCGATTTTAAACTATAGTTTCCTCACAAGCGTTAGCCTTTCAAAAAGGGCTAAGTCGACTCTTAGCTGATGAAAATGGAAAGTGCTCTCGCTTTGTGTATTAATTCATTAACTAGAATAGCTACACGCATCACTCAACAAATTTTACAAGGACATATACTAGGTTTGGATTGTCCTAACCAATCAATCAATTTTAATTATTCAGGTCTCGTAATATCTTCCAATTTTCGCAAACTGACACAAGGATGTTGTTACAATTTGCAATGTGTTGGACGTATAATGTCGTGTTTTTCAGTTTTTTTTCATCGAATAATTTAGTATTGATGGTTTGGTTTGTATTTTCGTTCTTTTATTATCAGAGTAGTGTTTATTGGTCTTAATTTATTCCATGGTGTGTTAAGTTTATTCCAAGATATGAGTTCTAATGTTTACTTGGTATTTCCCCCCTTCATTCATTATTTCGTTGTGTTTTGTCTTGAAAACAATAGGTTATGTTTACATTCGTTCTGGACATTTTATTAATGATGATCTAAACATAATTCATCATTGACATTTTCGAAAGGTCGTATCTCATTGTCTAGAGAATTCAAGACATCAATTGGAGCGATAATTTTGAAATTAACCTTCCTTTCAAAATGAATTGTCACAACAATGAAGACATGGCATTGCGATTTCACAATAAAGTGCATTGGTAAAAAAACAGCATTCTAGGTAGCAATGTGTTTATGATATTAGCCAAAAAATGTAATCATTTTTTCTTCCATTTTTTTACATAAATAAGGCCCTTAATTTTCTCGTTTGAATTGTTTTACATTGTCTTATCGGGGCCTTTTATAACTAACTATGCGGTATGGGTCTTGCTCATTGTTGAAGGCCGTACGGTGACCTTAAGTTGTTAATGTGTGTGTCATTTTGGTCTTTTGTGGATAGTTGTCTCATTGGCAATCATACCACATCTTCTTTTTTATATAACTATTTTATGCTTCTTGTAGTAAATCTACAAGGTTGGAAAAGCGTTGACCATGTGCACATTTACACACGCTTCTACAACCCTATTATAAATTGACAAAAGAAGTATTAAAATCTTCAAGGTTGTTATGTTAAAAATACGTTTGGACTGTTCCTACCTTTGCATCCTTCTTTTTCTTTCAATTCAACATTTCTCTTCACAAATTCACTAATTTGTCTTAATTTCCTATTGAATGCGTCTTTAGGTTTATTCACATACCCAGTGGCAATTGCTACTGATATATCAGGAGAAATTGCCAAGAGTAGAGGCGGGGGCAATAATATATCTAAAACGAGAAAATAATCAGTTTGAACATTTTATAGAAGAGAATAGTTCCCAAAACAAAATGGTTGCTATTTCCATGCTGTGGCTTTTCAACAATTATTCCATTGAATTTTATCCTGTGACCATTGTTACTGCTGTACTTATTATTTTTCAACAAAAATGCAATAAGTCAAGAAATCTAATCAGATAACTATCCATCAAGAATGATTTAGTAATTTTCAAAATTAGAAGAATTTTGCATATGAATATAAATCTTAGTGGTAAGTATTTCTTTTTTGGAAAACCGACTCCTGGTAAGATTTATAAACATATCAGAAAGTCAAGAACAGCAAACACGTTTATAACGATAGTACAAGATTACCTGGCACACATTAAGGGAGTTCGCTTATTAGTTTCAAAATAATAAACTTTCAAAAAACTAGTTTATATTGATAAAGGATTATAAAGGAATTCAAAGATAAAAAAAAAATGTAGATATTAGCCATTGAAATTTTTGCGGGAAAATATTCTCTCTTGACTATTTATAGCTTTATCATTAACAAGTTGACGTTCTCAAAAACTGTTAAAAAATAATTAAAATTCTATGACTTTTGCAGATGGGTTATCATTATACATGTTAAAGATTTATAAGAAAACAAATGGGGGTCGGTGGGCAAATACTTTTAATGCATTCAAATGTATAAAACCAAATGATTCTGTAAATCTGACAAAATCCCAAAACATGACAAGCGAACTTCCTCAAATAGTCATGAAAGCTTCATATGGGCAACTGTTACTTATTTTCTGTCTCATTAAGACATTGCATTATATAACCACTAAATATGTTTTAAGAGAATGTGCTGTATCAATGTGATGCATACATTACTGAGAAGATGATATATGGTATCCCCTATTCTACATAAGGGAATCCCTGTAACAAGTCAGAGACATGACAGTTGTTTTCCATTCGAGTTTTCCTTTTTAGAATACCACAAACACGCTTGGTTTTGAAATCTATAAGTTTTTTTACGGCATGTATGGTGGTCACATATAATTGAGTGTGTATGTATTGTTTTAATTTTTTAATCCCGAATAAAATAAATGAAACTTAGTCAATAATCAGGATAATATAAAGAAAAAAAGTATACTTGGTTAGTAGAATATATCCACTATGTATGTTCTAAGAGAATGTGCTGTATCAATGTGATGCGTATATATTAAATAAAATTAACTACTTTTTAAATGTAGCACCAATTAATGTGTCTGTACCACTTATACAATGTAATAAAAATAGTTAAAGTCAAGCAAAAGTAGTATATAAACACTAAATACAAAGTTGTAATTATTTTGTTACAAATCACGGGCCGCATTAAGTTTCCGATGATTAAGCGTGAACTAAATTAATGGTAACAAAAAACATATATTTACAACACTATGTAACAATGATCTTGAATAGTTCTATGCCCGCGTATAAACTTTTAAAAAATGTCTGAAGTTGCAGTAAAACAAAATTTTGCAGGTCATGAGCCCAATCTGAAAATATGCAATTACGTAGTTACTCTTGAACAATGGTCTTCATTATCAAAGACGTACTTCATTTACCCTTTCAAGGTTTTTTTCGGGCGTTACTGATGTGACTTTATAAGAAAAAAAGCGCGTCTGGCGTTTAAATTTTTAAGATTTGTTCCTATTATGAGTTTATAGACAGATAACTTGATGGTTTTATGTTGCTTCGTTTACGAAACACTCTATCTCACTACCCACACGTTTCTTTTAAATAAGTGCTGTATGAAAACGCACACTTTATTAATAATTATAAAAAAAATACTAACCGAATGGATGACACAACTACGGTTGCATGTGATATAATTGGTTCAAGTTTTCAATTAGCTTCAAAACATTGTGATGCTCTCTTCCTGTTTAATTATTTTTAGTTATATATATATATAATATCAAAACTGCATGTCCGGAAATGATTCGATAGAAGGAAGTGGAATTTTCATTATGTAATAGCATATTTATGTATCTATTTGTTGTGATATCGATTCGACCAATTGACTTATTTATGTTATCAAGCCTATATTGTATATTATCAAATATGAATTAAAACACTCAAAATATTTTATATCTCTTTCTAAATTGCAATTTTTATATTTAGAAATTAAAATAGCACGCTAATAATATAGCTGACTACTTGAAAAACTAAGGTTGTGAAACCAAGGATTTGAAATAACAAAAACTGATAAACAAGTTATATAACGAACTTCTAACGATAAACGTTGTAATTCACTAATGGCCACACGGTGTTGCGACATTTGTAATTGACCGTTTCAGAATCAATGCATCCTGGGTAATATTTTCAAAAGTGTATACCAAAACGTCGTGATTGGTTAGAAATGTCATAAACAATTGAAATTCGATCAATGACGTGACGTTATTTTCATTTTGGGGTACGAACAATGAAATTACTCATGATCTTTTACATTCTGAAAAGGCGAATTGCTACCTACCATCTTGCAGACAGTTTCCTTGTAGAAATGTTTCCGTGTATGTCTTTATGAGTAAAATGGTGTAGCGTTTGACTGTTCTCAGGGTGTAATCGTTAGCTTCGCTCGCCAGTTGTACTAGTACAGGTAACTTGTGTTTTGTCAGTATGTCTTCTAATGTCTCTGGATCTGATTCTACAAAAGAGGGACGAAAGCCATGTGTATTAGCTTATACAATATGTACACACTTTTTTAATATGTCGTGATAGATAAGATATATTGTTACTTCTTTCATTTTTACACTTTTTTTTCTTCCATGTCAAAGTATATTGCATAACTCTATGTATAGTTTTTTTTAATGACGCGGTAGTTACCAAGGAGACGTGTATTAATATGTTGATGAAAACGGATAGAAAACGCATAAGTCTATAACACTTCAAAGACATGGATTTAATGTGAGAGAAAATCTTTTTACATAGCGGAACGGGAGGTTAAAAGCTAATGTTAAATTCTTCTTATCTTTTTACGAGTCTTTTCATTATTTATCATTAACTCTCACAGTATTACAGCTCTAGACAGAAGGTATGTATTGCAAGTGGGGGAAAACTGACAATGCCGAGACAAAGAATTGTAAACGACAAACAGACAAATAACAGTTGAAAACTATTGACTGTGTTACCACTACCCCTACACATAACCTGAGTTAATCTCAGGTTGCCCGAACGGTTAAAAAGTACCAATAATTGCCTTTTTTTATTTGATTATGGACTTTCCGAATTGATTTTCCTCTGAGTTCAGTATTTTTGTGATTTTACTTTTGACTCTTGTAAGTATAAGAAAGATATGAGTAAAAACTAAAAAAGAAAAGAACAAGTCATATTTTATAATATGTGTTCATCAGAATTTTTTGAACATGCAAGATGTCTTCAATTATATATATTTATGGTACAACTCATTACTGTAAAAACCATTTTATTGAAGCAAATGCAGAGTAGTTAGGTCACTTTGCTGACTATATTGCTTGGTATAATTAAACTGAATATTTCTCAGTGGAGACACTTGTATGTCCTAAAAAATGTTTTGTTTTTATTTGGAGGATTGAGTGGTAATGCAAATAGTTATCAAACATTTCATAGGTACCAGGGTTATAATTTAGTACGCCAGACGCGCGTTTTGTCTACATTGGACACACCAGTGACGCTCATATCAGAACAATTATAAAGCCAAACGAGTAAAAAGTTGAAGAGTATTGAGGATCCAATATTCCAAAACGTTTTCCCAAATACGGCTAAGGTAATGTATGCCTGGGATAAGAAAATCATTAGTTTTTCCAAAAAATCAAAGTTTTGTATACAGCAAGATGGTTCAATGTATCTTTATAAAAAACTTTTATATTTTAAGAGTCTCAATAGTTAATTAACAATACCATTGTACAGGACGTACTTTATCCTTATATTTGATATTTAAAAAGATGTAGTATGAGACAACTCTTCGCAAATGACACATGAATGTACAGCTAAAGGTCACTGTTTGGCCTTCAACAATGAACAAAGTCCATATACAAATAAAGATGGCTTACCATTTCTCGAACTCGTAAAAACAGTAAACATGTGACTGCTGTGAACTGGTATAGTGACGAATTCTTCATACTGGCGAACAGCTTGGTTTGACAATCTTCCCAATACCCGTGTTTGTTGACACACACGATGGAACCAAATTACCTTGTTAAATAAATGGCTTCGAATTAAATATTTATATTCAAAATGAACTATATGTCCTATGTCGTACTTCGTTTTGAAATCATTTGGCGTTGCAGAAAGAATATGGTTTACTTTAAGTTATTTAAATTCAGATGGTTTTTAAAATTGTTAATGATGGAATAAGCATTGTGTTAAAAATAACAACGAATTTTCCTTCAAATCCTGAAGTCGTATTCCGTTTCTAGTATATTACAATTTCGGTCGGCGTAGCAGAATTGGAAGTGGTTTAATTAGTGTTCATTACTTATTAATTCTTTTTGCATGTGAATATAATGGATTGGTCAATTTATTAAATATGTCATCAAAACTTCTTTTAAATCAGTAAGTCGTATTTTTTCTAATACATTACACATTAATCCGACTTTATAGAAAAAGGGACATTTACGATATATATTCCAAGAGGCATAACCAAAGAAAAACTTCACAATGTAAAATTCAGACGTTTTATTAGACTATAAAGTAGACGGCTTTTGCATTGACGAACCAACGAGTATGAATTTTGTTCATCATTGAATGTCTTTCGGGGACATTAAGTGGATTACACCACTGTTTTTTGGTTTTGTTTGGCCGATCTCTCATTGAAGATCGTACCATTTTTTCTACTGTCCTTCTGGTATCGTTTGTCCCTCTTTTTTATCCGTATATTTACATTTCATATCAAATGAATGAGAAGATGATATAGGTTATCCCCTATTCTACATAAGGGAATCCCTGTAACAAGTCAGAGACATGACAGTTGTTTTCCATTCGCGTTTTACTTTTTAGAATACCACGAATACGCTTGGTTTTGAAATCTATATTGTTTTACGGCATGTATTGTGGTCACACATAATTGAGTTTATATGTATTGTTTCAATTTTTGAATCTTGAATAAAAAAAATGAAAATTAATCAGTAATCATGATAATCGAAGAAAAAAGATACCTGGTTAGTAGATACTTCGTCGTAAGTTGTTTTCCCGTTAAACCCTCCTGATACTACCACTAGCAATGGCAGCTTATCTTTGAACTTCTGATGAAACTCTGGCATAGTATACTGATCCTCTGAATCATAATCATAGTCACAATCACATAACTGTTCCATTTTATAAAATGTAAACAACTGTCACGTGATTAAATTCAACATTCTACATGGAATTTGTTCTTTCCTGTTCAAGGCCAAATAAGTCAAAAAAATGTCACAGAATGCAATGACCATACTATTTTTTTTAAAAACATACAAGTTTAGTTATATATGTCGTAGACTAACGACAAATACTGTATCTTAAAATTTGCATTGAATAAACAATACTATATTTTATCCATCAATGACACAGAATTCTAATGTAACAGACAGTGGTAGATTATTCCTAATTGGTAATTGAGTGTTGCCAAAAATAGTTCACCACGTACTTCCGCGTCTACTATTTTGAGATCCGAAACTCTCCTTCAAATATAAATCAAAATATATATATCAACTTCCTAGTTCACATATTATTTTCAAAGTATAAATTTCTTATCATTTGTATTTTAACATCATCTTTTCACCACTGTTATCTTTAATCAATACATGTACATAAACCTATTAAATTTCTCATAGACATCACGACACGCTTAATCCACTTTACCTGCAATTTAGTAATATAAATGTGTTAAATGCCTTATCTCATAATTAAAATGTACACAACTGTGTGCAATTCAGGGCATTAATTAGGTCTAGAAAATTCATCAAACTGTGTATATCATATATTTCAGTCGTTATATTGTGTGGTCAATTAAAAGAGGGCCAAAAGATACCAGAGGGACAGTCAAACTAATAAAAGTACTAGGTTAATAATTTAGAGGTTTTTAAAAGAAATTGGACGGTTGATAAGTTATCTCATGATAACATCCGAAGTACTGTCATATTAAAAACAAGTTGCTTTCTTTAAAAAAAAGAAAAGCAATAAATGAACCTAAGACCGCTGACTGCCGGGTCATTAAAAGAGTGTTGCTGAATTTGTGTTTGCTTTTGAATTGAAAAAATTTACTGTGAATAGAAGAAAACAGGTGAAAGTATTTATTTACAGCTTCTATTTGAATAGCTATTTTAAAGCTCGACTGTTTTATTTATTACTTGGGAACGTACCTAATTTTTCCAATTAAAACCCTTTGGCAAATCCTAATTTCTACTAACCGGATGACCTATGCAAATTGCACAAACATATCGCACTATAAGTTTATGCACTCAGTTTTCTTTATAATCTGGAATTTTGGATGCATTTATATTATCTATCATATCTCTATATTTTGTTTCCTACATGGTTGCCTTTATATTCTCAACTCGTATTTGAAGCTGTCTTAACTTATGATAGATGTTGTATGCGGTGAAACCTAAGGCATGCAATTGATTGGGACCTCTTTTGAAGAGACTTATTTTCGTCTCATAAAACAGCTCAATTTTTAAGGATTTCCTGAATTTACTTAAATCAATTCAAACATTCTACAGGGAAACTTAGTTTTTCCTAAGAATTTCTTAATTCAGAAGTTTATGAATACCTGTACGCACTTTCAAAATAACCAATTTATATAAAAAGGTATACATGTAGATAAAAAAAGATACCAGAATTAAAATGATGTACGCCAGACACGAGTTACATGTAAGTCTACAAAAAAAAAAGCATAAGTGACGCTCGATTGAAAAAAAATAAAAGGCTAAATACTTTCAAAGTTAAGGAATCTATTCCTTTGAAAGACAATCCTTAGCTTTTCAAAAAGGTCAAAGTTTATAATAGGAACGTGACTCAAAAAAGAAACAAAAGAGAAACAACTCGATATCAGAATTCCGTTAGAAATGATGGCCGTGCTTGAAAGTCATATGTAAAGCTCTTTCTGCCGTGTCCTGAATTTAGAACGAAAATAAGCTTTTACGAGTGAATTTAATAGTATTGCATGCAATTAGTATTTTAGCGCACGAAATAGTGAATAGAAAGCATCTCACTGATACTCAGGAAAATACGCATTTACGTCATCACATAAAATTATCTTAATCTAATAGTTGAATTCAAATGTCAAACGGCCTATATTAATTTTATTTACTCCGGATTCATTGACATTTTATCCGGGGACGCAAACCGATAGTTTGCTTTTGAAATGTGATCTTTAATGTGAATAAATCAAGACGTGTAGGGTTGTTGGTCAACACAAGGAGGTCAATGAATAAAATGTTCAAAACCGTACCATAGTACAAATATGTAGATGCTATAAGGTTAATTTATTCAAACAAACAAACAAAAATTAAATATTCTACAATTATAAACTAACGTTCCTGTTAGTATTTTGTTTCAAATTCTTTTGAATATATATAATATCAATAAACACGAAAGTCAAGTATTTACAGATGGACATTTTATTGATCGAATGAATCTCTTTTCAATTTAACATTCCACTATGTGAATATATAACTATATAAAATATAAGCAAAGACTTCTTAATCCATACTTAAACAGTATAAAATAATCAATATTAAATATGGTTGTAATAGAATTTTGTTGTGATTATTGTATATTATTTTTACGATTGTTGTGAGCTGCATGGATTTAAAAATTTGCATTATGAATCGAAAACACACTAAGTACTTTTATTTACATCCGTTTTAAATTTAAATATTAAATAAATGTATCTTACTTTCCGTTTTATGGACATATTACAATACAAAAAAAAAATTTACTCAAAAAACCTAAATACTAAAATGATATGAAATAATTAACGTAGAAATATAATGATTATTGTTTTATATAAACAATTTTTTTGTAGGATGCAAGAATTTATTAAGATTTAATTTTAATGTTTCACTTATAAATGAATATTTGAAAATACCAAAGCATGCAGAGTATCTTTGTCATATAAAATACTTATTTCTTAATTGTAACTCTGAAAATACTCTGATTTCAATCATTGTTGGTTTCTTCGGAAACATAAATACAGTATATATTGTGTAGATATTTCTTTGATTCTGATTGAATTAAATACTTGTGATAAGAATGTTATCTTTCTGTTTTCCGATCTTAGACTAATATTCTAACCAGAATGTTATCTCCTGTAAATCTATGATGAAATACACAGTATCCCGTGGTTAAATCTTCTAACATAATTAGTTTACATCGATGTTACGAGACAACAAAATACTACGTTATAATTGCCCCAGATACACACAGTGTACAGGTGTCGTTTTAAAACAAATATAATTGCGTCGTCAAGGGCCATCAAGGAACCATATCAAAGACCATATGAAAGACGTAGATAACATCTGTTATGACCTGTATAAATGACCGCAAACATTCGAGACGTTCCGGGAATTTTGTTCTGACTTCCGGCCGAGAGATACCGAGTGGCCCATAGACACATCCAAAACTCGCCAATATATAAGCATGAACCCCTCAGGGGGTTCATGCAAAAACGTGAATAATACCAACTTCATTCCTATGTTGAAGTTTATCTATGATTGTACGAAGAAAATACTATTTAACACATTTTAGGATGATAGTGCAATAAGCTTTCTAATCTGTTGTTTGTCTGATGTTATGACATCAAATGTTCGGCGTATTATACAATTAACCGTACCTCATTAATGGAGAAATATGATGTGCAGCACAAGAAAACAGTAGGACATTACCTTTTACGCCATAACCATACCTAACCGAATATTACGTCGGAAGGGGACGATAAATAGCTTAAACGTGTTTACATAGAGCCATATCTCTTGCACGTTAAAGACACCCTTGTAGATTTCGAAAAAGAGCAGGCTAATGCCGCCACAAGGCTGCACTCGCACCAGCAAAGTAGAAAGAGATTAGTATAAGTTGCAAAACTTGTTTCCCAATCCAATATAAATAAATATGTTTAAACTAAACCTGACAAAAAAAAGACAACATATTAGTTAATTTTAGATAATTCACTAGATTGGAGTTTAATTGAGAGTACAATTCGGCAAAACGACTATTGAGGCCTCCAACAATTCCAAATAAATGTGAAATAAACAAGAAGATCATAACCATAATTTTAAAATAAATAATTTAAATGACTTAAATTCGAATATTTTAACCAACGAAATATAATATTAGTTACATAGTTTGCTAGTGACCTAATACGGTATACATTGGGTCAGTAAATTCAATATGAGCTGAGAGCGAAGGTCGAATCCCCATATGGAATTTACTGTCCCCATATATACCGTATTTGGTCACAAGCACAAAATGTAACGAATTTATCTAACCGACCATCTTAACGTGTGTAATTTAGAATAGTGACCTATTAAAATGAAAGGTACGTAACACCACTACTAACCGTGTATGAAACAAGCCCCGCCTCCATACTACCTTATAAGGAATATAAAGGAACGTAACACCACTACTAACCGTGTATGAGATAAGCCCCGCCTCCCTACTAACCTAATATCAAATATACATGGTCTAGGGCACTTTTAATCAATCACATTCCTAGAAATGTTTAGGAGGTAAGATAAATCTTATAACTAGTAACGTAGTGTGCAAGTGACATAATTGGATATACTGTTTACAGACTTTATTCTGCAGATACTTTATTTTTCGTTTAATCTTTACTTGCACTTTCCCCGGATATTTTATTTCGCTATTTTAAAAATAGTTTTGTGTACATGTAGCTAAATAAGGATAGATCAATGTTATACATATTCGCGATTACTAACTTTTGCGTTATTTTTATACCTACGAAAGTCGCGAAAATATATCGCTAGCTAAAATTAGTCGGTTTACAGTAGATGGGATCAGTAAATTCCATTTTGGTGAGAGCGAATGAAGCTCTTTCCTAACATGGAATTTACTGTCCCATGCATATTGTACCTGGTCACTTGAACACCGTGTAACGAATTTATTTTATCGACCATTTCAACATGTGGTTTCTTAACTATTGGCATATCAAAATTATCAACTGATTAAATCTTAGCATTAAAAACCTACTTCTATTGTTTTACACAATGCAAATGTTAACATTAACTACTTGTTAGCTTCAAATGCGATTTATGAACTCATTTTAATTGTTCATCATCAATTTCCGTGTCTGTTGAAACCTTTTAGATTCTCCCTCAACTGTTTTTACAAAGTGCTGAAAATATTCCACGCCTGCTAATCTCATATGAAATATACGTTTTTTTTTCAAATGATATTTTATTTTTCTTCAATGTTAATATCAGTTTTCTTGCCAATGTAAGAACCACCAAGTTCACTTTTTCAATTTTTATCTTTTTATAAGCTGTACTTTAATATGTAATGCAGCGTTTTTAATTATCGACTTATTACGTTTATGCACAATTAAACGAAAGACACATTCTCTGAGACGGTTCAGTCATAATGATGTCGATGGTATGTCCTGGTCAAAATCTTGTTCAAAGGCCCGGTTCAACGTATTTCACGAAACAAGTCGTGATATAAACATACAGCAACCCAGACAGACCAGTTACTAGCTACACGATTACTAAAAGGACGGCCGCGGAATTAAAAGATAGCACGTGCAATTTATCGAACGTAGGTTTAAAATAGGAACGAAAATTTACAATAAAACACAACCAATCAATCTATTTCGTTTAACATATATAAAACCGAAGTTGTTTTCATATCGAAAAAGTACGAAATTGAAAAGTAATAGTATATGGTTAGTGCAGTCTTTGCCTATTATGATATAGGTCAGTTATTTTTGAATTCCTTATCATTTACAAGATAGTGGTATACAAGGACACCTGTTTTATTCTCTTGTACTTCATTTATTTAAAGAAGATGAAAGGTAAGAATTTGTGCAATAATAAGTTTTGAATTCTATAAAACAAATTTTTTCGATACAAAAAGATATACAAAGAATGCCTCTTCTTTGTGAATTTTAAAGAGTATCATAAAAGCAGTACTTATACTGACCATGTTGATTAAAGGTATACCAAGTATGTATTTACCAACCATCATTTATCAAACAGAACAACTATCAGCAAAATTGAAGATTTTAGATCAGCGAAAAGGATCGAAAATCTAATATAGGGCATATCATTGAGCAATGTATTAGATATAAAGTCATCATCTGTTCAAAATATTCTTCTTTAAACTTAGTTTTCTCTGTGTTTCAAACGGAGACAAAAATAAATTATTTCAAAATGGATTAATGAGTTGTTCGAAATTGATAAAAAAAAATGTCTGAGGCATAAGGGACAAAAATTATATGTTCAACTGAATTACCTTTGTATGATTGAATCTATCATATGTCACAGAGATATACTTGAAAGATAAATTCAGAACGTTGAAATACATGTGGTTTTGAGATGACAAGTATTAATAACTTTGAACGATGGGAAAATACTGTAAATATCACTTGTATCACATCTAAATGCAACATGTAAAGATATATACAAGTGCATAACTGTATCTGACAGAACAATTATATTATTGCAAAACACCATTATATCAACCTGAACATGTCAAAATAGTAGTTAACCGATTCCAAAATGTACCAAAAGAGTTTTTAGCCATGGCGTTGTCAGTTTGTTTTAGATTTATGAGTTTGACTGTTACTTTGGTATCTTTCGTCCCTCTTTTCATTATGATATACAGCCAATTTTGCATAGGTACTATTTTTGTACTTTTAAATCTGTAGTACTGAAAATTTACTTTTGATATTAAGTACTATTTCTTTACTTTAAAATTATTGTAGTATTTACATACCTGTATTTTACAGTACTTGATTTGTACTTAAAATGTTGGTACAGAAAAAATACCAAAAGTGATCACAATATTTCATGTTTGAAAATCATAATTTTAAGAGATTTGAAATAGAAATACTATCAAAATGCTGAAAATCTAACGCTGTAAACAAAAATATGTAGTATTTAAATTTTCAAGTACAAATCAAGTAATGTAAAATACAGGTACTTAACTATTACAATAATTTTAGAGTAACAAAATAGTACTGAATATTATAAGTAGATTTCCTGTACTACAGATGTTTGGTACATACATAGTACCTATGCAAAAGTAGCTATGTATACAAGCAGACTTGACCATGTTGTTTCACTATGCAGTCACACTTAATAACATTGTGTCACGTATGTCACACTTTCTGATGTCTCTATGATGTATTACAGTTAATAAATATTTCTGATCTTATTTCCTGTCGATACTAATACTTTGCACTGTACAATATTATGCTTTTATCTAAATGTTTAAGACGCCTTTACACCTAACCCGTTTGATTGGTACAAATTAAATTTTAATTCGATCCGAGAAAATATGTCACTTCACTTTGTTTTAAGTATTTTTGTCATATAGCTCTTTATAACAGTTTCGGTACTTATACATCCTTGGATTTTCAGTGTTTGGCTTTGAAAGTTCTTGATGAAGGTACAGCAAGAAAAGCTCTTCTGACGCATTAATTTATTAACTGTGTTATTTTCAAATTTTACACATCACTGTGTTGATACCTCTGGTAGTGGACGATCCGTCCCCGTAGGTATCATCAGCTCAGTATTCGGTACCTCGGTACTGACATGATTTAACAAACTTTTCTTATGAAATTATAAAGGTGTTTTCATTTTTTTTCATTTTTTTTTTCGAAGATTAAGAATAACATAACAAAAGATACAATTCATGAAACTGATTACTAATTGTTTTTATCTGATTGGCAGGCGAGAAATACAATTATCCAAATTTAATGAAAAGTTACATAGGGAATCTCTATTTGATATTTTTTAGCCATGCATCCACCATCTGCATCGAGCTTGAAATTTTAAAGGCACCGGTCTTTTTTATTTGAAGTCAGACTTTTCCGGATTTAACAGCTATCTTTACGCATTTCTATTCAAAATTATACACCAGACCTGTGCATGCTGCAATGCTATTATGCTCAGTATCATTATATGATAAACTCTAACGTTAAGGTTGCAATCATTATAGTATGTGCGCATATTCTTATCAAAATCGATTAAGCAAATATTTATTGGATATCCTTTATTATTCTTTTTGACTATTTTCAGGTTTTCTATGGTTTCTGTGTATGGTCGTCTGCTATCTTCACCTAGTTGGTAAACATGTTATTTTCTCTCTTGCATCTAATATGAATGTGTCGTACATTACCCTGAGGCAATATGTGTGATGCTCATATTGAGTCAAAGATGTTGAAATATGATGAAACGTAACAATATAACGCTTGTCTGGCGGCCTTTTAATATTCCAGATCTAGTCATTATAGAATATAAAAAAAGTATTTAAATTTGGTACATTTATAACACTTTTCTATAATAACCTTTATTCAAACGCTCAAACCAACCATTAACAACAATGCTGAGTTATTACTACATTTAGGTACTTGAAAATATCCACATCAATAATGAGTCACCTTTTTGCGAGATGAAAATGATACGTCTCCTTTGATCAAAGCACTTGAGATAGGTAACTCAAAAAGCGTGTCAGAACCGACGCTATGACTACTAGGATGATACTGACCTCGGGGACTAGAAGATGGCTGCGTACTAGAAAATTACATAACACTTTAATATACAGTTAATTCTTAACCAGAAACTCTCGGACAAAACAGAAAAAGTCAATGTATTATATTTGTAGATTGTGGTACCACATGTTTGTCATGTAGTGGTGTAGAGAGTGTAATAGACTGTACTCACTTAGAAAAATGCGGGAATAATGAGGTACTTCTCATTTATTTCTTATTATATTCCGTATTCTAATAGAAATCTGTAGCAATTAAGTCATGCCGGAAAAAGAAAACACAAATACCTAATTGAATTCACGCATTTCACTAGAATTACGAAATAGCTGATAACTGCTTGTATATTTTATGTTATATTTGTTAGCTTAAGGGGGCTCCTGGGTATTAATGATTTTTTTTTTCTAATATAGGATTTCGCTATATTTTTTCATTAATGAACTTTATCATATACTTTAAAGAAAAATGAAATAAAAAAATGGGGTCACCGTTCATTTAGCTAAAATCTGCCTCTGGAAGAAGCATACATTTTTGTTAATGTCCTTTTTTTCTGTTGAACTAATAGGAGAAAAAGAGGAAATATCGAAATAAACAAATAACCTTATATAAGAAATCGCTTAAATTTTACAATTATTTAGTTTATGTACAGCTTATTTGAAAACAATAATAAAAAATATAGGTCACCGATGATTTAAAAAAGATATTTCAAATTTAAGGCAAAAAAATGGCATTTTTGCACCAAAGGGAGATAATTTGGAGCTTTTTCAATTTTTAAAGTCATCTGGGGCCAAACCAAATAATTGTTTGGTGTTCTTTTTTGTACCATATCATAAAGTAACAACTAATAGTGTAATAAATAAAATTTGTAATGAAAAGATAAAGGTTTAATTATTTGCTAAAATTTTTGTACCCACGAGCCACCTTAAACGAGATAAATATACATCTAGATATTAGGACACCGTAATATATTTTTATAATCAGAACGGTTAATATATGCTTTTAAATTCAAGTTTATACTTATTTTTTATATTCCATTCTTAGATTCCCATGTTTATGATTCATTTAAATTTCCATCCGATTCCCATTAAGCAATTATCTATCTCACATTGATTTTCAATCTTATATGGTGTTTTGTGTGTACGACATATATACCTTATTTGGTCCCTTATGTTTAATTTGGATAGTTTTATCAAAATAACATTGAGTTCAATATTTGTGCATATAGTATTTCATCTTTTGTATTAATAACTTGATGTATAAGATGTGCCTCGTTTAATCAAAGGAAGTAATAAACTAAAGTGACTTAATTTGGTCATCAGGAAAATATAAACTGTATAACAAAAGGAAAACATCACGTTTTATAATCTATAGCTATTGCGTCCGAAGCGTTTTTCTAAATAAAGATTCGTTGTTCTCTAAAGCATCTTTGTACTGATTTTAGTTTTTGACAAGTATTAGGACTAGATTTGACGTACGTTGTTCTAAACCTTGCCCGTATTTAAAATGAAATTTATACTTTCTTTAAAAAAACGAACAGCAATGTATTCGATGTAACTTCAAATACACAATAACCTTTATATGTATAAAGTTAAAATTGAAACAATGGTTTTTACTTTAAAACAGATAAAAACTACTGTCTTTTTGAATTTAATAACTAATGATGGTTTAACATCAACATACATGCATTCCGTCAAGAGTTAAAACATGTGCGTTTTTTATATTAGTTTCAACAGAAAATTACGAGGTTTTGTCTTATCATTAACTGTTTATTTTAATCTTATTTATGAATTATGCATTGTTCTTCTTTCTGATTGCACGAACAAAAGATTGGAAAATACATGTTGCAGATATGTAGGCTTTATGTATGATGATGTTTTATTCGGTCAGTTAACATCGTGTGTAATTTCTACCTGCATATTTCGTATGAGTAATATCATTCCTTTTCTTTAAGATTTGCTTTGCACATAAATATGTTACAGAATCTAAAGCAGAATTGTATGACTTCGGGTGTACTTATCAAAAGGTAAATAACAAAGACAGATCATTCTTGAAACTAATAATATTTAGAAACACGTTAAACATGTTAAATAATTTTATTATGAATTGTTATAATGATTTTTTTTTTGTTATCCGTTAGAACAAATCGCAAGTAACTCAAGTGTATCCGAATGATGTATAAATCTCAAGAACGAATGACCCTAAATCAGTTTTTTTGTATTGCTTATGTCTTAACCGTGACGGTACAAATGTTTTTACTCCACTCTCTATACATATTGATGCTGTAATCGATATTTGATACTATCCCACGTGTCATTGAACAAATCTTCGTATTTCTTTCTGAGTATCATATTCCCCTCTGAAATGAAGGGTCTACATCGTGCAATATACATAACGTTTTGAACTTCTTGTTCTTAAATAGCGATAGCAAAACTCATTATCGTGTTCAAATTTATTTCAGATGTTAAATCAAAAAGAATAATAATCAACTTTTCATCCGTACTATTTATCAATGTATGTGTATTGTTTAGTTATAAAATAAGTGGATAAGAAAAAACGTATTCAAACTAATATTTTACATGTTTTATGTTCAATTAGTAAACAAAGCATGCGCAGTAAATTAAAACATCTATTTCCCTTGTCTTTGCAAGATTTGAAGATTTGCTCACCCTTGAACAATTATATTTTCTTCGGGCAAATAAAGGCAACAATAGTATACTGCTGTTTGAAATTCGTAATCGATTGAAAAAAAACAAACAAATCCAGGTTGCAGACTAAAACTGAGGAAACGCAACAAATATAGGAGAACTACGACACAACATTAAAATGTAACACACACAGAAACAAACTATAATATGATAATGGCAATTTTCCTGACTTGGTACAGGACATTTTAATAAAATAAATGGTGGGTTAAACCTTGTTTTGTGGCATGCCAAACCTCCCGATTTTTTGTCAATGTTAATTATAGCATTAAAATGACACCATTACATGACAGGACTACAATACAAAATAATGGGAGAACATATTGGACAGAGTAACACACGATTATTAACTAACAAAAGGTGCCGGGTTTAAAATTTAATACACCAGACTCGGTTTCATGCACACAAGACTAACAAGTGACGCTCCGATGAAGAAAGTTCGAAAGCCAAAACAATTAAAAAATTGAGAAGCACAGAGGACCAAAAATTCCAAAAAAGATGTTCTAAAATACGGCAAGGGTTTTCTGCCTGGGATAAGAACATCCTTATTATTTACAATCATTCATACTTTTGCAAACAGTAAATCTTTATAAAATGACTTTTAATAATAAATATACATGATTAAACTGAAGTGGTGACTTAACTACAGAAAAACTACGGATATATAACACAAAACAACCTAAACCAGCAAATAAAAATTAAGGTAAACCCCTTGTAAAATACCGATATTCTTGGGTTAACAAATCTTCATATATCCCTCAGACACGGGGAATAAATATATAGTATTCAATCGTGAAAATAGTTTTTTTTTTCTGCCAGTTGACATTACATTCATTCTATGGCTAAAATAAAAAACAATTATACTAACTTTCTTAAAATATCATGAACTTCTATCAAACGTAAGCAGAAGCCTGTTGTTGATCTAATGATAGTATTAAGAAGTAAATGTTTTAAAAATTAAATCAAGTTTATCCGTATTTTACTCATAAATGGACTTGGTTTTTCTGCCAGTCAAATTTAAGTTTACTCTGTGGTTATTTTTTTTTATAATTTTGATAACTTTCTTCAACAACGCTGGATTGTTATTAAACTTGGACAGAAGTGATTTTTTTCTAAAAAGCAAGTATCGAAAAGAAAATTTTGAAAAATGTATTTATTGTTTTTCCTTATATTACATGTACCTAGAAATGGACTTAGTTTTTCTTCCAGTTGACATTTTCAATAACATACATAAGATTCATAAACCATCGTGGATTTTTACCAAACTTGGATAGAAGCTTTATACTATCAAATAATAGTACCTAAATTTGAAGCGACAGTTATCATTTATTTGTTGGTTTTTTTATTTTGCCAATTGATTAGGAATTTTCCGTTTAGAATTTGCCTCGGAGTTCAGTATTTTGTGTTTTTTTTTTCTATACGGATCTGAAAATGTGGCACGCTCACTTTAATATTTTGCAAGGGATTCGATTTTTAAAATGCACATATTCTGACGTTATTACCTGCTCAATCATGTAAACACAGCGTAATTGAACACCCTGAATAACCAAACAAGCAAATAAAGTTAGAAGTGGTTTAACTGTCCCATACGATAACTTAAAATGATTTTAGTTGATCAGAATTAAAATCCGTATTATATTGAAATTCAATCACGATATCTAAATAGCTTGTGAAGTGGAAACACAAATTACTTGAACTGTATGTACAGGGTATACATGAACTTAGAAAAAAGCAAATGATATCGACCAATGGAATTGTATGATTCAATGTCTCTTTATTGTAAGGAATGCATGTACATAATGTTCTTAGTACATTTGTACTAACAATCAGGAAACATAAAAAACATACTCTTTCTCTGTACGGATGGGTCACTAGTGACAAATTTCTATAACGCAATTATAAAAAGTCCTTGTATTACTAGATAAAGAAATTATAAATAAACATTTAAATTACATTGGCATTGAAAATATTTCTTGAATACAACCAATCACGAGATCATTTGAACCGTCAGCACTTCTCAATATTTTAAGCTTGTGAGAGAATAATAATCCCTTACTTTTTTTTAATAAGAACCCGCGAATGCTAGTCCTTAATCACGAAGAAAAGGATCATCTTACTCTTACATATACTTATATGATGATCAATACTGCCTATTATGTGTGTATTATAGCATTATAACGTATTGTAGCTTTCCGTTTCTGGTAGTTCCGGTTCCGTGTTCGGAAGAGGACTATCAGAGGGCCATCACATTATTTGTCAGACATGTTGTACTGACACAGACATCTGTAATATGAAGAGCTCATGTGTTTCCAACGTTGCCAATTCCTCGTCCACACAACATGGGACTAGTATGATATATATTATTCTTTTAAACTTATACTGATGCACAGTCATTCAAAAACAGCCTTATTTAACATGAATGTAAAATGAACCAAGACCTACGATAAAAATCTTTTATACTATACATACATTGCAAAATAATATTTCAGACCAACATTTGCATTGTACCTTCATCTCTTGCTAACTACATCACATATTTGTGAACTCTTTCACATTTTTTGTAGAGCATGCATAGTGAATACACATGTTTAGCAATAAAACATGTAACTCAACTACAAACTAAATACTAATATTTTAACAACAACAAGTCGCTGTTGACGCTGTTTGGCTTTATCAATATACATGTACCAAACTCATAGTCCATCGGGATTTTAAAAGCAATTGTATGACAAAAAAAGTAAAGCTTGAATAGAAACTACTATATTGTTTGAACTACACTATGAAACAGACACAGTAATTGAACAATTATTTTTTGGCTATAGAATTATGGTTTGAAAGAGTTACACAAAGTATGTATCGGGTTGTACATCATTGTACATGTACCCTCCCATACCGGGCAATGTGATTCAACGAAGCAGTAGTGACTGGATAACATATTTGACTTATCATTCGTTTTATAATAAAATGACTAAAAGTACTGTGCTAAGAGTATAAGTTAACTTGCAGTCTAATTGTCAGTATAAGTACTTTCCACGGCTTACACTATGAAATGTTCTTATTTCTTATGTGGCGTTGTATATGTTTTACCGACACATGCATGTATATGTGTCCGTACCGCATAAATTAAACACGTGTCATGGACTAAGCCAGCAACTGTCAGTGCATATAAAATAAAAATATAATATTATGTTACAAATGTGTTATTGTTGACTTGATCAATTATTATTTACATACATTATTTGTGTTGGTATTTCAATCAGTTTTAAATAAAAGAGTTTCGGAACCTATCAACACGAAGGATGGTTTAGTTCCAAAAACAACAAAGACACCTAGAGGTTTTCATACGCCTCGGCCTCAAATCACCCCACTGTAAAACACGTGTGTTCGGTATAAATTACACATAAATACCAGTATAAATGCAAATATATACGTTTCACGTGTCAAGACATTTACACATAATACATGTATTATATTTGTGTGTATTTGTGTGTAGTTCATAGAATGCGTTACTAAACATAGCTTACATGAATACATATATCAGCAAAAGAGAATCCTAAATGGGCTGGAATGAAAAAAATATAGTTTAGATCATTTGAATAATATGTGTTTTGTTTGTTTATGTGTATTACAATGCATTGTTCTACATACACTGTGTACCACAACGGTTTAAATCTCAAACTATATGTATTATTCTATATTATAAAAGATAGTACCTTACCAAGAGAGTGTGATGATTTGACCAACACAACTACAGGTGTGTATACCATTTACCCAGATGGTATCCGCCCAACTCAAGTATACTGTATAATGGCAAACAACGAGAAGTGGACGGTTTGTAATTGTTTTAAGACAAAACTGTCCCCAAAAGTAATTCAAAAGGAAATACATGAATTCGCAGATTTTTTTAAAAATTAAATGATTGTTAATTTATAGTTTTTGCAAAGAGTTTTGACAAACATAAATGTTTATACATGTCAACATATGTTTTGTCTTGTCGATTTAAGAAATATATATATATTACTTCGTCGTACATCCTACATTGACTTATTGTTACACGATTTAACTTAATAAGGTGACTAAAAAATATATATAATCAAACTTTTACATGAAAGTACATAATCAATAACCCATTGCTTTGTTTAATAGTTAATTTACTTTAGTTAACACTTTTTATCATGCTCAATCTACATACTAATAATAACGTATCATAGTATGATGCATGCGACCTCTTAAACATAACTAAAAAGCTCGATATACAAAACCTTATGATAGCAGAATTTGTTTAATCCTTGGCATGCTGAATTTTCTTATTTTGTCTAAATTTCGAGAATTCGCTAAAATATGCATATGATATGCAAATACGCTGTACCTTGATGCTGATGCAAAAAGAATGCATTTAATCTAAGATAGTGGATCACGGGGTGGGGTGATCGGGTTGAGGAGGCGGGGAAAGGTAGGCCGGATTTGGCCCAACAGTTGGTCCTCATGTGCAAAACGCGTCAATTTTGACGTTTTTTTCGTTCTTTTTTTCGACCTGGAAGTCCAAGGGATGCTTAAAGATGCATCTAAATGTTGTTTACATGTAGAGAATAACCCTGTAAACATATTCATCAAAACAGTCTTAAGAAGGTCATTTGCACCAAAATTTTTAAAAAATCCGATTTTTACCAATTTTTAGTTTAACTAGACGTGAAACCGGAAGTAGTCGTTTCCTTGGCGTATTTTGATAATAAATACGACCAATTGTTATATGCCTCTGGGTTAAAAGTATCCAGTCCTCATAACTGCGTATTTTAGACCTCAAAGGTAAGCCAACCCCTCTAAAAAATCCAATTTTGTCCGATTTCTATTTTTCATATTTGAGCTCAAAATGAATATTAAAATTGAAAAACATGACAATCAATAGTGTCAGATTGAGACAAGACAAGACAAGACAATTTATTGCAACTTAGTCACACGTATGGTGCTACAAGAGGATAACTTAATTATACATTAACAATTACATATATACTTATACATTTACAAGCAAGACACACAATAAATGAATAAAACTGAAATATATTTTGTTGATTTGTTTGCAAAATTCTTAATTGCAACGTGGATATGAAGTTATTGTTACATGCTATGAATTATGAAAATATTTTTTCAATACGTCTTAGAAACATGCACACTTTTGTTAGCACTGGCACGTTACAGTGTGATAATAGACTAGTACATTTCAATTGGTAAGGATTTTTTGTGTAATATGAAGGTATATACCTTTCTCCTAAAGACATAATTTGTTCATTGGAACATACAAAAAAATAATAATATTCTATATATGAGGAAACATGCATTTATATTTTGATTTGATCTTGTTAGGTACATTGTAAGTACTCTTAGAAATGATTCATAAAATGCAAAATTCAAAAGACGCCTGAAATTTATAACTGTGTTAACCCTTGTCATTCGGGGGCGTAACACTATGGTCGTACCCAGACCATCGTTTTGTGGCACCAATAGCACTATGTGTATGCATGTTGCATGTTTCCTCATATATAGAATATTATTATTTTTTTGTATGTTCCAATGAACAAATTATGTCTTTAGGAGAAAGGTATATACCTTCATATTACACAAAAAATCCTTACCAATTGAAATGTACTAGTCTATTATCACACTGTAACGTGCCAGTGCTAACAAAAGTGTGCACGTTTCTAAGACGTATTGAAAAAATATTTTCATAATTCATAGCATGTAACAATAACTTCATATCCACGTTGCAATTAAGAATTTTGCAAACAAATCAACAAAATATATTTCAGTTTTATTCATTTATTGTGTGTCTTGCTTGTAAATGTATAAGTATATATGTAATTGTTAATGTATAATTAAGTTATCCTCTTGTAGCACCATACGTGTGACTAAGTTGCAATAAATTGTCTTGTCTTGTCTTGTCTCAATCTGACACTATTGATTGTCATGTTTTTCAATTTTAATATTCATTTTGAGCTCAAATATGAAAAATAGAAATCGGACAAAATTGGATTTTTTGGAGGGGTTGGCTTACCTTTGAGGTCTAAAATACGCAGTTATGAGGACTGGATACTTTTAACCCAGAGGCATATAACAATTGGTCGTATTTATTATCAAAATACGCCAAGGAAACGACTACTTCCGGTTTCACGTCTAGTTAAACTAAAAATTGGTAAAAATCGGATTTTTTAAAAATTTTGGTGCAAATGACCTTCTTAAGACTGTTTTGATGAATATGTTTACAGGGTTATTCTCTACATGTAAACAACATTTAGATGCATCTTTAAGCATCCCTTGGACTTCCAGGTCGAAAAAAAGAACGAAAAAAACGTCAAAATTGACGCGTTTTGCACATGAGGACCAACTGTTGGGCCAAATCCGGCCTACCTTTCCCCGCCTCCTCAACCCGATCACCCCACCCCGTGATCCACTATCTTAGATTAAATGCATTCTTTTTGCATCAGCATCAAGGTACAGCGTATTTGCATATCATATGCATATTTTAGCGAATTCTCGAAATTTAGACAAAATAAGAAAATTCAGCATGCCAAGGATTAAACAAATTCTGCTATCATAAGGTTTTGTATATCGAGCTTTTTAGTTATGTTTAAGAGGTCGCATGCATCATACTATGATACGTTATTATTAGTATGTAGTTTGAGCATGACAAAAAGTGTTAACTAAAGTTAATTAACTATGAAACAAAGCAATGGGTTATTGATTATGTTCTTTCATGTAAAAGTTTGATTATATATATTTTTAAGTCACCTTATTAAGTTAAATCGTGTAACAATAAGTCAATGTAGGATGTATGATGAAGTAATATAATATATATTTCTTAAATCGACAAGACAAAACATATGTTGACATGTATAAACATTTATGTTTGTCAAAACTCTTTGCAAAAACTATAAATTAACAATCATTTAATTTTTTAAAATATCTGCGAATTCATGTATTTTTCTTTTGAATTATTTTTGGAGATCAGTTTTGTCATAAAACAATTACAAACCGTCCACTTCTCGTTGTTTGCCATTATACAGTATACTTGAGTTGGGCGGATACCATCTGGGTAAATGGTATACACACCTGTAGTTGTGTTGGTCAAATCATCACACTCTCTTGGTAAGGTACTATCTTTTATAATAAAGAATAATACATATAGTTTGAGATTTAAACCGTTGTGATACACAGTGTATGTAGAACAATGCATTGTAATACACATAAACAAACAAAACACATATTATTCAAATGATCTAAACTATATTTTTTTCATTCCAGCCCATTTAGGATTCTCTTTTGCTGATATATGTATTTATGTAAGCTATGTTTAGTAACGCGTTCTATGAAATACACACACATATAATGCATGTATTATGTGTAAATGTCTTGACACGTGAAACGTATATATTTGCATTTATACTGGTATTCATGTGTAATTTATACCGAACACACGTGTTTTACAGTAGCCTAAGGTTGATTTGAAGCCGAGGCGTATGAAACCTCTAGGTGTCTTTGTTGATTTTGGAACTAAACCATCTTTCCGAAACTCTTTTATTTAAATCTGATTGAAATACCAACACAAATAATGTATGTAAATAATAATTGATTAAGTCGGCAATAACACATTTGTAACATAACATTATAATTTCATTTTATATGCACTGACAGTTGCTGACTTAGTCCATGACATGTGTTTAATTTATGCGGTACGGGCACATATACATGCATGTGTCGGTAAAACATATACAACGCCAAATATGAAATAAGAATATTTCATAGTGTAAGCCTTAGGAAATACTTATAATGAAAATTAGACTGCAAGTTAACTTATACTCTTAGCACAGCACTTTCAGTAATTGTATTATAAAACGAATGAGAATGTGATTAGTCAAATATTTTATCCAGTCACTACTGGTTCGTTGAATCACATTATCCGGTATGGGATGGTACATGTACAATGATGTGCAATCTGATACATACTTTATGATATTGTTTCAAACCATAATACTATAGTCAATAAATCATTATTCAATTACTTTGTCTGTTTCATAGTGTAGTTCAAACAATGTAGTAGTTTCTATTTAAGCTTTAATTTTTTTGTTATACAAGTGCTTTTAAAATCCCGATGGACTATGAGTTTGGTACATGTATATTGATAAAGCCAAACAGCATTAACAGAGACCTACTGTTGTTAAAATATTAGTATGTACATGTTGTCTGTAGATGAGCTATATGTTGTATTACCAAACATGTATATTCACTATGCATGCCCTGTACAAGATATGAAAGAGACCTCCAATATGTGATGCAGTTAACTAGAGATGAAGGTACAATGCAAATGTTGGTCTGAAATATTATTTTGCAATGTATGTATGGTATAAAAGATATTTATCGTAGGTCTTGGTTCATTTTACATTCATGTTAAATAAAGATGTTTTTGAATGACTGTGCATCAGTATAAGTTTAAAAGAATAATATATATCATACTAGTCTCATGTTGTGTGGACGAGGAATTGGCAATGTTTGAAACACATGAGCTCTTCATATTACAGATGTCTGTGTTATTACAACATGTCTGACAAACAATGTGATGGCCCTCTGATAGTCCTCTTCCGAACACGGAACCGGAACTACCAGGAACGCAAAGCTACAATACGTTATAATGCTATAATACACACATAATAGGCAGTATTGATCATCATATAAGTATATGTAAGAGAAAGATGATCCTTTTCTTCGTGATTAAGGACTAGCATTCGCGGGTTCTTATTAAAAAAAAGTAAGGGATTATTATTCTCTCACAAGCTTAAAATATTGAGAAGTGCTGACGGTTCAAATGATCTCGTGATTGGTTGTATTCAAGAAATATTTTCAATGCCAATGTAATTTAAATGTTTATTTAGAATTTCTTTATCTAGTAATACAAGGACTTTTTATAATTGCGTTATAGAAATTTGTCACTAGTGACCCATCCGTACAGAGAAAGAGTATGTTTTTTATGTTTCCTGATTGTTAGTACAAATGTACTAAGAACATTATGTACATGCATCCCTTACAATAAAGAGACATTGAATCATACAATTCCATTGGTCGATATCATTTGCTTTTTTCTAAGTTCATGTATACCCTGTACGTACAGTTCAAGTAATTTGTGTTTCCACTTCACAAACTATTTAGATATCGTGATTGAATTTCAATATAATACGGATTTTAATTCTGATCAACTAAAATCATTTTAAGTTATCGTATGGGACAGTTAAACCACTTCTAACTTTATTTGCTTGTTTGGTTATTCAGGGTGTTCAATTACGCAGTGTTTACATGATTGAACAGGTAATAACGTCAGAATATGTGCATTTTAAAAATCGAATCCCTTGCAAAATATTAAAGTGAGCGTGCCACATTTTCAGATCCGTATAGAAAAAAAAACACAAAATACTGAACTCCGAGGCAAATTCAAAACGGAAAATTCCTAATCAATTGGCAAAATAAAAAAAACCAACAAATAAATGATAACAGTCGCTTCAAATTTAGGTACTATTATTTGATAGTATAAAGCTTCTATCCAAGTTTGGTAAAAATCCACGATGATTTATGAATCTTATGTATGTTATTGAAAATGTCAACTGGAAGAAAAACTAAGTCCATTTCTAGGTACATGTAATATAATGAAAAACAATAAATACATTTTTCAAAATTTTCTTTTCGATACTTGCTTTTTAGAAAAAAATCACTTCTGTCCAAGTTTAATACCAATCCAGCGTTGTTGAAGAAAGTTATCAAAATTATAAAAAAAAAAAACCACAGAGTAAACTTAAATTTGACTGGCAGAAAAACCAAGTCCATTTATGAGTGAAATACGGATAAACTTGATTTAATTTTTAAAACATTTACTTCTTAATACTATCATAAGATCAAAAACAGGCTTCTGCTTACGTTTGATAGAAATTCATGATATTTTAAGAAAGTTAGTATAATTGTTTTTAATTTTAGCCATAGAATGAATGTAATGTCAACTGGCAGAAAAAAAACTATTTTCACGATTGAATACTATATATTTATGCCCCGTGTCTGAGGGATATATGAAGATTTGTTAACCCAAGAATATCGGTATTTTAAAGGGGTTTCCCTTAATTTTTATTTGCTGGTTTAGGTTGTTTTGTGTTATATATCCGTAGTTTTTCTGTAGTTAAGTCACCACTTCAGTTTAATCATGTATATTTATTATTAAAAGTCATTTTATAAAGATTTACTGTTTGCAAAAGTATGAATGATTGTAAATAATAAGGATGTTCTTATCCCAGGCAGAAAACCCTTGCCGTATTTGGGAACATCTTTTTTTGGAATTTTTGGTCCTCTGTGCTTCTCAATTTTTTAATTGTTTTGGCTTTCGAACTTTCTTCATCGGAGCGTCACTTGTTAGTCTTGTGTGCATGAAACCGAGTCTGGTGTATTAAATTTTAAACCCGGCACCTTTTGTTAGTTAATAATCGTGTGTTACTCTGTCCAATATGTTCTCTCATTATTTTGTATTGTAGTCCTGTCATGTAATGGTGTCATTTTAATGCTATAATTAACATTGACAAAAAATCGGGAGGTTTGGCATGCCACAAAACAAGGTTTAACCCACCATTTATTTTATTAAAATGTCCTGTACCAAGTCAGGAAAATTGCCATTATCATATTATAGTTTGTTTCTGTGTGTGTTACATTTTAATGTTGTTTCGTAGTTCTCCTATATTTGTTGCGTTTCCTCAGTTTTAGTTTGCAACCTGGATTTGTTTGTTTTTTTTCAATCGATTTACGAATTTCAAACAGCAGTATACTATTGTTGCCTTTATTTGCCCGAAGAAAATATAATTGTTCAAGGGTGAGCAAATCTTCAAATCTTGCAAAGACAAGGGAAATAGATGTTTTAATTTACTGCGCATGCTTTGTTTACTAATTGAACATAAAACATGTAAAATATTAGTTTGAATACCTTTTTTTCTTATCCACTGATTTTATAACTAAACAATACACATACATTGATAAATAGTACGGATTAAAAGTTGATTATTATTCTTTTTGATTTAACATCTGAAATAAATTTGAACACGATAATGAGTTTTGCTATCGCTTTTTAAGAACAAGAAGTTCAAAACGTTATGTATATTGCACGATGTAGACCCTTCATTTCAGAGGGGAATATGATACTCAGAAAGAAATACGAAGATTTGTTCAATGACACGTGGGATAGTATCAAATATCGATTACAGCATCAATATGTATAGAGAGTGGAGTAAAAACATTTGTACCGTCACGGTTAAGACATAAGCAATACAAAAAAACTGATTTATGGTCATTCGTTCTTGAGATTTATACATCATTCGGATACACTTGAGTTACTTGCGATTTGTTCTAACGGATAACAAAAAAAAATCATTATAACAATTCATAATAAAATTATTTAACATGTTTAACGTGTTTCTAAATATTATTAGTTTCAAGAATGATCTGTCTTTGTTATTTACCTTTTGATAAGTACACCCGAAGTCATACAATTCTGCTTTAGATTCTGTAACATATTTATGTGCAAAGCAAATCTTAAAGAAAAGGAATGATATTACTCATACGAAAAATGCAGGTAGAAATTACACACGATGTTAACTGACCGAATAAAACATCATCATACATATGCATAAAGCCTACATATCTGCAACATGTATTTTCCAATCTTTTGTTCGTGCAATCAGAAAGAAGAACAATGCATAATTCATAAATAAGATTAAAATAAACAGTTAATGATAAGACAAAACCTCGTAATTTTCTGTTGAAACTAATATAAAAAACGCACATGTTTTAACTCTTGACGGAATGCATGTATGTTGATGTTAAACCATCATTAGTTATTAAATTCAAAAAGACAGTAGTTTTTATCTGTTTTAAAGTAAAAACCATTGTTTCAATTTTAACTTTATACATATAAAGGTTATTGTGTATTTGAAGTTACATCGAATACATTGCTGTTCGTTTTTTTAAAGAAAGTATAAATTTCATTTTAAATACGGGCAAGGTTTAGAACAACGTACGTCAAATCTAGTCCTAATACTTGTCAAAAACTAAAATCAGTACAAAGATGCTTTAGAGAACAACGAATCTTTATTTAGAAAAACGCTTCGGACGCAATAGCTATAGATTATAAAACGTGATGTTTTCCTTTTGTTATACAGTTTATATTTTCCTGATGACCAAATTAAGTCACTTTAGTTTATTACTTCCTTTGATTAAACGAGGCACATCTTATACATCAAGTTATTAATACAAAAGATGAAATACTATATGCACAAATATTGAACTCAATGTTATTTTGATAAAACTATCCAAATTAAACATAAGGGACCAAATAAGGTATATATGTCGTACACACAAAACACCATATAAGATTGAAAATCAATGTGAGATAGATAATTGCTTAATGGGAATCGGATGGAAATTTAAATGAATCATAAACATGGGAATCTAAGAATGGAATATAAAAAATAAGTATAAACTTGAATTTAAAAGCATATATTAACCGTTCTGATTATAAAAATATATTACGGTGTCCTAATATCTAGATGTATTTTTATCTCGTTTAAGGTGGCTCGTGGGTACAAAAATTTTAGCAAATAATTAAACCTTTATCTTTTCATTACAAATTTTATTTATTACACTATTAGTTGTTACTTTATGATATGGTACAAAAAAGAACACCAAAAATTATTTGGTTTGGCCCCAGATGACTTTAAAAATTGAAAAAGCTCCAAATTATCTCCCTTTGGTGCAAAAATGCCATTTTTTTGCCTTAAATTTAAAATATCTTTTTTAAATCATCGGTGACCTATATTTTTTATTATTGTTTTCAAATAAGCTGTACATAAACTAAATAATTGTAAAATTTAAGCGATTTCTTATATAAGGTTATTTGTTTATTTCGATATTTCCTCTTTTTCTCCTATTAGTTCAACAGAAAAAAAGGACATTAACAAAAATGTATGCTTCTTCCAGAGGCAGATTTTAGCTAAATGAACGGTGACCCCATTTTTTTATTTCATTTTTCTTTAAAGTATATGATAAAGTTCATTAATGAAAAAATATAGCGAAATCCTATATTAGAAAAAAAAAATCATTTATACCCAGGAGCCCCCTTAAGCTAACAAATATAACATAAAATATACAAGCAGTTATCAGCTTTTTCGTAATTCTAGTGAAATGCGTGAATTCAATTAGGTATTTGTGTTTTCTTTTTCCGGCATGACTTAATTGCTACAGATTTCTATTAGAATACGGAATATAATAAGAAATAAATGAGAAGTACCTCATTATTCCCGCATTTTTCTAAGTGAGTACAGTCTATTACACTCTCTACACCACTACATGACAAACATGTGGTACCACAATCTACAAATATAATACATTGACTTTTTCTGTTTTGTCCGAGAGTTTCTGGTTAAGAATTAACTGTATATTAAAGTGTTATGTAATTTGCTAGTACGCAGCCATCTTCTAGTCCCCGAGGTCAGTATCATCCTAGTAGTCATAGCGTCGGTTCTGACACGCTTTTTGAGTTACCTATCTCAAGTGCCTTGATCAAAGGAGACGTATCATTTTCATCTCGCAAAAAGGTGACTCATTATTGATGTGGATATTTTCAAGTACCTAAATGTAGTAATAACTCAGCATTGTTGTTAATGGTTGGTTTGAGCGTTTGAATAAAGGTTATTATAGAAAAGTGTTATAAATGTACCAAATTTAAATACTTTTTTTTATATTCTATAATGACTAGATCTGGAATATTAAAAGGCCGCCAGACAAGCGTTATATTGTTACGTTTCATCATATTTCAACATCTTTGACTCAATATGAGCATCACACATATTGCCCCAGGGTAATGTACGACACATTCATATTAGATACAAGAGAGAAAATAACATGTTTACCAACTAGGTGAAGATAGCAGACGACCATACACAGAAACCATAGAAAACCTGAAAATAGTCAAAAAGAATAATAAAGGATATCCAATAAATATTTGCTTAATCGATTTTGATAAGAATATGCGCACATACTATAATGATTGCAACCTTAACGTTAGAGTTTATCATATAATGATACTGAGCATAATAGCATTGCAGCATGCACAGGTCTGGTGTATAGTTTTGAATAGAAATGCGTAAAGATAGCTGTTAAATCCGGAAAAGTCTGACTTCAAATAAAAAAGAGCGGTGCCTTTAAAATTTCAAGCTCGATGCAGATGGTGGATGCATGGCTAAAAAATATCAAATAGAGATTCCCTATGTAACTTTTCATTAAATTTGGATAATTGTATTTCTCGCCTGCCAATCAGATAAAAACAATTAGTAATCAGTTTCATGAATTGTATCTTTTGTTATGTTATTCTTAATCTTCGAAAAAAAAAATGAAAAAAAATGAAAACACCTTTATAATTTCATAAGAAAAGTTTGTTAAATCATGTCAGTACCGAGGTACCGAATACTGAGCTGATGATACCTTCGGGGACGGATCGTCCACTACCAGAGGTATCAACACAGTGATGTGTAAAATTTGAAAATAACACAGTTAATAAATTCATGCGTCAGAAGAGCTTTTCTTGCTGTACCTTCATCAAGAACTTTCAAAGCCAAACACTGAAAATCCAAGGATGTATAAGTACCGAAACTGTTATAAAGAGCTATATGACAAAAATACTTAAAACAAAGTGAAGTGACATATTTTCTCGGATCGAATTAATATTAATTTGTACCAATCAAACGGGTTAGGTGTAAAGGCGTCTTAAACATTTAGATAAAAGCATAATATTGTACAGTGCAAAGTATTAGTATCGACAGGAAATAAGATCAGAAATATTTATTAACTGTAATACATCATAGAGACATCAGAACGTGTGACATACGTGACACAATGTTATTAAGTGTGACTGCATAGTGAAACAACATGGTCAAGTCTGCTTGTATACATAGCTACTTTTGCATAGGTACTATGTCTGTACCAAACATCTGTAGTACAGGAAATCTACTTATAATATTCAGTACTATTTTGTTACTCTAAAATTATTGTAATAGTTAAGTACCTGTATTTTACATTACTTGATTTGTACTTGAAAATTTAAATACTAGATATTTTTGTTTACAGCGTTAGATTTTCAGCATTTTGATAGTATTTCTATTTCAAATCTCTTAAAATTATGATTTTCAAACATGAAATATTGTGATCACTTTTGGTATTTTTTCTGTACCAACATTTTAAGTACAAATCAAGTACTGTAAAATACAGGTGTGTAAATACAACAATAATTTTAAAGTAAAGAAATAGTACTTAATATCAAAAGTAAATTTTCAGTACTACAGATTTAAAAGTACAAAAATAGTACCTATGCAAAATTGGCTGTATATCATAATGAAAAGAGGGACGAAAGATACCAAAGTAACAGTCAAACTCATAAATCTAAAACAAACTGACAACGCCATGGCTAAAAACTCTTTTGGTACATTTTGGAATCGGTTAACTACTATTTTGACATGTTCAGGTTGATATAATGGTGTTTTGCAATAATATAATTGTTCTGTCAGATACTGTTATGCACTTGTATATATCTTTACATGTTGCATTTAGATGTGTTACAAGTGATATTTACAGTATTTTCCCATCGTTCAAAGTTATTAATACTTGTCATCTCAAAACCACATGTATTTCAACGTTCTGAATTTATCTTTCAAGTATATCTCTGTGACATATGATAGATTCAATCATACAAAGGTAATTCAGTTGAACATATATTTTTTGTCCCTTATGCCTCAGACATTTTTTTTTATCAATTTCGAACAACTCATTAATCCATTTTGAAATAATTTATTTTTGTCTCCGTTTGAAACACAGAGAAAACTAAGTTTAAAGAAGAATATTTTGAACAGATGATGACTTTATATCTAATACATTGCTCAATGATATGCCCTATATTAGATTTTCGATCCTTTTCGCTGATCTAAAATCTTCAATTTTGCTGATAGTTGTTCTGTTTGATAAATGATGGTTGGTAAATACATACTTGGTATACCTTTAATCAACATGGTCAGTATAAGTACTGCTTTTATGATACTCTTTAAAATTCACAAAGAAGAGGCATTCTTTGTATATCTTTTTGTATCGAAAAAATTTGTTTCATAGAATTCAAAACTTATTATTGCACAAATTCTTACCTTTCATCTTCTTTGAATAAATGAAGTACAAGAGAATAAAACAGGTGTCCTTTTATACCACTATCTTGTAAATGATAAGGAATTCAAAAATAACTGACCTATATCATAATAGGCAATGACTGCACTAACCATATACTATTACTTTTCAATTTCGTACTTTTTCGATATGAAAACAACTTCGGTTTTATATATGTTAAACGAAATAGATTGATTGGTTGTGTTTTATTGTAAATTTTCGTTCCTATTTTAAACCTACGTTCGATAAATTGCACGTGCTATCTTTTAATTCCGCGGCCGTCCTTTTAGTAATCGTGTAGCTAGTAACTGGTCTGTCTGGGTTGCTGTATGTTTATATCACGACTTGTTTCGTGAAATACGTTGAACCGGGCCTTTGAAAAAGATTTTGACCAGGACATATCATCGACATCTTTATGACTGAACCGTCTCAGAGAAGTTGTCTTTCGTTTAATTGTGCTTAAACGTAATAAGTCGATAATTAAAAATGTTGCATTACATATTAAAGTACAGCTTATAAAAAGATAAAAATTGAAAAAGTGAAATTGGTGGTTCTTACATTGGCAAGAAAACTGATATTAACATTGAAGAAAAATAAAATATCATTTGAAAAAAAAACAATTAAGAGCTACGCATAGTGTTAGATAATTAGAACACCGAAACAGAAAGTTATTTTACCTCCTATGCATTTTTTACAAAGACAAAGCGTGAAGACCCCGTATATTTCATATGAGATTAGCAGGCGTGGAATATTTTCAGCTCACGGTAAGCTCTTTGTAAAAACAGTTGAGGGAGAATCTAAAAGGTTTCAACAGACACGAAAATTAATGATAAACGATTAAAATGAGTTCATAAATCACATTTCAAGCTTACAAGTAGTTAATGTGAACATTTGCTTTTGTGTAAAACAATACAAGTAGGTTTTTAATGCTAAGATCTAATCAGTTGATAATTTTGATATGCCAATAGTTTAGAAACCACATGTTGAAATGGTCGATAAAAAAAATTCGTTACACGGTGTTCAAGTGACCAGGTACAATATGCATGGGACAGTAAATTCCATGTTAGGAAAGAGCTTCATTCGCTCTCACCAAAATGGAATTTACTGATCTCATCTACTGTAAACCAACTAATTTTAGCTAGCGATATATTTTCGCGACTTTCGTAGGTATAAAAATAACGCAAAAGTTAGTTATCGCGAATATGTATAACATTGATCTATCCTTATTTAGCTACATGTACACAAAACTATTTTTAAAATAGCGAAATGAAATATCCGGGGAAAGTGCAAGTAAAGATTAAACGAAAAATAAAGTATCTGCAGAATTAAGTCTGTTAACAGTATATCCAATTATGTCACTTGCATACTACGTTACTAGTGATAAGATTTATCTTACCTCCTAAACATTTCTAGGAATGTGATTGGTTAAAAGTGCCCTCGTGGAGACCATGTATATTTGATATTAGGTTAGTAGGGAGGCGGGGCTTATCTCATACACGGTTAGTAGTGGTGTTACGTTCCTTTATATTCCTTATAAGGTAGTATGGAGGCGGGGCTTGTTTCATACACGGTTAGTAGTGGTGTTACGTACCTTTCATTTTAATAGGTCACTATTCTAAATTACACACGTTAAGATGGTCGGTTAGATAAATTCGTTACATTTTGTGCTTGTGACCAAATACGGTATATATGTGGACAGTAAATTCCATATGGGGATTCGACCTTCGCTCTCAGCTCATATTGAATTTACTGACCCAATATATACCGTATTAGGTCACTAGCACACTATGTAACTAATATTATATCTCGTTGGTTAAAATATTCGAATTTAAGTCATTTAAATTATTTATTTTAAAATCATGGTTATGATCTTCTTGTTTATTTCACATTTATTTGGAATTGTTGGATGCCTCAATAGTCGTTTTGCCGAATTGTACTTTCAATTAAACTCCAATCTAGTGAATTATCTAAAATTTACTAATATGTTGTCTTTTTTTTTGTCAGGTTTGGTTTAAAAATATTTATTTATATTGGATTGGGAAACAAGTTTTGCAACTTATACTAATCTCTTTCTACTTTGCTGGTGCGAGTGCAGCCTTGTGGCGGCATTAGCCTGCTCTTTTTCGAAATCTACAAGGGTGTCTTTAAGAGGCTGGGACATGAATCATTGAGCTAAGGTTGGAAAGTGATATTTTTTTATTTTCAAAAAAATGATGATAAATGCTCAGCTGAAACAAGAATAACACATAAATAAAGTTTTTTTCAATTTTTATCAAATTTGATGGTTTCCATAGCAACTATATACAATACACTTTATACGGACTAAAAATGCAATAATTTAAACAAAATATACAACTTTTTCAGCTTTGAAAAGAACAAAAAGCTGAAGCATATGGTATCTTATAAGTTTATCATTGCTTAATCATTTATTTTATAAATAAAATTAAAAAAAAAATTAAGTGAACAATTATTTTTTCTGTTGCTATGGTTACATAAAACTTACAACTTTTTGATAATAATAATAAATGCGAAAAACACCATTTTTCCTATGCCAATTAAAAAAAATCGCAACATGAAGTTCTTTCTTATTCCCTGTTCATTTATAGTATAATAATTTATTTAAAAAAAAAAAATGGGTAGCAAATGACTAAAAAATTTTTTTTAGTCTTGGTGAAAATTTAAAAAAAAAAAAAAAAAAAATCTAATTTTCCAGAATAGACTTAAAAATACTGGTGTTTTATTATACCACGAGAATTAACATATATATATAAAGAACACTTAATATGTTTCACACATAATCAGATTCAAAATATAAATATTTTGAAGAAAAATGTTGCATAGCAACCAAAAAAAGGCCATAGCAACGTATTTCATTATTACTTTTTATCAAGTTTTGAGAACAGAATATCTTTTTTTATGATTAAAGATGGGTATATAGTTGTTTACCAATGTCATTTATTGCTAGCTGTACCTTATTCATTAAACATTTTTTAAAAGTGCCAAAAAGGTTAAAACAAATCTTGGAGCGATAAAATTTAATAAAAAGTAAGAAGAATTTTGAATTTTGCAACACAAAGCTAAGCCAGATCATTTATATTTCTATCATTCTAACCAAGACAACTTTGATATAGGTTAATAAATCAAATTGTATTGACAACCTTATATGACAAATTAGAAAAGTGAGGATTTTTCAGCTAACAACAGTTGTAATAATTTACTGAATGACAAACACATACTCATAATCCCATTTCTCCATTCCAGAACATAACCATTGTGAGAAACATATGTATGTTTCATGCAAGATGCAAGCCATGCTTACCCTTCCTGAGCACCATAGATGCATAACTTTAACCTTGAACTTAAAAAGTCAATGAACCATGTCTGAAGGTGTCGGGTCATAAATTTCATGGATACTATAGTACATGTATATATATACATGTCAATGGGTATTCAACTACATACCAAACATCATAGGTTTTCTTACAATATAAACTTATCATAAACTTAAACCATGGACATAATTCAGTCAGTAAGCCATGACTGAGAGTTTTTTAACATAAAATTAACATAGAATATTTATGATGTACCTTATCAAAAGACATGAATTCATAACAATGAATATATTTACACTATAAGCAAGATTTGAATTGCAGCAGATCAAGTTTACGAGCCTATTCCATCTACGCCAGTGACTTACAACCTTACGACTTTTCACAGTGCGCCAGAGAGTTGCATCCTGTTCTGCAAATCATGTTTTGCTTATTGAATGATTTTTCCCCAAAAAGTTAAAGACACCAAAATAATAATGATGGAAAGACAGAGAGGGACATACAATAGATATCATCTTTTTTATCTTTATAATAATACAGAAATATTTAAAAACAGGCTATTTTCTATATACCAATTGGAACCCAAAAAAGTTTAAGAAAGACAATTAAACAGAAATACCATAATTGAGCATAGACTACAAATTGAATAATATAACAAAGTTAGTGGTAAAGTTAGTTCCTGGCCAACACTTGTAACTCTTCCAATGTCTCTGCAGCTATTCCAGCTTCCATATCTTCTTCATCATAAGAATTGCATGCTGTTTTTCTCTTCTCTAAAACAAGTCTACTAAAATATGAAGCAATCTGAGTAGCTGATAAAAATTCATCTTTGGAAAAAAATCTTTTTCCAATGCTGCTTTTAGCACTTCTCATTTCTAGGGAAACTTCTTCTGGGTCACACTTGTGTCCAGTTCTTTCTCCCTTTGAAAATTTTTCCTTCAAGAAAGAAATTTGTGTGGTCGTGAATTTTTTTACAGTTCGTCTTTGTTTTAGACCCCATCCTTCACACAATTTGCTGGAATTTTCAATTTCTGTAGTTTCGTGGCAACAGCTAGGTAAAACAACCAATTTCTGTTCAATTTTACTAGCATATTGTATCTTAGACTTATCAATTAAAGATGAAACCATTGGTTTTATTCTATGAGAACCAACATCCAAATGACTGACCAAATTACCATACTTGCTAAACGTTGATAGACAATTTGGTTCTGAACAGGTAAACAGGTTGCTCCCATTATCATCAATAACTTCCTCAATATCAACATCTGATTGATCTACTGCAATATTTGATGCTTCATTTCTGCATTCTTGAACTATAACACCTTGCCTGGCTGTTCTGGATGGAATTGAACAAAGGTGGCCAGCAAAAGCTTCTACCACTGTAATATTACTGCAACTCAACAACTGCAGCTTTAGTGATGAATTGGTAAGAAACTTTCCTTCCCCTATGCCATACCGTCTGAACACCCTTATACCTGTTTGTTGGTAGGCAAAGTTGTTCAGGGTTGTAATGTTATTAATTTGAGATTTGATCTCTTTCTTGTTACAGCTCTCAGGAGGTAGTGCAACAACCACAGCTACATTTCTTAAACTGCATATCTGAAGTGCTTTCTTGAAATCAGCTGCAGTGCACACATCATGTCCTTCATTTACATATTTTCTAATTGCTGATTTTATGTGTGCAGCCCTCCTGTCACAGATAGATTTTCCTCCCTGAGGATCAGCAAAATCCATTTGCACAACCTTAATGTTTTCTTCTTTATTGATAAGTGCTATTTCACTGACTGCCAAAAAAACATGGAAACATCCAGCATTGTCTGACCTTATGTAAGCCTTTTTGAGGGAAGGATTCATTTGTTGAAATTGTTGGAGAGTGTTTCTTAGTACAGCATTTGATGTTCTTGCATCTTGGGAAGCATTATCAAAGACATGGATAATGGTTTGCATTTTTAGGTCATCAGTATCAGAAGTATGATATGATCCTACACTAACATGCCAATTTAACCCTCTTTTGCCAAACCATTTAGACTGAGACTCTCTATAGCGCATGGGCAGGAATTTCATAGCCCAGTCTCTCTCTACCAAAACTTCATCTTTTGATAATTTATGCAGAATCTCACTTCTTGCTGTGTCCTGGTTATAGGATCTCAGGAGGTGTTTCTTCCACTCTTGGACCGCCTTTATACTCTGAAATATAAAAATTATACAGGTACATGAATATAAGTAAACATGTGAAATGGTGCATTTATTTATATAAGTTAAAGTTCAGTTTAGAGCTGTAATTTCAAAAGGAGTTTATTATTTATAATGCTCTTTTATTGTAAAATAAATGCACTATTTGATGGCTCTCACATAGGTGTAAGAAAAATGCTTGCTTGTAGCTAATTTGAAATTAGATTCATTTATATTTCTAGTGATTGACATTATTACTTTCTTTCTTTTTGTAATGAATGTATCATTTTGTAATTCACTGTGTTTCATGGGGATATTAAGGTATGTATTACAAAAAAAAATGTTGATGATAGATAACCTAATTTGTTTGATCTCTTGCACTATGTGAATTCAGTATTTCCTTTTACTTGACGTGTAATACAGTATGTTTTCATTTAATACAGTTACTCAGTTCTTTTTTTTGGAATTTGACTTTTAGATGAAGAAAAACAATGATATCGCAGCATTATTTCATACCAGTTTTATCTTATCCTGGTATTAAGATTTCTCGCTACATTGAAGACCTGTTGGTGACCTTCTGCTATTGTTTTTTTCGATAGTCGGGTTGTTGTCTCTTTGGCACATTCCCCATTTCCATTCTCAATTTTATTAAGATGGACACTTGTGTAATAAACATTTACCCTCATTCATATTTTTTTTCATTATGATATATGTAGTATAGAAGAACATATACAGATGAATACTCTGCCAAATATTATTAATGAACAAGTGTGGACACAAACCAGCATGAATAGTATCCACTATTCTAAGACTATAACATGGCAATAAATAGTTCCTAAGGATTGACAATTTATTCTACCAAAACAAAATTGGAACTTGATGTATCAGTTGTCATATATAAACTATATCATATACCAAATATAAAATCAAAATCTTTCAACATAATGAAAAAAAGTGTCAAAGACTGATTACGTTTTTTAGTTTCCTAATTTCCTAAGTCCAAGAACCATAACTTTGCAAAAATCATCAGACCACAACAGAATTTGAACTTTATCTGTAACTTGTCATGGTTAAACTATACACCAACTATAAAATCAATATATTCAAGAATGACATAAAACAAGAGGCTCTAAAGAGCCGGTGTCGCTCACCTTGGTCTATGTGAATATTCAACAAAGGACACAGATGGATTCATGACAAAATTGTGTTTATAGTGATGGTGATGTTTTTGTAGATCTTACTTTACTGAACATTCTTGTTGTGTACAATTATCCCTATCTATAATGATTGGATTCAGTGGAAAATGTTAGTAAAAATTTACAAATATTATGAAAATTGTTAAAAATTGACTATAAAGGGCAATAACTCCTTAGGGGGTCAATCGACAATTTTGGTCAGGTTGACTTATTTTTAGATCTTACTTTGCTGTAAATTATTGTTGTTTACAGTTTATCTCTATCTATAATAATATTAAAGATAATAACAAAAAAACAGCAAAATTTCTTTAAAATTACCAATTCAGGGGCAGCAACCTAACAACCAGTTGTCCACTTCATCTGCAAATGTTAGAGCAGATAGATCTTGACCTGATTAACAATATCAACCCCTATCAGATTTGCTCTAAATGCTTCAGTTTTTGAGTTATAAGCCAAAAACTGCATTTTACCCCTATGTTCTATTTTTAGCCATGGCAGCCATGGCGGTTGGTTGGCCGGGTCACCGGACACAAATTTTAATCTAAATACCCCAATGAGGATTGTGGCCAAGTAAAGTTTAATTTGGTCCAGTAGTTTTAGAGAAGATTTTTATAAAAGATAACTAAGATTTACGAAAAATGGTTAAAAATTTACTATAAAGGGCAATAACTCCTAAAGGGATCAACTGACCATTTTGGTCCTGTTGACTTATTTGTTAATCTTACTTTGCTGAACATTTTTGCAGTTTACAGTTTATCTCTATCTATAATAATATTCAAGATAATAACCAAAAACAGCAAAATTTCCTTAAAATTACCAATTCAGGGGCAGCAACCTAACAACCAGTTGTCCAATTCATCTGAAAATTTCAGGGCAGATAGATCTTGAACTGATAATCAATTAAACTCATGTCAGATTTGCTCTAAATGCCTTGGTTTTTGAGTTATAAACCAAAAACTGTGTTTTACCCCTATGTTCTATTTTTAGCCATGGTGGCCATCTTGGTTCAATGGCCGGATCACCGGACACAATTTTTAAAAATAAATACCCCAATAATGATTGTGGCAAAGTTTGGTTTTATTTGGCCCAGTAGTTTCAGAGGAGAAGATTTTTGTAAAAGCTAATTAAGACGGACGACAGACGCCAAGTGATGAGAAAAGCTCAGTTAGGCCAGGTGAGCTAAAAATGTGGAAAACTGATTTATCAGACAGACAGAGTAAAATCTCTAAGTCCACTTCAGTCTCAACGGTAAGGGGCTTTATGGGTAATTGGGAGATATCAGCAAATATACAATGGGATTTTTTACCTGTTCAACCATGTATATGGTGTCATCTTCTTGATCAGCTGACTCATATAATACTTCATCTGATGATTTCTCTATTTTTACCAGGGTTTCTGTTAAGTCATCACATTTCTTACACACTTGGTTGTGCTCATGTTGACAAGAAGCAGTATATTCTTTTGATTGATCTGATAAGGCAAAGTTACAACAATGGTCTGCAGTTTCAGATTCTTTGGAAATATGCAACTGAAAAGAATAAAAAAAATCATGTTATAATTATCTTCCTTTTTGTTGCAACTGAGAGGAAAGTCTGAGAGTTAAGAAAGAGTTTCTTGAAAGTGTAGCTACTCGGTATTGTTAGCACATTTGTGTTCAAGAGTTGCTGGTCTACAATGTCCTCAAATATTGGAGATTTTTTTTTTATGGAATTCAGAAATTCATTTTTATTAATGGAAAATTTAGATGTGCATAATATTCTCATTTTGTTTTTACATTGATACACACCATGACATTTCTTTGAAATAATAAGTTAATTACCTTGTATTCTATTTTGAGGTACTGCTTCCCCAAGGTTAAGGATTTCTGGATAGACTCTTGCCATAGTGCTCCCTTCCCCAGTTTTCCAAGTAATTCTGCAACTTTTTTTAGATCTTCAAATGCTTTGGCTCCATCAGCAGCATAGTTGTCCAACCCCTTCATGCACTTTCTAATGTTTGGTTCAACTGCCTCCATTATTCTCAAATAGGATCGTGAACTTGCTGTGGCATCAAAATGTTTGTCTTTACAATAGGATTCATATTGTTCAATAACACGGGTTCTTACACTGTTCAATATTATTTTTGGCACATGAAACACTTCCCCTGATGAAATCTTGAGATGTGTCTCTCCATATGGTGCATCTGTCATTATGGATGGACTCATAATGAAGTCCATGAAATGGCTTATCTGCTCATCTGTCAAACCCTCTCGACTATATGATGTTTTACTAACAGGTTGTCCAGTACCAATCATTGAAGAATGTTTTCTGGCTGTGGTGTACTTGTATTTTGACAAGTCAGGAATAAATTCCTTGATTGCTTTCAAGGAGTAATTTCCCCCAAACAGAGATAAAATCTGTCTTTGTGTTCCCCAATCTGTGGCTTGGTTATATGCAGCAGATAAAACTTCAAGCATATTAATGTCATCTGATTGTGTTGAAGACAATCTTTGTAGCACAGCATTTGATAAAGAAGACACTTGTCCAGGAGCAATAACATTCAAAACTTCTTGAAAGATTGAAGTTGCTGTATTTGTGTGATTTCTTCTAGTGCGCTCAGATGCTTCCTCCCAATTACACTGTAGCTGGCTGACTGGATCTAGACCACAAACAGTCAAAAAATAATCAAGGGCTTTTCTTTTTAAGTCATTTTCAGGCACAGACTCTTGGCTGTCAGGCCGCCAAACACTACCCTGAGATTCATCATCTGTAAAATTTGTCTGGGAAAATTCCTACAAATAATGTTTATATCAAATTTATTAAAAGATCTTGCACTGATTATAAATATTTAAAAAAATTAAGTGTTATAACATTTAGTGCTGAATTTAAAATTTGATCGAGGTATAGCTACATTTAATGAATTTATATCTATGAGAGTGTTAACAAGGTAATTTTCCATAATATTAATATTTCGAAGCAGGCAACTCTTTTTAAAAAAAAGTTGATTTTAGAACTTGTCCGAGATATTGCTGATATTAACCTTTAGTACTAGTATAAGTTATATACAAAAAACCTCACAGGAATTCCTCCTTTGGGAGCACTAACAAAACTGGACACCCAGTATTTCTATGTCCCCGCAAAAGTGCAAGGAGGATTAAAAATAACATTAGATGTGAGTTTCCATCTGATGATTTAAGCCTTTTTCAACTGACTGTTATAGTTCGTTCTTATGTTGTACTGTTATACCACTGTCCCAGGTTAGGGGAGGGTTGGGATCCCGCTAACATGTTTAACCCCGCCACATTATTTATGTATGTGCCTGTCCCAAGTCAGGAGCCTGTAATTCAGTGGTTGTCGTTTGTTTATGTGTTACATTTATTTGTTTCTCATTCATTTTTTTACATAAAAATGGACATTAGTTTTATCGTTTGAATTGTTTTACATTGTCTTATCGAGGCCTTTTATAGTTGACTATGCGTTATGGGCTTTGCTCATTGTTGAAGGCTGTATGGCTACCTATAGTTGTTCATGTCTGTGTCATTTAAGTGTGACAAAAGTTTTTGTGACTCCATCGATGAAGACACTGACGCAGGCAACATATAAATCACCAACAACGGATGATAGAGTAAATAAGTCATATATATCATCTTGAATATAATGTAACAATATCAATGTGTTTTAGTTTTAAACTTACTGTAATTTCAGTTGTCTCACTTTCTTTTACTGATTCATTTTCTTCAAATTTGTCAAATTCTGCAAGGTAACTAGGACTGCTGCATTCCTTTTTCTGCTTGTTTTTCACATACATTTCATTCTATAAAAAAAGAGATTTGTTGTTATTTTATTTTATTCTTCAATTAAAAACAAATAGAAACAAGAATAACACAATGAGGGTAATTAAACCAGTCTTGTTTTTTCTTTTTTTGTGTCACACCATTTTTAAATCTATAACCATGACAGTGGAATTTGCTTATATCAAACTTTACCTTCATTGTTCCATCAGTAACAATATGTTAAATTCAAAAAGCTTTTATGAAAAATATAAGCAACAGTTCAAAGGTTATCATTATACATAGACACTGGACCAGAGCTGCTGGCTCACCAACTAACCTGCCTGTGTGCCATACAATACATACAACCAAAATATCAATTGCAAGATCTTTTTTCGAAAATCTAGTTAAAAAATTAAAATTCTATATTAAAAAAAATAAGATATTATTTTTTTTAATGAGCTCTATGCAAAATATTTGCCATTTTTAATTTTCTGCAAAAAAATCTCTCAACACTTCCATACCAGAATTTAAATGACAGCAAAGTTGACAAAATAATTCATCAACTTTTAAACTAAAGTCAGAGAATGGAAGCCAATTTTGGAATCTTCATAAGAACATATATACATACAGACAGACATGGGTAAAACATAATGCCCCATTAACATAGCAGCGGAGGCATAACAATAAGATTTGAAATAGAAAGCTTCACAATAGGTGCTGACCTTTTGTACCCCACTTTATATAATAAATGGAGACTGTGACACAGATGATGCCCTCGTTCAGATATAATACCATTAAGAGGCATACAATTAGGGATTGGTAAAGGTAACACCAATCAAATTGGAACTTGATCTATGTTTTCTATAATTTTTGTTTGAGGAAAATTTAAGTAAGAGAATGGAAATCATTTGGGGAATGACATACAAATGTACAGACAGATAAGGCTTATGCATATTACCTGTTTATCAACAAGTGTTGCATAAAACCATAAAAGCTCTGTCAAATATGACTTGATATATAAATGTACATTATAAACAGCTGACTTACTGTAATTTCATATCTCTCACTTTCTTCTAATGATTGTGATTCTTCCATAAGATAGTCAAGTTGATCTGCTAGGTAAAACTGACTGTGCAACTCCATATTTGTCTCTAGATCTCTTTCAATACAACTTTCATTCTATAAAAAAATTTAATCAATTCCAATCTGGCTGCATCATTTAAATATGTATATATATGGAAAATAACTGAATCTACTATGTTTTTGGAAATCATATAAAAATGAGGATACCTAGTAACCCTATCAATATTTATATTATGATACAAGGACCAAAACTGGAAGGTATTGTACTAGACAGCTCATCCATAATTTTTTTTTCTTCTTCGTTTTGGCCTTTTGGCCAAGTTGGCATTTGAACACCACCAATATAAGGATTTCCTGATGTGGCTTGATTGTGATTTTAACTTGAACTAGCTGGCATGATCAGTAACTGCTGCGAGTACTCTCAGACCTGTACTAATTCTTTTTGTTGTTGGGATATACAAGTACCCAGCCACGTCCACTGTGTGTCTTTTTTTTTAGATTTATTTCTATTTGTATTCATCTGATGAGTAAAGCTTTTTCCAACTGATTTATTATAGTTCGTTCCTATGTTGTACTGCTACACCCCTGTGTCTCAAGTCAGGGGTTGGGTTGGGATCCAGCTAACATATTTAACCCCACCACATTATGTATGTATGTGCATATCCCAAGTCAGGAGCCTGAAATTCAATGGTTGCTGTTTGCTGTGTTACATATTTAATTTTCGTTAATGTTTTTGGTAGATTAATTAGGCCGTTAGTTTTCTCGTTTTAATTGTTTTACATTTGTCATTTCAGGGCCTTTTACAGCTGACTATGCAGTATGGGCTTTGCTTATTGTTGAAGACTGTATGGTGACCTTTAGTTGTTAATTTCTGTGTCATTTGATCTCTTTTGAAGAGTAATTGTCTCATTCAGTCATTGGCAATCACACCATATCTTCTTTTTTATATTTTTATAAATTATAATTGATTCTTACATTCAGCTGGCATTCATAATCTTTATCATCCTTTGTTTCATGGTCCTTTAATTCTTTCACTATTTCTTTCCGACAAAAAGTACACACCCCTGTAAGCAAAATGTAAAAAAAAAATTTACTTTATATTGAACTGGAGGATGTCATAACTGTTCATGACTAAAAATCATTCAAAGAAATGATAGGTCAAATACATACAAATAATGTACAGCATGGATTAGTTACAATTTATTATGTTGTTTGGATTTGGTAGAACTAGTTATTTGGTTTATATGATTGATTGATGTTGTTTTAATGTATTATCAGGGAAAGCAAATCCTGACATGATTACAGAGTGAAAAGTAAGGCCCCACATGGGGAGTTCCCATAATCACATTTATCATTAACTATTTCTTTAAACTCAAGAGTCTGTAATAAAAAAATCATGTAATATTTGGTTAAGTAATCAAATAGTCAATAACAAATGGCCAAATAATCACATTTATAATCAATAACCCCATGAGGAGGTTCAAAGGTTTGTTATTCATAGTTTGAATATTGGTTCATGGGACTTATTCTTTTAATAGATTGTTACCTGATCCAATCTGTATTAATTGGTGTCTTTGTTTCCACAGATAATGGGACTGACACAAAGCAATAGTTCCTTTCAAAAGAGGTTTCTTTCTTTTTTGTGTTTCCTTTCCCCTTGAACAATATTTCAGCATGCATAATTGACTGCTTCTCCATCCTAAGCCTAATCTGTACCTATGGTTTGGACAAATTGTGCATTGCTCTGTTGGTATATCAAACAATCCTCCACGATATTTTAATAAGTCAGCTTCATTATTGACATCTTTAAAGTTTATATGAAAACGTCTGCAGTGAGATTCAATGGATTTGGTGCATGCTATCAGAGGTAGAACTTTGTTACAATCAGCTTTAGCATTTGACTCACAAAATATATTATTTACACTAGTAAATTCTCCAAAGCTACAGCATAAAGGATTTCCACCTGCAAAAAAATAGAATCTTTTATCAATAAAGTTAGAAAAAAATCAATAGTGAAATATCGCTTTATCAGCAAACATATCTAACATACGTCTTAGGCCTAAATCAATTTATTGTTTGTTTCCCCGATCCGGACCCTGCCAAGCCAGGTGTGGGTACTAAGGTAGGTAGGTAGGTAAACATTTTTTTCTCCAAAAAACCTGAATATTATTGGATGATCTGGCAGGCCCGGAAATCAGAAATGAATAAAATAATATTTGACTTATTTTTAACAATAAAATTTCATGAGTAGGATCACTTTTGAAGGGTCGGTAGGGATTGGGGAAACAAACAATATTTTGTTTTAGGCCTTATATCAAAATTTAATTTATTTTCCAAAACCAAAAAAATATTTCTGACCTCAAAATTGAAATGACTGTAAAAGGTCTATTATCATAAATAACATACAAAAAATAAAATAATTCCCATGACCATATTTTTAAGTTATTGCATGGATAATTGTTTAAAAACAGTACAGTGGCAGGTTAAAGTAAATGCATATTCAGGAAAAGAAAATGATATTATGCATATTCAGTGACTCTTATTTGCACAAAACTCTTACATTGAACTGGACTTGTTAGAGCCAAAACTTTAAAATTGGGAAATTTAAGCAAGAATATCAAAAATCAAACCTTTTTCTGGTAATTCAAGCATCAAATTCAAATTTTAAGTTATATTGAATAACTGCCCCTCCCCCTTTCTGTATGTATGTGCCTGTACCAAGTCAAGAGCCATTAATTCAGTGGTTGTTGTTTGTTTATGTGTTACATATTTGTTTTTCGTTCATTTTTTTTATATAAATATAAGGCCATTAGTTGTCTCGTTTGAATTGTTTTACATTGTCATATAGGGGCCTTATAATACTGACTAGTCACTATGTGTTATGTGCTTTGCTCATTGTTAAAGACCGTATGGTTACCTGTTATTGTAATTTCTATTTCATTTTGGTCTCTTAAAGAACGTAATGTCTCATTGGCAATCATACCACATCTTCTTTTTTCATAATTTGACCCTAATAAAATATTCCATAGATTTCCCGAATGCATGACTAGCATGCTAACCCCTGCACCATCAAACTAAATGGGTTTTTTTACATGATAGACTAATGCATTTTACATTTGTATATCTGATGGACACAGTCAAATTTAGGTTTAACTGATATTTTATGTTTACATATCCTTTTGAATATATATGCGGTACGTATAAATATGCAGCAACTTTTGATTTGATATATTAAAGAATGACGTGATTTAAACATGTTGGCTCCTGTAGAAATTGTGACGCACACTCAACATATAATAAACCATTGCAAGAACACTTCGAGTTTGATGGGTCTTTAGGTGACTTGTTTCAAGGGGAAATATTGTTCCATATATATATTGAACATCATAACAACATATATACATGTATCACATTTTTTTTCAGTAGAAGTATAAAATGCCGAGGACCCTTTCAACTGCAGTCCAGCCCTTTTAAGAAATTAGCTTTTCCGTTTCAGTTCTAAATAATAACTTGCATGATGCCAACCCTACAGGAACGTACGCACACAGCTTACAGGGGCGGATCCAGGATTTCCAGTTAGGGGGGGCGCAACTTTTAATTTTCGCCGAGCGGAGCGAGGCTAAAAATTTTTGGAGGTTTTTTTTAGGTAAAATTATTGAAATATTCATTAAGGGGTGAAATGAAGATATCTCGAACTATTGTGTGTTAAAATTAGCAAGGAATTAAAGTTTCAAGCCGAAACCACATTAATCCACACTGGACAACAATCTACAGATACTAGTAGACAGGCGGACAGACGGACGCAAAGTGAGACAAGACAAATCACAATTGCTTACCTGACCAATATATTTTTCAAACGAAAAGTTCTACTTTTACCAGCTATTTTTAATTGTCCTTTCATACTATCTGTTTTTTACTTTTTTGATTTTCGGAGGTCGTGTCAGACTTGACTGTGTTTGCCACAAACAACTAAAATCAAAACGAGATGCATTTACGCAGTTATATTTATTTTCTATGGATCCCAAGCATACAGTTATACGGTACAGAATTCGGCTAAATATTTAGGTTGCAAGTGAGAAAAAAAAGTATAGACACAGAGGTACAAATTAATAAACAGTTTTACTAACCTTTCGCTTGAAACAGTATTTTACTTTCATTATGGATATTATAAAAGAATCTCACCTGCCGACTGTTTTCTTGACCGTGTCATGATGCAATTGTGAAAGTGAGTAAGGGATGTTTTGGAACGACGATTATCAAACAAAATGAAATTGATTATAAAAACTGCAAATACAATGTAACATTTGTTTTTACTTTAATTGCTAAAAACCTATTATATTTGTCATCAAAAACATCTCCGCGTTTGACACGTTCCTTTGAAATTATTTATAGAACTTTACTAAAGCGTGGGTCAGTTGATTAGTTATCACGTTCATTCTGTTACACTGACTGTTTTATATACTTTGAATGTTAAAAAAGATTGAATGGTCTCTTCTGATACTTTAAAATATGTTGAAGTCAACCTATGCTTTGCAAATTTTAGGGGGGGGCGCACCCACGCCACGCCTAAATCCGCCCCTGGCTTATACAATGCCAGTGTATAGTTTACACTTTGATTTGAAATTTCTGCCTCTGTTGTAACTTCATATATAATATTCAACATGTTCAAATATTAGATATATATATATATCAACGTGTGTTGTGTTTTATATTTATAAAAATGGCCAAATTATGGATGATTTTTTATAGACATGTGTTGTGTTTTAAATAAAAAATTGCCAAATATGAATACTTTATTAAACAGTATACATGTATTGTAGTATGTGTTTTATGCCATGTCCACAAATTAAGACAATGTTTAAAGACTGCAAACTGAATATAAATGTACACCATGTACACTCCAAGTGGGATTGCAGTACCTGTTACATATAACATGTACAATACCCCCTTTAGTGTCTAATAAAGTATTTTTACATGCTTTGTAAAGGGACAAACATTTGATATTCTAGGGGGAAGGAGAGAGAGGGGACAGAAATAAACAAGAATGTGTCCTCAGTACACAAATGCCCCACTCGCACTCTCCTTTTCTATGTTCATTGGTCCATGGACCGTGAAATTGGTGTAAAATCTCTAATTTGGCATTTAAATTAGAAAGATCATATCACAGGGAACATTTGTACCAAGTTTGAAGTCGATTGGACTTCCAACTTCATCAAAAACTACCTTGACCAAAAACTTTAACCTGAGGCGGGACAGACGGACGGACGAACAGATGCACGGACGAATGGACGCACAAACCAGAAATCATAATGCCCCTCTACTATCGTAGGTGGGGCATAATAACTTGTCCTGGAAAAAGCTGAAAATAAGTAACTCAGCCCCCTTTTGAGGAAAAAATTGGCTGATTAAATATAATAATATAGGGAATCATTGAAGCATGACTGGAGTGGCCCGCTTTTAGGCAGTCAGTTCAGGCCCCCTCTTATGAAAGTTCCTGGATCAGCCACTGAAATGAATAGTTGCACATCGAAAAAAAAAAAAGCTGCTTTATAGCAAAAGCGATATTATACACATCGAGAAAAATTCTGCCCTGCATTTGTACTCATCTTGCGAGAAAATGTAAACGAGTCTGACTAAATTAATGGCCAAATGAATAAGAAAACTTAAAAAATTTCTACATCTTTTGGTATTTATTTTATAAAACTGGGTCATGACCACAGGAAGGTAGACTATCCATATTTATATATTCTATGGATAGAAACAAGTGCCTGTGGTCTTGACTTGAAGTAACATTTTTGTATTTGCAATATTTTTTTCAAGAATGTCAATTTCAGTTGAAAATGACAGGACAATTTATGGTTGGGAACTTACTGTACTATCTTTATCTCTATGGAAATTGAAAAGTAATTTTTATCCTCCAGTCAACCCAGTAAGGCAGTATATATCCAGAAATTTTATGGCAAAACAGCTTGTGATTTGGACAGTGCTCATATTTTTTATTTGTACCTAGAAAAATGAATGGTTGCAGTGTGGTGGTTAATATTTTTCAAATTACCTGATTGTTGTGCCATAATTGTTGTTCATATTGTATGTACAGTATCTAATTGCTGCAAAAATCTTGTAAATAGTCTGCAATCCTCAAATCAATGTTGTTGTCTGCTGTACAGGAAGTGTGTAAGGGAGATAATCGAGTATCTCAGTTGTCAGGGGAGATAATCAAAACATGTTCCAACTGCATTTCATTCAAATTTTCAGCTTTCCGTAACTGTCCTTTGAGTCATTTGCTACCCGATTTTCTTTTATTTGTTTTTCAACTAGCATGTCTGCTTGTTGTTAAATGTATAACTTCCATGATAATATGTTGCGCTTTTGAAAAAATGAATGTTGAACATTAATTAAATTTATCGATCAAAAGGGGCAATAAATTACACAAACCACTCAAATATCCTTTGACAAAATGTTATAATTATTATTTCTATAATTTTTCATTGATTTATTAACTTTTTACTTAAGTATAAACATTTTCTTTAATTTTTAAGCGTTTATTACATTGTAAAATGTGTATAATATGTCAAAGTACAAAACAGTCATTGGTTATATATGGATCCCAGGTGTAAGGGTCCTAATACACACAATAAAAATGGATTTCAACAACAAAAAATGTTTTTTTGCCTTATATAAGATGGATACATGAAAATATCACCATTTGAAGAAATTCTATATTTTTCTATTTTCCATTTTTTTGCTGAAAAGCTCAACGATTCATGTCCCAGCCTCTTAAAGACACCCTTGTAGATTTCGAAAAAGAGCAGGCTAATGCCGCCACAAGGCTGCACTCGCACCAGCAAAGTAGAAAGAGATTAGTATAAGTTGCAAAACTTGTTTCCCAATCCAATATAAATAAATATTTTTAAACCAAACCTGACAAAAAAAAGACAACATATTAGTAAATTTTAGATAATTCACTAGATTGGAGTTTAATTGAAAGTACAATTCGGCAAAACGACTATTGAGGCATCCAACAATTCCAAATAAATGTGAAATAAACAAGAAGATCATAACCATGATTTTAAAATAAATAATTTAAATGACTTAAATTCGAATATTTTAACCAACGAGATATAATATTAGTTACATAGTGTGCTAGTGACCTAATACGGTATATATTGGGTCAGTAAATTCAATATGAGCTGAGAGCGAAGGTCGAATCCCCATATGGAATTTACTGTCCACATATATACCGTATTTGGTCACAAGCACAAAATGTAACGAATTTATCTAACCGACCATCTTAACGTGTGTAATTTAGAATAGTGACCTATTAAAATGAAAGGTACGTAACACCACTACTAACCGTGTATGAAACAAGCCCCGCCTCCATACTACCTTATAAGGAATATAAAGGAACGTAACACCACTACTAACCGTGTATGAGATAAGCCCCGCCTCCCTACTAACCTAATATCAAATATACATGATCTCCACGAGGGCACTTTTAACCAATCACATTCCTAGAAATGTTTAGGAGGTAAGATAAATCTTATCACTAGTAACGTAGTATGCAAGTGACATAATTGGATATACTGTTAACAGACTTAATTCTGCAGATACTTTATTTTTCGTTTAATCTTTACTTGCACTTTCCCCGGATATTTCAAGTCGCTATTTTAAAAATAGTTTTGTGTACATGTAGCTAAATAAGGATAGATCAATGTTATACATATTCGCGATAACTAACTTTTGCGTTATTTTTATACCTACGAAAGTCGCGAAAATATATCGCTAGCTAAAATTAGTTGGTTTACAGTAGATGAGATCAGTAAATTCCATTTTGGTGAGAGCGAATGAAGCTCTTTCCTAACATGAAATTTACTGTCCCATGCATATTGTACCTGGTCACTTGAACACCGTGTAACGAATTTTTTTTATCGACCATTTCAACATGTGGTTTCTAAACTATTGGCATATCAAAATTATCAACTGATTAGATCTTAGCATTAAAAACCTACTTGTATTGTTTTACACAAAAGCAAATGTTCACATTAACTACTTGTAAGCTTGAAATGTGATTTATGAACTCATTTTAATCGTTTATCATTAATTTTCGTGTCTGTTGAAACCTTTTAGATTCTCCCTCAACTGTTTTTACAAAGAGCTTACCGTGAGCTGAAAATATTCCACGCCTGATAATCTCATATGAAATATACGGGGTCTTCACGCTTTGTCTTTGTAAAAAATGCATAGGAGGTAAAATAACTTTCTGTTTCGGTGTTCTAATTATCTAACACTATGCGTAGCTCTTAATTGTTTTTTTTTCAAATGATATTTTATTTTTCTTCAATGTTAATATCAGTTTTCTTGCCAATGTAAGAACCACCAATTTCACTTTTTCAATTTTTATCTTTTTATAAGCTGTACTTTAATATGTAATGCAACATTTTTAATTATCGACTTATTACGTTTAAGCACAATTAAACGAAAGACAACTTCTCTGAGACGGTTCAGTCATAAAGATGTCGATGATATGTCCTGGTCAAAATCTTTTTCAAAGGCCCGGTTCAACGTATTTCACGAAACAAGTCGTGATATAAACATACAGCAACCCAGACAGACCAGTTACTAGCTACACGATTACTAAAAGGACGGCCGCGGAATTAAAAGATAGCACGTGCAATTTATCGAACGTAGGTTTAAAATAGGAACGAAAATTTACAATAAAACACAACCAATCAATCTATTTCGTTTAACATATATAAAACCGAAGTTGTTTTCATATCGAAAAAGTACGAAATTGAAAAGTAATAGTATATGGTTAGTGCAGTCATTGCCTATTATGATATAGGTCAGTTATTTTTGAATTCCTTATCATTTACAAGATAGTGGTATAAAAGGACACCTGTTTTATTCTCTTGTACTTCATTTATTTAAAGAAGATGAAAGGTAAGAATTTGTGCAATAATAAGTTTTGAATTCTATAAAACAAATTTTTTCGATACAAAAAGATATACAAAGAATGCCTCTTCTTTGTGAATTTTAAAGAGTATCATAAAAGCAGTACTTATACTGACCATGTTGATTAAAGGTATACCAAGTATGTATTTACCAACCATCATTTATCAAACAGAACAACTATCAGCAAAATTGAAGATTTTAGATCAGCGAAAAGGATCGAAAATCTAATATAGGGCATATCATTGAGCAATGTATTAGATATAAAGTCATCATCTGTTCAAAATATTCTTCTTTAAACTTAGTTTTCTCTGTGTTTCAAACGGAGACAAAAATAAATTATTTCAAAATGGATTAATGAGTTGTTCGAAATTGATAAAAAAAAATGTCTGAGGCATAAGGGACAAAAATTATATGTTCAACTGAATTACCTTTGTATGATTGAATCTATCATATGTCACAGAGATATACTTGAAAGATAAATTCAGAACGTTGAAATACATGTGGTTTTGAGATGACAAGTATTAATAACTTTGAACGATGGGAAAATACTGTAAATATCACTTGTAACACATCTAAATGCAACATGTAAAGATATATACAAGTGCATAACTGTATCTGACAGAACAATTATATTATTGCAAAACACCATTATATCAACCTGAACATGTCAAAATAGGAGTTAACCGATTCCAAAATGTACCAAAAGAGTTTTTAGCCATGGCGTTGTCAGTTTGTTTTAGATTTATGAGTTTGACTGTTACTTTGGTATCTTTCGTCCCTCTTTTCATTATGATATACAGCCAATTTTGCATAGGTACTATTTTTGTACTTTTAAATCTGTAGTACTGAAAATTTACTTTTGATATTAAGTACTATTTCTTTACTTTAAAATTATTGTAGTATTTACATACTTGTATTTTACAGTACTTGATTTGTACTTAAAATGTTGGTACAGAAAAAATACCAAAAGTGATCACAATATTTCATGTTTGAAAATCATAATTTTAAGAGATTTGAAATAGAAATACTATCAAAATGCTGAAAATCTAACGCTGTAAACAAAAATATGTAGTATTTAAATTTTCAAGTACAAATCAAGTAATGTAAAATACAGGTACTTAACTATTACAATAATTTTAGAGTAACAAAATAGTACTGAATATTATAAGTAGATTTCCTGTACTACAGATGTTTGGTACAGACATAGTACCTATGCAAAAGTAGCTATGTATACAAGCAGACTTGACCATGTTGTTTCACTATGCAGTCACACTTAATAACATTGTGTCACGTATGTCACACTTTCTGATGTCTCTATGATGTATTACAGTTAATAAATATTTCTGATCTTATTTCCTGTCGATACTAATACTTTGCACTGTACAATATTATGCTTTTATCTAAATGTTTAAGACGCCTTTACACCTAACCCGTTTGATTGGTACAAATTAATATTAATTCGATCCGAGAAAATATGTCACTTCACTTTGTTTTAAGTATTTTTGTCATATAGCTCTTTATAACAGTTTCGGTACTTATACATCCTTGGATTTTCAGTGTTTGGCTTTGAAAGTTCTTGATGAAGGTACAGCAAGAAAAGCTCTTCTGACGCATGAATTTATTAACTGTGTTATTTTCAAATTTTACACATCACTGTGTTGATACCTCTGGTAGTGGACGATCCGTCCCCAAAGGTATCATCAGCTCAGTATTCGGTACCTCGGTACTGACATGATTTAACAAACTTTTCTTATGAAATTATAAAGGTGTTTTCATTTTTTTTCATTTTTTTATCGAAGATTAAGAATAACATAACAAAAGATACAATTCATGAAACTGGTTACTAATTGTTTTTATCTGATTGGCAGGCGAGAAATACAATTATCCAAATTTTATGAAAAGTTACATAGGGAATCTCTATTTGATATTTTTTAGCCAAGCATCCACCATCTGCATCGAGCTTGAAATTTTAAAGGCACCGGTCTTTTTTATTTGAAGTCAGACTTTTCCGGATTTAACAGCTATCTTTACGCATTTCTATTCAAAATTATACACCAGACCTGTGCATGCTGCAATGCTATTATGCTCAGTATCATTATATGATAAACTCTAACGTTAAGGTTGCAATCATTATAGTATGTGCGCATATTCTTATCAAAATCGATTAAGCAAATATTTATTGGATATCCTTTATTATTCTTTTTGACTATTTTCAGGTTTTCTATGGTTTCTGTGTATGGTCGTCTGCTATCTTCACCTAGTTGGTAAACATGTTATTTTCTCTCTTGCATCTAATATGAATGTGTCGTACATTACCCTGAGGCAATATGTGTGATGCTCATATTGAGTCAAAGATGTTGAAATATGATGAAACGTAACAATATAACGCTTGTCTGGCGGCCTTTTAATATTCCAGATCTAGTCATTATAGAATATAAAAAAAGTATTTAAATTTGGTACATTTATAACACTTTTCTATAATAACCTTTATTCAAACGCTCAAACCAACCATTAACAACAATGCTGAGTTATTACTACATTTAGGTACTTGAAAATATCCACATCAATAATGAGTCACCTTTTTGCGAGATGAAAATGATACGTCTCCTTTGATCAAAGCACTTGAGATAGGTAACTCAAAAAGCGTGTCAGAACCGACGCTATGACTACTAGGATGATACTGACCTCGGGGACTAGAAGATGGCTGCGTACTAGAAAATTACATAACACTTTAATATACAGTTAATTCTTAACCAGAAACTCTCGGACAAAACAGAAAAAGTCAATGTATTATATTTGTAGATTGTGGTACCACATGTTTGTCATGTAGTGGTGTAGAGAGTGTAATAGACTGTACTCACTTAGAAAAATGCGGGAATAATGAGGTACTTCTCATTTATTTCTTATTATATTCCGTATTCTAATAGAAATCTGTAGCAATTAAGTCATGCCGGAAAAAGAAAACACAAATACCTAATTGAATTCACGCATTTCACTAGAATTACGAAATAGCTGATAACTGCTTGTATATTTTATGTTATATTTGTTAGCTTAAGGGGGCTCCTGGGTATAAATGATTTTTTTTTTCTAATATAGGATTTCGCTATATTTTTTCATTAATGAACTTTATCATATACTTTAAAGAAAAATGAAATAAAAAAATGGGGTCACCGTTCATTTAGCTAAAATCTGCCTCTGGAAGAAGCATACATTTTTGTTAATGTCCTTTTTTTTCTGTTGAACTAATAGGAGAAAAAGAGGAAATATCGAAATAAACAAATAACCTTATATAAGAAATCGCTTAAATTTTACAATTATTTAGTTTATGTACAGCTTATTTGAAAACAATAATAAAAAATATAGGTCACCGATGATTTAAAAAAGATATTTCACATTTAAGGCAAAAAAATGGCATTTTTGCACCAAAGGGAGATAATTTGGAGCTTTATCAATTTTTAAAGTCATCTGGGGCCAAACCAAATAATTTTTTGGGGTTCTTTTTTGTACCATATCATAAAGTAACAACTAATAGTGTAATAAATACAATTTGTAATGAAAAGATAAAGGTTTAATTATTTGCTAAAATTTTTGTACCCACGAGCCACCTTAAACGAGATAAAAATACATCTAGATATAAGGACACCGTAATATATTTTTATAATCAGAACGGTTAATATATGCTTTTAAATTCAAGTTTATACTTATTTTTTATATTCCATTCTTAGATTCCCATGTTTATGATTCATTTAAATTTCCATCCGATTCCCATTAAGCAATTATCTATCTCACATTGATTTTCAATCTTATATGGTGTTTTGTGTGTACGACATATATACCTTATTTGGTCCCTTATGTTTAATTTGGATAGTTTTATCAAATTAACATTGAGTTCAATATTTGTGCATATAGTATTTCATCTTTTGTATTAATAACTTGATGTATAAGATGTGCCTCGTTTAATCAAAGGAAGTAATAAACTAAAGTGACTTAATTTGGTCATCAGGAAAATATAAACTGTATAACAAAAGGAAAACATCACGTTTTATAATCTATAGCTATTGCGTCCGAAGCGTTTTTCTAAATAAAGATTCGTTGTTCTCTAAAGCATCTTTGTACTGATTTTAGTTTTTGACAAGTATTAGGACTAGATTTGACGTACGTTGTTCTAAACCTTGCCCGTATTTAAAATGAAATTGATACTTTCTTTAAAAAAACGAACAGCAATGTATTCGATGTAACTTCAAATACACAATAACCTTTATATGTATAAAGTTAAAATTGAAACAATGGTTTTTACTTTAAAACAGATAAAAACTACTGTCTTTTTGAATTTAATAACTAATGATGGTTTAAGATCAACATACATGCATTCCGTCAAGAGTTAAAACATGTGCGTTTTTTATATTAGTTTCAACAGAACATTACGAGATTTTGTCTTATCATTAACTGTTTATTTTAATCTTATTTATGAATTATGCATTGTTCTTCTTTCTGATTGCACGAACAAAAGATTGGAAAATACATGTTGCAGATATGTAGGCTTTATGTATGATGATGTTTTATTCGGTCAGTTAACATCGTGTGTAATTTCTACCTGCATTTTTCGTATGAGTAATATCATTCCTTTTCTTTAAGATTTGCTTTGCACATAAATATGTTACAGAATCTAAAGCAGAATTGTATGACTTCGGGTGTACTTATCAAAAGGTAAATAACAAAGACAGATCATTCTTGAAACTAATAATATTTAGAAACACGTTAAACATGTTAAATAATTTTATTATGAATTGTTATAATGATATTTTTTGTTATCCGTTAGAACAAATCGCAAGTAACTCAAGTGTATCCGAATGATGTATAAATCTCAAGAACGAATGACCATAAATCAGTTTTTTTGTATTGCTTATGTCTTAACCGTGACGGTACAAATGTTTTTACTCCACTCTCTATACATATTGATGCTGTAATCGATATTTGATACTATCCCACGTGTCATTGAACAAATCTTCGTATTTCTTTCTGAGTATCATATTCCCCTCTGAAATGAAGGGTCTACATCGTGCAATATACATAACGTTTTGAACTTCTTGTTCTTAAATAGCGATAGCAAAACTCATTATCGTGTTCAAATTTATTTCAGATGTTAAATCAAAAAGAATAATAATCAACTTTTAATCCGTACTATTTATCAATGTATGTGTATTGTTTAGTTATAAAATAAGTGGATAAGAAAAAAAGGTATTCAAACTAATATTTTACATGTTTTATGTTCAATTAGTAAACAAAGCATGCGCAGTAAATTAAAACATCTATTTCCCTTGTCTTTGCAAGATTTGAAGATTTGCTCACCCTTGAACAATTATATTTTCTTCGGGCAAATAAAGGCAACAATAGTATACTGCTGTTTGAAATTCGTAAATCGATTGAAAAAAAACAAACAAATCCAGGTTGCAAACTAAAACTGAGGAAACGCAACAAATATAGGAGAACTACGACACAACATTAAAATGTAACACACACAGAAACAAACTATAATATGATAATGGCAATTTTCCTGACTTGGTACAGGACATTTTAATAAAATAAATGGTGGGTTAAACCTTGTTTTGTGGCATGCCAAATCTCCCGATTTTTTGTCAATGTTAATTATAGCATTAAAATGACACCATTACATGACAGGACTACAATACAAAATAATGGGAGAACATATTGGACAGAGTAACACACGATTATTAACTAACAAAAGGTGCCGGGTTTAAAATTTAATACACCAGACTCGGTTTCATGCACACAAGACTAACAAGTGACGCTCCGATGAAGAAAGTTCGAAAGCCAAAACAATTAAAAAATTGAGAAGCACAGAGGACCAAAAATTCCAAAAAAGATGTTCAAAAATACGGCAAGGGTTTTCTGCCTGGGATAAGAACATCCTTATTATTTACAATCATTCATACTTTTGCAAACAGTAAATCTTTATAAAATGACTTTTAATAATAAATATACATGATTAAACTGAAGTGGTGACTTAACTACAGAAAAACTACGGATATATAACACAAAACAACCTAAACCAGCAAATAAAAATTAAGGTAAACCCCTTGTAAAATACCGATATTCTTGGGTTAACAAATCTTCATATATCCCTCAGACACGGGGAATAAATATATAGTATTCAATCGTGAAAATAGTTTTTTTTTCTGCCAGTTGACATTACATTTATTCTATGGCTAAAATAAAAAACAATTATACTAACTTTCTTAAAATATCACGAATTTCTATCAAACGTAAGCAGAAGCCTGTTTTTGATCTTATGATAGTATTAAGAAGTAAATGTTTTAAAAATTAAATCAAGTTTATCCGTATTTCACTCATAAATGGACTTGGTTTTTCTGCCAGTCAAATTTAAGTTTACTCTGTGGTTATTTTTTTTTATAATTTTGATAACTTTCTTCAACAACGCTGGATTGGTATTAAACTTGGACAGAAGTGATTTTTTTCTAAAAAGCAAGTATCGAAAAGAAAATTTTGAAAAATGTATTTATTGTTTTTCCTGATAATACATGTACCTAGAAATGGACTTAGTTTTTCTTCCAGTTGACATTTTCAATAACATACATAAGATTCATAAACCATCGTGGATTTTTACCAAACTTGGATAGAAGCTTTATACTATCAAATAATAGTACCTAAATTTGAAGCGACTGTTATCATTTATTTGTTGTTTTTTTTTATTTTGCCAATTGATTAGGAATTTTCCGTTTTGAATTTGCCTCGGAGTTCAGTATTTTGTGGTTTTTTTTCTATACGGATCTGAAAATGTGGCACGCTCACTTTAATATTTTGCAAGGGATTCGATTTTTAAAATGCACATATTCTGACGTTATTACCTGCTCAATCATGTAAACACTGCGTAATTGAACACCCTGAATAACCAAACAAGCAAATAAAGTTAGAAGTGGTTTAACTGTCCCATACGATAACTTAAAATGATTTTAGTTGATCAGAATTAAAATCCGTATTATATTGAAATTCAATCACGATATCTAAATAGTGTGTGAAGTGGAAACACAAATTACTTGAACTGTATGTACAGGGTATACATGAACTTAGAAAAAAGCAAATGATATCGACCAATGGAATTGTATGATTCAATGTCTCTTTATTGTAAGGAATGCATGTACATAATGTTCTTAGTACATTTGTACTAACAATCAGGAAACATAAAAAACATACTCTTTCTCTGTACGGATGGGTCACTAGTGACAAATTTCTATAACGCAATTATAAAAAGTCCTTGTATTACTAGATAAAGAAATTCTAAATAAACATTTAAATTACATTGGCATTGAAAATATTTCTTGAATACAACCAATCACGAGATCATTTGAACCGTCAGCACTTCTCAATATTTTAAGCTTGTGAGAGAATAATAATCCCTTACTTTTTTTTAATAAGAACCCGCGAATGCTAGTCCTTAATCACGAAGAAAAGGATCATCTTTCTCTTACATATACTTATATGATGATCAATACTGCCTATTGTGTGTGTATTATAGCATTATAACGTATTGTAGCTTTGCGTTCCTGGTAGTCCCGGTTCCGTGTTCGGAAGAGGACTATCAGAGGGTCATCACATTGTTTGTCAGACATGTTGTAATGACACAGACATCTGTAATATGAAGAGCTCATGTGTTTCCAACGTTGCCTCGTCCACACAACATGGGACTAGTATGATATATATTATTCTTTTAAACTTATACTGATGCACAGTCATTCAAAAACAGCTTTATTTAACATGAATGAAAAATGAACCAAGACCTACGATAAAAATCTTTTATACCATACATACATTGCAAAATAATATTTCAGACCAACATTTGCATTGTACCTTCATCTTTAGCGAACTACATCACATACTGGTGAACTCTTTCACATCTTTTGTAGAGCATGCATAGTGAATACACATGTTTAGCAATAAAACATGTAGCGCAACTACAAACTAAATACTAATATTTTAACAACAACAAGTCGCTGTTGACGCTGTTTGGCTTTATCAAGATACATGTACCAAACTCATAGTCCATCGGGATTTTAAAAGCAATTGTATGACAAAAAAAGTAAAGCTTAAATAGAAACTACTATATGGTTTGAACTACACTATGAAACAGACACAGTAATTGAACAATTATTTTTTGGCTATAGTATTATGGTTTGAAACAGTTTCACAAAGTATGTATCGGGTTGTACATCATTGTACATGTACCCTCCCATACCGGGTAATGTGATTTAACGAAGCAGTAGTGACTGGATAACATATTTGACTAATCACATTCTCATTCGTTTTATAATAAAATGACTAAAAGTACTGTGCTAACAGTATAAGTTAACTTGTAGTCTAATTTTCAGTATAAGTATTTTCAACGGCTTACACTATGACATGTTCTTATTTCATATGTGGCGTTGTATATGTTTTACCGACACATGCATGTATATGTGTCCGTACCGCATAAATTAAACACATGTCATGGACTAAGCCAGCAACTGTCAGTGCATATAAAATGAAAATATAATATTATGTTACAAATGTGTTATTGTTGACTTGATCAATTATTATTTACATACATTATTTGTGTTGGTATTTCAATCAGTTTTAAATAAAAGAGTTAATTTCTGAACCTATCAACACGAAGGATGGTTTAGTTCCAAAAACAACAAAGACACCTAGAGGTTTTCATACGCCTCGGCTTCAAATCACCCCTCTGTAAAACACGTGTGTTCGGTATAAATTACACATAAATACCAGTATAAATGCAAATATATACGTTTCACGTGTCAAGACATTTACACATAATACATGCATTATATTTGTGTGTATTTGTGTGTAGTTCATAGAACGCGTTACTAAACATAGCTTACATAAATACATATATCAGCAAAAGAGAATCCTAAATGGGCTGGAATGAAAAAAATATAGTTTAGATTATTTGAATAATATGTGTTTTGTTTGTTTATGTGTATTACAATGCATTGTGCTACATATACTGTGTACCACAACGGTGCAAATCTCAAACTATATGTTTTATTCTATATTATAAAAGAAAGTACCTTACCAAGAGAGTGTGATGATTTGAACAACACAACTACAGGTGTGTATACCATTTACCCAGATGGTATCCGCCCAACTCAAGTATATTGTATAATGGCAAACAACGAGAAGTGGACGGTTTGTAATTGTTTTATGACAAAACTGATCTCCAAAAATAATTCAAAAGAAAAATGCATGAATTCGCAGATTTTTTTAAAAATTAAATGATTGTTAATTTATAGTTTATGCAACGAGTTTTGACAAACACAAATGTTTATACATGTCAAAATACGTTTTGTCTTGTCGATTTAAGAAATATATATATTACTTCATCGTACATCCTACATTGACTTATTGTTACACGATTTAACTTAATAAGGTGACTTAAAAATATATATAATCAAACTTTTACATGAAAGTACATAATCAATAACCCATTGCTTTGTTTCATAGTTTATTAACTTAAGTTAACACTTTTTAATATGCTCAATATACTAATAATAACGTATCATAGTATGATGCATGAGACCACTTAAACATAACTAAAAAGCTCGATATACAAAACCTTTTGATTGCAGAATTTGTTTAATCCTTGGCATGCTGAATTTTCTTTTAGACATTGTCTAAATTTCGAGTATTTGCTAAACTATGTTGATGATATGCAAATGCGCTGTACCCTGATGCTGATGCAAACAGAATGTATTTAATCTAAGATAGGGGATCGCGGGGTGGGGTGGTCGGGTTGAGGAGGCGGGGAAGGGTAGGCTGGCATTGGCCCAACAGTTGGTCTTCATGTGCAAAACGCGTCAATTTTGACGTTTTTTTCGTTTTTTTTCTCGACCTGGAAGTCCAAGGGATGCTTAAAGATGCATCTAAATGTTGTTTACATGTAGAGAGGAACCATGTGAACAGATTCATCAATACAGTTTTTATGTTGGAGAGAAACTAATCTGGGTTCATTAATCTAAAGAAGGTCATTTGCACCAAAATTTAAAAAAAATCCGCTTTTACCAATTTTTAGTTTAACTGGACTTGCAACCGGAAGTAGTCGTTACCTTGGCGTATTTGGATAATAAATACGATCAATTGTTATATGCCTTTGGGTTAAAAGTATCCAGTCCTCATAACTGCGTATTTCAGACCTCGAAGGTAAGCCAACCCCTTAAAGAAATCCAATTTTGTCCGATTTCAAATTTTCATATTTGAGCTCAAAAGGAATATTAAAAGTGAAAAACATGACAATCAATAGTGTCAGATTGAGACAAGACAAGACAAGACAATTTATTGCAACTTAGTCACACGTATGGTGCTACAAGAGGATAACTTAATTATACATCAACAATTACATATATACTTATACATTCACAAGCAAGACACACAATAAATGAAGAAATCTGAAATATATTTTGTTGATTTGCTTGCAAAATTCTTAATTGCAACGTTGATATGAAGTTATTTAAGAATTGAATGCTTCTTTTTGTAAATTTATTGGGGTGTAAAAGCGTTGACCGAAGTACATTTTGTATGAAGCGCGGAAGCGCTTCACTCTAAAAATGTACTTATAATTACATTTTTTAGCTAGGATTATAAAAGCACGATTTTCATGAAGTTAAATTTTTAAATTCACATGTGCACTTTATTGTGGGAACTCGTGTCATCATGAATGACATGTTATTGTCTCATGCAACTGCTTACGGAATAACATGTGATTAGCCAATCAGAATAACGTATTATAATGAAACATATACGTCTTAGAAACATTCACACTTAGCACTGGCACGTTACAGTGTGATAATAGACTAGTAAATTTCAATTGGTAAGGATTTTTTGTGTAATATGAAGGTATAAACCTTTATCCTAAAGACATAATTTGTTCATTGGAACATACACAAAAATAATGATATTCTATATATGAGGAAACATGCAACATGCATACACAGAGTGCTATTGGTGCCACAAAACGATGGTCTGGGTACGGCAATAGTGTTACGCCCCCGAATGACAAAGGTTAACACAGTTATAAATTTCAGGTGTCTTTTGAATTTTGCATTTTATGAATCATTTCTAAGAGTACTTACAATGTACCTAACAAGATCAAATCAAAATATGAATGATGCAGCAAAATACTAAAGTCTAAAGCATATAATTTGCATGTTAAGAGTACTGTTCTATTTCAGCAATACCATAACCTTTCGTTCATCCAGAATGACCTTTTTTTTTCGACTGACCACAGCATATTTATCGTGCTGTCACAATTATTTAATATGAGAATGAAACATGTCAATGACCCATGTAAAAGACCAAACAAGATGTCGATATGTCATACATGTCCAAGACCAAACATGATATCCAATCGATATCGACAAACGAACATCGTGTCTTGGACACACATCGACTAAAGAGCAGAAATCAGCAGAAGGCCACCAATGGGTTGTCAACCCGTGTACATTGAGAAAATCCGATATCAATCATATCAAGTATAGTTGATACATATAAAAAAGAAGATGTGGAATGATTACCAAATAGACAACTTTCAATAAAAGACCAACCTGACACAAACATTAACAACTATAGGTCACCGTACGGCCTTCGACAATAAGCAAAGCCCATACCATAGTCAGCTATAAAAGGCCCCTATACGACAATGTTAAACAATTCACAAGAGAAAACTGACAGCCTTATTTATGTAAAAAAATGAACATGTATATTTGTATGACACAATCTTAACATTTTGATTTTTTTTGTAAATAGGTAATACAACGTCGGTTTAATGGCTTTATCGATTTTTATCAAGACTGGATGAACTACAAAAAAGGATTCGGACTAGCAGCTGGGGAATACTGGCTCGGTGAGACATTTTTTAAGACATATCTATTCGATTGTATTTATAGCAATACACATGAATATCAATTATCTAAAAGCTTGCATACTATATAATAAGTAAGATATTGACAAGAGTTACTATAAAAACATGTTGCGTTTCATACATACCAAAGCAAGCAAAAGTCATCGAAATTACAATATATATAAAATCACATGCTACATGACAAGTGTCAGGCTAAAGGTGTGATTTTTTAAAGTCTAAATAAACGTGATAGACATAGACTATTTTATATTCTAATTAGCCAGCTCAAACGAATATAAATTGTTTAATAGATAAAACAACACATAAATAGGATAAGTGTGTCTACAGCTGTAACAGCCTTTGATTTACATTACATTAACAAGTTATCATACTAAAGTTCTTCACTATGAATACAGTAACAAAATCAATCTATCTACCTAAGAGGAAAATTCAAATTAATATAATGCCATATTTACATATTATACTCACATTAAATTTTACAATAATCAACTCGTAAAAAAGGTTTAGTCATGATTATGAACTGCGTCTACGTTAACTAAAGACAAATAAAGGCAACAGTAGGAAGCCACTGTTTAAAATTCAAAAATCGAGTGAGAAAAAAAGGAATCTGGGTTACAAAACACATCAAAAAGAAGTGGAGAACTACGAGACAACAGAAACACAATTACAATATATAACACACACATACACCAACTATAATATAACAATGGACATTTTTCGGAATTGGTACAGGACATTTCAAGAAAGAAAAATGGTGGGTTGAACCTGGTTTTGTGGAATGCCAATGTTAAACATGTTAAATATAACATTAAAAATGACAAAATTACATTTTGGTAGAAATTGGATAATTAATTGTATTATCTAGATATGTTGGTGTTTCTTCTGAATCAAACTGTTAACCAAATACATTGTATCAATTACGTTGATCAAACTTCGATTTTTCTTTATTTTCTCAATTGATCCCCTGAAGTAATATAATAATGTTCTTCTCAAATCTCATGAGCGTATATAACAATAAAAGCATCATTGCGGGTATATTCCATCCAATCAAATTGAACACAAAAATACCATCTGCTTGATTTAAACACATACACGTCTTTACTACGTCATGTGCCAATCATAGTAGTATCTTATGAATGTAAAAAACTTATTAAACAGTTGAACTTTTAAGACTGTGCATTGCTAAAAAAATTACAACTGAAGTTCATAGAATTTGTCTTTTCTTTATAGTATAGTATGAGAAGAGTAATCTTAATTTGTACAATGATTTTTTAAATGAAATACATGTATGTAACACAGTTATAGATAATTAGTAAAACTTGCCATCTCTTTATGTCTACGTAAGATATACCTTAAAACACTAAATTAGATACTCAAAAGAGTAATTAATTTGTATTTTACAAGAGAACTTGCTATAAGATATCACAAACTCACGAAATTAAACTTAATCTGGTAGTTTCTCGACATAATCAATCTATGAAATCCAGTAACGCTCGCCATGACGTAAGAGCTTGTTACGTTTTTCTAATTTCACGTGAATATTCTCATTAAATTATTGGATGTTAGCAAATATATCTAACCATACAGCATGTGACGATGAGGGAAAAATTACCGTATAGTTAGCTATGAGGCCCAAATACGAAAAAGTAAAACACTTCAAGAGATAAAACTAACGGTCCAAATTAAAAAAAAAAAGTTTTCGTAGAACAACCACCGTATGTTAGGCTGCACATTCGGGACGGGAACGTACATAATGTGGCATGGTTGACAAAGTGGGTGAGCATTCCAACCTTACACCCTTAATGAGGCAGGGTGTTTCAATACAAAATAAGACACATACTGAGAAAGTGCAGTTGTAATTTGACTCAAAACTGCTAAAAACTTTATATCCCTGAGGTAGCAAAGCTAAGGTAATCTATTCCTGAGGTAACAAAGCACTATCGATATGTTTCGTTTAATAATTTGTTTTAACATAATTTACTACGACAATCATCATCTTTTATACAATTGAAAAAAATCAATGGCACAAAATCAGATTATTACACGTAAAAAGAGTAAAACAAGGACATTACATATTTCATTTATACCTAAGGTTGTGAGTTTTTCTGCTTAAGGTCCGTGGTTATCTTTGAATTTTCAAGATTCCTCCATCCCAAAAATATTTCTTTCAAAACATACAAATGGTTATTTCTGACATCGAATTGCAAAACTTATGGCAATATGTACAAAGGTTTTTATCTTCATTTCAGGAAACGACAATATTCACACTATTTCAACTACTACTGGACACAAGTTGTCCATTTACTTGGAAGATTTTAATAAGAATTTCAAGTATGCAAATTATTCATATTTTCACCTTGGTGATGAGCATAGAAGATATCAGTTAACTATTGGATCATTTTCTGGGACAGTTGGTTTAGGTTTGTAATCAATTGTCATGTATTTCGGTAATTTTAATTCCCATTATTATAATAACTTCAAAGGAAAGGAGCAATGAATATCCTCATCTTTCAATTTTAGCAGCATTTACATCGACTAAGTGTTTGTATAAAATTATTTAACATATCAGGATTACAGTTAAGCACACCAGTGACACCCGAATCACGTTAGCTTGTTTATCAATATACATTTTAACATTAACAATGTTTGAACATGTCTGATAACATACGCCTTAGGGTCGACAAACCTTCGTCTATAAAATAATTTAGGAATTTGAAGAGTATTGATACAAAATTCTAAACAATTGGACCAAATTTAACCAAAGCAGATGTATATGAAGTAATTATAACAATTACTTGTCATCGGACACTATTTTGTAATCTATTGTTTTCTATACTTCTTTTTTTTGATTATGTAGAATACATCAGTTTTAATTCCTGGTGACATGTTAATACAGGGCAAACCCATGCACTGCAATTACTTTCTGTACGCACTACCCTAACACAAGGATTCAAACATACCATGATATACTTTATCTGATTGTTAATTTTAAAACAAGATTAGGAAAAGGTAACATTGAAGGACTGGAATTCAAACCATTGGTGAATCTATATTCTTGATTGACACAACAGTAATCATGTTGTATTTTTTCGTGTTTTTTTTTTATATCAAACGAAATATGATCAACTTCGTATTAACCTCGTTACAAGATTCAAAACGTTAGAATTTTCTTTACCCACACCTGCTGCTATGTAGAAGATGCTCATGCTAAAACATGAAAGTTTCGTTTACATGAAATATGCAGTTTAGTCTGCTTTACTGCTGTAATTACACAGTGGATGCGATTAAGGATCTAGCATAACAGAAACTCCTCCATATTGAATATATGTTATCGCAAGTTTTTACGACAATCTCGAACTTACATATTCCTCATTACTTTCATTGTTGACTTCTTCTTATAATGTAACCTTTTTTCCGAAATGTTCCGAGAGCAGACTTGCAGTTTGATAATTAAGTCTCTATTCTAACACCAATCTAAATATCAATTTGGTGATCACAACGTGTAAGATGGGTCGGATGTTTGCAAGTAAATTAACATGCAGATTCACATGATGTATTAACAACAATTAAAATATAATTAGTTTATGAAGGAACGAATAGACACATGCTTAAAGTAAAATCACAGAAATAACGAACTCCGAGGAAAATTCCATACGTAAAATCCCTAATAAAATGGCAAAATCAAAAGCTCAAACACAGCAAACAAATGAATAACCAACTGTCTTATTCCTGACTTGGCACAGGCGTTTTTCGTAGGTATAAATGGTTAATAAAACCTGATTTCAAAGCTAGCTAAACCTGTGACTTGTCCGACATTTGCATCAAATTCCATGTATGTGGTTTATAAAGCGATTTTGTCATTGGTAAAAGCACCAAAGGCAAAAAAAAATGATCATGTGTATAATTGTAATTTGACTAGCTTTCTTTAATTTTAGCTAATCAATTAGGTTATCATAATGGCAGACAATTTTCTACAAAGGACGAGGTTAACAATGGATTTAACTGTGGTGTAAGGGCTCATGGCGGGTGGTGGTATGGTTACTGTGCAACTTCTAATCTAAACGGACCTTACCTAGCTGGACAAGCATCTAATGAATCGTCTATGTTTTGGGAAAGCTGGCCTTCACAGTATTATTCTTTGAAAAAAACAACAATGATGATAAAACGTATTTCTTAGAAATTGCTTTATTCATTGGAGATTTAAGGAAGTACACGCTATGAATGTATGACAGTTAATATTTCAAATAACTATTAATTGTTGTATTAACTTTGTCTTGTTGTGGGTACCTGTTCGACATGTTTTCAAATGGAAGGTTTAATTAGGATTGTTTCGTAAAATTAGAGATTTTTTTTGTATCGTTTATCGGTTCGTGTTATCGATATTTGATGTCTGATCGTTCTTCCTACGTGTTCAGCTAAATTAATTCTTTAATAAGTAGAATAAAGTTTACGTAAAATAGGATTATGAAACACTGTTATAATAAAAATGAAAAGGTCACTAATTTATGAAAATACTTTTCGTGTTCACAAATAATACGGAAACTAAAACAGTGAATAATCAATTTGAAGACGATATACACCAGAAGACGGTTGGGTGTTCACAATTCTTTTATACCGAGTGAAACAAAAACAGTCAGTCAAGTTGTAGTCCTTTCTGCAATGCTATCAAATTTTTTTATATGCATGCTGGTTGCATTTAAGAATTGAATGCTTCTTTTTGTAAATTTATTGGGTGGTAAAAGTGTTGACCGAAGTACATTTTGTATGAAGCGCGGAAGCGCTTCATTCTAAAAATGTACGCAAGGTCAACGCTTTTATAACCCTATAAAGTTTCAAAAAGAAGTATTCACTACTAATAATTACATTTTTTTAGCTAAAATCATGAAAACACGATTTTAATCCAGTTTTATTTAATTCACCTGTGCACTTTTTTGTGAGACCTCGTGTCATCATGCATGATAAATGTTATTGTCTGATGCAATTGTTTACGGAATAACATGTTAGCCAATCAGAATAACGTATTATAATGAAACTTACATCTAATGTAATTATATCAAAATATATTCACCAAAAGATAAACATACTAAAATCCGTTCCTTTATAAATGGTGAATCTCATCAAACTTTGACGCACATATTAGACAATAACAATGAAAACCAAGGAGTAAACAAAGACTCATAAAAACCAAAAGACATTTACATCAACAGTTATAAAAAAATAAATAAGAAAAAACATACACTCCACTAAAAGCCGGGAGTGAAATTAGGTGACTCGGAAGGGTAAGCATTTCCTGCACAGTATACGGCACGCGTCGTGTTATTTCTTTGTTAACTACGTATAATAAATGAGTCCAAACTTACAAATATATTAAAACAATATAGAAAAAAAATAGTTATATGGTAAAAATTATTACCAGCAACACGACGGGGTCACCTATGCAACCGGTTAGTTTTCTTATACTTCTTCTACTTTCCTGCCAAGAAATTGTATGTGCAAATTCAGGAATAGCACAGTTGTATTTTATTCGTTTGATGTGTTTAAGCTATTGATTTCAACAATTGATATAGTACTTTCCATTTTGAATTATCTAGAGAACCCGATAGTATACCAGTTTTTTGTTTGGTTCGTTTTTATCAGCTTTAACTATGTGTAGTGTTTTTGTAGACTGTCGATTGACTTTTCGGTATTCGTTGGTGTTGGCAAGGACCTTGACTGTATCTTGTCGACCTACAATTCTTCTATAATCTGAGCGAGTATAAATAATACTCCAATCAAATAACAGTCACAATGGTAATTTTAAGACATTCGCAAAAATATCTCATAAGTTGAAGAAAAAAAAATGTACATGTAACAGGAGTACACATTAAATGTACCAACATATACGTACCTAAGGTGATTTTATCAAAATAACACCTCTTATTGTATTGATTTTGTGTTTATATTGTGTTTTCGATCAAACGCATTAATTCAGTGTATGTTCACTTGTGTTAATATATCTTTAGATTGAGTAAAGCCATTTCAATTGATATCTCATAGTGTGTATTTCTATGATTTCTTACACTTTTGTTTCAGGTAAGGGTTAAGGTTGGTACTAATTAAAACGTTACAACCCGATGAAGTTGTTTGCACCTTTCCTATGTCAGGAACCTAATGTTCAGTAGTTGTCGTTTCTTGATATCGTTTCAGAGTGTTATATGGATTAGACCGTTGGTTTTCCAGTTGTAATGGTTTACACTAGTAATTGTGGGGTCCTTTATAGCTTATTGTTCGGTGTAAGCCAAAGCCCCGTGCTCGAGGCCATACATTGACCTTTAATGGTTTACTTTTATTAATTGTTATTTGGATGGAGTGTTGTCTCATTGGCACTCACACCACATCTTCCTATTACTATATACCGTTGGTTTCCCGCTTTTATACTAATCATTTTGTGTGACCCTTTATAATTAACTGAAGAGGTCTATCAATACCCAAGGTACGCCAATCAAATGTTGCAAAACACTTATCCTACATCCATGACAAATATGTTGTTGTCCTCACAGATAAAGCCTCAAACAACTTCGTGTTTGTGTGTAAAACTCATTACAATAACTGTTTGAAAAACAAATTAGGTATTGAAATTTACCTTGGAAACTCAACATATAGTCTAACGACATTTACTAAAGAGGAAATCCTGGATAATCAGAAGTATATGTTCCCTTTGAACTGGATCTTCCATCACTGTATTGGATACATAAACTACATAAGTGTCCTTAAAAACAACGGTATATTGCTGGGTCTTCCAAGTGCTCAACGAAATCTCTTTCTTAATTATTAACATCTGTTTTATCAGCAATCAAAGACGGGCTTCAAAGTTATTTTGAAACTGCCTATTCTAGAGGTGGCGTGAATCAGACAAAAGAGATAATTACACCTTTCCAATTGTGAACTTCCCATTTCTTAGTAGCAACATTCAAGCAGCACCTGCATACGGGGTATATATCTTCCAATTGGGACAATATTCCCTTGCTTGAATTTACGATCAAGATTTTCTTGATAGAGTGTTGCTGCTCACAAGAAAGCTATTAAAAAGAGTTCCAAATGGTGAAGTTGAAATTATCCCTTCGTAAATTGTACGGAGGTAAGCATGAGTTGGTTGATTGTTATGGCATAACCGTTTCACAAATGATATCGGATATGTTCCTCAAGTCGTAATTTCAATCACTGTCCTTTATATGAATATGACCTACCAAAGTAGACTATTTACCGCATGTGTTATAACATGATCAACACGACGGGTGCCACATGTGGAGCAGGATCTGCTTACCCCTACTCGAGCACCTGTGATCACCCCTAGTTTCTGGTGGGGTTCGTGTTGCTTATTCTTAAGTTTTCTATGTTGTGTCTTGTGTACTATTTTTTGTCTGTATTCCTTTTAAATTTTTGATCATGGCGTTGTCAGTTTATTTTCGATTTATGAGTTTGAATGTCCCTCTGGTGTAGCTTGCTCTTCGGTTTGGGCCAAGACCTTGCGTGGGATAACGCAATATGACCTAGAATGGTTTTTCTTTTAAAAATGTGCTTGGACGGGGGCTGTCTAGTTGACCCATGTTCTTATACCTATTTTATGGAATATTTCAATCATTAAACAGCTCCAATTTTAGAAAAAAATGACACATTGAAAATGAAACTAAGATCTTCAATTACACACTAGTCCTCATACAAATAGAAGAACTACTAGTATTATTCTTTCACATCGTCCATTGTTAACTGCAGATGATATCAGATTTTCTGTACCGCATGCGATAAAAACATAATTAAAGAAGTAGGATAATTCGAAATTGTAGCCTGAAATGTGGCTAGTTAAAATAGGAACATTAATGGACTATGGAAAAAGAACAGACATTCATTTTTATGTATAAGGCCGTTACTTTTCTTGCTTGAATTGTTTTACATTGTCATTTCGGGGCCTTTTATAGCTGACTATTCGGTATGGGTTGTGCTCATTTTTAAAGGTCGTACGGTGACCTATAGTTTTTAATTTCTGTGTCAATTAATGTCTAGTGGAGAGTTGTCTCATTGACCATCATACCACATCTCCTTTTTTATACTAAGTGTTGATGAGAATGATTATGTTCTAGTATAGATTGTTCTCATGTAGAAATGGAATGTCACATAAATTAAACAAAATCTATCTCAATGACCGTGTGTGTGTTTAAGTAAAAAAAAACATTGAATGGAAATAATGGTAAATATGGCGAAAATATATAAATGCAACAGTAATCCAACAATAAAACTTAACTATAACAAAGCTATAGCAACGACAAAATGTGTTCTCTAACACTATATAATTATACTAAATTTGATTTTCATGTCCCTCATATTTGTAGCAAGAGATGATACTAAATCAATTTATATACCGGCTCTTTTTAATTAAATCTACAAATACATGTATTAATAATAAAAGGAATCACATAAACATTATACAAAAATTGAATTTTAGCAAATTAAAAACAAGCATTTATGTTTTCTGACTTAAAACTTCACATTCAATCATCTTCCCATATATCCATTTAAAATACTTTACAGTTAGTAATATCAATTGTATAAACAATTCAAACTTCTAAAATTTCTAATTTTAAAGCACTTTAGAAATAATGTTCATTTTGAAGCCGCCTACATTATTTGCATGACTATTATTTTAATAACTGAAACATAACTTTCAAATATATTCGGAGAAGATGCTGCAAGTTGCATGTTGATATTTCTGAATTTACGGTGGAAAACGTTTGCATTTCAATCATTCGTTAAATCTTTATTGATGTTCTTAAAATTAGGTTATAGGTCTCATTTTCAAAAACGAAAAAAATAAAAACCAAATAACTTGCAACCAGGGAAAATATCAAAAGCCTCGTTGTGAAAAACTGAAATATCAAGTATCCATTATCAGAGAGATCAAGATATTTCAGATGACTTGACGTGTGAAAGTTCAATTATAAACGGTATTGATGCGCCGTTTACTAATATCTTAATATTGTGTAATGATTTTCATTATTTTCTTATTCTGTGCCAAAAAATGTATCCCAGTCAGTATAATCTATCGGAAAAAACTGTTGGACTTATATTATTATTGTTGTAAGTGTCTTAAGTTTTAGGATGACACCAGCAGTTCAATGTAGGATACTAAACGTATTTCACATAGTTTTTCACTGACTTCGTCCCCCCGCCCCCTCTTCACTGAATTTTAGAAAACTGTTTGAGCAATATGAGCATATGCTACCAGAGTATACTTTTTGTATCATGCTTTTCCTCAACAATGTATGTGTTGTTTGGTTTATTGACTTGGACATCACTTTTAAAATATTGAAAAAAATGATGTGTTATTCTAATATGCATAAAAAAAGTCACAGTCAGCATTGGTTCTGCTTTTCTAACCACCCACTATTGACATGGATACATAGTAAGTTTATGGTTTTGATTGTTTTTTGTTTCCAAATGTAAGCATAACAGCTCATTGTTTCATATTACAATGGCCTAAACTGAATAGCTTTCCTATGAAAAGTGTGGGTATGACAGGGCAATGCATTTGTTCCAAATGTAGAGAGTGGGAAACGCACAATCTGAAAATGAATGTAGTGATTGTGATTTAATTTCCACGTATATGCAATGTCTGTTGTCTTTATATAGTTATTGACCACTGTCATATTTTTATTATCTAAACAAATCTATATAACTTTCATATCTTTATTTTTAATCTATTTTTCAGTTTGCATTTTAATAATAAGTTAATGATGTATTTAATGAAGACATCAAAGATATTTTGTAGTTTGTTTTTAAAATGTCACCATGCATGACGTGTGGACCAAAATAATCACTGTTGATCTGTATAGTATGGATTTCATATAATTAAAAACACGATAGCTTAACCTTTTGGACACTGTAGATACTGTGGTTAATTTTCCTCAATGTTCTTCCAATTTGTACTTATTTGGCTTTATAAATATTTTGATATGAGCGTCACTGATGATTCATATGTAGACGAAACGCGCGTCTGGCGTACTAAATTATAATCCGGGTTCCACTGGGTCGATGCCACTGCTGGTGGACGGTTCGTCCCCGAGGGTATCACCAGCCCAGTAGCCAACACTTCGGTGTTGACATGAATATCAATTATGTGTTTATTTTTATAAATTTCCTGTTTACAAAACTTTGAATTTTTCGAAAACTAAGGATTTTCTTATCCCAGGCATAGATTCCCTTAGTCGCATTTGGCACAACTTTTTGGAATTTTGGATCATCAATGCTCTTCAACTTTGTAATTATTTGTGGCTTTATAAATATTTTGATATGAGCGTCACTGATGAGTCGTATGTAGACGAAACGCGCGTCTGGCGTACTAAATTATAATCCTGGTACCTTTGATAACTATTCCTCAATACTTTCACCCAATACTTTACTTTTCAATTCGATTTGACGGCATTCCGTTGGTTTGAATGTTCAAACTTGAATCCATATTTTTTTCCTACATTGATGTCATGATGTCCTTTAATAACGCTTAATAATGAATCATGGTGACAGACCGTAACAAATAAATGTTACTCATTTAGAAATGTCAAGGTATCGTTTACTCACCGGAGACAAACACTATAATTTTATTTATATTCCAATATGGATTGAAGTATCTTTTATTAGTATCTATTAACGTTTACGATTTCGACTGGACAATTTCTAAAATGTTTAAGGGAAGATCTTTAGACGGCAATTGTTCTATGAAGACAATAAAAATAATGTTCTCACTACTTCGGGAATAGACGCTTTCCATTTTTGCCATATTAAATTCAAACAGGCACCAGTCAGACGAGAGAAAGTTTTGCGACATTATCACGACTGTTTTGCGACTGTTATGAATAGCTGAAGTTATATTAGAAGCAATATCGTTTCCTGGTATGAAATCCCGTTTATGAACGCAACAACTAATATTCCCATCCTCTTCGATGCGTTTAAGAAATTTGCTGTGTACAAACGTGTCGTCCTCGTCAGCATAGGAAATAAACACGTCATACATAAAATCATTGTCCACTTGCAGAGGTTTTATATAACCTTGATGCTTACTTTTTACAATATAATATAAATAATGAATTTTCCATCTGTAGCGATAAAGCAGTCCTACAATTATTATCATTACAAACATGACCATCCAAGATACCACGGCGACAACGGTTGTCACATAATATGAGCATTTCTTCCTTAGCAAGTCGTAAACTGCCTTTGAGTTATTTTGATACATTTTCATTGAATAACATTCTTGTTGATGCATATTTAGATGAACGTTTGTAGTTGACAGCCATTCAAAAAATGCAATTGAGTCGCAGGTACATGTGATGGGGTTTCCTGTCATATCAATTGTCAAATTAGGCAAATTTTTGGTCAAATGATCAATTTGGTTAGTAAATGAAACGTCTAAGAGAGAAATTCTATTGTCAGAAAAATTAACGAAAGACAGATTTGTCATATGCATTATTTCAAAGTTTACATTTTCAAGCATGTTGCCACTCAAATTTAACGTACGTAAATGTTTTTGAGATTTGAATAATGAAATCGGCAAACTACTGATTCTTTTATCAGCTAAATCGAGAGTTTGTAATATTCTTTACGACGAAAACGTCTCTCCTGTGTGGTCATTGGGCAATACAAATCCTAGCAAATTATTGCCAACGAATAAAGAAGTCAAATGTGGCGCTCCATTGAAAAATGATTTAGAAACATTAGGGCAAAAATTATTTGATAAATCTAGATATTTCAAATTATGAAGATTATAAAATGGTCCTTGCCAATCGTAAAGAGTATTAAAAGAGGCATCGATATATTCCAATGAATTATTTAATAAACATATAGCTGGTAACTTATATCTCATATCGCATCGCGTGTAGTGAAACATTCTCAAATTATACGGAACTCTTAATTGTATTGGTACATCATCAGAAGGTGTCTGGAAATAGTCATTTTTGTTAATGTCATTGATATTGTGTCTAAAATCTTTGTCGCACAATGAATTATCCAAGGAAACAATATCACAATCCTCGTCCTTATCCAAATAATCGTGTGAAATTCTCATAAAGGATACATTTAGTTCTTGAACATTTGACAATACAGATAAATGTAGGATATATCTACCATATGTGAATTGATTGTCTCCAGCTGATATCTTTTTCAGTGTTTTTGGAAGCATATTTAAAGCACCTGGTTCTAATAGTTGCAAGCGATTACTATCCATATATAGCTCAGTTATCGTTGTGTTGCGAAGATGTTGTAAATGGCATTTTAATATTTCTGTATTTACGGCAAACGTTTGGCGGATTTTATTTATCCGTAAAATCTTAATTGACGTTGAGAATAGGTCATATGTCATATTTACAAAAGCTCTTAATCCCATGCATCGATTATCAGAGAGATCAAGATATGTAAGATTACTTAATTTGAAAGTTCCATTCAAAATGAGATTTATTTGGCATTTACTAAGATCTAAGTGTTCAACATTTGGCAAATTTTCAAACGTCCGGGGTGTCAGAATTTTCATTTTACAATGGCCAGAATATCCAGACAAATCTAGTCTCGTTAGATTTCTCAAAGTGTTATACTCTGGGCCAAAATATGTCTCCCCTTCAGCATAATCCATTTTTAGAGTTTGAAGATTCGAAAGAGATAAAATGAATGCAACGTGATGAATAGGATTTTTTTTTATATCAAGATACTGCAATGATACTAACGGTTTAAAAACTGTCTTTTTATGTAAACACTGTGAAACTAATATTGTTATTGCTGATAATTAATGTCTCAAGCTTTTGAAGGCCTACGAATGCCTCAGAATCCATTAGGTTAATTTTGTTTGTAGACAAGTCTAAATAAAGAAGTATAGAATTGTACTAAAATGCATCTTTTCGAACGTTTTCAATTTCATTATTTGTGAAAGATATATTTTCTATATTATTTGGAATAAAAGGAATAGTTGTTATGTTTTTCCTAGCACAAGTAGACTTCAAGAAATTCCTCTGTGTGTTCACACATATGCAACGGCTATCAAATTTACAAGGAAGACTCCCGGTAGTCGGATCATCAGCATCTGCTATGAAAATTACAACTACCATGAAAAACAGAATGTCAAGGGTCGCCATTTCTATTGACTGTAATACAAGAAAAATAATTTCTATATATTAAGTGAACCCATAATTTCTAAAATTTCAAATGAGTAAAACAACATGTTATTAAATACATGTGTTCAAATGTGATGTCACCTACACAGAATACTCATAACAAAAAAGGAGTACAGACAGAATAAATGCATTCTTGAATAGCTGAAGCGTGACGGTACCCAAAATGGCACCTTTTTTTACACTGTTCTGGCTTCGTTTTTTAATGATCAAGGCAACAATTTCTATTCTGTGTTTGTTTTGTAGACGTATTCTTCTTTATTGTATTCATGTAGGTACACCAATTTGGTTTTTAATCCATATTGAGTCATAGAAAAACGGCCTTGAATCGACCGCCGAACTATTCATGATTCCGTAATGAGGAGTACCCATATTGCATCCATGCTTAAATTTATGTCATTAAAAATCATATAACAGATGTTTTGTTTTAATTTTCCAAATATCTACAACAATTTGACATACGTACATGCTCACTGATTTTTTCAAATGAATGCTGATACCATATTTGTTTGGTCATTTAAATAAATGACTTTTGGTGAACGTCGCATGGCGGCGTTTTCGTATGTACATCTGTCTAAACCCTGCGAAAGCTGTATCTGTTGCTGAAAACTGTGAGCATTAAGTGTATTTTTGAATATATTCACCTATTCTATAAGGCGTGTATAATGTCAACTAATCAAAATACAAATTGTTTAGTCACAAAGAATTTAAGATTTTCCTTAGTTGTTAATGTTGAATAGGTGCAATTTGCACTACTGGACGAAACAACAACTGTCCATACCAGTAACAGTCGTTGTACGACTGTCTTAGTCTGTAAAAGACCAGTAATGACTGTCAAATCTGTCATATTTCGTTGCAACAGTTTATTTATGTCTGTCCCAACTTTTCTACGGGTTGGGAAAGTCAAAAAATGCTACCATCAGTCATTTCAGAATTGTTGCAGTGGTTTACGGTGTTGTCACAGTCAAAATCTATTTATTACAGTCTTTCTAATAGTTGTGGCAGTTGCATAATGTCCGTCCCAACCTTAAAATAGTTGAGACAGTTAAAATTTGTTTGTGTCAACTTTTCAGACGTTGATGCAGTCAAAAAATGTTTGTCACAACGTTTTTAGAGTTGGGACAGTCGTTAAATGTTTGTTACAACTTTCTAAAGGTTGGCACAGTCATTAAATGTTTACAACAACTTATAAAAGGTTGACACAGTCGTTAAATGTTTAAAACAAACATTTCATAGGTTAATACAGTCGGTAAATGATTTAATACAAATATTTTACCGTAACGGTAAAAAAACCTGGACCTCAAGTCGGCAAACTATATTTTTACACAGGTAACTACACACAGATGTTAGACCACATGTTCTATAATGTTAGCTGGAAATTACAATCGGTGAGTAGAAATTATCAATATTTTATAGCATGTCTATCGAATAATCATGGATTCATAATTTTGAAGGGAAAATGTGCACATTTGTCGTCTTACACTTACAGACCTTACAATTTGTTCTCATTGGCGGATCCAAAGGGGGGGGGAGGGTTCGAACCAATTCCTTTTTTTTTGGCCGCTCAATGCATTTGAATGGGGACATATAGTTGGACAACCACTTGTTTGTCCTTGGTTGGACCCCCCTTTTTTTAAATGACTGGATCCGCCACTGATCCTACGGAATCTATATTAAGATACTCCGATAGGCTATATAGCTATGAATCAATGTTATATATTACCACACTCGTGCAAATGTAGTCTTTGAGCTTGCAAATTTACGATCGGGGCCGTAAAACCTAACCGTTACCTAAATGAGTAACTTTAATGCGTCTTTACATACTTACCAATTTTTAATCAAGACTAAAGTGTAAAATCTGAATGAAAAAATACCAACAAAGTTGTAAAAAAGGGTAAAATAAATTATGAGCAATATCCCATATACCTGCAATTCTAACGATCTAATACTATGTTATCTATCTAATAAAATTTCCCAAAATTAACCCAATGCTACCCATCTTCGTATTTATATTGCCTGCATAGATATATACAATGTAGTTTATTCTCATAAAACCGTGCACGTACAAAGGATACAAAGAAGTTAAAAAAGAATATACATAAAAATAAAAATGCATAAAAAATACATTTAATTCAAAATTTCTGATGAATTTAAAGTACATTATCGATAATAAGTTACTTTATTTCTTTCGGTTTTGTTTCACGCCATTGAAAATGTTATAATATTCCGAATAAGAGTGTAAGTAGTTACTACTGTAATCAGCCATTCAACACTTAGTTTGTGAGTTCGAACCCCGCTCGAGCGTGTGCACTCTACTCCAATTTCGATTGACTAGTATTGTTAGTTTTCCTATCGCAGGTCGGTGGTTTTCACAATGCACTCCGGCTTCATCCTCCAATAAAACTGGCTGCCACGAAGTAGCATAAATGCAGTATTAAAATGGCGTTTAAACACCAAAGATCAAGTCAAATCCTAATTTGAAGTTCGATTTTAAAAACCAATAGTCTTATTTTTAATTGGTTTGTAATCATCATAAAAGATATTTAAATAAAACACAAATCTGTATGCATGTCGTACGTGCCAAGAATTTGTCAAATAATTGACTAATTTAGACTTTTTAATAGTTAACAATCTAATCATAAACGTTCCATTCGACCCAGTGTAAAACGGTGTAATGTGTTTCATTTTTACCTATTACAATGTATGTCTGTTTGTTATGTTCACACATTGTTGTCAATAAAATGGAACTTGATGCGACTGTCATACTAGTGAGAGGATTTAACGCTTTAAAACAAGGTTAGACCCTCCATTTGACAATGCCCATACATGTACCAAGTCAGGAATATGACAGTTGTTATCCATTCGTTTGGTGTCTTTTGTCATTTGATTTTTTCGTTTGATATGGGACTTTCCGTTTAGAATTTCCCCCGGATTTCAGTATTTTTGTGATTTAAATGTTTATACTGTACATATTCAACATTATGAGTTCAAAAATTAAACGTTTGTGTAATACTGTAAATTCTTACCTTTTACATACCTTGGTATTGATGTACGACAAAAGGATGACCTAGGAGAAGACTTTCTAACTAACTTAACATTGTTTTATCGTACGGAAAACAAAACCGAAATCAAACAGAAAACATTGGTTATTTCGTTTTATTTCCGCAACCATCATTCATAATTGATTTCCTTTAGTGTCTTTATAATATTTTTATGACAACGTTAAGATCATACAGGTCAATTTGTGTAAAGAAGACTAAATTAATAATATTGTATTGTATTATTACCACAAAAGGAATACGATTTAATGCGAATGATGAAAGTTCCCTAATTCATGTCGTAACTTCAAGCTCAAGGGATATAACATCAAAACTTACATTCGTATTTGTCAGTAAATAAAAAGTTTCTTTCGATTAACATTTTGATAGACAGATACTTTCACGCATTTACTGTGATTGCAGAAAAGAGCGAAGGCGGTCTTCAACTTCTTTGTTTGGCCTTTTTACTTGTTTTATTCGAGAGTCACTGCTGAGTCTTAAGTAGACAAAACGAGCATCTTGTGCAAATGTGAAACTTATATCCTGGTATCTATTATGAGTTTATTCCTATCCACTGATCAGTCGATGTCACTGCTGGTTGAGTTATCATTCCCCGAGGATATCACCAGTACTGTACTCAGCACTTGTATTGAAATGAATTATCATTGATAAGGTAGGATAAACATAGTTATAAAGCCAAAAAAGTAAAAAAGACGAAGAGCATTGAGGACCAAAAATTCCAAAAAGGTGTGCCAAATACGGCTAAGGTAATCTATTCCTGGGATACGAAATTAGATACGAAATAATTTTGTACGGTCTTACCATTGAAATACATGTACCTGATAAATCAAATATCACAGTAACACAATTAAGTGGAAGATTGGGTGTGTAATATAATAGTTTTGTTTTATGGAAATGAAACCAAAAGCAAATATTAAACATTGGGTTTTCTGTTGTATTACCGCATGCATAAATTAAACTTGATTTTTATGTTCCAAATAATATTGAAATATTAAATCTAAATTACACTCATCCGATCATACAGGTCAAATGAGTGATTTATAAGTCAATGGTTATTACTACGGAAACGGGAAATCGTAAAATGCAAAAGTGTTGATACGATTCCAATTTACGTCTTAACTTTTAAAATGAAAGTTACAAATCACACATTTCAATGAAGTTGTTTTGGTCTGCTTCCTAATTATAATTTACCTGAGTTGTATATTACGCATGAATATCAATTCCAAAATTAGCCATCATAAATCAACAAGGAGAATTGAGCAAAACAAACGCAAATTAGTAAAATTTGGTTTTTAAAGATGCAGTTAAAAACATATGATTTGAGATGTAGTTTAAGGATATTTTTTTGTAGTTTTTGTTTTAAAGTTTATGATTAAGTTTATATTAGAAAATACGAATGAGTGCGAATTAAAAAATCCTCATTACCTAATTATTAAAGGACATAATGTTAATTTGTCTTTTTATAACATTTCAGGAAATTAAATAAAATTGGGGTTTCAGGGGTAACCCGTAATGATTAAAAGTTCTATAAAAAAGTAAAATTAGTTATACGTATTAAGGACATAAATATCTGAGTAATCTTAAAATGATTAAGTTAGGTAAAAACGATATTTACATACTTTTATATATAGTCTTAAAGGATGTACTTAGGGGATCTGAAGTAAATTAAATAAATCAAGAATTCAAAATTGAAATTTTAAGCTGGAAAGGTATTCGTTAATGATCAAAATATGTTAAAAATATTGGTTAGTAATGGAGCTCCTTTTCGAGATATTTGATTTATAAAATATGGCGGGAAATGGATGACTCGGACTTTTATCTTATATTTGCATTGGTAATATTTGGCTCGCAAATCAAAAGAAAGAAAATCTTGAATCTATTTAAACTTTGTCTAAAAACCTCTTATAGGCTATTTAGTCTTATATTAATAGACAAATAAGTGTTATGGGGCAACATGTTTTACCTTGTATTGTATTGAAAACACCAAGGAGTCCGAACATTTGGCACCTATTCTCTACATTTGTGAATGTCTGTACCAAGTCAGGAATATGACAGCTGTTGTCCATTCGTTTTTGAATTGTTTTGTTATTTGAGTTTGACATATGATTATGGACTTTCCAATAAGATTTTCCTCTAAGTTCAGTATTTTTGTGATTTTACTTTTTTCCAAAACCTCACCTAAGTTAAAGTACATCCTTAAGTAATAAGTAAACTCTGATAGGTTGTGTATTTTGTGACTGTCTTACACATTCATTGTATTTATCGTTCAAAATAAATGATAAGAATAAACACTAGTTCAACATTAAGACACTTTTTAATTTTGAAAGTACAACCAGAAACATTGAATCACATATAATTGAGTGTATTGTCCTAACTGTTTGTTAATGAAAATTTCGTTATTGCCTTTATATCCTATAATTCAATAACAACTTAACAAATCCATAACCAGGAACAACACATTTTTCAGAGGACGATGTAACAACAAAATATGCCACAACGCTCATTTATATAAAATGGTTCCAGTGTCGAAATCAGCACCGCACCTGGTATCTAAAAACAATATTATTACTACAACACATTGAATATTTTCTAAAAGACACTTGATCCTTTTGTAACTGTATGTCGTTACTTTGCTTATTGACAATGTTTGTAATTTTTTCATTTCGCATTTTGTCATGTTTGACCTTCATTCATTTTATGTGTGGTATGGGTTTTCCTAAGTGTTGAACAAATGTCTTCAGTATAAACAAACGCGACTGAAAAGTGGATGCAGAACGTTTTTATAGATTTTGCTTTTGGCAATTTTAGTTCAGTCGATTAAGATTAAATCAGATTGAAATGTCCATTTAGACTGAAATATTGAAAAAATGTTAATGACTTTTTTCTTCGTCCAGAGTATTTTATTCTAGATAATAGATAGATACTTAGAGATGATTTAACAAATGTTGTTTTAACGCCATACTGTGAAAGCTTGTATTACATTAAAAATTATTAAAAAAAAGTCCCTACAGATAACAGAAATCATTGATGTAAGTTTATGTAATTTGAATTTGCCTTTTGGCATGCTCATATAATATTTCTTTATACACATGAGATAATACTATCTAGAAGTATGAAGATATACATGTGCTGGGTATATGATTATCATTATTGATATGTTATATTGTTGAAATATATATATTGTGAAATGGACAAGTTTGACAACATAACTGTTGTTGTAAAACTGTTCTATACATCATTCATAGTATGTTACCTAGTAACGTGTAAGTATGTAAATGTAGTGAATAGGTTCACATTTCGTTTGTAATTATATTGAGAACGATGTGTGATCAATGCAAGACACAATATGTATTAAACCTGGTTTTATTACTAGCTAAATAAGTTATCGGACTCGGACTTCTCTTGAACTGAATTTTAATGTGCGTATTGTTATGCGTTTATTTTTCTACATTGGTTAGAGGTATAGGGGGAGGGTTGGGATTTCACAAACATGTTTAACCCCGCCGCATTTTTGCGCCTGTCCCAAGTCAGGAGCCTCTGGCCTTTGTTAGTCTTGTATTATTTTTATATTAGTTTCTTGTGTACAATTTGGAAATTAGTATGTCGTTCATTATCACAGAACTAGTATATATTTGTTTAGGGGCCAGCTGAAGGACGCCTCCGGGTGCGGGAATTTCTCGCTACATTGAAGACCTGTTGGTGACCTTCTGCTGTTGTTTTTTATTTGGTCGGGTTGTTGTCTCTTTGACACATTCCCCATTTCCATTCTAAATTTCATTTCCATAAAAAAAACGTCAATCAGCAATTAGTCAAAGAGCAATCTGACAAGACAGGCAAACCTTGTTATGTCTACTTATTTCACACATTGCTTTCATAAAGGAAACAAATAAGTTTTCAACGTTTATCCGAAAGTTGAACTTCATAAATTTCATATTCATATAATCAACAATGTCACAGTTTAATATGAGACGTTCAGAGCGCCAATTTAGAGCGGTAAAAATTAGTTGATATATTAAGTTTAAATGCAAACGTCTACCGAACCGTTTCTATATATTAAACGGCTTCTAGATATAAAATGGCTTGGTTAGAGATCAAAATGTTAAGTTCGCGAGGTTCATCCTTAATATCAAATTATCAAATATTGTCTTAATCTTTGGTTAACGATAAAACGTTTATAGACAGTTGAAGGATAACACAAATCACAGGAAACTTTTCTAAGCTTAACAGTTATGTCCAATACCAAGACAATGCTAGAGGAAGAGTTATATAATATGCAAGTCTGTTTTCGCACAAATAAGATGTAAGATTGTGTGTTTTAAGATAACAATTGACCATTTGATTATCTGAATATTCTAAATTGTGCATTTAAGCATGTTCAAAACATGGCAAATGCATTGTTTTTCTTTTTTAATTATTGAATATATTATTATTTCTATTTATAATTTTGCCATGTTAGCGTGTGACATAATTCAACATGAGTATGAGTGTACCAATGGGAAGTGCATATCTGAGTACTATTTATGTGACGGTAATGAAGATTGTCAAGATGGCGGAGATGAGCGTGATCCAATTTGCAGAGGTAGGATTATTATTTTTCTTTTAAATTTCAAGGGTGACTGAAGAAACAAAAGATGGTCAATTGGCATTCTTCTGACCGGCAGTAAAACGCCTGCCGAAAGGAGACGTCTGTTTGACTGAGTGGGATGTATGATTTTGCAGCCACGTCCGGTCAGAAGGGGACGTTACATATAATGTCTCGTGTTAGGAGAGTGCCATGCTCTTTGCACGTAAATATCCCAAATGCAACAACTCTTTGAGTGGTCCGCAGAAGGCCTGTTGAAAGGCAAGTTTTCTGTACCCTGTCAACTTAACCCTCTTTTCCTAGTGACAGTCCAAATTTCTCCGACCATCATCTAAGATGGTCTCTTTTAAGCCGTTCTTTTTATATAATGCATTTGTGTGAATATCAAAATGTATGATCCCCAAATTCTACAATGAAAATTTAATATTTAAAGTCTTTTGAATTAAGTTGTTAGTTAATGATAAATCGTATTGGTTGAATGAATACAACATCTACGGAAACTGATCTGAGTTCAAAGTGATTTCCGATACTTAAAGAGGAGGCCAGATCAACAGATAAACAAGATCATAGAAAACACAACATAGAAAACAATAGACTAAGCAACACTTTCCCAACTTACAACTTGGGTTATCTCCTGTGCTAAGAAATGATGAGCTGATATTGCGAGACATATGGTTTCGGTTAGAGAAATTTTGTTTGCTGATTATTATCTTAGTAATAGTATTATTCTGTTTATTACTTTAGCATGTGGAGTATCTCAGAATGAGTTTGAGTGTAGCGATGGTACTTGCGTACCTGAATTCGTAGTTTGTGATACTAATGATGACTGCCCCAATGGCGGCGAAGAACTGGAGATTGCGTGTCAAAGTATGACAATTATATATTTTAGTAATAAGATCGTCGAAAAACATAACAAATTGGAAATTTGTTATGATTGCTTACGCGACACAGTTCGAATTAAATTGATGAAAATATAGTTATCAAAGGTGCCAGGATTATAATTTAGTACGCCAGACGCGCGTTTCGTCTTCATAAGACTCATCAGTGACGCTCATATCAAAATACTTATAGAGCCAAACTAGTACAAAGTTGAAGAGCATTGAGGATAAGAAAATCAGGAAATTTATAAAAATGACCACATTATTGATATGAAAGCAAAAGAATTTATCATTAAAAAAATCATGTAGAAGCTATGATTAAAACTGTAAATGACAGACACTCGCTTCGTCTTAAAAAAAGAAGAAACATTCGAAACGAAAAAAAATTTGAAAATAAAGTATATTGTTCAAGTAGATTGAATTTTTCAGTACACACACAATCAAAATACAACGATGAAATCGTATTCCAGGCATCAAGAATCTCAATATTTGCTTAAAAATTAAAGTTATATAAATAGTCACTTCATAATTATGACAAAGACTAAGAGAGAGGGAGACAACAAAATGTTAAAACAAACATTGGTCTACAAAAAGATATACAGATACCACAGAATAACTTGAACCACATTTATGAACATTTAAAATACATAATTTGCAGAATGGAAACGGTAAAAGTAAAGATTTTTTCTTATTTCATGGAATATTTTTAAGAATCAGAAAAAAACAGGATATTATTATCTTTTCTAGAACATTCTATGTGGTCACTTGAAGTTATTGTCTGTGTGCCTGAATCGATAGTTAGCTGTTGGAAACTAGCAAACTTATAACAGGGACGTATATAAGTCCTTGCTTATAATAAACGCATAATAAATACCGGCATCCATTGCGTTGGTTGCAAACTACACGTATGTTAAGTCTTTTATATTTAAAAACACAGTGATATTTCCATTAAGACGCAATTATCGTTATAAATATAATGACATTTGATGGTACTGTCCTACAAGTGAAAGGTTTATATAGCTATAAAACAAGGTTCAATCCACAGTTTACTACATTTGAACATTTTAGATCATTGAATTGTATGTACACGACCGGAACTAGGGATCGAAACATCTTTTGTCAATTTACACATTAATTTCATTCTTTTGTCTGAATTCTACTACTTGTCAATGAATATGTTTGACTTATGTTAACAATATACTCTGAAGGAAATTGATATAGCTTTCTATAAATGTAGTATGGTGTCATATCGCATATGTGGGTAACATCTATAGTAAACACGACAGATTTGTTTTAGACTTATTTTCAAAATGAAGAACATACAAAAGTAAAGGTTAAAAAGAAGAGTGAAAGTGAATAAATGACTAAATTACAGAAATGAATATTTGAAATTGGTCTCATAATGGGACTTCAAAAATCTTAAGAACATTGGAATTAAGGGACTTTATATTGCTTCAAAACTTCAAAACTTCAAAAATAAGAGTACAATTTAGTATACGCTTGAAGTGACTTAGTTATTTTCCCTTAAATGAGTAAGTTGAAGGTTGCTGCTCACAAGGAAGCTATTAAACCAAGAGGTGAAGTTTAAAATCATCCCTTCGTAAATTTCACGGACGCCATCACGAGTTATTTGACCGTTATAGAATAACCGTTTCACAGATGATATAGGATATTTTCCTTATGTCGTACCTACAATTCCTTACCCTTTCATGAATGTGACCTACCGAATTACACTATTTACCGGGTTTGTAATGAAATTAGCAACACGACGGGTGCCACATGTAAGGCAGGATCTGCTGACCATTCCGGAGCACCTGATAGGGTTCGTGTTGCTTTGTCTTCAGTTTTCTATTTTGTGCCATGTGTTCTATTAGTTGTCTGTTTGTCTGTTTCATTTGAAGCCAATGCGTTGTCAGTTTATTTTCAATCTTTTAGTTTAACTGTCCCTCTGGTATATTTCGCCCCTCTTTGAAAGAAGATAAATGTTATTTACAAAATTGTCCTTACATATCTGAATAAACTCATCATAGATACCAGGACTACATTTTATGTATACGCCAGACGCACGTTTCGTCTACAACAGACTCATCAGTGACGCTCAAATCCAAAAAATTGTCATATCGGGGCCTTTTATAGCTGACTTCGCGGTATGGGCTTTGTTCATTATTGAAGGTCGGACGGTGACCTACAGTTGTTAATGTCTGAATTATTTTGGTCTCTTGTTGATAGTTGTCTGACTGGCAATTATACCACTTCTTCTTTTTTATACTTCATGAAAATATAATGCTTTGTTGTTTGTGTATAGAAATGTATAGCAAAACAATTTAAAACATTTATTGAATTTCTAGCCTTTAATATATGTATCAATATATGAATAAACCCCAGACCTACATTAATAGACTTTTAAATATTGATAGGTTGATATGGTACATGCCAGACTAGCTGAGTATCGTTGATGCGTCATATATTTTAAAAGAAAAGTAACATTTTCAGAAGCAGGAAAACCATATATTCCAAAGGAAAAAGAAACAACACAGCATACCACAACACACATGTATAGTGTTCCCACTGTCGAAATCAACACAGCGTCTGATTCTATGAAGATTGCTAGGACAACAGAACAATCCAATTCATTGACCTCAACAAATGAGGCTTACGTCAGTGAAAGTTGCCAGATGACTTCAAATGACGTTTTTATACATCCAGAAAACATACAAGAACAGCTAGGTGAGTTCATATCTTTAGTTTTTTAAATTTATGTCATCAACTTCATTTTACTGCTCTTATGCAAAAAAGGGAAAAAAAAACTCAATGCCCTAACTTCGATTTATCTTTTTATAATACTTTGCCAATTCTTTATAGACTAATTCACGATACATTTGAAAGGCATGCGATATCTCACGATGCATTTAAAAGAGGGACTAGTCAAACTCTTAATCTAAAATTAATCGTTAACGCCATGGCAAAAAATGAAGAAAAAAACAACAGACAAACAATAGCACACATGACCCACCACAGAAAAACAAAGAATAAACAACACAAACCCGACCAAAAACTAGGGGCGATCACAGGCGCTCCAGAAGGGTAAGCAGATCCTGCTCCACATGTGGCACCCGTCGTGTTGCGTATGTAATCACAAATCCGGTAAATAGTCTAATTCGGTAGGTCACATTCATGAAAGAACGGGAATTGTAGTTACGACATAAGGAAAATATCCGATATCATTTGTGAAACGGTTATTCTGTAACGGTCAACCAACTCGTGATGGCGTCTGTTAAATTTACGAAGGGTTGATTTCAACTTCACTATTTTTAACTGTTGGTTTAATAGCTTCATTGTGAACAGCAACCCTCTATCAAGAAAACCATGATAGTAAATGCATGCACACTGTTATTTTACGATGTTTATGGCTATTCTTTGTAAGATATCTATTAAACAATAATAAAGCTTATGCAACTAATATTGATTAAACAGAATTTTGAAGGAATGTGCAAAATAAGAGAAACCTGATTTACAATCAAACCATTTACGTCTTAGATCTGCATATAACGATCAAAAACTAAAACAAAAAGTACAAAATAGGTTTTGATGTTCAGTAAATATAAAAGTTTTGATTGAGCTTTGAAAATACACTTTTGACGAAAAATCAAATAATATGCATGTTGCTTGTATAAAAAAATATCTCCTAAGCTTCAAGGTATCTGAATAAAATGTGTATGTGAATAATGTTCAGTTTAATATTGGTTAATTTAGTCATTCGTCTTTCAATTTGTTTTAACGAAAAGGTGGTGAGCGGTTCAACATAACAAAAGTACTCATTGACCAGAAATTATATCAAAAGAGTATTTGTTTCGTTAAAATTAATACGATGAAAAAAAATGAGGTGATGAAATAGGGACAAAATATACCAGAGGTTCAGTTAAACGCATAAATCGAAAATAGAATTACAACGCCTGGCTAAAAATGATAAAGACAAACAATAGAACACACAACACAACATAGAAAACTAATGAATAAGTACGCGAACCCTACCAAAATCTAGGGGTGATCTCAAGTGCTCCGATAGGGTAAGCAGATCCTTCTCCATATGTGGCACCCGTCGTGTTGCTTATGTTGTAATACATCAGATACAGGTGATAATGATGTAAACTGTGTCCAAATTAAATAAGATGTCAGTTCAGTAATTCAGTTTGTAATGCAATCAAAGCGATGTAGTTGTTTTCATAACACTAGTTACCAAGGTTAGGTGAGGGTTTGACTCAAGGAAGCATGTTTCATCCAACATTATTCTGCATTCGCCTGTCTAAATTCAGGCGCAAAAAAATCATCGGTAAATGTTTGCTGTATAACACATTTGTTTTGGTTTTATTGTTTTGTACATAAACTGTCATGTTTGTTTTCTCTTTTGTTGCTGTATATCTTAATTATGGGGTATTTCATTTTGTACACAAATCGTGTCAATCAGAATGTATTCCGTCCCTTTACTAGTCACCAGTGTTTGATTAAATACAATACTTTTGTGTGCTTCATTCAGTACGCAATTATTTCGGTTATTCTGGAATTTCTAGGTAAGATATCAAACAAAAAGATTTTCACCAGAAAATTTAAAGTCAACAGAAATTGATTTAAAACGGGTTTAGCATCATGCATCATAATAAATATAATGTATATTAGTTAGTTTAAAAAACAATCATTAATTTACTAATTCTCTCAATTTAATAATTGCTAGACGGGAATTTAATTTTAGATTTTAAAACTGTGCAGATGGAAAATGAAAAGTATAGCTTATATGGAATCATCGCTGGATCAACTATTGGTGCAATAATTGGTATTTGGTTAATGGTCGGTGCCGGCATTTTCCTCAAATATCGTCATCACAAACAAAGGCTGTGAGTTTAAATGTGATGTACAATAGTTATTTCTTTAAAGTTAATATATATAGATTATGTTTATTTCGATATATCTTGTTGAAACCATTTTTCTACAACACGTTATGTAAAGAATATTCAATAATTCCTAAATGACACTTGGTTCATAATTATTAACTGTGTGTATTTTGATGAAAAGAAGTAAGAATTAGAAAACTGTTAAGAATATCAAACTTTCAACGTAATCAGTGAATAGCTTTCAAACTAGTAATAGTCGTTTGTATCCCGAATGAAAAGCTTTTTTTCGTCAATTTTGTCATGTCGGACCTTGATATGTTAACCATGCACTACCTTCAGTGTTTTTCTCGGTGTTGATTCCGTAAGGTAACCTTATAACTACTAAAATCCACATTATGTGGTTTCTTGAGTGAAATTAATGTTATTGGGGTCGAGTAATATCATATATCCTTATTCATTACTGTATTAGTTGAATTAGTAAATGTTGTTAATCAAAATGTTAAAAATATAGATGTAAGACTGAAGTTTGTATCGCTATATACAGATTAAAACAGATTAAAACGGACAAACTGGCATCTCCCTTAACTTTCATGTTTTTCTTTGTATATTTCAGGAGAAGAATAAAAGTGTTACCACTCCAACAAATATATTGAACTAAGTAACTGTACCTGTACATACAATGCATGTCAAGAATCTATTTATACCGTTATTTTTGTCATTGTATTAATGCTTTAATGTTTAACTCTAATGTTCATGCACATGTCTTTATTATCCTTGTTCTGGGATTAAATTTTTCGATTCCCGGAAGCTGTTATTCATACAAAAAGCGAGATATGATTTTGTTTTACTAGTTACTCATTATTTGATTGTAGAGATTCTTTATGAAACAAACCTTAATCATTGATCACACGAACACATTAACGCGGAAATTTCGTATTTAAGATTTTCAGGAAATATTTCGATTTAATACAATTTAGCTTACCTTAATAATACTACTTTCACGGATTTTCCTTCATTCTTTATTAGCTGTAAATATGGCACCCTCAATGGAGTTTGAGTGAAATATTGTTATTCTACGTTTCTTTTATTTTTCTTCCATTTTATTGTCAAGCTTAGATCTTGTAATTGTATGAACCAATTGTTATGGAAGTAAATCGTAATGTGAACAAACACGTGCAGATTTGCAATTGAGGTATGGCATTTTTAATCATCTCTTCGTAAATTTTACGGACGCCATCACGAGTTGGTTGACCGTTATGGAATAACCGTTTCACAAATGATATCGGATATGTTCCTTACGTCGTAACTACAATCCCCTTCCCTTTCATGAATTTGACCTACCGAATTAGACTATTTACCGGATTTGTAATCACATAAGCAACACGACGGGTGCCGCATGTGGAGCAGGATCTGCTTACCCTTCCGGAGCACCTGAGATCACCCCTAGTTTTTGGTGGGGTTTGTGTTGTTTATTCTTTAGTTTTCTATGTTGTGTCATGTGTACTATTGTTTTTCTGTTTGTCTTTTTCATTTTTAGCCATGGCGTTGTCAGTTTGTTTTAGATTTACGAGTTTGACTGTCCCTTTGGTATCTTTCGTCCCTCTTTTAAGATGACCATCGTTTTCATGAAAACAGAACACATGAAAAGTGAAATTTTAGTTTTTGGTGCATAATTAATATTTGCCTGAACTTAAAATCATCAAATATTTAAACATAAATTGTTGTCCACTATATACAGGTTTCATGTCATTTTTAGAATCTTTGGATCTACTGTTTTGCCATAGAATTTGAATATGTTTAGCATATGGGGAAATCTTAAAGTAGAATTTACTCGCTTGACATGGAATGCAACTGTAAGTGTTATGTCCCTATCTTGTGATAATGTTGCAGGTGTCATTGGAATTTTGGAAATGGTCACTGTTACCATGGACACAGCAGAAATATTAATAAAAATAAAAATGCTCTTAACCTTCTGAAACTTCACAGAAATGTTATTTGGCAGATGCAGAATTGTTATTAGACATTGATATTTTCAAAATGGCCACCGTTACCATGGAAACAACAAACTTTTCAAAAATTTAGAAATACTCTTAACTTTATGAAACTTTACAGCAATGTTAATATATAGTTGTGTACATGTGCCATTTAACTTTGGAACTTTCAAAACGGCTGATATTCGCCTGGCACTGGGGTACGAGGTTGCTATTCGTTATTGCTAGCAATTACAAATCTAGTTACCAATACTTTTTAAAATTACAACTCGCTTTAAACGTATTTTACTTATATTTAAAACTTTAGTCATGTAACACTACACATTGAAAATTAAATAACCATACCCTTTTAATCATCAAGTGACAAAAGCAATCTGTGATGGACATGGAACTGCCAAACATCACAAATTCATTGCAAATTTGAGAATAATTCGATAAATGAGACCGGATTTTAAAAAGACTAAGCAACCGTAATAACATTTTATGTGGCAAATGAATTGAAATGTCTATGCAAAAACAATAATGTATACTTAATGAACACTATGGTGACAGTAAATGAAAATTGAACCATTGTACGACACAGAAACATAGAATGATGTTCTTGTCCACATTCAATGACGTCATTTTACCAGCATTATGTGAACTGTGTTGTTTGATATTGAACCATTGCATGGACGTCTAAGGTTTGGCAACACGCAAATTTATATAACATATTGGAACCGAGTGAGGCTTAAACAAAAGAAAAAGGCTAAACCATGTGCATCGACGGGTAATTAGAATCTTCTACCATGAACGCATCATCAGCCATGTGCTTTTATACTCAGTAAAATGTCACGATCAGGAATATTTCAAAACAGACCACACGACTTAACTGTTTTCATTCGAAAAAAACGAAACAATAGCATGTCGTGTGTAAGTTGACACATATCGTAACGGTCCGCCAATTAGTGATACTTTCCATATAAAAGTGTCGAATCAGATTGTTTTATCCTATTTCTTAGAATGTTTTTGGTATAGAAATCACATCTTATTCGAGGAAATCCGTAAAGTGGTGACATGGCCGAGTGTAACGAGTTGAAGGCGATATGACTTAAAAGCACAGAATGTGTTTCTCCTTGGAATGGCAAGTTCACACTTGCAAAGCTGAACTACTTATGAACTGTGTACTAGATAATATTTAAATGTCGTTTATTTGTGAACATATCAAAGAAAAATTCAACAGATGAATTCAATCTAATTTTTTTTAACTATCCTTAACCAATAATTCCAAGATAACTTAGATATTAAAAAGGAAAGCACACCTTGAAAGGTCTTGAAATGTGGGTTATTGGATGATTGAACGTCATCGTTTTGGTTAAAAGAAAAGTAAATACAAGTTTAGCGAGATATTTTTCCTTATCCCTTTTTATAACGTTTTGATTTGATTATGCTTCATGTTAGCACAACACCAAGACTACCAATATCGATGCATTATTGATGTTACTGTTATATTGACTATCTGCTTACATTGTATTGCACCACACTCAACTAATATATTTCGATCAAACATTCAGGGTTGTGATTCTTAATTTTGATACATTTGTTGTTGGAATCAGCGAAGCTCCTTAAAAAGTAAAAAAAAAATCAGTACCCACAACAAGAATACTTATGCTCCTTTTGTAGTAAAAATATGTTTCTTGCGATTATAAAGTCAACCTTGCAACTGAGCATAGCCAAAAAGAAATGTACAACAAAGAACAAGCAATGGATATTTCTGCAAATTTTAAGTTTTGTGATTTAAAATTGAGAAAGAAAACGGTGAATTAATCAAAGACAACAACCCGACAATAGAGCAGACAGCAGCCGAAAACCAACAATGGGTCGTCAATGCAGCGAGAAAATCCCATACCCGGAGGCGTGGTTCAGCTAGCTTCTAAACAACAAAGTATACTAGTTCAGTTATAATGGACGTCAAACTAGAATTCAAAATGTATTTTAAAACTAAAATGAAAAAAAAACCATACAAGACTGACTTGGGACCGGCACTAAAGTGCCACGATGTTAAATGTATTTATTTCTTATTTAAAAATTCACATTCTGTTTGGCAAATTATAAGTTAATCATTGTTAAAATAACGTTTAATGAAACAGTCTATACCCTCATTTTCTACATTAAACAACATCGTCTATTTGACAAAAATATAACAGCAAACTGCGTAAAAATTTGCAGGAATAATTTATGAACTATTAAATCACTTTTTTTGTTGTTCTTGTTATGTTTTGTTGCTATGGCTACCAATCATTATATATGTGCGTACCTGAAAAGTACAGGTACAATAAAATTTATATTTTTCTGTTCTTGTGAAAAAAATTATGGCACTTATTTTTTTTTTATTAATATGCCTTGCATATTGATTGAAAAAAGTAATAAGATTTTCAAAAGATTTGTCTGCATGAAAGGAATAAAAGACAATTTATTCAGTTTATATGTCATGTTGCCATCTTGAAATATGAAAGTATATTTAAAAAAGCAGAGGGCATTTGCCTATATCAGTTATATAAAATTGTTCTATAAAAATATGGTTTTATTTCTGTAAAAAAATTAGAATGGGATCATCAAGACATTTCGAGAAAACTGGTTTTAAAATAACCAGTTTTCTGTCAAATTTGCTCTAAAATTATGTTTGAGTTGTCTCCCTTTGAAAATTTTGGAACTCTCCTGTTGGAAGTACAAATAGGCGGGAAAACATCAACAAAGTTCCAGCAGATGATAGATTCAGTTAATTTAGTTTTACAGAGAAAACTGTTGATGATGATTGTCATGTAGTATATAAAAACTGGGTATAACTTATAACAACCCTTGTATGATTTGCCATGCATGATGGCAGGGTTGAATGAGTGCAGAACTTGTAATTTTTCTAAATCTTCCCTGCCAGATTTCCCCCATTTGGAATGTTCATCTACATTTACATAATACTTCTTAACTTCAATATGTTGAAGATTACAAGGAGGCACATGCTAGGGAAACAAATTAAAACTAAACATATTTACGATAATTGCAAGAAAAAACATTTTTTATTTTTATTTTTTTTGTATATAGTTAAAAACATGGTTTGATTTAGCAATACATATGTGGTTTTGCACCAGACTTAAAAGCTTCTAAGTCTGGGCTACAGGCTACTTGGTATGGAAGGGTATTCCACAACCTTATTGTTCTAGGAAAAAATGAATACAAATGATAGTTTGTGGGAGAGAATGGCTGTATAAATTTATGTTCTTTGGATGGTATTAGGTATGTATTTACTGGGATGGAGACTAATTGGTGTTGAATTTTGTATAGCATGGTTACGGATGCAAGATTTCTTCTTTGTTGTAATGTTGGCCATCTTAGATGTTCAAGCATGGCTGTCACACTGCTTTGATAGCTGTATTGGTTGAGTGTATACCTGGCAGCTCTTCTCTGTACCATTTCGATTTTATGTATTTGTTGTTTCTGCCAGGGGTCCCAGACGACACTGCAATATTCAATTTTTGGTCTTACGTATGTTTTGTAAGCCAGTTCTTTTGTTTTTATGCTGTTAGTTTTGACGTTTCTTTTTATAAATCTCAGTGATGCATTTGCTTTGTTCGTGATGTCATCTATATGAGAATTCCATGTCAGATCGTTTGTGATGGAAACGCCAAGATATTTTGCTTTGTTTGTTGATTTTAAAATATGATTATGTAATGTGTATTTATAGATGATTGGTTTATGTTTTCTTGTTATGTGGATGATTTCACATTTTTCTGGGTTAAAGGACATAAGCCATTCTTGCTCCCATTGTTCCAGTTTATGTAGGTCTGATTGAAGGGTGTGACAGTCATCTAATGATGAGATTGTTAGATACACAATAGTGTCATCTGCAAAGAGGCGAACATTACTTTTAAGGTTGTCTGGCATGTCATTAATGTAAATTAAGAACAGGCATGGCCCGAGAACAGACCCTTGGGGAACGCCTGACAATACAGGACAACTATTTGATGTGTGACTGTCAACCACCACTTTTTGTGATCTATGCGATAACCATGCCTCTATCAAATTTGTTGTTATGTTATTTATTCCCATGCGTTTCAGTTTTAGGATAAGTCTTTGGTGGTCCACCTTATCAAACGCTTTTGAGAAGTCCATGACAACTACGTCAGTTTGTTTACCGTTTGCCATGTAATCCAGTATTTGCTGTGTAAAAGTTAAAAGTTGTGTTTCACAGCTAACTTTTGATCTAAAACCATGCTGCAGTGGATATAGTAAATCGTAAATGTCTAGATGTTTCATTATGGATGATACTATTATATGTTCTAGTGATTTACTAAGGATACAGGTTAGAGAGATGGGCCTGTAGTTTTCAGGTTTAGATTTTGCTCCCTTTTTGAAAACTGGTGTAACCAAGGCCTCTCTCCAGTCGTTTGGTACTGTGCCTGTATTTACTGATGAATTAAACAAGTCAGATATTATAGGTGAGATTTCATGATGAACTTCTTTTAGAAAATGAGGTGATATTTTGTCTGGACCAATAGCTTTTGATGGGTTTAAGTTTTTTAGTAATTTAGATGTTCCTTCTGGGGTGATGTTTATTTGCTTCATTTCAAATTTATGTGTTGCTGATTTTAATGATTTTAGTTCACAAATGTGAGATAATTTCAAAGGTTTAGGTGTGGTAAATGCTGAGTGAAACTGATGGTTAAGTGCTTCAGCCTGATCTTGGGGGTTTGTTTTTGTGATACCATTTACCTTTAGTGGTGATACACCTATATTTTCACTTTTTTGGTTTTTTATGAATGACCAAAATTGTTTGCTTGGTTTACTGTCTTTCAGTTTACTATCTTCGATTATAATGATTTCTATGTAGTTCCAATACGATGTTCTAAGCTTTTGTTGTACTTGGTGTTTTAAGGATCGGTGCTTTTTGATAGTATCCGATTTTTTATCTGATTTTGTTGCCTTTATTTTCTTATGTATTCTGTCTCTTTTTCTTATTAGTCTCTTTATTTCTGGTGTTAGCCAAGGAATATCTTGTTTTTGTTTCATTATTTTTGATGGAATATTTTTGTCTGTTATTTCTTGTATTTTGTTTTTGATCAGTGTCCACTTTTTTTCTGTGGTGTTATTAGATTGTGTTAGAGAAAAGTATTCGTCTTGGAAATTTTTTACTTCTGTGCGTATTTTGTCCCAGTCGGCTTTTTTGTATTGACTTATTTTTCTTGGTGTTTTCTTTTTTCTACCAACTGTGATGTTCATTTCATGGAAGACAATGTCATGGTCTGATGTTCCGAGACTTGGTAGTGTTTTTATGTTTTGTACAAGTGAAGGCTGGTTAAGGTAAAACAAATCTAGTGTGTTTTCCTGTCTTGTTGGTATATGTACAACCTGTTCAAGATTATGATAATTCATGATATCAAAAAATTTATTATATGTATTTGTAAATTTACAATTTGGTTTCAGTTCTTGTTTAACCCAGTCATATTTAGGGAGGTTGAAATCTCCAAGAAGCCAGATATTACTGTGTGTTGGTATTCTCTGTAATGATCTGCTGAGTTCAGTGACACTTTCAGTGTCATTTTCCTGTGGTTTATAATAAGCCCCAATGTAGATTGATTTTAGTCCAATTATATCTACTTTTGCCCATAGTAATTCACAATTTGTGTCTAGTTCTGGTTGTTCTGATGACAAGATATCAACTGAAATTGCTAAGAAGACACCCCCTCCTTTACGACCTGTCCGGTCTTTACGATAAATACAGAACAAGTCTTTAGGGAAGATTTCAGAGTTACATATATCTGGCGTAAACCAGGATTCTGTACCTACTATAATATCTGGTTTGACTTGGTCAATAACTTGATGGAGGTCAGCTACTTTTGATTTTATCGACTGACAGTTTATATTTAATATTGTGAGACGTTTGTTAGCCTTTTTTGCTGTTGTTTTAGGCTTTTTGGTTGTTTTGAGAATAGGTTTTGGAGATCTGAACTGTATACTACACTGTACTATTGACACTTTCAATATAATCCTATTATAACTATCAATACCGAGGATCAATCTATTTTTTTGACTTCATGTGGTATTTCACCAGGAACTGGGTTTTTATTGCTTAAGAACATTTGTTCTTCACACGTACACGAATTTCGAAATGCATACAAGAAACGATGTATGAAAAGACTCTGCAGTGTACCAAGTGATGTATGTTACCATTCAGGCCAGAACTGCAAAACAGAAAGATATATATCATCTCCTCAAGTGAAAACTGTATTTAACAACACTGGAATTGTTTTACCTGTTGGAACTGGTAAGTACGAAATTTATTTAATTGTTTTCATGGGGTGACCATTTAAAAGGGGGTCATCATTATCTTATCTGCAAATTCCTAGAAAAACAAAATTCAATGAAACTTGCATAAAATCTTTCATGTTTTAAGCATACAATTGTCATTGTGCACCTCCTTTCTATCACAATGATTTTTATGGTGGTCCCATATGCCATGATATTGCATTGGACATCACTCCTAAGCAAAACATTTGTGATCGGACGACACAATAGCCTTTTTCTTTACTAGAAATACAAATTGTATAAACCAACAGCCATTTGCTAATATCATATATGTTACTTATTTGGAGTTAACTTTCAAATTATGAAATCTGTCTCAGTGTGTCAATGCCTACAATGTCTACAGTACTGTAGGTCTTTATATAGATATAGGAAGATGTGGTGTGAGTGCCAATGAGACAACTCTCCATCCAAATAACAATTTTTTTTAAAAGTAAACCATTATAGGTCAATGTACGGCCTATTCATGCATTGTTTATCATCATTACAAATGTATGTATTATGTATTCATCCTGTATGCATTTAGCTTGCCTTCCATCTAACCCAAAGTATTTTTTACTACATTTACTTCAGTATAAAGTCACAATGCCTTATATGAAAAAAAAAATCAATGAAAAGAAGTTAAATTATTTCAGCATGATACATTTAACAGACATATTTTATATTGGCCTTTTTAATCACTTACAAAACTTAATAAACTTGATTAAGTCTAAAAGAATAGTTATATATCATACAATATTATGTACTCATGCATCTATTTTTTTACACATGCATGTATATACCAGGGTATGTGCTTAGTAGTCTCAGATTACATGTACATTCAAAAATATTCATTACAATATTTTCATCTATGATTTTGTTGAGGCAACTTCAATGATATTAATTTTTTTTTAATTCAGGTCTTTGTACAAAGTGCAGAAAAAGTCTATTGAAACAAGCTCAGTGTGAGGAATTATCTTTAGATGTTTCTAAAATAGTGCAGGTAAGATCAAATATAATTATGTTTTCAAGGAAATTCTTGTAAACGTAAACAACAATTGAGTATTGTCTGCAGTATACAAAATGTATACATGTACATGTATTCACTGCACTTTTAATTCAAGGAATTTTAATATGCTAGTAGTACTGTTTATGTTGAAACACCTACTTCAAGTTTGTGGATATAAATATTGAATTACTATTGGGTATTAAAAATCACTTTTATTCATATTAGTATCAGATGGCAGATCCAGAACTTTTCATAATTCCTTGAACTGACCTAAGGGGGAGGGGCTCTGCAGTCATGCTTCAGTGATTTCCCACATAATCAACCAAATCCCCCCTTTTCCTGGTACACCTATGCGTATTAAGTACATCTTTGTACATTAATATATAAATATATAGACTGCATGTCAGAAAAAAATATGAAAGTTAGGCAGATAATGATAGAATTCCAAATTTATAAAAATATGGCCACCAGAGACAGTACATGATTCTAATTTCTGAGTTCTTCTACGAAACTTCATGCCAGGTATACAATTATAAAACTTTACAAGATTGATGTCAAACTGCGATGACATACATGTTTAAAAATAGCTAGAGTTAAACATGTTAAAATATACACATTTTTCCAGGGTGATCAGCATTCCTATTTGAGACAAGAGACACATATATCTGACCATAAAATGACAGATAATGTACCAGAATTCAGCAGCAGAACTACAGTATATAGATATAGTCAACCTGAACATGTATGTTTACAATTTTATATAATTCAAAAAACCTTTTATGCCCAAATGCAAGCTATAAAAATGTTTAAGATATAAATGTCCAGATAGTAGTTAAACTGATATTTGCCATGTTAGGCATATATTTTTATTTTCACCTACAATAGATTTTTTTTATAATTATAGGAATCCAAATACTATAACTGTGACAAATCCAATTTCTGACAAACAAAAGCTTTACAGCTAATTTTCTAATGCATGTAGGGTAATACTTTCAGTTTGGTTTGCTTGCTGGCTTTGTTTGTATACTGACAATTTTAATTGAATTACTTGCAATCAAATTTAAATATGGTATGTACTGCTTTGATAATGCATGCCTATATTGTTTGCAGATGTCAATCTTAATTACAATGCTTGAGCTAACATTTATACAAACAAAGCAAACAAGCTAGCCAAAGTTTTACTCTACAAGCATTAGGAAATTAGCTGTAATTCTTGCATATACATATATATACATGTACATGATGGTCAAACAAACTTTACACTAGATAATGGAAGAGTGCCCGTCACTGCCAATGAAACAACTCTCCATCCAAGTCACAATCTGTAAAACTAAACCATGATAGGTCAAAGTAAGGCCTTCAACAACAACAAAATTTGCAAGTTTGAGCCTGATATTAAAAGTAAATGCATTTCTTTATTGAATGTTTGCAGGTTGAAGCAGATGAAGAGCATACATGTATGTCTATTACTAACAGGAGAAAAAGAAAGGTAAATACCATGAAATGTTTTTGAAAGATATGATTAATATTGTATATCAGATCAAACATGTGATACTTTTCCATATTTAGCTTTACAAATAAGCTATTATTTAAAAACAACTAGCCCCACCATCCTTAAATTTTTCAAGCTACATGTAACATGTAGTTAAATCAGTAAAATCTGTGATTATTTACAAAGTTACAAAAAAAATGTTCATCTTGTAACAGTGTTAAGCAAAAATATGTTAAAAATAAAAAAAGATGTTGTATGATTGCCAATGAGACAACTCTGCACAAGATACCATAATAACCCAGCAATTAACAACTATAGGCCACTGTATGGCCTTCAACAATGAGCAAATACCATATTGCATAGACAGCTATAAAAGGCTCTGAAATGACAATGTAACAATTCAAACGAGAAAATTAACGGCCTAATTTATGTACAAATAGGTCAAGGTCAATGTAGTTGAATGCATTACTGTTTTAGATTATAGCGACATTTTAAAAATATTGATTTTTCTACCCTGTATACCACATTGCCTCACATTCTCATTAAGAAAAAAATCACACACCTAATTAAATGGGCATTCAAAAAATCAGAATGTGAATATATATGTTCAAACTCTTTTAGGTCATTTTTTAGTAGCAATAAACAAAAAAACTATGTTAATTGGACATGCTTTGATACTATATATGCCCTTGAATTTTTACTAGATAACATTTTTTTTTTGTTCGCTTTGGGGATTCCGTATATAGTCAGATTATCGGAATTCCAATGGGGACTAACTGTGCACCACTTATTGCGGACCTCTTTGTATTGTTATGAGTTACAATTTATGACAAAAATAAGCAAAGACCCGTCAAAACAACATTTAATAAACGAATTTAATAATACTTTTAGATATTTGGATGATATTTTGGCTCTCAATAATGACGACTTCAGTATGTTTATTAATGAAATTTATCCTGGTGAACTTACTTTAAATAAAGCTAATACTAACAATGACCACTGCCCTTTCCTCGATCTTGATATCTATATCACTAACGGAAAGCTGAATACTAAAATTTATGATAAAAGGGATGATTTTTCATTTCCTATCGTTAATTATCCGTTTTTAGATGGTGACGTTCCCTTGTCACCATCTTACCGTGTTTATATATCTCAACTTGTACGCTTCGCTCGTGTATGTAACAATGTTTTAGATTTTAACGAGAGAAATTTATGTATTACTGAAAAAATTATTACACCAGGGTTTTCGATATCACAAACTAGACAAAACATTTACTAAATTTTATCATCGGTATAAAGACATCATTCGTAAATATAGCTCAACATGCAGACTTCTTATACGTTCAGGTATTTCACATCCAATTTTTTTATGAAAATATTCTTTATAAAGCACAAAGGTGTCAGTATTCACCTCATAAACTTACTAAACCTTTGAATAGACTTATTAAGAAGGGATATAATTACGATACTGTTGTCAAGTCATTAAAGATTGCATATTTTGGCGTTAATATTGAGTCACTGATAAGGTCTTTGCGTCCTAACTAAACACATTTATTCTAAAAAAAAGTTGTTGGCATGACACGGGTTATGTTCTTCTCATATATGTTATGATGGTATGATACTGAACCCCTAACGGGAAGGATTGTGCCTGATGTTCATATGATGAAATCATAATCTTTCAGTCAGTTTAATTGAAGTCTGGAGCTGGCATGTCAGTTAACTGCTAGTAGTCTGTTGTTATTTATGTATTATTGTCATTTTGTTTATTTTCTTTGGTTACATCTTCTGACATCAGACTCGGACTTCTCTTGAAATGAATTTTAATGTGCGTATTGTAATGCTTTTACTTTTCTACATTGGTTAGAGGTATAGGGGGAGGGTTGAGATCTCACAAACATGTTTAACCCCGCCGCATTTTTGCGCCTGTCCCAATTCAGGAGCCTCTGGCCTTTGTTAGTCTTGTATTATTTTAATTTTAGTTTCTTGTGTACAATTTGGAAATTAGTATGGCGTTCATTATCACTGAACTAGTATATATTTGTTTAGGGGCCAGCTGAAGGACGCCTCCGGGTGCGACAATTTCTCGCTACATTGAAGACCTGTTGGTGACCTTCTGCTGTTGTTTTTTTATTTGGTCGGGTTGTTGTCTCTTTGACACATTCCCCATTTCCATTCTCAATTTTATTGATGACATGTACATGTGTAACATACAACTGAAAGTGTAAAACAATAGTTATGCCCCCTTAATGTGCATTGTGATTCCTGGTCTGTGTGTCCGTTCGTCTGTCTGACTGTCCCACTTCAGGTTAAATATTTTGTTCCAGGTACATGAAGATATTTTGATGAAGTTGAAGTCTAATCAACTTGAAACTCAGTACTCATGTTCCCTATGATATGATCATTATAATTTTTATGCCAAAATGGAGTTTTATCATGTTTTCACTGTCCATTAAACATAGACATTGACAGTGCAAAAGGGGCGGGGCATCAGTGTACTATGGATACATGTTTTTTTCATAAAAAGATCAGTTTATTAGTCACTCAACCTTATTTTTACACTACAGTGTCAATTAATGTCATGAATGTACAATGTAAATTACAGGCGAAAGAGTGTTTAGATGATTTAGTCCTCAGTCAGAAAACAGACCAGTCACTTGCAGGGGGAAGTCAGGTTTCAGAGGCGTCAGTTTGTGTGATTGAAAAATTAGATAAATTTAATGAATTTTTAAGCCTGTCTGGAATAAGTCCAGTAAAGAAGATCCAGGGACCTTTGGAGAGTGCTAGTGCAAGAACCATTCAGAGATATAAACTCAAGGCTAGGCAGTGCCTTAACTCTGTTTTTGAAACCATTTGTCCAGGTGAGGCACCATTTCTAGAAGCTGAACTTTATCCAGAATCATTGAAACACAATACCATGAAGACTCTTCTAGAAATATACACTAAGGCTGATACATGGATGTTCAGACGACAGGTCTTACCTATCCTCACTGAGCATCTAAACTATGATGCATTAAGAAAGGTACGGATTATTCTTAGATAGAATTACATGTACTCTATTTTTTGTGAAGGTTAATTTAAGACTAAATGTCTTACATTTAATATCATCTGTCCTTGACCTCGTTTTTATATTTCATTATTCATTCAATCATTGTAAGGTTTTTGTGTTTTGGTCAGTTTTCCAAATATTTAAAGCAATAGGTCAGCTATGTTAAGTGTATGGAACAATTAATATAATTGTAAAGTGTACATGTCTGTCTGTAAAGTATTATCTGACTTGAAGTCATTTTCATGGTTCCTTGGTCATTGAAATTTTTTGTTAAATTTGTCAGTTTGTTAGATTATATTTGATACTTTAAGCAACAGGTCAATTGTATTTAGTGTTTGGAAAGATTGTAAGAGGCAAATGTCTGTCAGGCCTGGTTCATCTGACTATAAATATATCATAGAACATTGATTTTGTTTATTAAAAAAGATGTGGTATGGCTACCAATGAGACAACTCTCCACAAGAGACCAAATGACACAGAAATTGACAACTTTAGTTCTTCATTTTATGGCCTTCAACAATGAGCAAAGCTCATACTTCAAAGTTATAAAAGACACCAAAATGACAAATGTAAAATAATTCAAAGGAGAAAACAAACAGTCTAGTTTATATACAAAAACTTAGTACTTTGTTACAGTCAACATCTAAGAACCCCAAGAATTCAAGAATAAAATCCCATTGCAACGACAAAATGTTACCAATACATAATGATTACGAGAAAAACATTATAATTGTATAAAAATCAGTTGAAAAAGGCTTATCAGATGGATACAAATAACATACATCTATTAAACAAAAACAGAGTGCACATCACACGGTACTTGTATATTATATATCCCATCAACAAAATATCCTAATTAATGATCTGCGAGTACTTAAAATCATCAACAGCTAGTTCAAACCCACTAGTTCAACTAATAAAAAAAATCATGCATCTAAGAGTACATTATTTTTAGTTTAGTTAATGTGATAGTTGCAAAACCTTCATGTTACAGACTTTTAAAATAAATTCAATGATAAGGCAAGGGAAATAGGCAAAACTTCTAAGTGAGTGCTCTGCTCTTTGTGATTTCAAATACAAAAGTATCTAAAAAGAAAAAACTGTCATGTTTTTATTTATTTTTTTATAGATGATTTCCAATATTACACAATGGAGGTACTATGAGGCTAAAAGACATTCAGACAAGTCAGGTGCGGGACAGCCAGTTCAGCCCTCAAAACAACAGAGAGAGAAGTTTGATGCCAAATGTTTAGAACATTTTATAGATTTTATAACATCTAATCAAGTCATCAAGGACCTACCATTTGGGGATAAAACTCTAAGATTATCAACTGGAGAGATCAGAAATATACCTAATGTAGTTCGATCCATTGCACCAGTTTCCATCATCAAACAGTATAACCAATTGTGTGAAGAAGATCAGGTTAAACCTTTAGGTAAGTTTATCCTCAACTAAAGAAAGTCAATCCTTATAATACAGATACCCAATGTTCCCGCTTTAAGACACAAAGGGGCATAACTCTTTAAAGGTAAATGCAAATTCAGCTTACAATTGAACCTGATATATATATGTTATAAGTATCATAGATTTTGTCCACATATGCTTTATAGTTATATCATAATTTGAAAAACAGTGAAGTCTTGACCTGAATATTGTAGGAAATAATTTTATAAAAAATGGAACATTGTCATGTCATAAAATGGTACACACTTATTGAGACACATAAGGTAAAAAAATAAAGTTTATTATTGCCATTCTAAATTTTATGTAGTCTTATATGCCACAAAAGGATGCGTTATGTTATACAGACTACAGTAATATGTATTTCTATGCACAAAAAGACTATATAATACATGTAAGGTGCATATATGCAGAACATGTAAAAATTTAACTCTAAATCTGCATTACCATCGTACAATGGGCTTTATTAGATTAAAAAATATTTTCACATTGATGTGATTTAGATTTATCAATAACATCTTTAAAATGTTGATTATGTTTGCAGGCACAAGCACCCTATATAAACTTTTAGATGAGTGTGCAGCATCAGTGAGAAAAAGTATGGAAGGACTTGACAATTACATAACAGAGGGAGGCAGGGCTTTTGTTGAGTAGGAGAAATTAGTTGTCCTATTACCTGAGGATACACAAGCACTGAAAGCAAGACTTCAGATATGAAAGTAAGTGTTTTTTTTAATAATTTGAGCAATTTCTTATGTTATTTTAAAATTACAGCAGCGATGATGTAATGGTTAGTATGTCCACCCTAAATACAAGAGATTGTGGGTTCGAACCCTGTCAGGGTCAGTCCAAAAACTAAAAAAATATTTTTGCTGAATCTCTGCTTTATACATGCCTCAAGGATTAAAAGAACAAAGACTGTTAAACTGATTTTGAATAATGTGTTCAGGTGAGGAGATATGTCTTTTTTGTGAACTTTTCTGTTATGTGTTAGCACATTAAAAAATTCCACACTTTTAACGCATAGCATTTTGGAGAAAAAACAGACTGCTGGCCCAGAGATTGATTTGTTCGACATGTCTCTGTAAACTGTTGTCCTGTAAGTTAAAAAATTAAAAAATCTGGCTTAATCAATATTTGATGGTCTAGTACAAAGCATGACTATTATTCATTAATCATAACACAGTCCTTTATATATGCATCTTTCTTGCCACTGGACACTAGACAACCAATAAATGTCATTGAAGGTATTTTAGGAAATTTATTTGCACAAAATGTTATCATGAACATATAGTTTAGCTTTAAATTTTCAGATGCATGTGAGGCAAACTTCAACAGTTGCTGACCATTGTGCACCATATGCTTTGAGCACAAGTGATCCATGCTTTAGAGGAGTTTGTGACCATGAACATGACAGCAGATGTGACAGCTACTCAGATATGGCAGATCTGTGTGATATGTTACTAACAAAAGTTATTGCCAACACATGGGAGAATAGAGATTCAGTGCTTTATACAGTAAGTTCCAATCCATCTCTATGTATAATTAGAATTAGATATGTTGAAGTTTACCAATAGGAAACTTTACTTCAGATAAATTTTATAATCAAAATATATCGTTTGTCACATAGAAAAAAGTTAAAAGTGAGTTAAACGGACTATAAATTTGATTTTTTTCTGGTAAAACATAAAATAAAAATGTATTTGTTTTTCTAATAATTTTTTTTATGTTGGGTATAATTATACCCCTGCTCTAAAAAAAAAAGGGGGGGGTATACTGTTTTACCTCTGTTTGTCCTTCCGTCAGTCATACCGTCTGTCCAATGAATATTTTTCTCAGGAACTGCAATACAAGGATTTCTGAAATTTGGTTTTAGGGTTTATCTAAGTCAGCTATACCCTGTGATGCGTTTTCAGATTGATCACTTGACAACTTCATGTTTACCGAACACTTGTATGATTTTACACATGATAGCCAAGTTGAAAATTTTCATCACATTTTTCCCAGGAACTTGAATCTTAGTACACATGTTATCTCTGATATGTTTTTTTCTAATTTTAATGCCAAAATAGAATTTTTAACCTATTTTCATGGTCCACTGAACATAGAAAATGATAGTTTTATAACAGCTATCAGTAATTTTAAAACACTAGTAATAATGTATTTTTTATCAACTATCTCTTCATCTGAACTATCATTTACTCTGTTTTCATCGGCACTACTATGGTCATCACTGCCTAAATACGTGTTATATCTAACACAGTTGTCAGACGGTGGGTTGTATTTTGCTTTAACATTTGTTTCACCTATTGTCAAGCTTGACTTCTGATCTAAATAAAATCTTATTCTTTGGCGTTTAAATTTCTGCGAGACACTGTTTGAATCTAAACTATCGAAACTGGAACTTTCAACTAAATCTGAATTTACAGATTGATTAGTTGTAATTGTTGTATCTACATCGGCTCCATAATCAACAAAGCTTCCATTGATAGTTTTGTTTTTTGACAATTTTTTATTTACTTTGTTTTCATTACTAACATGTTCTGCTGTAGTTGAAACAACACCGGTAGCTACATCAGTGAATACGCTTGCAACAAGATTTGTTCCACTCTTTTTAATATGTTCACTTATTGGTCGATTATCCTGATCGTCGTCTAATCGTTCTTCAATGAAACCTGTTACTGACCCAAGGACAGACTCTGTACTTTTATTAGTGACACCTTTCGCCAAATTTCTTGCCAATGACACGCCATATCTCCGCAGTCCTGGAACCAACTTGCCTTCTATGTTGGTAGCAGATACTTCTGCAGAAAGACCAGCTACAGCGCCAGAAACTGCACCAACGGCTGTGCCCGTAACAGCCCCTATAACTGCACCAACAACTGCATGACCAACCACTTGCTTCAATGTTACATCGACACCATCAACGAACTTCTTTTCAGCATCGGCAGCAAGAGAAAATGCAACTCCTCCGACTGAGGCTGAACCTGCACCAATTCCTATCAATTGACCAACTGTTGCAGCAGAAGCTTGAGTTGCAGCACTGCCTATGCCCGCAATACCAGCAGTTATTCCGACACCAGCTCCACCTGTAATTGCTCCACCAACAAATCCAATCCCGAAACTTTTAGCATAGTCCTTCAAGTCACATCCTTTTTCGATACTTTTTTGGTTAATAGTTCTTAAAAAACTTTGTAGACCTCCTCCAAGACAGCCTGCCCCTAAAGTACCACAAATCCCTACTACAGCAGGCGTTGCCGCCCCAGCAGTCAATACACTAAGTACCAATCCACCTATACCTATACCAAGTGATAACGCCATCATGGCCAATCGATTTCTGTATGTGATTTTTTGTTCTTTTGTCTCACATTCAGTAAAAAAAATTGATTTCCATCTACCTGTTGAAAGCCAACCTTTGCTGTAATTAGCTATGTTATGATATTCAGCTCTCTTTTCACGATCTCTAAGAACATCGTAAGCAACTATCACTTCGTGTGCCATGTCATGATCACCTAGTTCACCAGCGGTGTCAGAATGCCAACGTCGAATTTCTCTGTGGAACGCATGCTTTATTTTTTCATCTTGTTCTTTTCTGCTTAATTTTTGTATTTCGTCAAAGTTAAGCTTGAGTATTTCATAGAGATTCCTTCCCCCGTCTATTGATGTTTCTTTTTCAACGTTTAGTTTCCGTATACAAATTGTTTTTTCGAGTGCATGGTCCTCTAAATCACTTTCTCTCACATTGCTTATATTGAAAACAGTAAAATGTAGATCCTTTTTCCATTTCCTGACATCGACCACTGTTTTCTTACTCTGTTGGTGAATTAATTTAATCTCAAATTTGAATCCGTCTTTGGAACGATACAGATAGGGCTGTCCAGGCTTTAAGATCTTAGATGAAGTTGATATCCAACAAATTGGGTCAAATCGTGAATATATGTATAATATACTATCACAGTCTTCTGTATTATTTTTAACTAAAACAGATTTATAATCGCTCATTTTGTATTTATCGATACAAACCCATTTAAAAAATTATGCAAATATCTCCAGCTGGCATAAGTCATAACAAGCATTGTCTTGCTCATCATATGTTAATGAAAACAATAATACTCGTAATAGTTTGGTCTTTTTTAAATCAGAATAAACAAAACATTTCTAGCTTGTATTCTGCAAATAAATAGAACACGGTATTACTGCTTTTGGAAAAATAGTTCGTTTTTCCGAAATATATAAATGTTAGATGATTGCTAGCTTCTATAATGATCAACTGTATTGTGAGTTGATAATTCAGGATACTGTTTCTAACATTTCTGTTTTCTGAAACAAAGGAACAAGAAATGATATAAATCATAGTCTCTTTAATAATAACTGAAAAATAAATGGAAAATCATAGTTTTGCTTGTCGGGTTTTTATTCGTTTATTTCTTACATATCTTACAAATCAGAGCCATGATAGCAAAAATAAATGCTTAATTAATCAATTGCATCGGCTGATTTGGAGGTACTACTGCATTAGTTCATTTAACGATATGAAATAAAGTTTGATTCGTGTTTAAAAGTTTATCTGATATAGTAAAGTATGGACGGGACTGTCAGGGCGGTTTTAAAAATTGTATCAAGCACCAGGTCTACTGTTACACGACCATACTTTGCATAATCATTTAATGTATGTCTAACACTTTCATATATCAAAACTACTGAGATGGCAAAATACATTACGTAAAGGATATAAGCCTCTAACAGTTCATTCTGAAAAATATTGGACAGGTCTGAGGCCGCAGGCCAAAGACGTTCAATAGTTTACAGAATGGACTGTTAGCGGCTTATATATTTCTAAAAACATTGTCTAACACGTCAAAAAAGGTGAAAAAAATGCCAGCGAATAAAAAACTTTTGTTACAATGTTTTTTTCATCAGGTGGAAAACTGTTTAGTGAATAAACTTTCTTTACAGTAAAATGTGTCCTGCATGTTGGTCCCTTTAAACAGTAGCTCAACTTAAACAATAGACAAAAAGAAAGCACATCTGAAGATACATAACATATATTGCTACATGAAGATTAAACACAGCGTATGCGTATCATGGTTTTTGCGTCCGCAAGGAATACTCTAAAAAAAATTCGTATACCTTTACATGTGTTTTGTGTTTCAAAAAGAATAAAAACGATGGAATTATATTTTTAATGAAAAAATGAAGAAATTAATATCGTTAAAAGTGATTGTGTTGTAACAGTTTCAAACTTTGATTAAAATCAAAAATGTATTCAGACATAATCGACTTCAGCATGTTCATTGTGGATTTCAAAGAGGATATAGTATTAGCATTTAATTGGAATGATGGCAAGTTTTATATATATTATATTTCGAAATTTATTTATCACCTTTTAGATTATTGTTTCTTCTTGGGTTTTATTGTTTTATTTTATTGCCACTAAAAAGCTTTCAACCAGAGAATAAAAGACAGAAGCTTCATCAATAAGCAAATGCAATATTTTTTCATTTATTTTATCATAATTTAAGAATTTATCAAGAGATTTATATTTCCTATTTAAACATGCAGAATGTAATCATCATTTTGTCGATTTACATTTGGATATTCGAGGTCTGGTTATATGATCTGATAATCAAAGCACAATTGTTTGATAACACTATCCTTAAAAAATGAAGAGACCTAGCTTTTATTGAATCGATAATTTAAAATCAAAGGATACATGCACAATGTATCTATAAATAAGACCGCATACGTAATACATAGATAACATTCGTTGAAACATGAGTTAACATGGTTAACTGCACAGTCCTCGTACGATAATGTTGTCTCAAAATGCATGATATCTTAATTTGACGTAGAAAATGATTTAATTGTATATATTTGTGGAAATAATAAATGATTGAAATGATATCCAATGTTCAGGTAAATACGTTAGAAATAGAAATCTGTCATATTGTTTATATTCATTCTAAAACAGCTCATTTCGAATGCAAAACCAATATTTTTCTCAAGTAGGTAGACAAATATTAATAAACCCCTTGAAAACATCTTGTTATCCTTTTAAATAATTTTCGTTTTAAAATTTAAAAGAATATTTCAATATCACTCTTAGAGCGTTTTATTTGTCAATACATGTCAATAAACTGTATTTCTGTCTTTTTGATATATGATAAAATAAATAACACCATACAATCAAGGAATTGTAAATATTACTTATTATTACAGTTCCTTTATAACATATACATCCATGTACACATTACACTTATCACTTTTACATACAAGGCCTTCCCCTTTTCAATCATAACAAATTCTTACTTTTGGAATTAGAATTATAATGCTATCATACCGTCACTTTTTGTTTGTTTGATTATAAATATTCCAAATATACATCAACATTTAACTGTCTCTATTGTGAATAAATTGTGATAAGCTACAACTGTAAAACTACTTCTTTGACTCTAAAACCAGAAACAAAATCGTCAACTTGTAATGAAAAATGAAATACACATACCTCTCAGATTCAAAAAAATATTTTGGTAGAGAAAAAAAATGAAATGAAATAAAAAATATTCACTGTCGTAGGCTTGAATTTGGTACTGTTGGTATCAAAGTTGTTTCTGTCTGTGCCAACGACTAGACGATCACGGCTATGAACACATTACATGACACACCTTAAAATTGACATACTTATATATTGTACATTTTTAGCATGAGCAATTCTGCTGTGGTTTCAGAATGCGTACTACAAATATTACTAGCTATTTACTGATTGAAGATTGATGCCAAATGTAATAACGTTGAAATAATCTAAATATAATGAAAGCGAACCAGTTTACACAATATTTATATATTATGGTTCAATTAAGACCAATCATCTATACTATTAAACGAGAAGACTTCATTTTGTGTGTCGCTTCTCTTCCTTCCAAGATAAATTAATCATCATGCCTCTGTGTTCTATAGGTAACATGCATAGTCGCATTTGTTATCTATTCTTATGATTATTCAGATTGAGTTATTTTTGGAGAAAAACGACAAAAAAGGAGTCTGGATATTGATTCCGTCATCAGACTGACTTTAAGTCATAGATAAGAGTTCCGGTTTGAAACATGCACAAGTACAACCAATCGTATGATAGATAACAAAAATGAAAAAAATAAGCTAATCAGAGCGTTCTCCACATCATGGTGTTTAGATCGCAAGAACCGCAACTATTAAACCTCCTTATTATACCTCCTTAGAGTGGACAATTATTTGTCGCGTTTATCTACGTGTAAACTACGATCATACTACTTTAATATATAGAGACTCTCTGTATTCTGTCTCCTTTTTTTTTGAAATGTTTACAATTAAAGGGGTCATCAGTTTCGAGTTGATTGGACTTCAACTTCATCAAAAACTACCTCAACCAAAAACTTTAACCTGAAGCGGGACAGACGGACAGACGGACGGACGACCGAACGCACAGATGCATAAATGGGGTATCAAATCTATTGTTGAAAATGAACTTTTTTGGTACGTCGGGATCGGGTGTTTTTAAGCTCGGGATTTTGGGATTGATCCTTGCGGGATCCGGGAATATATATTTCAATTTCGGGATTTCGGGATATAAATTTCTTTAAATTCTTCATACCGGTATTTCATGTTTTTAAGCCCGGGATTTCGGGACCAGGACCCCTCCGACCATCCCTCAAATTAGCCTTAGTGGGTCTTAGTCATTTAAACAAGATTCATATCCTGCCATTGGCATGTTAATAAGGCTCTCAAAAGAAAAAAAAATCACTGATGGATTGTTCTAGAAGCATATTTTATTAGACTAATAATGGTCTATAAGCATTTACATTTATTTCATGTTGAAGCGGTGCAAATTTTTAAATTAATTGACTTGTACCAACATATTCATTGTAGCTAAGGAGAAGAATAATTGTGGTCTGAGGTCATTAACACAAAAATAGTTGAATTTAACAGTAAGGAAACAAGTATCGGACTATGGAAAAATGGAGATGGCTTTTGATACCTTTTATGAAATTCTCCATACATAATATCTTTTACAAAAAAAAATCCTACAATAGTTCACACGCTGTATATGCCCGCGATTTCGCGGGTGTGTTCTAGTTGTACTTATTTTATCATCAACAGGAGTCTTGTGAGGTGATTTTATTGTGGCATTTATACTTCATTCAGATTTTAGATAATCTTAGTCAGTTTGTATATAAGTTGTTAATCCAAATATATATTTTTTTATCTTTATTGTTTATCCAAAGATTTTTTTTATCTCTTGATAATAAATCAAACATTTTTATTATACAATTGAATTTTATTAACACTATTGACTTGCTCATTTGGTTGCTAAATATTATATATGTAAATATTCAAGGTTTTCAAATGTTGGTAACTATTTTATTTTAACTTTCCAAACAAGATTACTAAAAAATCCGTATAATAATTATATGTCTTGTTGAATAAATTATTAATACTAAAATCTAATCAAAATAAAAAAAATGTAATGATTAAAAATTGAATGACAAATATACAATCTGGAATTAATAAGGGTAGATAACAACCGATTTAAGTTAAATAAATTTATATTAAGTTAAATATAAATGTGAACCGTGTGGATCTAACCATTTCCAGCTATCAGAGAATAAAAAAGATATAACACGATTTTGTGTTCATGAAATTTCGTTGATTCATTGTCAGATCATGAAACAGATAGTCGTTTTACTAGAAATGGGTTAAGCTAGAAAATTGATAAGAAGAAGTGGATTCAAAAACGATTATCAACTCGCGACTACAGTCGATCGTTGATTATCGTTTACGAGTCCGCTTCTTCTTATCAATTCCCTTATACAGAAATAAGTTTTTTTTAAAGAATCAATACATTTACTTGGATCCTTTTTCCGAATTTCCAAGGCACGGTTATCAACATCTCTGTAAAAATGAGGATGTACATGAACAACCGAACTTGAAACCAAATTTGTATAAATATATATATATATATATATATATACAACTCGTCTAAACATCAACCCAACAATGTAAAATTTGTAAATTTGCTTTAGCAAATTTTTGGTTCTTCCCTCGCTGGGATTCGAACCTATGCTACTGTGATATCGTGACATCAAATCGCCTGCACTGCAGCCGTCCCGCTAGACCACACGACCACCTCGGCTCTACTATATATATATATATGATGTGGGAGATTTAAGTAAAATAAATTTGTGGTTACGAAATTCCGTTATAATCTACCAGTATCACATATATTACGTTCCTAAAAATCCTAAACGTGACATAGCAAACAAGTTATGAAATATAAACACATAAGATGGTGCCAAAGGCACGTTACGATCCATAAAAGAAAACAATAACAATGAGGAACATCGTAAAAATATGGAGGTTCCAGCTTAAAACTATTGCAATCTCGACAAAGACAGTTATGTAAGCTTTTTTCGAATTATAAGTTTGACTGTAATTGTGTTACCAACTGAATCCTGGTTAAAGTTGGCATTGAATAAGATAATAAGTACAGCTATTTTCACAATGCAGCATGCAATGTACTGATTAAGGGAAATATTTGTTGCTGTATGACCCTTGTCACATGAATACATGTAACACAAAGTTTGAAAATGTTAAATTCTTACTATCATGACATGCACTTACTTTTATGATAAAAATTATCTTCCTATTACACTCGTATCTATAAAATGTGTGTTTGAACATTGTCTAAGACAATTCTGCCAATGCAAAATTATTTGCAAGACAGTAAACCAAGGAACTCTCTCTCTCTTTGAAAATAGGTCTTAAACTACCAAAAGTATACATGAAAGTCCGTCTTGAAACTTATTCATAAAACTATTTTCTTACAACCAATTAAGAATAAATACTATACTTTTTTTAAGTCTTCCTTAATATGACTATCAAACGTTTTTAACAAATTGATCACGCAAGAATTCTGAAAATGATTTAAACTGGTTCAGTCGCACTTAAATATACACAGAACAGTCATTTAGTATGTGTGTAGAGTTTTGTCTAAGTTTTCTTGCTGTTGCCAAAAAAATGTATGTATAATTGATCATTATTGAGTTTAACAGAAAGTATTGAAATTTCAGATATAGGATCAGTAAATCGTTATACATACCTGTGAGATCATTGCATAAAGCTCAATCACTTATATTGTCTAAAATAGATATTGTTACACATCTCGTATTGCAAATGGCAATTTTCCGTCTAATTCGCATTATGTATCAATTTGATTCCAAGGGGCGTGTCAATGAATTCCCGTTTTGTATAACTAAGAACACAGCTGTACTGAAAGCAAGATAAAATCGATTACTCTGCACTATTTAAAATCGACAAAAATCTTTCACGATATTGATGTTTGTATGCATATGTGAGTTTAAATAATGACATTAAATGACTGTTAAAAATGGGTATACAGATATTTTCCCAAGAACGAAAGGATCATTTTCAGCCTAACACACTTTAAACAAATATATAGAAATAGCTTAATGAGTTCGCATGAAGCATTTTATAAACTCCTCATAGATTCCAGGAATAATCTTGTGTACGCAAAAAAACGCATTTTTTTGGTAAAAATGACTCATCATTGACGCTCGATTTAAAAATGTTAAACCCCAGCAAAGTACGAAGATCAAACAATCATTGTTATATATATATATATGCAAACATAAAAGCTTTACGGTCTTTATATGAACAAGTTTTATCTGTACATCTAGGCCTCAAAGAAATTGAAACATACTGTTAGAGTGTAAAACAGCTACTAAACATTCACCTATAAAAGAAAAAGGGAAACCCATAATAAATACGGCTAATGTTACATATTGTACCTGCTTAATCCTAGATCACTCACTTCCTTTGTCTAAAATTATGCTTGTTATAACATGTCTTGTCTTGCAAATTATACTATACAATACAAGTTGCATAGTTTCGACAAAATATCTTAAAATGATTTCTTAAGACTATAAACTAGATTTATTATAGATACCATGCTTCAAATTGAACATATCAGACACGCAAGTATTCTAAAAGATGTTTAACCGTGACACTCGAATTTCAGTTGTGAGAAGACACTTAGGGTAGACAAAGTAGCATTCAGGATCTAAGATTGCGAACGGTTTTGCCAAATACAACTACGTTGATCTACACCTAGGGTAGAATATCCTCGATAATTTTGAGTGTTTAAAACTGCTTATTAGTTACAACAAACATATCAATGATAAATCATGTCAACACAGAAGTTATCTACGGGGCTGTAAAGCTACAATGTACGAATATGCTAATGCCAATGCGTTTAATACGATTTTTGACAAAACACGTACTTTCTTCAGGACATATTCCCTCTGTACTTTCTAGTTTGGAAGAATTATACATTTTTCCGTTCCAAATGTATGTTAATTATTTTAAGTACAGCATCATTTGTGTTTGATAAATTTGAATATTTCCGAGCTTTTTCAGACAGTCACTTAAGGATTTAAAAAAATTACATGACACTTAAGGGTCAGAAAACATGAACATAATGACATGAATAAAGCATTCAAATTGGTTGAAATAAAAACAGAAGACTAAAATCCAAGCGGATTAATGACATTGTTATAAGTATTTGATACGTGACATGAGTAATATCGTATTCAATAAATTATAAACACCTGGCTCTCAATATTTTGTGTTCTATGCGAATATATACCAAAAGATCCACTGTCGGTGAACAAAGTAAACAAAATTGTGTTAGCTTTTTATCATTTTAAGAACAATTAATCAGAATCAGGTATATCATATAGTTACCAGGTAGATCCTACTAAAGCATGGCAAACTCATATACATCTGTTTTATAATTTAAAAACCTGACATTTAATTTGCATAGTACAATGTAGTTTTCATAAGTTATTCTCAATTATGTTAAAATTTATCTTGAACATGAAAGGCCAATCGAAATGTTTTACAAAGAAAATGTTAACATTAATAAAGAACTTTTATGATCAAGTAAATATGTCCAACCTTCATTAACGTTAATTCAGACATCATTCTTTTCAAAAGCTAAACAGGACATCTGATAATACATAACTCCAAAGTATAGTAATGTTGTAATACAGCGAAACTAATTGTCATTTGAACTGTAACACCGTTTAGAAGTTACACAGTTCAAATCTATGTAATTATGTAATAGTATATTACTGTTTACAATTACGTTGAAAATAGATATTCATTTTGTACACTTTTAACGTTATGACAATGTAAAACTTTACTTGTACCTGGCTAGTAGCGGTAACAATTTCACTGGCAGGATCTCACAAAACGCAACCCGAACAAAGATACATTGCGCAAATTAAGAAACGTGGACATTCATTACACGAACGAAGGAAAAACGTTCATTAGCAAAATAAGAAGTTACATTTCACAAATCAAGAAGTGTAGAAATTCATGTGATGTTTAGGAAAAGGGAACGTTAAAAATTAAGAAATTGCATTGAAAAAATAAAGAAATTGCATATTGCAATTAAGAAACTACATTTTACAAATTAAGAATTGTATATATATGGCTGATATTCCCTTCCATATTTACGTTACAATGAATGGAGAAATACGCGTCAGTGAGACAACAATCAAAGGACATATGAAATTAAAATATCCATAAACGATAAAAAAAAAAAAAAAAAAAAAAAAACACCTTAGTATCGTCATGAGTTCACTTCAAGTCTCCAGCATACATGTATTAAGAGTATCTTAATAAATCAAATAAAGACATACGAGTACTTGAAAAAATGCATTTAAGTGGAAATACAATTTCAAATATTAACTTCTGATAAAAAAGTGAAGAAAATAAACATCGATTTAGGCATTTCATATGACAAATGAATTCTTGCGTAGTCAATAACTTGTATATTAATTCAAATATCAAGTTAAAGCTGATGGATTTATCTTTAACTTTAAAATTATTTGTCCCATAGTACTACAATTGTAATTTATTGTTTAAAAAACATCCTCTATGAAATAACTGCGAAATAACTGTTATATGTGGCCTATTGATGACATTCAAATTGTTATGTTAAATCGTACATAGAGAGATGTATACAAGGTTAAGCCAAACCAGGTTAATAAAGAAAAAAAAATATTATTTTATTTTTTGAGGTGTAATAACTAGACCTAGTTGTAAATTCTTGAGTTACCAATAACTGGTATATTGATCCAAAGACACAAGTACCCCGGTAATGACATAATTGAAAAAAATTTACTAAAATTGTCCGTTTATAAATTTGAAATTAATGAGAAACTAAGGTTTCAACTTGCTCAGGAAAGTAGGCTTTAGATGAATTTCAATTGGCTATTTATCTAAGGTATTTTTGACAAATACAGTGGAGATTAGTTCTAACCTCTCAATAAAACTGTCAGAATAATCTGTCATAGAACTGTTCTAACCTGTCCTAGAACAGTTCTAGCTAGAACAGTTCTACCCTAGAACTGTTCTAGGTAGAACTGTCAGGATCAGTTCTAGGTAGAACTGACTAAATCAGTTCTAGGTAGAACTGTCAGGATCAGTTCTAGGGTAGAACTGTCTAAAACTGTTCTAGGTAGAACTGACCAAATCAGTTCTAACTGTAGAACTGTCAGCAGAACTGACCAAATCAGTCAGGACTGAAGAACAGTTCTAAATGACGTCACTGCAGAAAGGGCACTTTAGAATTTAGAAGAAAAAATCAGTTCCAATTACTTTACCTTATATTATAGCGGATTTTTCTATATTTTTACTGATCAAAATTTACATGTACAAATATCAAAGTGGATAGGAGGTTATCCAACTCATCGGAGAATTATTTTTATAAGATTGCAAATGAAACATCATTGTTTACGTTTCTTCGTTCCCCATCTTTAACAGTCTCTTCATAAATATACCTCTGCATTTAATTCATGGAAATTTAATCTTAATTTACCTTGTTTGCCTTGGATTTACATTCATGATTTAGGATTCTGTTTTGACAAATGTTCAAACGAAAATTGTACAGTGGATGGATTATGGGATTAATGAAATCAGTGTTGTTAAACGTAAAAAAAAACTATGTACATCAAGTTGCATTAGCTAGTTGCCAAACTTATCCATAACGATTATGAATAATATCTGGGAGTCCTGAAAGTCTGAAAATTATACTCGATCTGAACATAAATGAAATATTTGCCACTAGACGTAAGGCTACAAACAAAACCAATCATTGTCCTTCTTAAAATTATATATTAACAGTCATGACAATATATATAGTCAGTATACTATTCCAAGAAGAGAACTTCTCATACATGTACTTTTCATTTTAAAATAAAGTATATGAATCAGTCATGTGAGTGTTGGATTGTGCCGTTAAATAGTTTTGTTTAAAAAAAACCATCATGAACTACTGACTTAAAAAGTCACTTTTGTGACGGTTCAATATTTGATAATTTAAGTTTGGATGTAACGGGTCTTCTGACGTTATTTTGTTATCAACGCCCATAGACATAAGTTAGTCATGTGAACGTAACATCATCAACGTTTTTTTATGGTTTGCCAAGGTTTAAACATTTTGTTAAAATGAAATTTTGAATCAAATTATAACATGTATAAGAAATGACTGTAATATTTTTTCTGTCTATTCGAAATAACGTAAAAAATGTGGTGCATACTGTTAAAAAACCCGCTACGCGCATTTATTAGTGTGCACTAAATTTTTTATGTTATTTCTTCATAGACAGAAAAAATATTACAGTCATTCCTTAAATAGTAATATTACATGTATTATCGATACAGAGAGGAAATAATGGCGCTCTTAATGATGTGGATAAAATTTGGTGTCCTCTTTATCATACAATATCTGTCCTGACTTAGAAATATTATTGGTTTACAATGAAGCCATATATATTGACATGATAAAGAATATATAGATATAGGAAGATCATGAAGATGTGGTGTGAGTGCCAATGAGACAACTCTCCATCCAAATAACAATTTAAAAAATAAGTAAACCATTATAGGTCAATGTACGCCCTTCAACACTGAGCCTTGGCTCACACCGAAAACAACAAGCTATAAAAGGTCCCATATGTTCAGTTTTGGTTGATGCGGTCAAATAATTTTGTTATTAAAATGACTCAGTCTGATATATCGAAACTTCTGAAATTTGTTAACAATTCAATATTTTGAATAAAGGACATGCTGTCATTTGAATTATACAATCCATCGTGATCGGTTGTTGTCTGCTCTATGGTTGGGTTGTTGTTGCCCAGACACATATTTTTGTTCAATGAGTCAGTCTGAGATATATGAAAACTAGCTGATGTTTGTTTCTGATGCGATATTTTGAATAAAAGTAGGAAATGATGGCACTCTCAATCAATGCGATTTTTTTTTGTGGTTGTTGATTTCCAATATTGCAGTTTTTTTATAAACTACAGTCCCTCTTGACCTAAAATTGTAACTGATATACTGTCCAACTATATAGACTTGCATAAAAAAAAAGAAAATATGGTCATTTTTGGTTGATGCGGTCAAACGATTTTATTACACGACTCAGTCTTAAGTATGAAAACTACCGATATTTGTTTACCGATTCAATACTTTGAATAAAAAGAGGATATGGTGGCACTATAAATTCATGCTAACAAAATTTTGAAGTCATTGTTTTCCAAAATTGCTGTAACTTGTATATTATAGTCCCTCATGACCTAAAATTATAACTGAATTACTGTGCAGCTATATACTAAGCAGATTTGTAGAAAGAAAGAGCAAATAAGGTCAGTTTAGATTGGTGCGGTCAAAATATTTTATTACACGACTCAGTCTGAAGTATGAAAACTACTGATATTTGTTTACGATTCAATACTTTGAATAAAAAGAGGTCATGCTAGCACTTTAAATTCATGTGAACAACATTTTGAGGTCATTGTTTTCCAATATTGCTGTAACTTGTATATATATTACAGTCCCTCTTGACCTAAATTTATAACTGAATTACTGTGCAGCTATATAGATTTGCAGGAAGCAGAGGCGGATTTAGGGGGGCCCAGGGGGCCCTGGACCCCCCCCCCCCCTTTTTGGGAAAAAATTTGGTTGCTTATATAGGGAATCACTGAAGCGTGACTGGAGCGGGCCCCCTCTTAGGTCAGTCAGTGGGCCCCCACTTATTAAAATTACTGGATCCGCCACTGGGAAGAAAGAGCAAATAAGGTCAGTTTAGATTGATGCGGTCAAAAGATTTTTGTATAACAGGTCCGTCATAGGTATGAAAACTACTTGTAAAAAGATATCACATTTGTTTACAATTCAATATTTTAAATAAAAAGAGGACATGCTAGTACTATAAATTGAGTGCAAATAAAATTTTGAAATCATTAATGTTTTCCAATATAATTGGTATCCTTGCCTAAAGATAAACTGGATTCCTGCAGTTTGCAGCTAAATGTATATAGATTTATATGATGAAAGTAAATATGATCAGTTTAAGTTAATAGTGGCTCAATGGCAGATCCAGAGCGGTGGGGGACCCCCTTTTTTGACGATCAATGCATTTGAATGAGGACATTTAGTTGGACTCCCCCTCCCCTTTTAAAACTGCTGGATCCGTCCCTGGTGGTTTGGGCCAGAATAACATATTACACAAAGATTAAGGTCAGATAATTTTTTTATGTAAAATGAGCCATCCTGACTCCCCAAATGACAAATGTAAAACAATTGAAATAAAAATGCCCCCCCCCCCTTTTCCCAATACTAACGGCTTAATCTATTTTCAAAAATGAAAGATAAGCAAATAATTTATGTAACACATCAACAAAAAAAAATCACTGAATAACAGGCTCCAGACTTGGAACAGTCACATACATGCAGAATATGACGGGGTTAAACATGTTCTCTTGCCGACGAAAAATTTGAAATAAAACCGGCAAAATAGCAGAACTCTTTATAAGATTAATCGCTATTTTGCCGAAGCTTTTATATTAAGACAAAGAGTTCTTAAAACTTATAAATCAATTCTAGACGTAGAATTTATAAATCAATTTTAGCCGTCGGATTTAAAAATCAATTCTAGCCGTAGAATTTATAAATCAATTCTAGCCGTAGAATTTGTAATCAGAACTGTTCTAGTAGTAGAACTGGCAAAAACTGTTCTAGAGTAGAACTGTCAGGATCAGTTCTAGGTAGAACTGTCCAAATCAGTTCTAGGGTAGAACTGTCAGGATCAGTTCTAGGTAGAACTGTCCAAATCAGTTCTAGGTAGAACTGACCAAATCAGTTCTAGCTAGAACAGTTCTAACCTAGAACTGACTAAAAGGTGTCAGGCTGACAGTTCTACGTACTGTCCTAGAACAGTTCTCCTGACAGATTCTGACAGATTTAATGAGAGGTTAGAAGTGATCTCCACTGTAGCTCTTCAACAGTTTCGGTATTTATAAATCTTCGGATTTCAAATGTTTGGCTTTGAGCGTTCCTGATTAAGGTAAATCCAGAAAAGCGCGTCGGTCGCAATAAGTTATTAAAAGTGTTGTTTTAATTTTTTTTATCGTCCTTTGGGGTTTTCTTTATCAAGAATATAATCACAAGTGTAAAAAGTGTACCCCCCCCCCCCCCTAAACATAGAATTGTGAGCATATTTTGAAGCAACTTTTATGTATGATTTAATATGTTATTACCTGTCCCAAAGAACTACACTACACTGTAAAATATTTATTAGAAAAAGCAGTTACGATTTATTCAATTTGAAATTATTGTGTAAAAGACATGTTCTACAAAATACATAAATTTTGTATATGTGGCCTATTAATGACATTAGAATTGTTATGTTAAATCGTACATAGAGAGATTTATATAAGAATAAGCCGAACCTGATAAATAAAGAAACATATAATTATTTTATTGTTTTGAGGTGCAATAACTAGACCTAATTGTATTCCATACATGTAGTTACAAATGTACCAGGTAAATCACTAATACCAGTGTTTTATCAATCAAAAGCATGTCACTTTTTTTGAATTATATTCATAAAATTAATCTGACATGTGTACATATATTGTAATTATACTTAAAAGTAAACAAAACCTATTTGAGTGTCTTTAATTGCTGTCAAACATCAATTCATAGCTGAGCTTTTCTTTTCAAATTATCGCCAACATAGAAAAGTGTCTTTCATATGTAAAGTTCGATCACGTCCATCCTCTTGAATATTAATAAGAGGATATACAATATCATCTATAGACACAACTATATATAAAAATATATTTAACAAATTCAGAATAAAGGACAGTTAAATGCCGATGATATAACAACTCAAGGACATATGCAATGGAGATGTCGATAAAGGATCATTAAAGATTGAAAATTGTCCCCAGTGCAGAACAACTGTGATTAGATTTTATATTTAGAGACTATCATGGATTTGTACTTTTAAAACAGTCAAAATAAAATCGTAAGAAATTTGACGAAATGCAATGAGCCCTGTTATAATAGCCTATTTATCTTATTTTCAATACTACGCACAACCTATTAAAATAGACCAACCCCAAGAATGTATGTAATTAATCGTATGGTGTGATCTGTGTTCAAATAATCTATAACAATTTATTTACTGTTAATCTTTGTTGAGTTGACATCATTGAATTTTGTATACGGCTATAGCGTTTGTATCGGTTGACATTCATGTTTGTGTTAAAACAAAAGTTGTTACTTGATATATGTGCTTTTGAAAATCATTCAAGTATTCAGAAAAAGATTGATATATATTTCTTTTGGTTTTTTTTAATAGAAGAAAGTTCGTGGATTTATGAATCCTCTTTTCTCATGCAGCAACACTCAAGACGCGCATGTCGAGACAGTATACTGCACCAGTTTGAATCCTCATGCCCTTCAACTTTGTACTAGTAAGGCTTTATAAATATTTTGATAATAGCGTCACTGATGAGTCTTATGTAGATGAAACGCGCGTCTGGCGTACTAAATCATAATCCTGGTACCTTTGATAAATATTGATACGAATTCCCCAAGCTTACATCTTTTATCAAGTTTTCTGCTAACAAGGAAATCTTTTCAAGAAGTGAATCGATAATAAACTTTCGAAAAATGTTACAGACCCGAGTTGGATATGTTCTTATTGTCGTTACCATAACCCCTCTTCTTTCCCTTGAATGTAACATCGTGAAATATTATGTTTCGGATATCAGCGATACATTTAAGGTAGCACAATACAAAGATGTTATACCTTCAATTCCCTAGTTTGAATTTGCTATAACTTTCTTTATAAAACTTGAAAATTTATAAAAGTGATTTTTATGGATAGCTACCAGATTACTTTTTCAAATTAATGTAATGTTAGTACTATAAAACAATTATGTATTTAATTATAATTTAAAATGTGTCTACACATTTTTACAAGTAATTTCCACTTTCAATTGGAATTAGCTTCTTCATTGATACCCCGAGAGGGTTGATTTTATAATAAGTTGTTCCTAGAGCCATTATCTACAAAAGAGTGTCTCAGATGTTTGTTAAAATCTGTAAAGCAAATTTAAACACCTCATCAAACATTATCTACTTTTATGTGGTGAGAATGTTTACACTAATTACAGCTTTATGAGAGAATGGAATACGACAGCGATAATTTTAGACAATTCTATGTTACTCATGCTGTGTTGATTAAGATATGTTGAAATTTCTTGTGTAGTTATAGAGATGTCCGAGCTGAATTTATTCAAGTGAACTGACCAAAATTTGTCATTAATTGCATAATAATTGATTATATAATGATTGCATAACAAAAATATTGCAATCATTTACAAGATTAAATTTTGATCTATCTACAGTACATGTACCTCTTTTATTAATTTATGTTCGGTCATAAGAATGTAACAGCATTTTAAAGGTTGGTGATTGAAAGTAAAAAAATCTTTGTATTGTGCTTCCTTAAAATCAAAATAAGGAAAACAAGTAAAAAAAATGAAATTATCGCATTTTTGTGATAAAAATGCTTGTAAATGGTTTAAATGGATTAAAATATATCAAACATACATTTTAAAAAATAATATCAACATGATCATTGAAAAGTCATGCCAGTGAACTTTCGTGGAATCCCTTAAAAAAATAATGTTACTTTGGAGGATGAGAAGAGGTGGATCTGAATTGAAAAAAAATATATATGTTTGTTTTCGGCTACCAAAAGATGTTTGCTTTGTTCAAAAATTGGGGCTGACATGACTTGATTTGTACGGGGAAGATAAGGTTATCGTCATGTTTGATGGCACACTGTTATAAAATTTTTGGTGAAACATTGCGTCATAGTGGATGGACATATGCCCTCACTGAAGCCGATATTGCAACACTTAGAACGGCAGATTATTTTTATGTATGTTCAAATGTACCTATATGCTAGAACTAGACACAGAAAACTGCATGTTTTTTGCTTGAATTGTTAATGTCGGCTTACGAAAGCTAAACGCAAAAAAAAAATAATTATGTCATGACTCTGTGACGTTCAATGCTTTGATAGACTGGTGTAAGGAAATAGATTCATCTCGATCACAGTTTGATTCCTGGCGTTCATTTATAAATTAAGAACTTCTTGTGCTTTTGGTAGTATGCTCATTTCATGAGTAATATTTCGTACTCTACAAACAGTCCATATAAAGCATGATACATTTTGTTAGGTCTTGATGGTGTAAATTATGCTCGATCGTTACCTATCCATCTTCGAGATATGGCTTCGTTACAGGTGGCAATGTAATTTGAAAAATGATAATTTCACTGTAATGATGGTGTAATAAGTTTAACCGATGATCCATTTCTGACAAATGGATGGTAGCTTGACCCAAAGTCAGTAGACTAGAAGATGAATTTAAAATACTAGTGGTTTGAGTCATTCTACAACAGAGGAACGACATGATGGAGACTCTACGAAAAGCCTAAAGGATTTCTTTAAAAAGCTTCAAAGGCTTTGTAAAGTGATGAACGAGTTTAGAAATCCATTTCTAGAAGATTCATTAGATTTGTAAATAATACTCTATTTAGGAAGTTGTTGATTCGGAAGCAGGTAAGATATGTATATAAACTCCAAGGTACATGTATTGGTTGAAATAATACGAAAATCTTTTGAAGCAAATGCAAGCTAAGGAGAACCTGATTTTTATAACAAGATAAAAAAGAACAACTTCATAGTATGGCCGTAAAATGAAACACTGCAAACGTATTTGTCAAAAACGAAATAAAGCTAGAGAACCTTTAAAGCGATTGCGATATCTTTTCTAGGCTTTTTATTTCTTGTAACAGTAGACAGCTTGACTTGGAATATTACTTTATCTATAAAAACCAAACTGCTCTTCTGTCTTTGTACCAGTGTGTCACTTTAAACAGTGCTCACTTTAAATTGCTGTCAATGGGTATATTTGAAACTTTCTGCGATTTGCTGATTAAAATTATGACGCATTTATCGTTGGTGTGACAGCAATGGTTAATTCGACGCCACCAAGCTGGGCAAAGATATTTGATGATTATGCAAATGATGTCATTCTGCCTAACATAAAATCGAACATCGATAAGAACAAAAGAATACACATTCTATTTGAAGTTTACTAAATGAATAATGTAAAGGCTGTGTCGTCAACTTTGTACTTGTTTGGCTTTATAAATATTTTGATATGAGCGTCACTGATGAGTCTTATGGAGATGAAACGTGCGTCTGGCGTACTAAATTATAATCCTATTAAACTATTTACACCACTGGGTCGATGCCACTGCTGGTGGACGTTTCGTCCCCGAAGGGTATCACCAGCCCAGTGGCCAACACTTCGGTGTTGACATGAATATCAATAATGTGGTCATTTTTATAAATATCCTGTTTACAAAACTTTTGATTTTTTTCGAAAAACTAAGGATTTTCTTATCCCAGGCATAGATTACCTTAGTCTTATTTGGCTCAATTTTTGGAATTTCGGATCCTCAATGCTCTTCAACTTTGTACTTGTTTGGCTTTATAAATATTTTTATATGAGCGTCACTGATGAGTCTTATGGAGACAAAACGCGCGTCTGACGTACTAAAGTATAATCATGGCTCCTTTGATTACTACAAGACAAAGGCAGGGTTCTTGTGCTATACGGAAAGGTTCTGGTAGGACAACAAGGGGTTGGAGTAGTTTTTTCCGTAAAGATGACAACGAAACAAAAAAAATCAAGTTACTTGCCGACAGAATTGCTCCTTTAGAGTCTAATAAAAATGTGTATGTTACTCATGGTGAAAAAAATATTTGTAATTTCAATAAGGATACTTCCCAGCTATTCCTTTGTATTCATAAAGAAGCAGATACATAAATGTATGTCCATTTTCGGCATGATTATGAAAATCGTTGTTAAAACTAATTTAAGATAGTACTGACGCAGATATAGTAGTGTTAAGAACTGCAGCAGTCCCAAATTAGGTTGAACAAATTGTCGATCGGTTTTGGAAGAATTTAAGACTTTTGATGGCTTCCTGTACGTGACATATCAAATGCGTGTGCATGGTCCTCGTGTAGCTGCTCTTCCTTTCTACCATGCATTGTTTGGATGTGACTCTTTGTCAGATTTGTGTGGGAAATGGAAGAGTTCAGCTTAGGGAAGTATTTCCAGATGTAACGGACTTTTCTTTTTCTCACTTAAGTATGAAGACACAGACATGAACATCATAGGTCCATTTGTTTTCATCTTGTATGAAAAACATCTCCATTTGCTGTTAACGAGCCATGATGTGAATTATTTACCAGGAAGCAGCGGTATTGTGATGCAATTCCGACTTAAGGAGGTTCTTTTCCGGGGCACATCAAAAGAGAAGCATATCGAGGAGGAAATGTTTGGACTCAGTCTGATTAATGTATTTGATAGGTACATGTATCAAGTCATGAAAACTGGGGGTTGATGACAGAAAAATCAGTGACAGTTGGAAACCGCATTGGGCTTCTTTGACTGTCGTGGCATCCTCGTGTCAGAAGCTTTTGAAATGCGGATGCAAAAAATCCAGCCGTGTTGGTATCTGTAAATGATCCTGTTCAGGCCTTCGTTGCACGGTTATTTGTATTGACAACTGTCAGATAGTTATAAGATAATCAACATGTCATTCTAACCAAACTGGACATTTTATCTGAACAAAGAAAGTGATTTCACTTGTAAAGTTGATGAAAATTAAAAAAAAAATGCATTTTTATTTTTTTGGCAGCCATTTTGGAACCGGAAGTCACCTTTTTTCTTCCTTTATGTTTTGTTTTGTCGTACTTTAGGAACTTTAATTTACGTTTTATCAAAACTCACATTGGATTATACCTTTAACACAGCTTTCAAGGAGTTACGAAATGTAGTCAATTTCTATGATGCCATTTGAAAAAATGAGCGGTGGCCATCTTGAAAAAATGGATTTTTGTTGATGGGCAGCAGCTTATTTTTTTTAAATCATCATTTATTAAACCTTTATACCAATTTTCATGCTTGTATCACGATTTGCACAATTATTTCCATAATATCATCCACTACATGTAGAGTATTGTACCAAATACAACATGACTGAACTGTATCAACTATTTATATCACGAAATAGCTGTTTTTGACAGAATATAGTTGAATTTTTTCCCTATTATATCATTGATATCATTGGTGAAAATGTAGGCTGTAAAAAGTGGGGTAAACTTTTGTAAGGACAATAAAAAAAGAACCATAAAAAAACATAAAAAAAGTAATAGTAGGGATTGCGACGTCAAAGACTTTATATCTGCCACTGTACAAAATATGGAAAAATTAACTTTCTAAAAACTACTGAATTAATGTTTTTAGAGGCAGAAAAGTTAGATAAAAGTAGATATCTCTGAAGCAAAGATTGTATTTTGTTTCAAACTGTAATATATGTGTACGAAATAATTCTTTTTTTAAAGTTTATTTACGATTACGAAAGCGTGTTGATCGCAATAAAATCAACGGTACCAATTTTGTTGCACCAGATGCGCATTTCGACAATACATGTCTCTTCAGTGATGCTCGTGGCCAAAATATTTGAAATCCAAAGCTTATATAAAAGACGAAGAGCTATAATCCAAAAGGTCCAAAAAGTATAGCCAAATTCGTGAAAGGAATCAGAGCTTTGCCTGAGGGAGATACATTCCTTAATTTATAATAATTTTAATATTTTGTAACAGCAAATTTTAATAACACAAAAAATCCGTATTTTCATGCCAGTACCGAAGTACTGGCTACTGGGCTGGTGATACCCTCGGGGACTAATAGTCCACCAGCAGAGGCATCGACCCAGTGGTAGTAATAAAATCAACGGTACCAATTTTGTTGCACCAGATGCGCATTTCGACAATACATGTCTCTTCAGTGATGCTCGTGGCCAAAATATTTGAAATCCAAAGCTTATATAAAAGATGAAGAGCTATAATCCAAAAGGTCCAAAAAGTATAGCCAAATTCGTGAAAGGAATCAGAGCTTTGCCTGAGGGAGATACATTCCTTAATTTATAATAATTTTAATATTTTGTAACAGCAAATTTTAATAACACAATAAATCCGTATTTTCATGCCAGTACCGAAGTACTGGCTACTGGGCTGGTGATACCCTCGGGGACTAATAGTCCACCAGCAGAGGCATCGACCCAGTGGTAGTAATAAAATCAACGGTACCAATTTTGTTGCACCAGATGCGCATTTCGACAATACATGTCTCTTCAACGTTCGGGAATGGCGGTCGTTTTTTAGCAGCACTAAGCATATTTCGTCTGTTATCGCTTTAAACCTAGTCATCAGAAATACATCAGAGATGACTAAAATGAAAGCCTTTTAGCTCATTAGAATATTTAGGTAGGTATAAAGCTTCTTTTCATCCATTAACTACCGTAAATTTTCGTAAGACCATAAGCGAATTACAAAATGTCTATCTCAGTACTTGCGCATATATGAAATACTTGCCACTGGATTTTGAAGCAAGAAAAATCAAAATCACACATGGATTCATATAAAACAAATCAATCTACAGTAATGAAGCATTTCTTAGTTGGTAAGACTGATGCACTCGTGTGATAGTTGGCGTTTTCATCCACCACCAGATAAATTTATTCAAATACAAAATGTTCATGCATTGAATTATATCAATTGAAATAAATATATATAAAATACTTTTATTTATTCAACGAGTTTATTTCACTTGTAGGTAACAAATCCGAAGTATTTTATAGTCTAAATTAATACTAAAAATTTTATATTTCACAAACAAATTTACGAATATATATTGCATAGTTGGTAACAGTTTTAAAACAATATCCGCGGCAAAGTTTTTTAAAAGATATTCAAAGTTTTGCATTGAAAGACATATCCTTATAGTAACTTTAACTGATATGTATCTAAAAAAAAACTAAAAGAAGCTTTAATTTCGGAGTTCAGTGTGGAGTTCAGATCAAAGAAAAAGTACAAGTATACATTATATGTCTTTTTTTCTGCTATTTGGTCGGATTGTTGTCTCTTCCGCAATTTCCTGTTTTCATTTTATATTAGTTTTGGGAAAGTATGCTATTCCGCTTTATTGATGTGGTACATGTGCATACCTGTAACAATTTACCCAAGTAGATGCTATGACCCATTATTAGGTTAAATATTTTTTTAAGAAATGTCATAATGTTGTGGTTATACCTTCAAAGTATACCTTAGAAGCTATCATACTTTTTATTTTGTTATTGATGAAGACTCTTTGGAAATAGTCTGGATGATATTTCGGGAATTTAAGTTCTTACGTTTTCAGAAGAAGATACCATCATAATATTATCTTAACATGATCATATTAAATGTATTGTAATTCATAACATATAATGAGATTGGTCATATTTTTTGTCCATATTTTGAAATGAAAGTATAAGTGGCTGTGCAGGATGCATGAATACGTAGCCATGTCCGGTCACAATAGGGACGAGTCAGGGGTCTGGGGAAGAAAGAGTTTCACACTTACTGCACGTTAAGAACTTTTGCAATAACTCTTTTGTCGGTCCATGTATGGTTGTTTGCTGATGCAAGGGGGAACAATTATGTCTCTATTCCTTATACACATGCACAGTCCATTTTCCTTATAACTGGTGGCTGTTGAAATATCCCCACTTTCCCCAAACGATCCCTAAAATACCTTTCAAATCTATTGATATTTTGTTCTCATCTTCAATGTATTTGAAGTATTTGCCACTGTACATGAAACAAAATGCATTATATTTTCATCTTGACTCAAGAGTGAAAGGATTTGTATAACGTTACATAACAGCAACGTTACAACAAATTAATTTGCAATAAAAATCACAAATACATATTCTTTTTAATTATGCACATAACTTGATTATCATATTGACTGCAATTTTTAACTCAAAGGCGCCAAAAAGGAAGACACACAGCTTAGCTTCTTTTATCTAATATTACTACCTAAAATCTTGAAGTCATCATGGTCTTTGCAGAGGATCCATATGGAAAGATAGATTGAAACTTGGTTTTCTTTAATTGTATCATTTTAAAAAAAATGGTAGAAAGGGTGGAGACATATACTGTTCTTCTCCTTTCATCCTTCCCTTTGACCCACCAACCGAACAATGGTAGCCTTACTAAATACTTGATGCACTTCTAAAATAAGAAACTGGTATATGCTCAAGTCATTTGGTCATGTACAATGAAGTACATGTAAATAAAAAAAAATCAAATTAAAAAAAATCGTTTTTCAATTGTTCTGTGATCACTATTATTTAAATTTCCCATGCATATTTCCCTTTGCAAACTAAGATTTGTATGGACAATGATCATACCATGCATACATTATTAAAATTAGTTAATTTTTGAAATCTTTCTGCTCATTCTGTGTATGACGTGTGCTGTGGTATTTATATTACTAAGTCTTAAAGTATTTTTAATGGTAAATTGAAATGTTGGCAGACCATGAATACCATGCAGATGATTAGGGTCAAAGGTCAAACATATAAATACAAACTTTGGCCCCTATTATATTTCTATTATCTATATATTTCAAATAATTCATGCTTTTTGTGTATTTATTTCACTTTAAAAAAATCCTACAGAGTCCCTAGTAATAGTCTAGTAGTAAGTCCGTGACAATTACACTTTTCATTTGTGTAAAGGGAGGAGATTCAAAACGACATATTTCTAATTTTACCAAGCTCTTGGCCGTACGTTTATAATATTTTGTATATTTAAAACCATAAGTAATCGATGTGATAGTGCATACAGCAGAACATTAACATGACATATAACTTGATTCATACATGGAGGTGTCCTGCAATTCCACCAATGAAGGACATTTAAATGCAATAAATATTATTCAAAATTGTAATACATTATTGTTTATGATTTTACTGTACTCGACCTATTTTGCCAGTCTAAACCATACTTAACCATAGGTTTGACCAATACTCGACCAGTCTGAACCATACTGGACCACATAACCTGTACTTTTTTTTAATTTTTCAAGTAATCAATTTCTTTTTAACTGACATATATAACAACAGCCAACAAAATCAATGAATTGTTTAACCTTATTTTAGAAACATATCTATTATTATATTTTGGGATAGTCTTTTTGATATTATATATAATTTATATCAAAAAGGGATAACATCAAAGAAATTAATACAATTGTTCTTCTGATTGGTGCTGAAATAAAAAGTATTACCTTTGCTTGGGGTAAACTCTTTAATAAGATCACACCTGGTCAGAGGTATTAAATTTGGAATAACATTTGTTCAAAATTGCAACATCCTGTTTAACTTACATATCAAAGACTTTCGATTATACTAGATAAGTAATACCCGAGTTTAAGAAAATAGGATTACCTTTTAACCTGTGAAACACACATGTACTGAGGTATTTTTTTTTTAAACATTTCCTAAATTGATAAAAAAAAATCAATTGATAGATACAAATAATTGGTTTAAGTTGGTAAAGACATGGTCGAGTAAGGTTCAGAACAGGGCGAGGATGATTCAGACTAGGTCGAGCATGGTTCAGTCTTGTATAAAATATAAGTACCGGTCGAGTACAAGTTCAGACTGTTACGTACGGTTCAGACTACAGTCGAGTATTATCAGGTAAATTTCAGACTAATTCAGACTGGTCGATTAAAAATCAGTACAGTCGAGTACAAATATAGGCCATTTCAGACTGTTACTGGCTTGTAGTGATATATCATGATATCGACGATTTAAGTGTTCAGCATTTTGATCAAATCATCCTCAGTGTATTTTCTGATAGAATGAGTGTGTGTTTATACCAAATAAGATGTATAATTACCCAATATAAGAAATGTTTATCTACGGTTATATTTTTTATAGAAAAGGCTTTATTGAGATGATGAAGTCCAATTGAGCAAATAGATTACCAATGTAAAGTGGAGGAAAGTGAAAGATATATTTGAGTTTAAAATTGCAAAGATTGTTGCCGAATGAAAGTAAATGTATTCTTCTTTATTCAAACTACATGGTATGTGTGTTTTATTAGCATGATTAGTACACTCATGGACATGACTTTCAAATAGAATATTTAGTTAAGATATCAGGTAAGTCGAATATATTACGTTTAAAATTTTAAAACTATAGGGGGAAAGCCATCTTTCTTGATATTGGCGTTGCGAAAACTTAATTTGAAACAAGTAAATGCAGTAAAAAAACATATAATTATAATAAACAAATAGGACAGTGGCAACTTGCATCCAAGGATCACAAATACTTTTTTGATATCAAAATAGCCAGTTTAAAATTATGAAATGATTATGTTATTTAAATAGGTTTACCTTACAATAGACAAAGAAAACTGACAAACTGGCAAAAGGGACACAACCCAACTAGTTTATAAGAAGAAAAATTACTACATTTGTGCAAAAGATTCCGTATAAAAACAGTTCTCATTCTACAAATGGTACCTGCTATTATATTGCAAAAAAGGATACTGCGGCTAAAGTTAGAAACAAAAAACAAAGAACATAAGATTCAGGCAAGAAAATTCATAGCTCCATTTAATGTAATTTAATGAACACAAATGTTTAAAAATTCCACTCTAGTAGAAAGGTACAAATTCATTATCTTTCAAATTACGTTTTGAATAATGTCTTTTAGTTGATTCAATCACAGATTGTCCTTGAAATAACCTTTTTATTTCTGTTGTACATACTTGAATTAATGCAAATATACCCCAAATTGAGCGATAATTTGGATACTTTTAAATACTTTGCTACCAAATACTCAGAAATAAATATGTGTATGTGTGGCAATTTTTTTTTTTTATTTGAGGCAGGTAATTCACAATGTTTTTATGTTTTCAGAAAATATAGTCAGTTTGAAAGTAAAGCCTCTGGTAAGCAGGTCATCTGACATTTGGTATTTAAGAAATGACCGTAATAATTCTGTCTGTCTATGCAGAAATAACATCAACAGCTTAGAGGGTTATTCTAAAGTGTGCATCACATTTTTTATGTTATTTCGAATAGACAGAATAAATATTACGGTCATTCCTTAAATCTTTTCCTTAATACATCAACCATTTAATGACAATGAAAACCAACATAGAATGATATAATCAAGAATGCAACGAATAGTTGTTAGCAAATGACCCTAGGGAGGTGCTTTTTTCAATCCTTACCTAAAAATAAAAATTGTGGAGAATTTTCGCATTACCGTTCACACTACATCTTCTATTCATTTTTTCTTTCCATGTATTTTTTTTAATATCTGTTATTTAGATTGTACGATAAGTGCTTCTTTTTAAAGCTATATACTTTTATTATGTGGACAAGTGAAAAACATTCATTATGCTTAACAAAATTAACAATTATTTGTGACACAGTGATGACTGTTGTTCCCCTATTTTGACAATTTTATCTTATGTCTGTTTTGTTCACGCACCGTTGTAAATATAATGACATTTGATGCGACTGTCATACAAGTGAGAGGTTTAGCGCCATAAAACCAGTTCAATCCACCATTTTCTACATTTTGAAATGCCTGTTCCAAGTCAGGAATATGATAGTTGTTGTCCATTCGTTTGATATGTTGTATCATTTGAATTTACCATTTGATTGGAATTTTCCGTTTTTAATTTGCCTCGAAGTTCAGTTTTTTTGTGATTTTACTTTTTGATGGAGTTTTGTATACAGGGAACTTCCTGTGATGTCGATTCATCGATCGCAAAACCTGTTCAAATGTATGTTATGTAGATTTATTCTATTGTCAGAACGTGAAGTTGTTGTTTATGCCAATTTACAGTAAGTACAGCATATATACAAAATGTGTAGTGATACAATGTATATGCGTTGTTGTGTATATAAATCGTGAGACGTTAATAAATTGTTTATCAATCTTTCTACGATAATGAGGATCAACACCTACATTGAATACTTTTGGTTTCTCGTAAGACCAAAATACATAAATTATTGATTTTTATTTTAATCTAATGATCATCGAAATCTCAAATTGAAAGTTAAAATTTGTTATAAAAAATAGTCCATGCGAGTGCTGTTTTGATTATAGTAGACGATAAATGAATCTTCTTACCTAAAATGAATATGCAGATATTTGCATGTGCATTCATAGGTGTAGCTTAGATATTCATACGTGCTATCAGATGTTTCACATTGATTTTTACAGGATAATTTACAACTTAATTGTTTACTGTATCGAACGTTTGTAAAGTTTAACAGAGATAACATTGACGTGAAATGAATGGCAACAGGTGGTGGAAATTTAAAATAGCCCGTTAATTCGAATCAATGTTATTTATTTAGGATTTGTCGTTATGAAACAAAAAAACAGGGTATATATTTTGTTCTAAAAATACACAAAAAAGCAATATCTAAACATAGATTGAAATGATTGATCAATGTTTATTTTCTTTTAAAAAGTTTCAAATAGCATTAAAATGATTCACTTTATGGTTAACTGATTCAACTTGTTTTCTTTTTCATTAAAAAGTCCCGAAATTATAAAATTGACATAAAACCTTCAGTCTTAGAACAATTACGTCGCTGGGCTTCCAAAATGTCGTATATGACTTTTTGTTTTGCAAAAAATACTTTTTTCACACAAACCGGCTTGGCGGGAGGAAATCTCTAAAATCCAAAATATCACACATTCACCATGTTCACACCGATCAAAACAATTGAAATAAGGCATGTGACAAAATTGCCAATCTCAAATGTATGTGAAGTTGGGTTCCAAAATGTTGTATGTAAATTTAAAATAGTTGTAAAATCACTTTGAGAATTAAAACTTGTAATGTTTTTAGTTATGTGAAAATAACATGAATAAGGTTAGATTTTAAAAGATAGAGAAATTTCGATTTTTTTTTATTTTTTTTTAATTTGTCATAAACATGATACAACACATTTTGGAAGCCCATCGACGATAACTTGTCATTTATATGTAACACTCATAAACGTGTCCTTCCCCAAGTCGTGTCCTTCCCATCAAACGTGTCCGAGTCCCCAAAACGTGTCCACATCAACGTCAATGAACTGCAAATGATGTCTAGTTGTAAAAGGTTGCCAAAGCGTGCCATTTGTATAAACGACTAAACATGTCAATTCTCTCAAATGTGTCAATTTTAAGTTTGTTTTGTTACTAGAATTTTCATTCGTGTCCATATTATAAATATGTAAATTTTTTGTTATTGTTCTTTTTATTATTGTATACTCATTTTACGATTTTTTTACTATTTCATTAAAATATTAGAATAAATTACTTTAGGTCTTTTTTCTTTTCGCATTAAAATCGTTGCAGCATTTCACTTTTTATAATGTGTCATCAGTTATATTTTGAAAGGCAATATTATTTTAAAATTTCAAATTATTTCAAAGAGCCTCCATAACAAAACAGAAATTGAAGTAGCTTCCTACTTCAGTCATAAACAAATCGATCTTTACTTGCAATTATGTTTTAAGATTAAAATCCCAACTAGTGTTAGTTACAAATAACCGTAAAAAAATAAAATCCCACTCTTAAATTCACGTTATGATAATAGTATCTAATGTATATATCGTTTTAACATTATGTCGTTTAAATTACGAATAAAACATTTGGCACTGGACGTTATGTCTCTTCCTCTTGTGTCTTTAGTGATGCTCTTACCTAAAATTAATTTTAAAATACTAGAACTGTTAAAGAAAAGATGGTCAATTCGACTGAAAGCCCACCGTTCAATATTCTCGAAGTACATTAGTATACAATAATTTGGGTTATACAATATTTTTCATAGTATGCGATTGATTCAACTGTACTTAATACATGTGTATGTTCGCTCTAAATGGGCATGATATACTTGTAACTGGACAATAAGCAATTCAGTCAAAAGTTTATATGTTACAGGTTAAATGTTTAGTTAGGGTAATCATTAACAACTGGCATTGGACAAACTAATGCTAATAAATCACCACTTCATGAACTGTGTCCCCCATAATTTAACTGCCGTGAACGTTATTATTGTCATTATGGACAAAGATGTATAAGTGCTAAAAGCCGTCAGATGTTCTTGAGTTTAAAATTGGACACATTTGGGCGAAAAACAAGTATCGGACACGTTTTTGAGTTATGAAATCGGACATGTCTGGGCAATATTGAATATTATTGGCACTTCCGGGGAAAATAGACACGTTTGAGTGAATCGGAAACGTTGGGGGGGGTGGACACGTTATGGAGTGTTTCATATATATATATAAGCAAATGTGGTATGAGTGTCAATGTTACAAATCTCCATCCAAATAACAATTAGTGAAAGAAAAAACATTATAGATAAAGTATAATCTTCAACGTAGAGCCTTGACTCACACCGAACAGTAAGTTGGACCCCAAACCATTCAAAAGGGAAAACCAACGGTCTACTTTACAAAAATGATTAACGAGAATCACTTATAAATCACATCAACAAATATTACTACAGTACATCAAGTTCCTGACGTATGATCGATGCAAACAAATGCAGCGGTTTAAACGTTTAAATATGTACCAACCGTCACCCTTACCTGAAACAAAAGCGTAAAATCATTGATTTAATTTACAAAAAACAATAACAAAAGATTCTTTAAAGAATGCTTCGCTTGATAAATTGTTAGCCATGTTTTAGCTTAAAATAGTATACTGATCGATATAGCTGTTTTAATATTTAATACCACTCTAGTTTCTGGTTAAACAACTCTTTTCTCTCTTTCGCAGGCAGATTTGAGTAATTAGACTATAAAATGAACATGTTTAAAAGCTGGCAAAATCCATTGGATATTGTAAAATTGATTCAAAACAAAGCAAGTCTTCATATATCTATTTTATAAGAATTTTTTTTTTAAAGCATACATGTTGAGTTTGCATATAATGTCAACTTTAGAAATAATAAACATATTTGGGATATTTTTTGGCGTTTGACTTTTGATTGTTTGTGAGAAGAACCCAGACTTGTATAGATGGAGCGCACGTATGTTGTGCAGAATTTAAATTCTGTCCCCATCTGGTATTATAATCTAAACAGAGAAAGAGCATATGTGAAGCTGTCTTCAGTATATTTTATTTTAATATTGCAGCCAAATTTTTAACGTTATTTCGACTGATTTTGTCTGTAAGCTTCTTAATGTTGTCGAACGCTGCAACCTACAATGTTGTATATTTCGTCATGTTTGGATGGAACTGAAATGCCTGTAAGCACTATCGATCTGCATCATTACTGAAAACTTAAAGCAAAACAGCATTTTTTTATTTTTTTTTTCCCATGGAGATTTCAAATCAGTCGACTAAGACTACATCAGATTAAAATGACAATGTAGGTTAAAATATTTGTACAATTATTAATGTTTATCATGAAAGTTGTTTTTATAATGCATATTGTTCAATGCGTTGAAAGCTTGTTTTCCCGTATAGAATAATTAAAAAAGGTCCCGATTGATAAAAAAAAATCATTGATGTCATTTGTTTCGCCTTTAAGGTAACATCCATATTATACACATGAGATAACGCTATGTCGAAGTGTGAAGATACACAAATGTTAGGTATATGATTTCCATTAACGAAATTTTATATTGATGAAATAGATATATTGTGAAATGGAAAAGGTTGACACCAAAACTGTTATTTTAAAACAAGTTTATATATTAATCATACTATGTTATCTGGTGATGGGTAAGTATTCATTTGTTATAAGTAGTTCGCCGTTTCAGAATATAATGCATTCTGGGTAATATTTCAAAAGTGTACACCAAAACGACGTGATTGGTCAAAAACGTTCTAAACAATTGAAACTTAACCATTGACGTAACGTTCTTTTCATTTTGGTGTTGGAATAATGATATTACCCATAGTCCGTTAGATTCTGAAAAGGCGAGTTCACATTTAATTTGCCATGCCTCTCGTGTACAACAAGTATTGCAACTGATCAGAAAAAATTATATGTGTGTTCAATCAGTATGGATTTGTGGACGACTGTCATACAAGTGAGAGGTTTAGCTTGATATAAAATCCGGTCTAATCCCCAATTATCTAGATAAGAAAATGTCTGTACCAAGTCAGAAATATGACAGTTGTTACCCATTTGTTTGATGTGTATGAACTTTTGATTTGCCACATGACTGCGGAATTTCCGTTTCGAATTTTCATAGGAGTTCGGTATTGTTTATTTACTATGTAATCTATAAATACATTTTTTTGTGTCAAAACATATTATGAGTATATCAAAGTACACAAAAAGGTACAGTTTTTGACTGAATTTTTTCTAGATTCGAAATAAGAATTTATCGGGAAAAGGTGTTTACAGAAGGTATACAAAATTAATTGCGAAAAAAGAGACTTTATGAAAGCACTATGAAACTGTTCAGCGTTTTGTTATTGTTCAAATTATCTCCTTTCATAAACAATCAATATCCAACCAAAATGTCTATTCTTTTTCTACGAGATGGTGCTATTTTCATCGTATGACATCTGTTATAGACTTAAAACCAAGTTTGTACTGACACGTGCAACACGAAAGATGCCACACATGGATCAAGATTCGCCTTCCCTTCCGGGGCTCCTGTGATCAACCCAGATATTGGTAGAATTTGTGTTGCTCACCATACAAGCACGAGATTGTTTTCAATTTATGTATTTACATTGTGTCGTAGATCAATTTTTGCACAATGGATAGCTTTATGTTTTTTTTTTATTAATATATCAATATTCAATGTTTTACTTCAGCGTGTGACATATCTCAGAATTTGTTTGAGTGTAGCGATGGCACTTGCATATCTGCAAACTGGTTTTGTGACGATGATGATGACTGCGAAGACGGAAGTGACGAGCCGGTGACTATTTGCCAAGGTAGAATCCTTTTATAAAAAATAAGTTTTGTAGTATTCATGTGAATTTTAACTTATATAAAATTTGACTTTGAATAGGCAGTTCCTAATGTAGAAAATAGAAAATGATGCGTTTAACCTGGTTTTATAGATAGGTTGATATGTTATTTCTGAAAAAAAGGAATGTAGCTATATATATTAGTCAAGGAACAATCGGTCATGGAATGCAAACGATGTTATGTCTATTTCTTCCATATAGATGTGGGTTATGTGTGTCCATGGATTTATGAGTTTTGAACAGCGGTATACTACTGTTGCCTTTATTTATGACATTAAAGTGCCAGTCTTTGTAACAATCAGGCAATTTAGTTCAAAATCAAAACTTGATCCGAAAAAAACCACCAAGCTTATCATGTTACTTAATACTAACCTTCATCTTGAGTTAAAAATAATTAGTCTTTTGTTTTGAGTGTGTCTGGTAATATCAAATAACTTGGTTAGAAAATTGGTAAGAATGATAGCAGGAATTACAGAGTTATTTCCCCTTATTCAATAATTGCTAGTGCATTTCAACCAAATTGTATCTTTTATTACCAGAATAGAAAACAATAATGAATGTTATTTGTGTGCATAACTACATATTATGAACTAAAATCAATGTCAAAATGGGCGGGGTTTTTTGGTCATGTTTTCACCACTGCTTGATTCTTAGGCAGACTGGCCTTTAATGTTCTGACATTGCTTTCATAAGGGGGATAAGAATAAAATTCATTTTTTTTCAAGGAGAAGGGACATTGCCTAAAATTCAATAGTTTTCCAATAAACAATGTTAAAGCTTATAATGTGAGGTTCTGGTTGCAGTACAAATTATTTGATAAATTAAATTAAAATGCAAGTTATTACAAAACAGTTTCTTAGTAGGATGGGCTTGTGTATATATCAAAATGTATCATCTACTTTTGAAATCATTTTTTTTTAATTAGGTTAATTAATGTAGTTTGATAATGATAAAGCATTGACAACGGTTGAATGAAAACAACATCACAAGAAACGATTCTGGGTTAAACATTTATATCCGAAACCTACAGAAAGTTACACATGATATTGCAAATATTTTGCTGCACAAAGTGAGTGGGATTGCGTGTATTTTCCGAGCAGGATTTTGCATTATGATTGTTACAATGCATCAATTTTTATCCAAATATTTTATATTGTGCATACCAGCATTATCAATATATGCACGATGTAAGTTTTCCTGGTTTTTTTTCTGATTTATATTATACTAAAATTTTATTTTGTACGTCAGCATGTGACATATCTCAGAATGAGTTTAAGTGTAGCGATGGTACTTGCATACCTGCAAATTGGCTTTGTGACGATTATGAAGACTGCCAAGATGGAGGTGACGAGACAGATGCTAGTTGCAAAGGTAGGATCATGAGATTTTCTTTTTTGTAAGTAACTCAGAAGATATGAACACTTTTATTATATGAAAATAAAGATCTTGTATGACTGCGAATGTGAAAATATCAGTCATATTTCAAATTGTAAGTGAAAAAAAGAAACATTGGTTTTCCCGTTTGAATGGTTTCACAATAGTAATTTTGGGGCCCTTTATAGCTTGTTGTTCGGTGTGAGCCAAGGCTCAGTGTTGAAGGCCGTACTTTAACCTATAATGGTTTAATTTTCAAATTGTTATTTGGATGGAGAGTTGTCTCATTGGCACTCACACCACATCTTCCTATATCTATATATACCAGAATTTAAATTTTGTTTGCCAGTCCCGCATTTCATCTCCCTACAAAGACTTATGAAACAATTATTGTAACAATGGATCAATCTTTATCTGACTATTTTATATTGTCCATGTCAGCATAATGAATATCTATTAGAAGGATGCATGATCTATTTACTATTTTTTTTCACAAATTATTAGTAAAGTATTGTTTTGTTTTACTCTTTAGCATGTGGAAAATCTCAGAATGAGTTTAAGTGCAGCGATGGTTCTTGCATACCGGCAAACTGGGTTTGCAACGGTAATGATAACTGTGGGGATGGCGGTGACGAGCTGGAGGCTATTTGCCAAGGTAGGATCATTGTATATATATATTTATAAAAGAAACCTGTGCTTAGTCTTTATTTTTCTATGTTGTATTTTGGGGATCCATGGTTATCTGTTTGTCTTTTTCTTTTTGAGCTATGGCATTGTCAATTTGATTTATGAGTTTGAATGTCACCCTCGTATCTTTCGCGCCTCTTTTTTTCATTTTTTGGTATGTAATGACAGGCAGGACGAGGACAACATATTAATTCTGTGATTTTTTTCATGTTGTATGTCTTTTGGTAATTTTTCGGTCGCCATTTTATTGTCATTTAGTTATCGATTATTAGATTTGACTATCACATTGGTATCTCGTGCATATCCCTTTCAAAAAAGTGTAATATAATACATGTAGTATAGTTCGTTAAATAAATAAACATGCTTTTTTAAAGATACAGTTATTTTAGATTAGACTATTGGTTTCCACGTTTGAATGGTTTTACACTAGTAATTTTGGGGCCCTTTATAGCCTGCTGTTCTGTGTTGGCCAATGCTCCGTGTTGAAAGTCGTACCTTGAACTATATTGGTTTACTTTTATAAATTGTTACATGGATGGAGAGTTGTCTTATTGACACTCATACCACGTCTTCCTATATCTAAATGTTTGGCTTTTTATGCCCAAGTTATGGGCATTTTGTTTTCTAATCTTTGTGTTTGTTCGTTCGTCCGTTCGTCTGTTCGTCCGTCTGTCCAGCTACAGGTTAAAATATTTGGTCAAGGTAATTTTTGATGAGGTTGAAGTCCAATAAACTTGAAATTTAGTACACATGTTCCTTCCGGAGCACCTGAGATCACCCCTAGTTTTTGGTGGGGTTTGTGTTGTTTATTCTTTAGTTTTCTATGTTGTGTCATGTGTACTATTGTTTTTCTGTTTGTCTTTTTCATTTTTAGCCATGGCGTTGTCAGTTTGTTTTAGATTTACGAGTTTGACTGTCCCTTTTGGTATATTTCGTCCCTCTTTCACTATGATATGATCTTTCTAATTTGAATTTAAAAAATTTACGAAATTGTCACGATCCACTGAACATAGAAAATGATACTAGTAGTGCTGATGGGGCACCCGTGTACTATGGACACATTCTTGTTTATTCATATTTTCAAATTCAACATACGTTTGCTATTTCTTATATATTCCTTACGATAAAATTGAGAATGGAAATGGGGAATGTGTCAAAGAGACAACAACCCGACCAAATAAAAAAACAACAGCAGAAGGTCACCAACAGGTCTTCAATGTAGTGATAAATTCCCGCACCTGGAGGCGTCCTTCAGCTGGCCCCTAAACAAATATATACTAATTCAGTGATAATGAACGCCATACTAATTTCCAAATTGTACACAAGAAACTAAAATTAAAATAATACAAGACTAACAAAGGCCAGAGGCTCCTGACTTGGGACAGGCGCAAAAATGCGGCGGGGTTAAACATGTTTATGAGATCTCAACCCTCCCCCTATACCTCTAACCAATGTAGAAAAGTAAACGCATAACAATACGCACATTAAAATTCAGTTCAAGAGAAGTCCGAGTCTGATGTCAGAAGATGTAATCAAAGAAAATAAACAAAATGACAATAATACATAAATAACATCAGACTACTAGCAGTTAACTGACATGCCAGCTCCAGACTTCAATTAAACTGACTGAAAGATTATGATTTCATCATATGAACATCAGGCTCAATCTTTCCCGTTAGGGGTTTAGTATCATACCATCATAACATATATGAGAAGAACATTACCCGTGTCATGCCAACAACTGTTTTTAGAACAAATGTGTATAGTTCCGACGCAAAGACCTTATCAGTGACTCAATATTAACGCCAAAATATGCAATCTTTAATGACTTGACAACAGTATCGTAATTATATCCCTTCTTAATAAGTCTATTCAAAGGTTTTGTAAGTTTATGAGGTGAATACTGACACCTTTGTGCTTTATAAAGAATATTTTCATAATAAATTGGATGTGAAATACCTGAACGTATAAGAAGTCTGCATGTTGAGCTATATTTACGAATGATGTCTTTATACCGATGATAAAATTTAGTAAATGTTTTGACTAGTTTGTGATATCGAAAACCCTGGTGTAATATTTTTTCAGTAATACATAAATTTCTCTCGTTAAAATCTAAAACATTGTTACATACACGAGCGAATCGTACAAGTTGAGATATATAAACACCGTAAGCTGGTGACAAGGGAACGTCACCATCTAAAAACGGATAATTAACGAGAGGAAATGAAAAATCATCCCTTTTATCATAAAGTTTAGTATTCAGCTTTCCGTTAGTGATATAGATATCAAGATCGAGGAAAGGGCAGTGGTCATTGTTAGTATAAGCTTTATTTAAAGTAAGTTCACCAGGATAAATTGCATTAATATACATACTGAAGTCGTCATTACTGAGAGCCAAAATATCATCCAAATATCTAAAAGTATTATTAAATTTGTTTATCAGATGTTGTTTTGATGGGTCTTTGCTTATTTTTGTCATAACAATACAAAAAGAGGTCCGCGATAAGTGGTGCACAGTTAGTCCCCATTGGAATTCCGATAATCTGACGATATACGGAATCCCTAGAACAAAAATGTTATCTAGTAAAAATTCAAGGGCATATATAGTATCAAAGCATGTCCAATTAACATAGTTTTTTTGTTTATTGCTACTAAAAAATGACCTAAAAGAGTTTGAACATATATATTCACATTCTGATTTTTTGAATGCCCATTTGATTAGGTGTGTGAATTTTTTCTTAATGAGAATGTGAGGCAATGTGGTATACAGGGTAGAAAAATCAAAACTTTGAACAGATTCAATTCATGAATATATGCATGCAATTTATCAAGTACTTCCAACGAGTTCTTGACACTCCAAAAGTAATTTATTCCACTATTTTCGAAGGCCTTATTTGAACAATTTAGTATAAGGTTTTTAATTGTACTAAGTGTGCTGGTAAGAAGAATATACAATTTAGTATTTGAACAATGGCTTGAAGACGAAATAAATCTATATTTGTAAGGGGTTTTGTGTAGCTTCGGAAGCCAATACATAGTTGGGACTTTCATTGTATTTGGCTCTGCTTGTAAAGCGGTGGCTAAAAGTTTATGTTTGTTACAGATTTCGTTTTCTGAAAATGGAGTCAGTTGGAATGTTGGAATGTTGGTGAATTGGTGATTTCCTTTTTTAGAACCTCAATGTAAAATTTACGTCAAATAATAATAATATTATTAGCAGCTTTATCGGCCGGGACAAAAACTAATTCCTTGGCTAGTTCTTTTAGTTTATGTTTGATACGAGAAATAGGTTTATTGTGGTTATTGTTAATAGTAAAATGTTCTTTAAAATGTTGAATACGTATATCAACTATATTCATTACTGAATTAAAAAAAAGAGTCCAAAGATTTTTTGTCAGCTTTTTCCCGTTTTATCCATTTCATACAGTAAGTATGGAGTGAGTCGTGGATGATATTACGACACTCATTCCAATTAATAATTGACGGGGGACGATATTTAGGTCCTTTACTGAGGAATGATTTTAACTCTCGGTCTTGAACCATGTTAAGATCTCCTGTTATAACATGGGAAATGGGTCCATAAATATATTCGGAATTACTGCAATTACATGAAGAAGGTGTATTTTCACTGATATTAACATCTTTACACAATTGACTATAATTAAACACAAATTTCCGTGTAGATTTCTTGTAAATATAACAAATAAGAGGTAGCTCAGTATTGTCAAACTATCCAGGAATTTTTTCTTTAACAGAATGGTCGTTAAATATACCGGCAATATTTAAAAAATCAAAGCCTTTATTGACATAGTTAATTTTGATAAAGTGTTTTTTTATAATCTTCTGGGCGATCAATTTTGGGAAATAATTTAGCATAACAATATGCCATAATAATTTGAACAATTTCGTACTTAGGACTGCTATATGAAATTGTGTTGCAATCCTCCAAAAATTTATTTAACTTATTAACTGGTAACGAACAGAGTTTTGTTTACAGATAATGTCTGCCGTTGTTTTTTTAGAATAGAAGTTAGGTCCGAAATATTGGTATAATTGGCTCGAAATTTTCTTTGATTGCGATTTGTTCTACGACCGTGAGAACGGTTTTTACGAACAGTTTTAGAAACTATATCCAAAATGTTAACGGAATTGGTTCTAGATATATTACCAATTCCCATGATATTATCATTTAGACCGAGAGGGTAAACTGTCTGTAATTTTTTAATCCAATTTAATTCAATTATTTTCCGTGATCGTACAAACTTTGATGCCTTCTTTTGCTGTTAAAGGAAAGAATAAATGGGTCTGAAAAATCTTCTGTAGTCATAACTGGAAAAAAAAATACTTTTTTAAGTTCAAATAAGAAATCGTTGGTATTGTTGAAATAAAAAATTAAATGTTAAATTTGCAAAAACACAATGTTAACTACTTGGTCTTTCATTTTCAGGATGTTTCATTGGAGACAAAGACGCATTTAAGTGTAACGATGGGATATGTATTCAAAAGAATTGGATCTGTGATAACTTTCCTGATTGTTCGGAAAATGAAGATGAAATAAATTGTCAAGGTGATCTATGAGTAAATGGTTTCATATATGACACTTGAAGTTATCATTTTCTATAAAATGATGCATCGTTAATCTCACGTTGCAATTGGCCGTTTCAAAATTTGAAAAACCATGGGTAATTTCATTGTTCGTATCCCCAAAATGAAAATATAGTCACGTCATTGGATGAACTTCCATTGTTTATGTTGAAGGCCGTACTTTAACCTATAATGGTTTAATTTTTAAATTGTTATTTGGATGGAGAGTTGTCTCATTGGCACTCACACCACATCTTCCTATATCTATTTATGACAGTTTTACCAATCACGACGTTTTGAACACTTTTGGAAATATTTCCCACAATGCATTAGATTCTGAAATTGCAAATTGATACTCATACTTAAAAAAATGCACTATATCCGATATATTGGTAGATTTAAATAGACTTTAACTACACAATTTTAAAGTCCTACGAAAAGAATTTCTCGAAGTTATAATTTCAAATGAATTATTGAACCAATGTACGTATATTTACTACACTAAGATTTCTGAGCACTTATTGATATTTATTACAAACTCATAATATTTAATCGAAAAAAACGTTTAACCGAGAGTTTATAAGCATCTAATTAATTTTCGAGTAATATTCTTAAGAATACTAGATTGTGACATTTTTTATAAACAATCAACATTTATCCTCGAGCATGTAAAAAAAGGTGAGATGTTGATTTGGTTTTTAATTTTGTATAGTTACATGTATGGTAATACTCTTAAATTTGTAAAAAGTATCTTACAATTCCAGGAACTGAAACAACACAGAATGAACAAACAACAATCGGTTATAATTACACTAGTATCGGCATTACGACAAATCCTGTCTTAAAAACAACAGATGTGATGACAGAAAAGACAAAATCAATGAGAACAACACATGATCATCCGATTATTGAAGATTTCCAGACGACTACAACTAGTTTTCCATTAGCAACAACAGACCAAACAACCACCGTCAATAATATAGTACAACCTACAACAGTCTATACAACCACAATCACTGCTATAGTACAATCGACAACAGATCATACTACCTCTATCGCTGATGTTGCACAACAAACAACAGACCACACAATGACTAACGTTGATAGAATACAACAAACAACAGACCATACTACCACCAACATTGATGTAATACAACCGACAACAGACCATACTACCAACAGCAATGGTGTTGCACAACAAACAACAGACCAGACAACCACCAACATTGATATAGTACAAACGACAACAGACCATACTACCAACAGCAATGGTGTTGCACAACAAACAACAGACCAGACAACCACCAACATTGATATAGTACAAACGATAACAGACCATACTACCAACAGCAATGGTGTTGCACAACAAACAACAGACCAGACGACCACCAACATTGATATAGTACAAACGACAACAGACCATACTACCAACAGCAATGGTGTTGCACAACAAACAACAGACCAGACAACCACCAATATTGATGTAATAAAACCGACAAAGGGCCATATAACCAGCAGCATTGGCGTCGCACAACAAACAACAAACCACAGAAATATCATCACTGGTATTGTACAAACAACAGCAAACCATGCAAAAGCTAGTCTTCATATCACACAGCAAACTCCAGACAACACAAAAACCATGCTAGATATGGTACAACAAACAGCATACCACAGAACCCAGACAACAGACCACACAAACACAATCACTGCTATAGTACAATCGACAACAGATCATACTACCTCTATCGCTGATGTTGCACAACAAACAACAGACCACACAATGACTAACGTTGATAGAATACAACAAACAACAGACCATACAACCACCAACATTGATGTAATACAACCGACAACAGACCATACTACCAACAGCAATGGTGTTGCACAACAAACAACAGACCAGACAACCACCAACATTGATATAGTACAAACGACAACAGACCATACTACCAACAGCAATGGTGTTGCACAACAAACAACAGACCAGACAACCACCAACATTGATATAGTACAAACGATAACAGACCATACTACCAACAGCAATGGTGTTGCACAACAAACAACAGACCAGACGACCACCAACATTGATATAGTACAAACGACAACAGACCATACTACCAACAGCAATGGTGTTGCACAACAAACAACAGACCAGACAACCACCAATATTGATGTAATAAAACCGACAAAGGGCCATATAACCAGCAGCATTGGCGTCGCACAACAAACAACAAACCACAGAAATATCATCACTGGTATTGTACAAACAACAGCAAACAATGCAAAAGCTAGTCTTCATATCACACAGCAAACTCCAGACAACACAAAAACCATGCTAGATATGGTACAACAAACAGCATACCACAGAACCCAGACAACAGACCACACAAACACTATCACTGATATAATACAACCAACAACATACCATGCAACCACCAGCATTGAGTATGAACAACAAACAACATATCATACAACCAACACTAGTTATGGCGTATTACAATCAACAGATCACACAACAACCAACATCGATGTCAGACAACAAATAACAACAATAGGTGATGTCTCACCTTTTCAAAGAAACAAAGAAGCACAGCATGGTAATTGATTGGTATTATTTGTGTAGTTTTTCGTTCTTGTATTAGCCCCAATTAAAAATAACCAAATAACATAAGGCTTTTACTTCGATTGGTCTGTGAATATGTCCTTATTTAATATCTTGTTGGTGCAAAAGTCCGGCAATTACGCGTATTCGTGACAAAGTAGAAAAAACAATAAGACATTTGAATTTTATATTTTACCAATGAATTATGACAGTCATATTGTATGTATTCTTTATCACTCGATATACGTGGAAACTCAAAACAGTTGAGTCATAGCCGGGATAGTACGTAGATGAGCAACATGACGGGTGTCACGCGACGCGGGATTCGCTTACTCTTTCATAGCACAGGAGATCAAATTGCATTTTTGGAGGGGATTGTGTTGTTCATCATGAGTTATCTATGTTGAGTTTGAGTACTGTTGATTTCACATCTTTTTCGGCTTTGTGAGTTTTAATGTCCCTTTGTCATCTTTCGCAACTCGTTTGAAGCAGATTGACAAGTCATTCATAAAGAATGTGAATTTATATTTTGGCTGCCACACTCTTCCAGGAAGTGTTTGTGTTTATAGACTCAAAGTTCAAATTGCCTTATTGGTTACAGAACATTTTGAATCGTATTTTTGTCGAATAACTGAAAAATAAAAAATAAATGATAAAAATCCAATTTAAATTAGCGTGAGATACGAATAACAAAATACAACTGTTTACACAAAAAAAAACTGAAATAACATATAATACCACATGCACAAGCATTTAATTTATGGTATTGCATCAAGAGATAATTTTAAAAATTAGGATTTTTATATGATGTCCTTTTAACGCTTTGTAAACAAAGCTGTATTCTAAAGATCACACAATATATTTGACACATGAGCACAACCTTACTGTTTTTATTCTCGTTATTTTCATGTTTATGCCTATAATTTATACATTTTAGCCATTTATATAAACTTTTATAATGTATTGTTTATCAAAAATCATACATATATTCACCCTGCTATTATTTTTTTATACTTTAGATATGAAATTGTAATAGACATACTCCACTAGGAGATAACGGGAACAATCGAACATTTTTAGGGTATTTTCGTACGCTTCGACCTATCTAAAAAAATCACAAAAGTATTCCAAAATATTTTTAAACGGAAAGTCTCTAATCAATGTCAAAATCAAATGATATTACACATCAAACGAATGAACAACATCTGTCATAATCCTGACTTGTTAGGCATTTTCAAATGTAGATAAATTATTACAATACAGTATTTTCCCATTAGAATCGACACATTGCCTTCTTGTTATGCTCAATATTCTCATTTCAACATGGGTAGGCATTTTTAAACATTTTTTTTTGTTCAGGACAAGTTGAAGATTCTAAAAGAAATATCTCCGGCATAGTTGGTGGATCAACCATTGTTGTTATCGTTAGTCTTGGTGTGTTAATGGTTATAGTGGTTTATGTGAAATATCAACACCACAAGCAAAGAACGTGAGTAATTTAACAATATGTGTATTGGTGATTATCTCAGTCGTCCTATAATTCAAACTCATAGATAGAAAGTAAGCTGGAACGCCATGACCATAAAAGACATAGACAAACAGACACAAATAATAATATTGAAATATGCGGATAATAATCATTAATTCTTGATGAAGTCTAATCAAGAGAAAAACTTTTAAGGGTTCATGACAAAAGTTTTAATAAAGGTAGCGCTGCACATACGTTTTTTTTATGAAGATATATTTCACCCTCAGACTCGTGGTAACTCTTTAGCAATCCAATTAAGTATGCATTTTATAAGTATGTATGGTTTATAGTAATTTTCGTTTTATTATAAAAAGAATTCAACTGACAATATAAAGAAGACTAAACGCTCTTGCTTTTAATCTGTGTTAAATGTATAAAAGATGCAATCTTTGAAATATAAAAATGAGCTGTTGTATACAAGAACTCTTTGAACTAAAATATTTCAGCCTAAAGTTAAACATACACAGTTGAAAGATTTCCATATTCCATTTTAATAGACTTCTAACAAACAAGCTTGGTATCCTAATACAAAGAAAAATCTTTTGTATTCTTGTTACAGGAGAACAATTCTGCCAATTCAGCAAATGAATTAAAGATTTGACTCAGTGGAGATATCTTAGACACGTTCATTTTTTTATTCGAGGATATTTGATTTCGTGGTTTTGCTAATCTCTGTATACAAAGTCAACTGAAAATATGCTATTTGCTGAACATTTGAATTCGTGGTTCATTTGTTCCCACGACACCCACGAAACATTGATATCCAACGAATAACAATGAATCCACAGAACCTTTTTAGATAGCAAAGCAAGTTCAGCAGGTACTGTTGATTCATAGTTGAAGGCCGTACGGTGACTAATAGTTATCTTTTCTTGGTCAATTAGTCTATTGTTTTGAAATGTCTAATTGACAATCATACCACATCTTTTTCAAATGTTTGTTTTTTGGTAATATAGAAAAATATTAAAACTATCCACAGTGGATTTTTGTTTTATTACTTGTCTAAAACAGAAGTTAAAAAATGTTGATATGGTATCTTACTCGTCCCATTGAGTTCAAAGATCATCTATTGGTAAGAATATTCATCATTAAACTATTCACATGGTTACAATTATTTCGTAAGATATCAGGATGTATACAACTTTGTAATGTTTGATTTAGGACTCGGAAATTTTGTTATTATAATTACTATACAGATTCATTTAAAGTTTTTCATTCGTTATTAGATGTGATCATGACAACAGCAAATTCCAAAAAAAATGTTTTGCTACGTTTTGTACACATATTTTGGATATAGCTAAAGTATCCTTTTTGTAAGACCTAAGTCATGTCCGAATAATTTTTTTATATACATGTATAATCCTGAAGACATGATTGTCATAAGAATGACCACACCCATCCGTTCTACTATGGGTGCGGGAGTTCGTGAATTTGTTTCCCAGCCGTGTCAACCCCAAAACATTCGATTTAGCATTTGCTGCTTCTCTGCTAATGACTCCGACTGTATGAGTGAGAACAAAAACTTAAATTTGATGTGACTGTGATACAAGTGAGAGGTTTAACAAGCTATAAAACCAGGTTAAATTCACCAATTTCTACATAAGAAAATGTCTGTACCAATTCAGGAAAATGACAGTTGTTGTCCAATCATTTGATGTGTTTGATCTTTTGATTTTGCCATTTGATTAGGGACTTTTCGGTTTGAATTTTCCTCGGAGTATTTTTGTGATTTTTCTTTTTGCTAGTAATGGAATTGTATTTCCATGTTCATATTACCAATAAATCGATATTTTAACCGAGAGTTGTTCACTAACGCAAATGTAATTATCAGTTGGACTGTAACAAATGTGAAGTAATATATGTTACAGACAACCACTAGTATATTAATCATGTGTCACAGCACAAATCTGATCATTATAATGGAGTTAGGAATGGCAAGATATCTGCTCAGAAATACATCTCCTGTGTATTGAATAACAATATGACAGGTGCTGATGGCTATAACACCAGGTTTAAATATTGCTAGAAGTTCGGTATTGTTGTTCTTTTCGGATTTTTTTTCCTGTGCGCGCCTAGCAGTAAGTAATTACTTCTGCAGTACATAAGAATACCCAGCATTATTCCTCTATATGGAGAAAACTCAGAGAATAGAATATTTGCATTTCAGATATAGAACATGTCTTTGTTCTAAGCATAACAAAATTAGTAATCTCAATACAAATGTACTTGAGCAGGTTTCTTTGCAATTCAAAATTAAGCGATACCAATATCAATAATTCGATGCACTAGAGACTCATTTCGAATCTCGTACATTCATCAATTTATAATGAAAGCTTTGTTATCTTGAAATACAATTATTACTATAATGTCCAGAAGATATTCTAAGTTTTTCTGTAATACTGAAACATGATGCGTTTTGTACTTTATTTCAATTCATTTATGCGCTTTAATGTACGTGGCTCCAATGGAACATTAAGGATAGGCAAATCTAACAATGTAGGTTGATGCAAAGCCTATTTATTGTTTTTTTCTCTGTTTTGTTTTTTCGGTTTTTTTTTTTGCTGCTGAATATTTCATTTGCAATGCCACTATTGAATGAAAATATGATTTTCCACAAAAGTACATTGGAAGCAATATTATAAACAAACAAATGACGCAATTGCATTTCTTGGCTAAACTTATTTAGAATTGTTCCTTTGATACGTTTAATTTGATTATTTTTTTTTCATAAATAAACACAACTAAGCTAAGTAGATGTTTAGATCATACTTACATGCAATGATTAATGAAGTTGAAACAATAGTCGCATTCCGTCATATTGTGATTATAATAGTTATAAGTAATGATACCATTATTTAGAGTAAAAGTCATCAAAGGTAACTGGCTTATTGGAGATAGATTGAAATAAACAGCATTAGGAAGATATATACCTTTTCGTGTTGGATTTTCTTGGTTATCGAAATGTTTGTTGTCTATTCAGATACCATATAGTCTTCTGGTTTTTTTTGTGTCAAAGTTATCGGAAATGAAAATAAAAGTTTTCTTTATGACTCCTGCTGTTGTCCGAAAAAAATACATACGGAGTCTGCATGGTGTATGCGCTTGCGATTGTTTGCCAAATAAATACAGTCTGTGTTAGAGAAAAAACCTGATATTGTCTGTTTGTGGTTGAAAAATTATTCAGGTGAATTTTCGAAGGAATAAGTTACAAATCCTTGAATTGCCTTTTACTATGACACTTTACACTCTTTTCAAAGAATCAGAGTTAGTTTTAGAGATAGAACAGCGGTGTTTGCTTTGTTTTGTGTAGTTTTTGTCATGTTTTTGTCATGTTTTTGTCATGTTTTTGTCATGTTTTTGTCATGTTTTTGTCATGTTTTTGTCATGTTTTGGTCAGAAAGTATGTGTTGACAATCACCTCCATTCGTTTTGTACTAAAATATATATTTCAGGTTAAAATTTCATAGATATTACTCATAATTACATAGATATTAATCATATTTATAAAATAAACCACCTAGAAACAAATCACTACAAGCACTTGACAAATCACCTTTAGTTAGTGAAACACTTCACTTATTGCTGATGTACACTTCAAAGCCAATTTGAAGCTTTTATTTTAGTGCAAAATATCATAGTTCACTTCATGTAAAAGGTGGTGTTGAAATACTCAAACAATTTAAAGGCTACACTTGTTTATTCAAAAACACCCATAGAGAACAATTCAGTCACATACTGACCATAATCAAGTAACATCAAGTTGGTTAAATACGATTGTAAAGTGTAATTCATTTGATCTTATTACTTAGTTAAGGATGTCGTTTTCTGAAATTATGCGTAAATTGTCAGAGGAAGTACGATTCAAACTGAAAATGATTTGAACGGAAGAGCGTCTTAAATGTTGATCGCAACTAAACAATGGACTGGTTCATAAAAGAATAACTAAAATTCCCAGATATATATGACAGAATGACAAACTTCATCAACAGCAAACAACTCAGAAAAATCGGACGCACAAAATAAGACGATTAACATATAACAGATAGAATATTTCGAATTTGGAAAATGGTGTATTTAACAAACCGGCTGGGACGTCGCCCGAGTTACTAAGGTCATTTTTTGCTGCATGGAACACTGTAGCATTTGATTTGTGTGTTCCACTGAATATCATCCGGGATACCCCTGATTTGACTTATGTTCAGCCAGAAGGTAATTACTATTTAAAAATTCAGACACCTTTCATAAAGTAAAGCCATGTTGCGTCAATATTTTTATATTTTTGAAAGACACCTGCTACAAGTGAATCAACACCTATCATTTTTTCTTGTAAACATAAAAAAGGAAAAAGACCACATATAAGGCATGTGATATGTCAATCTAGAGTTTCTAGTAATTTAACATCTAAAACATACCATACTAAATCTTTCGAGCCTCTGGACTGTTCCACGGACAACGTCGTGACCGGAATCGAATGTACTTTGTGTGGACTACTTTATGTTGGTAAAACTCGCCAAACTTTGCGTTAAAGAATGAATCAACACCGGTCTGAAAATAAAGATCCGCAATTTAAGGTTCTTTATAACCATTTAAATCAACTGAACCATGATCCGTCTTTATCTATGAAAGTACGCATCATCGAGAAAATTTATCAACACACACATAACCCTGTACTAAGTACTCCTTTCCACAAAGATAGAGAAAATATCAGGATAAGGGAATTAGGGATAGCAATGCCATATGGTTGCAATGATAATATCAAAATAGTAGGAAATTTGTCAAGTCCTGCTTGCAATGATGTCAATGTAATAAGTTTATTTAATACTACCTTACGACAACAACGTAGTCATGGGCAAAAACATTACCATCGGCCTTATGAAAAAAGTCTTCAAAATCTAGATCACCCACTGGGAGCTTTGATGACATTCTTTCACATCTTCATAATCCACTAGGGTTACATTACATTAGAACTATTCTCTTTTCACTAACAGTTAATTTTCTGAAACGTTTGAGAGATTATGTACGTGACAAGGGAGGCACCAAAACATTTTCCTCAATATACAGACTAGTCAGTATTATTTCTGATGTAGCTCTTTTCTGTCTTTTCAAACCAGGAAGATCGGAACCTTTACATGAGGAAAAGAGGAAATTCCTTCCTGTTGACTTTGCCAATAGAGGAATTGATGCAATCAACATCTGCAACGTTCTACATCACAAGGAGGTAACATATAAAATTCCTATTTATTTTCACAACCAGTCTGTTCCTATTGTATTCTACAGTTACATCACAAGCATTGCACCTAAAATATTTAACTATAAACAAGCATTGCAGAACTTAGAACAATACCTAAAAAAAACTCCGACATATGACTGTTCCCATTCGCCTTATAATTACAGCCCCTCTGGTCATGTTATTACTGGGGATCTAAACATAATTCAACATGAAAATGTCTGAAAGGTGATTTCTCATGGTCCTAAGTTTAGAGAACCCAAACACATCAATTGGAACCATAACTTCAAAATCATTATGGATTTCATTGAGGACTACGCCAGAGCATGGGCTAAGCGAGAAGAAATTGAACTGGACACTTTGTCAGAATGTTTTAAAACTATCAGGTCTCTGATAAAACGTCGCATTCACAAGTTGAAAAACTGTGTGAACGATCGACCGAAGTTTTCAGAGACAAAGAGGCCATGAAATGTCTATCATCTCTTCATGATAAGTATGTTGTTGTTCCTGCGGACAAAGCTTCAAATAATATTGTCTTTGTATGTAAATCGTATTACTACGAATGTCTTGTAAAAGAATAAGGTATACATGAGCACTCATGTTATCCCACATACAAACCATTTCATTTGACAAGGATAAGATTTTAGCAATACATAAGTCCTTCGTGGCTTCAATGCACATTACATTGAACACCAAATCGGAGGACTTACCTTGTTTGTATTGGATACCAAAGCTTCATAAAATTCCGTACAAACAACGGTATATTGCTGGCTCATCTTCATATTCCACTTAATAATTGTCCATTAGATTGACTAAAATTCTGTCCGCAGTGACAGAGGGTCTTCAGAAATACTGTGAAACTGTTTACTGAAGTAGTGATATTAACCATATGTGGATTTTTTAAAATTCTAGACAATTTTAAATCTCGGATTTTTCTGAAATTAGTTCTATCAAAACTTTTGATTTTTCAACCCTGTATACCACCATTCCCCATGTGAAATTAAAAAATCGCCTAAAAGAAATTATCCACAATGCCTTTCAACATACAAATGGTAATATACGCTATAAATTTATTACTTTGGGATTACATCAAGCATATTTCGTCAATAGTGACAAACAAAAAGGAAAACATGCTACACAAAAGAACAAGTGGTCAGTATGCTGGAGTTTTTTTATCGACAACATATTTGTTGAGTTTGGAGGTAGACTTTTCCAACAAATTGTCGGTACTCCTATGGGAACAAACTGTGCACCTCTTCTTGCCGACCTCTTTTTATTTTCATATGAATCAGAGTTCCTTCAGACACTTGTCAAAAACAAGAGGTTAAAAAAATCCAGATCATTTAATAATTGCACTTTCAGGGATATTGATGATGTTCTTTCCATAAACAATACGAACTTTTCTGATTGGGTTCCATTAATATATCCCCCAGAACTAGAAATTAAAGAAACAACAGACACGGATTATTCCGCCTAATTTTTATACCTATATCACCAATTTGACTTACACAGTCATCTCAGTACCAGAATCTATGACAAACGGGACGATTTTGATTTTGAAATCATAAATTTCCCCCACCTTAGTAGCAATATACCAACTTCAACTCCATATGGGATATACATTTTCCAACTTATTCGATATTCCCGAACTTGCATCTCCTACTGAGACTTTGTAAAACATCATCCGTGTCTGAGTAGAAAGTTGATGAGCAGGGGTATGTCAAAGAACGTCTCGTCCTTTTTCTAAAAAAAAGTTCATCGGAAGGTACCAAGACCTTGTTGATAAATATTCCGTATCAACTTCACAAATACTACATGATGGTCTTGATGAAAAGATTATGCGTACGGATGTTGTTTATCATCTTAACAACGTGTTATATTGTTCTTTCATTTGTCTTTGTTCTATTATTAATATTACTTTTCCTGTTGGATTGATTATGTGATATCCATTTAACGTGGCTCGGTACTTAAACATCCCGTCAATGTGTATCTATTATCTTTCATTTTTTGGTGGTGTGTGTTGTGTATATAAGACTTTTTGCGTTTCTTTGTTTCTTATAACGTGACTCTGTACTTCAAAAGATCCCGTCAGTATGATATTGTTTTATTATGTGTCATTATGGTATATTTCAATTATGAATTAGAAAATACGTTGAACCACAAACGTCAAAATTATTCAATGGCGTAGTGGAATGAACTATTTGCGAATTCTTATCTTTTGGACATTTTTAAATCTCGGTCTATTCCTGAAATGAATTTGTACATACTTTTGATTTTTTAACCCTGTATGCTAACATGTGGAATTTTTAAACTGTTTGTATATACATTGCACGACAAATATATGTGACGTATGAAACTTTCTGACGTCAGACACGCAAATCAATGAGTGTATTTGTAGATAGATGTGTTTGTGTTCTGTTAAATTGTTCCTTTTAAAATTGTTACACGATGATGACTGCTGTTCCCATTTTTTGTCTATTTTATGTATTATGTATGTTTAGTTCACGCATCATTGTAAATATAGCGGTATATGATGAGACTGTTATCAAAGTGAGAGGTTTAGCGCTTTAAAACCAGGTTTAATCCACCATTTTCTACATTTGAAGAATGACTGTACCAAGTCAGGAATATGACAGTTCTTGTCCATTCGTTTTTTATGTGTTTTGTCATTTGATTTTGCCATGTGATTATGGACTTTCTGATTGGATTTTCCTCTGAGTTCGGTATTTTTATGATTTTACTTTTTACATAGACCCTGTTGCTCAAGTATTTACCACTTTAATTATAATGTGTGTACTAATACTCCTTTTGCATACGTATTGCTAGTGTATATAAATCAAATAAGACCAGAAATACGAATAACGAAAAAACCGAAAAGAAAGTCAAACTAAAATAGGCAAACTAAAATAAGTCTGACAATTTTGTATGACAATAACATTTAATACGACTCTTTTCGGCGTTTGACGATCCGTGTGCAACATGACAGTTATCACCAATAAAACAACGTGTTCTTAACTTTTCAAAGCTCATTTATTACTTATTAGTTTAATTTGTTGTTTAAATATTTAGCTGACTTAAGAATGACCGGGGTATGAGAATATGGCAACTTTAGGTCTTTTACATCATTTTTACAGACCGGAGGAGAAACCCTGGCAAAAGTGGGCTGTATTTTTATGCCCCACCTACGATAGTAGGGGGCAGGGTTTCCGCTGGCGGTCGCCATTTTCGCAATTTGCGAAAAAAATATAATTGTGGTGATTAAAATTCGTCATTGGCGAAAGAATTTGGCGAAAGAAATATATAACGATTTATTTTCAGCCATCTTGTTAATTTACTTTTGTCGGGTTTCTCTGACTTTACCAATCAGACAAAACTCGGAATTCACCTTGAACTCGTTAAGATTTGACAGAAAATCAATAATCAGCTGATTGCATTCATAGCTATCGACATCAAAGGACTAATTAATAAAGGTGTTGATTGTATGATATGACAAAATGCTATGGTTAAATGGCTTCTGTCACATGTCACAAGAGGGATTTATTAACCACTTTGCGACGCACGTGTTTGAAGCAAAATGTTTACGCATCCTCTCCTTCTTTGATGATAGTCCAGAAAAGAAAATTGTTGTTATGACGAAAAATGTTCAAAAGCAAGAAAGGTCTCTGATTTAAAACTTTATCATTCAACTTTCATATAGGTAATTGATTTGAATGGAAACTTCAAAGTCGTTTCAGTTACACTCGTGTTTCAAGCATATTGTTTTACTTATTTACGATGGTCTAGAAAAGAAAACTGTCGTTATGAAGAAATCTATTCAAAAGGTTGGCATGAGAATAACCCTTCAATGTAATGACTACACCTTACATGAGCGATCAATTACAAGTGATAAGATGCTTTGTTTTGTTGTAAAAAACACTTCCTATTTAAGGGGGGGGCTGGAAAAAAGGAAAATTTGGAAAAAAAGTATATATGTGTGTTAAATAAAATTTAATAAAATAATAAAGTGGCGAAAAATATATTGTTTTGGCGAAAGAGGTGGCGAAAAAAATAATTGACCCAGGGGAAACCCTGGTAGGGGGGTATTATGTTTTCTGGTCTGTGCGTCCGTTCGTCCGTCCGTTCGTTCGTCCGTCTGTCCCGCTTCAGGTTAAAGTTTTTGGTCAAGGTAGTTTCTGATGAAGCTGAAGTCCAATTGACTTCAAACTTGGTACACATGTTCCCTATGATATGATCTTTCTAATTTTAATGCCAAATTAGAGATTTTAACCGAATTTCACGGTCCACTGAACATAGAAAATGATAGTGCGAGTGGGGCATCCGTGTACTGAGGACACATTCTTGTTTGATTTGTGGTATGATTAGATTTCTTCACATGTCCGTTCAAACTGAGGAAGTTTTATGTTATGCATCTGATTCTTGAAGTGTTATGTTCTCTGCTTATTAAGAACCTTTCTAACAATAGATATAAGAATATTTGATGTGAGTGCCAATTAGACAACTCCAAGTCATTGTAGCATTGTATAGGTACGGTATGCAACACTGAGCCTTCACTCACACTGAACATCAAGCTTCACAAGGACCTAAAACTTATCAACCACAACAACAAACGAATTATCAGCCTCGATTTATGACAGGTGCAAAACATGTGCAGTTGGTTTCAACGTTTTATAGGCGCCAACTTTCCTTGTAGCCTAAAACAATATTGTGGCATCACAATATACAAATACACACTATAAAATAGAAATTGTAATGTCTTTAAAGGGACACTAGCTACGAGATATATAAATTAGCTAACATAGTTTTTTTTGTTTAACCATTAATGAAAGTGACGTAGTGAAATAATTAATCGCTTTTAGCGGCAAGAATGGATCAATTTTGTCAAAATAAACTAAGAAACATTGATAATGAGTTATTTACTTGCAAGTAAATAGTTTGACCTTGATGAATACGTATTCATGTGAACCTCAATTCAACCCCTTAGCTAGAGATGGATAACACATAAATTGTATATGTAAACTCTTTTGGAAACTGTAGAAAAATCAGAATTGATTGACATAATAAAATTGCATTAAACGACTACTTTTCGTTTGCATTGTAAATTTATTGACGTCACACATAACTACCACAACGGAAGCGCCGCAGCAGAAAAGAACATGGATTGTGTAAGTTATTAGTCATTTCAAGAAGTTTATGTTAAATGCAGATGCTAAGAATCGAATAAAGCCATAAAGTTGTTTAAAAATATATATTTTCATTAACATGTTGCAAAATACAATTTAAAATACACAGAAAGAACACTGAACATTTTCCTAATAAACAATTTACATTATTTACATATGTTATATATCAATTAAGGACTTTCAATCAGACATATAAACGGACCTGGTAGAATATATTGACACTCAGACTTAACCTGATTGAAGTTATCGCTGGAACATTCACCTTTTCTACAGTATGTCGTATAGGAACCATATAGGAATTAACAGTTTTGTTGCTAAACCTGCTGTTGAAAGGGATGACCTCTACTTTGTTTATTAGATTTATGATTTTATGTATAATTGGTATTTACAAGATCGAAATGGTCATAAAAGGCAGTTTGCCAAAGATCGTCATTTACAACAGCCCAATCTAATTTTATCACTCTGCGTTCCTTTCGAAATGCTTCATCATATGACTTTGCCATGATAAAACCAAATTGTTTTGACATTGCCCTAACATTATATGCATATTTGATAAGACTTAAAATATGTTCTGGGCGGTTTACATAATATATAGACATATAAATATCAAAGGCTGCAGACCATTGATGAATTGTCATTAACTGCTTTGGTTTTGCGTTAGTTGAAATTTTAGCTGCTTCCAAGCTAAAAAGAACATTATCGACTTCATCTTTATTTAAATTTGGAGAAAGGGTGATAAAATCTACATATCTATCAGCCCAAATGTCGTTTCTGATCTTTTCACTGACATTAGAGCCCAACTGCGAAGTATTTCTAAAAATGTAAATGGCTGTCTGTCCTTTAACAGAATTGTCAATACCTTGGTCTTCTTGTGCTGTTTGACTACTGGCTGTGAAATAGCCTGCAACTGACTGTTCTGGAGTCGAAAGTGGTACCAATGAGCGGTGACCGACGTTTGTTGATGACGACAGCAATGTATTATGTCCCCCTGTTTGATGATCTGTGCTAGAGACTGCTTCCTGTGTTACACTTGACAATCTATCATCAGATGTTCTGACTCCACTGCTACCTGTAAAAAGTAAACCAGCTTCCTTCAGCTGAGTGACGATTGCTGCAGCTATTTGATCTGCTGTTGGCTGTGCTGTTGTGTTTGCATTAGTCATTACATGAGCCTTTGATGTATTTGGACCGTTGTTTCTGTCTTCGTTTCGCACTCTTGTTGTAAGATCGGAAGGAGCAGCTCTAATTATTGTTGTAGCTTGTTTGACTGTCCTCTTTAAAGGAAACAAAATTAATTCTAGAATACCTGATAGTGTGTGTGTTAACTTACAATATAAACTGAGAAAAGTGTTCATATATAACATATTTAATACTTTTCATAGTATATTGTACATAGTCAAAGTTCACACAACGAACAACGTGGCACACAATTATGCCATATTATATGGTAAATACATTGTTACCATACATAATAATAACAATGTAATTGTATGGTACATGTAAAATAGCATAAAACCAGTGAACTATGTTATATAAATACAAAAGTACACTTTGGATATCAGAACTATAACCATAATGATGGTTAACCATATGTGTGTATAAAGATAAAAATGTAACCATATAAAACCAGTGTGTATTGATATAATTTTTCAAAACTGCACCTTAATGAAATGATGGATATCAGAACTATAACCATAATGATGGTTAACCATATGTGTGTATAAAGATAAAAATGTAACCATATAAAACCAGTGTGTATTGATATAATTTTTCAAAACTGCACCATGATGAAAACCATAGCCATAAGGATGGCAAGTAAAACCATGTGTATAATTATCGTTTGTGTGCCACAATAATTTGATAAATAAAACCAGAGCAGTGGGTTGTCTGCAACATTTGTATAAAGTATTAGATAACTGACGTAAAGATATGGTGAAAAATAAAACATGTTCAGATAATAACATACTTTAAGTATAATTACCATAAGCAAACTGTGTTTCTAAGTAATGATGTTACACTATTGTCTCAGATAAGGGTGAAATTTTGAAACCATTTAAACGTTTAAACCCTCTGAAATTGTTTGCACCTGTCATAAGTCAGGAATCGTGTGTTCAGTAGTTGTTATTTGTTGATGTGGTTCATAAATATTTTTCTTTTTTTTTAAATAGATCAGACCGTTGGTTTTCCTGTTGAATGGTTTTACACAGTAAATTTGAGGGCCCTTATAGCTTCTTGTTTCGTGTAAGCCGATGACTTTTATTTTCTGTGCTAGTGGTACCAAAAAAAGTTTTGTATTACCCTATAACGTATAAACGTATCCAATGCTGAAGTTTTGAGAGCAGCAAAAGTTTCCGCTCCTAATTTAGAAATTAACCAATCAGCAGTAACCAAGTTCCATCCTGAAATAAACTAGAGGCTCTAAAGAACCTGTGTCGCTCACCTTGGTCTATGTGCATATTAAACAAAGGACACAAATGGATTCATGACAAAATTGTATTTTGGTGATGGTGATGTGTTTGAAGTTCTTACTTTACTGAACGATTTTGCTTCTTACAATTATATCTATAATGAACTTTGCCCATTAGTAACAGAGAACTATATTTGGTAAAAATTTACATAAATTTACCAAATTAATGAAAATTGTTAAAAATTGACTATAAAGGGCAATAACTCCTTAAGGGGTCAATTGACCATTTAGGTCATTTGACTTATTTGTAGATCTTACTTTTCTGAACATTATTGCTGTTTACAGTTTATCGGTATCTATAATAGTATCCAAGATAATCAAAAATGGCAAAATTTCTTTAAAAATTATCAATTGGAGGGCAGCAACCCAACAACCAGTTGTCCAATTCATCTGAAAAATGCAGGGCAGATAGATATTGACTTGATTAACAATTTAACTTCTTTGTCAGATTTGCTCTAAATGCTTTGGTTTCATAGTTATAAGCCAAAAACTGCATTTTACCCCTATGTTCTATTTTTAGCCGTGGCGGCCATCTTGGTTGAATGGCCAGGTCATCGGACACATTTTTCAAACTAGATACCCCAAAGATGATTGTGGCCTAGTAGTTTCAGTGGAGATTTTGTAAAAGATTACTTAGATTTATGAAAAATGGTTAAAAATTGACTATAAAGGGCAATAACTCCTAAAGGGGTCAACTGACCATTTCGGTCATGTTGACTTATTTGTAAATCTAACTTTTCTGAACATTATTGATGTTTACAGTTTATGTCTATGAAAATTTCAGGGCAGATAGATCTTGACCTGATAAACATTTTTATCCCATGTCAGATTTCCTCAAAATGCTTTGGTTTTGGAGTTATAAGCAAACAACTGCATTTTACCCCTATGTTCTATTTTTAGCCGTGGCGGCCATCTAAGTTGGTTGACCAGGTCACGCCACACATTTTTTAAACTAGATACCCCAAAGATGATTGTGGCCAAGTTTGGATTAATTTGACCCAGTAGTTTCAGAGGAGAAGATTTTTGTAAAAGATTACTTTAATTTACGAAAAATGGTTAAATATTGACTATAAAGGGCAATAACTCCTAAACGGGTCAACTGACTATTTTTGTCATATTGACTTCTTTGTAGATCTTACTTTGCTGAACATTATTGCTGTTTACTGTTTATCTCTTTCTATAATTATATTCAAGATAATAACCAAAAACAGCAAAATTTCCTCAAAATTACCAATTCAGGGGCAGCAACCCAACAACCGATTGACCAATTCATCTGAAAATTTCAGGGCAGATAGATCTTGACCTGATAAACATTTTTATTTCATGTCAGATATCCTCAAAATGCTTTGGTTTTTGAGTTACAAGTCAAAAACTGCATTTTACCCCTATGTTCTATTTTTAGCCGTGGCGGCCATCTTAGTTGGTTGACCAGGTCACGCCACACATTTTTTAAACTAGATACCCCAAAGATGATTGTGGCCCAGTTTGGAATAATTTGACCCAGTAGTTTCAGAGGAGAAGACTTTTGTAAAAGATTACTTTAATTTACGAAAAATGGTTAAAAATTGACTATAAAGGGCAATAACTCCTAAACGGGTCAACTGACCATTTTTGTCATGTGACTTATTTGTAGATCTTACTTTGCTGAACATTATTGCTGTTTACTGTTTATCTCTATCTATAATAATATTCAAGATAATAACCAAAAACAGCAAAATTTCCGCAAAATTACCAATTCAGGGGCAGCAACCCAACAACCGATTGACCGATTCATCTGAAAATATCAGGGCAGATAGATCTTGACCTGATAAACATTTTTATCTCATGTCAGATACCTCAAAATGCTTTGGTTTTTGAGTTATAAGCCAAAAACTGCATTTTACCCCTATGTTCTATTTTTAGCCGTGGCGGCCATCTTGGTTGGTTGACCAGGTCACGCCACACTTTTTTTAAACAACATACCCCAAAAATGATTGTGGTCGTGTTTGGATTAATTTGGCCCAGTAGTTTCAGAGGAGAAGAATTTTGTAAAAGATTACTTTAATTTACGAAAAATGGTTAAAAATTGACTATAAAGGGGAATAACTCCTAAACAGGTCAACTGACCATTTTGGTTATGTTGACTTATTTGTAGATCTTACTTTGCTGAACATTATTGCTGTTTACAGTTTATCTCTATTTATAATAATACTCAAGATAATAACCCAAAAACAGCAAAATTTCCTCAAAATTACCAATTCAGGGGCAGCAACCCAACAACCGATTGACTGATTCATCTGAAAATTTCAGGGCAGATAGATCTAGACCTGATAAACATTTTTACCAATGTCAGATTTGCTCTAAATGCTTTGGATTTTGAGTTATAAGCCAAAAACTGCATTTTACCCCTATGTTCTATTTTTAGCCACGGCGGCCATCTTGGTTGGTTGACCGGGTCACGCCACACATTTTTAAAATAGATACCCCAATGATGATTGTGGCCAAGTTTGGTTTGATTTTGCCCAGTAGTTTCAGAGGAGAAGATTTTTGTAAAAGTTAACGACGACGGACGACGACGGACGCCGCCGGACGACGCCGGACGCTGGACGCAAAGTGATGGGAAAAGCTCACTTGGCCCTTTGGGCCAAGTGAGCTAAAAAGAAGATAAAGAATAGTATATGCATATGCTTCTTTTAGTTTCCTTAAACTCACTTATTCAGGGGCAGCAACCCAACAACGGGTTTTCTGATTCGTCTTAAAAGGAGTATGTTCGATAAGGTACTAAAATGGCCCCATTTTTTAGCGAAAGTTTCAAATTCGGATTTATCGACCAATATCACGATAAATTATAGCTAATGCGGGGTTCACACATTGCCGATTATTGCTCCCGATTGAGATCAGACAGCAATACGACACGAAAAGTGAAAAAGTCGGATTAGTATCCTCAATTATCTGGAATGTCCTATCATTGTCTGAACGCATTCGTTTTAGTTCGTAACAGATTCCTACGGATCGGGAAGGGTCCGAATAGTTCGGCAAAGCATCCCGACAGTTAGGTGCGTCCCGTAACATTCGGGGCAACTCAGCCGATTTTGTCTAGTCAGATTACAATCGTGGCTATGTCGTGACAGATTCTGCTGTATCGGATCGAATTCCGAACAATGTCTTGTGTATTCTGGACGGTGTCCTGTGGAACGGGAATGATCCGGAGTAATTTTTCATAGTTGTTTTTCTGCCGATTGAGACCAGATTGCATCCAGATCTTGTCGATTGCGAACCGTTTTTTGCCGAAACCGTTCTGAAACAGTCCCGTTATTAATACGAAATTCGTCAATGATACCCACGTCAGAGTCCCGACAATTACAGAATACAATACGACTGAGACCAGACAAAGCCGTTTGCAATGCGATAGAGCGGACTATGATAGGATTACGTTCCGACAGTACTTGATCATCCCGAATATGCCGACAGTTTTCGGACGGATAACTTCCGTCAGCGTCGGTTCACTGTCCGGTCACTGTCTGATCTCAGTCGGATAACATTCGGTAGAGTCGGGACGCAGTCGTGACAGACTCGGTCGAATTTTACCTGGCGAAAAACACAAATCGGATTAGAAGCGGATTCAGAACGGTATTATCGGGACTAATTCGCTTAGAAACGGTTGAATATCGGTGCTTCCTGAATACTATCTGATTGTTGTCGTGATCAAATTTTTTTTTTTACAAATTTTAATTTAAGTTTGAATTTCCATCCACGATTCACAGGATCTTGATCAGACTTTTAATAAATTTTAATCGGGAATGGTCCTATCAAGAACGGTAGTAAAAATCGTGAATGTGTGACCCCAGCTTTATACATTGACTAGCTAGGATATAAACCATTTTGTTGAAAATTTTACGTTTCTGCGTTTAATTATGACGTCACAAGTTGTACTCAAATTGATTTTTCTCGGAAAAATCAATAAAAATGGGTAAATTTCCATTGATTATTGGACAGGAAACATAGAGCGCATACGTCGACAACAAGGATCTTTTAAAATAATGTTTGTGAAGACATTTTTCATGTCTTATTTGAATCTGAAGCTTGTCAACGCCTGCGCTCTATGTTTCCTGGTCCTTTATTTAGTTGAAATCTAGCTGATTTTGTCAAATTTCACCAAAATCCCTAATCTTGACCTTTTTTGGATGTAAAAATCAACGTGTTAGAATTAAACATTGACCGAAACATTCTGTTTAACATTCTAGCATGCCTTTAAGGCAAATTAAAACAGTTATTGTCTTTTAACTATGAACTTTATAATTGGGGCCGAATATGGCCCTTACCGAACCTACTCCTTTTAGGGCAGATGGATCTTAACAGAATAAAAAAATTGGCAGAGTTGTCATAAATGATTTATTCTCAGAGACATGTCAAAAACTGCATGTTCTATTTTTAGCCATGTCGGCCATCGTGGCTGGCAAGCTGGATCTGAAGCCACACTTCATAAACTAGATACCAGATACTAGATAAACTAACTACAGTGGCCAAGAAGGGGGATGGACTAAAAACTTTTCATCTTAACTTCTTTTGATGATTTTTGAAAAAGTCCCCTATTTTAATTTAAATACATGTATTTTATAAATGTTCGTGAGATTGCTGTTGTGAGAATATAGGCAACTTACAGTTCCTTCGGGTTGTTGAGTGAATGTCTGAGGGATCTCCATAAGTTCTATCAGTTTGTCTGATGACGTCCACGAACCATCAACGTCTTGAAGACTTATCACTGCAATCATTGCATCATTAATCCTCGCTGAAATAACAATGAACTGATAAACTAACATGTTTAACCCAGCCACATTATTTATGCATGTGCCTGTCCCAAGTCAGGAGCCTGTAATTCAGTGGTTGTCGTTTGTTTATGTGTTACATTTCTGTTTTTCGTTCATATTTTTACATAAATAAGGTCGTTAGTTTTCTCGTTTGAATTGTTTTACATTTTCTTATCGGGGCCTTTTATAGCTGACTATGCGGTATGGGCTTTGCTCCTTGTTGAAGGCCGTACGGTGACTTTTAGTTGGTCATGTCTGTGTCATTTTGGTCTTTTGTGGATAGTTGTCGCATTGGCAATCATACCACATCTTCTTTTTTATATCTTAATAAGTTGAATACCAAAATTTCATTGATGAAAAGGAAATAAGTGTACCAAATGGCATATAATTTTGTTTACAATAAGTCACTCCTATTATTAGAGCCAACACATTAAATCACTCTTATTATTATAGCCCACGCATTAATCGGTCTTATGTAGCCCACTTTAAAGCAATGCATTTACAGGATCTTCTAACTATGTTAAGGATATTTGTTTCTCTTGTTTTTTACAATTCAGAAATTTCACAGGAAAATATTCAATGACACAGGTTAAATGTCTTACCTGACTCTTGTAAATCATTCCTTAAACCAAATCCTCCCTAAAATAAATAAAAGAAACACATTGATATTTAGGTGAAGAGCTTCAAATGTTAAAATGTACATAAAGAAATGATTTTAATACATACAGAAGATAAAGAGCAGTATAATGCCGCTACAAGGCAGCACTCGCGCTCCCAAAGGGGAAAGGGTTTAATATAGGTTGCAAAACCTGTTTCCCAGTCCACTATAAATAGATATGTTTAAACTAAAAACAAAACATAAACAAGATAACACAGATTTACATATAAGAGGGCCCTCATGGGTTTTTTGATTATGTGATTACTTGGCCGTTTTTTTAATGATTATTTGATTATTAAGCCAAATATTTCATGATTATTTGATTACCTAGGACTGTATTTTTAGTTTATGATTATTTGATTACTAAAGATAAGCAAATATTTAATGATTATGTGATTATATTGGCAAAAAAATGGTGATTATGTGATTACTAGGACCCCCCCCCCCCCATGAGGGGCCTCATATAAGAACAGTCTATTTGAACATGTGTGTGGTAAGGAAGTTGCCGTAATAATTATAACTTATTTCTAATCACCTATTAGTGTCATCAAACAGATATAAGAAGGAGTACTGAATGTATTATATAAGACGAATAAAATATTTTAAAATTTAATGCATTTATACGTACTAAAGCAGAGTATTTTCAAAATATCTGTATTATTCAGTTAAGTGTTTGAAACCTTCCTGATTTTGAGATCTATTTCAAATTTGATTTTATAAAAAAAAAATGAATTTAATAATATTTTGCAACTTATTCCCGTGCATTTCAGACTCTCCCCGACCCCCCTTCCCTCGAAAAAAAACAACATTCGGAATATACGAAAGAGAAAAAGTATGTCAAAACGTAGTTGAATAGCGACATATGCAGGTTTTGCTGTCGTTATAGTTTTACTTTCATATCCACAAATTCCAAAATGTGACAATTTTTGAATGCTTTAAGCCCCAGTCCCATTTCACCATGATCGCGCCACGCTCACCACGATCTAAAATAAATTCAGATCATGGTGAGCTCGCCGTATGAGCGCCACGAAAATGTAAATTTTCGTTTCTTTCACAATGTTACTATGTCCTCATTATGCTTATACAAAGATCCTGCTACGATTATACCACGTTCTCACCACACTTTTCTACGATTATCATGAACCTACTACGTTCATCACGTTCTCACTACGACCATAGCACGAGTTATCCGATTGTAACACGTTCTTACCACGCTTCTACTTCGATTATAGCACGTTTTTAAAACGATTATACTACGTTCATACCCCGATCTTACTACGTTCTCAGCAATAACGTCAACATCGTGTTCTATATAAATACTGTTCCATTCCTTATAATTCTGATTAATACGTAGATCTCGGAAACAACACAATCATGATACCAAAATCTACCAGAATACGCGGAGGTGGTGGTAGGAGTAGATGTAGAGGCAGAGGGATCTCTGATAATAACGAATTCTGATCTAAATTGGATGAAGGACCGACCAAACCAACCTGAATCACAACCTATTACTAGTCCATCAAGCTCAAATGGCGATGTTTTAGTGAACGATAGAAGGGATGACACAGGTATGTCAAACATGGTAGAGGAAAAAGGACAAGATGTGCTAATTACATACAGACAAACAAAACCTGGAGAGCTTTTTACGGAAATATTCTTTATAAAGCACAAAAATGTTAGTATTCAACTCAGAAGCTAGCTTTAAATATACTTATTTAGGAGGAATATAGTTAAGATAATGTTGTCAGGTCATTAAAGATTGCATATTTTGGCATTAATATTGATTCACTTATAGGGTCTTTTCATCGGAACTAAACACATTTATTTAAACCAGTTGTTGGCATGACACGGGTTATGTTCTTCTCATATATATATATGTTATGATGGTTGGATACGAAACCCCTAACGGGAAGAATTGTGCCTGATATTCATATGATGGAGACATAATCTTTCAATCATTTTAATTGAAGTCTGGAGCTAGCATGTCAGTTAACTGCTAGTAGTCTGTTGTTATTTATGTATTATTGGCATTGTGTTTATTTTCCTTTGTTACATCTTCTGACATCAGACTAGGACTTCTCTTGACATGCTTGAACTGAATTTTAATATGCGTGTTGTTATGCGTTTCCCTATCTATATTGGCTAGAGGTATAGGGGGAGGGTTGAGATTTTATAAACATGTTTAACCACGCGGCATTTTTGCGCCTGTCCCAAGTTAGTAGCATCTGGCCTTTGTTAGTCTTGTATTATTTTTAATTTTAGATTCTTGTGTACAATTTAGAGTTTAGTATGGCGTTCATTCTCACTGAACAAGTATATATATTTGTTTAAGGACCAGCTGAAGGACGCCTCTGGGTGCGGGAATTTCTCGCTGCATTGAAAACCTGTTGGTGACCTTCTGCTGTTGTCTGTTCTATGGACGGGTTGTTGTCTCTTTGACACATTCCCCATTTTCATTCTCAATTTTGTTTTATATATTACATGGGAAATGTCAATGAACATGATGGTTGTAGTATGAATGTAGTCAGGTCGTAAAAAGAGCGTGATGAGGAGGACCTGGACGTGCTAGAATCGTACTATTGTTTGAATAGCGTGGTGTAAACGTGGTATAGTCGTAGTGGAAGCGTAGATGATCGTAGATTGGTCGAGGTGAGAACATTGTGGTCATAGTCAGGTCGTTGTATCGTCGATGTGAGATCGTAGCGCATTCTCTTTCGAATAAAATCACGCTTGTCCTACGCTCTCGCTACGATTGTACAGCGACCGATGCGATCTTACCACGACCTTACTGCGCCCGCACTACGCTTCCTCTACGATCTGATGTCACCACGACCGCACCATGATTGTTATGAACATGTTCAAAGTTGGCAACGCTCATCACGATCTTGAAGATCTAACCACGACTGTTTTATGACCTTACTAAGATCTACACAATTTGCATTTTTTTCACAGATATTAGTGCGAGCGTGGCCTAGTGGGACTGCGGTATTACAAGAAAATCAACGTCTGTGTCTTTCATTTTGTATTTACACATACAGTGTTTACATATGATAACCGAAACAATGACAAGGACTGTTATCTACATACGTTGTCATTTAGCTGTCGTTCTCTTTGCCAAAATGCTCACCCTGCCTTCTTGTTTTATTCAAACTCCTGTCCTGCCTTTTTTAAATTTCATTCTAGCCCTCACACGCAACAATAATCAAATGGTAAAAGTCTTTTGATAAAAATATTGATCTTTTTACATACATGTTTTTTTCTTGACTTACTGAAGTACTATTTCCAAACAATTGCGATCCATTTCCAAATCCAAATCCATGGAACCCTGCAGATGTCTGTTTACAACCAAAACTTCCAAATAAACCTCGTTCGTCAGTTCCGAATAAACCTCTGCCAAAGGGGAGTGCTGATCCAAAACTTGACTGAGTACTTCCACTAACACCAGTAAATCCTAGAGCAGTTACAAATAAACCTCTGCCAGCAGGAGGTGCACCGCCAAAAATTGATTGAGTGCTCCCACTAACACCTCCTCCTCCAGTAGGGGATGCTGCTCCAAAACTTGATTGAGTACTTCCGCTCACACCTTCTCCAGCAGTTCCAAATAACGGTCCTCCAGTAGGGGATGTTGCTCCAAAACTTGATTGAGTACTTCTGCTAAAACCAGTAAATCCTCCGGCAGTTCCAAATACACTTTTGTCAGCAGGAGGTGCACCTCCAAAACTTAATTTATTACTCCCACTAAAACATCCTCCAGCAGTTGCAACATTACTTACTGGCTGAACAACTTGTACATTAGAATCGTTATCCATTCCAACAAATGATGTGTATTTACTTATAATATTTGCTGCCACACTCACTAAAACTATATCAGACTTTTTATCTGAAAAAACAATAAGATAAGTTGTATGGGTTTTTTTCTGATAAATTATTTTAATTTACTCAATACACAAAAAAACTCCTGACATTTTAGAAGTTAAAACATATCAGCATTTAATGTTGTTTTTTTTCCATTTAGTTTTGTATACTTGAAACACATACTTAGGAAGTTTAAGGAAAGTGTGGCGTACATCATAATCCAGCCTACCTCTCTCATAGGTGTACTATTAATTATTTTTTTGTAGATTTGCTAGTTTAAAAAAACAAAACAAAACAAATATTTAAATTTTCAACAGATAACAAATTTTGCATGCATATGCAGAGATGTTTTCCATGTCGTTCTTATGTTGAACTGTTATACCACTGTCCCAGGGTTAGGGGAGGGTTGGGATCCCATTAACATGTTAAACCCCGCCACACTATTTGTGTATGTGCCTATCACAAGTCAGGAGCCTGTAATTCAGTGGTTACGGTTGGTTTATGTGTTTCATATTTGTTTTTCGTTATTTTTTGTATATAAATAAGGCCGTTAGTTTTCTCGTTTGAATTGTTTCACATTGTCATATCGGGGCCTTTTATAGCTGACTATGCGGTATGGGATTTGCTCATTGTTGAAGGGCGTATGGTGACCTTTATTTGTTAAGTCTGTGTCATTTTGGTCTCTTGTGGACATTTGTCTCATTGGCAATCATACCACATCTTCTTTTTTTATATTTATAATAATCATCAGTCAGTTTTCATAATTTGTTACTTTTTTTTAATTTTCTAAATTGAATTATGAGATTTGAACATTTTCACAAATTTTCATTAACTTATATGTTGACTTAGTTAAAGCCAAACATTCAACTTTCGATAAATCAATGCAAAAATATGGGTTCTTAAAAAAAATAAACCATTTTATTTGATAGATAACATTTTTGTAGCTGTCTCCCTGTACCGTGAGAAATTTGTTTTTTTCTGTCTTATTTAATAGTACCTACTTCGGTAAGTAGCTGTCTACATAGTAATGATTTTTGTATACTTTCATTTTGAATAATTTTTTATACCTATGTTATTATTTGCCATTTCTTCAACTTCAAGATTTTTTACAAAAGCTAACGCTGCTAATCTGTGTATAGGTGCTGCTTCTTTTGTTTCAATAACTTGAGCTTGAGCTTCAAATTCTAATATGTATTCTAATGGTAAATCTCCAATACACCCCTTCATTTTAACTGTCCCTCCAACTGTTTCCTAAAAATTCGAATATACTTGTGTGTTTTAATTATATGATTTCATATTTTTTTTATTTCAGGATGAGTATATCTTTTTATGATAATTTAATGCACAACGAGATTACAATTCAAACTTTTATTGTCAGAAAACTAATTATATGTATAGTATGTAACACAACATAACAAAATGAAAATAAACAATAACATCAAGATCATTTATATACAAAATAGAAGTAAATATTTCAAGAGTTCCCTGTCCTCAGTTAATAAAATTAACGGTACCAATTTTCTTGCACCAGATGTGCATTTCGACAATACATGTTTCTTCAGTGATGCTCGTTGCCAAAATATTTGAAATCCAAAGCTTAAATAAAAGATGAAGAGCAATAATCCAAAAGGTCCAACAAGTATAGCCAAATTCGTGAAAGGAATCAGAGCTTTGCATGAGGGAGATACATTCCTAAGTTTATAATAATTTCTAATATTTTTGTAACAGCAAATTTTAATAACACAAAAAATCCGTATTTTCATGCCAGTACCGAAGTACTGGCTACTGGGCTGGTGATACCCTCGGGGACTAATAGTCCACCAGCAGAGGCATCGACCCAGTGGTAGTAATAAAATTAACGGTACCAATTTTCTTGCACCAGATGCGCATTTCGACAATACATGTCTCTTCAGTGATGCTCGTGGCCAAAATATTTGAAATCCAAAGCTTAAATAAAAGATGAAGAGCAATAATCCAAAAGGTCCGAAAAGTATAGCCAAATCCGTGAAAGGAATCAGAGCTTTGCATGAGGGAGATACATTCCTAAGTTTATAATAATTTCTAATATTTTTGTAACAGCAAATTTTAAAAACACAAAAAATCCGTATTTTCATGCCAGTACCGAAGTACTGGCTACTGGACTGGTGATACCCTCGGGGACTAATAGTCCACCAGCAGAGGCATCGACCCAGTGGTAGTAATAAAATTAACGGTACCAATTTTCTTGCACCAGATGCGCATTTCGACAATACATGTCTCTTCAGTGATGCTCGTGGCCAAAATATTTGAAATCCAAAGCTTAAATAAAAGATGAAGAGCAATAATCCAAAAGGTCCAAAAAGTATAGCCAAATCCGTGAAAGGAATCACAGCTTTGCATGAAGGAGATACATTCCTTAGTTTATAATAATTTCTAATATTTTTGTAATAGCAAATTTTAATAACACATTTACATATTCAGATACTGTGGATACCAACAAAATCAATGACAATTAGTATCCCAAGCCTTTTAATGAGTCCACAGTACACTTGTCTATAGTTGAAGACTGTGTGCTGATCCCTCATGATGTCTGCTTTAACTATTTTCTTCTTTATTGGATCGAATAACTTAACTGATAGAATTGAGATGATGGGGAATATGCCAAAGAGACAACAACCTGACCATAGAGCAGACAACATCTGAAGGCTACTAATGGGTCTTTAATGCAGCGAGAAACTCCGTCACCCGGAGAAGTCCTTCAGCTGACCCCTAAACAAATATTTAACTAGTTCAGTGATAAAGGACGTCTTACTAAACTCCGAATTATAAACAAGAAACTAAGATTAAAAATCCCTTTTTTTTAATCATACAAACCTGTCTCTCTGCTCCAGTCATACTAGCATATAATGTTACCATTTCTCCTACGAACACTCTGGGTAGTTTCTCGGGTATCATAACAACTGATACATTTTGTGAGAGATTCCAGTCTAATGTTACATTGGTCAACTCTGGATGTAGTGCACATTTCATTAGCGCCATTACCTTAAATATAAAATATAAGTCGAATCACCATTTCTTATAAGATATAATTTAATTTTGGCTGTAACGCGACTTCTGATTGGCCGACGTCGTTTTTTTATCCGCTCATAAACATAATTTTGTCATCTGATCGTTACGTGATCAACCTTTTTCATGATTTACTCTGGTTTAAAATGGAATTAATTATTGAATTATAAGCAATGACTGTAATATTTTGTTCTGCCTATTTGAAATAACATAAAAAATGTGGTGCACACATTTTTCTACAGGTATAAATAAGTATATTATATACTTCCACTTTGAGCAGTAATATAATAAGTAATATATTTAGAAACAATACTGTTTCCACAGTACAATGATGGCCCACTCGCACTATTATTTTCTATCCTCAGCGGACTATGAATTTGGGGGTCAAAACTATAATTTGACATTATAATTAGAGATATCATAACATAGGGAACACGTGTACTAAATAACAATTTGATTGGACTTCAACTTAAAAAATGAACCTTCACATACAACTTTAATCTGAAGTGGGACAGACGGACGGACGAACAAATAAATGCATAGACCAAAAAAGAAATCTGATGTCTTTGGTGGTAAGGAAAGAGTTTTAAAACGCACCGTGATCTTTATCCTTTTTTTTATCATAGTTACAAAAATGCACACAATTCGACGGCGAAATTAGCAGGACTATTCTGAAATTTGAATAAATGTACTTTTCTCTAAAGATCTAAAATATATGCTGGTACTTAATTAAATATAACTATCGATATAAGAAGATGTGGTATGAGTGCCAACGTGAAAACTCTCCGTCCCAGTCACACTATGTAAAAGTAAACCATTACAGATAGAAGAACAGTCTTCAACACGGAGTTGAAGTACCTTGTTGTAAACTAGACATAACAAGAACGTGTCCATAGTACACGGATGCCCTACACACACTATCATATTGTATGTTCAGTGGACCGAAAAATTGGGATCAAAACTCAAATTTGGCCAATGGCATTAAAATTATAAAAGATCGTATAATAGGGAAGATGTGTACTAAATTTGAAGTTCATTTGACTTTAACCTGAAGTAGGGCAGACGGACTTACGGACGAATGAACGAACGAAACAGACACACAGACTGAAAAACTTAATTCCCTTTAGTGTGCCATAAAAATAAGATATAATAAGGTAACCACTGTAATGAATAACAAACTCGAACCAGTTTAGAACCATGCCAAAATGTAAAAAGTAAAATCACAAAAATACTGAACTCAGAGGAAAATCAATTTGGAAAGTCCATAATCACATGGCAAAATCAAAAAACAAAACGCATCAAAAACGAATGGACAAGAACTGTCATATTCCTGACTTGGTACATTTGTAAATTATAACTATTTGTCAAACACAACTTAGACAATTAAGGATACAACCTTACAAAAATTCATTGGATATTTATTTGACATACACTAATTTTGATCATTAAAAAGCTTAATATTTCATTAACAATACAACATGATTAAAGCGTTTAACTAATTTTTAAATTTTAATTAATGACACTGTCAGTGATTTGTACCTGCTCGTGTATTAAAGGCTCAGCCTACACAATCCAAACAATTGATGATGACACCTACCATTCTTTAGTTATATTCATTATAGAATAACTAATCGAAGAATTCAAATAGATAAAAATATTTAACGAGTGACCGAACAACACATTAATTCACGAATGCGCGTAGCGCATGACATAATTATCAGTGTTGTTCGTTCACGAGTTGAATATTTTTCTCTCTTTGAATTCTTTAATTAGTTATTCTTTTTATAACTTTGACATGTTTGGCAAATGGCTTTTTTTAAAGAAATTAATGTAAAACTTATAAGGAACTATATCTTTTTTCTACGCATTCACAATTTGTTTTGATCCACCGTTATCCTAATTGGACAACGCATATTGTTGTATGATGCCAGAGAGTGAAATAACCACTACCCGGCCACGTCCACTTTTGAATTTTTGTCTATCTGATGAGTTATGCCTTTTTCAACTGATTTTTATAGTTCGTTCTTATGTTGTACTGTTATACCACTGTCCCAGGTTAGGGGGAGGGTTGGGATTCCATTAACATGTTTAACCCCGCCACATTATTTACGTATGTGCCTGTCCCAAGTCAGGAGCCTGTAATTCAGTGGTTGTCGTTTGTTTATGTGTTACATATTTGTTTTTCGTTCATTATTTTACATAAATAAGGCCGTTAGTTTTCTCGTTTGAATTGTTTTACATTGTCTTATCGGGGCCTTTTATAGCTTACTTTATGCGGTATGGGCTTTGCTCATTGTTGAAGGTGACCTATAATTGTTAATGTTTGTGTCATTTTGGTCTTTTGTGGATAGTTGTCTCATTGGCAATCATACCACATCTTCTTTTTTATTTGTTTATTTCACATGTGAAATTATCGGTATTTATTTAACTGGGAAATCAATGTAGTTCATTGCAACCAATATAATAATGTTAGTTATCTGGATAATTTTATCATAAGTTTGTTTGTATAATGTCTATAATATGTTCGTTTTATTTTAACATGTCTTTTTTGGTCGTTTTTTTTTTTACTAAACCATAATTTGACCCAGAGTAAGGATTGGTGACATTATGCATGCAGTTACCATAGTTAAGTGTCCTGAGGTCAAAAACCAACATTATAACTGATTGCGTCAGATAAAAAAACACCTGATTTTAGCGCCGCAAGAAAAAAATGCATAATATATTGTAATAACTTTTGCTGTAGTCTATCTTTCCCCTGAACAAACTCATACCTCCCATGTCCTGCTCTAGCTAAACCTTTCACTAGTGATGTTGACGCCCCTTGTCCTATCCCTATCGAAAACACTCTATAAAATTTATAATACAGATTAAATCTCAACTTTATTCTGGATTCGGTTTTGATAACATAAGTTAAAATTATTCATTTTTTTTTAATTACCACATTTTAAGTTCTAAAACTATTTAACAAATCTTTGTGTTTGTTGTTTAAAAAGTCTTAAATTATCTAAATCGCAACATTGCCATGAATTCAAATCTGTTCTTCAAATCAATACACATGATTTAAAACTATAAAGGAGATTGTATTCATCGAGGAGACAGTGATAAACAAATCTAAAAGACATCTAGAGGACAACATATATTTTTAACAAAAGTGTAAAAGTGTTGACCGGAAAAATTCCTCCAATTATCATGATCAGTACAATACAGAATTAAAAAAATAAAAAATTCTTTAGACGCTATATGTTAATGTTGAAGATTAGCGTCTATCCAAGTTTCAGTCCATGAAGGTTTAAAATTTAATCCAAACTTCTGTAAAAATGTCTACCTGTAAAGCACTGTAAAATACAGGTACGTAAATAGTACAATATTTTTTGTTAGGACAGAAATAGTACCTAAGCAAAAGTAGCAGTGTACAGGTTGTGAAATAATATCATATTGTGTATGGATTATATAAAAAAAAAACACGTCAGTATGTGAATGAAAGCCATGCGCGTAGCTACGTTTACGTCAAAACGCCCGGGCGTACACTTGAATTTTGAAAATTAAACAAAAAATTGCTCAGATTTGATATGCTGTTTGTATTTTTGTCGACCCTGTGATTTATGTCCGAAAAGAGAGACAATTAAGATTTCGAATGTGGTTAAAGTCTTTTGAATGACTCTCCATGAAATGTTACGAAAGTTGGACAGAAACTGTTAATGATCAAAAGAGTATTCAGAGCAATATAATAATGCAATTATATCTTTAATTTTCCCGCATTTTAAGGACAAAATGTATTTCTTTCTGCAATTAATAATATAAGTGGTCGCAGTTTGGGTTTACATTTGGTTATTTCTCAATTACATTAACTACTTGTCGAACCTTCATCAAATTTTATGAAAATGCCAAAGAAGCCTTTTCTATGACTAATGTCTAAATCTAAAATTGTGAAAGCATTTGTTTTCGTTCATTTTTCTGTTATTTTCTGATAGACAGATAGCTGTACTCTTCTTTACGCAATTAATTGTTTTACATGCTCATACACCTTCATAGATTGTCGTGAAATATTCCAGATCAAGAAAAAAATATCAAAAGAAAATTTAAGATTAATTTTTTTAAATCCCATTAAAGGAATAATGATAAATTGATTCACTTGTTGTGGGAAGAAATCCTAGGTGTTCCATAATTTTTTCATATTGCACCTCCTAGAATTTCTTTTTTTCGTGTTCATTAAAAGGTGCTTCTGTCGATTGTATGCTCACTCACTCAACCTTTAAACTTATTTACAAGGAATATTGGTTTACACGTTTTCTCTAAAACCAATGACCATTAGGCTAGCTTCCAGGTTAAGTTAACACGATGATTATATAGTTAACATATTACTAGTATAGTTTACCAAAAACAAATAAACCATTTAGATTCAAAAGTATGTTGCTTTCAATGATTTTTTACTGACAGGAATCATTACGGTATCTCATTCTCGATAGCTTTCGGGGGCTTTGTCCCTTTCGAACCCACTACCAGCAGGTGCTTTATCATTGGGCGGTTGGGACTCCTCATATCCCTCGCCAAGGTTCGGGCGTACACGTAAAAATGACCCTGCTACGCCACTGAAAGCTAAACTGTATGATAGCATTGTAAAATATAAAATACCAGAATATAGCTTTTAGATAAATGGGAAATTTGTCAATTGGACAAAAGTTGTGCTTTAGCTTGTTTGTAAAGTTATAAAGGAAAATATCTACAGATTAATAAAAAGTGAAACTACCCAAATTTGTAGTTGATCTGAATTTTGTGGTAATAGGCAATGTATACCATTTATAGCATTTGGTTGAGACAAACTTAAGTTAGAGAAACGAAACGAAAAATTCATCAATTTTCCATTGGTAAAAGAGCATAACACTAGATTGGTAGAAAAATTTAATCGTGATCTGTGTTTTGTGAAAATAAGCATTGTGTATAAGTTTCATAACATTTGGTTGAGACAAACTTAAGTTAGAGAACGAAAATAAAAAAAGTCAGAAATGTTTCTATTAATTTATAAAGGGGCATAAGTCTTGAAGGATAAAAGTGACGCCATCCAAATTCAAACTTGATTTGTGTTTTGTGGTAATAAGCATTAATTGTGTTAAAGTTTAATAACATGTGTTTAAGGCAAACTGAAGATAGAGAAAGGACAGATTACGAAAAAAGGGTAAAAATTATTGCCTCCTTCCATACGAGGGGGGCTTAAAAACGATCTAAGAGTATCAGAGCACAAAAATAAGGTTACCGAATATTTTTCCTGTTAAAACATAAATTAGCAAAATTTCATGTAGATTCCTTTAGAAAATGTTCCATTTCAGAGTTACCTCCCCTTAATACACCAATTTAAAAATATTGAATAATAAAGTACAATTAATATATGTTTATTTAAATATTAGTAATTATATATTGAAATCTTATACATTCGATCAGTTAAATGAAAATTCACATTAGTTAATTGCATCTCTCGTCAAAGGTTTCTGATTTGATTGAAAATCTTGACCTATTGTGCTCTCCTATTTTTCAATCCGACATGGTGAAAGACACCCATACTACCTAAATTAGTATTTACCTGGTCTATTTAGAGTTTTGCCTTACAAGATCAACACTCTGTTTATTGCTTTTGATTTGACTCGCCGTGATAACAAACAACTGAAAAAAATATATATACAAATAAACATATCTTAAATAATTACAGTTACAATAAAATAAGTGTTACTATGGATTCATTTATTTTCAAAAATTGATACCCCACTAAATACAGTGAATTTACATAACCTGAACACATGAAGTTTAAAACAATGAGTTCATACTATGAATGTTGAACTATAATTCAGGGGTTGTTATTGAAAACAGGCTTTTGGTTTTCAATTATGGACTGTTACACATAATTTCCTCTCTGGTCTATGTATAGTTGACTTTGCTCATTGTTATAGGCTTTAAGGTCAACAGATAATTGGGTTCTACATGTATGTATAGCTTGCTTTGCTCACTGTTGAATACCATTTTGCAAATCTGCCCATCATTACCTTTATATATCTGAGGAATGTTATAGCTGACTATACTGTATTGGTTTTTCTCATTGTGGAAGGCCATATGTTTTCATGTCATTGTTTTCATCCAATTAACATTTATGGATAGTTGTTGGCAATCTTGCTACCTCTCCTTAGTTTTATATTTATTTGTTTCATTGTATTTCCTTAAGTCATTTGAACCACATATACAATACATTTGTTCTCTCTAAATACCTTTCTTGGGTGTCCCGGGACTAATGGTTCATTATAGATCTGCAGCAATGGAATATAAAGGTCAGTGCTGAATTTACTAAATTCAGTCGTACGAATGTGATTCACAGCTAATGTCATGTTCTCTTTGGTGTATATAACACTCCTGAAAATATGAAATGTAGTATATGTAAATGCGGGCAAATCAAATTTTCAAAAGCTCGAACATTACAACTTTAAAACAATTCAAATGAGAGAGCAATCAGGCGTATAGTCTCTTGTGGAGAGTTGCCTTATAGGCAATTCTACCACATCTTCTTTTTGAAAACCTTGTTGAGTCTTTAACCACTTCAAATATGTAAAGATTATTTATACATGGCAATTAATATTGACGCTGGTATCATCCATAGACTCCTATATCAAGCCAGAGAGCTTTAGCCCGAGGGTTTGATAGGGTCGATGGCTGATACCAGAGTTATTATGGTGAACTTGAAATTAAGGATACTACTGATATTAGAAGAACTGCTTCATACCTTGATATTTTCCTAAATATAGATACAGATGGACGACTTATCACGAAAATCTATGATAAACGGGACAATTTCAACTTCCCATTTCTCATCAATAACATACAATCTGACCCTTCGTATGGTGTTTATCCATATCTCAATTGATACGTTATGCCTGTCCATGCATGTTCACACTATAAGGATCTCATAAACAAGAGTTTGCTCCTAACGCAGAAAGAAAGTTATGAGGAGTACAGATTCAAAAAAAATGATAGTCCGTAAATTTTACTGACACCATCATGAATTGGTTGATCCATACGATGTGTCTTTGTCCAAACTAACTAAGGACATTTTTACCACGTGTTAGATTGTCGTTTGTCATAACGTCATCTGATCTTTTAATTACCAAACGTGAATTATTCCTGATTGTGACTGTTTTGCTGAGTGTGAATTAGCATTGCTTTAAGACGTGTCACGGTACTTTTCTATCCTAAATTCATGTATTTAGCTTTTATGCTATATTAGTTATTCTCATCAGATTGCAAATGTCTTATCGTTTGTAGTTGTTAATCTTATTTTTTTCTGTTGTATTCGTGTGTTATGGTAAAGATAATTAATCACTCAGTTCATTTATTTGATTTTAGTTTGAGTCAACTAAATTTAAACGATATATTTGGTTTACAGTTTGATTTAGAAGAAACACCGAGATAGCTAGATAATTCAAGGCTGTGAATTTGTATGTGCTGGTTTAAGTTGTTTTATGTATCAGTTTTTATTCTGTAGTTAATCACCACTCCGGTTTATTAATGTATATATATTATAAAGTCTTTTATGAAAGTTTACTGTTTGCAAAAGTATAAATAAGCATATTCTTATCCTAGTCCGAAAACCCTATCCATATTAAGCACACATTTTTGGAACTTTTGGTCCTAAATGATCTTCAACTTTGTACTTCTTTTGAGAACTTTTTTCATCTGAGCGTCACTGGTTAGTCATTTGTGGACAAACGCGCGTCTGGTGTATTACATTTTAAACCTGGTACCTTTTGTTAGCTATGTTTCGTGTGTTTCTATATGTTCTCCCATTTATTTGTATTGCAGTCCTGTCATGTTATATGTTGTCATTATAATGCTATATTTAACATTGCCATAAACATAAAAGCTAGAGGTTTGGCATACCACAAAACCAGGTTCAACAAACTATTTGCTTTTTTTTGTCTTTAAATGTCCTGTACCAAGTCAAGCAAAATGGCCATTGTTAAATTATAGTTCGTTTCTCTGTGTGCTACATTTAAATGTTGTGTTTTTGTTGTGTCGTAGTTCTCCTCTTATATTTGATGTGTTTCCCTCAGTTTTAGTTTTTAACTCGGATTTGTTTTTTTCTCAATCGATTTATGTATTTCGAACAGCGGAATACTAGTGTTGCATTTATCTATTATGGATCATAGTGATGAAAATCACACATGGAAAGATTGGAAGAGTAGTTTTAATCATTTCAAATCATATTTAGGTATGGTGTGGACAAAAGAACATTAATAATAAATATATGCTGAAAATATCCGTTACTGCAGGTCATTAGAAGGAAAACCACTTTTCGAGTAGATAAAATGAGCTACATGTGAATAAAATTGAATGATAAGGTGGCCCTTAATTTGCACAATATTTTCATTTAAATTGCAGTTCACATCTTATTCAAATAATGTCACCTTTTACATTTTATCTTTTGAAACAAAACAAAAATGGCAAATAAAAAATTCTTCTCGTAAAGTTAAACAATTATTCTTGTACGATATAGGACCAACATATAGACTTGAAGCTAAGGACTTTTATATAGTGTTAAAAAATAATCTAAAAAACTTGTTTTGGTGCACTTTGTAAGTTGAAACATTAGTATACTATTTTTCTTCTCGGAGCATTCTTTATTAGGTGTAATACCACCATTGATTTTCCCCAATTAGTCTTTGTTAAATTTGCACTTTTCAAAAAATTGTGCAGAATTTATCTTTGTTTCAAATAAAGAAATACTTGGCATGAGTAGAGTTTTATCCTGTCCAATTCTATAGAAAATTTTTCACATAACATTTCATTGCATATAAGAAAATGACCATCATTGGAAGTTAACCAATCAAATTTCTCTCCTTATTCTATCTGTGTACAAGGTTTAGTCACCATGTAACCTCAAGATAACAAAATTTTCTATAGAAATCACAAATAAAAAATAATGGTGTTTTGAAATACCCAAGACATATCTTTATTACACAGAAATAGTTTTATTTCAATAAAATGTAGGATTAATTACCTAGAACGGTCAAATTCAAGGGAATATTTTTTTAGACCCACTTTCGTAAACAACCGGATGTGACGTACCATGATTTTGTGGTATTACACCTAAATGGTTTTGAAAACAGTTACTATGATTTTATGACATTGAAGATTAAAAGTTGAATAGTGCACTTTAATCAATATACAATTAAAATATGTTTCAGCAAAGGGCACTGAAATTGTACTTTTTCAATTTAAACAAATTAAAAAACTTATGTTATTGAAATGTGGGTTCTCTCTTGATTGCATAAATATTTTTAACTTTTTTTTATTCGAGCGTCACTGATGAGTCTTTTGTAGACGAAACGCGCGTCTGGCGTTTATAAAAATTTTAGTCATGGTATCTATGATGAGTTTATTTATATATACATAACTTATATTCACATTATTAAATTGTTAACAGACATTTGTTAGTGAAAAATTTTAAAGAAAATTGTACATTTAATTTAATAGCAGCTGATCTTAATGTTACAGATGAATAAATATATGGGCAGAATGGTTGAAGTACGCTAGTTCTAGTATGACAAGGAAATTAAATCTGCCTTAATTACCTTTGGAACAATTTAGTACTGTACATGTTGAATGGACTGGGAAAACTGACAATGTTAAAATAGCAACCATCTTGTAAACTTCTCACTAGCAAAATCAACGTCTCAACTGCATCAGATATGTTGGAACCTGCGCACATATTACCTACAAAAGTATACCACAAACATTCTACAAGTACACGAGTAACATTGGAACCTGCCACACTTGCTCACAAATGTTACACAAAAACAACACGCAACCCTACAATTTTCTAAATTACAAATCTGTTGGTTCATTTGAGTCCTGCCTCAGTTTTACTGGATATCAGATATTTTTACTTTTTTTTGTTTAAGGGATATTCGTTTTTTAAAGAAACAAAATAGGAATTTTCATTTTTTTTTCAAATTATTTTTATGCAGTATCACCATGTATCTTATATTAATAATTGAACTCAGTGTAATAGTCTTTGTAAGACTGAGATCTTACCAGACCTGTCAATCACAAATATAAATTCTCCACATTTACTGGTGATCTCTTGGAATTCTGGGTAAAAATTCAGCAGCAACATGTCAGATTTCATTATACCATCTGCAAAGAAAAATAAAACAAATGAAGGACCACCTCACGTTAATTTATAATCAATTATGATATCTTACATATAACATCTAACCCCTCCTCCCCTGGTACATATATAGCTCGAGTTATTACGATACTAATTTTACTTTTTATTTAGCTCTCTATTCAGTGCATTGAAGATGATTCAATTCAAAATCATTCTTAGTAGCCATATTTTATAGTAAATCTGCAAGTTTGTTTTTTTTTAATTTTCGGAAAAACATCAGAATGTATATAATCAGTAAATGGTTATTATGTGACAGTTTTAAATAGTTTCACTTACAATCGTCAGCAAGTAAAATGTGTTTGAATTTTTAAGCATGTCCCTTTTTGACATATTGCTTTGCAAGTATTCATTCATACCTAGCTTTCATTTGTTTGGTTTCAAAAATTGTTCAAATGAAGACAAATCAACAAATATTTTTAAATGCAGAACATTTTTCTGTAGGTTGGGTTTCTTCTAGCCTTAATCTGTAGGTTCTCTTTCTATGATAGCTGTATTGACTGTCATCTTACCTTGACCTGATGACCATCTTTCTATGATAACTGTATTGACTGGCATCTTACCTTGACCTGATGACCCTCTTTCTGTCATAGTTATATGTACTGTCATCTTACTTTGACCTGCTGTTCCTCTTTTTTCGAAAGCTTTAGACTGAATGTCATCCTACATTTACCTGATGACCCCTTACCTTGATAGAAGTAGGTTGACTGTCATCTTACTTTGACCTCTTGACCCTCTATCTGTGATTGCTGTACGTTGACTCTAAGGACAATGACCCAAATAACTGCTCCATCTATCTCCCTTTGCAGTTCTGTGACGTATGATATGGTTAACCTAGCCTCTTTCTGAGCTGGAAGATTTCCAAGGAAACACTGAAATAAATCTCCAGAGTTGTCATCCTCTGGAAGAAGAACACCTGTCATTGTTTTGGCTTTTGCTTCATCAAAGGTTTGTTGTGCCTAAAATTAAAAACAGAAATTAAAAAAAAAACTTTCTACTGCAATAAAAACTTTGTTTATGTATTACCGGTACATTATTTTAATGACTACCATTTCTGCATATTGGAGGACAAACTGGTTAATTCGAAATCTCTCCTCTGGATGATTATATGAAGAAAGATTTTGTACTTTCCTTATAAACATTGCCAGAACGGTTTCTAGTGGAATTCCGTATTTTGGAACCGTAAGATTGAAGTTAAATTTTTACCATAAATATTGACAAATATAAATTTATAATCTAACATGTTTCAGGTGTAATCAAATATTTCTGACATGTAAATTAATTATGAATTTCGAGATCATTACTATTGAATAAATTAAATATGCCTGGTGCATACGAAATGTACACGTTAATAGAAATCAACATAATAAGATAGTTTGAAAATAAAATTTAGTACAAAAATAATGTGTGACAATTATACTAAAATACAGTTGATATATATATATATATATATATATAGCTTCTTCATCTGAACTTTTTGTGGCTAGTTGTCTCATTGGCAATCAAACCTGACATCCGAGTCTTATTCAGATCTGCTCTTTTGTCTGGATATGGTCTCTTTGGCACATTCCCCGTTTCCGTTCTCAATTTGATGAAATACCTGAACATTTTCTTGACATTCTCGGGGTTACAGTAAAGGTGAAGGTCTAAAACGCGGAAGTAAAAAAAAGGTATATTATAATAAATATCTCTTGAACCGCTTAAGATAAATTAATAAATAAAACGAATATTGAAAGCTTATATAATAGTCTTTACAGTGAAATAAAAAAGAAATTCATCTAGATATACGTTTTTATATAAACTTTGACCGGAAGGCTAACTTAGTGTGACTCTGGCAATTCATTTTTAACCTTAAACCCTAATTTCACGAAAAAGGTTATAATCAGGTCAGAATTTGTAAAATGATTCTTAAAGACAATTAAATGACAGAAAATACTATATGAAAAAATATATATAAATAGAGTACGTAAAATAGGGTAACAAATTGACCGGAAGCCTCACTTGTACTTAAAAGTTGAAGTTAAAAAATCAAATTGGAACTTAAATTAGCAAAATAAAATATAAGGTTCGGACAAAGTCTTGAAAACGATTCTGAAAGACAATTAAACGACAAAAGATACGATATAAAAAAATATAAATACATTACGTAAAATAGGGGAACAAATTGACCGGAAGCCTCCCTTGTACTTAAAAGTTGAAGTCAAAATTTCAATTTGGAACATAAATTAGCAAAATAAAATATAAAGCATCAGACAATGTCACCTTTTTTCATGACGTCACAACAGGAAAATTTGGAAGAAAACAAAACATTTTGACGTCATAATCAAATTTCGACTAATCATTTGACGAGAACAGATTTTTCACTAATGAGGAGAAATATTTGTCTCACACCGGGCAGGAAATGTGAATAAAAGCACAAAAATTAGAGAAATAAATTTACATATTTCTTGATTAAGTAACTGACGAATATTATTACCAATGTTATTTCAACTGATCGGGCGGAGCTTACGTTTTAATTTGCATAAGGACAGTCTATTTGAAGATGTGTGTGATAAGGATGATTGCCGTTATAACTATAACTGATTTCTAATCACCTATCAGTGTCTTCAAAGGAATTTACAAAAGAATGACTGGACACTTCATTGATGATTTTATTCTAAAATACCTATATATAGATGGACTGGTTTATTATGAGCGAACCGGTTTAACTCCGCCCAGTCAATTGCAAGTGAAATAAATTGAGTAATACTATGCTTGAATTTCTTTAGACAAAACGATTCAAATTATATTCGATAGAAGTTCGCAAATGTCAGCATCAACAAAATGACGGAACCTATGATGCGATAAATAAAACGCATGTTTTTCATCGATCAAACATACAACTTGCGCATGAACAGTTATAATTTGGTACCAGATTATCCTCTCATGAAAGTATAGTTTGTACCTGTTTATGAACTTATTATTTCACGTTTAACATTGTATAGTCTGCATCACGTAGATTTAGTTTCTTTGATAATTTTCTTGTTCTGTTTATATAATTAGTTATCAAAAGTACCAGGTCTATAATCCCATACGCCGGACGCGCGCCTCGTCCACACAAGACCCATCAGTGACGCTCAGATCAAAATAATTAAAAAGCCAAACAAATACAAAGTTGAAGAGCATTGAGGACCCAAAATTCCAAAAAGTTGTGCCAAATACGACTAAGGTAATCTACTCCTGGGGTAAGAAAATCATTAGTTTTTCGAAAAATTTAAAGTTTTGTAACAAAAAATTTATAAAAATGACCATATAATTGATATTCATATAACTTAGGGACGACTTAATTCACGCAATTCTCGCAGTAAAGCCCTCGCGAAAATGTGTGGGTTTTACGTATTTAAATGCAATTATTCTAAACTTGTTAAATTTAGTTACCGTTGATTTTTAGATGTTTAAATTCCACTTAGATAAATGTCAAAATAAAATAACTGACGAATATCATCGTATGATACTTGTTTAATGTGTTACGTTTGAATATCATTGTATTCACAGATTGCAACAAAAAAACAATGTTCTTGTAGGTGCCACTCTTTATCGTCAATGACAAACGCATCGAAAATCTCGTGTCAGCATACTTATCCGAAATGCGAATGACCGTTAGTCTACCTTTGGGTAATACCAACGACCTATAAATAAGGATGTTCATATCATCAAAAGTATGGTTCATATGTACAATTTGTTAGACGTTTATATCTGACCTTCCGAATTAGACTATTTACCGGATTTGTAATCACATAAGCAACACGACGGGTGCCACATGTGGAGCAGGATCTGCTTACCTTTCTGGGGCACCTGGGATCACTCCTAGTTTTGTGAAGGGGTCGTGTTGCTTAATATTTAGTTTTTTATGTTGTGTCATGTGTATTATTGTTTGTCTGTATGTTTTTTTTAAATGTTTTTTTCTGCAGTCAGTATAGAACAAATGTTTGAATTGTCTTTGATTTGGACAAAAAGTTCATATTTTTGTCGCAGACATGCTGATAAACCTTCATTTGCAATAGACTGATGTATCGCATATTGACGATTCCAGATAAGCTAAGATTAGTTTAAGATCGTTATTAAATATCCGCTTTAGATAAAATTCAGTGTTTTTATTTTAGCAATCTTATTCGTAACAGAGACATAGGTTTCTAATCATAATACATATGTTAACTCTTATTTACCATTCTTACTGTAGATTATTTTTGTATTTTTGTAACTTTTTTCAATATCATACAACTTTACATTTATTTGTAACATGATATTGATAACAATAAAGTCATGATGTGAAAGTACAAATTTGGTAATTGCATCGATAAGCAGTTTTCCTTTTCGGAAAATCTAAAAATAAAGTATCTGTTTTTCCTTTATTATAATTTATATTGAAATGCTTATGTCATAATTACATGTCTGCTGCGTTTATTGGTGTCTGGAATGGTGTTAAGTTTTTTAATTATATTTTTTTAAATAATTAAACATTTTGTCAATTGTTGATCAATCGCAGAAATAATCAAAAATACACATAAATCTGTTATATGACCAGACTTATTATGGTAGCCGTAAATGCTTTACACTTCACTCATCAGAATATTTATCCTAAAGAAATGTGTACATTTTCAGGTGTATAAATAATATACAAATATATATTGTCGTTTTATATTTAGTGACCATGACCTGCTGAACATAAATGTATGACAAATCTTTTAAATGTCGGAAACATTATTATAATGTTGAACAATATTGTTACAAAATGCACGTACCTATCACAAATAGCAGTGACACACAAAACCCTGTTAACATATCGCGTGCTCACATAATAACATTTATCTTAAATTTCTTTTATTTGAAACGGAATCTTATCCAACATTATCGACCGTTAATCTGTATTATTTGCGAACACGGAAGTTAGTTGTGCACACTGATTACGTAATTAGACATCCCAATGAAGTTGAAAGAGGAGTCATTCGTCTATGTTTAACCAGATATTCGTATACTATGTTGGTAAAATTGTGTTTGTCATCAATTTTATTTTGGATTGTCGACTGTGGGAATCAAGGTAAATATTGTATATGTACCGCATAATTCAACTTTGTAAAGCTTCATCACTATCGGCATGGTGCTAATTAAGGTCTTACATCTACGCGAGGAAAGATCTTATTGTTTTTCTAATGTTGTTTTTTTCTTCTTTTTTTCTTCCAGCATTTTTTTGGCAAGCCCTCCTACCGCTTCTATTTGAGTAATCAATACCAAATTTGAACCATCGATAGATCTCATCATGAACTTTTACCAGATGAACTTTTGTAGGATTTCATCATCCCCTTTAGAAGTAATCTCCCTTTTATTGATTTTTTTCAACATGCCCCCCCTCCTATTTTTTTTAAAAGATATCATGACCTTATTAGACAATAGGTAGATATCATTATGATGTATTACCTTATGAGGCTGAATAGGATTTCATCATCCCCTTTGATAGTTATATCCCCTGAAGAAATTTCTTTAAGATGCATTTTTTTTAAAACTATTAGAGATATAATCAAATTGAAAACGGCAGCATTTTCAAGAACAGATGGCAATGTTAATAAACATAATCAACCATTTTATTACCAACCCTTATAAGGAGTTATTTCTCTTTAAAAATTATACACAATATTTTTTAAATTCTATTTTGAGAACCAGAAGTCGGAGACACTTATGACCTTGACCAATAATGTTAAGTCTATATGACCTTCAACTTGCACCAGAGGTCAAAGTTCACTGCGTGCAATCAAAATTTACGCTGCAATTTCAAGCTTACATAATAAGAAAATTATAAGATTTTGCTGCATACATACTGTGTATAAAATGTTCCTCTCGACAAGCTCTATATTTTATATATATACAATAAGCCCAAAAATGTCCGACCGTCTGTTCAAAAGTTACAACGGGATGATTCTTAAAAGTATAGTATTTTGTGCATATCTTTTTAAAGGTCACAGATATCGACGTACTATAAACTTCAAAGATGATCAGTAAGTCTAGACCTTCAATTTGAGGTCAATGAAAGATCATGTTGAAATTTCACCTTGACCTTCACAGTATATTATGACCTTGACCTTGTGATATTTGAAAGGTCAAGTGGTCCTGAGTAAAATGGTGGTAGTCCCACGTCTCTACGACTTCCGGTTCTCAAGTTTGGTATTGCAACATATATTTGATGATTAAATGTGACATTGGTGAACTTTGAAATTGTCCCAATTCTTTTTTTATATATATAATGTTGTCGTTTAACTGTAGATCATTTATCATTTAACAGATTTGAGATATCTATTGTCGTTTTAGAGATAATGCAGTTTGAAGTTTTGCGAGCGGAGGCATATATTTCTGAATCAACAAGAGCTTACCACTTAAAATGTTTTAGAAATTGAAGAGGTTAACATAGTTATATGTTTGACCAATTTACCAAAAACATGCCATGGAATAAAACGCCTAAAATTCATAACTTCTATTTATATAGTTGATATTGATCATTATTTGCACTTTATCAAATGGGGTCATCTGATATATCAAATTGAAGGTCTTAATAAACTCAACTTAGAAATGAAAATTGTAAACCCCCTTTTCATCCCAGTGGGACGGGTGGGGTCATTTAGTGCAATCATTTAAAATTCTCTGATGGTAATGTTGTCGCATATCAAATGAAAGAACATAAAGCGTACATTTCAAATTTCAGTTTGAAGTCTCCCAAAAATGGGTTGTTTGGGGATATTGAGTGCAAAAAATAAATTTCCTTTTACGATAGGGTTGTTGTATATCAAATGAAAGGTCATGATGTGTACATTTGAAATATCATGGCGTTGTCGCATATCAAATGAAAGCTAATCTTCTCTGTGTTACATATATCATACTACCGATCTCAAAAATGTAGGCAGATGAGGTCATTAAGTGTTTAAAGCGAAAAGTTTGAGTAGGTATGCTTGTCGTTTATCAAACGAAAGGTCGTACAAAGTACATTACGAAAACATGACTTTTACAGGAAAGACCTTTCAATTGTTTTACAAACAATTGAGATACTAGTTCTGTATGTTTTCCGTTTTCGTGATTTATATGCTCACTAAAAAGTTAAGAGGTGAAGTTAAAGCTATATGCAAAAAAATACAAAATATCTTAATCCTGACCTTTATTAGAACGAGACAATGACACTCTAATCGGTTTGAACGTTGTAACGTTTGAGTAATACGTTGATATTTATTTCTCAAGGTCTTTCATTCAAAATATCCGAGACAAATCGTATATTGCCATACTACAAAAACTAGGGGCTCTAAAGAGCCTGTGTCGCTCACCTTGGTCTATGTGAATATTAAACAAAGGACGCAGATGGAATCATGACAAAATTGTGTTTGTGTTGGTACATCTTACTTTACTGAAAATTCTCGCTGCTTACAATTATAATTATCTATAATGAACTTGTCCATGTAGTTTCAGTGGAAAATGTTAGTAAAAATTTACAAATTTTATGAAAATTGTTAAAAATTGATTATATAGGACAATAACTTCTTAGGGGGTCAATTGACCATTTTAGTCATTTTGACTTATTTTTTAGTCTTAAATTGCTGTACATTATTGCTGTTTACAGTTTATCTCTATCTATAATAATATTCAAGATCATAACCCAAAACAGAAAAATTTCCTTAAAATTACCAATTTAGGGACAGCAACCTAACAACAAGTTGTCTGATTCATCTAAAAATTTCAGGGCAGATAGATCTTGACCAGATGAGAAGTTTAAGCCCCTTGTCAGATTTGCTCTAAATGCTTTGGTTTTTGAGTTATAAGCCAAAAACTGCATTTTACCCCTATGTTCTATTTTTAGCTGTAGCGGCCATCTTGGTTGGTTTGCCAGGTCACAAAACACAATTTATAAACTAGATAGCCTTATAATGATTCTGGCTATATCTGGTAATATTTGGCCCAGAGGAGAAGATTTTTGTAAAAGTTTACTAAGATTTACGAAAAATGGTTAAAAATTGACTATAAAGGGCAATAACTCCTAAAGGGGTCAACTGACTATTTTGTTCATGTTGACTTATTTTTAAATCTTACTTGGCTGAACATTATTGCTGTTACAGTTTATCTCCATCTATAATAATATTCAAGATAATAACCAAAAAAAGAAAAATGTCCTTAAAATTACCAATTTAGGGGCAGCAACCCAACAATGGGTTGTCCGATTCATCTGGAAATTTCAGGTCAGATAGATCTTGATAAACAATTTCACCCCATATCAGATTTGCTCAAAACATGCTAAATGCTTTGGTTTTTGAGTTATAAGCCAAAAACTGCATTTTACCCCTATGTTCTATTTTTAGCTGTAGCGGCCATCTTGGTTGGTTTGCTAGGTCACAAAACACAATTTATAAACTAGATAGCCTAATAATGATTCTGGCTATATCTGGTAATGTTTGGCCCATTAGTTTCAGAGGAGAAGATTTTTGTATAAGTTAACGCCGGACGACGGACGACAAGTGACGAGAAAAGCTCACTTGGACCTTCGGGCCCGGTGAGCTAATAATATATGATCATGTAAACATGTATTCGTGTAGTCGTAATTTAACCTTATCGTATGACTGCTACAACGTAACGTTAATCAATTAAATAGGAAACTATTTTCTCTTGTTACATTTACGGTTTTATTTGATCCGTGAAGTCTAATCGTGTTTTATTTGCTAATTAAGATCATTCACACTAATTATCTAATCACACAGGAAACTAAAGAAATTTACTTTTTATTTTGATTTTGAAAAGAAAAAAAGTTGGTAAAATATAAATACGTCTTTCGTTCTCTACCTTCTTCTTTTTATAAATACATGACTGTTTGAAAACGAGATAAAATGTTTATAAAAAGTAAAATCACAAAAATACTGAACTCAGAGGAAAATCAATTTGGAAAGTCCATAATCATATATAAAAGTGTTTAATTGATATAACAGAAAGGTTAAAATTGCTACGTTGCTTTTTAAAATTATAGTTTATATGAATACTTCATGGAATGAGTCATGTAATTACACAGTTTCGATGCAGCAGACAAACAAAGAAAGTTTGAATTTCTTTCATATTCTTATTCAGTTCTGATTATTATCATTTTTGATTTAGAACCATGTGAGACAAACAACTTTATAGATAATTGGAAAAGATCAGTCGCATACGAACCAGATAATCCAAATCTGTGTGACTCTTTCTTGCTTGAAGATTGGTACAGAGTAGTTAGTGGAGCAGGAGAAGTGATGCCAACAGAATGTCCGGTAGGAGGATGGCGATGTGGAACAACGAATCCTATTTGGTTATCTAAAGGCAAGTTAACCTATGTATTGGTCTTGACATAGAACTATATAAGATAGATTTATTCGAAATAACCCGTCAAGAAACTAATTTATGATGCAATGAAATCTAAAATCATATTACCGATGACAAATATTCTAATCAAAAAATAAATTGATGTGCGATATAAATATAGAATTGGGGAAACAGTTTGACGAATGTCAACCAATGTAAATATAAGCAATCAGAGGCAACCGTACGACCTATAACAATGAGAAAAACAATACTTTGTAGTTGATTAAATAGGCCCCAACATATAACTTTCAAATGAGAAAAATAAGAGCCTAATTGCTATCATAACATTTAACGCAAAAAAATTAAAAATATGATAGACGTGAACCAATGACAATCACTGAAATAGAGGATTTGAAAACAGGAATGATTTGGTGGTTTCCTATGTACTGCTCTATATTGTTCATAGTTCATATTATCAACTCCCTAAATAAAATGTGTAAAATAAAGAAAATGTTCAACTCAGCAATAAAATTAACGGTACCAATTTTCTTGCACCAGATGCGCATTTCGACAATACATGTCTCTTCAGTGATGTTCGTGGGCAAAATATTTGAAATTTTAATAACACAACAAAACCGGTTTTTTCATGCCAGTACCGAAGTACTGGCTACTGGGCTGGTGATACCCTCGGGGACTAATAGTCTGACAGCAGAGGCATCGACCCAGTGGTAGTAATAAAATTAACGGTACCAATTTTATTGCACCAGATGCGCATTTCGACAATACATGTCTCTTCAGTGATGTCCTTGGGCAAAATATTTGAAATCCAAAGCTTATATAAAAGATGAAGAGCTATAATCCAAAAGGTCCAAAAAGTATAGTCAAATCCGTGAAAGGAATCAGAGCTTTGCATGAGGGAGATACATTCCTTAATTTAAATCAATTTCTAACATTTTGTAACAGCAAATGATATATGAAAACTGTAGATTAAGTAATTTGTACTAACAAGAAGGAAAATAGCGAACAGTGGATATTTTGCTTGCATTCGTTCAAATTAAACCATGAAAAAACGATAATTGGAATTTATAACAACCAACTGTCACAAATCAACCCGTTTTTTTTTATTCAATACTTTGTTATCTAATACTGTCCGGCTGTTTTATTAACCCTCCTTCAAATTGTCGGAAATGTATTTACGATCAATTTCGAAAAGTAAATTAAATCGAAGGGGAATTCAAACTGACATCCTTTACCAAAATACAAACTCAAAAGCTCAAACAAATCAAATGAATGGAAGCAACTGCCATAGTCCCGATCTTGATTAGACATTGCCTAATGCAGAAAACAGTACATGTTAAAACCGACGCTAGCAGAAATGTTCAGATATGTGCACGTGTTACGTTTATTTTAATTTCGGAAAAGGTAAATAACTATCAGCGAATTAAATAAAATAACATGTATTTTTTTTTTTTTTAATTAATATAGGTATCAACAGAAACTGACAAACAAAACAGTTTCATGACATTCCGAAGTATACTTTATGGCATTCCGTTTTTTTGTTCTAATCCATATAATACTCTCTAATTGAATACAGTAAGTTATCGTTGACTTCAAGACAGAGGGTTTAAAATTCGAATCTAAGAGTGGTATAGAGTCAGGACCAGATGATAATATGATAAGTCAACTTAATAGTAAAATTTATTCATTAGTTTGGGATGATAAGCCTGACAAGATCAAGCGGGAACTTCTATGTCAGGAATACTTCCGAGGGGGCCTAAAAATGATTAATTTGAGAAATTTTATACAAGGTTTAAAACTAACTTGGGTTAGAAGATTGTTAAAGTCAAAATCTAAGTGGATTCAATTATTTATTTTATTTACCTAATTATTTATTAATTAAATTTTACAGAGTTGGCTTATTTTGGAATTACTAAAAAATCAAAAAACAAATTTTGGGATGAAGTTTTTCATGCCTGGAAAACTATGTCAAAACTCAGACATCCATTTTATTTTGAGGAAGTCATTTCTACATCTATATGGCATAACGAACATATCAAAATTGATAATGTCAGCGTTTACTATAAAAATTGGGCAAACCATGGGGTATGGACTGTAAATGACCTGTTAGATGAACATGGAAATATATTAACATATCAAAATTTTGAAATAATGTATAATTCTAAACCTGTTTCTTCAGTTTTATGGACTTATATTAGCACTAAAAAAAAGTGGCTACAAGATATTGGAATCAACACTGAAAGAGAAAAAAAACATCAGGCTATTATACCTTTTAATATTAATATTTTCTTCAAGTCCGAAAAGGGCTCAAAGGACATGTATATTATTTTAAATCAAGGAATCTTACCTACAGATTTTGTAGCAGAAAAAAAATGGAAAGGTATTCTTAACAAAGTTGTAGAAAATTGGAAAAAAATACACTTGTGTGTTACCAAGGTTTCAAAAAACACTAGGTTATGTTGGTTTCAATATAGAATTATTCATTATATTTTAGGGACAAATGCTTTACGTTTTAAAATGAAGCTTGTTAGTTGTAATTTATGTACATTTTGCAAGGAAGAGCATGAAACTATAGAACATTTACTTTCTGGTTGTCATATTGTAGCCGACATTTGGCACAATCTAAATTCATCGATTTTCGATAAGGTTCTTATCGAAATTCCACTTAATTTAAAAATTGTCATTTTTGTCCTCTATGAAAATTGTAAATTTAACTTTATTAAAAATAAAGTTATCTTACTGACGAAGTACTTTATTTACAGATGTAAGATGCAAGATATAAAACCTAATATAAAAGGTCTTCAAAACTACATAAAAGAAAACTTAATTTTAGAGAAACATATTTCTTCAAAATACTTAAGTGTGGAAGAACACCATTTGTACTGGAACCCCTGGGCTAATGTCATTAATTAAATTTAACATGTATGTATATGAGCATTTGAAATTATCTGTATACTGTTATACCATACCATATGTATGCTCATATATATTTCCTGCACTACTATTACTATATTAATGATAATTTTATTACTATACTTAATCCATAGATTTCTAAGTGTTAGTTCATAGAATACTTATAATGCTTTTTTCTATTTCATTTGCTTGCTTATTATGCCACAATATAAATATATGTTGATACTTGTAGATTCATGAAGAAAAATAAAAAATTATAAAAAAAAAGAGTGGTATAAGAGTGACTTGTTAATAGACAGTTGTTGTCCATTCGGTTTTTTTTATTTTATGTTTTTTGTCATTTGATTTTCCCATGTGATAAGGGATTTTCCGATTCAGTTTTCCTGGAAGTTTTTGTTGTGATTTAAATTTTTGTTAAATAGAATTGATGTAGACCTTTCAAACTATCCGACGTTTAGATGTTATTGATAATAAATTGTTTAAACGATGAAGTTAGAAGTAAATTATATAATACATCCGCTGTTCGTCACATAATAAATTTATAAATTGTGATTATAATAGCGGACGGTATAGCTCGTTGAACGACCTACTTTAGAATTCGAGAGAAAAATAGAAGAGAAACAAAAACAATTCCTTTAGGCTTGTTCACATATTTGTTTTGCAATATCACTAAAAGTATAATGTGTTTGTCACAGTAAGACCTCATATAAACCGGTAAATAAAAGAACGGTGTTTAATGCATGAATAATTCAACAAACTTATAGCAAAATAAGAGGCAACAACGGTAAATAATTTTCAATATCAGGATACAAATAATAAAAAAAGGGTATCACGTGAACTCTATAAAAAAAAACAAGAGTAATTGTAACTATGAGGTAATTGAGGTGTAATTGTAGGGATAATTTGAAAACGGTTAATTTAATTGAAAACATATAACGCAAAATTTGCATATATATGGTCAACTACTATCACTTGTTTTGTTACTGATCATGAACATAAATCATAGCATGACAATAAAACGATGATGTTGGTACTTGTATTCATTTCTGTTATTTTGTGCACTTAATGAATTCAAAAGATTTGTGTTTTCTTGTTAATAAGATGGCGTTCCAGACGGAGAAGAAATCTATCCTGATGCTGGTAAAACTGTATCCAGAATGGGATATTCAGTGTCAGATAAAAATTGCATCTCCAAAAAGTACCCGATCGAAATAAAGAATTGTAGCCAGTATTACGTGTACTATCTTAAACCAGTGCGAGGATGCCTAACTGCATACTGTTTTGGTTAGTTTTGCTTTAGTATTATTTAAGTTACCTCTGGAACTAAAGACAAACATCATACATATTGGAGGTTAAACTAGACATGAAACGAGTTTTAACACGTCTTTTTATCGCTTATTTGAGTACCAAGTTAGATATATCACATTTGCTTTTAATTCGTTCCATTGATGAATATAGAGGAGAGTTTGATTTTGTTATTTTCTATCAACTACAGCTTTTGAATTTATCTTGGTGTCGGCTATTTTTGTTAACAATATTTTATTGATTCTTCATTGTTTTAAGTAATCGAAAGAAGACATTATGTTTGTCGATCATGTTAAACCTGTCAGACTTAGTTTATCTAAATGTTTATACTATAATGTTAAAATTCATTATCTGAAAATTGAAAGACTGTGTGACAGATTCATGAAAAATTCGTATCAAGAGTGCTGTTTTTATTTCAAGTAACCAAAGATTATGTGTCAGATTTCAATTTTTTGATAAAAAAAAAATCAATTTTGTGCTAAATCATGATGACAAATTACCAATAAAACTAACACAAATTTGAAAATGTTTTGAATTCACTGCGTATATTTTTTTTTTTAATAAGTTACAAAGTTCATCTAGATTATATCATCCACAATATTTTGATCTTTTAGGTTCTGAACTGCCATGCCCTGCGGGACTATCTTCTGAAACTGGATTTACCCCTGGCTGTGGATGTAAGTAAATTGTTTTATGCTGCCTTTTTAACTTTAATAAAGTTTATTGATCAGATGTTGCTACTTGTCATACAATATTCATGATGCACAATATTTTAATATATTTAGATGTAAAAAAAGATTTGGTATTTGAACTTCTTTTTTTTAAAATATGATATGTTTTTTTATTCTATTTCCAAAGCTTTTCCGAATGAAACTGTTAGTCCAAAAATTTCGGTAAAAATGCATGAAGAAATAGTGGAGAATAACGTGCATTTAACACCAAAATTTGAGTGTACGGCTGATGATGCAACAGAAGAGTACAGATATGACGTAAAGTATTACATTAATAACGTTCAGATTGACGTTGCAACAACGCTCAACATATCATATGGAGATCTTGGAAAAGCTGCTATGTTACAATCACACTGGGAAGATGTTTTCAAGCCTAACATGTTTGTATGTATACTTACGATGATGTGTAGATTTTTAAGTCCGGCTATCCTGTTTGGATATTGCGGACTGTAGTCACCTATTTTATAGACTGGAGTCTGTTGGTCTTTTTGCCTTCATTTTACTCCGACTGCGTTGGTGTTGCTGGTATGGAGTATCAGTTCTTGCCGCTAGCATGGCTGATAGCATTGCCTTTTTGGATTCTTCATTGATGACTGGCAATGTGTGGTATGCGCAGTAGGTCTGGGTGGTCGATGTCGAACCTGTCTTCAAAGTCGATCCTACTGCGCTTGCCTCTGTCATTTCTTGAGGTGTAAAATATCAGGCGGTGACAGGCCTTGTTGGGGTTGTAGGGACTGGTGACAATATCCTTATTGACTACACACCCAACTGGTTCCCCTTTGTACTTATTTGGTGTAAGTACATGTCCAACTACGCTGTTTCTTGCCATGGTTTGTGTGATGGTGGTTTGTTGGACTTGGTCAGCAGGTACCACGGCTGTTATGTATACTTTTTTTTTACATAAGATTGATATAGGTTTCATTCTGATAGAGTATTTGAATATCTTTCTCAAATACTAGTTAATGCTTACAAAACGGTTTGTATGATAACCAAACACCAGTCATGTGCATGGGTAAATGGTTCGACAAATAAATACAGTTTTGATTGAGCAATGCATATTGTAAAGGAAACTTAAAAAACAGTTCATATTCAACTGGTCATAAGCATTTTCCGTTTATGAATTTATTAAAAAGATTATGATAAATCTTACCAAATGCGGATGTTCTAACAACTAAATCCATAAGTAGCGGAACAAAGTTTCGATTTTACACGGAACGTAGGGACGGAATGCTGCGAACGAGAGAACATTTTTTCTTATAATCAAGCTTTTTTTCAAACTTCGAAATAGTTTTGCAAATACACATGCAAAAATTCTTTTTAAGGCGGCCAACATCCTGTTCCCATGGCATTGTGTAGCACTATTACATTAGTCAATTTGTCTAAGGATCGGAGGTGTACTTAACAAGATCAACACTGTGTGACAACGGATGTACCTAATTGAGCAACATTTGCTATCCTTTCTGTGCATAACTGTTAATTGCAGAGAGGAATTTTGTCAGCTGAACCTTACCTTTTATAGCGATCGTGCTATTGTTGTATTTTCCTTAGGTTTTTGTTTTTTGCCTTTTTAGAGCCATGGTACCATTGGTCTTATATATACTACCATTTCATGCCTTTCACTTTGTGTATAAACTACAAACCATTAAAGTCTGAAATGGCCTATATCTGTATTCGACTATACTGATTTTTACTCCACAAGTCTGAATTGGTCTGACTTTTACTTGACTTTACTCGACCTCAGTCTGAACCAAACTCGACTGTACTGAATCGGACTTGACCCTTATCTTTGCCGTTGAAAAAAGTCTGAACTATTACTCGACCAGTCTGAAACAGTCTTTTTTACATAAATAAGGCCGTTAGTTTTCTCGTTTGAATTGTTTTACATTGTCTTATCGGGGCCTTTTCTAGCTGACTATATGTGGCATGGGCTTTGCTCATTGTTGAAGGCCGTAATGTGACCTATAATTATGTATGTTTTTGTTATTTTGGTCTTTTGTGGAAAGTTGTCTCATTGGCAATCATACCACATCTTCTTTTTTTATATTAACCCATTCTTGATCTGTACTCGACCTATTTTCCAGCCTAAACTATACCTAACCAGAGGTCTGAACAATACTCGACCAGTCTGAACAATACTAAACAAAATAACCTCTACTTTTTTAACGTTAAAATAAATTTCTTTTTAACTGACATATATAACAACAGCCAACAAAATTCATAAATTATTTAACCTTATATTAGAGATATATCTATTGTTATATTTAGGATAAAAATAAATATTATATATAATTTATATAAAAAGGGATAAAAATAAATACATTAATAAAATTGTTTTTCTGAGTAGTGGTGAAATATAAAGTACAACCTCTGCTTGGGGAAAACTCATAAATAAGATCACACCTGTTCAGAGGTATTAAATTCTAAATAACATTTATTCAAAATTACGACATCTTGTTTAATTTAAAAAAAAACAAGGCCTTTCGAATATACAAGAAAAGTAATACACAAATTTAAGAAAATAGGGCTTTTTTTTTACCTACAGGTAACACACATGTACTGAGGCAATTATACCATATAAAAGTGTTTAATGAATGCGATGTCTTTAATTTGACAAAAAATACTTTGATCAATTGAATAAATTTTTACTGTTACTTTGGAACACATTTCCTTTTTTAAAAATGTTATCAAGGATCGCTATGGAAATTCTATTATCAAGATTATATTAAATGCTTGGTTTAATAAAACAAAACAATTGGGGTCTCATTTTATTTTTAATTTATCAAGTTGTTTCATATACTATTTTATATAAATATTAATAAAAAAAACATTCACTGCATTATTAACTAAAATATATACTAGGCTTAGGAAATGATGAAAAAGTCCAGTTAGCATAAAATACTTCCGAAATATTCATCAAATTTTGAAAGTATTAGTCACAATTAATGTTTTAGTTTATTTGATCAGCTTGTTTTATTTGTATTTAAAAGTTGATGTATATTATTATGTAAGTGTTTATAAATATTGTGTTGAAGTTATATTATGATTGATTATTGTGAAATTTAAATTTCAATACTATATTGAATACATTTTTAATATCAAGTTGTTCTTCAAATTTGAATTTTTCATTAAAAATATTTCCACAATTGATCAAATTCAGTTGATATATACAACTTATAGGTCTATGTTGGTTAAGACTTGGTCGAGTATGGTTCAGACTAGGTCGAGTTGGTTCAGATTAGGTCGAGTACGGTTCAGACTAGATCGGATAAGGTTGAAACTAGGTCGAGCATGGTTCAGACTCGTATAAAAAAAATAAGAACTGGTCAAGTACAAATTAAGACTGTGAAGTTTGGTTTAGGCTACAGTCGAGTATTATCTAGTAAATTTCAGACCAATTCAGACTGGTCGAGTAAAAATCAGTACAGTCTAGTACAGATATAGGCCATTTCAGACTTTTACTGGTTTGTAGTGATATTATTAAAAATTGATATATTTAAACCATTATAATGTATACCTAACACAAATCATCTAATTATGATATTGTAATATGTTTTGCTTTACCATATCATACAAAGTCGTTGAAACTGATAGCTACATGTACACATGCATACCACTTTTTTATACACATCAGGTAAAATGTTCGATGCAAGTTAGAGTTGACGGATTCACATCACCGGGAAATAGAACATTTTCTGATATGTTCTTTGCAGGTATTAAGGTATTATTCTATTTATAGATTTCAGTACTTTTTTAGCAAATTTAGGATTATTTTATTGTCAGTTATATCAATTCATGTATGTCTAGTGTGACTATATATACGCTACAAGGTTGAATGTGTACAGCGGTTTTATTTTAGACAGACGGCCTGTGTAATTTGTATGATTTATAACGTAGAGTGTATTATGTACCTTGTATTTCGAGTCCGGTTCTTCTTGAACACATTACCAGAAAAGTTTCAAAAACTTTTGTCTTCTCCTTCGGATAGGGTGAATAGATAATCATTGTACATGCTATATGTATGTATCCTTTAAAGTAATTGCTTGGTGCACAGGAGAACAGTTCAATTATTAGAAACCTTTCTGTAACCGTTTACTGATAGCTTCAGGATTATAATATATTTAAGACTCACAATGGTGCACCGCTGTCTTTCAGTATGTACATACATGTATGACAAGGAGTAATAAAAAACAAAAGGAATGACCTATAACCAATGATAACATGTGTACCCTTCATGTTATCAGTAGGGACTTAACGATTTTGTTAACATAGCTAACAAGTTCATGGAAAATATTGCAAAAACCTGGAAGTGTTTTATCATTTTCCTTTTACATGTTTAATGCATTCACTTCCAACAGTTTTAATCCATAACTCCTTAATAACTATACGATATGACATATTTTAATTTACTCTAACAGGTTTCAAGTAATGCTAGAGGTTTTGCAGTAAAAGAAGGGGCGGTTCTGAAAATCCCACTTGAATTTACGCTTCCTGTGGGATGTATCTATCCTGTTGATAGGTAACGCAATACATTGTATAAATTCATAATAAATTGTACGTGGTGTATGTTTTCATCGCACATCAGCATACTCACAAACACTCTTTGACAAAGCTTTCATCGAGATAGCCATATTCGTACCTCAGCGTGCTTAAAAAAACACTTCAGGGTCAAACTTTCGCATTTGCGCGTGACAACCGCGATTCGTTGTACCGAAGCGGTTCAGAGTCTTTCATTTAAATATTGTTACTATCAAATTATATGATTATGTTAACTTTGAAATTATAAATGTGAATATTGGAATGATTGCAGATGTCTTACTCTAAATCTGATTTAAAAAAGATGATTTGAAAAATACATTTTAAAATACCATCTGTCCTGATATAGTGTGAAACAAGTGTTACCAGTTTTCTATGCTCACAACTGTTTTGAAATATCAGCAAAATGAAACTTTGTATAATTACTTTGAGACGTTTTTCAAAAAGATTGGAACCTTCGATCTATAGCATGTTTTTTTTTTTTAAAGATAATACTAAAATAGTTCACAATTGCGAAACCGTGACATTTAACTTACTTTTAGACTGAAAAACACGACTTATCAAGACTATAATGTGTTTCAGTCCTCGAGAACAGTTTATTCGAAAACATTCTTGTTTTGTTGAGTTGTACAATGCTATACCGAAATACCAAAGAGGGAACTGTGACAATGAAGACCTGCAATTCCTGACAGAACAATGTGGTATAAAAATAAGCAATAGTAACTGGGATAATCAGCATGTCATCGAAATAAGAGGACAGATTGACAATGTGATAAATGTGAGAAATCGGTTAACATTTCTTAGATTGTGGAGTGATCCAAAGCATGGTTCCAATATAAAACATCTACGTATATGGCAAAGTGTTCACCTACCAGACATAAAGGTACTTTCCGCTTATAAAGTTAAAGAAGAAACCTTATTAGTATTAAAATATGTAAGGAAACTGCTGATACATTAGACTTGTCATCCTCCATCGATGTAGAAAAATCAAATTAGAGGATAATAAGCAGCTATCAAACGGTTGATTTTTTTTATCAAATTGTTTAGTTACGATGCACGGTTTTATATAAAACTTACCCTTCGTGACTCCTAAGGTCATTTGCAGATTTGACAAGGGTTTGTTTTAATATTAGTTTTTTTGTTTTGCTTGATTGTCTTTGGTCGTTTTGGTTTTTTAGCCATGACATTGTCAGTTCGTTTTCGACTTATAAGTTTCAATATCTGATATCTTTCACCTCCGTCTTATGCATATATATCCTCTTGTCTATATACCTTTTTGATTTTCTTTGTTGACATCTTTGTTGGTTTTTTTTTAGAGTGATACAAATTCTAATACAGTGTGGATGGCTGTGCCCAAATTGTTTGACATTTGTACCTATTTTATGTATGTCTGGCTTTTGTGTTATCAAATTGATGTCAATAAATTGATTATTCATGCGACTGTAATACAAGTGATAGCTATCGTTGAAACCCCATGTTATCCACCATATTCTATATCCGAAACTGTCTGTAGCAAGTCAGAAATTTGACAGTTGATACTCATTTGTTTGTTGTGTTTGAGCATTTGATTTTGCCATTTGATAAAGAAATGTGTCTTTTGAATTTTCCGTTGAGTTCGGGAATGTTGTTATTTCACTTTTTATCGACATAAGAAATAGCGTTAGCAATGCTAATTACTGCTTTTGTCACTATATATTTTCTTAAATATGTGTTTTTATGATTATACAGGTACTGATAATTGATACCGATAAGCTGACCCTTGGAAAATCTTGCTACTCCCATAATGATCCTCATATGCGGAACTTTGAAGGAGTGTGAGTACCTTTCCAAATAAAGATATAATATAACAACATGAAAAATGTAGTGATAGTCATTACTTTTAGTACTTAAATAAATATGCCAATTTAAATATTTTAATTCATACTGTTAAAACATCTAAAGTTACAACTGACGATAGAATACTGTTGTATTTATTTTAGTATCAGCATACCGATTAAATGTTTAAAATTATAAAGCGGAAAATCTGAATTGGAAGTTGCCAAAAATGTTGGTATGTTCAATTTATTAAACATAATTTTTTACTATTTTCATGATAAATGTAAAACGAAAAGAAAACGTTTACCATTGTTCATGCAGCCCTTTCATTCAGCTGAAATATATTTTATATTATCGTATAAACTTTGATCATGTGTCATCAATATGCGTATACAATTGTGTTTAATGTTTTCTGATGTCACACCATATAAATACGTAAAAAGAAATATCACACAAAAATACTGAACTCCGAGGAAAATTCAAAAAGGAAAGTCCTTTTTAAATGATTATCACTGTAACAAGATAAACATACAACTATACTCATCAATGCGTTCGTTTTACAAAACAAACAAATATTGAACATCAATTATCCCGGCAAGAACTGGGGATGAATCGGTTACTTTGAGAGTTATAAAAAATATATTTTTCAAAATGATCACCAGCTGCTTGTATGTGGGATACATATGTATTCTTCTCTGTATTTCTATTTAAGATATGCAATCCCAATTTTTATGTGGAAAAGTGCAATATAAATCGAGTTACTGTCTCCAGCTGAACTTGTCGATTATCCATATATTGGCAAATACTTGTATGTATAGCTTTATTATGTATCATAAGATGATGACACAAAATGCAACATAATATATCACTGCCTATTTTTAGATACTGGGAACTGCAAAATAATTTTGTTGCACCCTCATCCGGGGAGTATATTATGTATAAACACGACAGACTTCCTCAACAGGTAATATTTACAAATTTATTAGCGTATTATTTATTTTTTTAGTAATGACTATAAAACGCATTGTTTTCTTTTGTCCTTTTTGTATCGTAAAAGTCATACATTAAATAGTTGTATCTATTTTCCTAATACATTTTTCAGATCAATGCATTCTTTAGAAAGTGTAACTCTGGACTAAAAGCACTCTGTAATTGTGGTGTAGCAATTAGAAGCGCAGATAGTTTATTTGTTGCCAATTTTTGTGAGACACTTTACAAGGGACAAAGAAGAGTTAATCGATACGTTGCATCGTGGTTATGTGATGACCAAAATTTGATTGTAGAAGAAAATGGAAACCAATACAAGGTATATATTGTGCATATTTACTTGACATTGATGGCGACGACTTGTTTCGAGACCAGCTTTTTCAATTTTACTGAATGCCAATTCCTGTTTTTTTCCGGAATTTGAGATGCAAATGTTGATTATCGTTAAATGTTTATGATTCCTATAAGATCTATAACAAACATTACTGAAAAAAGAAAAAGAAATATTATTGGAGAAAAAAACATACAGAAACTCCATGTAATTTCAAAATTGAAGAAAATATTATGTTTTTATTAAATGTTTTGATAGTCAAGATAAGCATGTTAATGCTAATTATTTATACCAAACATATCTTTCCTTTTCCTTTGATACCAGTAACATAACATAACCCTTACAACCTTCAAATTGGAAGATTTGTTTATGGTGAATTTTGCCTGAGAGAGTTTGGCGCTTATTTTCTGAATGATTTATGAATTTATCAACAGAGAATTTAGGTTTCTTATCAGTTATGTCAATTCAACGCTCTAATGAATAAGCTGATAAAATTTATAATATAAATATCAATCATAACCAAATAACCTTTATTTCTATCCAGGTACAGCTTCCTAGTGGAACTCAAATTCAATTTTCCCATGGAGCCGTATATGATTTTTATGGTGTGCATAGTATTCAAATAACTCCGTCAATGTTAGATTTCAAACTCACATCCGGATTGTGTGGACGATATAACAATAATAACGCAGACGATTTTATCGACAGGACCAGACCCTTAGACGTGATAAATATAGGTGTTCGAGATGACATTTGGAGATTCGCAAAGTCATGGAAGTAAGTAAAATGTACAAATAGATGAAAATACCGAACTCCGTGGAAAATTTAAAACGGAAAGTCCCTATTCGAATGGCAAAATCAAACGCTCAAACACTTCAAAAGAATGAACAAGAACTATCATATCCCTGACTAGGTATAGATATTTTCTTAAGTAAACAATAGTAGAATCAAACTGGTTGTATATCAAGCTAACATCTCACTTGTGTGACAGTCGCAACAAATTTTATTATTATTGACAACGATGTGTGAACAAAACAAACAGACGTAGTAGGTGAAAATGTAAAAATTTGTATACGTATTTTTTACTTAAAAATATGTAAAATGCATGTTTTTATGGCGCTTCTTGTTGGATAATGATGTGTATATTACTTTTCTAACCATAAGTTGTTTTATTTAGAATAATGCAGACACCATTAAAAAATCTAAATTAAGATACTAAACAACCGTCGAGAAAAATGAGTCAATTTAGCTGACATGAAAATCTTAAGATATCATAAGGTTGTCTACAGCTGTCTCATGTAGAATTCTGATATTATGTTATGTTGTTCTATTATTACTTAATGATAGTTTGTCTTTACATAATATGGTTTGACATTACGTCATGATGTTTTGATATAACTCAATATGGAATATTCATTACATAACGATATTTCGATATTACAAGACAAAAATGACATGACCACATCAAACAATTAAACAAACACATCATGTAGTGTAAAATCGTCTCATTTTAAAACATCATTACGTAATGTTAAAACATTTAAAGAATTGACAAATCATCATTACGAAATAACAAAACCACATCATGTAATGAAACAACTACATGACGTTATGTCAGATACACATCAAGTAATAAAACCACATTGCCATAACTACATTAAAAAATGGTGAAACAACATCGAGTAATGACAGAACCATATTAAGTAATGACCAAAGTATATCAAGTCAATACGAAACAATATCATTATGTAATGACTTTTCCATATTGAGTTATATCAATACATCATTACGTATTGTCAAAACCATATTATGTAAAGACGAACTATTATCAAGTAATAAGAGAACAACATAGCGTAATATCAGAGTTCCATAAGACGGCTGTGGCGTTCCATAATAAGGCTTAATGTTATAGTTGTAGTACACGAATCATCACCTCATTATGACAAAAAATACGTTTATTAGATATATGATAATGTGTATATAATCACAATACAATACCAAAACTTTTCCTTTACAACAAATTTGAATATTGAAACGATAAGTGTCATAAAACGAACTATATTGTTAAACACAATTTTAAACACAAAGATATTATAAAAACGTACTGTTAAAGAGGCGGGAAAATATACTTTTGTCTTGTTCCTGGATTTATGATAGAGTAATGTACTAGCCTTCAAATTCTATCTTTTTAAATCTAATCCGCCAATCTTTAAACAATAAATGAATATAGTTTTCATTTTATGTTGGTTTTTTTTTAGAGTTGATGAACTTTTGCATGTTTTCATATTTACTTAAACTGACTTATAATTTCTGAATGTACAGTAATCAAAGGGATAAATACTTTTTGCAATCAATGATAATTTTCATTTTTTTAATCTCGAATTAGCAGAAAGTCTGTTATATTTATTGAATTTTATTACATCATGATGATAATTGTATCCTTAATCAATGCTTTTTCTACATATAAATATATATATTTCATTTCGTATTGTATACCGGTCTTCAGGTTTCATTTAGTGTATTTGTTTCAGGGACATGTGACAGTCTTTAATCTGCAGTTTTATTACTGAAAGATAAACGTAGCTGCTATTTTCAGCTGTGCTCATCAAGTCAAAAGACAGACTATTGAGGTTACCGCCTGCTATCGATTCGGTTCTTGGGCATATAATATATCAAAATTATATATATATCTAATGTGTTAACACCTTTAATATTTCAGATTGCCTTTGGATGGAAGAATGGATTCACAGACGAAATTGCAAGAAATAAATGTCAAGAAGCATTTGTAAAAACTCTTGCGTATTCCGCTTGCACAAAATAATTTCCTTCAGTAAATGCAAAAGATTATGTTAAAGAGTGTATTGAGGATATGAAGGTAAAGTTATATAAAACAAAAATTGTCTTTTCAAACATTTATATACTTATTCCGAAACACAACCCCAAACCCCCTAAACACTCCTATCCCCCCAAAGCCCCAAACTTTCCTAAAAAATAATTATTAATAATTTTCTAAAAGTTGAATAGCCCATTGTTAATGAACTACTTATCTTAATCGAGTTTACTTAATGTCCGCAGAGATAATTCCCAAATGGAAAGTTGAACTTTATTATTCAAAATCAAAATTAGAAATATACACATTTTACAAAAATTATAAAAATACAGTACAATTAGAAGATGATGCCTGTATTTATTGTTGACAATTATTGACGTCTGTCAGTATGTGAAATTGAAAAGCACTTACAAATAATGAACGCTAGTTTTTTGTTCAATTAACGAACCGGAGAATGTAGACTAATATGGAAATATTGGAAATAGTTTTTGATGAAATATTAGTTTTACACAAATGTATCATTTCAGATCATTGGGGACGACAGATTTCTAAAAGTAACACTTGAAAACTTTGCATCTTCATGCTTAGGAAACGCAAAGAAAATGGAAAATCTAACAGTTACAAACAGAACTGAAACCTCAAACAGAACTGAATTTGCAAACGATACCGAGGCTCTAGAATCAGATCTTAGGCCACCATTAATGATGTCGATATTAGAAGAAATAGAACAGGCCACCTGTCCTGATAATTGTTCAGGACATGGTGTTTGTCAAAACGGTATGCAAAAGTTTAAGATCTTGCCAGTCAATATGATGGATCCCAGTCATTGGTAAAAGTTTGAACTGTTGAACAAATTTTGCATTCAGAAAGAAATTAATTATCGATAGGGAAGAGTATTATATACTCAATTGGTTTTTTAAAAAGATACACAAGTTCTTCATTTGTAATTTGTCATTAAAGTCTCCTACTACATTGTAACAGCCACAAAAATGCATAGAATATCAAACACTCTAAAAAAGGAATGAAGTATTTTTCACCTTTCGCATTGAATGACGTGTAAATAACGAAAAAACTGACAACAAACATGTACTGGACGTCTTATATTTTTTTTTCAAACCTGTTATTTCATTACAATAATATGGTATTTTCTATATATTTATATTATATATCATTGCAGGAGTTTGTATATGCAACAGTGATTTTTTTGGGGTTGACTGTTCTCTTGAAAAGACCAAGGCACCTCTGATAGAAAAATCAGCTTTCGAAAGCATATGTGATAATTCTGAAAGACCATGTAAAAAATTCATTATTCCAGGGCTCGACTTTTATCCAAAAAATCTCACCTGTAAATTCAGGCCATTTAAGGTAATTTTTGTCTTGCGAATCAATGATGGGGCTAATGACTTTGAACAAGTTTCGCTAAAGTGGATAATTGTCCATATTCATGATTGGCCATTATCTAACAGCATATAACAGAGCATTCATCACGACTACAGTCTCTTTTGACTTCTGTCTTGTGTCGCAGAGTCAAGTCCATTTTAACAAATCGACTAATTTGTATATCTTGTGTGCGAAAAATGTGTCTGTTGAAAGTATTATCTTTCTATTACAATTGTTAAAAGAAAGTCAAAATCTAAATGGGTTGGTAAAAATCGTAATGCAAGGAAAGTAACCCAAATAAGGAGTGGTTTGACCTGTTTTGTTGAAAGTTGACCTAGATAATATGTTGATCTGAAAACTTTTACCTTTTCCCTTTTACGTTTTACAGGGTTAAAAAAACTAATGTGTGAAATTTTTAAAAGTTGTTTTTGCAGAATACCAACCTCATATTATTTATTTGTTGTGAATCTTCTAAACGAATAATTGATATCTAGCTCAACAAAATGTTTAAGATCTTAAAATTAAAGCTAAATACTTCTACTGGATTGTGTTACCGGTTATAAGTTTTAATTGCATGAGTTATTGTCAACATTTATCATTTTAGTTTCTTGTATAAATCAAACTGTCATCATGCAAAAAAGGAACACACAATTTAATGGAAAATCAAATTTCAAATATATACAGAAAAAAAAAAACTATATAACATTGCATTCAACTCATCTAATCATAGAGTTTATGTTTAATCTTTTGGTCACAAATTGGCATACGAATAAAGTATGCATCTAATATGTGCTCAGACAATATATCCTAATAAATTCAAACACACATATTGCATTTTCGATTTGATGGAATCACAAAAAGGTAAATAAGAGGCAACAGGAATATATCGATCTTTAAACCTCTGCACATTAAAACATCAAAATGAAAAATGATAAAAAGCATTGGTCACAAAAAAATTAAGGTCATGCACCTGAAGAGAGTCTCCTGCTTTGTATATACCCGCCATAGGATACTATCATCGGTCGGTATTTTACAATTCCGAATAAGACATTGTACGAAACAGTATTTCTATTAATTTGGGAACAGACTGATGGATTGTTTAATTGCATTGACGAAAAAAATATAAGATACCAAGAATGTCTTTATGAGTTGTAATACAGACCAATCGTACCTTTCAACCAATTTCTTATAGTTTCCTTTAGACCTGTCTAATGTCAATTTCATTGTTTGTTTTCCATAACTGCAGCCGACTTTGGACACATCACTTTCAAAAAATCCCTAAAGTGAGGAAATGCGCTCGCATAACGTATGCCAATAGGGATACGTACACATCATACAATTGGGTAGAGGTAAAATATATCATATGCTCTGCGGTATAGATATAAGAAGATGTGGTATGAGTGCCAATGAGACAACTCTCCATCCAAGTCACAATTTGTAAAAGTAAACCATTATAGGTCAAAGTTCGGCTCACATCGAACAACAAGCTTTCAAATCCTCACAAATAACTGGTGTAAAACCATTCCAACGGGAAAACCAACGGTCTAATCTATATAAAAAACGAGAACTAACACTTATGAACCGCATCAACAATCGACAGGCACTGAACATCAGATTCACAATGTTTTAACATACCATATAAAGGCAACAGTAGTATACCGCTATTCAAATAATTCATCATAAGGTGTGGTTAGTCATCTGCCGAAATACTGTTTGTATTAGCTTACATTTTTTATCATCTAGACTGTAGTTTTGTTTAGGATATTCGAATACATAATTTTCATCTGCAATACCATCTACATTTCATTCGTATTACAGTTCATAGAAACTGAGACGCATATTGACTTTCAAGAGAGCGAAGAATCATTCATCCATCGAGGAATCTATAAAAGTTTATTTTTAATGTTCTGTGAAATTCCTGAATCTCGAAGACGACGTTCAGCTGATGTAAGCACAATAGCAAATGGTTATTTCATCAGTATATCAAATGATGGCCTGAATTTTACTGAAGAACTTGCAGTAATTTCTTTCGACACACGGTGCTACAATTGTAACGTCACAGACTTTTGGTGCGCCAAAGAGGTAATAGCAATTACAAGAGTCTACAAATGTTTTAAAGTATACAAAGGTTCATCCAGTTTTTATAACACAAAATACTTTTTAATTTTAATACAAAACAAATTGGTTCAACAGAGTATAAGTCAGGTACGATAAGATGAAAAGGAACCAGAGTTAAAAGTAAAAGATAAATCATTGAATTTAAATGTTGTTGAAATGTAGTATTTTTTTAACCAACGTCAATTCCCCTTTTTGATAGACTTCGATGACCGGGTGGTTTAAGTCGTTTATCTTCTGTATCACTAGCTTGTCAATACAATGTTATTATAAGTTCGAACCCCTCACGTGGCACGTACTTTACTTGTTGATCTTAATTAAGGATGTTCACTATTCTGTATCAAAATAAGGAGCTTGTTGAATGGCTGTTATAAATTGGTAGTATAAAGATAAAGGAACTAAACATGCTAAGGAATCAGAAAACAAATATTAATATGTGTGCTTGTTATCAAGATATAAGCCATTGAAAATTTGACGGGAAATTATAATCATCTCTAGATCGACTTTTCCGACACCTCATATCGGCAAAAAAAAAAATAACCAGAATTTTACAGAACTTTCAAATATAGATTTTTAAACTTTATGTAATAAAATTATGGAAAGAAAAGAAGGTGTAAGTGGTCAAAAAATTTTAATGGCACTTCATGGATAAATTCAGAGAATTCCGAATATATGGCAAAAATACAGACACTAGAGGAGCGAACATCTTAACAATGATTGACGATTTTCCTGGAAAAATATTGACAGTTTTCTCCAGCCACTTTGGCTTTCACCTCCTTTCGAAAACGTGGTCACAACGAATCAGTACTGAATGGAATGTGATGTAAGACACCAAAAATAAATTGATCGTCCTTGTATTATATTGCCTTTAAGGATTTTATCATTTGTTATGATTTGAGTGCAAGTTACGAATCTTTTGAAATATAACCGAAACTAGATTATATTTCTTAAGATCTGACAACACCTGTGTCAACTGTGTTGGTTAATGTGTGGTCCTCGGGGCAGTAACAGCCCATCTTTGGTTTTATTTTTGTGCGTTGTGTTTCTAATTTGACTGTTTAACTTAAAACATACTCGAAACTCTCTGTGTAATTCTATCGTAAGGTATTGATAGCCGTGGCATTAAAAATGATTTGATTTGGATGACCCCTAATGATCTTTTATGTAGACGAAACTAATTATAACGTTTTGTATTTTTTGTCAAGTTTCTGTATATTCTTTCAATGCAGACCTGCACATTGCTTCGTACATAAGTGATGATGTTATTCTTTCATTCCTAGTTTTTTGTAAATTTTAAAACTTGTTTCAGTATCAACTTGACTGTCCTTTTCTGAAGATCAAAGGTAAGCACAAAGTTAATTATATACCAAAAGGCTAAAAGTATACCTAAAAAATGTATTTAGGTGGTAGTGAACACTTTGACTATAATAAATTTGGGTCGTTTTATTTCATAAGTTTTTTTTTTAGATATTTACCTCACACTTTAACAAAAAAATACAAATATTTCAAAAAACTTACACCACACATTTTTTTGGGGAAAAACTTCATTGGATATTAAGATACTTATGTTTCCTTAACAATACAATGTGATTTAAACGTTCAATTTCTTTTCAGAGTTCTCCGCATGTAGTGTTATTTTCTTATTTATAATCTTGTGTATTGCTTAAACGTGTACATAAACTATGATCAGTTATTATTGTTCATTAAAACAACATACTTTGCACAGACTCAAACACGTTGTGATCTGATAGCGTTGAGTTGGCATCAGACAAGGGACTTTAGAACTTCGGGTGGAATAAAAATTTCAAACGGAAAAACACTAAATTGGTTTAGATTTTTCTTGTTTGAATATTACTAAGACTTTTGATAAGAACATGACTATAAGAGTAAATACAAGTATTGGAATTGAGCATGTTTTTATTTCGTATTTTCAGACCAAGTATCGCCTAAATAAAATCGTGGTACAACCCACCATGAACTTTTCTGTGTGTTTTCAGTACATTTTGTTTGATGCAAATTAACTTAACTTTTTTAATATTAATCCATTGCAGTTGAGGAGGTTGAAGACAACACAGTTTACATAGGAGTTGGTATTGGAGTCGGAATAATAATTATCATTATCGTTGCACTTGGCATCTTCCTTTACTGCAGAAAAACAACTAAAGGAACACATACTAGGTATTTCATTTTTAGCTCACCTGGCCCAAAGGGCCAAGTGAGCTTTTCTCATCACTTTGCGTCCGGCGTCCGTCGTCCGTCGTCCGGCGTTAGTTTTTACAAAAATCTTCTCCTCTGAAACTACTGGGCCAAATCAAACCAAACTTGGCCACAATCATCAGTGGGGTATCTAGTTTAAAAAATGTGTGGCTTGACCCGGTCAACCAACCAAGATGGCCGCCACGGATAAAAATAGAACATAGGGGTAAAATGCAGTTTTTGGCTTATAACTCAAAAACCAAAGCATTTAGAGCAAATCTGACATGGAGTTAAAATGTTTATCAGGTCAAGATCTATCTGCCCTGAAATTTTCAGATGAATCGGTCAATCGGTTGTTGGGTTGCTGCCCCTGAATTGGTAATTTTGAGGAAATTTTGCTGTTTTTGGTTATTACCTTGAATATTATTATAGATAAAGATAAACTGTAAACAGCAATAATGTTCAGCAAAGTAAGATCTACAAATAAGTCAACATGACCAAAATGGTCAGTTGACCAGTTTAGGAGTTATTGCCCTTTATAGTCAATTTTTAACCATTTTTCGTAAATTAAAGTAATCTTTTACAAAAATTTTCTTCTCTGAAACTACTGGGCCAAACTAATCCAAACTTGGCCACAATCATCTTTGGGGTATCTAGTTTAAAAAATGTGTGGCGTGACCTGGTCAACCAACCAAGATGGCCGCCACGGCTAAAAATAGAACATAGGGGTAAAATTCAGTTTTTAGCTTATTACTCAAAAACCAAAGCATTTTGAGGAAATCTGACATGGGGTAAAAATGTTTATCAGGTCAAGATCTATCTGCCCTGAAATTTTCAGATGAATCGGTCAATCAGTTGTTGGGTTGCTGCCCCTGAATTGGTAATTTTGAGGAAATTTTGCTGTTTTTGGTTATTATCTTGAAATTAGTATAGATAGAGATAAACTGTAAACACCAATAATGTTCAGCAAAGTAAGATCTACAAATAATTCAACATGACCAAAATGGTCAGTTGACCCGTTTAGGAGTTATTACCCTTTATAGTCAATTTTTAACCATTTTTCGTAAATTAAAGTAATCTTTTACAAAAATCTCCACTGAAACTACTAGGCCACAATCATCTTTGGGGTATCTAGGTTGAAAAATGTGTCCGATGACCTGGCCATTCAACCAAGATGGCCGCCACGGCTAAAAATTGAACATAGGGGTAAAATGCAGTTTTTGGGTTTATAACTATGAAACCAAAGCATTTAGAGCAAATCTGACAAGAAGTTAAATTGTTAATCAAGTCAATATCTATCTGTCCTTTTTCAGATGAATTGGACAACTGGTTGTTGGGTTGCTGCCCTCCAATTGGTAATTTTTAAAGAAATTTTGCTGTTTTTGGTTATCTTGAATACTATTATAGATAGCGATAAACTGTAAACAGCAATAATGTTCAGCAAAGTAAGATCTACAAATAAGTCAACATGACCTAAATGGTCAATTGACCCCTTAAGGAGTTATTGCCCTTTATAGTCAATTTTTAACAATTTTCATTAATTTGGTAAATTTATGTAAATTTTTACCAAATATAGTTCTCTGTTACTAATGGGCAAAGTTCATTATAGATATAATTGTAAGAAGCAAAATCGTTCATTAAAGTAAGAACTTCAAACACATCACCATCACCAAAATACAATTTTGTCAAGAATCCATTTGTGTCCTTTGTTTAATATGAACATAGACCAAGGTGAGCGACACAGGCTCTTTAGAGCCTCTAGTTATGTAGTTTACGTAAAACGCTTAGATAAGTGTTCAATTGTTATAAACTCGTATTTCGATGTTGTAGTTTTATGGAAGCTATGTCTGTATATAATTTGGACATAATCATGACACACATATATTTTTCTCTTTACAGAGGATATGATTTCACAAAGGAACGCATACCTATGACAGAGACACACGGGAACCAACAATCACAAGAACTTGAAGAAGAAGAAGTCACATTACTTCGAAAATCACAAACATCTTGACATTAACCTTGTTAATCTAGAAATGGAAGGTGTTCCTTATTGTTATTGATGGCGGAATAGATAAAAAGACTGATTAAGATAAATCAAGTGGACGAACTGTTGTTTAAATGATTACAGTTTGTTGTATATAGCGCATATACATTGATACAGTTGCCAGGAGCCAGCATTCACATTTATTTTTTTAAATTAATGTATTTCTTATTGTTTTTCAAATTAAGTTTTGTGCATTTAATTTAAAGATTTTGTTATAAGCAACTCATAACTGTATGGTGGGTTTCTGTGCTGCCTACGTCAAGAAAAGAATGTTATTGTTATCAACTTGATTGATTGTACACCGCTTATCATTGTGATTCATAAACTTAACTCACAGAATAGCAGCTGATGGTTTTGAACAAAATTTTTAGATCCTGCATTGTATAAATACTTCAGTTTTCGTCACACGATCATATGCTTGTAGTTGTTTAGGAGTGAGGATTTCTCAATGTGCATTTGTTTTAAAACATTGTCAACAAAATACCCTCACAATGAGGTAACTGCTTAACCCGCCACATTAGGTATGTGCCTATAGCAAGTCAGAGGCTTGTAGAGTAGTTAAGTGGCTGTCGTTGGTTACTGTATTTCCTATTTGTTTTTCGTTGATTGGTTTGACATCGATTAAGTGGGGTTTTTTGTTTAGATTAAATGGTTTCAAAGGAATATGACAGTTCTTGTCTATTCGTTTTTGATGTGTTTTGTCATTTGATTTTGCCATGTGATTATGGAATTTCCGATTAGATTTTCCTCTGAGTTCAGTATTTTTGTGATTTTACTTTTCATGTGTTAGCTATGTGAATCGTTTTATATACTGTTATGTAGAGTCGTTTACATATAGAAGAGGACAAAGCGAGTTGCTTTGGTAAAGGGAAATTGATTTGTGTCGGCAGAAGGAAAAAGGTGTTGCATCGGCAAAGGAAAGTGATGCATCTCCGCAGAACGGATATTGGTTTATGTCTGCAAAAAGAGAAGGCATGTGTTTAAGTAAAAGAGAAGTTATGTGTTTAAGTAACAAAAGAAGTTATGAGTTTAAATAAAAGAGAATGAATGTGTTTAAGTAGAAGATAATGCATGTGTTTAAGTTAATGATAAGTTATGTGTTTAGTAAAAGAAAAGTTATGTGCTTAACAAAAACAGAAGTTATGTGATTAAGTAAAAAAGAAGTTATGTGTTAAAGTAAAACAAAAGTTATGTGTTTAAGTAAAAGCGAAGTTCTGTGTTTAAGTAAAACAGAAGTTAAGTGTTTAAGAAAACCGAAGTTATGTGTTTAAGGAGGCTCGAGGGTATAAAAATTTCAGAAAAAAAATAAACATTTGTTTTTCATTACAAATTTTATTTGCTACCTTTTGTAGTTGTTACTTTATCATATGGTACAAAAATCATTCAAAACAATCAATTCGTGTTGACCCCAGATGACTTTTAAAATGTATACATCATTGAAAAAGTTCCAAATTATCTCCCTTTGGTGGAAAAATGCCATTTTTTGGCTTTAAAATTGAAATATCTTTTTCAACTCATCGGTGACCTATATTTTTTAATATAATTTCCATATAAGCTGTACTTAAACTAAATTATTGTAAAATTTGAGCGATTTCTGTAATAAATTTCTTTTTTTATTTCGATATTAACTTTATTTCTCCTATAACTTCAACAGAAAAAAAAAACTTTTACAAAAATATATGCCTCTTTCGAAGGCAGATTGTGAGCGCAAATGAACGGTGACCCCACTTTTTTATTTTATTTTTCTATTAACTGTAAGATAAAGTTCATTTATAGAAAAATATAGAGAAATCCTATATAAATGATTTAGACCCGCGAACCCCCTTAAGTAAAAGAGAAGTTATGTGTTTGAGTAAAAGAAAAGGTATGTGTTTAAGTAAAATAACAAGTTATGTGTTTAAGTAAAACAGAAGTTATATATGTAAGTTTAAAAAATCTAATAGTTGATCTGTGTTATACATGTACGCTGACAGCTAATAGTCCATCTCAATAATGAACAAACACGGGTAGCTAACAGAAGTCTCCAATGTAAACGTACGCAGGTAGCTTATAGCTGATATACGTATATATATTTTAAGTGGACGCGTGTAGCCAATAGTCTTTACATGTAGGCACGTAGAAAAAACAATATATAACAAGACTGGTTAAAAAACAACACACAGCTTAGATTATATTTCTGATCAGAGATGTTTACCTAATTTTTAAATGTTTAAATAACGTTAATGAATATTTCATTTACTAATAGTTTTGAATTCCGTTTTTTCAGACGTAAATAGAACAATCAAGTCTGATCAAAAGTAAAATTATTGGAAAAAATTGATTTGTCATTATCTCTTTCAACGATATTACATGACAAAGTATTGATTCCATTGGCGAAACATTAAATATTTATTTTGTAGATACGAAACATCTCATTTTCCTTATTAACCAATTTCCGTTTCTGTCTTAAGGCTATACACTGTAATTTTTCTAGCAGCAATAAGACTGGAAAAAATGTCTTTGTACAGTTGAAGATATTGCTTTTGGGATTACATTCACGTTTTATCCTGTATGTAAATTGAGCGTACAAATGTCCCATGCATCATTTGTTATCTGCACGATGGTTAAAAAACTTTTCTTGATGTGTAGTGAGTTTGTCGGATATTTGACATTTATTTATCATTCAATCTTGGAAACGTATTGTTTTCGAATTTCTCGTGTCTCCCATTGACTTTTTTATCCAATATCCCAATATTGATTAATAAAAGTAATTACAGCTAAATGAGTGTTTTAGATTGGACCCATTCATTTCTTTCTTTTTTCGTCCAGCTTCCTCTATACTTTGTACCTATTATTCCCCATTTTCGTAAATACATATGCGGTCTTACAAAAATCAATTTGATTGGTATTCGTCAATACAACTAACCTGGTACTTTATAAAGTCAATGTTTTCTGTTTGGTGTCAATATACACCTAACCTGTCTAACAAATACAATGTTGGTAAGTCGATGGTAATACACCTAACATGTTTACACAGCATTGTCAATTGGTTGATTTCATAACAACTAACTTTTCGTAAAGAGACAACGTTGATTAGTTGATTTCATAACACCTAACCTGTCTTACAGACACAACGGTTATTGGTTGATGTCAATACAACTAACATGTCTTTCAAAGACAATGCTAATTGGTTGACAGTAAAACGCCTAACATGTTTTACAATAACACTGTTAATTTGTCAATTTTAATGCAAATTACTGTCCTATTTTTGAATGATTATGGTTAGTACACATTACCTGTCTTCAAAATATGTTGCTTTATTTATTCCAAAAGACCTAACCTGTAGTTGATATCAATATCCTAGCATGTCTTAAAAAGATAATGTTTATTGGTTGATTTTTATCAGATCGCCACTTGTTAGTTAGTGTGGACAAAACGCGTGTCTGGCGTATAAAATTTTAAACCTTGCACCTTTTGTTAGCTATTATTCGTGTGTTTCTCTGTCCTATATGTTCTCCCATTTATTTGTATTGTAGTCCTATCATTGTAATGTTGTCATTTTAATGTTATATTTAATATTGTCATTAAAGCGGTAGGTTCGGAATACCACAAAACTAGGTTCAACCAAACATTTGTTTTATTAAAATGTCCTGTAATAAGTCCGGAAAATGGCCATTACATTATAGTTCGTTTCTATTTGTGTGACATTTTAATGTTGTGTTTCTGTTGTGTCGTACAAAAATGTAGTACTCCTCGTATATTTGAGGTGTTTTCCACAGTTTTAAATTGTAACCCGGATATGTTTTTTCCTCAACCGATTTATGAATTTCGAACAGCGGTATACTACTGTTGCCTTTATTTAACACATGAAAAAAACGACAACCACTGCATTACAGATTACTGACTTGGGACAGACACATAAATACAGAAAGTGGCGGGGTTAAGCATAGTCTGCAAGTTCTAGATCGCCCCAATCTAAGCATTTGTGAATTAGCGGATTACAAACTTTGATTTTTTGGAATATCTTTCATTCTACCACAGGAATACATTATCTCAACTATATTGATAAAAACTCTCGCGAACTGTGGGTCTTACGCGAATTAATGCTCTTCGATCATTTCCGTACTTTATTTTGTCTTGATTTTTTTGTTATTTGAGCGTCCCTGCTGAATCTTTTCTATACGATACGTTCGTATGTCGTGCACAATTTCAAACCTGTTATCTGTGATGTCAGATGGATATTATACGATGTGACATAAGTACTTAGTAGGAAAGTGTTAATCCGAGTCACAATTTGTAAAAATAAACTATTATATGTCAAGGTACGGCCTCCAACATGGGGCCTTGACTCACTCCGAACAGCAAGCTATAAGGGCCCCATGAACGACTATTGCAAAACCATTCAAAAAGTAAAAACTTGACATCAGTTTCTGACTAAGAACGGATGAAATAAATTGCACCAGGTTAAACGTTTAAATAGGCGCCAACCTTCATTCAAGCAGAAACAATCGTGTAACATCACAATTTATATAAAGACAGACGCACTAATTGAAATGACTTAACTCATCAAAAGCTATATTAGAAAAAAGTGAACATACACTTATCGAATACATTTGTCCCCGAGGACATCATCCGCCCAGTAGCAAAACTACAATTGCATATTACCACTGGGTCGTTGTCTCTGCTGGTGGACATTTTGTCCCCGAGGACATCATCCGCCCAGTAGCAAAACTACAATTACATATTACCACTGGGTCGATGTCTCTGCTGGTGGACATTTTGTCCCCGAGGACATCATCCGCCCAGTAGCAAAACTACAATTGCATATTACCACTGGGTCGATGTCTCTGCTGGTGGACATTTTGTCCCCGAGGACATCATCCGTCCAGTAGCAAAACTACAATTGCATATTACCACTGGGTCGATGTCTCTGCTGGTGGACATTTTGTCCCCGAGGACATCATCCGCCCAGTAGCAAAACTACAATTGCATATTACCACTGGGTCGATGTCTCTGCTGGTGGACATTTTGTCCCCGAGGACATCATCCGCCCAGTAGCAAAACTACAATTGCATATTACCACTGGGTCGATGTCTCTGCTGGTGGACATTTTGTCCCCGAGGACATCATCCGCCCAGTAGCAAAACTACAATTGCATATTACCACTGGGTCGATGTCTCTGCTGGTGGACATTTTGTCCCCGAGGACATCATCCGCCCAGTAGCAAAACTACAATTGCATATTACCACTGGGTCGATGTCTCTGCTGGTGGACATTTTGTCCCCGAGGACATCATCCGCCCAGTAGCAAAACTACAATTGCATGAACTTACGAAGAACAAACAGGAAACTGGCTCGGACGTCGCCCAGTATAAAAAGGTCCGAAACAGACGTCACCATGGACACGGTGTCGTCTGATACGGCAGGTGTCCCCTCATCACCAGACATGACAAATAACCCAAACACGACTCATTCAGATCATCGTCTTAGTGACAACAGCAATATTACACATATACAGCCTTGTTCAGTTCTCCTTAAAGACATTTTGGTTTTTGATGACACAGTACAACACTGTCGCATTTCAAAATGTGAGACCAAAGGCTGCAAAACTTGTGCTATTTTAATTACAGATGCTGAATTCACTAGCAATTTGACCAAGAAGTCATATTTTACCATAAGTTACGATGATCTGAATTGTAAATCGATAAATGTCGTCTACGGATTAGAGTGCAACCTTTGCGGCTTGGTATACGTCGGTGAAACGAAAGGAAGGCTAAACAAACGTATGTGCGGTCATAGATCAGACATTAACCTCAATGCTAACGACATTCTATACCAGCATTTCAATCAGCCCGATCATTCCATCGTTTCTATGACAGTTCGAATTATTGAAAAAATATACCATAGCTCGAACAATCCTAATCTTTCAACGACTCTCCGTAGACAAAAAGAAGACTACTGGATTAGACAATTGGGAACTGCAACACCGTATGGCTGCAATGACAAAATTGATGGTATAGGTATTCTATCTAGTCCTTCGTGTAACTCGGTGAATGTGATGAATATTTTCAACTCGACTCCTCGACGTAGACGTAGTCATGGCCATCGTCATTATACATCACCCTCGCTGCATGATGTCTCTATTAATGACTTGCTGCCATGCATACAAAAACCGTTAGGTATTCATCACATTCGCACGAAACTTTATTCATTACCCCTTTCAAAACTTCATTCTCTGTTCAATTTATGTTTGGAATCCACTGTAACAAACCCTCATTCAAACCAATACAAACTACAAGCTATAATTTCGGATATTGCTAGTCACAGACTTTTCAAGCCAGTTCGCATTGGAAAAGATGAAAAAGAGAAACGATCTTTTCTTAATCTTTCCTTTGCCAACAAAGGTCTCGATGGCGTCAACCTAGGCAATATCCTTCATCATAAATTAGTTCAATCGAAAATACCTCCTTATTTCAAAGACCAGTCTGTACCAATAATTTCTTATACCTATACCAAACCTATTGCAACTAAAATTTTCAATTACAAACGCGTTTTGCAGGATCTCGATATTGACGACTTCAAGTCTAAACCTCCTGATTGCACTTGTGCTAGTTCCCAATTCACATATAATCCTGCTGGCCACGTTATTACCGGTGACATTAACATTGTTAATAACACTTCTCTACGAAACGTGTTATCGAAAGGTCCGATATATCGTGAGCCTAAATCCATCAATTGGAAACACAACTTTAAAATTTTGATGGATTCAGTCGAGGATTATGCCAGGCAATGGGCTAAGCGCGAGAAGGAAGACGTAGACACTCTATCCGAATGGATTAAGGCAGTGAGGTCGTTAATACAAATCAGAATTAAGAAACTGAATGGGTCCATCAATGCCCAGGCTACGTCAATCTTCAAAGATCCAAATGTTGCTAAACACCTATCTGACCTCCATGATGAATATGTTGTTGTCCCCGCAGACAAAGCCCCAAATAACATCGTTTTTATCTGTAAAAGTCATTACATTAATTGCTTGATAAACGAATTAGGTATAGACAATTCACTTGGAAACCCAACATATACCCTCACGACACTTACCAAAGAGGAAATCCTGGATAATCATAGGTCTGTTCTTTGTTCCTTTGGTATTTCAACCACAGATGAAGAACTGGATCTTCCATCACTGTATTGGATACCCAAACTACATAAGTGTCCTTACAAACAACGGTATATTGCTGGGTCTTCCAAGTGCTCCACGAAACCCCTTTCTAAATTATTATCATCTATTTTATCAGCAATCAAAGACGGGCTTCAAAGTTATTGTGAAACTGCCTATTCTAGAGGTGGCGTGAATCAGATGTGGATACTTAAAAATTCCAAAGATCTTTTAGAGTACATATAATCTAACTCTCTTTCATCTTGTAACAGTATTAAAACATTTGACTTTTCTACTCTTTACACAAGTATTCCACATTCCAAACTAAAAGACAAATTAAAAGAGTTGGTATTACTTTGCTTCATAAAAAAGAATGGCCAACAAAGATACAAGTATCTTGTCTTAGGGAGGGATAAATCATACTTTGTAAAGAACCATTCTGATTCAAACAAAAAATTCTCTGAAACCGATATTATCAAGATGTTTGATTTCTTGATTGACAACATATTTGTTACGTTCGGAGGACGTGTTTTTCAACAGACTGTCGGCATCCCAATGGGAACAAACTGTGCCCCTCTACTTGCTGACTTGTTTCTTTATTATTATGAGGCTGACTTCATGCAGGAACTTCTTAGGAAGAAAGATAAGAAGTAGAAACCCAACATATACCCTCACGACACTTACCAAAGAGGAAATCCTGGATAATCATAGGTCTGTTCTTTGTTCCTTTGGTATTTCAACCAAAGATGAAGAACTGGATCTTCCATCACTGTATTGGATACCTAAACTACATAAGTGTCCTTACAAACAACGGTATATTGCTGGGTCTTCCAAGTGCTCGACGAAACCTCTTTCTAAATTATTAACATCCATTTTATCAGCAATCAAAGACGGGCTTCAAAGTTATTGTGAAACTGCCTATTCTAGAGGTGGCGTGAATCAGATGTGGATACTTAAAAATTCCAAATATCTTTTAGAGTACATGCAATCTAACTCTCTTTCATCTTGTAACAGTATTAAAACATTTGACTTTTCTACTCTTTACACAAGTATTCCACATTCCAAACTAAAAGACAAATTAAAAGAGTTGGTATTACTTTGCTTCATAAAAAAGAATGGCCAACGTAGATACAAGTATCTTGTCTTAGGGAGGGATAAATCATACTTTGTAAAGAACCATTCTGATTCAAACAAAAAATTCTCTGAAACCGATATTATCAAGATGCTTGATTTCTTGATTGACAACATATTTGTTACGTTCGGAGGACGTGTTTTTCAACAGACTGTCGGCATCCCAATGGGAACAAACTGTGCCCCTCTACTTGCTGACTTGTTTCTTTATTATTATGAGGCTGACTTCATGCAGGAACTTCTTAGGAAGAAAGATAAGAAGTTATCAATATCCTTTAACTCTACTTTCCGCTATATAGATGACGTTCTTTCACTAAACAATTCAAAATTTGGTGACTATGTGGATCGCATCTATCCCATCGAATTGGAGATAAAGGATACTACAGATACAGTTAAGTCGGCTTCATATCTTGACTTACATCTAGAAATTGACAATGAGGGTCGGTTGAAGACAAAACTTTACGACAAAAGAGATGATTTCAGCTTTCCAATTGTGAACTTTCCATTTCTAAGTACCAACATTCCAGCAGCACCTGCATACGGGGTATATATCTCCCAATTGATACGATATTCCCGTGCTTGCATTTCCTATCATGATTTTCTTGATAGAGGGTTACTGCTCACAAGGAAGCTATTAAACCAAGAGTTCCAAATGGTGAAGTTGAAATCATCCCTTCGTAAATTTTACGGACGCCATCACGAGTTGGTTGACCGTTATGGAATAACCGTTTCACAAATGATATCGGATATGTTCCTTACGTCGTAACTACAATCCCCTTCCCTTTCATGAATTTGACCTACCGAATTAGACTATTTACCGGATTTGTAATCACATAAGCAACACGACGGGTGCCGCATGTGGAGCAGGATCTGCTTACCCCTCCGGAGCACCTGAGATCACCCCTAGTTTTTGGTGGGGTTCGTGTTGTTTATTCTTTAGTTTTCTATGTTGTGTCATGTGTACTATTGTTTTTCTGTTTGTCTTTTTCATTTTTAGCCATGGCGTTGTCAGTTTGTTTTAGATTTACGAGTTTGACTGTCCCTTTGGTGTCTTTCGTCCCTCTTTGATCTGTGACACAATGTAAATATGAATTGTTTTATTCAACACCAAATTCTCTGAAATTTTTTTTAATTTTTAAAAAAAAAAAAGTATTTTGTAGATTGTGACACGAGACGACCACGGATGGGATTAGGAAACGGTTGTCTTAAAATACGTATTTTGAATGCTACTATTTGATAACTTATGTAAGTGTTTACCGTATTATTTTAAATTGGGCCAATGGTACCGTCGCAAATCTCAATTTAAAAGCTCGCTTTTATTGACTTTAAAGTATGCTTTAGCACCAGAATGGAAACTTGAAAAAAATTAGCAAAGAATGTAGAATAAATTCCCAAATATAAAGAATTAGAAAAATAAGGCAATGAAATAAAAAGATGTAAAGAATGGGTTCCTTAATTTTAAATTAAGAATAAATAAAAGAGAATAAAGAGCAATAAAACAGAAAAAACTGACATAATCTATTATCAACGATAAAAAAAAATCTCCCCACTTTTCTCCAATCCAGTTCACATCGTAATATATATCAATAACATTTTAAATAGTATGTTATTTAACTTTAAAGCCAGACGTTTGACAGTTATTGCCAATCCACCCTATAATCAAATGACCTGAAAATACATTTAAAATTGTAACAATAGCCATTATCAAAAGGATCAATCGAAATATAAACTTTTTAAAAATTACACGAACTGTGGTCTAGTATATTAACTAACAATACAGTAGATTTTCTTTGGTATATATACTTTAATATGTATACGTCTTATACTTGGCATTAAATATCAAAGCCGATTATATCTTTTTGAGCCTTGTTTAATAGTGATGTTGAAAGTATACAATAATAAGATCAACAGATCTAAACACCCGCCAATAGTATGAATAACATTATTGTGTTTAATTGATCGGTCAAAAGTAATTGGGTTTTTTTTTTTGCTTTGATTAAGCTTGCTGATTTGTTTTGATGGCCTGTGGTCAAAAGAAATACAATTTCAAAATGTTAAAGAAAGGTTGTCCGTTTATTCCGGCAATATATGTTTAGGTATCTTTATGTTTTTTGTTGGGATTACGGCCTAGCTAATTTCCACATACTATCTATTAATGTTTCAACTTATGAATAAGGATACAAAATATATTAGGTTAAGAGTAATAGCGTTTCGACTTTATGGTACCCTCTAAATATTCTCAGTTACTATTAGTCTTCTTTTTTCCTGAGACTTATGGCTGGGATATTGAACAGCATATTTCAACATCTAGGGGCATGTTATTGCTATATAGTATATATCGTTATTTACACATGTAGACATTTAGACTTCATTTTATATATTCATCAATTTGCCCAATTTAACTACAATATTCTCGATAGAAATTACTTATAATCAATTTCCCCAACCCGAATAATCGATGGCCTCAAACTCACAAGACATAATATCGATTAACTTATTGACCAATAGTACTTGCAGCAATTTGAGAAAATACTCCATGATATAAATTAAGTGTGTATGTTTCCCTTTTTAAATGAATATCAAAGATACAAGAACGTTATTCGGATTTTTGTTTAAAACAGAATTTCTTCAGAAAATCTTCTATTTGGCAAACACCATAAAACAAGACATTTTGTTGTAAATAATTTAAAATTAACATTACAAATAAACAAATTTAGATCCAAGTGTTACCACGTGCTGGAAGAGAAATAGCAGTTTTTCCGCGACTTTCAGTTTTCGAATCATCAAACGTATACAATCTATCCACTATTTCCTGAACTTCATCAGCAGAACACTTTTTGACACGAGCCATGGTTTGGCGCGGAAGTTGTGTCACTACATTTGGAGCGCCACCCTTTGACTCTGCGGGCCATTTCTTAGGATCATATTGGGCAAGTCGTTTCACAATGTCTCTGACTTCTTCTTCTGTATATTTCTTCTTATAGACAATTGGCGTTGGAAGCCTCACAACTTGACCTTTCGATTCGGGAATCTTTTCCGGGTCGTATGTAGATAGCCTGTCCACAACATCCCTGACGTCATCAGTTGCATAATGTGCTTGTGTCACGGGAGGAAGATGGTTGAGACTTTTTCTAAGTAGACATTCACGACTGTCCTTATAAAGTCTCCGAGAAACATCGAGTATCTCGTCTTTAGCAGGTCGTCTGTGTCCTGCAAATAGTTTCACAGACATGCGCTGACGATGCAAAATCCGTCTAGCGATGTCGATATTTCTAATGTCTTCCCTCAGTTCCTTGGGACTATATCGCTTAGCGGATTTATGCATGATAGAAAACATCCCTGAATCCGTAGGAAGAACTGGCTTAAAATGTAGATTCATCTTCCCGCTGGACCATCCTATTGGTGCACACGACATCTTTCTTTACTGAACGATAACTCTCACTTGATACACAATAGATGCCACTGTTTTTACAATGGTTATTACTATCTACTAAAAACAAATTGTTCTGATGCACTAGTAACAATACACACTATAGTTTTACTGTTTCTATTTACAAAGATTATCCGATTTGAAATACAACGTTTGGATTCATATGTTATTAATCCTCAATATTATTAAAACATTCAATTCGTTTTATGATTTGGTGTTTCTTATTAAAATCCCTCACAGCTCGATATATCTAATTCCACTTAAATCTGTCAGACGGATTATGATTGTACTAGATACATTTAAACGATACTATAAAAGTACTACGTAATTTTCCATTTCATATAGTAGATGAAATAACGGTCTCACTAATTATAAATTTTAAACAACAATGAAATTGATTTTTTCAGCCCACATTAAAAAGATTTAGTTGGACAACTCTGAGGTGTACGCATTTTTCTAAACGTTTTTTTTAATTGTTGATTAAGTTGGTATAAAGTAAAATCACAAAAATACTGAACTCAGAGGAAAATCAATTTGGAAAGTCCATAATCACATGGCAAAATCAAAAAACAAAACGCATCAAAAACGAATGGACAAGAACTGTCATATTCCTGACTTGGTACAGGCATTTTCAAATGTAGAAAATGGTGGATTTAACATTTGTAATTTTATATTGAAGAATTCTTTTGAGCTCAGATATTTAAAATTGTAGATGTTATTGATGTGTTTTGATTTAAGTATATACAATTTAAGATGCGACCTCATATATTCTTCTTTTTATTGTTAGGCCGTAGTTTTTTTAGTTTTAGTTTTACGAACCCTCCTACCCTAATTGTTGCCAAATAGGAAAAAAAAAAATGTTGATTTTTATTTTTTTTTCTTCTCCGACCCAGTGTTTTTCATGCAAAAAAAAAAAAATTTTTAGTTCATAACTGCATGAAAGAATCTAAATTTATGCTCTTGGTGATTTAGTAAGTTGTTGCACATTGATTTTCAATTCAAACCTTGTCAAGAAAAAAAAATAGTTGTTACACTAGTAGAAATCTCCTGGTGAAATAAAAAATATTTTGATATTGACGGTTGGTATTAAAAAAAAAAATCAGCAGCAGCAGTTTTTTTTTTTTTGTCCTCCTATCCATTGGTTTTGTCAAAAAACTAAAAATATAATAACTATGGCCTTATAAGATATTATTGTAATTAATGGTATTGATTATATTTTCTTTCGTATATCAAATGTTCCTTGGCAGTTTAAGTATTATGTTATTTAAATTTCAAATTAAACTCATACACGCACATGCAATAATATAATTCATTTATTAAAGAAATTAAATGCAATATGACTAAGGTTAAGCATATCAAATTTTAAGGTCAACTTTAACTTCATTGACGTATTGATAGATTAAAACGATTGAAACGTGCAGTCTATGTTGAAATAATACAATTTATATCAATCTTAAGTACAACAAAAATAGGGGGAAGGCGGAGGTTAACAATCACATTCAAAAATAGAGAAAAAACAGCTTAATATTGAAGTTTTTATCTTTCAGTGTTTGGGTCGGGTTGTGTCAGTGCCTTGACTTTATAATTGAAATTGTCCATAGGTGTTTCATTATTTATTTGTAGACTTATTTCATATTTTAATATACATTTTATTGATTTTCGTTTAAATAAAACATATACACGGTATTAAATCTAAAACTGATCCGATAGAATTCTAAAAGTTATTAATACTTCATAGAAAGGAAAGGAAATTGTGTATTATATAAATATGTTGCAAAAATATTTATATGCATGCGCCAAATTAGAAACACAGAAAAAGCTCTGATCTATTACAATGTTGCTCTTCATTTTAGTATACAATAAGAAGATGTGGTATGATTGCTAATGAGACAACTCTTCCAACAACAAAAAAGTGTCACAGAAATTAGCCACTATAGGTCACCTTATAGCTTTCAACACTGGACAAAGGCCATGCTACCACATAATCAGCTATAAAAAGCCCCTAAATAACAAATGTAAAACAGTTCATTTGAGAAAAGAGAAATATAATATGCAGTAACATATTTCAAGGTGAACACCTTTCTCTCATTCGTTGTTCAAGTAAATTGTCATGATGTTGGCAGATACTGTGGATTCATTATCATTTATTGGATACCAATTTTCGTGGCTTTCGTGGTTACAGGTGAACCACGAAATTAAATGTTCATCGAATAACAAAATTTCTATAGGCTTATATGCAGACTGTCAAAACCACGAAATTAAATATTCACGAACATGCAAGTTTTCCGTAATCCACGAAAATTGGTACCCACGAAAATAAATGAATCTACAATAGACTAAGTGACATGAGGTCTAGGTATATTTGAAGTTCATATAACATTGTTACATTTTATTCTTGTAATTTTTCATTAATAAATACTGGTTAAACTAAGAACATAGCTAGTTTTGCCTAAATTTGAACTTCATGCAACAATGTAACATTTTATTTTTGTAATTTTTCATTAATAAATACTGGTTAACTAAGGTCTAAGCTAGTTTTACCTACATTTGAACTTCATGTAACATTGTTACATTTTATTCTTGTAATTTTTCATAAATAAATACTGGTTACACTAAGGTCATAGCTAGATTTGCCTACATTTGAACTTCATGTAACATTGTAACATTTTATTTTCGTAATTTTTTCATTAATCAATACTGGTTAAACTAAGGTCTAAGCTAGTTTTGCACACATTTGAACTTCATGTAACATTGTGACATTTTATTCTTGTAATTTTTCATTAATAAATACTGGTTAAACTAAGGTCTAAGCTAGTTTTACCTACATTTGAACTTCATGTAACATTGTGACATTTTATTCTTGTTATTTTTCAATAATAAATACTGTCAGTGGTTAAACCAAGGTCTAAGCTAGTTTTTCCTACATTTGAACTTAATGTAACATTGTTACATTTTTTTCTTGAAATTTTTCATTAATAAATACTGGTTAAACTAAGGTCTAAGGTAGTTTTGCCTTCATGTTAAACTGATTTGACCCTAGCATACTTTATACCTGTACCAAGTCATGACATCTGGATTATGTGTAGTTATATTTCCTTGTTCCTTGTTTGTACAAGGGGTTGGTTGTCTGTGGTTGGCGTAAAACTAATCTGTAGAAATGACCAATGTACTTTAGTTATCTCTATGTTTATTGCTCAGAACCTATTTCTATTTTCCATAATCTATGAGTTGCTTCAGATAGAAATAAAATTAACGGTACCAATTTTCTTGCACCAGATGCGCATTTCGACAATACATGTACATGTCTCTTCAGTGATGCTCGTGGCCAAAATATTTGAAATCCAAAACTTATATAAAAGATGAAGAGCTATAATCTGAAAGGTCCAAAAAGTATAGCCAAATCCGTGAAAGGAATCAGAGCTTTGCATGAGGGAGATACATTCCTTAATTTATAATAATTTCTAATATTTTGTAACAGCAAATTTTAATAACACAAAAAATCCGTATTTTCATGCCAGTACTGAAGTATTGGCTACTGGGCTGGTGATACCATCTGGGACTAATAGTCCACCAGTAGAGGCATCGACCCAGTGATAGTAATAAAAATAATGGTACCAATGACCTTATGCAAATAGATATCAATACATCTGTTGACCGATTTTTGATTTATAAAATCTTTATGGAAAGTCTGTTTGGAAGTTGACTTGTTATATAAGAACCTTACAAAATGGAGCAAAATTCATCTTTTGTTTAGAATTTCAACGTTCTAAAATCATACAGATTGCATATTTTGGCGTTAATATTGAGTCACTGATAAGGTCTCTGCATCGGAACTAAACACATTTATTCTAAAAACAGTTGTTGGCATGACACGGGTTATGTTCTTCTCATATATGTTATGATGGTATGATACTAAACCCCTAACAGAAAGGATTGTGCCTGATGTTCATATGATGAAATCATAATCTTTCAGTCAGTTTAATTGAAGTCTGGAGCTGGCATGTCAGTTAACTGCTAGTAGTCTGTTGTTATTTATGTATTATTGTCATTTTGTTTATTTTCTTTGGTTACATCTTTTGACATCAGACTCGGACTTCTCTTGAACTGAATTTTAATGTGTGTATTGTTATGCGTTTACTTTTCTACATTGGTTAGAGGTATAGGGGAGGGTTGAGATCTCACAATAGATATAGGAAGATGTGGTGTGAGTGCCAATGAGACAACTCTCCATCCAAATAACAATTTAAAAATTAAACCATTATAGGTTAAAGTACGGCCTTCAACACGGAGCCTTGGCTCACACCGAACAACAAGCTATAAAGGGCCCCAAAATTACTAGTGTAAAACCATTCAAACGGGAAAACCAACTGTCTAATCTATATAAACAAAACGAGAAACGAGAAACACGTATATATTAACATGTTTAACCCCGCCGCATTTTTGCGCCTGTCCCAAGTCAGGAGCCTCTGGCCAATGTTAGTCTTGTATTATTTAAATTTTAGTTTCTTGTGTACAATTTGGAAATTAGTATGGCGTTCATTATCACTGAACTAATATATATTTGTTTAGGGGCCAGCTAAAGGACCCCTCAGGGTGCGGGAATTTCTCACTACATTGAAGACCTGTTGGTGACCTTCTACTGTTTTTTTTGTTTTTTTGGTCGGGTTGTTGTCTCTTTGACACATTCCCCATTTCCATTCTCAATTTTATGCATACATGTTAATGCATTCGGGTGATTTTGCACCCCATATCATATATGTAATGTTCATTTTCTGTTTAAAAAAATACTTTTTTATACATGAATACTAGTTTTTTTTTAATTTTTTAACTGCAAACAACTTTGACCTGAAACTTCAAACACAATATCTTAATCAGGTTTTTTTTGCTTATAAAATAACATTTATAATTATAACAAAACTAAACAATAAGACATGTAATGTACATTTTATGTTTAAAAAAACTTCATTTATGAAAGTAATTTATATTGCAGGGTGCAAACAACCTTTGACTTAAGGATGTACTTAGGTGATCTAAGGTAAAATTGAATACATCAAGAATTCAAAATTGATACTTTAAGACGGAAGAGTGTTAGTTAAGGTTCAAAGTAAGCTTAAAATATTGATTGGTTATGGAGCTCCTTTTCGAGATATTTGCTTTATAAAATATGGCGGGAAAAGACCGACTCGCACAGACTTTTATCTTATAAATTTGCATTGGTATAATTTGGTAATACCAGTATTTGGGTCTCATATCAAAAAATGAAAATCAAGAATCTGCTTACATTTTGTCAAATGACCTTTTAAAAGGGACCTCATGATTTCGTGTTTTTAAGCCCAGGATTTCTGGATCAGGACCCCTAAGACCCCCCCCCCCCCCCCCCCTTTATGAGCTATCAAATCTTATGTCAAAAGATAAATAGGTTTTATGGGGTAAAATATTTTACCTTGTATCGTATGGAAAGAAACTGAGGTGTCCATATATTTAACACTTATTTCGAAACCTCACCAAGTGCATCCTTTACACATAACAATATAACAATATACTAAATAGTTATAACAAAACTTATTATTAGATAGAAATATATTGTACATGCACTAATTAAAATTAATTAAATAATAAAAAAAATATATAAACTTTTAACTTAACAATAAAAATTATCACATTAATGTACATAACAGAACCATGGTTACTTCTCTTGATTAATTAGGTTATACACCATATCTTATAAATCAAAAATCCAACTACAACAATTAATTGTTTAAATAATTATTATTAAAAAACAAATATAGATTTGCCTTATCATATGGAACATGTGTTATATAAGTATTAGGTTAGATTAGAAATAACAGTCGTATAAAAAGGATAATCAGATTATTATAAAGTATGAGGCAAATGTTCCCACCCACTGTACATGTGTAAGTAAGAAGTAAAATTGAACATCCATTTGTTTTGTGCTTCAAAATAGTCTTTTAAGATGGTCTGAATGGTATTTACAGCATCAATTATAATGAGCCTCTAGAACAGAAAAATGAGCAAAACAAAGAAAGAAAGAAAAGGGAAAAAGGTGAAAAGTCAATAAAGTATAGAGTGATGGCATTCCAAACTAAAAAAAATAGAGCTGAATGAGAAAAAAAATATAAAGCAGATATACTTTTAAGAGACTATTGCAGATTGATATGCTATAAACATCAATTTTCCTTTTAAATACAAAATAAATCGACATAAAACCATACATTCAATTGAATACAACCAATGAAAACGAAGCTCCATATAAAATATTATATATTGATTCTATAACTATGTACACTGATTCAGGAAACAAATTTATTTCGTTTTTTGGCAATTTTTTAAAACTATTTTATCAATTAAGATGCTCTACATGTATGCGTTGCAGATAATTTAAATATAAATTTTTAATCAAAAAGTTGAAATGAAAGAATCCAAAAGAAGTGAATTTCGTGTGCAAGGCAAGTCAGTGTATAACAATGTCTAAAAGTATGATTTTACTTAAAATGAGTTTTATGTCAATTTTCAGAGAAAATATTCTATTTACCTTGAATATATGCATAACATGCATAAGAAGGTTTAACAAACTGTCAATATAAAAATAAACAATATTTTTTTTTATTACCACTGAGTCAACTTATAAACCACCAAAGACCAAAAGACATAAAAGTTAAACGCTTTTTGGTGCAATATAACAAATTTTGATTTGAACATTATTCTGAGACAATCCCTTTTTTTTTAAATTGTCATATATTTTTACTTTTATGAATCTCCATTCTTAAATAAGTTCCCCTTGATATCAGAAAGAGCGGTAAAATATCAAATTTTTAAATTAGTTTCATGACACTTGCATACTATTTTAGTTTCACAGTTTCTGGGCGAAATCTTTTAGCAAAGATTTTGTTTCACATTCCCTATAATCCCAGATTACAATCTACTTTTTTTTAAAGATAATTAAAATTTACACAAAAGGGTATTTTCAAAATTATTGAAAAAAAATCACTCTCCAAAGTTTCAAATTTACAATATATCTTATGTATACATGTTATATGTGGATCCAACATGTCAGATAAAATCAGGTCAGTGCCCTAATTAAGGGGTTCGGTGTGCTATGTGGTGACTTGACATCTCATTTTTTTTTAATTAAAAGACTCTTGATTTATATAAATGTTCAAAACTGAGAAACAGATCAGTTTACAACTACCTAATATATAAAGTTAGCTTAGCCTAGTATTGAAGACAATTTCAAAACCTGCCATTGCACCATATTGTGAGGGGCGGCAGGAACTTTTTCAGGCCGTCTAGATCGAGTGTTTTTAAGCTTGGGATTGTAGCTCCTCTTGTCAATATGGATTTTAAGGCTTAAGTAAATAATTATAATTGTTTCATCTCTTCCAATGCTAATGTTTTCAGGGTAGCCAGTGGTTCTGCTCCTATTTCAGAGATCAACCAATCAGCAGCTTTGTTATATAACAACTCCCATTCATCTTTCCTGTTGCTTTGTTTATATTCCAACCATGCTAAGACGAGGCATGTCATCCAGCAAGTTCCATCCTGAAATGAAATCGACATAGAAAATTAATAGATTTTTTTTCAATTTTACACCTGCTCAAAGGATAGATGATACAGAACAATTCACCTTAATTTTTATAAGGAGACAAAATAAAATTAGAATTTAAATCATTTAGGAGATAACTGTATTGTATTTGAAGCTCCAACGACATCAATTGGGGATTTGATGGTCGCAAATTAAGTTTACTGGTGACGTGTTAGCAGAGACAGTAAACGGGTATTTGCGACCATCAAATCCCAAATTGATGCCTTCGGAGCTTAAGTACAATATTGTTATTTCCATTCTAATGAAACTGACAGAAAACCACGTTAAAACATGAATTTAAAATCTGGTATATGCCGTCTGCAAATGTCCCATAACATCAATTGTCAATTGATGCCATTTAAATAAGTGACGTTAACCAATCAAAATGAACGTTACAAACATTGTTGCATTAGAATTAGGTGTCCTGATTTCCAGTTTGAGAACAAGGAAACTATAACTAAATGTAAGGTTGAAGTACTTAAATTTGAAATTAAGACATTAAACTAGTAAGTTTTAGAAGATACACTATTTTCAACTGATATCGATGCAAAAAGGTATGTGCCAATAAACTTATAACTTGTACCAAAAACCCTGTACAAATTATATTTTGAACAAAATTAAATCTTATACACAACAATAAAAATTATAATCAGGGGCGGATCCAGCAACTTAAAAAGGGGGGATTCCTAACCCAGGACAAAGGGGGGGTTCCAATCACATGTCCCCATTCAAATGCATTGATCGTCCAAAAAAAAAGGGGGGTTACAACCCCTGGAACACCCCTCCCCCCTCTGGATCCGTGCCTGATAATATCATATGGCTTTTCAATATCACACTTGTCATCAACCTAATATACCACTATAACAAAAACAAAGACAGCTCTACTGGTTTAGGGTTGATACAGTTCATATGGATATTGATTGGCTGATACAGAACTATTGTCATTGATTGCATAGAAAATATAGAATTTTATTTCTTTTATCAGATTCATTTTTTTTCTTCTTGCTTTCACCGTGAAAAGAGGGGCTAATAAATGGTCAATTAAAATGGAATTCACATGTACATTGTTTTGTATATCTGGTAAAAGATTGCACATCAATAAACCAACAAGAGATATAAAGTACTAAAATTTCTTTTGATGAATTCTCAAAAAGTCTCCTATTTTGATTTTTTGGGGGTAAATGATGGTGAGACTGGTGTTTTGAGGATGTAATTAACTTACAATTCCTTCGGGTGGTTGAGTTAACGCCTGAGGAATGTTTATTAGTTCTATAAGCTGGTCTGATGACGTCCATGAACCCTCAAAGTCTTGAAGACTAATCACAGCAATCATTTCATCTTGAAACATGGCTGAAATAACAACATGAACAATGTACTGACTGACTCTAAATAAGTGTTAAAACATTAAAACATTAATATGGGAGCTACCATTTAATTCTTTTGGCAGTGTAAAAGGGGGGAGTTAGGACGAAAAATTGTGGGTGTATTTGTTTTTATTTGTAATCTCTGTTCTGCTTATACTTTATAAGTAATCTCTTTCCTGCACATTAATTTTATGTTTTTCACTCTATTAGATCCTACTTTCTTTTATTAGTTCATTCTGACTTTTATTTTTACAAAAGTTGTACTCTTGCCTAATTTTTTTGCCGATTAGCTCATTCTGCTTTTTTGTTTATTCAGTTTTTTTGTATTAATTTAACTCAAAACTTCTTATTTTGCCTTTTTAAATTTCTGACCTGAATGTCTGAGTATGAATGTCATTGATTAATTCCTGGAAATGTTCATAAATAGTGTGTAAATTTAAGAATGTTATCATCAATGCTCTATACATTTTTGTATTTTGTGCATCTCAAAGGTAGTGATTTAGATACCTTGTCAGAACCTAAGGCTTTTGATTTCATTTCATGCATCTTTATCTAAAAAAAGTAGAAAATGAAAATAATCATTCAAGTAACTAAAATTAAAACACATTAAAAAAAAAATTAAAAAGCAAAAATTTATTTAGAAAATTAGAAAATCTTTTTAAAATATTTTACCTGACATTTTGGACTGATTCTGTACTCCGAATCCACCCTAAAAATAAATAATAAAACCAATTGCTATTCGAGTAAGGAGCTTCAAATGCTTAAATATTAATTCAGAAATAATGTTAAATACATAAACATGATAACACAGATAACAACCATTTTTATCATACAAATGAGGCTCCTTTATTTTTGTAGTCTTCAGTTTTTTAGCTTATTTTTCTCTTTTATACTTTTTGCCTATTATTTTCTATTATTTGTTCTTTTGTCTTATTATCCTCTATAATTATCTTTATTCTTTTGCCATATTTTCAGCCCATTGTTTTCTATTCTTTATTCTTTTGCCATATATTCTGCCCATTATTTTCTATTCTTTATTCTTTTGCCATATATATTCTGCCCATTATTTTCTATTCTTTTAACTCCATCAAGACCTCACAATTGGACAGCACGTCAGTCTAACCAACCACTAACACATTTTTTTTGTTTTAAGTCTTCTTTTGCCATGTTTGAAGTGCATTTTTAGTGATTTCTGAAAAAAATGTTGGGACCAAAAACCCAAAAATCAATCCCAACCTTCTTTTAGTGGTTTTAAACCTTATGATAAATTTTATTGATTTCATTAAATCATACTAAATTTATTATCTGGTAACCATCAGTCTTCGGACAACGCTGCTGACAACAACGCTGACAACGACAACGTGATACCAATATACAACCAAATTTTTTTTAATTTTTGCGGTCGTATAAAAATTGTGGAAAACTGATTTTCTGGACAGACAGATAGACAGAGGTCAAACCTTAAGTCCCCTTCAACTTCATTGTTAGGGTACTGAAAAGTATTTATCTCTCATCATAAATGTGTTTTATGCACCATTTATGGACCTTATGTTTGTCTGTTGGTTTGGTCATCTGTCCCATTTCAGGTTAAAGATTTTGATTGAGGTAGTTTTTGATGCAATTGAAGTCAAATCAACTTGAAACTTAGTAAACATATTCCTTATGATATGATCTTTCTAATTTTAATGCCAAATTAGAGCCTTTACCCCATTTTCATGGTCCCCTGAACATAGAAATAATAGTGCTGATGGGGCATCCATGTACTATGGACGCATTCTTGTTTATCTTGACTTACTGAAGAACTACTTCCAAACAATCCACTTGATGGTGCACCTCCTCCAAACCCTGCAGATGCCTGTTTACAACCAAACAAAGAACTGCCTTGGGTACTCCCAGCCATCATGTTTATGTTCTGATGCTGTGCTCCAAAACTGAATCCTTTGCGTTGGCTGTTTCCAAATAAATTGTTATTTGCGGAACCTCCAAAAGTTGGTACAGCACTTTTAGAAGATGGTGCTGATTTAGAAGTGTAGTTCCCTTGTACTCCAAAACTGGATCCTTGGGGTTGACTGTTTCCAAAAAAATTGTTATTTGCTGAACCTCCAAACGTTGGCATGGCACTTCCAGGAGGGGGTGCTGATTGAGCACTTCCAAATAAACCTCCTCCACCAAATCCAGGAGGTGCACCTCCATAAATTAATTGATTACTTCCAGTTGAACCTACTCCAGCAGTTCCAAATAGACCTCCCGTAGAAGCTGGTGCTGCTCCAAAAGTAGGCTGAGAACTTCCAAATAGTGCTCTTTGTTGAGAGTTGAAATTACCAGATCCAAAACAAGCTGTTCCTGGCCATGGACTTGCTCCAAAAGAAAAACCTTGAACTGGTGGTTCCTAATTTAAAAAAAAAATTATAAGAAGCAATAAACATTTAAGCAGTACTTCTAGTTCGTTGTTATGTTGTACTTTTATACCACTATCCCAGGTTAGGAGGAGAGTTAGGATCCCGCTAACATGTTTAACCCCACCACATTATTCATGTATGTGCCTGTCCCAAGTCAGGAACTTGAATTCAGTGGTTGTTGTTTGTTGGGGACAGATGTGTTACATATTTGTTTTTTGCTCATTTTTTATTACATAAATTATGCTGTTAGTTTTCTGGTTTGAATTGTTTTACATTGTCATTTCAAGGTCTTTTATAGCTGACTATGCAGTATGGGCTTTGCTCATTGTTGAAATTAACCTTTAGATGTTAAGTTTCTGTGTCATTTGGTTGAGGCAAACTAAAAATAAGAGTACTGAAATGAAACAAGAGTGCACACACTGAAATGTCTCGCCTTCTTTACTAATCATTGATATTATGTTGATAGTCCTAAGTATAAAGCTTTATTACAACTGTCACATAAACTTAACATTAATCAAAATAGCTAAATAAAGACCAATGAACCATGACAATGAGGTCAAGGTCAGATGAACCATGCCAGGCAGACATGTACAGCTAACAATGCTTCCATACAACAAATAAAGCTGACCTATTACTTATAGTTTAAGAAAAATAGACCAAAACACAAAACTTAACACTGTGCAATGAACCGTGAAATTAAGGTCATGGTCAAATAAGACCTGCGGGACTGACATATGGATCATAATATATTTCCATACACCAAATATAGTTGACCTTTGGCATATAATATAAGATAAAAAGACCAAGACTTAAAAAATTAACTTTGACTACTGAACCATGAAAATGAGGTCAAGGTCAGATGACATCTGCCCGCTAGACATGTACACCTTACAGTCCTTCCATACACTAAATATACTAGCCCTATTGCTTATAGTATCTGAGGTATGGACTTGACCACCAAAACTTAACCTTGTTCACTGATCCATGAAATGAGGACGAGGTCAAGTGAAAACTGTCTGACAGGCATGAGGACCTTGCAAGGTACGCACATACCAAATATAGTTATCCTATTACCTATAATAAGAGAGAATTCAACATAACAAAAATTCTGAACTTTTTATTCAAGTGGTCACTGAACCATGAAAATGAGGTCAAGGACATTTGACATGTGACTGACGGGAACTTCGTAACATGAGGCATCTATAAACAAGGTATGAGGCATCCAGGTATTTCACCTTTTAAAATATAAACCTTTTAAGAAGTTAGCTAATGCCGCCACCGCCGTAGCCGCCGGATCACTATCCCTATGTGGAGCTTTCTGCAAAAAAAGTTGCAGGCTCGACAAAAAATCAGCATTTTTTTATGTTTATAAAGGGGCGTTAGTCAAGAAAGGTTATTGTAATTCCACTAAAATTCAAACTTGATCTGTGTTTTGAGGTAATTATCATTATAAGTGTAATAACATTTAATTGAAGCATACTAAAGGTAGAAAACTGGAACGTATAAACGTACGTATGTATGGACGTATGTACAGATAGACAAGGATACTCTATGGTCGGGTTGTTGTCGCTTTGACATTTCCAATTTCCTTTCTCAATTTTTTTTATCAGCTTTAGATAAATATGTTTTAGTTATATTAGAGCTTTTCATTCTCATGTTGATGAAATGTCCCTAAACTGTTTAACCTCAAGTTTTGATGTATCTACTTTTGTGTCAACTAACCAATTTTCTAGGACAACATAGTAAAACGTTATTATACAGGCGTACAAAAGCTCACAAAAAGCTCATACAAGCTCTTAACTATTAACTTTTCTATTTGATTGACATTAATGGGAGTGTAATGGTGTATTAACAATATTAGCTTCTCTAAAATGCTCGGAGCATCCTCCAAGCATGCCTGGAGGAAGCTCACTAGAATAAATATATGTTCCCTAAAATCAGCTAAACATTTTACTGTAAATTCAGAAATTATTGCGTGCATTTATTATTGCGATTTTGTCATTTTACACTTGAATGCGATTTAAATTTTTACGATTTTGAGAAAAGTCATACTTAATTCAGTTAAAATATTACAAAATGCGAGTTTTAATTATTGCGTTTACAACTCAGTCGCATTATTCGCAATAATAAAAACCTCGCAATCATTTCTGAATTTACAGTAATTATATTGTGTTGTTTATGGAATATCAAGCTTCTCAATGATCAAAATTAGTGTTTGTCAAACTGCTATATAACCAGTGTAATTTTACTGATAAAATGGTTGGTTCAAATATTTTGAAATTTTTATATTTTTGTCAACCATGTCAACGGGTCAAATTAAATACTTTTTCAAAACAAAATTTCAAGATCCTTTGTAACATAGGATTTTGGGAGCATTATTATGCCTTTGAGCAGTCTTATGTCAAAAACAAAATTTAAGCGGGTCTTTTTTAAATTAACAACTAGCATTATCTGCATCCTTATTGTGTATTGACTGAATTCTCGAAAGAAAGCATTAATTTTACCAGATGATCAAAAATATCACTGTTAAGTAGCTGACAAAATATGACAGTTGGAGTTATTCTAGATATTCTTTAATTATTTTGCCCATTATTTATACTCATTACATCTAAACATCCATTATTTTCTATTCATTTGAATTTTTGTCTATAATTCTATATTGAGTGGGTCTCATTGGGGTCTAAGTGTGACGCGCAATCGCCGATTTTTTGTAAGCGTGACACGTGAAAGGCAAATTATTGTGTCCTGAAAACAGAAAATGAGGTCTAGCGGGACCTGGGAAATGACGAAAAAATGAGAATTGCTTACGTACATAGTGTAAGCAGGATACATTTCAATTTGTGGTTCAACCTTACCCAAAAAAACACAAAAATAAATGAAATCCACTTTACATACACTAATGTTGCTGTACATATATCATATATATATATATATATATATAGGGGGGGGGGTCAGAGAGGTCCTGATTCCGAAATCTGGGGCTTAAAAAAATGAAATCCCAAGGTCCTGAATTTTAAAAAAAAATAAATCCAGCCATTCCAAAATTCTAAAATAGGAATTCAGGATCCCAAAAGGGTAAATCCTGAAATTTTAAGTTTAAAAACACCTGATCCCAACCTCCTGAAATGGTCATGCCCCCCCTCCCCCCCTCCTTCATATATGATCATTTACTTACTATTTGTACTGGCTGAATAACTGGTACTTTAGACTCTTTATCCACTCCCACAAATGATGTGTATTTACTAATAATGTTAGCTGCTACACTCACTAAAACTATGTCAGACTTCTTATCTGAAAGAACATAGAATTTGTCTATAATTTGAATATTAATCTGTTTCTGATTAAATATTTTCATCTACTTCATTCAATAAGAAGCTCCTGACACTTCAGTTGCATTTCCTTTAATTCTAGTCTTTTTTAGGTGTCAGACCACCAATTACTCCCTCAAAATTTAGAAAGTATGTGAAAGTTACTGTATTAAGGCCTACTTGGACAAAAAATAGTGCATTTGATGTCATTGTTTACTTAAACTAACCAACAAATTTACAGAAATGAAACAGAAGTGAAAGGGAGATATATTTAGACCATTCTGAGCCAAAATTCACATGTCTATGACTTTGCATTAACAATTCAGGATTAATGCGCTACATAGTACACTAATTTAAGATTTCCAGAAAACCAGGAGTTATTTTGGTAATACCTGTGTTTTTAAGATAAGAAATTTCTTGAATTGTAAGACTTTAAACATTGGTTTAAAATTGGCATGTAGAAAGGTGATACATATACAATTCAGGATATGTAACCTGGTTTCCTTAAAGTTAAACTTGAGGTAAAATATTTAGAAAGCTGTGAAAATTGCAAAGTTAAATTAGTTGACCAGATAAGTATTTTTAATTGGTGATCTGACACCTTTAATACTTACTATTTCTGCTTTATCGTTTGTTTCTGTGTAACATAATTATATTCGTTTTTCATTCATTTTTGTACATTAATTAGGCTGCTAGTTTTCTCATTTGAATTGTTTTACATTTGTGATTACAAGGCCTTTAATAGCGTACTTTGAGTTATGAACTTTGGTCATTGTCAAAGGTAGTACAGTCACAGACCCATCACTGTTGATTTCTGAGTCATTTGGTTTCATTCTGAGAGTTGCCTCATTGGTAATTATACCACATCTTCTTTTTTATATTTGTAAGCTCAAGGAGGGTGCCCATCTGTAAATCCTGCCCAAGTCAAAGCATTGGATTCCAATTGTTGATGATTCTTCTGATTGGATTGATCAAAATTTGAACTATTTAACCAATTGCCTCCTAATTTGTAGGTTGACTTAGTAAAAGCCACAAAATTAAGTTCCTTAATTTAAAAGCAATTCTTTTCAGCCTATAAAAATAGGGGTTCTTAAAAAAAAATCAACTTTATCTAAAATTAATACATGATGGAAAATATTTTAGCTGTTGTCTCCCTTTAGGTCTCAATTCTAATGCTTTATTCTAATGCAATTGTCCCTTTTAATGTCTCCCCTTGTCACATTGGTAAAACTGCATTAGCGACCATCAATTCACCAATTGACAGTGGCAACTCTTCAACTACAGTACTGTTATTCCTCAATTATACATGTACCTGTACTTTCACTTTTATATTATTTTTAATACCTATGCTATCATTTGCCATTTCTTCAATTTCGAGATCTTTAACAAAAGCCTTTGCTGCTAATCTGTGTATAGGTGCTGCTACTGTTGTTTCATTAACTTGACCTTGACCTTCAAATTCTAATATGTATTCAAATGGTAATTCTCTTAAATTCCCTGTCATTTTAACTGTCCCTCCAACTATTTCCTAGAAATTCAAATATACATGTACCTTTATATGATATCAATTTTAATGTCAAGATGTGTATACCTTTTCTTAATTAAATATTTGATAAATAATGATGCCCTCACTTGCAAATAAGATATACTGTTATAAAGAAGATTAATTAGAGAAATGTAAAAGTGACACCACATTAATCCAAATTGATCTGTACTTTGTGGTATAAAGCATTGTGTACAAGTTTCATAACATTTGGTTGTGCAAAAAAGTAAAATCACAAAAATACTGAACTCAGAGGAAAATCTAATGGGAAAGTCCATAATCACATGGCAAAATCAAATGACAAAACACATCAAAAAGAATGGACAAGAACTCTCATATTCCTGACTTGGTACCGGCATTTTCAAATATAGAAAATGGTGAATTAAACCTGGTTTTAAAGCGCTAAACCTCTCACTTTAATAACAGTATCATTTTATTAATTTAAGTAAGATAAGGAAACCAATTTGGGAACAAACTTACAGACTAATGGAGAAAGGTAAACCTTAATGCACTGAAAACCCACTTCTTTCAAGAAAAGTAATACAAACAAAAGAAAAAAATCAATGAACCACATGATGACCTGCTTTAGTATATATATAAATGTGGTGGGATTAAACCTGTTTCCTCTGCACTTAAAACTTTTCCATTTGACAACCTAGAATATATGTAAACAAATATGTCCACAGTACACAGATGCGCCATCCTCATTATCATTTTTTATGTTCAATGGACCGTGAAAATGTGGAAAAATCTCTAATTTGGCATTAAAATTTGAAAGATCATATCATAGGAAACATGTGTACTAAGTTTCAAGTAGTTTGGACTTTAACTTCATCAAAAACTACCTCGAACAAAATTTTTAACCTGAAGCGGGACAGACAGATGGAATAACGAATGGAAGAACGAATGGATGAATGACTAACAGACAAACAAACGGATGCACAGACCAGAAAACATATGATAATGCCAATAAATGGGGCATACAACTTTAGAATAAAAAAATACCTGCAAAATTTAGCTGCCTACAAAATGACCATTAACTCAAACAAGGAAATAAAAGAGATATTCAAAAAGGAAAAGATTCTGCTCTTAACTGTTCCTATGGGTCCTCTGATCTTATAGCTATATCATGTATATATCATGTATATAGTGATATCTTGGTTTTTGCTTTATTTTGAATGATTCACAATGATATTAAGATGAAGAACATGGATTATTACACCAAAGGTGTTCTTCTTGATAACACAATAATTACACACCTCTAGCTGTACAAGTGTTCCAAGCATGGAACCTTCTGCTGTTGTTTTTTATATGGTTGGGTTGTTGTCTCTTTGACACCTTCCCCATTTCCATTCTTAATTTTATTAATTTGTAAAAAGTTGTAAAAACCCTCAAATTTTTCCTTTTTTTTTTATATGAAAAGAAATTGTGAACATCAATCACAGATATTTGATTGTTTCTGTTAAATTAATTTTCAAATTTTATGGTTTTGGAAGGTTTTGTCTATTATTTAAGCCTTTGGGTTGATCCTCAAGATAGAGGTCTACATTATTATTTTTCGTTGTTTGGGTATTCCGACTCTCAAACATATATATACCTGAAAGTAATATTTTTTAACTACTGCACATTTAGACTCATTATTAATCGTTTAATACTATTTTTTCGTGTATTTTCTAGGCAGTGGTGAACCATGAAATTTAATTAATGAATGACAAATTTTCGAAAGGCTTGTAAAACATCAGCAAAACCACAAAATCAAATATCCACGACTATATAATTTTTCCTTGATCCACAAAAAATTGATCCCTGGGCAAATAAATATTAACACAATATAATTACATTTAATTTAGATGTATGTTTCATTATAATACTTTATTTTGATTGGCTAACTGTACATCACATGTTACTCCTTAAGCAATTGCATTACTCAATAAAACTTATCATTCATGATAACAAGTAGTCCCACAATAAAGTGCACAGGTGAATTAAATAAAAAAAATTGATGAAATTCATGTTTAGAATAAAGCGCTTCCAAGCTTCATACAAAACGTACTTTAGTCAATGCTTTTACACCCCAATGAAGATAAAAAAGAGGCATTCAATTCTAAAATACAAACCTGTCTTTCTGCTCCTGTAATAATAGCATACAAAGTTACCATTTCTCCAACAAACACGGTAGGTAGTTTCTCAGGTATCGTAACAGCTGACACATGTTCATTTGGTGAGAAATTCCAGCCTAATGTCAAATCTGTCAACTCTGGTTGAAGTGAAAACTTCATCAGCCCCATTACCTATAAAATTAAAATTAAATTGATGAATAGCTTTTTTTACAGTATGAGTATGTAACGGTTTTGTAGAGTAATTTATTACTTCCCAAAATTCTCTGATAATTCCTGTATTGGAGCCATTGTTATTTTTTTATTTTTAGCAATGTAAAATGGCAGTCTGTATATTTTATTCAAAATAATAATTTGTCTATTTAGGATAAAGGACCACTTTTCCTTAGATGTGATATTTGTTATTTTTTCATTTAAAACATTGTACATGTCTTTTGATCCTTTTGTAGATTTCATAAATATAGTTAAACATGTAGTATTATTTTTACACCTGTCCCAAGTCAGGAGCCTCTGGTCTTTGTTAGTCTTGTATATTTTTAATTGTTGTTCATTTATATGTTTTGGAATTTAGTGTGATGTCCATTTCCACTGAACCAGTACAAAATTTTATTTAGGGGTCAAAAGATGACCACCTCCAGGTGTGGGATTTTCTCGCTGCATTTCAGACGCATTGGTGGACTTCAGCTGTTGTCTGCTCTTTGGTCGGGTTGTTGTCTTGTACACATTCCCCATTTCCATTCTCAATTTTAATGTTTAAAAAATCCACTTGATGTTAAAAAGCCATCAGTCATCACCATCTTTCTAATTTTTTTTTTACTTTCTTTGTACACAAAATCATACAATATCATTTAAAATGTGACACGAGATGAAGTGTTGTTCTAATGTTAACTGTTTGTAACTTGATGATGGAAATTTTCAACAACCTTGACTGGCTATATATACAGCACTCACACAAGTTGGCCTTAGTTACTTCATATCTGTGTATATAATTTATGCATAAGTAAGTTACCATGTTATTGGTTTAATGCTGTCACATGGTATATCATAAGTTGTATGGTCCATTATTATTGTTATAGTATTCCATTGTTTATCTTTATTAAAAACTTTGCGGCCGTCCTGTGTGCAATAAATTAATTATACGAAATTGCCATGAACCATATAAGAGCTTTTCCAAAATTAATGGTATTAGGGGCGGTGCAGAAGGCACTTTTGTTAAACTTTGATGGTGGTGGTTAATTAAAAAAGCTCATTTTAACCCTTTCCTCAATGGCAATAAAAAAAAATAATACTTGATTCGCATTGGATTATTCAATAAAATGCTGAAAATATGCTTTAAAGTATAAAAATGCATTGTGAAAAATAAATTTCTCATCAAATAAATTTGAGTCAGATATTCTTGTGAATATCCTTTTCATATTGGATACAAATTTGATTAAGTCTGATGCAGACAAATCGTTGTCATTGCGTTTTAACTGAGGTACTACACATGCGTTGAAAGGTGTCATTATGGGGTAAAGGGGGTGGCGTCAAAAGGCGTCATTATGGATGAAAGGGTTAAGGAAATGTTCAGTTAGAAATATATCAAATTTCGGTTGGGTCAAATAAAAAGCTTTCAATCCCCTTTACATTTAATTTTTGGAACACTATATTTATAATATACAAATGTTTGAGTCAGAATAATATACTGTAATACCTTTTGCTGTAGTCTATCTTGCCCCTGCACAAACTCATACCTCCCATGTCCTGCTCTAGCTAAACCTTTCACTAGTGCTGTTGACGCCCCTTGTCCTATTCCTACCGCAAACACTCTACAAAGATGTATAATTCAGATTAACTTGTAATGTTTTTCCAAAATTTATTTTAGAATAGGTTTTGATAAGTTAGAAAAATTATTATTCTTCAAGTTTTCAAACTTTTCAACCAAATTTCTGTGCATTGTTGATATAAAAGTCTTAAAATTTATAATACACATCATCGCAATAAATAAAGATCTTTTCATTTAGTATTTCTTTTAAATTCCAGTCCTTGAATAAATACAAATTTAATGTGTCACAATATCTAATCCAAGACTTGTTAATCAGTATACTGAAAACCAATGTATTTTGGCAAATGATTTATTTTCCCTCCTGTAGTAAGAAGAAAAATAACTAGGATGTCAATTGTCATGAATATGTAACGCATGTATCTTTCCTCATTTAACTACAACAATTAAAATTAAAAATAGCCAAATTAAATAGCCACCAAATAGCCTAGTAAGGCCGAAACATGAAATCAAGCATAGGCTAATCCAGGTTGGAAAAATTTGGTTGCTTAAAAAGTGAATCACTGAAGCGTGACTGTAGCGGGCCCCCTTACACAAAGTTCTGGATCTGCCACTGTAAAGTATCTGCAATAAACAAATTGTTTTACAGTATGTTATCTTGTTCATCTACTATAAAATACTGAAACTAAAAATAAATATACTTGATTTTAAATTTTAGTTTCTTGTGTATAATTCGGAGTTTAGTATGACGTCCATTATCACTGTACTATTATGCATATTTTAGGGGCCAGCTGAAGGACACCTACGGGTGCGGGAATTCTCGCTACATTGAAGACCCATTGGTTGCCTTAGGCTGTTGTTTGCTCTATGGTCGGGTGGTTGTCGCTTTGACATATTCACCATTTCCTTTCTCAATTTTATTTCAAAGTTTTGCTTCAGACATTATCTTTTAATGATTATTTACCTGGACTGTTTAGAGTTCTTCTTCACAAGTTCTAAAGTCTGATTAACATTTTGGATTGCACCATCAGTGATAACAAATAACTGAAAAAAATATTTATTTAAAAATTATTTTGATGTTTTTATTAACACAAAAAATGTGACCGTGTTGTAATCACAAAACTTTAAAATCGCATTTTGGATTTTTTATATGAATGAAGCAGGTCATCACAAAAAACATAATCACCTTTAGTTAAGGTGGTATCCAACACTTTCACTAAAATTAATTTGTAATGTCTAGTTTAATTCTCATAAAATTTTGACAAAATATTTACTTTGAGCCTTGAACAAAAATATAAAAATTCTAAAAATTTTGAACCAACTGTTTTGTCAGAAAAATTACCCTGCATGGTTATATACCACAGTTTGACAACACCAATTTTGGTCATTGAGGAGCTTAATATTCCCTTTACAACACAACGTAATTAAAACGTTAGCTGACTTTATAGAGTTATCTCCCTGTAGTGTTAGATACCACCTTAAATGACAAACTTGCAATAAGAAATATACCTGTCTTGGATGTCCTTGGACTAATGGTTCATTAAAGACTTTCAGCAATGGATTGTTTAGTTCAGTTCCACCCATATTAGCCTCTATTGAACTGATATGATTGACAGCTAATGTCATGTTCTCTTTGTTGTAAATAACACTCCTGAAAGACAAAATTTAAATTATATCACAAAAAATAACACCTTGACAAAAAATAATCATCTCTTTAATTTTCTTAAAACTTTGACAAAATATTTACTTTGATTAGTTGATTGTTTGTTGGTGTTTTAATGCCACTTTTCAGCTATTTCATGGCAGTCAGTTTTTATTGGTGGCAGATCAGCTTGAGTGCCTGAGAAATCCACCATCCTTAGAAAGGATATTGACTTTGACCCTTTGACAAAAATATAAAATATTTTTTTTAAGTTTAGACTCCCTTTATACAATTTTTTTATTGGATATATACCAGCAGTTTGACAAATACTAAATTTGATCATTGAGAAGCTTAATACTGCCTTGACAAAAAAATACATGAATAAAATAAAGTGTTCAGCTGATTTTTACAGAGTGATCTGTCTGTAGTGTTACGTAAATCACCTTAATAAAAAAAAACATTGTATAAGAAGATGTAGTATAATTGCCAATTAGACAAGTTCCCTCCAGAGTGCCCACTATGTAGAAGTTATCAACTATTGTCAGAATATAACCTTCAACAATGAGCAAAACCCATACCTCATATCATGCTATAAACAAGATGACATGACAAATTAAATGTAAAGAAATTCTCAGCAGTTTATGTGACAATAATTATCATGATCCATTAAGATGTAAATAAAATCTAGTCATGCTAGTACACTATTTCTATAATATAAGGAAAGTAAAGCATTATATCGTCAAAGGTGTCGAATAATTATTGTTATCTTCATTTTCGGGAAAATGTTAACGTGATTGGTCAAAATCAGTTGATTTTTTTTTCATCTAAAAGAAAATGTACATTTTATCATCATGCACCAAAAATTAACGTTTACGTTATTTGGCTAGAATTTTACCGTTATTCGTCATGAAGGTACCCCCATTACCACCCTGTTAAATAGATGATATGAGATAAAATTTTGCAAGTATATGACTTAATTACCAATTACCTTTGAAACAATGTACTGTATAAACTGCCAAAACTGACAATATTAAAATAACAACCAACTCGTAAACTTTTCACCAGTAACATCAAAGTTTGAACTGCATTCAATATGTTGGAACCTGCCATACTACCTATGAAAATATAACACAAACGTTCTAAAAAAATTTCATTATAAGAATCTGGCATATACTACTCACAAAAAATAAGGAAAACAACATGTTACAAATTTCATTTGTCTCAAGCTCTTCTTATAAATATATCTTACAAAAGTTCTACACTATCATCATGCACAAGTAAGAGCAATAATAATGTTATGTGTAATAATGTTCCTGCAGACTGTTACCTTTTAGACTAGCATGATAAGAATTAGGGGCAGCAAATAAGTAAAATACAAAGCAGGACTGTGATGTCAAATATTACATGGGAAACTACCTACAAAATTATTATAATCATATAATCTTTCAAAAGTTTTACACAAACAATCTACCATACTACATTTGTATCTTCAAATATCAATTTTATAAAATTCTGCACAAACAAAATATGACCTTGCCATTTTGTAAACTTAAAATCAGTGAGCTCATTGAGCCTCAGTCTCTGCAGAATCAATGGATATATCTAATAATAGCTAGTATTATTAATACTTTAATTTTGCATCCCATTATTTTCTTTCTTTTTTTCTTTTTTTTCATTTTCTCTATTTCTCTATTTTTGCTCATTACTCTATTTATTTTTTTTGCTATTATTGTCCTTTCTGTTAACCCAATCCAGACCTGCATTTGTCCAGGTAGGGTGACTATTACATTGTGTATTTATAATTTCACAAAACACTAATAACTGATTGTGTGGGTTTTGTTCAAATTAAGGCATTTCATTTCATGTTCCTGTCCGGTCCTAAATATGCATAGTTTTCAAAATCTTTCTTACTTCTTTTTCCTGATTCAGTTTGATATGCAATTTTGACATGAATATTTGAAAAATAGTATATTTAAACTCAGTGTAATAGTATTTGTTAGATCTTACCAGACCTGTCAATCACAAATATAAATTCTCCACATTTACTGGTGATCTCTTGGAATTCTGGGTAAAAATTCAGCAGCAACATGTCAGATTTCATTATACCATCTGCAAAGAAAAAAAATCAAATAAAGGACTCATTTTATAAACAATTCTGAGATCACATCATCTAACCCCTCCTCCCTCTGGTAAACATAGCTCCAGTTATAACAATACCAATTTAATTATTTATCTAGCCCTCCATTTACACAGTACATTATCATTAATAATAATTCAATTAAAAATCAATCTTAGTGACTATATTTTAAAGTATATACATTCAAGGTTTTTTTTAAATCTTCAGAAAAACCTCTCTCTGTTTATATTCAATAGATGGCTTTAAAGTGCATGAAGTGAGAGATTAAAATGTTTTCACTCAATCGTCAGCAAGTCAAATGCGTTTGAATTTTTTAACATGTCCCTTTTGAGCATATTGCTTCACATTTATTCAAACATTACTGGCTTTCAATTTGTTTTGCTTTCAATCTTTCTGATAAACATAAAAAAAAAAATGCACAACATTTATCAAGTGCTAATATATTTTGCAGATGACATCATGTATACTTAGCACCTTCTTTCTATAAAATATGTATATTGACTGTAATCTTACCTTGACCTGTTATCTATCTTCTTATGATAGCTAAAGGTTGCCTTTCATCTAACCTTGACCTTCTGGCCCTCTTTCTATGATAGCTGTAGGTTGACTGTCATCATACCTTGACCTGTTGACCCTCTTTCTAAGATAGCTGTTCATTGACTGTCATATTACCTTGACCTGTTGACCCTCTTTCTAAGATAGCTGTTCATTGACTGTCATATTACCTTGACCTGTTGACCCTCTTTCTAAGATAGCTGTTCATTGACTGTCATATTACCTTGACCTGTTGACCCTCTTTCTAAGATAGCTGTTCATTGACTGTCATATTACCTTGACCTGTTGACCCTCTTTTTAAGATAGCTGTTCATTGACTGTCATATTACCTTGACCTGATGACCCTCTTTCTATGATAGCTGTTGGTTGACTGTCATCTTACCTTGACCTGCTGATCCTCTTTCTATGATAGCTGTTGGTTGACTGTCATCTTACCTTGACCTCCTGGCCCTTTTTCAATGAGAGGTGTCAGTTGATTGTCATCTTATCTTGATCTGCTGACCCTCTATCTATGATCGATGTTGGTTGACTGTCATCTTACCTTGACCTGCTGAACCACTTTCTGTGATATATAGCTGCTGGTTGACTGTCATATTACCTTGACCTGCTAAACCACTTTCTATGATATATAGCTGTTGGTTGACTGTCATCTTACCTTGACCTGCTGAACCACTTTCTGTGATATATAGCTGCTGGTTGACTGTCATATTACCTTGACCTGCTAAACCACTTTCTATGATATATAGCTGTTAGTTGACTGTCATCTTACCTTGACCTGCTGACCCTCTTTCTATGATAGCTGTTGGTTGACTGTCATCCTCATACTGTATGTACAATGTCAAATCCGTTGAAAGTTTACAATCTTCTGTAGTATAGGAGGCCTGTGTGACAAATTTGTATCAGTATTAATAAACTTTATTATTACTTTTAATATAGTATATACAGTAAAATATATTTTAAATAACTCTGTAGGTTGACTGTCATCTTACCTTGACCTTCTGACCTTGTTTCTATGAAAGCATTAGGTTGACTGTCATCTTACCTTGACCTGCTGACATTCTTTCTATGAAAGCATTAGGTTAATGTGAAAGTTAAAGATTGTGTTAAGGTTACAAGTAATTTCTAAAAATAATAACTACAGTCAAACCTGATTAAACCGGACCCTGAATAAACCGGTTTCCTGTTCATTCCGGCCGAAAATGAAAGTCCCATATTTTTCCATTCAAAGTCTATGTTAAAATACCCTTTGTAAACCGGACCCTGTGTATTCCGTATTCCAGTCTAATTATGAAGTCCCATTAATTACATTAATTATTACCTGTCAAAACCGGTTCGTCTAATTAATTTCAATGATCGATATGCAATCAAAACATATTTTTTTTTATACAATATGGCTTTTCGTGATAATCAATTAGTCAGGTGTCAAACTGTGAACCTACAATCGTACAGTAGTGAGCTGTATTATTTATTAAAACATTATAAACGTGTCAATTAAACGAAAAGACACACCGAATATATCTCGGATTGAACTTACGTTTTAACTTGGATAAACAAATTTAAATCCCGGAGTAAGAATTCACATCGTGATTTCGAAATCCTGGGTTCCCTGTTGTGAACCCCTAAACAAATGACCTTGATAATGAAAAACACCCGGATGACAACAATCAATGGATATTGTACACTGTACGACAACGTTTCGAAAGTGATGAAATTACGTTTGACAATATTCTGGCTTTTTAATCGGCCATTCCAACATTTCAAATTATTGATCAAGGGGGTAAATCGAAACTCTCGTCTTACAATCCAAACAACGCGAGCATTATGATGCAAATGCAAACAATGAAAAACGAAGTGAAAGTATTTTGATTTATCAGATATAATTTACAATCAGAGAGAACTTTTACTTGCAAAATGTCGGACGTCACAAGTCATTAACTTCCGGTCAAAACGGAAACCTGAATAAACCGGCTCACTGTCCAAACCGGCCCTTTTTCATAGTCCCGTAGCCGGCCGGTATATACAGGTTTTACTGTAGTTCTAGTACTGCAATCTAATGAAATTTGAAAATTTTCATGGAGCAGAACTAAGGGCAAAGGGTGTAAAATACTGCTTGCAATCTTGATATATATTGATTGTGGTTGCTACATCATGCAGATTCAACTACATGGACATGCTGGATATGCCCAATTAAAGGTACTAAGGGTATTTTCCTTCATATAGAATTGGGAGAGTCAGATTTTAGAACTTGCAACCCCCACCCCACCCTATAACTATCAATTATTTTAATTTTTTGTTATTCAAAAACATTCCACATCTTGTGTCTAAAGATAAACTTATGTTGTATTGTTACACCATGCAACCAGGTTATGGGAGGGTTGGGATCCCCCTAACATGAATAACCCTGTCACATTCTGTATGTATGTGCCTAACCCAAGTCAGGAGCCTGTACTTCAGTGGTTGTTATTCCTTGATGAGTTACATATCTGTTTTCGTTTAATTTTTTTTACATAAATAAGGCTGTTAGTTTTCTCATTTGATTTGTTTTACATTTGTCATCTCTGGTCCTTTTATAGCTGACTATGCGGCATGGGCTTAGTTCATTGTTGAAGGCTGTACTGTGACCTATAGTTGTTAATTGCTGTGTCATATGGTGTCTAGTAAATAGTTTTTTATCTTTTATTTAATCTAAATTTACGTTAAATATGCATTGTGATTAAATGTCATATATGTAAAATGAAGGTAAAAAACTTTAAAGTCGTTAACTGGTTTAATTAGGCTACACAATATGCCATGCTCAGTGGAGCAAGGTACCCCACATCAAGAGAGTGATTTTTAACTATATATAAGTACCTGTGCACTAAGTTTATCTGGTTCTTCTATTGATACTGTTACTTCTGGAGTTTCTGATTCTATTTTGTCAATCTTGAATTGTGATTGGATACTGATAGTGAGGCTGAATGAGTAACCTCCCTTTCCTGACTCTGTAAATTGATTTGGTTGTTGTTGAAGTGGATTTGCAGAAAATCCAAAGCTTGAGAAGCCAGTATCTCTATCTGAATTGATTAAAAAATATTAAGCTTTCTTATTTCATGGAAAGCCAGAACATATCATAATTTGATGACAATCTGACATTTAATGCCAATAATATAACAGACACATGAAAAACTGCAAAAACACAAAAAACACAAGACAAAGTATAACATGGAAAATCAGATTAAACACAAACACAAATAAGAATTGAGATTATCTAAGATGCTACGGAAGTATAAGCAGATCATTTGTCAATGTTGACTGTATGTGATATATTACTGCATGCTCATGCACTGCTCACTAACGATACTCATTTATATTCATAAAAAAAAAATATTTGAAATTTAAAAATGGTTTTTCAATTACTTCTCTTTTAAATTTTGAAGAGTGATAAACATCCCATGTGTAACTTTAAAATAGATTTATTTACACTTGTGCATACCTGCCAACTATCACTATTTGCGGGGGATTTCCCCCATGGAGCCTCCCAAATTAAAATTTTGAAAGAGCAATTTTGTTTACAATTTTAAACAAAACAATCAGTTTTACAATGACTTTAGGCTTATAAAAGTATGAAGAAGCCAAAAAACAACATTAAAATGTATATACGTATTTGAAGGCCCCCTTGAAGGTTTTTTATGATTATGACAGCCATCTTGCAAGCAAAACCCCCATGGGCATTTTGAAAAGTTGGCAGGTATGCTTGTGTACAAAATTGTCTGCACTTATTAAAACACACATACTGTAAACCAACTAATTTTCGCAAGCAATTTATTTGTAGGACTTTTGCCAGTAGAAAAATAACATGAATATATATCGTAGGGAAAATCTTTACTTGGATCTTTCATTAAATCAAGTAAATTTGAAAATGTGAATCTATAGTGGCCGGGGTAAAAAAAATAGAGCAAAACGTGAAATAAGATATCGGAAAAAATATGCTGGTTTACAGTATCATGACAGCTAGGGATTAAATCATACTTTGTATTGAGGTATCTTGATGATATCTAGGATTCAATACGGTTGGTAGTGTAAGCTTAACTGCTCGATTTATCTCCCTTTGTAGTTCTGAGACATATGCAATAGTCAGCTTAGCCTCTTTCTGAGATGGAAGGTTTCCAAGGAAACACTTAAATATATCACCAGAGTTTTCATCTTCTCTAAGAAGAAAAGTTGTCATTCCTTTGGCTTTTGCTTCATCATAGGTTTGTTGTGCCTAAAATTACAAACATAAAAATAAACATTCTTAACCATGTTAGTTAACTGCAATAATACTATTTTCATAATTTTGTTTTGGCTAACCAAATTGAAAGATGTAGTGCAAGTCTGATCAAGCTGGTGCAAGGGGCTGTCTCAAACTTGCAGTAAGGTGAGAGTATTTTGCTCTGTGTTGAAGGCCTCACTTTGACTTTGAGGTGAAGAACAGCAATATAACACTGTGCCTTTGCTTTATTGTGTAGTTTTTTTGTTGTTGCTTATTATGAGTGAACAGATTTTGTGTCATAAATGGATACTCCATATCCTTTGTTTTTCTATTAAACAAATGAAGATTAAAGTTCAGACACAAACTCTTTTTAAAAAGGCTGTACAGTAAATTGATTTTGGTTTATTTATGAAAGAATTTGTGCATGTGAAGTCATTATATATTAATAAAAGTTATTGGGAATATATCATGTATATGGAAATGAAATATTAACCTGACCACAAAAGAATAATCAAACAATCTGTATGTATCTGTCCCAAGTCAGAAGCATGTAATTAAGTGGTTGGTTGTTGTTTGTTTCTGTGTTACATGTTTGTTTTGTTCATTCTTTTGTACATAAATCAGGCCATTAAATTTCTCTTTTGAATTGTTTTACATTTAATTTGTCATTTTGTGACCTTTTATGGCTGACTATGGGCTATATCTATATATATTTTTTACTCATCGTTGAAAACTGTACAGTTAATTACCTATTATAGTTTTAATTTCTGTTTCCATTCCTGTATTGTCTCTTGTGGAGTGTTGTCTTATTTGCAATCATACCACATTTTCTTATTTTTATATACTATCAAATACCTGAATTTTTTCTTGACATTCTGCAACGATTCTTCTCCCATCAATCTCTGCCTCCATTTTGTAGATGGCACTTCCCTCATCCAATGGAAATTTGAATAAAGCCTCAATGGCATTTGGTTTCTCATTTTTGTAGGACAGAACTGATTCCACATGACTGATCATGTGACCTACTGTTACATTTACTGTTATACTCTGGAGTGCAACTACAAAAAAAATACAATAGAAAATTACTACGTACATGACGTAATATATACTTTGTCAGATTGGGCAAATATAAGAAAATATTTACATATATGTATATGAAGATCGAGCAGCTATGGTTATACACCTTGTGTTTAAATTTCATAGATTTCTATTAACTTATACTAAAGTTATTGTCTTTAAACCGTTACTTGTCTTTGGAGGATGATGAAGACATGAAACCAATATCGTAATGACTGATTAAATTTTTTGGCAGTCATATAAAAAATAAGTGACATTGTAAGAGGGTTCAATGTAATGCCCTTTACCGTCAGGCATCAAATGGTGATTTTCAGCTACCACTAGCGTCACTATAATTAGTTAAAACTTAACTGGGATTAGTCAAAATATTCCTCCCGTGATTCTTCTAAGGTCTTAGATAAGTATTGTTTCCATCACTTTCATGACTTTAGGAAAGAATTTAACATGATTCTTCAAAATTGGTTGATTTTCTTTATCTCCTAAATGAAAGTGTTCATTTTGTATCATGAACAAAAATTTAGTGTTAATGTCATTAGGCAAGAAATTTTATCGTTATTCCTCATTCATGAAGGTATCCCCATAATGACCCTCTTGTAACTTAAGCACCAACTTTTCTTTTGAGCATGTTAAGTGAGAGGTCACATGATGTGGATTTAGGATCCGCTTACCCTTCCAGAGCACTTTGAAGAGTTCACTTTCAGTTTTTGGGGGGTTCATTCCGTGTGGACACAAAAAAAATATATATAAAATAGCCAAATGATGAAAAGAAAATATGGAATAACAAATGTACCCACACTAGAGACAGATTATTCAGTCTACACCCCTAGTAAAACTAAATTTTCAAATAGCATTTATTTTTATTTTTGCTGAATTGCCAGAGCGAGCGAGGAGATATATACCTTAGTCAGACCATCACTAGCAAATGACTAGAATATGCCTGTTCAGTTTGGGACCCTTACTTTACTGAGGATATTAACAAAATAGAAAAGGTACAAAGAAGGGCTGCTAGATATGTCACTAACCGACACAGAAACACCTCAAGCGTTAGTGACATGCTAGATCATTTGAAATGGAGAGACCTTGCTAACAGGAGAACAGATGCACGACTGGTCATGTTCTATAAAATCACATATCATCTCATTGCAATCACAAAAACAGACAGATTAATTCAACCGCCCAGACAGTCCAGGAACATGCACACACTCTCATACCAAATTCCATCCTGCAGAACACAAATAAGACAACAATCATTTTTCCCACGCACAATTAAAATCTGGAACAGCCTTCCCCTGAGTATTGTTATGAGCGACTCTATAGAGTCGTTCAAAGTAGCCGTCTCAAACTACACCTACAGCCCATAAATTCATCATGTGTAAATAGTTTTATCTTAAGGTTCATCATAACAAATGGACAAATATGGCCGTATTTTTACCTCAAAAACTACTCTGTGTACAGACTTACCTGTGCTGTTTGAAAAGTTTTAATGCCTAGCATCCACTAGATATATAAAAGTTAAATGCATTTTGTGTTTAAGAAAGATAAAATCTTTCTTGGTTTTTGCTGGGCATTTTTTTCCTTTCTTCAGAAGGTGCAAAAATAAACAAACACCTGTATTACTTTGATACTGTCCACTCACTGACTCAGATAAACTCTTTAACTCACCTATAGTTGTGAAGATACCTGGTGTCTATGGTCAATTAAGGACAATGAAAACAATACAAACCGGTTTTTTACCTGAGGGAGCATCTCATAGTTGTTCCACAACTTAGTCAATTTTCACACCTTTTGCATGAAGGAAAAAAATGCCCATCAAAATCCAAAAGAGATTTTTTCTTTCTGAAACACAAAATGGATTTAACTTTTTCATATCTAGTGGATGCTAGGCATTAAAACTTTTCCAACTGTAGAGGTAAGTCTGTACTCAGAGTAATTTTTGGCATGTAAATACAGCCATATTTGTCCGTTTGTTATGATGAACCTAAAAATAATAAATTAAAAATATGCACTACCACTATGTAAAAAAAAAATTTTGTTTTGTTTATTATCACAAATTTGTATATTTCACTGTATATATGTCTTCACAAAGCAATTGCGCAGTACAAGTCAGGGGCGTAGCTAGGCAATTTTGATGTGTACGCAATGCCGGCGAAGGAAGTCATACGGCAGGGGGTATGGGGGTCGCTCAAGGCCCCCAGAAGTTCTGCGGTAAATGGTGCAAAATCCTGCATTCTTGCAATTTCCGAGGACTTATAATGACCTCACAGAAATCTCATTTTCAGGAGAAACAAGTCAACTTTGGAAATAAATAATCAAAGAAACCCGAACTATTGGCTTAACAATTTGTTTTTTTATCTTATGTGTAGTGGGTTAAAATGGCTTGATTAGGTATATTTTATTTGTTACCTAATCATGCTGAACCCACTTTACATTAGAAAACAAACTAATTTCTAAGCCAACACTGTGCAACTTAAGTGGTATTTTTTTTATTGAGAAAATACATAAATCAAAATTCGAATCACATATCTTTATGTTTTATTTTATGATTGAACAAGCAGTGTTTTTCACCTTTTTTTCTTTTTTTTTCTCTCAAAGTTAATTCTGAAAAATTATGCCCATTTCCTTTCTTTTTTTCTACTAAAGATGTCCAAAACCGTGTCTGGTTTAAAAAAAAATCTCGGTATATGTTCAAAAGACCGAGTCCAAATAAACGATTTGTTTTCATTGTATTTCAGCTCAAGTAGGTCTTCACTCTTCTCATGGTACTAAAAGACCAATCTAATTAAAATATTGATCTCTGATTACGATTTACTGCATATGCCAATTGTGTTTTGACACCCGGAGGACTCAGCCATTTCATATTGTTGGCATTAGCAACAGAATTACGATGTTGGTTTCGTAAACGAACAGGGAAGACTAGTTTTCGGAGCGGAATATAGCTACAAAGTGATCATTAACATATTTGTATATTTTTTTTATTAACTTCATTACTTTAGTCAGAGACATATAATACAATTGTATTATATGTCTCTGCTTTAGTTTTATTCTTACTAGATTTACCATATTTTTATTTTTGTGAAATTTTCGATGTGTACGCAACTGCGTTTTTGCGTACGGGTTGCTACGCGCCTGCAAGTGACGTAAAATTCAAAGTGTTGAAGACGGTCATTACATAGTAGAAGTAGAAGTAGAAGTACCTTCCTGTCCACTTTCCTGGCAAACCAAACCACAGGAGGTTGTATAGAAATTGTTAAACATATTGTACATGTATGTCTTCTATTCGATATAACTGCCTCCAACCAAGTATTGTGATAGTTTTGTACTAAAATATGGTTTAACTGAATAACAACAATGTCAACATCCGCTTAAAATGTTTTTGTATTGGAAATCCCTGTTCTATTTATAACTATCACGGGAATGACCAGTCTGTTTTGTTATGTACAGGTATTTTCCTCCGTTATATTTCGGAGCACTCCAACTTAGGATATAGATTTAATGATATTAACATGGATATTCAAGTAAGTAAGTAAGTAAGTAAGTAAGTAAAACTTTATTTGGATTCGGCATATTGACAAACAATACAAACATAAGCTCTAATGAGCTTTTCACCGAATATAAAAACATATGCAATAACAAATAAAACAACCCGTACGAAATTATAAGGCGTAATACGCCTGGAAATAAGGCGTAAACCAGGCGTAAGTGGTAGTTACGTGTCTAGATCCAAGCGTAAGGGAGCAGGAAACGTAAATTTGTAGTCCTTACGGGCGTAGAAAAAAGCAGTAAACCTGGCGTAAATTGAAATAAGTAAGGCGTAAGTTTTCTTACGGGCGTAAATTGAAATTAGCAAGGCGTAAATTTTCTTACGGGCGTAAATAGAAATACCCATAATGCTTTGTTTAAAGGATCATGGGAATTTTTTTCAAAATTTGGCTCTTTGCTTTTAGTTTGCAAGAGTTGGACACATGGCAGCTTCATAAATTCAGGGATAATTTGCTTGTTTTGTTCTTTTTGGAAGAATCTGAAATTGGAAATACTGAATCAAATAAATTAATGAAAGTTGTGAAATAAAAGGAATTAAAGTAGAAATACATGGTAGATAATAATAATGTGAGTATAACTTTAAAGTATTATGTTTTATCAGAATTTTTGAAATCCCAAAACCTTTATCCTTGGACAATTACATTAAAACCTTTTACTTTAAGTTAAATTGCAGTATTATCATTTGTATTTTAGTTCTAAAGACAATTATTTTCAAAAACAACTTAGTTAAAATGCTCACTTTTATTTCAAGAAAAAATAATAGTAATAATTCTTATTTAAACTTAAACTTATTTGAGCCATTGTCTGCATAAAATGTATTTATTTCTACATTAGCTTCTTCAAAGGTTAATATTTCAAGTTTTTTGTCAAACAATAAGAAATAAAAGCAACAGTACAGAAGTTTGTATCAAATACACAAAAGTACACAGCTAGGTTAATACACTGAACTAAAATAAGTGTAGTATTATGTAAGGATATTACGCCTGGTTTATTTATTAACCAGGCGTACTCATTTGCATATTACGCCTATTTTTTTCTGAACCAGGCGTACTCATTTAAATATTACGCCTAATTTTACGCTTGGTTTACGCCTTAGTTACGTCTAATTTACGCCTGGTTGACGCCTGGTTGACGCCTGGACATGCATTTTGTAAACACTGCAATGCCGCCAGGATAAAGTGTGATTTTAACGCCTGGTTTCCGTGTCATATACGGGCGTCACAGTTCGTACAGGAAGGCATGCAGCATGCAATAAATAATAAGAAACAGCACCAAAAATTAACTCTAAGCAAATAGCATATACATGTGTCTTGCAAAATACCATAACATATATATGAAGCACTAAAAATTTTTTAAATTTTCTGTTTAAAAATTAATTTTTAAATAATTTATGATTTATAAAGTAAAAATTTCAAATCCTTCAAATTTTAAAAGGTAAAAAACAAAATTTCATTTGCAACACAGGCTGTTAATGCAACATAAAAAGCATTAAATATTGTAACACAAAGTTATCTACAGGCAGAGCAAAAACATTCTGTTCCACTCCAGGACTGTACAAGACTCTTAAAATGTGAGAAGCTGTTAACAGTCCTGAAGTGGTCAGGTAAGCTATTCCATAAAGTAGCAGCAGCAAAACTAAAAGATTTTTTCCATATGAGGTAGTTCTTACCTGTGGTACATCCAGAATATTGCTGTATCTAAAAGAATATTTAGTGTGTTTAATTTTTATTAAATTTTGTAAACATACAGGAGCCAAATTATTTAAAATTTTATAAGTCTCAAGTGCCATTGTCCTGATGCGTCTTACTTGTAGGGTTGGAACCTTTGCGTTCTCAAGAAGAGTTTCAGAGGATGATAAATAGTCGTCGTATACAAATCGTAATGCTCTCTCTTGTATTTTTTCAAGTTTTTTAGAATTTTTCTCTGTACAAAAATGCCAAAAAAAGGGCAAAAATTAAAATTACTCAAAATAAAAGCTACTCAGAACACCGTTAACTTTAATTTTCTGTTTTCTATCAGAAAGATATGATTTTAATAAAGATACTGAATGTGGAGAAACACCATATGCTAGTAATTTATCTAGTAAAATTCCATGAGGTAAGCAGTCAAAAGCTTTTGATAAATCCATAAGAACTGCAGCTATATATAAGTTTTTGTCTAAAGCTTTACGCCAGTCTTCCAGTAATCTGAGCAACGTAGTCTGACATCCATGTCCTCTACGGAATTTAAAGCACATAAATAAGTGTTAAAAATGGAATCAAAGAAATCGTATAACTGTATTTCAAATATTTTTTCGTAAAATTTTGAAAAAATAGGTAACACACTGACTGGTCTGTAATTTGATTTAAGTAGTGGGTCACTCTTTTTATGTAAGGGTGTAACTTGGGCTTCTTTAAGTTTGTCTGGAAATATGCCCGTGTCCACAGTCAAATTTATAAGACTGGTTAGCTGAGACAGACAGTGTGGCGGGGCGCTGTAGTTAAAAAAAGAAAACCTTTATATACAGGTAAGACTGTGCATTTTAAAAGCAAGTATTTAAAATTATGTGTTATTTACATCAATCTGGATCTACAACTTTTAGATTCTTTTAGCAACTTTTCATTTTTTAACTTTTCTTCCTGGATATACATTTGTAACTCAGCATCTCAACAGGTGATGTTTCTCGATTACATTAACATACAATCGATAATCACCAGGGATCTATAGTTAAAAACAGGCTCTAGTAGAAAAAGGAAAAGCGACACTGAAGGTAAAAAGGGAATAATTCTAGTTAACTAGGGGTTTTTTTTGGTGAACAGAGTCTAGGTATTGCATGATATAACTTCATTAGAACAATCCAAAAACGATAGACTGTCAAATCAAGTATACTGGTCTTCGGAAGGGGCAGTCCCGTCTGCGTATTCATTTCTCCGTTTCACCAACTTTTGACAAATCAAGTACTGCATGGGCATCGCAAGGGGGCAGTCCTGTCTGCGTATTCATTTCACGAACTTTAATCTTTCTCTTTACAGATAAATAAAATATAAATAATATGAAACATGCATGGATTATTTCGTATCCATGTTTCTTTAATCTTTAAAATTAAAAGAATATCCCATATTCCAATTTGATATTATTGAGGAATGGTAATTAAAACCTTTAACACAGAATTTTGTCTTTACTTATTCGGGACTACGGAATTTCGTTTCTTTATATTGGGGGTTTCGGAATCGGACACACCCCTTACCCTAAATTTATAGATTCGGGAACTAAAAATACCACCATTTCAAGAAATAATTTGAAATTACGGACATACATGTAAACGTCAAAAACTCCATTTCAATACCCCTGTACCAATAATATATATACTAACTCTATAGATAGAATCATATATATGTATCTTATCTCATTCTGTCCCTAGTTCATCTTCTTTTTGTCGGCATAAAAGCGAGTTTAATAGTTTGTAACTGCGACTGTATGGTGGTGCTTACATGCAAGAAAGCTTAATTCCCTTTTGCAAACAAAACTGTTACTACCGATGTTGCTACCGAGGCGGATTTAAGGAGGGGGCCCCCCATTTTCTGAGAAAAATTTAGTTGATTATATAGGGAATCACTGAAGCTTGAGCGAAGCGGACCTCCTCTTAGCCCAGTCAGTGGATCATCATGGAGAAGGAATTGCATGGAAGAAGACATTGATCATTTAATGTTGATGATAATGTGCTACCTTTAGAAACACAGACTCCCCTAAAACCGCGACTGAAAACTTGGAAAAGAGCATACATGAGTGGCGAGAGATTGTGCGGTCTTGTCATGCTCCATGTTCATCGCGATAAGGATATCATCAGTCCAAATAATGATTCTGAAACGATTTGACTGAACCGGCCATAGAAAAATTTGGCAAACTCTACTGAATCGATGTTTGTTCTATGTTCTGACAGCAGACTCATATCAGTGACATTTGGATGATTATCTTACATATAAATTTAAATAAAGTTGTTAAAAATTTGGTGTTAGTAAAAGTCTTAAAATATGCAAAATTTATATAAAAAGTGTCCAAATTCAAAACATTATCGAACTCTCTAAAAACGACTAGAATGCAGGATTTTGCAACATTCATATCATACCCTCAAAAAAAAATTTCGCCTCGCTTCGCTCGGCTCAATAATTTTGCCTCACTAAAATAAGATGTCTAGTTACGGCCTTGGTCTCAAAAACATGCTCGACGTATACTTCTGGAAGCTCTGGATTATATATTGATACATGGTGTGCTGTGTCGAAACAGAATTGCTAAATCAGAGCGAAATAAGAGCAAGTCCGCATATCAGCTAGCGGTTCCTCACAAAATGATCGATACGATATTGTGTATGATTCATGACTCGCCACTAGGTGGTCATAGCGGTATTAAAAATACACTGGGTCGTTTGAGATATGATTTTTATTTTCCTAGGATGGGGAAAATTGTCACAGATTATGTTGCGTCATGTCATGACTGTCAATCCAGAAAAGTTACGAATCTTAAAACAAAAGCCAAGATTGTTCCGTACGTATCGTACACCAAGTGAGCCATTTCAGGTATGGCAAGTTGATTTTTATTAACTGCAAGCGATATGTTCTCAAAATATCTATATGTATTGCCTATTCGGAATAAGGATATGCTTACTGTTTCAAATGCAGTATTTAGTCTAGTATCTCAGTTTGGAGTATGTGAAACACTGATTTCAGACCAAGGTTCTGAGTTTATAGGAAGCTGTACACAAGAAGTGTGTAAAATGTTTGGTGTTTATCAGGATTTTTTACAGAATTTTACGCATCATTGCCTCGGGCTATGCGAAAGAACGCGCAGAACACTAGCGGAACGTATTACCCCATATATAGCAAAATGGAAAGAATGGGAATTCATATTACCCGCTGTTGTGTTTTCAATCAATGCGTCAATCAATCAAAGTACAAAGTATTCCCCTTTTGAAGTTTTATACGGCAAGAGACCAGCTTTCCCGTTGTCCGCATTTCCGTCAACAGATTTAAATAATATACCCACCGATACAAAATTATACATTATGGCACAACAGAAGCGTCTCGACACAATTCGCACTTCAGTGAAAGAACATTCAACTGAGGCACAAGATAGGATGGAAGAGGCGACAAATGCAAAAACAAATGAATTGGAATTATCAGTTGGCGACTACGTTTATTTGCAAATTGAGCAACAAGGATAAGGCAGAAAATTTAAACAAACATACGATATGGTCCATTTGTAGTCACGAACATACCGAGTGAATATTTAATAATTTTGCGTGATCCAAACGGAAAACGTAAATTCACACACAACCAGTACACATCAATCGATTAAAACTTGCTAATATCCGGGAACCTAACCATAAACCCTATTTTCGAAGGGACCGCACATCTAGCCCATCTCACAGTACGACAGAAGCTGAAGTGTCTCATTCCGATAGTCTGTTGCGTCGGAAACAGACAATGGTGGCGTTTTTAAAGTCAAACGTGTTTTGGCGAAAAAACGAAATAGGGGAGGAATCCTATATCTCGTGCAAAAAGTTGGTGAACTCGCCGAAAATACCGAGTGGCTTACAGGTTCACAATTACCACCGAAAGCTCAGGAACTCATGATTAAACGACCACCTCTTTTAATTGAATGAGGACTATATAGTCAACATAATTGTTAGATTGCGCTATGTGTAAAAAAAATATATCAAAGATCTTTTCCCATTGCAATTTACTGTGTTTTGGTGATAATTGTATCGCCAACGAAATATTATGCTGATGAAAAGTCGGAGAGAAAAACCCGTTGTTATAAGACATTGGTTTTAATTTTGTTTGGTGATAATTGTATCGCCAATACTTAAATAAGTGCTTAATTATACTGGTGTACAGTAAGAAAGAAAATCCCATTGTAATATGACTTTATTTACCGTTTTTGTTTGGTGATAATTGTATCGCCAATATTATGTTCAAATAAGTTTTCAATTAGGATGGATTATAGTCAGAGAGAAAATCACGTCGTTAAAACATTAGTTTTAGTTTTATTGGTGATGAATGCATCTCCACGATTTATATAAAAAGAAGACTGCGTTTAGCTACAACTACCATCATGCCGATATTCTATTACTGTATACAAACTGAATTTAAGTTAACCAAATTTACTTGCATTTAAGACATATATTGTGGAATATAAAATTATGCTTGGTACTTTAGTTCGTGTGCGAGTTAGACATAAAGCTACTGTTTCATATGATAATGTTGATCTTGTATGTGTGTGTAGGAACGCAAAGTTACCATTGCAAAATATTCAATATCATGAGCATTGAGACATCAATTTTATTATTATCCATAAACATGTATGCTTATTTAAGCAATAATAGCTAGAAATGGTATGAAATGTCTCAGAATATACTAGAGTATGAAAGTAGAAATATTTAATGGATTAAGGAAGAAAGCAGTCTGTTAAATTATATTGTAATGTGTTCGGAATTTCCGATAACCAGACAAAATTTTCCAAATTTTATAATTTTTTTGCCTCACACAATATATACTCTTATGTCAGAAAACCTGGAACATGTTTTAGCTATTACGTTGAGTGGTCGTCTGCCAGTGCAGTAGTATGGAGATGTAATAAAAATTGATTTGAACAACGTACAGTTTATTTGTCTCTCGTTACTTGCGCTTACCATAGTCCCCAGCCAAGTAAAGATACCAGACTGTGTTTTGGTGTGATGCAAAGATGTGGTTGGTAGTGTCATCAGATACAGTTTTGAATCAAGATAGCCTATTGGAAATTGTGGCTAGATTTAACAAAATAAAAAATAAAATTTACAATGAAGGGCAATAATTCCATAAGGGTTCAATTGACAATTGCTTATTACGGAACTCAATTCTGTCGCACGTTAAGAGCTAAATGTGTGAGATTTCTCCAAATGTGATTGAAGTGCTTAAACAAGATTTTACGCCAAACAATTATATATTTACAAAAGTAAAAACAAACATATTATGTAACAGTTCTATCATCCTAACATTTTAGTAAATGATAAATAATTGTCGTTTTGTTTTTAGAACAATTCAGTAAAGTTTATTCTTGATTATTTAAACTCTTCCCTTTTCATTCAGTTATACTTATCATAACTAAAACTGTTCTGGTGTTCAATGCTTTCATTTGTTTTTTTCTAAATTTTAATTATTTCTTTCTTTAAAATAATTTTAGGCATTTTGTAAAATGCCTTTCTTTACGGATAAAATAGTCATTATGTACAATGACTGAATATTGCAGGCATTTTAGAGAATACCTAAAATTTTCAGGAATTTTACAAAATGCCTAAATTTAGAAAATGCCTGTAACATATATAAACCAATCATTTGCGCATTATTAAAAGTTGGTTTACACACATTCATTTTCGGAGTATAATTTTGGCAAATGGTCCAATTTTGATAACAAGAAGTATACGACTATACAAATCCTTGAGTACGATTTGTGTGATATCAACGGTACCAACTCACTGCACGAAATGCATCATATGTCATTGAATTGATGCTGGAGGATAAACTATATAAAATTCCAAAACCTTTTAGAAACAGTGAGGAGCTGAAAGAGCAAAAAGGATGATCATATTTAACTATGATATATTTTCGAAATACTACGGACTTTCCATACACGAATATATTTACCTCACCTGTAATTGGATAACCTCTTCTGAATTTTAGGCTCGCATGCGTTTGTGATTTATTTGGCATTATAAACTTTTTTTAATACTGGTCTGATGAGTCTTTTGTAGAAGGTTAGAAATAAATCAGAGATACTATGATTGATTTTTTAATTTACGCCTGACGAACGTTTCGTCTTATAAAGACTCATAAGTGACGCTTTAATAAAAATAATTTTTAAAAGGCCAAATTAAGTCGGTTCCACCAACAAACGTAAGACTAAGATTGAACGTAAGTCATGGAGAATTTAGCATGATTTAGTGTATCTTCGAGCTATCTTATTCGTAAGTTTTATAAGTATATCAGACTTTAGATGTACACAATTTTAAGGTTTTAAGTTAATTATTTACATGTCGATTGTTTGATATACATCTCTTTGCGTTAAAAAGTTTACGTAAAACTATTAATCTGGTATATATATAAAGATCTAAAATAAAGGTATACATATGTATATATAATTCAGATCTTTAAGGAGTTTGAATTGGAATTGTCACTTGCGTTTGTCGATGCCACTGCTGGTTGTGATTTTTAATTCCCGTAAGATAACACCTGCATATTAGTCAGCATTTCTGTGCTGACATGAATAATCATTGATATTGTCATAATTATAAATTAACTGTTTACAAAACTTTTTTTTTCAAATACTAACTAGGCTTTTCAACCTCAGGAACAGATTACATTAACTGTATTTGACAAAACTTTTACGAATCTGTGGTCCTCAATACTTTTCAACTTGGTACTTTATTTGGGCTTTTTAAACATTTTTTTCTTATTCGACCGTCACTGATGAGTCTTTTGTAGAAGACACGCGCGTCTGGGACATATATAAACTTTCTTGTATCTATGATGAGTTTATTGTTCATATGTTCTCAATAATGAACTAACACCTACTGATTGTAAAACATGTGAAACAAAATCTGCAAAGCCATTTTATAGCCCTGTGTTTGCAAACATACAGACTCACTCACTCATATATTGATGAAAATTTGAATTTACAAATAATTTGGTACTTGACCTCCTGGTAATGAAATATAATATAAGAACAACTAGTATGATTGCCGATGAGACAACTCTCCACCAGACCCCAAATAGCGTAGAAGCTAGTAAGTTAGATGTAAGTCCTCCTTCAGACTAAGAACACTTATGTTCTATTTGCACACAAGTCACAACTTTAATGTTCTAATTATAAAGAGTTCAATGTCTTACAGTTTCTTCTAATTGATTGACTGAACCAGATTTAGTCAATAGAACTCGCGGATCGTGCCTGTATAAAGATGGTTATATATAAAGGTATATATACTTACAGGCGACCCAACATGTTGTTAAAATCATTCAATTGTACTGGTTTAGTAATAAATACCGAACATTTAAAACAAAACGCTTATTATCAAAAGGCAAAACCAAAAGCACAAACGCATCAAACGAATAAATATCAACTGTCACATTCCTTAATTGGTACAAACATTTACTTATTAAACCTGGTTTTGTTTTGCTAGCTAAGCCTCTCACTTGTATGACAGCAGAATAAAATTCCATCAAACTCGTACATAACTATAATCATGATATATATGATAGGATTCCTTAGACACATAATAAACACACATGTTTTATTAAACAAATGATGAGAAAAAATTTAAATGGTTTTCAATTATATATATTTATTTATCCTCGTTTTGCCGTCCTTTATTTGCATCGTGGCCATTAGCTGAAACAACAAGCTTGACTTCATCTTCATGTTTACTTAACGATTTTCCTTTCCATAAATCTCCCCAATCATTTATGTTCCATACTAACTTTAAAGCTAATAATGTAAAACCAAGTGCCACAAATTTGTATAAGATTGCAGTCCCAACCATTCGGAACCTTAAATCTTCTATGTTGTATAACGCACATGCGCCTTTCTTGTTGCTTCCGGAACTCCATATCAGACAAGTTGTATCAATGATTTTGCCAAAAATGATTGGAATAGGTATCGCAGCTAAAAATATCAAAGTTTGTCAGTTAAGTCAGTAATATGGTATAGACATAATATTAACAAAACATTAAATAATAAAACCGAATTGCTCAGTATATTACTAAAACCAATTGCAACTGCCTCGTAAAATGCATTCAGTTTTGTGTTTCTTTGAAGGCCTACACTCGTATATTCAGGTTGCAGGTTGCTAAGATAAACATTCTCGACATTAACATTATGATGTGTATGATTTTTGTTAATATCGAAGTACAACTCTGGTTCATTCTTGATATATTTAAACTTTTAAATAAAGCAGCAATAAAAGTTTTAGCCTAATTAAACTGTGGAATATACTTGCACGTACCCAGAAGAGACACCACTGTTGATTGTAACCCCATTCCTGTAGCTTTATCACGATCTTCTACACTCCTAAATAAATAAACGTTTACAGTATATATTATATGTCATATTTATTCCTGTTGTTGGTATAAAAAAGAAGATGTGGTATAATTGCTAATGAGACAACTATCCACAAAAGAGCAAAATGCCACAAACATTAACAACTATATGTCACCATACGGCCTTCAACAATGAGCAAAGCCCATACCGCATAGTCAGCTATAAAAGGCCCCGATAACCAATGTAAACAATTCAAACGAGAAAACAAACGGCCTTATTTATGTAAAAAAATAATGAACGAAAAACAAATATGTAACACATAAACAAACAACAACCACTGAATTACAGGCTCCTGACTTGGGACAGGCACATACATAAATAATGTGGCGGGGTTAAACATGTTAGCGGGATCCCAATCCTCCCCTTACCTGGGACAGTGATATAACAGTACAACATAAGAACGAACTATAAAAATCAGTTGAAAAAGGCTTAACTCATCGGATAGACAAAAAAATACAAGTGGACGTAGCCGGGTACTTATACATCCCGACACAAAAAGACACAATAACAGATCTGAGAGTACTCGTAGTTATCTGACAGCTAGTTCAAAGCCACTAACAACTAATAAAAAAAATTCATGCTAAGACTAAACACTAAATCCGTACACATCCAACATACAATGGATTTAGTGTAAAGACGTCATAAACAGCCTGAGAAAAAAAAACATGACCTTGTGCAATGTCAAGTTACAGGTATCGACAGATTGTAGAACCATGAAAATGTATATATGATTATATAACATACTAGTAATATTTAGTTAGCTTTTTATCTACTGGTAACAAAATCATATTTATACCAATAAAACAATATTTAATGATCTTATTACAGTGTTGAATAGGTAACCTTTTAGAATAAGTTTATTTAAAGGAGCAACAAGTTTACATGGATCATTTTAAAATTTTGTCTTTTTAAAGACATTACATATGTTATAAAGCTGATAGTATTTAAAGAAAAATTGTATGACGTTACGCACGATGTTGGTGACGTTTTCTGATTACATGTACCTCTGACCAATAATCGGCTTTAAATATGAAAAATAACGTGAATATCAAATATTTTTTTGAGTTAAAATCTTCGGAGCACTTAAAACATTATTTTTACGGTGGCTTATTAGTTTTTATTAACTTTTGTCAATAAGCTTTCCAAAAACAAACGAGACAAATCATATGTTTTTGCGTGTAGACGGGTAACTTACTAATATTGTTTTTGAGGGTTCCTCCTAATTTCGTATACCCACAAGTTAATAAAATATCAAAATTGTATACCATTTAGAAGAGGAACGCTAGGGCTTTGTGATGTTATATGTTATATGTTATAAGCCCTTTGCGGCATAACAGGTGAAAATCAATCGATAGCGAAATTATTTGTCATCAAAGTCTTTATATCAAATATCATTACGTAAAACAAACTTGGAAAATGCTTTAAAAACATTGATTCCCAATTTAAAAGAACGAATTCAATTAGAACTTCGACATCATAATAAAAACAAAGCCCCGAAAAACACTGTTTAACAACGTTTAAAAAAACATGCTCTACTTGAAATTATCAATACCGAGTAAAAATATGTAAAGCATGTTATATAGTCAGAAAATACTACATGTCCGGTAATCTATACTATCTGAACGGCATTTATTCATATTGCAGTCTCTTTTTTAGCATTGCATGAAATCATATTTTGCATATGAGTCCCCACAGGGCTCCCGTCACAAAACTTTTAACTAACGTTTAACGTTAGTAATTTAGATGGTTTTTAAAGAAAACGAAGAAAAAAAAAAGGATTGTGCATTTTAAAACTCAGAAATGAAGCCAATATGATAAATTCCTAATAAAAAAGATACGGTATTATGCATTCGCTTATATTTTTGTCAATTTATTTCGATTACTAATGCGTTGGAAGGGTGTCTACCAAAATGTCACAGAAATGACATCTTCAATTTTTTCTAAAATACTAAAAACAAGTTGTTACAAATCATGAGAAATAGGTGAAAACTGTATAATTAAGGAGAAAAATTAAGCGATAATCGGAAATTCTCAAACCGAAGGAATATTTCAATATAAATAGTATAAAGATTAATGTACAAATTATCAAAATACAGTGGTCACATCGTGGTCTACCAAAATGTCACAGCGTCGGTTATTTGACGTTTTTGACGTTCAACATTACATGTAGCCGTTTTTTGCATTATGGCGTTTTTGAAACGTATTTATTTTGTTATAAAAACATCTGAAATTAAATTCGAAATATGCCTTTTCTTTCAAATGTCTTTTTTTCTTTCATGTCATTTTTTGTTAAAAGCTGTTTTGAAACAGAAACACAACAACAACAAAATTATACATGTACATGTATATACAAAATTAATATATTTAGTGGAGATAATCGCCTCAAAGTACAACTACATGTAGCATATCATACATAATGGATATTCGTATCAATTAAAGTATTGAATAAGAAAGTTGAACGTTGTGTATACATTATTTTTGTGTTATTACATACATGTATACGAATATGGACACACGGACACATATCGATATGTAAACAATCAAATACGGAGATATGTTGTACGTACAGCTAATTGGATATTAATATTTCCAAACATAGGTGGACATTTTTCCGTTTTTAATATGATTGATATTTTAAAAGTATATATGTATCAAATAAAAATCATCGATACTTTATGTTGCCTTACAGAAATATTGACAAAGCAAGTTTTGGACATCAAATCAACATGTTGGATATTTAGGTTGACATGTCAAATATTCACCTCAACATGTCTGATATTTTTAAGTTGATTAAGTTAAGTTAATAAGGCCGTTAGTTTTCTCGTTTGAATTGTTTTACATTGTCTTATCGGGACCTTTTATAGCTGACTATGCGGGCTTTGCTCATTGTTGAAGGCCGTACGGTGACCTATAGTTGTTAATGTTTGTGTCATTTTGGTCTTTTGTGGATAGTTGTCTCATTGGCAATCATATAAAAAAGAAGATGTAGTATGATTGCCAATGAGACAACTACCCACAAAAGACCAAAATGACACAAACATTAACAATTATAGGTCACTGTACGGCCTTACCACATCTTCTTTTTTATATTGTGCACTAGTAAGACTTAAGTTCTAATGACGAAGACAAATGCAATTATAGGTCATTGCATTGGTATCCTATAGTAGAATCTGTAGCCGAATTTGGATATAAATAAATAATTATGAGTTATTTTGAAAAATCAAGCAGATATTGCCGTTATATACGCGGACAATTTCAGATATGTTCGGCTGTATAACTGTTTCAATTCACGCAGTCACGAATAACAACACCATCGTCATATGCTTGCAAACGAAGAATTTCTAAATATGTATAAAAAATTCCTAGAGATAGAAAATCATTTAAACCAATAAAGTGTATACGGACCATGATACATCGAGTAGAAACAAAAAATCAACAAACGGTACGAGTTCGAACCGTGTCGTGTTATTGCGACGGGTGCCTTGAGCGTGACTATTATTTGTTTACTGATTCTAGTTGGCATTTCGTTGGAAGTCAAAGTAGACCGGTCAAATTTTTTGCAGTTTTATGTGAAAATTGTCTCTTCCTCCTTAAAGCTGCATCAGGGAGTCATAATCATGTTATCAGGAGAAGAAACTAATGAGTGGGGGTCAACTTTCGACATTCTTTTTCTTTAGGGGTCCCAACACTTATATGGCATTACTAAACTACTTTAAGCCCCAAATCTTTCCTTAGCCTATACATAACCGCAACACTCGCCCTAACCATAAAACCTAACCCTATAAACCTAAAACATCCTCTAACCTAACAATTAGCAGTGGCGGATGCAGGAATTTTCGAAAGGGGGGGTGCTAGCCCAGGGCAAAGGGGGGGGGGGTGCAAAACATATGTCCCGATTCAAATGCATTGATCGGCCAAAATAAAGGGGGGGTGCGCACCCCCGGAACCCCCACCCCCAGCCCTCTGGATCCGCCACTGATTACCATGAATGAACCCTACCTCTAAAGTATAGGGATCCTTAAAGTAAAAGAATGCCCAACTTTCCCTGAAGAAAGATCTGTAATTAATGGAAATTATTTATTAAAAATACCATCACGGTTTACCGGACAGTCTTTTGAAAAATCAAAAAGCAATTGTCTCAAGCGCTTCCGTTTTGTATATATGCCAAGAAAATATTTTGAAAAGAAATACGCTCGTTTTAACCGATGAAGAGAATAAAAATATTTTGGAATGTGTTAACTTGTGTTAACTGCTTCATTGGTTTTTCATTTGACGTGTCACGGCTTCGTATCAAATGTGTCACGGCAAAGGATGAGAGCACTACATAGAACTTTCTCAATCAAAAGCAATAATATCTATTTATACATTGAAGATTTTTTTATTCAAGTTATTTTATTTCTCCAATTGATATTAAAAGAAGTGATTTAGAAATGTATGACGCGTAATTTATCTTTTTTCTCGCGTAAGATAAATCTTGTATTAAACAATGAGTACTTTGTGATATTTTAGAGAAATGACAAATTGAAAACTTTACTCGGGAGAAAATCACATGACACTAAAGTACATCTTTACTTAAATTGTATTCTAAGGAACAGAAAATCATTTCGTTGAGAAATAAAGAATGCGCCAAATGAGAACAATTAAATAAGAACAGGTAAATGAGAGAGAGAAAAAAAAATACAAAACAAATAAAGAACAAAGAAACACATAAAATATAAAATTGAGAATGAAAACGGCGAATATGTTAAAGAGAAAACAACCCGACCAAATAAAAGAGCAGACAGCAGCCAAAGTCCCCCAATGCAGCGAGAAATTCCTGCACCCGGAGGCGAGCCTTTTCTAACTAACCCCAAAAAATCAAACTTGACAATCAAATACTTTCACCGTAGAATTTTGACATACATTAAAAGTCTTACTTTCATTGAAAATACACAAAATCTAATTTGTTAAACTACTTTAAGGTTGATATAAAAAAAAAAACATACCGGACCTCTCTACAACCATATTTAAAGTTAAAACTAAAAGATCAAGTATTAAAAAAATCTAAAATTGTTTTTCCTCTTCAGTACGATTTTCATAATAAAAAAAAATAATGTTTTTTCAACCGGTAAACATTATTTTGAAACAAATTGTAAATGAATGCATACGCGTGGATTTGAATGTAGCGTAAATCCCACAATTTCTGTCCTTTTCACAAAACACCATACGCATTTATCTTATATTTCCTTTGTTCATTTTTAAAACATAAAACCAAGTGTTTAACAAATATACTGGACGTCAATATTACAAAACGTCTAAATATGACTTTGACGTTAACATACGACGTTACCAAAAGTGACACCAACATCGAGCGTAACGTCTATGCAATTATTTTTTTAATTTTATTTCAGCAATTGGAATGATTTTTTTGAATACGGCGTAAAACCTCACGGTTCTATCTGGTTGTATCACCTACTATGCATGCATTTCTTTTCATTTGATCACGAATATAATTACAGCTCTAAATATTAAATTTGCAAACGTGACAAAACTTTAAATTATCTGTCATCATGACAATGGTGAACTGAAAGTACACTGTAGGACTTTATATTACAAGCTAAACAGAGGTGGAGATACCAGTATCAAGGCATTTAAACATTATGAGTGGAATAGAATAAAAAAAAAAGCCATGACAAAGATTATGAAAATGTGAAAAAAAAGTTGAAGTAAATTATCAAATAATACTGAACTTAAAGGAAAATTCAAAACGGAAAATACCTTATCAAATGGCAAACTCAAAAGCTCAAAGACATCAAACGAATGAAAACAGCTGTCATATTACTGACTTAGTACAGACATAAACTTATGTAGAACATGGTGAATTAAACCTGGTTTTATAGCTTGGAGGTAACCGTAGAAATAGTGTAATGATGATTCTGGTCATTATACATTATGCCTAAATTACAGTGTTTCTATCGAGTAATCAAATAATTATGGCAACAGTAGTATATACCGCTATTCAATAGTCATAATTCGATTAAGCAAAGAAATAGTCCGCGTTACAAACTCACGATACCAAAAAAAACATTTATCAACGAATCCTTTATAAAACGAATCCTTTATTTATAATGAACATTGCATTGCACAAGAAATCGGAGGACTTACCTTGTTTGTATTGGATACCTAAACTTCACAAAATTCCGTACAAACAACGGTACATTGCCGGCTCATCTGCATGTTCCACTAAGGAATTGTCCATTAGATTGACTAAAATTCTGTCAGCAGTGAAAGAGGGTCTTCAGAAATACTGTGAAACTGTTTACGCGCGTAGTGGTATTAACCATATATGGATTCTTAAAAACTCTAAAAAACTTCTGGATAATTTTAAATCTCGGTCTTTTTCTGAATTAGTTCTATCAAAACTTTTGATTTTTCAACCTCGTATACCACTATTCCCCATGTGAAATTGAAAACCCGTCTAAAAGAAATAATCCACAATGCTTTTCATCATAAAAATGGTAGCATACGCTATAAATTTATTTATAACTTTGGGATACCATAAGCCATTTTTTTTAATAGTGAACAAAGGGTAAAACATGCTACAAAGAGGAACAAGTGATCAGTATGCTAGAGTTTCTTATTGACAACATATTTGTTGAATTTGGAGTAAGACTTTTTCAACAAATTTTCAGGCATTCCTATGGGAACGAACTGTGTGCCTCTTCTTGCCGACCTCTTCTTATTTTAATTTTTTTATTCAACAACAACAACATTGCTCGCTGTTAACAATTACTCCACTGACTCAGCTATCTCAGTGAGACTTCTACTTATTTTCATATGAATCGGAGTTCTTTCAGACACTTGTCAAAAACAAGAAGATCAAAGAGCCAGGTTATTTTATTTCACTTTCAGATATATTGATGGTGTTCTTTCCATTAACTATCCGAACTTTTCTGATTGGGTTCCATTAATATATCCATCAGAACTAGAAGTTAAAGAGACAACAGACACGGCTTCCTCCGCCTCATTTTCAGACTTTTACCTCGAGTCATCTCAGTACCAGAATCTATGACAAACGAGACGATTTTAATATTGAAATTATCAATTTCCCCCACCTTAGTAGCAATATACCAATTTCACCTGCACATGGAATATACATCAAGAGCTTGCAGCTCCTACTCAGACTTTGTAAAACGTCACCAGTGTCTGAGCAGAAAGTTGATGAACCAGGGGTATGTCAAAGAACGTCTCGTCCTTTTTCTAAAACAAGTTCATCGGAAGGTACCAAGAACTTGTTGATAAATATTCCGATAAAACTTCACAAATTATACACGATGGTCTTGAAGTATAGATTTTGTGTACTGACGTTGTTTATCATCTTAATAACGTGTTATAGTGTTCTTTTATTTGTCTTTATTAATAATACTTTTACTATTAAGTCTGTTTTTTAGCTATCCATTTGACGTGACTCTGTGCTTAACGTGACGGTACCCAAATTGCATCTATTTTGACAGTTTTTTTAACTACGTTTTTTTATGATTAAGACAAAAGTTTCCATTTTGTGTTTATTTTGTAGCCGTATCCTTCTTTACTATATAGGTACACCAATTTGATTTTCAATTCATATGAAATCATAGAAAAATTGGTCTGAACTAACCTCCAAACCATCAATGATTCCGTAATGAGGAGTACCCAAATTGCATCCATGCTTAAATTCGCATCGTCAAAAGTCGAATAACAGAGCTTTTTATTTTTTATTTTTTTCAAATATTTTGAACAATTGGATATTTGTCCATGCTTACTATTCTTTTTTTTAAGAAATGAATACTTGAAACATATTGTATTTGCTAATTTTAAAAAGATGACGTTTTGATGATGTCGCATGGCGACGTTTCAGTACATTTTGCTTTTTCAGTAAACACTTCATCTGTTGATAAATACTGTGAACGTTTTGTGTTTATCTAAATATATTTACCTATTTTGAAAGACATGTATAGTATCAAATCATAAAAATACAAATTGTTTAGTCTCTAGGAGATCTTGTAAGATTTCCGCTGCTATTTTTGCTAAATAGGTGCAATTTGGGTACTCGTTGCAATTTGGGTACCGTTACGTTATATATCCCATCATACATTGAACGACAAAATTATTTTATTTATTAATATTACTTTTACTGTTAAGTCTGTATTTTGTGATTTACATTTAACGTGACTCTGTACTTATGTATCCCGTCCTACTTTGAATGACAAAATTATTTTATTTATTAATATTACTTTTACTGTTAAGTCTGGTTTTTTTGTGATATACATTTGACGTGACTCTGTACTTATGTATCCCGTCATACTTTGAACCACACAATTATTTTATTTATTATTATTACTTTTACTGTTAAGTCTGTGTTTTGTTATATCTATTTTACGTGACTCTGTATTTATGTATCCCGTCATGAACGACAAAATTATTTTATGTCTACCTGTGCGAATTTCAGACGCGCAATTTTACACCAGTACTTAAAAACTGCCATTCTTTATGGTGGATTTTACATAGATAAATAAAATCGTATAATATAAGCAAAATGAGAAGGTTAAATTTGATGTATGACTTTTTGTGCTTCTTCGTTACATTTGTTGTTTTTATAGTGATTAAGATGATAATACAGTGGTGACTGCTGTACCCCTATTTTTGACATTTTTACCTATTGTGTCTGTTTGTTTTGTTCACGCATCGTTGACAATATAATGAAATTTTGATGCGACTGTCATACAAGTGAGACGTTTAGCTATCTACAAAACCAGGTTCAATCCACCGTTTTCTACATAAGAAAATGCCTGTACCAAGTCAGGAATGTGACAGTTGTTATCCATTCATTTGATGTGTTTGAACTTTTGATTTTGCCATTTGATTGGGGACTTTCCTTTTTCAATTTTTCTCGGAGTTCAGTATACTCACCTCATCTTTGCTATCACCATAGGCATAATACTCAGTGCCCCGATAAAAGATCCTATGACGTTAACAATAATGAATGGATAGAATGTGTTACAATCAAAGGGACATAACCCGGCAGTTGCCTGGCCGCTTGTGATCTGTGTACAATTCACGAATAACTAAAAATACAAATACTAACATCAGTAATTGTGATGTACTATCATTCAGATATGGATATATGGTTTTGAGAGAAAAACTATTCACAGTAGGAATAAATATTCAGTTCATTTAAATTCATCAACATTTGATACCCGGGGTTTATAGTAATGTTATAGCTCACGTTTCAAACCAGTTCTTCGTTTTAGGGAAAAATACATGCTATATACATATTACAATTAAGTAAGTTCAATTTGGTGATTCATTTTGTTTTTGTTTTGTTTTGGTTAGTGCTGATTCATTAATTAACTATAACTTTTTGAAATACGAGACACAAATCAGTTGTCTTATGCTCTGAATTGTCAATCTCAATTGTGTTTTCTCTAGTCTGTATGCAAAATCTTCTGTTTATTGTCATGCTTATTTGTGAATTCTACGTAGATAATCTGTCAATTGTTAGAATAAAATAATAAATACATTCTATATTACCAAATCAATTTCATGATCGTTTTAATGGAGAACTCGTAAAACTTAGTTCTTAGTTTTCTACAAGATGTTTAGTTAAAAGCTTAGTATGTCTGTCGGTTGCAAATCGTTATTTCAATCTTCATCATCATGATCATCTTCAAATCTTGATTTATATTGACCTATTGCTATCGTAATGTACATGTAAGTCATAATATCAAGATCTAAAATATGTTTCACAGTGTGAAAAAGCTATATAATATTTTCATACAAAATTTTACAAAAAATTACTAACCCGTCCATTGCGAACTGTATCTGAACACCCAGCATAACATGGGGAGTAATAGGTGACATCGTTTGAACCACAAACCGGAAAATATTCTTGAGGATTACAGTTACAAACGCTGGATATATTTTCAGCTTTGGCCACGTGACTAAAATTTTATAAATCAACATTAAAGTACAATATGTTTAAAGAAAATCTAATATGGAATTTCAAAATGGCGCTGGAATATGTAAACATACTTTTGACATAAAGATATAAATGAATTCTGGATGAATTATCAGGTTTGTCGACGTGACGTATACATGTAATACATGGAAACAAATTAAAATGAATCAGCAGTATATTGTTTTTCAAATATGCACTGTTAATACGACGGTAACTATATACAAACAAATTGTAAATATATTTTCGATCGTAGTGAATTTATTTAGTTTTGTTTTATGAGTTTGAATGTATCTTGATATCTTTTGCAATATTCATTATAAATACTTAATATATTCTGATTTGAAATTGAATTTTGAACTTTTTTTCGGTAATAACTGCGCGCATTCTTGTATCATTCCCGATTTTGTTGTGTCCTTTAGTGTAGAGTTTTGTTGTGCGTTGTACCTTGAAGTTCATGGTTTTCTAAGTTTTTCTGTTTTTCATATTTTGTCTTAAATTTGCTATGCTGTTTTTTTATATTCAGTTTTCTATGTCACGTTTTGTGTCCTATTGTTTTTCAGTTAGTTGTCCTTTTTCTTTCTATCAATGAAATTGTTAGAGTATTTTCGAATTATAAGTTTGAATGTCCCTTTCGGTTATTTCGTCTCTTACAATTATTACTAATATATCATTATATAAAAAAGAAGATGTGGTATGATTGCCAATGAGACAACTGTCCACAAGAGACCAAAATGACACAGAAATTAACAACTATAGGTCACCGTACGGCCTTTAATTATGTCTTTTAACATAATAATTAGGGTTAATGACTAACAGTTCATGACATATACAGCAATGATAATTTGTCTACCCATGATCATAAAGCAAGGTTTATATTTAGATAGTCTTAAAAGTATTTAGCACAACTCTAAAGAATTTGTCTTGTTTTATGCTCTTCACTTTGAAATCGTATTTGATTTGACTTTCCAACAGTTTTGGTTCTAGCGCCACTTACAAGTCCTCTGAACGATTCACGGGTATCACTCTTACGCAACTTACAGTACTTTGTTTACCTATTAAATCCAAAGATTTCTGGCTGCTTGCATCCGAGAAATAATTCACTTATAAAGAAAAGAAATGGTACTAGAAATAGAACTGTATTGATTTGAAAACATCGACGTGGAGTCATTTCCACTTTCCTTGTTATAATACCACCCAGAATTGTTCCAATGGACACTGTTATGAGATTTGCAGCCGCTGAAATGAAAAATGCGTAATTATTATGTTAAGATTAATGTATGATATTTACACTAGTATTCAAAGGAAAGGTGGAAGTTTTTTATAAAACAGTCTGCGTGACGTTCATATTCCATACGGTACAAATACATTTGCCCCTATTTTTATGGTCGGGTTCGTGTTTTTAATATGTTCTGTGGAGTCTGTTGTAGACTGTTTGACCATTTTGAATTTTCCTTTCTGTCATTTTTTTTGTCCGCCTGTTTCTGACACTCCATTTTGCGGACATTTTTCGGAACAAATGTGTCACAGATGACCGGGGGGATGTTCCAATCGTCTCAATTCCAAATCTTGACCACACCTAATTACTAGACTAGTCATCGAATTTAAACTGTGACCAATAACACGAGTGCAACTTGTGGAGCAGGATCTGACTAAACTTCTAGAACATCTGAGATCACTCTCAGTTTTTGATAGAGTTTACGTTTTCTGAAATGAAGTGTTTTTGTGAACTTGTTTGTCTTTTTGTTGGTTTACATTTATTTAGCGTTTTTTGTTTTGATTATCCCTATTCAACGACAGCCAAAAATTTACTCCTTTTACGTTATATATGCTGCTACCGTCGACTTAATCTGTTCTGCATCGTTTTAACATAAACAATCCCTGTTGGTTATTCTTCAGCTGCGATTTTCTAACAACCAGTAAAAATTGATAGAGGACACTGTATGGTTAGGAGGTGGTTAGATTAATTTCATAAGCAGGGGGCCTCTCAAATTAAACAAAGACAATCGTCTTCAATCCTTTATTTGTATTGATATCAACCAGAACTGAAATTAAATGTTATACTAAAACATAATCTAGGCACTTTAGTGTGGAAATGTAAGTTAAGATGTTACGTTCATGTAAACTTGGAAATTTCGCGTAAATTAAAATTTATGAATAATTTCATTATTCATACACATACACAATGAAATGAGATTACAGCCATGATTGAACTGTCATATAAGTTTTGTATCCAATTACTGTAAATGAACTCCACATAGAGACGAGATAAAATTTGTGCATGCCAGACGCGTTTTTCGTCTATTAAAGATACATCTGGGGCGCTCAAATCAAAAACGTTAAAAAGGCCAACACAGAAGTATAAAGTTGATATGCACTGAAGACCAACAATCCAAAAATGGTTGGACCAAATGTAGCTAAGGTAATCTGCACCTTGCGTAGGAAAGCCTTATTGTTTTCCAAAATTCTATGTTTTGTAGACAATTAACTTAAAATAATGACCATAACATTGACAACTCTTGTCAACATAGGCGTGCTGATGACTAGACTGGTGGCGTCGTCTTTTGGTGTTAAATATTTATAAGTTATAAAAGTAACGCCTTTTGTTCTAAAAACTATACGTGTTAACATACTTACATACAGTTATATTAGCCTGCCACAACGGAACACCAAACTGTGCTGCTATATACTTAGACAGAAACACTATCTTTCCAATAATGGCAGAGAAGTTAAAAAGAGAAGCTAACAATGTGCACATGAAAACTGGACTTTTTATAACACGTATATACGACGTAGCTCTTTCTGAAATTAAAAAGAAAGAAAAGAATATGAATGATGCTTGTTAAAAAAAAAACAATGCAAACATTCAAAATATCAGATGTGAGTCCCATATATGGATATTGCATGGGTGCTCAGAAAAATCATCAAAGACACCAGGCTTATATTTTTGAATATCAGATACGCGTGGTCTTAAAATCTTGGGTTCCTTTAAATTTGAAAAAAAAATGTGTTGAAGCCTTCTGTAGTATATGCAACGTTTGATCAAACTTAATGCAGCTTGGTCAATAGTCGAACTTCAAGAATATTATAAAAACTCCAAATTTTATTTTATCCGGTAAAGTTATATTTTGTGTGCTTGCACAAACCTAGACTTTATAAGAACTTGCCGTTTTGAATTATCTTTGGATTTCAATATTTTTGTTATACTTTTTTAAGCTAATGATGTTTGTAATTACCTGACCATGTTTGTATGTAACGAAATAAAGTAAATTAAAAACTTCGTTTGGTCATAAAACCAGAAATGTCAGTGTTTAAAATAACGAATATATCTAGATGTTGGTGCTATTGAAAGCCATAAAAAAAAACTTTGAAAATCTGAATAGGCATTGCGTGTTAGATATATCTGCGTTGTTTAAAGCACTATTTGCATACCACAACTAGACGGTTACCTTTGAATTTTTCTCTTTTTGTCATACTTGAATCTTCTGATTTCTCAGTGTGTTTAATTTTGTCTTCGTAGTTTTTGCTTTTCTTGTCTGCAAGATATCTTGGTAAACACAACACAGGCAATGCTGACACTAAAGTCATAATTCCAAACACTACAAACCCTAGCCACCATGCACCTATCCAACGTGGATCTTTAGGAGACATATCTACATCTGTAATTAAAAATGAAATTCACACCGAACACAACAAACCTTAACCACAATGCACCTTTTCAACGTGGATCTTAAGGTGACATATCTACATATGTAGTTAAAAATGAAATTAATACAGTTGAAACAGCAACTAGTGTTTTGTTTGATTATTTACATGTGATTTTTTTAAAAGATAGCTGGGGTTTACAGAAAAGAGAATACTGTTACAACATGTAGAATAAAGGCCATTAAAAAAGAAAAATAGGGCAAAATACAGATAATAAATAATGGACAGAATGAATATAAAAGATAAGGAAAAGTGGCCCTAAAATTTCAAGAATACATTAAAAAAAGAATCTCCCTTTTCCAGAATATCAAAAAGCACCGTTATGTTAATGTCAACCATTTATTTTCATATTCAAGTAAGCTTGTAACATTTTTCATCATAAATGCTTAAAGGCACTGGTGAAACTAAATATACAAAGTTATAAATAAATTTGGTGTATTTTCTGTCTTTTGTTTGGTTAAAAGTATTACTTTTATTTTCAATGTTGTCAATTTCTATGGCGACACGCCCACTCTTTGAGCCTTATTTTTTATAGAAATATTCATAAGCCAAAATGATGGTTTAAACGCGCAGTTCTGAAAATTTCTTTGCAAAATAATTTTTGAAACAAGGCCACAAATAACTCGATGGTTGGTGACGACAAAAACAAAAGTGTTTTATTGTTTGGAATGGTGTCGTTTTAAAACAACATCATTCTGATTCTGAGACGTATGTCTATATGACTGTGTTAACTACATACCTTCCAAAGTAACGTAGATCCTGCTAAAAACACCTCCTATGCCAAAAGACAATGCTGGGCCAAAGATAGAACAACCAATAATTATTCCTGAAAGATGAATCTTTCATGATAAATTTTAATCATGATCAAGAATATTCTAATAAATAAATTTAAGTTCTAATATGTAATAGAACAGTTTGATTGGAGATAGTAGAATTCTTTCTAATGTTGAAGGTGCTTTATGTTAAATTTATTATTAAAATACCAAGATTGAAATTTAAATTCGTAAGCCAGATTTGCGTTTCGTCTTCAAAAGACTCATTAGCGACGCTCAAAACAAAAAAATAAAGAGAATCAAGGCCCCAACATTCCTAAAGATTTTGACAAATACAGCTTAACATTTAACAATACATAATCCTAAGTATTTCGAAAAAGTAAAAGTTTTGTAAACAACATATACTAGTAATTTATAGTTATGACCATATCCATTATAATGCAGATCAACTCAGAAGTGTTGACAGTTGTATTACTGTGGATTCATTATTATTCGTGGGATACCAATTTTCGTGGCTTTCGTGGGTACTGGCAAACCACGAAATTAAATGTTCAACGAAGAACAAATTTTCTATAGGCTTGTATGCAGACATCGGCAAAACCACGAAATTAAATATCCACGAACTTGCAAGTTTTCCATAATCCACGAAAATTGGAACCTACGAAAATTAATGAATCCACAGTATTTCCTTTGAAATGCTTTAACGTCCTTCGGTCATCTAAGATAATTGTAAGACGAACACTTGTAATCAAACCATACCTCCTTAAATTTTTTAAGAAATATAACCTAAAACCAAAAACAATAGTATTATTATAGGCTTATACACTAGTAATTAGGTTTTACACTAGTAATTAGGTTTTACACTAGTAATTTTGGGGCCCTTTATAGCTTGTTGTTCGGTGTGAGCCAAGGCTCCATGTTGAAGGCCGTACTTTAACCTATAATGGTTTAATTTTTATACTGTTATTTGGATGGAGAGTTGTCTCATTTGCACTCACACCACATCTTCCTATATCTATTAGCTTAAAATAGTACAATACTTTTCGAGGCTTTTCTACCTCATGAAGAGTTTACCTCAACTGTATTTGGCAAAACTGTGAGATTTTTGTGATACAAATTGCTCTTCAACTTTATTTATCCTTTTTAACTTTTTTATATTCGAGCGTCACTGATGGGCCATTTGTAGACAAAACGCGCTTTTGATGCAAATAGAAAATTTTAATCCTGGTATCTTTGATGAGTTTATTTACAACCACTGGGTCGATGCCACTGCTGCATGGGTGAGTTTTTATTCCCCAAGGTTAGCATCAGCTTAGTAGTCAGCACTTGTGTGTTGACATGAATGATCATTGATATGATCACAATAACTTAACTCTTTATAAAACTTTGAGTTTTTGAAACACTAAGGCTTTTCTATCTCATGTATAGATTACATAAGCTGTTTGTGGCAAAACTTTAATGACTTTTTGTGTCCTCAATGTTCTTCAACTTCGTTATTTAATTGGCCTTTTTTTTTAAGATTCGAGCGTCACTGATGAGGTTTTTTTTTTGTAGACGAAACGGGCGTCTGGTACAAATCAAATCCTGATATACATGATGATTTATTTCTTGCAAAAACAATAGTTGTGTAAAAATATTTGCAATTAATATATAAAACATATTCCAGCTAAGAATTATCTCCTTTCAGTAGTTTTCGTTTCTTTTTCATTAACATGCCTCTCATTGATATCAGACGTAATGATTGTTAAAAAAAGTAATGAAAGTTGTATTTAATACTAAAGAGGTACCACATACCAAAATAGAATCCGGTTTTTCTTTTATCGCATCCATCATCAAGATAAACTGTTGTGAATGGCCCACGCGGTGCCTTGGCAATACCTTGCAAAATCATTCCTAAACCAATCAATGCTATAGAAATGTTCTTCATTGACGAATCCACAGAGTTTAGCATTCTACTTCCGCTCTTTCTCTCCATGCCTGGTAAGCTATTGTTTAGTTCAAGTTTCTCTGAACAAAGTATAAAGTTCGATTTGGATCCAGTTAAACTTCCTGTCATATTGTTTGACGACATATCTGAATCCAAATTTGGTGCTTCAGTTGGAAATAAGAAATGCGGCAAACTGCAAAGAAGTGCCGAAACTGAAAACAAAAACATTGTTCCGAAGAGCCATCTTGGAATATGCACTAATCGTGGAATAGCTGACACAAGTAGAATACAAGCAAGAAAACCAATGTCATTAAATGTCATAATTATCCCACTTTCGTAGCTACTTAGTCCAAATTGTTTTTCAAGGGTTGGGATCTGTGAGCTTATGTATGAAGACAGTGTCTGTGTGAACAAGGCGCTGACGCTATATATTGCCGTAAATCCAGCGGCGTTCCCAAACATTTGTAGGAATGGTAAACGAAGACCAAAGAAATTACACTGGTAATTCATGTCATCAACAATTTCATTGTTAATCTGTTGTGGTTTCTTCTCTTCTTTTTGTTTCCAATCCATTGTGAATTCCTAAAAAAAAAAAAAAGTGTTTGCATGAATTCCTGAGAATAATAAAAGTGTTTGTGAATTCCTGAAAAAAAATGTTTTCCATGCTGTTATATATCTTTATAATTGGTTTAGTTTAGTTTAAATCTGTTTTATTGTTCAAAATGACAAATTGATCCCGCACAAGTTTTGCAAAATAGTAACGTCTTCTTTGTTTATTTATATGTACTGGTTTAAGTTAAAGGAGATGTGGTATAATTGCCACTGCGTCAACTGTCCACCTAAATTCAAATGAAGTGGATGTAAGCAATTATTGAATATTATTGTTTTACCTATTGTTTTTTCTTTAAAGAAACAGTTTGTGATCTACAGAAACTAGTTTAACCAAGATACATATTCGTATTCCTTTCATACTTTTTTGTCGTTTTGAATCACCTACCCAGTGTAAAACATAGTCGCTAACTTGTATGCGGCGTTCTACACGGTATTGTTGGTATCTATATATGACGTTAAGATCTCTTTTTTTTACATAAAAGTTGCAATTAATTGAAAACAAAAAGTCAAATGATCTGCACAAAATAACAAACTCCGAAAATCAGTACGTAATCAACGACTTTCTTTTAATATTATTAGCTATTTGTTTTAGTGCCAAAGATATAGTATTACTTTAGGAAATAGACTGCATGATCGGGTTGTTGTTTCTATGACACATTCCCCGTTTCCATTCTCATTTTTACATGTACGTATGCAGTTGATATGTATGAAATTAATATAATTTATATAGTAATATCATTCCCACAAATATAATATGTCACTAGCAAATTGTATGACAAGAAACTATACGTCCCCCTACATGCAATGTTGCCGGCCTATCATTTCTGTTTTGATTTATAACAAAACTTTCTAAAATTTTCCGTTAATAAATTATTTACAAAACTGAGGTTTCACATCTCTCGGGCAAAGTTGGGTCCCCGAAGAAGGGAAATCCATAGAGCGTTTCGGATGCACGACATTTATAAAGTGGTTTTTTTACAACACTGGGTTGATTCCGCTGTTTGAGGACTTTCTATCCCTAAAGATATCATCTGTTAACCAACTTTTTCGTCAATGAATTTTGAAAACTAGGTTAACAACTCCCTTAGGCAAAGTTGATCTTAGAACGATTTGGCATTTTTGTACGTACAGTTTGTTAATATGTCTCTTCAAGTGTTTAGGTTCTTTTACATCCATGCCTTCCGAGTATTCGACTTTAATCTTTTCTCATGAAGATTAAAGCACTCGAGACGTTTTTTTTCCTCATTTTTACAGCACTCAGTCTGGGTTGAAACCTCTGCTGGTAGACTGTAAGTCCCCGATGGTATAATCAGCGCAGTAGTCAGGTCTTCTTTATTGACATAATTTATAACTAACCTTACTGAAGTTGTCATCAAATAAATTTTGAAATAGATAGAAACTAAGTTTTTGGGCAAAGCTGTACTTAGAAGGATTTTGCTCTTTTTTTCAATGCCCTTTTTAGCTCACCTGGCCCAGAGTGCCAAGTGAGCTTTCTCATCACTTGGCGTCCGTCGTCCGGCGTTTGTCGTCCGTCGTCGTCGTCGTTAACTTTTACTAAAATCTTCTCTGAAACTGCTGGGCCAAATTTAACCAAACTTGGCCACAATCATCATTGGGGTATCTAGTGTAAAAATGTGTCCGGTGACCCGGCCAACCAACCAAGATGGCTGCCATGGCTAAAATAGAACATGGGGGTAAAATGTAGATTTTCGCTTATAACTCTGAAACCAAAGCATTTAGAGAAAATCTGACATTGTTTAAAATTGCTCATCAGGTCTACATTTATCTGCCCTCAAATTTTCAGATGAATCGGACAACCAGTTGTTGGGTTGCTGCCCATGAATTTGTAATTTTAATGAAAATTTGCCGTTTTTGGTTATCTTGAATACTATTATAGATAGAAATAAACTGTAAACAGCAATAATGTTCAGCAAAGTAAGATCTACAAATAAGTCAAACATGACCAAAATTGTCATTTGACCTCTTAAGGAGTGTTTGCCCTTTAAAGCCTTTTTTTACCAATTTTTCGTAAATTTTGGTAATCTTTTACAAAAAATCTTCTCCTCTGAAACTACTGGGCCAAGTTCTACCAAACTTAGCCACAATCATTATTCGAGTATCTAGTTTAAAAAATGTGTCCGGTGACCCGGCCAACCAACCAAGATGGCCGCCATGGCTAAAAATAGAACATAGGGGTAAAATGTAGATTTATGGCTAATTACTCTGAAACCAAAGCATTTAGAGCAAATCTGACAACGGGTTATATTGTTTATCAAGTCAATGTTTACCTGCCCTGAAATTTTCAGATGAATTGGACAATGGGTTGTTGGGTTGCTGCCCCCAATTGGTAATTTTTAAAGAAAGTTTGCTGTTTTTGGTTATTATCTTGACTATTATTATAGATAGAGATAAACTGTAAACAGCAATAATATTCAGCAAAGTAAGATCTACAAATAAGTCAACATAACCAAAATGATCAGTTGACCCCTTAAGGAGTTATTGCCCTTTATAGTCAATTTTTTACAATTTTCATTAATTTTGTAAATTTTTGTAAATTTTTACAAATTATTTTCCTCTGTGTAACTAAAGGGCTAAGTTTATTTTATAGATAGAGAGAATTGTAAGTAGCAAGAATGTTCAGTAAAGTCAGATCTACAAACACATCACCATCATCAAAACACAATTTTGTCATGAATCCATCTGTGTCCTTTGTTTAATACATGTATGCACATAGAACAAGTTGAGCGACACAGGCTCTTAAGAGCCTCTAGTTTTGTTATAATATAGCTCTTCAACCGTTTTGATTCTTATACAGTGGCTTTAAAATATTCAGCTGATAGTGTTCCTGATGAAGGTAAATCTAGAAAAGCGAACGCTCCGAACGCATAAAATTTATAATATTTGCTTTTCTTTATTTTTCTTTCTCATTTTTGTATTAATCGGTCACTCTAAAAACCGATCAAATAAAAAAAAATATGAAAGGTTTCATTGGATATAGTACTTGTGCCAAGTATTCGAAATTCATTAAACAATTTACATCATTTTTGATCTGCATCTAAAAATTAAATATTATGAAGTTATTTGAATTCTTAAAGAAATTATTAACTTGACTATGATCGATGCAGCTTTTAAAATCAGATATTTCTATAGTCCAAGGACTATATGCAAGTACCGTATCACGTGACATAATGTCCAGTTATGAAAACATGTATGTAGATTAATTATGTTAATTATCATCTTAATATATAAGTAACCTATTCCTCGTCATGATTATTGAAAGTTTTAAGCGTGGATTTGAAATTTTTGCTTGTATAAAATATCTGTAATATGTTACGACAAGTTTAAAAGGTAGAACAGAGGTTATTTTCTGGATTATGGAGAAAACTGTATTCAAGAATTCCGAAAAAAGATTAAGATGGTACCTAAATACTAATATAAATTTTGCTCGTTTAATTTTCATAAAGTGTTGTCAAAAATATAAATATTTAAAAACATGTGAACCAACAAATTTATCAGAAAAATTTCGTTGGTTGATCATTAAGAAGCTTAATTTTTCCTCAACAAAACAACGTGGTTCAAACTTTTAGGTGGCTACTGGGTACAAAAATTTAAGCAAAAAATTAAACTTTATTTTTTTATTACAAATTTTATTTATTACACTATTAGTTGTTACTTTATGATATGGTACAAAAAACTACACAAAAAAAGGATTTGGTTTGGCCCCAGATGACTTTAAAAATTGAAAAGTCTCCAAATTATCTCCCTTTGGTGCAAAAATGCAATTTTTTGGCCTTAAATTTGAAAAATCTTTTTTAACTCATCGGTGACCTACATTTTTTATTATTGTTTTCAAATAAGCTGTACATAAACTAAATAATTGTAAAATTAAGCGATTTCTTATATTAGTTTTTTTTTTATTTCGATATTTTCTCTTTTTCTCCTATTAGTTCAACAGAAACAAAGGACATTAACAAAAATGTATGCTTCTTCCAGAGGCAGATTTTAGCTTAAATGAACGGTGACCCCATTTTTTTATTTCATTTTTCTTTTAAGTATAGGATAAAGTTCATTTATGAAAAAATATAGCGAAATCCTATGTTAGAAAAAAAAAATCATTTATACCCAGGAGCCCCCTTAAGCTGATTTGTACCAAGTTATCTCCGTGTAGTGTTAGTTACCACCTTAAATTTAAAGTTTCTAACGTCCGAAGCGCTTTTCTTCCTGATATGCATTCATCTGAAGATATAACCACCTGTCCAATTTTGTTTTCATAATATAATTCTTTTTTGGTAATATTTCCAAACGCGGTCTTTCAAATTTATATTGCCCCTAACCCTGTAGATTCTAATATAGCAAATTGGAGTAAAAACTTACCTTTCATCTTAGCATTCCTCTACATCAGAGAAATCACAGATTTGTTTTTTGTTTTGTTTAATATTTTGATATCTCCTGAAGGTAATCAAAAGAAAAGAAAAAAATTCTGTAAAAAAAAAAATTTGGCACCCGAGTAAGTCTCATGCTGGTCTAGAAGGAATTTGTATGAACAAATACGTGTGTTCCCATTATGATTGAGCATGTGGTAGGGAATAAGCGGAAACGAGGACAAATTTGGATAAATATCATTAAAAAAGCACCAAATTATCTCCCTTTTTTGAAACAATGCCATTTTTGGCATTAAAATTGAATCTTTTTCAACTCATCTTTGATCTATATTGTTTATTATTATTTTTAAAAAAGCTTTAAATCTTAAACCATAAATTGTAAAATTTAAGCAATTTCTGTAATTCAGTTCGTTTTATTTATTTCTCTTAAGTTTATTTCTCTTAACAGAGAAAAAAAAGTACTTGCATGCTTTCTTTCGTATTCGTAGGCAGATTTTGAGCTTAAATGATCGGAGACCATATATTTTTATTTTAGTTTTCTATTAAGTAGACTGAGGATAAAGTTCATTTACAGAAGAAGAAAAAAAGAAATCCTATGGGTTTTGTTTAAATCTATATCCTCGAGCCCCCTTAAACAGTATGTTACTTATAATAATCCTACGTGGGAATCTCATCCAGATTTTACTTAAACGAATTTCAAGGAAGCTATTAAACCAAGAGTTCCAAATGATGAAGTTGAAATCATTCCTTTGTAAATTTTACGGACGCCATCACGAGTTGGTTGACCGTTATGAAATAACCATTTCACAAATGATATCGGATATGTTCCTAATTACGTCGTAACTACAATCCCCTTCCCTTTCATGAATGTGACCTACCGAATTAGACTATTTACCGGATTTGTTATCACATAAGCAACACGACGGGTGCCACATATAAAGCAGGAACTCCTTATCCTTCCGGAGCATCTGAGATCACCCCTAGTTTTTGGTGGGGTTCGTGTTGCTAATTCTTTAGTTTTCTTTATTGTGTCATGTGTTCTATTTTTTATCTGTTTGTCTTCTTTCATTTTTAGCCAGGCGTTACAATATAAAAAAGAAGCTGTGATATGATTGCCAATGAGACAACTGTCCACAAGAGACCAAAATGACACAGACATTAACAACTATAGGTCAACATACGGCATTCAACAATGAGCAAAGCCCATACTGCATAGTCAGCTACAATAGGCCCCGACATTACAATGAAAAACAATTCAAACGAGTAAACTAAAGGCCTAATTTATATAAAGAAATGAACGAAAAAGTTTATTTTGATTTATGAGTTTGACTGTCCCTCTGGTATCTTTTGTCCCTCTTTTACAAATGTGAACGCTTATATTAAAGTTTCTATAGAACTAAGGACAAGGTACCCTAGAAAATTTACTTCTATCACGTATGATGATAATCTTGTTGGTGGTGTTAATGTTTATTTTGTTATATTGTACAAGTGTGGACACAGATCCGTGTGGATAGTATGTTTGGATGTTTGACAGTGTTTCTGTATGACAAAAGAAGTTCTATGTTTTTCCCATATTATTAACTGTGTTGCACAATATGACAACCAACCTGAGCATAAGGAGAGTTGTTTATTTAATATTTAGTTTTTCATGTTCAAAACCGGCATGGAAGAGACACTAGTTGCATTAATTGCCAAATGATTATGATAGAATATGTTCCACTTTTTTGATTTTGGATAAATTTTGAAGCTATGAGAGGAACACAGAACTGGTTCATTTTTTCATGGTGTGATTTTTTTTATATGGGAGATGGTATCTGAGAACATGTATTTGCTAACTATTGGTATGGTTCTATTTAAATCACTTTGTGGAGGATTATCATAATCATAAGATTTCGTTTAACTGTCGAAACTGTAACATTTACAACTAAAGGTCACCGTGAGGCCTTCAACAAAGAGCAGAGCCCATACCGCATTGTCAGCTATAAAAGGCCCCGAAATGACAAATATAAAACAAATCAAGCGAAATAACCAACGGCGAAAGAATTTACAAAAAAACGAACTAAAACCAAATATGTAACACAGCAAGAAAGGAAAACCACTGAATTACAGGCTCCTGAGTTGGGACAGGCACATACATACAGAATCTGGCGGGGTTACAAATGCTAGCAGCACCAAAACTCTTCCCCTAACCTTGAACAGTCGTGTAACAGTTGTACAACATAAGAACGAACTGTAAAAATGAGTTGAAAAGGGCTTAAATATTCAGATGGAAATACATCTAACAATGAAACAGAGAGGATGCGGTCGGGTACTTGTACACCCCAACAACAAAGCCATGATTACAGATCTGAGAGTACTTACAGTTACAGATAGTTACTTGTTGTAGTTCAAAGCCAATAACATCTAATTGAAATCGAGCGTCTGAGACTAAATTATTTAAAATCAGTTCACACCTAACATCCAATTGAATTAGTGTAAAAACTTCATAAACCTGGTTTTATAGCTAGCTTTACACCCAACTGAACGACATTTGTTTTGTTGTTCCGTTAAACAGGTCAGGACCACTACCTTATATGGAAATGCATAAATTAGCATACTTATGTTCTCGCACATGTAATTGTTTATTTACATGTGACGCAATTTATTTTTACCTAGGTTTTTGACCAATCCACTAAATGAGTCACAATGCATGATGGACTACTACGTGTTTACAATCAACCAAGAACACGTGTTATTTACTGAAATACAACACATTTTTTCGTGCAATGCGGGATTCACAATTTCGCTTAGTTTTTCATTTTGTGTATCCTCATTTATAGTTCGTGATATAAAGTATTGCTTCCATGCTCAGATTAAAGAAAGAATTGTTTCTATGCGAAGAAAAAAGGGTTTGAATTACCCGATATAAAGCCATTAACATGTTTGATGATGGTACATAGATTTCATGTATTTGTCCACCAGACAGCAACGAAACAACAGCGAAAAAAACACAATTACCCATGAGACAAACTTACTAGTGTAAAGTAAGCAGTCGATAACATCCGGTGCTGATATTTACGAGTACAGCAATTTTCGTATAGATACTAGTAATTAAAGGCAAATGTGTGTTCCTAAAAAAGGCGAAGAAATATTTACATACATGGCAGTGTTAAGAAAATCTATATGTATTTATTTTTGTCACATTTCAGTATATGGGCCTTCCAAACTGTTCCCTTTGTTTTGAAGGTAGTGAAGTCAGCAACTGTAGTTTCGGTTTGTTCGTTTTTTAATGGGCTCGGACATTTGCCAAACTGAATAAAATCATTACAGCTGATTTCTTACACCTGCAAAGTACAACTTTGGTTGGCATGCTTTCTTTGTTTGTATAGTTGTTTATACAAGCTTTGAAAATAAGATTGACATCTTGAAACAATATATATATATAGGCATAGTTTAACTTGTATATTTTATATTTTGTACAATATACAAACAAAGCAAGCAAGCTAACCAAATTAGGAAATAAGCTGTAATGATGTTACATGTATCCATATGTATGTGCGACAAGGTGGAAGCTTTGATATGTTTTGTGAAAATTGCAGCGTTGGATCTATAAAAAAAAAGAAGATGTGGTATAATTGTCAATGAGACAGCTGTCCACAAGAGACCAAAATGACACAGAAATTAACATTTATAGATCACCGTACGGTCTTCAACAATGATCAAAACCCATACCGCATAGTCAGCTATAAAAGGCCCCGGTATGAAAAAGTAAAACAATTCAAACGAGAAAACTCATGGTCTTAATTCAGTAAAAAAAATGAACGAAAAACAAATATGTAACACATAAACAAACGACAACCACTAAAATACAGGCTCCTATACAATTATTTTTTTTTTATGGGATAGATTTCTTCTGTTATATACTTAATTGGGCCGGGTTTTTTTTGTTTGGATTGTTTTACACAAGTAATTTTTGGGTAATTTATAGCTTTCTTTTCAGCATTGAACCGATGAATGCTTACGTTACTAAATTTTGTCTTTGTTGGAAAGATATCTCATTTGGCACTCATACCTTATCTCCTTATTTCTATATACAAAGCATGTTTTAGAAAGAAAAAAATAATAGGTAATATGGCACCCACTATGATCCACAATTGGAGATTATGTCAACAGGACAGCAGCCGAACGATAAAAAATCTCTGAGGTATATTTTGTTATAAAATTAGCAACAAACGGATATTATCGATGGATGAAACTATAAAAAATGTATTGAGCTATATACCGTACCCGCTCAGTGGCGGATCCAGGGATACCGGGGGTTCCGGGTTATGTACCCCTTTCTTTGGACGGGTTATGGACCCCTTTCTTTGGACGATCAGTGCATTTGGATGGGGACATGTAGTTGGAACCCCCTCTCCTTTTGTCCAGGGTGAATACCCCCTTTTAAAATGGCTGGATCCGCTCCTGCCGCTTTCATAAAACTTAGTTGTAGCATACTGAATATTATGATGTTCTTACTTTTAGTTCAGGTCCTGATAAAAAATAAATACACATTCAGTGCAGAAAGAAGTGCATGTTTCAATGAAAGTTTTCGAGTTTTTCTAGGCAGAAATGATTTTGGAATGACATTATACCTGTTTAAAAGAGCTCAAATGATTTTCTTACTGGACAGTGGTCTCTTCATTGGATATTTCACTGTTTAATGTCATGAAATTAATACAGGTTCAATTCATAACAATGCTCAAAACCGGTTCAACTACTTTTGCAAGGCGAAAAAGAAAGTCGAATCGTGAAGCCAGTTAACAATATTTTTTTAATCTGAGCATGCAAATTTAAGATTACCTTATATATTTTACATTAAATATATTTGCAGAATAAAAACTTTGGTAATGAGAGTCCCAGACAATATATTAGTTGACTGTTTTCCCACAAATTCCACGTGTTTTAAGTAGTAGTTTACTCGTAGTAGCCCACAATGCATTGTAGTTCATTGAGTCGATTGGTCAGTTTTTCAAGGCCATATTGGCCTTGTGTTTTGGAAATTACTATGCAAATATATTCTGACGTCAGAAAATCTAGAGTTCTCGACCTGTTAAATTAACAAAAGTAACTGAGCAACCTGAAAAAAACAAATAATGTTAACATGACAACAATTGGGTCCAGCAGCCAAAAAATTTTGATGTCTATTTGTTTTCTTTGAAGCGTATTTTTCGTTTAAGCGCTTGTACATTTTCGATTGTCTTTCTTTCATAAGAAGAAAACTTAATACGCGGTTTCCAAAAATTGAAATTACTAGTAAAAATGTATGCTTCACGCCATCTACATGTAGGTTAAAGAGGTTTTATTTTTTATTATACATTTAAGGAATAAACGTCTTGATCGATACAGAGGAGAATTAAATTAGATTGATTTATTCTTGTTTTCTAATTTTTTTATGATATATTTTTTGTAGGTTATTTTCGTTTTAGCAACTGTACATTTTCGGTTGTCTTTCTTTCATAAGATGAAAATTAATTCGCTACTTTTCTAATAGTACGCCAACATGGTCATAATAAATATGTATTTTTCATACAATTGAGGTTATTAACTCTAAGAAAGATTTATTATATATAAACCCCTTGATTGGAGGGTAAAGTTATTCTTCTTTTCTCAAATTTCAGTGGTAAATATTTCATGCATTTTCAGGACGTGAACCCAAAAAGTACTTATCTTTTTACACTTCGGTCAAATTTAAAGTTAATTTACAACTATGACCATTACATATCAAAGTTCATTATTCTGATTTGTAAACCCTTGTTTGGGAGCAAGAGTCACTGACCGATCATCTTTTGTACCCCACGTCGATATAAAAAGATGTGGTATAAGTGCCAATTCAATGAGACAACTCTCTCGATCATCCAAGTCACAATTTCTAAAAGTATTTAAACCATTATAGGTCAAAGAACGGCCTTCAACACGGAGCCTTAATAGCTCACACCAAAACAGCAAGCTAGAAACTTTAAGGGCCTCACAAATGATATGTGTAAAACCATTCAATGTTTTTGTCAAACAAAACTTTTTGATTCAAAATCTTTAAAAAAAATAATTTCAACGGTTATGAAGGGAAGAGGAAAAATAGTGTGTTTGTATTTAATATAAGTTTAAAAATAAAAACAATCTTGATGTAGAATAAAATTCGTATCAGGTTTATCAGTGGACAAACAGTTAGTTTTTGCATGAGTTGAAAGTTCCGTCCATCGTTCTTAGGGTCATGTTTTTGTCTAACTAAATTGTTTGGTTTAAAATCTCTTAAAAATATTTGTTATGAAGAGAAATGGGGAAGAAGAGTGTGCTTGTATCGGAAATGGGTTCAAAAGTTAAAATTAACCTCGATTTAGAATATCATACCGGTATCATGTTTATCAGTGGACAAACAGTTTGTTTTTGCATGGGTTGAAAGCAAATACAAATATTTTGTCGATGTAAATAAAAATACCACCGTCAGCAAAAGATGAAAGATTGTTGTTAACAAATGTTAACAAATGTTTCCCGTTTCCATCCATCGTATTCATATGGATGAAGTTGCAGTAAATGAATAAATAATAATATGGATTTAACAATATAGAGTTCATCTGACTTTGATATGTTTAAATTTCAACTGTAATCGAATTTAGAAATGTTATTGTCTATGAATTGATTAATAATAATAATAACTAGATTTGTAATTGCTAGCAATAACGGATGGCACCCTTCCCCTCATTGCCAGGTGAGCGGCAGCCATTTTGAAAATTCCAAAGTCGAAGAATGCGTTTCCAGATGTCTAGTAACATTTTTGCAAAGTTTCATTAGGTTTGAAGCATTTTGAAATATTTGATATTTTTGCTGTTTCCATGGTTACGGCGGCCATTTTGAAAATTCCAACTTCAAAATGCAACTCTGCACGTGTCAGTCACTATTCCTGTTAAGTTTCATCCAGTTTGTAGCACTTTATTTTTTTTGGAAATTTTGAACATTTGTGCTGCAACCATGGTTACAGTAGATAATTCCAAAATTCTAAAAGCGTACATCTCATTGCCACATGTCATGTTATATATCAATACAGTTTCATTTACTTTGGTGCAATACTCTCTGAGAAAATGCTGATTTTATGCATTTTTCCATAGGGTCAATGCAAAACTTGGCCCCAGTTTCCATGACAACGGCGGCCATTTTGAACCATCCAAATATTGTCTTGACATCTTGGCATACTGGAGAACATTTTCATAAAGTTTCATCCAGTTGGATCTTATAACGAAAGAGTTAGAATTTTTGATATTTTAGCTGTTTCCATGGTAACGGCAGCCATTTTGAAAATTCCAAAGTCAAACTGGAAATCAGCACATGCCAGTCAACATTCCTGTGGAGTTTCTTCCAGTTTGGAACACTTTGATTTTTTTCGCATTTATGCTGTTTCCATGGAAACGGCGGCCATCTTTTACCATTCCATACCAAGGTGCACAACTTAACATGGGGGTCCTCCTTATAGTAAAGTTCCATCAACATTGGTCCATTGGATTCCGAGAAACACGACGGACAAAATGTGTGGAAGAAGAAAAAGAAAAATAAGAAAAAAAAGAAACGTAGAATAACAAGATGTCACCCCAACTCCGTTGAGGGTGCCATAATAATCTTTATTTGTCATATAAGTAACATTATACTTGTGACATAAACAAAAGTAACAACAACAATAAAATAACTGAGTTAACACACACATATCTATATATATACAAGTAAAACTAACTAAGAGTCCCCTGAATGAATTGATTGATTAATTGATTGATTAATTGATTGATTGATTGATTGATTGATTGATTGATTGATTGATTGATTGATGTTAAGCGCTACTCTTAGGACTATTGGCTGTGTCGTTGTGATTGGGACCGAGAGCCGGTGTTCCCAGAGAGAACCTTGTCAATTTAGAGTAGTTAAACTATTTAGACATGTTAGATCAGTCTCGGCCAAATAGATTAAGGACTTCCTTTTTTTAATTTTCCTCGGAGTTTAGTATTTTTGTGAATTTACATTTTCCACATGAAGATTCGCTTATTATATAGATAAACGAAGATGTGGTATGAGTGCTAAACTCTCCATCCAAGTCACAATTAATAAAATATGTTTGCAACTTAAATTTCATCTAAAAACTTTCAAGTTAAGAAGGCCATTTTTTCGCTTGAAATGCGTTTCTTTTGTTTTCATGAAAAGTCGTTTACATATGTCTAACGTTTAGTATGTACTTTTAAAAATGTTATCAGAACATATTTAAACAATTAATCATTATATGGGCTATCTACCAACACGTTTAGAAATGATCAGACATGTCTGCTTTGGCAACAGGATTCTTTCATACTTTTGATGACGTAATCTTACAAATGTACATAACCTAATTAATTAAAGTGAAAGCGACTGTTATTACTTATAAATTTACAAATTATACAAATGTAGATTTAATAGACCAGGTACTGCAATTACAAAATGGCATATTACACATTGCTGAAGGTCACACTATTGATAATATATGTAGATGTGAAACATTAAGTATTAAAATATTCGTGTACCTCTGTCTCTGTTGAGGTCTCTGTCGGATAGATGTCTAATTTGAAACCATAACTTATCTCCTACACATCATTGTATATTTTTTATTAGTTAAAAAGATGATAGGTTTGATTTACGCCCCCAATTGTCAGGCACTGGTACCCTTTTGATACCTGGACTGGCATACTTAGATTTATGCATGTTCTGGCCTGGTATTCTTTTGTTTTCTGCACTGGTTCTTTTGTTTTCTGGACTGGTACCTTTTTGTTACCTGGAGTGGCATAATTAAACTTCTGCATGTTCTGGCCGGGCATTCTTTTGTTTTCTGGCAATCCATACTTTTGTTTTCTGGACTGACCAACTTTTGTTTTCTGGACTGACCTACTTTTGTTTTCTGGACTGACCTACTTTTGTTTTCTGGACTGACCTACTTTTGTTTTCTGGACTGACATACTTTTGTTTTCTGGACTGACATACTCTGGACTGACATACTTTTGTTTTCTGGACTGACATACTTTTGTTTTCTGGATTGACCTACTTTTGTTTTCTAGACTGACCTACTTTTCTTTTCTGGACTGACATACTTTTTTTTCTGGACTGACCAACTTTTGTTTTCTGGACTGACCTACTTTTGTTTTCTGGACTGACCTACTTTTGTTTTCTGGACTGACATACTTTTGTTTTCTGGACTGACATACTTTTGTTTTCTGGATTGACATACTTTTGTTTTCTGGACTGACACACTTTGTTTTCTGGCCTGACATACTTTTGTTTTCTGGACTGACATTTTTTTGTTTTCTGTCCTGACATGCTTTTGTTTTCTGGACTGACATACTTAATAATTGTTTTACTTTATTTGAGGTGACTTATAGGTCCATTGGGCCGGGTGTATTACTATTTTTCATATATTAAATGTTTATAATCTGTACATAATTTACACATGGCACTATAATAAATAATTTACTTACTTACTTACTTACTTACTTTTGATTTCTGGCCTGACATTATTTTGTTTCTGGACTGACATACTTTTGTTTTCTGGACTGACATACTCTGGACTGACATACTTTTGTTTTCTGGACTGACATACTTTTGATTTCTGGACTGACATACTTTTGTTTTCTGGATTGACATACTTTTGTTTTCTGGACTGACATCCTTTTGTTTTCTGGCCTGACATACTTTTGTTTTTTAGACTGACATACTTTTGTTTTCTGGCCTGACATACTTTTGTTTTCTGGCCTGATATACTTTTGTTTTTTAGACTGACATACTTTAGTTTTCTGGACTGACATACTTTTGTTTTCTGGACTGACATACTTTTGTTTTCTGGACTGACATCCTTTTGTTTTCTGGACTGACATATTTTTGTTTTCTGGATTGACATACTTTTGTTTTCTGGCCTGACATACTTTTGTTTTCTGGCCTGACATACTTTTGTTTTTTAGACTGACATACTTTAGTTTTCTGGACTGACATACTTTGATTTCTGAACTGACATACTTTGTTTTCTGGACTGACATACTATTGTTTTCTGGCCTGACATACTTTTGTTTTCTGGCCTAACATACTTTTGATTTTTGAACTGACAGACTTTTGTTTTCTGGACTGACATACTTTTGTTTTCTGGACTGACATCCTTTTGTTTTCTGGACTGACATACTTTTGTTTTCTGGACTGACATACTTTTGTTTTCTGGCCTAACATACTTTTGATTTTTGGACTGACATACTTTTATTTTCTGGACTGACATACTTTGTTTTCTGGACTGACATCCTTTTGTTTTCTGGACTGACATACTTTGTTTTCTGGACTGACATACTTTGTTTTCTGGACCATGTGGACAGACACACTTTTGTTTCTGCACTAGTACCTTTTTTATATCTGGAAAGGTCCTTTATTTGTGATTATTTTTTGTCTCTATTTTCTATACTTATCCAAACCCTCTTATAGATCCCAATAAAGATATGTTGTCTAGTGTTGTAGGCTATAACAAGCAATCCATGGAATTGCGAAAACAAGGTCCACATATGTCAATTATCTACTAGTATATAATTATATATATATATAATTATATATTATTGATATTACATTGACTTGTTTAGCATTTTTTTCTTCGTGTATTGTATGTTTCTTGTGTATATTATGACTTTTTTTTTAAATTCTTTGAACTAAAATATACTTTAATCAATCTTAATTGACTAGAATGCTCTGCCTCAATATATTGTTCCCTCAGAGCATTCTAGTCGATTTAGATCATTGTAGTCGAGCGCAAGTGTGGTGTGAAGTTGTTTCTCAACCACCTATTCCCCCTTTTATCTCGATAAGAGGTTGATACTCACATGTATTTAGATTTCATTGTGTCAACAGTACCTGATAAAATCTATTCCAGATATGAAAACACGTGTCTTAACTCCTGAAATCTCAAATCTGTGATAAACATATGTACAAACACGTGTCCTGATATCTTAAATCTGTAATACACGTTTATATCAGGTATATATCTGAAGTCGACTAACTGCCAGTCCCGAATAACTTAACCATGGATTTTAAGAAGTAACCATTCACCTTCACAAAAAGGGGGGTATGGTTTTCTCTTTAATATGTACTTTGTTTGTAAATGATTATGTTTTTAACATCATGACTTTTTGTACTCGTCAAAGTTAAAAAAAAAATGTGCTTGACCCAAATACATGTAGGTATATTTGCACTTAAAAAAATAATAAAAAGTTATAATGATTACACATACCAAAGGTGGTATTATGACCTTGCTGTCTAATTCTGATTGATTGTTAAGAAAACAAGTGAGTCAGACCATATTTGATGTCAACACACAAGTTCTAAGAGTCCGATCGTGACTGTCCAGTGGCAAGTATCACTTGCTTATATATATACATGTATATATAGATATCAGATGCGAATATTTAAGACTATGAATACTACTTATTGATAAATATCGTCCTATTTCACGTGCAAGGTCACAAAGTCGCAATTATATGCACAAGAAGATAAATATGTATCCCAACCCGAACACGTGTGTCTGACTCCAACCCGACCAGTAGTTGCCCGCAGTATTCAATGCTGCGTCTTGAACTGTGAAGCAGAATTTACAAGTCGACCCCACAACCTCTCAATCTAGTGACGGCAAATAAGGAGCGAAACATACTAGACAGTGATTTAAGATTAATACGATGTTTTTTTTGTCAAGCTCAGCTTGTCAGTATAGCTGCACACGTATTTATGCATTCACCATTTACTGTCATAGTTTAATTATGAGTTCATATTGGACAATCCAAAAAAGCATTCGGACGTCCGAAATATGCAAAGTGTTAGACTATTTTTAAAAGTTATTATCAGTAAAGGATATTCATTTTCCAAAGTTCTACCCCACCCAACCCTAGAAAATCAAATAGTAGTTAACTTAAAACAAGTGTCCGAAACGTCATGAGTCAAAAGCTTGGTATGTGCAAGGAGGTCAAAAAATGAAAACAAATAACTTAAAATCACGAAAAGAAAGTAAAACACAATGTCAATAGTCGCTAATTGAAATTCCTATAGATGTCCATGACCCGTTCCGGAATAATAACATGTTAAAAAATCGCGTTGTCACTGTATAAAATTTTATACTGACGCAAGTCGTGGGTTGTGGTCATGTTATGACCATTAAAATGTCTTATAAAGCATAGAATGATCAAGGCCAATATAGTAATGAAAAAAGTAAAAAAAATATTGTCATAAATCACGCGAGAGGAGTGAAGTGACCGCCTTCAGGAATTATTAATTATATATATTATTGCGTTAATGCAAGGATAAAATAAGTACAGTTACTGAACCCTATAAAATAGACATATACTTTACATTGAAGGATCTTAATAAATAATGATTTAAAGATTGTTAATCACATCATAAAAGTGTCATAATTCTCAGTTTAATGCATAAATGTTCCTAAGATTTTGAGTGATATGCTCTCTCTTTGTTTGTTTGTTGTTTTTATTTTGTCCTTCGTATTGGTATGTTTTTGTATGAGTTTCGAATAAGCAGTGACTAAGCTGGATTTCTCCCTTGCAACATATGGGTTTCTGATTTGTCAGAGCAAAACAGAGAACAGCTAGGGAACCAGCTTAAAATGATGACCTGACAAGCTTTGAACTAACATACATGTATGCATAATTGCGGCCGGGTATTGTTTTTTCTTATTGCACCCTTTGCATGGTCGGTTTATTCATGTTTTAATTATACACAGAAATGTCCTGCATGTAATGTGAATAATATCCATATCCCTCTAAACTTGAGCAAATTCTGTTTTTTTCCATTTGCTACCAGATTAGGATATTGTTTTCCAAATACCCCCTTCCCTCAAAAATCAAATAGTCTCCCCATTTAATAATTGAAGGATTTTGGAAATTAACATGGAGCGAAATACATAAGTTAAATATCGTGATTCATATAAAAAAAAAGGGGGGGGGGGGGGGGGCAAACACGAAGTTTTTGGAATGGTAAGGAAAGTTTAAACGACTATTGTGAGTGAGCATGCATATTTCTTTTGCATACAGAACAGGAGCCATGATACCTGACTGTGTTGACCGACACCCATATACTCAGTGTATTAGTCATACATGTTGTACCGACAACCATCATCCACCAAAAGTCCAATGATTAATTAGACATGGCACTGATATAAAAATAAGAAAAAGTGGTATGATTGCCAACGAAACAATTTTCACCTTAGACACCGTACGGCATTAAACACTGAACAAATATCGTATCGCATAGTAATATATGAAAGGCCTCGGAATAACTCATTTTAAAAAGCAAAACGAGTTTATTTTCCAACCACCAGTCATACTTTCTACTTTTTTTACTTGAAGGGCTTAATGAAAATGCGCCTGTTTCAAAAATTTTAAATCGAAAATTCTAAATAATAAATTAAAAGTTTATCTTGCTCTTAACCTATTTTTTAAATGTCTTATACTTAAAGTACTACGCATAGTATATTAATTGGATTGCTTGAACCTTAAAATGCAAAGACTCAGTGCTGAAGGCCGTACTTTGACCAGTAATGGTTTACTTTTACGAACTATAACTTGGATGAAGAGTTGTCTCATTGGCAATCATACCACATCTTCTTATATCTATTAAATAGTTCATCGTTGATTAATTCAATATAATCACAATCTCATTGTCGCCAGTATGTAGTTAGTAACGACACGTTTATGTTGTCTCTTCCTGGTTCAGAACGAGGATATAGATGTAAACAAATACTTTAACAAATACTTATATATATAACACATAACAAAGTGACATTTATTGCAAAACCACACACAAGTTGTGAAAAGTGACTCATTAAAAAGAATCATATAAAGTTTTGATAGAAATGCTACGTCTGTACTTGCAGCAACATGCCATCGACCAAGTTCTTTCATGCTGTAATTCAAGCTTTGACTTGATATAAATCAAGCTCTAACATGTAAGGTAAGCTCTGACATGCTACGAGTTAAGCTCTAACATGATACGAGTCAAGCTCTGACATGTTAAAGCCAAGCTCTAACATGCTACAAATCATTCTTTTACCTGATATAAATCAAGCTCTAAAATCATGTAAGTGAAGCTCTAACATACTACTAGTCGAGCTCTGACATGCTATGAGTCAAGCTCTGACATGTTACGAGTCAAGCTCTAACAAGATGCGAGTCAAGCTCTAACATTCTATTAATCAAGCTCTGACATACTACAAATAAAGATCTGACATTTAATGAGTCAAGATTAACATGCCACAAGTCAAGCTCTAGCATGCTACGAACCAAGCTCGTGCATGCTGTACGTCAATCTCCGTATAGTATACGCTATAAATCAGTATACGTCATGCTATAAGAAAACGTCAAGTACTAACATGCTATAATTCAATGTCTTCTTTGCTAGTCAAGTTCAAACAGACTATAAGTCAAGCTCTGTCATGCTAAGGTCAAGCTCTAACAAGCTATGAATCAAGCTCTGACATGCATGCTACGAGTCAAGCTCTTTCATGCTACGAGTCAAGCTCTAAGAGGCTACTAGTAAAGCTCTAACATGCTAGGAATCAAGCTCTGACATGCTACAAATCAAGCTCTAATATACTACGAATCAAGCTATGACATGCTTTGAGGCAAGTTCTAGTATGCTAGAAACCAAGCTCTGACATGCTATACTCCAAACTCGAACATGATACGAACCAACTTCTGACAAGCTAACTTAAAGGATCGAGATTAACATGCTGCGAGCCAAGCTCTAGTATAACATTCTGTAAGTCAAGCTCCTCACATGCTAATCAGTAAACATCATGATATAGAATACGTTAAGTTGTACCATTCAATCATTGTCTACTTTGCTATATGTCAAGCTCTTACAGGCTTTAAGTTAAGCTCTAACATACCCTTCTTCAAGCTCTAACATGGTATAAGTCAAGCTTTAACATGCTATGCATCAAGATCTAACAGGCTATAAGTAAAACTCTGACAATGAGTCAAGCTCTAATATGACACGAATCAACCTCTGGCATGCTATGAGTCAAGCTCTGATATACTACTAGTCAGGCTCGAACATGCTATATGTTCAGCTCCAACATGCTTTAAGTCAAGCTCTAACATGATATGAATCAAGCTTTGACATGTTACGATTCAAGCTCTAATCTACTGAAATTCAAGCATTAATATGCTAGGAGTCGAGCTATAACATGCTATAAAAACAAATTCTACCATGATAAAAGTCCTTAACAAACTATAAGTCAAGCTCTAACATGGTATAAGTCAAGCTCGAACGGCTATACATAAAGCTCTAACATGCTACAAGTCTAGCTCTAACATTATACAAGTCCAGCTCTAACATGCTATAAAACAAGCTCTTACAAGTTATACGTCTATCCTCAACTTACTATAAGTCGATTCCTCACATGAAATAAGTCAAGCTATAATATGCTACAAGTCAAGCTCTAACTTGCAACAAAAACAAGCTGAAACATGCTATAAGTCAACCTCAAATATGCTACAAGGCATGATAAAATGTTATAATTCAAGTTTTACCATGCTATGAAAAAAAACATCGAACATACTATTAGTCAACCTTTAATATGCTACAATTTAAGCTCTAACATACTTTTAGTCCAGCTCTAATTTACTGAATGTCAAGCTCTAATATGCTACGAGTCGAGCTCTAACTTGCTATGAAAACAAATTCTAACATGCTAAAAGTCAATTCTTAACATACTACAAGTCAATCTCTAACATGGTATTAGTCAAGCTCTAACAAGATATAGGTCAATCTCTAACATGCTATAAGACATGATCTAACATGCTATAAGTCATGATCTAATATGCTTTAAGTCAAGATCTAAGATGCTTTAAGTCAAGTTCTAAGATGCTATTAGTCAGAGTTTTACATGCTTTCAGTTATGATATAACATGCTATAACATGCTATAAGTCAAGCTTTAATATGCCATAAGTCAATATATACATGTAACGTGATGTAAGTCAATTTATTTCATTTTATAATTGCAGCTCTATCATGCTATACGTTAAGCTCAATAGGCTTTAAGTCAAACCCGATATGCTTTAATTGCAGCTCAATATGCTTTAGTCAAGCTCAATATGCCTTAAGTCAAGCTCAATATGTTTTAAATCAAGCTCTAACGTGATATACGTCAGGTTCTAACATGCTATATATCAAGCTCATACATGCTTGAGGTTATGCTCTAACTTGTTATAAGACAAGCTCTAACATGCTACAAGCAAAGCACTAACATGCTACAAGCAAAGCACTAACATGTTACAAGCAAAGCACTAACATGCTACAAGCAAAGCACTAACATGCTACAAGCAAAGCACTAACATGCTACAAGCAAAGCACTAACATGTTACAAGCAAAGCACTAACATGCTACAAGCAAAGCACTAACATGCTACAAGCAAAGCACTAACATGCTACAAGCAAAGCTCTAACATGATGTCAGTCTAGGTCTAACATGCTACACATCAAGGTTATGCTCATGCAAACATTCTTCAAGTCAAACTATAACATGATATCAGTCATGCTCTTGTATGTTTTAGCTAAGCTCGAACATGCTATAAGTCAAGCACAGTTTAAATGTTTAAGATTTGTTATAATATCATTTCCAATCCTTAGTAGGTACATGATAACTAATTGATGATTTATACAAAAAGGCCAGAAGTTATCTCAAATTTTAGTAACATATATCATGTTTAAAGTCTTGTACGTCATTCGAAAACACCTAAATCTTTACATTCTATAGAATTAAACATAACTGCTTTAATGTCTAAACCAAATTGTGTACTTCTTGTAAGTCTGATAAGCTCCATTTCAATTCCTGATTTAATATTTTGGGATCGACTACATCGTCTCGTTTAACACACAGCTTTTTCTACTAAAGCGGGAATCGTACATACTAATATCTTTTTTTAATCGAGAAAAGTTCTAATTCGTTGAGAACCGCGTTGATTCTAACAAGAAATTGACCGATAATGGTATCTCAAAATACTGGATTATTTGATGGACAACTTATTTGTTGAGTTTGGTCAATTGAACTATATGTATTTTCAAAGACAATTCGTATTCCAAAAAGTGCTTTTTGTGCACTCTACTTTTTTTTTCTTTTTTTTTGTACTCATGCGAAACAGAATTCATAAAGAACTTCATTAAAGACAAAAATGAAACAGTTTCTTGCAAAAAGTTCCGCATTTACACTTCTATACATCTTACAAGACATCCCACATTTCAGAGAGATTCAGCATCTAGTGCAGCTCAGTAAAGATTTTGTAATCTTTATTCACACGAAAGTTTGCTTGAATTTCTTTCATCTTTCACAGGGGTAATACCACCATTGATTTTCCCCTATTTGTCTTTGTTAAATTTGCACTTGGCATGAGTAAAAGTTTTATCCTGTCCAGTACTATAGAAAAAAATCACATACCATTCCATTGCATACAAGAAAATAACCATCATTTGAAGTTAACTAATCAATTTTCTCCCCTTATCTAACCTGTGTACAAGGTTTAGGAACCATGTAACCTCAAGTTTACAAAATATTCTATACAAATCCCAAATAAAAAAAAGCGATTTGAAATACCCAAGACATATGTTAATGAAACAGAAATGTTTTACTGCAATAAAATGTAGGATTAATTACATACACCTGTCAAATTCACGGGTATAGTTTTTGTTCGACCCTTTTCTGTATAAAACCGGATGTGACGTACCATGATTTGGTGGTATTACACCTAAACATGCTGATTTTCAGTTTCAAATTGTTAAATCTAGATCCTCATGTTTTCCTCGCTCCTTAGTATATCCTAACATCATTATTATGTCAAATCAAAAAACACTGTTATTGTCTATTGGTTGACAGCAATGCAAGGTATTCCGTGTAAGTCATGGCACTATACCAGAATGATCAACACATGAGGGTCCTCGGTCATAAAACTTTACTCAGAGTTTGGAGTACAAAATTAGTGCTCGAAACACCAAATCCAGTATTTCGATTGGTTGATTTTTTAGTCTGAGTACACAAAATCGTGCTCGAAAGTTTTATGACCGCAAGGTCATAAAACTTTCGAGTCAGTTTTTGTACTCGTTCTACAAAACTCAGCAAAGTTTTATGACTTCAATCTCAGAACCAACGCTAACAATTAGAGTAAAACGCTGGGCTGCTTCTGAGGCACTGTCTTTTCTGGTTTTCATCATAGAAACATGTTATTCAGATAAACCAAACAGGTCATTCTAAAAAGAGGGTTTCAACCTAGGAAAAGACGCGTGTCTAACTAGATGATCTCATTTAAAGGCATTGATCATCTTTAATTGTCTTTTAATAACAACATATTCTATATGATAAAATAGCATTATGTCAATAATTCTATATGCGCCTGTCCCATGTTAGGGACGTGTTATTCAGTGGTTGCATTGCCAATGAATGATATATGTTGCTGTCTGAACAATAGTGTTTATGTTTATTGTTTTGTCACTGGCATAAATCAGGTCGTTGTTTACTTTTCGTGTGCATTGTTTCAGTTTATAATGTCAGGGCATAATATGTCTCACTTTATATTATGAGTTTTGCTCATTGCTGAAGTATGAAAGTTGTGTATACTCTCCTGGATAGTTGTGTCAATCTCCTTACTTTTATGTTGACATTAGAGGTAAATTTAGGGGGACAGGGTGCCCGGGCCCTTCCTTCGTCTACTTTGAGGGAAAAAATTGAATGATAAGAAAGACTTCGCTGAAGCATGACAGGAGCAGTGTCCTCTTAGGCAGTCAATGGGCCTTCCTAATGTAAATGCATGTTATGATCCCTAATAGACAACATAAATATTTGACCAACAACTTATTTGTTGAGTTTGATTAATTGATCTATTATATATATTTCCAAAGACAATTCATATTCCAATAAGTACTATTTGTGCACCCTTTACTGGTTGACTTGTTTTTGTACTCATACGAAACAGAATTCAGCAAGAAAGTCATTAAATACAAAAATGAAACAGTTTCTTGCAAAAAGTTCTTCAGTTACACTTCTATACATCTTACAAGATATCCCACATTTCAGAGAGAGCCTGCATTTAGTGCAGACCAGTTAAGATAACACGAAGTTTTCCTTTAATTTCCTGTATCTTTCCCAGCTATGATAAACATGCTGATTTTAAATTTCAAATTATCAAATCTAAATCCTCATGTTTTCCTCGCTCCTAAGACTATCCTAACATCAGTATTATGTCAAATCAAAATTACACTGTTATTGTCTATTGGTTGACAGCAACGCTACTATACCAGAATGATCAACACATAAAACTTTTCGAGTCAGTTTTTGTAATCGTTTCCCAAAATCAAAAATGTTGGATTTCATGTTTCGAGCATGATTTTTATGCCCCGAGCACTGAGCAAAGTTTTATGACTTCAAGCTCAGAAACAACGCTAACGATTAGAGTAAAACGCTGGTCTGCCTTTGATGTACTGTCTTTTTCTGGTTTCAAGCATAGAAACATGGTATTCAGATAAACCAAACACGAGCGGACCCATTCATTCTAAAAAGGGGATTTCTACCTAGAAAAAAGACGCGCGCCCAAATAGATGTTCTCATTCGAAATAGGGGGTTCAACTCACCCCTCCTTTTAGAACCGTCATTGGCAACCATTATTTATTTTGTCCTTTAATAACAACATATTCTGTATGATAAAATGTCAATTTATCAATAATTCTATATGTGCCTGTCCCAAGTTAGGGACGTGTTGTTCAGTGGTTTCATTGACAATGAGTCTGAACAATAGTTTTTATGTTTATTGTTTTGTCACTGGCATAAATCAGGTCGTTGTTTACTTTTCGTGTGCATTGTTTCAGTTTGTAAAGTCAGGGCAAAATATGTCTCACTTTATTATTATGAGTTTTGCTCATTGCTGAAGTATCCAAGTTATTTATACTCTCCTTGATGGTTATGGCATTGTCAGTTCTTCCATATCTCCTTACTTTTATGTTGGTATAAGAGGTAATTTAAGAAAACAGGGTGCCCGGGCCCTTTTTTTATCCACTTCATAACTCTCTTAGGCAGTCAATGGGCCTTCCTTGTGAGAATGAATGGTATGATCCGCCAATAGACAACACAAAGAGAAGCTTAGTAAGGGACAGCATCAAGAGTTCGATGTATGATAAGAAACTTCAGTGGCGGATGCAGGAATTTTCGAAAGGGGGGTGCTAGCCCAGGGCAAAAAGGGGGGGGGGGGGGGGTGCAAAACATATGTCCCGATTCAAATGCATTGATCGGCCAAAATAAAGGGGGGGGGTGCGCACCCCCGGAACCCCCCCTCTGGATCCGCCACTGAACTTAATTCACATAGTTTTTTCACTGACCCCCTCCCCCCCTCTTAACTTAATTTGGGAAAAATTTATTGACCAATATGCATTTATGTAAAATCGATTTTGCATTAACAAAACTTGCAGCAATTTTAACACCCCCACCCCAAAATTATTTGATAAATAAAAGTGTTTTATTCTTCATTGACTTTTTTATGTCGTCATTAATCGCCACTGATAAAAGACATGCATATATATGTAAATATAAAAACCAACTTAATCATGATATTAGTAAACACATAATTGTCATTTTAAACTTTTTAAATTTTATTGACTTATAAAATTAACACATCATGTAATTTATATCATCATTATTTATTGTAATGTATCCCGGAATGATATTTTAAAGATTGTTAACGAATGACGTCAGTGGTTGTCTTATGTCATACCATTAGGAAGCAACCATTTAAATTCAAAAGGGGGATAATTTTGTATTGTTGGGTTTTTTTTCTGTCTGAGTGAGACAAGTTAGATTTTTAGTTTTTTTAACTTTTCAATCAAATCATTTTTAGCACCATAAGGTATGGTGAAGTCTGGATAAGGAATTGTTTTGTCATCAGTTCTGCTTGACCACATTTGTTTTTATCAACTTGGGAATAAAAAAAACATACCCCTCCCCTTCTGAAGTTACATAGTCTCTCCCGGTACTAGCTACCGATAAGTATTTGCCACTGTTTATGGACATGCATATTTAGAAACCAAGTAAATTATGCTATTAGTAAACCCATATGTAATTGTCATTTAAAACTTTAATTGACTTATCAATCTAACACATCATGTAATTTATACCATCATTATCATTTTAATGTACAATATGTATTCTGGAATGATATTTCAATAAATAGTTATCGAGTGACGTCAGTGGTTGCATTATGTCATACCATGGTGTACGTGGTTTTTATTCTCTTAAGAAATTGTTATTAGTATTTAATCCTTGATTGGTAGGGGCGGATCGTGGATGTTTATAAGGGAGCGTTATTCCAGAAAAAATTTTGAATGCTCGAAAATGTTATATAATGTCCCATCAAAAAGGTAAAAGGGGACGTGTATATGCACTAAGTTTAAACAAAAGTTATTCAGATTAATCATTTTTTTTTAATTACTATTGAAATGAATATTAAAGATTCAGAAACAAGCAAATTTAGCCTATGTAAACAAGTCTGTCCCCAAAACAGGGACGAAAGATACCAAAGGGACAGTCAAACTTATAAATCTAAAATAAACTGACAACGCCATGGCTAAAAATTAAAAAAAGATAAACAGACAAACAATAGTAAACATGGCACAACATAGAAAACTAAAGAATAAACAACACGAACCCCACGAAGGTCCAACATAATTATGACCTTTACCAGCTTCTTCTCCTAACCTCACCCTCTCCCCCACTGACAGTTTTGTGTTATGCATTCTACACGTTGTATACATACTCATGCGATTCAGAGATTGGCATACTAGTTTTGTAAGTAGGCTGAAATCGGTTCACAAAAAACTTCAGACTAAGATTCATCGTAGGTATACTGTGACTCACGATCAATCTTTGTCATTTTTTTTTTATCCGACAACCGCAGGCTAGTCTTAGAGTCGGATTTAAGGGAGGGGGCATTGGGCCGCCCCCCTTTTGAGAAGAAAACTTGATTGATTATATTGGGAATCATTGACGCGTGACGGGAGCGGGCCCCCTGTGTTGAACCTGGTTTTTGCGGCATGCCAAACCTCCCGCTTTAATGGCAGTGTAAATCATAACATTAAAATGACGGTATTTCCGTCCTGTCCTTTCCGTCATTATCATTGGTTTCGGATTGTATGCATATAATGTAACAGCAACTAGAGTCCATGATTCCTCGACCAATGTATACAATCTTGATTCACTGAACGAGGTCTAGACTACTTTATGAAATCAGCCACGCAAAGTAGGCCTTTAACAGAATTTGGCTTTACTAAACTCAGAATATAAGAAGAATTTAGATAAGAACATGAACTCTACATTATTTAGCTTCATCAAAGAGATTTTTTGAATACATGCAATTGAATATACTGTGAAAGTGCAAATAGAAAGAAGATGTTTAAATGAACAATCATAGTTTAAAATAGGTGATACCTATTTATTTATACATGTAAGTATGCACACGCGGAAATCCTTGCCTCTTTTACTTACCTTTGAATTTATTTTGATAACCTTACATACTCATTAGAAAGTTTTAAATATTTAAAAAATAAGTTAAACCCTGACGGGTTAAAATGCGAACATAATAAACTCAATTGACAAGAAACATAATACATGATAAACAAGTGAAGTTAATATTTATAATATATATATTTATATACTACAAGTATATAATTGACCAATGTGGACCTTATTTTCGCAATTCCATAGATTGCTTTATATTCTACAACACTAGACCAATCTCCCATACAGACAGAGTTATTGTCCTTTCCTCCTCATTTCCCAATCTCCCATACAGACAGAGTTATCGTCCTTTCCTAGAAAGGACGATAACTCTGTCTGTTAGGAAAGGACGATAACTCTGTCTGTATGGGAGATTGACACTAGACACGATTCACGAAATCGAGGTCAACGTCAGATAAACTAAGCCCAAAATGCATAGTGTAAATGTACCTACTGCTATGAAGTAAACAACAAACAGACAAAACAACGAAAGCTTAATATTGACAACTAAACATAAATATGAGGACAAGGGCAGATGAACCCTGCCAAAGAGAAACGTAAATTTTAAAATCATGCCATGGATCAAATAAAGTAGACCTCTTGCATATATAGTATCTTAGAAATTAAACCAGGAAAACTTAACCATGAATATGAGGCCAAGGTCAGATGATACCTGCAGACGGACAATCACGTTGACCTCGTTTTCGTCACATAAATACTTTACAATCAGTACATACACCAAATAGAGTTGACCTATTGCTTACAGTATAAGAAAATCGGACCAATACACAAAACCTTAACATTGAGTAAAGAACAGTAAATTGAGGTCAAGAGCCAATTAACCCTACCGGACTGACATGAACATCGAAAATGTTTCAATACACCAAATACAGTTCACCCATTGCATGTGGAAAATCGGACCAAAATATAAAAACATACTTTTAACCACTGAAACACGAAAATGAGGTCATGGTCAGATGACACCTTCTAGCTGGAGAGTTACACCTTACAATCAGTCTATTCACAAAATTAAGTAGATTTTAGCTTATATACTAGTATCTGAGATATAATAGACTATACCATGAAAACTTAACCTTGTTCACTGATCCAAGAAATGAGGTCAAGTTCAATGGAAAACTGTCTGACATGCATGAGACTCTTGCAATTAGGTACGCACATACCAATTATCAGTATATCCTATAACTCATACTAAGAGAGAAATAAATAAAATTATCAACAAATCCTATTTATGTAAGTAATCACTGAACCATGAAAATGAGGCCACGGACAATGGACTATACAAAACGGAAACTTCATATCATCAAGCATCTGTATACAAAATGTAAAGTATCCAAGTCTTCTATCTTGTGAAATATGAAGCTTTTAGTAACCGCCGCCGACGCCGCCTATATCTCGCTATCTACGCTAGAAGTCGCAGGCTCGACAAAAAAACCCTCAGATCTTCGGAAATTAGATTTCAAGCATATGTTGCACAAAAGTGTCAGAATATTAGGGAATAAGTGTAAATAGCTTTTCTTGTATTTATCAAATCTTGTTCCTAATGTGTGAGGAATCCTATGTTTCTGGTGAATATAGATGAATGCTCACTGACAACAACATTGTGGAAATAAGGAGAGCTGATATTGTTGCTAAATGACGTGGATGTAAGGCAGCAACCATTTGATTTTCTGGGGGGGGGGGGGATGTATGGTGGGTTTTTTTCTGGACAAACTTTTTTTTTCGGCTGCGGCGAAAAACAATCTATTTTTTTCGCGACAAATCGAAACAATTTACCTTTCTTTCAATTTTAGCATTACATATAGTGGCAGCTGAGGGTGAAACAAACATTTTTTTTCTCAGAATCAAAAACAAATTATTTTTTTCTCCAAAAACTGGAAACAAACTTTTTTTTCCAAAACAAACTATAAATGATTTATGACAAAGCAATAAAAGAAAAACAGAAATAAACAGAAAAACATCAACCAAATAACAACCACTGAGGCTTTTGACTTGGAACACTTATAATGAAAATGTTTTGTATGGGTTCCTCAATTTCACGTTTGTGAGCGCACAATCCTTCGTATAGCATAGGACAGTGGTGTGCTACACAACATAAAAACAAACTGTCAAAGATTTGAAAGGTATGCAGACGTCAATATTTTCATTTTGTGAATTCTTCCTTTTCCCTTGTCATCTTCATGACGGAAATGACATGCACTTTATCTACTTAAATTCCAATTTGAAATATATTTATTGATTAACCGGCGTCATTGTATTCAACAGCTTAGCATGTTGAGGAATTTATTGTGACAGAATGAGTTACTATAGTACATGGTGTAGTTTACCATATACGATGCATTACAGTATGTGAATAGCAATTGTAATATACTTATTGAACATTGAAATGATACGTCATTAGGAAGAGGGTTGTCACATTAGCAAAAATACCACATCTTCCAATTTTTCTATTGGAACATTGAAATAAAAAAAACAATTTCCCACGATTCATGAATATCTTGAGACCCGCTATTTTATGGTCACCACTACGTACTCGTTGACCTTTACGATATGTCTATCTCTCAAATCACTGGCCAAATGTTTTCGCGGTTTTTTTATCCTATAAGATACTAGAACTGTGACGTATGAATAAATTGTGTTCTTTTCTCGATTGATACATTTTGTCTGATTGGGGGTTGGCATTGCCGGGGATCCAACATGTATGGCATAGTACCACTGTTCTGCTGGCATGTACAAAATTAAGTGACATTATACAGTGGCGTAGCTAGGTCATCTTCAAGTGTACGCCCGAACCTCGGTCAGGCACTAAAGGCACTATTGAATACAGGCCAATGAACCAGCTGGTAGTAGATGAGCGGGTGCTAAGCCTCGGAAGTTTTTAAAGTACATACCATTCCTGTCATTGAAAAAAAGCAAACCACATTTCGAATCTAAGTACATAAGGAATTGCTTTAAAAAAGGAAAGCGAGTATAGCAATCACGTTAGATTTAGACATTGACAGAAAATGAACAAATGTATAAATATGACACCAATTTTGTCACTTTTATTCGAAATTACAAGCAATTGTAGAAAGATTAAGAAGGTTGATGTACTTCTAACCAATTCTTCTAATAATATCTACTAGTAGATGAACATATTTTGTTTTACCAAATTCAAGTGTACGCCCGGGCGTTTTGACGTAAACGTAGCTACGCGCATGACATATTTCAAATTTCAACTGAATTAGATTGGCCTTTCATGAGAGTCAGATTGGTTTACAGAATAGAGAATGATGGGAAAACATTGAGAATTATTGGCAACAATTAAAATAGAAGAAAAGAGAATAGTATAGTGCTTAATTTAAAGAATAGAGAATAATAAGATGCTTCAAAAAAGAATAGAGAGATCTGTTATAAAATAAAATAATGAAAAATGGTAGACCCCTCATCAATATGGAATGCTCTTACTTAACACATGTTTAACTAAACTTCTTTTTCGTCTGTAATATCTTGTGTATGTATCTTATACATAAAGCCACTGAACATGTCTTGACTCTTATAGTACAGCTTTTACGACAGATCATTAACAAATAAATGGAAAAATACATTGACATATTTCAATAATATTTTTATTCATAAAAAATGATTGTCTAGATCTGTAGTCCTTTCCAAATTTTGTCCTGGCTACAAATATTTCCAAGTGTGCAACTTCGGCACGTCGAACGTCATTGGTAAGCGTCCACAAGTGTTCCGCAGGATTGAGCGTGTTCGTGCTCACGGTGACCTTGGCGCTCCTTCTGTCATGTTCATTCAATAGCCGAGATTTTGGGCGACTCTGGAATTTTATGATCTTGGGATGACCACAAGTTGGTTGTTAAAATGATATCCATTTTTCTCACGTGCAGTCATTTGACAGTTCCATGTAGAAAATAACGGACCCAACGATTTCTCCATTCTTCATTTTCCCGCCAACTGGTAAGAGACCAACTTGTTGAAAGCCTCCAATCTTTTTAAGAATGTGCAAAAGAGCAACATTGTTTGTGAAGGTGTCCACATACATAGCTTCATAACCTAGTCGTTTTGAAAAGTCTATGGCTTTCAGCATAGCAAACAGGCCTAATCCTTGTCCGCGTGCGTTTGATTTTACGATAATGAAAGGATCTACTACTGAAGATGCACCGCGGTAAAATTTGCTGACCGCTAGCATAAAACTTGCTAAAAGTTCGCCAGTTTCCTTGCACGTTATGACAAAGCAATCGCTGCCTATTAATTCCTCTCTGAACAAATTTTCATTCAAAAATTCATCAACGCCAAAACCATCTCCATTTTCGGCGGCTTCTTGAATCATCAGATAAGTTTCGGAAAATTGCCTCTCCGTCATGTAATCAATTATTACATGCTTTCCTGTTGCTAAGGTGTCAACCATTGGTAAGCTTGTGATAAAAGGTCTGCTTTCTTTAAGTAACATTCTGTCTTAGTCTGAAATGAAAAAATATAAACTTCATATTAAAAATAATCACCATTTGTCATTTTTCAAAAAGTCAAAAGATTCACATTTTGTCTTATTTAAAAATATCTAATTAGTCAATATATGATATGAGGTAACAAAAAAATTCTTTTCTTTTTATAAATAGGTTAAACTAAAATTGTTATCTTTAAATGATTTCGATTACGTTGCCCCGACGAACTTTGCGATTGGTAATCATTTGATGATTTTAATATTTAAAACTTAAATATTGCATTATTGCATTTATTACTTCCACTTTGAATATGTGCTTTACCTTCATCTACTAAGATTGGCATACTAGGTTGGCTTTAAATACCACTCAAAGTGCAATTTAGCTATCCGTTGTGCAACTGTTACATTTAAGCATGAAAAAGTATATAAAAATTACCTTATGAATATCTAAGCTGAAAAATATTCCTAAAGCAAATTAACTTTTTAAGTTGTTCTTTGAACGTCTGGTGCTTGCAACCTGCAAATATTTGAACGATATATATTTGTAGGTCTAGGCCTTATATACTGATGTTTATCAATAAAACCCTGGCCAATTACCAGATAGATAAAGAACGTCACTTTAACCTGATAAATCTGTCAATCAAAAGAGGTGTTTTGTCGGCACAATCGGGAAATAAATTATTAATTAAAGACATTAATTGATTATACAATGATTATAAATTGAACTTTTCCTTTTTACCGAGATCTATTTCTTTTAAAATGCATGTAAATAATTAGACCAACATTTTAGTCTATATCCTTATTAAAAAAAACAATGCAAGTACAATTTGGTGCAACGTAGAAACAGGAAGCAGCCAAGGTTGAGGTTGCTACTCAGTAAGGCAGATTATAGTTTTTAAACATTCTTCAAGGCCTGATCAGCATATTTCTTTTTTTTTAGTTTTACATAAATTATGTTTATACATGGCTTTAAAGAACTGTTTATTTTTGTTCCTTTCCTTTTGAATCAATCAAGTAAAAATTGTAAAGTTATTTAAGTCAAGCTTGTACACAATTTAAAGATGACATAATATGACCCCCCCTCCTTTTTTTACCAAACAAATAACCGCCAAAAACAAAAATTAAGAAAACAAACTAACAAAAGTATAAAATAACAACAAAAAAACAAACTAAAATGAATGAAGGCAAACACTGTAATACAGGGTTTCTCAAGTTCCAGTAATGTCAGAGTCACTTCTAACTATAAGAATAATATCTTCGCAGTTACAGTTATTTTCCTACTGCTTGTGGAGTAAAATTGGATGATTTGTTTGCTTTGTGAAAATTCAGTTTGACAGCTTCAAACGTGATAAAATTTGACCTTTTTATTGAACTGGACCAAATCCCTACTTAACATAAAGATTCAGCATCCATTTTTTTAACATGTAATGATATTCCCTTTCTTAATATTTACTGAATTTTACACCACCTTAACACAGAATTGTCAATATTTCGAGTTAGGCCTGGTAGAAGTTACTATAATTTTGATATTATTTGTCGCACTAGAAGTAGTACACTACACTGTCAAAATGTTTTTGAGAAAGAGCAGGTGCGATTTTTTTAATTTGAATTTATTGTCTAAAAGAAATGCACTATGAAAGAACTGTGTTCTCGGGCCAATTACTGTGCACACTATATATATCGCCTTCTGTCGTCTGCTGTTTCAGCGTTACGCATTCTACGTCCCATATAGCAACATTGGTTGATCCTGAAACTCCAAATACTTTGTTAAGCTTCCTCGATATGTTTTTTAATAATGTAGTGGTGTGTAGAGGCGGGTCCTGCCAATTTTTAAAAAGGGGTTCCCAAAACGGGAAAAAGAGGGATTCAAATTTTAATGCATTGATCGTCAATAAAGGGGGGTCAACTCCTGAAACCCCCTCCACTCTCTGGATCCACCGCTAAAAAAAACCACATTTTTGTCTCATATTTCAGTTGTTGGCTCGTGTATCGTCTGAACATGCATGAAGTATTTCCCACTGGATGTGAAGGAACTAACAATCAATCAACATACCACCCCGGTCCAAAGCTGACGTAAACCCCTGTCATGTCTAACGCAATGCAAACATAAAAAATTTTCTACACCGTCTTAATAGAAATTTACATGAAGTGATATGGAACAAACGAATCAGTAGCGGACCCAGTGAGTTTATGACGATGCATGCATTTGAATGGAGACATATGGTTGGACTCCCCATCCACCACCCACCCACCCTCCCCGCTCCATTATCCTGAGTTTCAAACCCTCCTTTTGAATTTTGCTACATCCGCCGAAGAAAATTTAATGATTGTTGAGATAAATGTCATGGGGCAGACACAAGTGAAAGAATAGACAACTTAAGGTCTCTGCCGACAAGAGACAAGCGGTCACGCCGAATAATAAGTTGTTTATCGCCTATCTCTTACCCATATAAATCATGTCATGTTGTTACATATAGTCGTTGTTTGTATATATGTAGGCTATCAGAGGCCATAATATTATGATAACCCCCGCTTTTACCTTGACATACAAACATACACAATGTGAATAGACTTTTAGATCAGGTAAATACTTGATAAAGTTATTTACAAAGCCAGATACTACAGATACGTAACAGTGGTCAATGTATCAAATGCTAGACTTTTAAAAACTAAGCGGAAAACCTATTACCGATAAGTTTTCGAAATGTGCAATGATTATTTTCAAATTTATGAATCTTTCTGAAATAATTTGAATGTACGTCTTGATTTGTTTTCATTGTTTCAGTTAAAGAATACAATCTTTCAGTCGCCCATGTTTTTTTTTTAAATTACATTTAAAATTTAAGAAAGCTTATTTTATGTCCAAGACATACATAACATGTATAATGTATTAAGAATTAGTGCAAAGCTAGCCAGCGTTAATATTCATCAAACTAGACTTAAAAAAACATTCAACGGAGAAAGATGAGTGTATTGAAAAGGCCTATCGAAATAGGTAGAAGAACGTACTCTCTTTATACCAATCTGTGTAAACATTGTATTTTTTTCTTCAAATGTCCTGTACCAAGTCAAGAATATGGCAGTTGTTAACACATAGATATAGGAAGATGCGGTATGAGTGCCCATGAGACAACTCTACATCCAAATAACAATTTATAAAAGTAAACCATTATAGGTAAAGGTACGGCCTGCAACACGGAGCCTTGGCTTACACCGAACAGCAAGCGACAAAGAGCCCCAACAATTACTAATGTTAAACCATTCAAACAGGAAAACCAGCGATCTAATCTATATAAAAATAGTCCATTTCTATGGATGTATGTGTTAGTTTTTGTTAACCTTCTAATCGGTGTTTTTGTTGTTCTGTTCAATGTGTTTCCTCTTATAGTTGTGATGTGTTTCCACAGTTTTAGTTTGTAACTCAGGCTGGCCAGATTTGTTTTCTCTCAACCGATTTATGACTTTTGAACAGCGGTTCACTGCTGATGCTTTATATTGGCATCTGAATATTTTGGAACGTAGGTTGCATCCTAGGATTTCCGGAAGCTTTTAAGACAAAAACAAAACACATCGCACCAGATCATCGCATTTCTGCAATGTATCCAAGTTGTGCTGACTTAAGCATAGAATTATTTTGACAAGATATTTTAACTACTATTGCCTTTATTTGTCCGTCCACGCCTTAAAAAAACAACTGGGGATGATATCAAGGGGGAAATATAAAATCCATCAAACATATAAAAAAAAATAAAAAAAATAGAAACAATAACTGAAAGAACAAAAAACGTCTATAAACTAATCAGAAAAGAAACGACTAACCAACAATAACACAACCAGGCGAAAACTTATTTAGGTGCTCAGAATGGATAATACTATGCTTAATAACTTTATCTGAAATTATTGGGGCCGTTATAATAAAACTCCTTCATAATTTGAAAATCGTAAAAATTCATGAATTAAATCTCTAGACTCCTTCAAAACTTGAAAACTATCAAATACTTTTGGATATTTTCAAATATGAGAATTATAAATTTTGGCGATTAATTATTTGGAGACAAGGTAAATATGCATAACTTTTAAAAGAGAGACATCAAGTTGTTTCCATTCAAATATAACATGACCGGGCTTTAATCAACAACCCCTTGCAGCCCAAAGTACATTCAATCACAAAACAAGTGAGTCGGTTTCAAGGATTCAATAGTTAAACAAGGGAAACAAGGGATAAATGATATCTGGTTGGAGTATCTACGTTGAAATACAAATGATTGAAATCCAACAGGTTAAACAAAGTCATGAAAACGCAATTCTATGATAAAACATGCACACTTCTGACCACTTGATTAGATGTTAGATGCTTTACTGTAACCGTAGATCCTTGATAGAAATGGAGTAAAATGATATTGTATCAAAGTACATAGATTCTCCACCCGCACTATCAATTCCCATGCTCAGTGGACCGTGAAACTTTGATATAGCATTAGAATAAGAAAGGTCATATCATATAGGGAACATGTGTCCTGAGTGCCAAGTTGATTGGACTTAACTTCACCAAAAACTTCCGAGACAAAAAAACGTTAACCTTAAGCGAGACAGACGGGTGAATGAACGAACGGGCAGACGAACGAACGGATGCACAGAACGCAAAACATAATACCACTAAGCGGGGCATAACAATATTTGTCTAATAAAGTGGAAAGTGTTTTTGCCTTTAAGTTCACTTGTACCTTAGTTTCTATCAAGAAATGTCCTTCACGTAAATTTTACATAGACCGGAGTAATATTGCCCTACAAGTCTATCACAGTAGGGGATAAAACACAGTTATACGTCCACCTGGTTCTATGAAGATTAATTAAGACATAATCGGTTAGGATATCAGAGAATCAACATACCCCTAGCTAAGGTCGTCACATTGACACAAAGTTAAGTAAATATTAGCCAAACATTAAACGATATGCCTGATAATTCACGGGTAAGGTAGAATTAGATTCCTTTAGAAATAGAAGATATGGTCTGCGATTACCTATGAGACAAATGTCCAGCCGAAGGTCAAAAGATGCGGATGTAAACACATTTATTGAGTGACCGTACGGCCTTCAACACTGATTATCAGACCTCATACCGTATAGTCAGCTTTTTCTATAAATTGGTTCGTGTGCACTCAACCGACATGATATATTTGCTACTGAACGTTCAGCATAACAAAACCATATATCAAATTGTCATAGCAAAATAACATATAAAGGGAGACTCATTTTATGAGATCTGTTTCTTCGTGTCTTTTTGCGCAAATATTTTGAACTGGTATGCTGTTAAAGATATTAAAATGCATTTCAAATATTATCTTTGCTAAAAAAGATATTTTATACAGTATAATTGCTGTCTCGTCATAATCATCCTATATTTACATCAATAAGTTGTATTCGACACAAGTTATTTCTTACGAAAACACTCAGCTTTTACCTCTGAGCATTGCATAACATATTCTGTTTCGTCTTCCAAGTAAAACTATATGCAAGTCTGTTGAAAAGGGGATTTTAAACTAGTGTACCTCCATCTTGTTTTAGTTAAATAGCTGTTCTCTCAAACAATGTGTGTAGGTTCTGAAACGGCGAATATATATATATATAAAACACACACACACACACCTACACACACACAAAAAAAAAAACCAAGAAAACAGAATACAGAATACAGAATATTTGCAAAGTGACATTAGTTTGAACATCTGATATCTTTCATTTCCCGAAAAATAAGTAATCAATCAGATAAATAACTTTTATGACATAACATTACATTATATGCACATTAAATACTTATACGGATTTAAGACACAAGAAAACTGGTTTATATTTCAAAAGTTGCCTGTTTTTTTTTAATTTCTTAATTGGCTTTTCTGTTTTTGTTTACGCGTAAAAGGCACAGATAGCAATTCCGTTCTCGCTGTTGGCTTAGCGTGTTGCGCAGCAGACGTCACTTTATACGGATCATAGTCATCAATTATCATCGTTCTCGTGCGGGGACGCGCTAATTTTTGTAGGTGCTGGTTAGCCATTGAAGTCAATGCATGTTCCGGTACTTCGGATTCTACTGGACGTTCCGGTTTGAATTCCGAGTGGTATTTCTTTGGTCGAGATAAATCCTCAAGGCGGGAACTTGGAGTACAAACCATTGCGTCAAATGATACCGGTTTTGGTTGTCCCCACCTCGTTTCGTCAGTTGCAAAGGTGTCTTCTCGTATTCTGGGCTGGCTTAGCATATCTATTCTATCTAATGTGCTTTGTCTTGGTAGTCCTGTGGGGATTGACGAAAACACATTTCCGTCAGGTTTAGCTAAAGGCCTTCTAGGAAGTGATAAATATAAAATCCTCCCAGCCGGGTCTCTTTCTAACGTTGATTTTTTTATAGGCGATATTGCTGACATTCTGAAATAGATAAATCTGAACTTGAGAAATATTTGTGTAAAAGAACAAAATTTTAAAGATGAGTTTAAAGATAGAAGAGGGTTTGCATTGAGTATACAGAAAAGAATGTTATTGACCAGAACAATTAATTTTATAATTTATACTACAAATGAAGTGGAATTTATCGTTGGTTAACTCTGAATAAACACAAGGGGAAGTAACTCGTATTAGTCTAGGGGAAATTCAGCTACCGTCATATGTATAGTCTTCTCATGATTTTTAAACATTTAATATAGATACTAAGATAGTAAATGATTTTATTTTAGATGCAAATCTGTACTATTAAACGAGAATACCTTGTTGTGTGTGTCGCTTCTCTTCCTTCCACAATAAATTAATAATCATGCCTCTGCCTCGGTACCATGCAAAGTTCATTTGTAATTTATTGTGTTCAATACATGTATATTAGCAGTTATTTCAGTATTTTTTTATTTATCACGAGCAATGTACATGCTCCATGTCAGGAACCGTAGCATTAGTGCATTTCACAATTATTTTATGTGTTTTAGCCAAAACAAAGGTTCAAAACTTTTTTGATTATATTCTACCTCTTTCAAATAACTTGGAAACGACCCTGACAAGAGTGTTATTGTTTAAATTATACCCGTAAGAAAAAATCTGATTTAATAATAATATCATTTATAGTGTAAAACATTGTTAATATGTTAACACCTCACTGATTGTAAATGAACTAAATTTATATGAGTTAATAGCTATATAATTCATTATCATTTGTTTTGATTTACAATGAAGTATTACATTTAATGAATGTCACAGTTAGCACCCTTTAATTCGTCGCGTTTAATATTTTTCAAGGATACACAAATAAAGTAATTAAAGGCTAAATAAAGAAGGAAAGCAGTAGAGCAATAAACAAATGAAATACAAAAGAAAAGAAAAACATAGCGGATTCTTTGTTATAAATATAATTGCAAAATACAAGATGTTAAAATACCGCAAATTATGTAATTAATTATACGATACAGTAACTTTATTAAAACTCAAATATATATTATTGTACCCTTACCTAATGAAGATGTAACTGAAGGGAGGTGTACTTATACTTGCTAGACAAAATAGCTAACAGTAAATTGAAACGTTTTCTCAGATAAGCGAAATCCCTGAATGAGTAGAACTTTATTACTGTTATATAGCCATTTTGAATTGTTGGTTTGACATGTATATATCCTTCAAATGTCATACTGACGAATTTTTGGTAAAGTATTATACACTACGAGCGGAATGAGGGCGAGTGTGAGGATGAGGGTGAGTTTGAAGGGCGAATGCGAGAGATGTGGGCAAATGAGAGGGTAAGAGCGACAGTGAGGGATTAGAGTAACGGAGAGTGTGAGCGAGGATGAGGCTGACAGTGTGAGCGAGGGCGGGTTTGACAGAGAGTGAGAGTGAGAGTGAGAGTGACGGTGAAAGTGAGAGTGAGAGTGACGGTGACAGTGACAGTGAGGATGAGGATGCGGCTGACAGTGTGAGCGAGGGCGAGGGCGGGTTTGACAGAGAGTGAGAGTGAGAATGACGGTGACAGTGAGGATGAGGATGCGGTTGAGAATGGGGTAAGAGTGAGAGTGAGGGATAAAACTGATGGTGAGTGAGAGCGTGCGATTAAGAGTGAAAGAGAATACGTGAATGACGGTGTTAGAGAGGGGGAGCCAGTGTGAGAGAGGAGGAGTAGATGTGAGTGAAGTGTTATCGGTTATATGAGTGAGAAAAAAGTATGACAGGGAGAGTGAGAGAGAGTGTGCTATTATCTTATCATCCTAAATGCGATAATAATAGACCTTGTTATTAACTAGAGACCTACATGTAAAAGGTATTGTTCATAAAATGACGAGTTTTTCTGTTAAGCATATAAATTTAAAATAGGCGATGATTTAAAGAACTGCTTTTAATGTCTGTGTTATTTCGATAAGCGGTATACTACTGTTGCCTTTATTAATTTTGGTCTCTGGTTGAGAGTTGTCTAATTGGCAATAATACCACCACCTTCTTATCTTTATATTTTATTCATTAAGTCATACATGTTTTTATTGTCTTGCTGAATGCAGTAAAATTAATAGAGCGTTAAGTCGCGAGAGGCTGATATAATGTTTTATGATAATATAAGCAGTTTGAGTCCTACATTAGGTTTCAGCAAATCAACAGTTGGAGTCATACATTATATTTCCGCCAATCAGAAAAGTCAGCAGTTTTAGTCATACATTATGGCTCAGCCAATCAAAGAAGTCAACAGTTGGAGTCATACATTATGTTTCAGCCAATCAGAAAAGTCAGCAGTAAATTGTTTGAGTCTTACATTATGTCTCAGCTAAAGAAAAAGGTCAGCAATTTGACTCAAACATAAGGTCTCAGCCAAACAGAAAAGTTAGCATGATGTATTGATGTATCAATTACTCCTCAGTCAAATAGAAAAGTCAGCTCTTAGAGTCATATATTATGGCTCAGCCAATCAGAAAAGTCAACAGTAAATTGTTTGAGTCATACATTAAGTCTCGGCCAATCAGAAAAGTCAGCATATCAAGCTGATATGTGTTTCATGGGCAAACATACTTCATCTTCATTTTAAGTCGATCATGTCAAAATAGAAGCCCTAAAAGGGTACATGAAAATATTTTAGAAATGTATATATATTGTATATGTTTCGTGATATGCTACATTTTTGTAAGTAACAATATGTTATTTATATCTGGATAACGAAACTGTCCAAATACAATTTCTTCCTGATATTCATCTGACTTACTTGTTAAATTTAAAATTGGCAGTTACCGATCTTGGTTTAGATAATTCATTTATTCTTTCTGTTGCAACTGAAATATAAACATTCACTCAATAAGACAAAGCCTTTAAGGATTTAGTCATGTCAAGGTTACGAATTTTTGTTTTTTCCTACGATACAGGGTGAAATATTTTGTCCAATGTCTCCCACTTTTCTAATCCAAGACAACTTAATATCTCAAAAGTTTATAACCAAAATCTAAGCAGATTCTACATTTCTTATATTATTATTACGAGTCAGCCCTTTCCTGCCATTTTTCCATAAAATCAAATATCTCAAAAAGAAGTTCCATAGCCTTTTTAGCTAATTCTGTTCCTTAACCAAATAAATGTTCTTCTGACTTTCAAATTTAAATACTCTTTAAAAGTATATGAATGGAGACTTGTCTCATTGGCCCTCACACCACATCTTCCTCGTATATCTACATGTTAAAATAAAACTTGCATACAATTATAATCAGATAAACACTTATTGAAATTGAATTTGGCATCTGTTCAACCATATGAATTAAAAGACATCGGCCGATAACGTACCTCTAAAAGGTGAACACCAGATGTATCCAATGTTTGCCGATAGGAGTGTACATTACCCGTTACAGCTTTAACTGGTTCCGTACCCATAGAAATAGAATAACAGAGAGATCGACAACAATAGGCTTAATAGTAGTGTAGTGCTGGTACATACATAATAAACTCATCATTGATACCAGGATTAAATTATATTTAAGCCAGACGCGCGTTTCGCCTACATAAGACTCATCAGTGACGTTCGAATCAAAAAATGTTTAAAAGGCCAAATAAAGAACGAAATTGAAGAGCAATGAGGACCAAAATTTCTAAAAGTTTTACCAAACACTGTGACAGCTATTTTTCGTTACTTCAGCTGATTCCGTATCTTCATTGACCCGAGGTTTGTTGATTTAAGTTGACAATTATAGCAAAACAAGAAATGCCAACACATTGCCTTCATTGTAATATACTAGTCCATACATGTATGTTAGTTTTCACATTTGAATTATTTCATTATTTATAAATCGAGGCATTTTCCCCTCATTGTTGAAGGTCGAACGTGTGCCTATACATCCACTTTATTTCAACATATGACTTTTGGTGGATATGTGTCTCATATGCAATCATACACATGTACCACATCTCTTTATTTTTATATACAAGTATATCGATCATTACAAAAGAGGGACGAAAGACACCAAAGAGACAGTCAAACTCGTAAATCTAAAACAAACTGACAACGCCATGGCTAAAAATGAAAAAAAAACAAACAGAAAAACAATAGTATAAATGACACAACATAGAAAACTAAAGAATAAACAACACGAACCCCACCAAAAACTAGGGGTGATCTCAGGTGCTCCGGAAGGGTAAGCAGATCCTGCTCCACATGCGGCACCCGTCGTGTTGCTTATGTGATTACAAATCCGGTAAATAGTCTAATTCGGTAGGTCAAATTCATGAAAGGGAAGGGGATTGTAGTTACGACGTAAGGAACATATCCGATATCATTTGTGAAACGGTTATTCCATAACGGTCAACCAACTCGTGATGGCGTCCGTAAAATTTACGAAGGGATGATTTCAACTTCACCATTTGGAACTCTTGGTTTAATAGCTTCCTTGTGAGCAGTAACCCTCTATCAAGAAAATCATGATAGGAAATGCAAGCACGGGAATATCGTATCAATTGGGATATATATACCCCGTATGCAGGTGCTGCTGGAATGTTGCTACTTAGAAATGGAAAGTTCACAATTGGAAAGCTGAAATCATCTCTTTTGTCGTAAAGTTTTGTCTTCAACCGACCCTCATTGTCAATTTCTAGATGTAAGTCAAGATATGAAGCCGACTTAACTGTATCTGTAGTATCCTTTATCTCCAATTCGATGGGATAGATGCGATCCACATAGTCACCAAATTTTGAATTGTTTAGTGAAAGAACGTCATCTATATAGCGGAAAGTAGAGTTAAAGGATATTGCTAACTTCTTATCTTTCTTCCTAAGAAGTTCCTGCATACAAAGTCACAATTATAAGAAAGACGCGAATAATGGAAAAGAGAGACGAAATATATTAAAGGGACATTCAAACTCAAAAGTCGAAAAGAACTGACAACGCCATCGCTAAAAAAGGAAAAGAAAAACAAAACAAAACATCAGTACATAAATCACAATATAGAACGCTAAACACTAGCAACACGACCAAAACAATGGTGTCAGATCTAAGGTGCTCTGTGCTCACGAAAGGTAAGAAGATCCTGCTTCAAATTTGGCGCCCGTCGTGTTGCTCGTGCAAGTACAAACCAAGAGAAATCACCAACGATCAGCTATATATATATATATAACATACCTATCTGAGTTGTGCCGTTCGGACCTGGTGCAAATGGTGTCCTGTCAATCCAGTATACAGATCGTCTACAAAAAAACCCCGAAATTTCATAAGAGCAATTGAAATCAGAATCGTAAGCTGTTTAATATTCATATGTTATTGCTTTTGTTCGAAATTCATTCACTTGACTATGGAAACTCTAAATGACTTTAGTAACATACATGTATTATCCGTCGATACCCGTTTTTTTTATATTTATATACCTTGCTAGGTAAGGTAAAACGTTTTGCCTCACGTAATAAAAACCTATTATTAAAAAAAATATATATATACTAAAACGACACAACCCTCTTCCGTTGTCGAGTGGACGTGGCTGGATATATACATTTTCAATTCAATTCAAAGTTTTATTGCCATATAAACTTTACAGCTTGTGACATATAACAACAACAAATAAAGACAATAACTAAGTAAGTCATTATATATATATATATATATATAACAGGCTATTATTTAAACTTGGAATTATTTTTAATTATGGAATTTGTAAAATTTTCTGTGCTGGATTTTTTTTCATAAATTCCATGTTTATTTGGTATAATAATGTTTTGGGCAGTTCATAACACTTTCCATATAATTTATTTTGTATAGATAGTGTTGTGCACAGCACAGTACATTCTATTGAAAATGTACTATCTTCTTTGTAAAAGAAAGTGTTGTGCGCTGCACAGACATTTGAAGTACAGAATAAGCATGGAATTTACTAGAAATTTCAAGCACAAGAAATTATAAAAATTCCATAATTAATAATAATTCCAAGTTTAAATAATAGCCTGTTTTATACAATCTTATACATAACACATTACAAAAGAAATGTACCGCTAAAATAAACTTAGTGTTCAAAGGAACAAGTTTTAGTGCTTACATTTCTGTATGGAACAGAAAAACCAAGGGTATTTCAATTTGATTGTACACTTACAGCCGACATAATACTTTTAAACAGTTTAGATATAGCTTTAGTTTATTTCAATAGCTAATATGCATCAACATGTATAAATGTTCAGTTTTTATTATGATGTGATATGAAAACATAATCATTTATTATGTCCATTTGCGAAACTATATCAATTATAGGGAAATAATTCAAAATCTAAAACTGCATATTTAGAGTACTTTAAACTAGTACTGTATGGAATAGCGGTTTGTCTAGATTAGTACGTTTCATATTTAATACACCAGAATAAATAGCTATATATTAATTAATCTTCTTTAACGCTTCTGATTAAATGATGTGATCATGTTCAAATGATTAAAAATACATTTCTACAATAATAACTTGCAACAAGTGCCTGTCTTAAGCCAGTAATGTCATCTAGTGTTGTCCAATGTAAATCATTTAACAAAACTCTACAATTATTTATCATTCCTATTGTTTCCCTAAAAGGATTAAAACAAAAAAAAGCTCAATTTGATGGTCCGCTTTTCTTTTAGCTCTGAAGATTGCATTGCTTGTACAGATCCAAGAGTAGTGCCAGTTATGCATACAATGTACTAATGCATGCGATATCAAACGTGAAATTCTCATATATAATGAACATATCTTAACATAATAAGTTATAATATACCTCTGATCTCGGAAATCATTATGTAAAGGCTTTGGTTGTGCTAGAACAATAATCCTACTGTATTCTGAAATTAGGAAACTAAGTATTAAATGGACTTCATGTTACTCTTCAACAAATAATTGTGTTGTTAAAACGAAAATGTTAATTGAATTGTAATGACTTAAATCTGTCTAATGTTTAATTGTTTGTATGCTACCTGTAGTGTAATTATTGTAAATGTAATTTTTTGTTTATTCTTCTGCTCTTAGCATTTTAAATTTGATTTATGTTAAAAAGGTTTTAGTTTGGTTTCGCAAAGAAAATATATGTTTAATTTATGAGAAGCTTAAAAAATGGTTTGGAATGGTTGTGCATATTTTTAAATATTAAACTGTTAAAGTGTAATCACGGGCTTTAAGGAATAAAACCACTATTTCAGATTTCCATGTTAAATTCTGCATTGTCGATCAAGATTAATGATTACATTGTCATCAGATAAATTAAGAAGGACTGTATTGGTATCTCAATGACACCACAGTGACTGCATGTCTGTCTTACAATTAAAACAAACAGTATTATGGTCTGTCCACTGTCTTTTTTTTCGAATCTGCAGCGACTATTATGAGAGTCAATCTCTTTTTTTTTAGGGGGGGGGGGGGGCTAAGAAACCACTAATCGTAGAAATAGTTAGTTGTACGCCATTTATGCTCTTTTGAGTAATCAATTGTCTTATATTGAAAATCATACAACATCTTACAGCCACATCTTCTTATTTTTCAATAACACAGGTCCATACTTTTTTCCAACGCAATTAAACGGGTTTAACATTTGATATACATAGCCATACAATTTTGAATTTTAGAAATACAAATAGGACAGCTTATACGATATACATACAACTTCATGATCATAGTTTACGACTGCAACATTGTTTGATTTATTTATTATATTAATTACCTGAAATCTTCATTGTCAATATAGTTATTGTCCTCAAATAAATGTGTTGTTGGTTTTAAAATATAGTTTACACTTTTGTGTCGCTAACGAATTTCAATGATTCGCTGCACATCAATGCATTCATTTTCTTTTCACTTGTTCAATCAGATTAAACCAGTACATAAGTGTGTGATTGTTTTTGTTTCTTGATTGAGTTTCAAATATCATGATTAAGTTTCGAACATTACGTATAAGATTTAAAAGTTAGTTTTGATCTCATATATACATTTCGAAAGCTGTTCGAAAGCTATACAAATTTTGCTTATTCCGGATGCATTGTATAGGTAGCACTCCACAGTTAGGTGTGTAGTTTCGCATTTTGGCCCCTGTGGATTTTTCAAATATGAGAGCTAGTGTGCAATAAAAATCATTTTTGGATAGCTGAGTATTAAAATAGCCTTATTGGGTTTATATGATCATCAAGGTTATGTAATGTATGTAATATAGGCTGTTTTCTGTATGACAGTCCGTATTTGCATGTCCCTACCATACATTGGTCCGGCAATTATTGCAATGTTTTTCCACTTTTTATCGCACTTTTTTGGATTTTACGAAAAAATGAGGCGAAAGACACCCATTTTTTATTTGATCATTAGGAAGATTTAGGAAAACAGTTTCTAAAAAGGTATCACTCAAAGGCATTGAAATTCTAGTTTGATCCAAATTGTGGGGGGAATTGAGACACGTTCACCCCCCTTTTGCCATATTTTATTGTAAATAAATGCAGAATGTTGCCATGGATACAGATAAAAGGAATTTATTTTCACCCTTTTAACTTTTGAAAATCAAATCTATGGAAGATACTGATTACATACATATGCACATGTACAACACAAACAGTTAGGTTAATGTATTAGAAATCCAGGAATAGGAAATGATAAAACATTTTGGGGCTCATTTTTAATTTTATTTTCTAACTGTGGAGTGCTACCATAGCGACTTCATGTTTCCGGCATGGGTTTGTCTCATTGTTAAAGGTCGTATGCTTGCATATTATTGCTTATATCCATTTCTTCTTAACTATTTTTTGTTTTTCTATTTATTGTGATATATGAATGGATAAAGAAAAAGTGGTATAAGCATCGACGAGACAAGAAACCAATGTCTTCGACTGTAGAGCTCAATACTGTGGATTCATTATTATTCGTTGGATACCAATTTCGAGGTTTTCTTGGGTACAGCTGAACCAAGATTCAAACGTTCAACGAATTTCACATTTGCTATAGGCGTCGTATGCAAAGAATGGCATTACAACGAAATAAAATATCCACGAAAATGCAATTTTTCGTCAATCCACAAATAGACATAATCTACATCGACTCTTTACAAATTATAAATTCAAATATCTGCAAACGATTTCAAATCCGAGTAAAGGGGGCAAAACACCTCACCCCTGTTATGAAAGTCGTACGGTGTAAGTTACTTACATCTATACGTTATTCGGTATCTTGCGATAAGTTCTCTCATTGACAGTCATACAACCACTTAGTTTATGATATTTGGAAAATCGCACGAATATGTTAAAATGAAGCGAATATAAAACGAAAGCGTTTTAGGAACAAATATTTATCTACTTTTAAATCATTTAAACTTTGGTGGATAGTTGTCTCTTAGGCAATCAACTACATCATCTCATCTAGAAAAAATAATAAAAATTACTTATTTCTCAGTGAAAATATATTTTTTTGTCATTTGAAATAAGCATACACTGCAAAAACTTCTTAGAAAAAGGGGGTTTTGTTGTGCCTATCATAATTTTGCAATGCCAGCCTATATTTCTCGTCCTTCATTCATCCTCTATCCTCAGTCGTCTTGAAATTGTTTTGAAATATTTGTCACATGACGTACATGTTCACGTGTACGTCATGTGACAAATATTTCAAAACAATTTCATATTAACAACACTGTGACCAACAACAATCAACCCAATCAATCCAGTAATTTTAGAGGGATTTTAATAGGCGGTATGATGCAAAGAATGCCATTATCGGTCAACACGGTCAACATATATCCTACGGACACAACGTGAAAAAAGCCAAAGTTGAAGTATGCATAGAAATATTGACCTCATGACAGGGAAATATAAGACTGACCGATGAAATACATGCTTAAGGTCTTACAAACCAGTGAGTAAAATAAGTTGGTTTTTAAATTAGAAGTGGTAGCAACTTCAAATTCTTTCAGACTGATTTAAAGCACAAGTACCCTCGCACCCCGAATCGGATACCATTCGTAAGAGGTCCGTATTCGATAAAGTACGCACAGATAAATAATAAACAAAAAGTGGGCGTATCTTAATCTTACTTTCGATATGAAGTAAAAAGAAGATGCCATCTGCAATTGTGACAGTCAGGTACATGTAAAGTTAAACTGTTTATTTAAAAAATGATTCGAATTTTAATCCACTAAAAGGTAGGCGTCTGATTTATTATCAAGGTAAATAAATATTCAGTTTATAAAAAAAAACGTATGGCCCTATATATCTTGCTATTTTAAAATCCATTGACTTTTTGACATTTGTTGCAATCAAATACCAAAAAATAAAACTTTTTGAGGGAACCGTAGTCATGAAGACATTAACTAATTGACAAATAATTATGTACTGAACATTCAAATGATCATGCATGACTGTACTTGTTCGTCAATAAATCTCTAAATAAGTAAACAAATGCATTTAAAGTCAACAATCAAGGTACATTTATTTTGTAATTTGAACTTTTGTATATAATATATTTTTTCAACATGTACCACTTTTAAAATTTTTAATGTGTAAAAGCTTAAGATTGTCTCTTCTGAAAAGCTAGAGGCTTTTTTCATATATATATTTTTCCAAACTTAACATCTGTCTATATGTTTTAGATACTGAGAAATGAATAAATAAAAAAAACACAGGCAATAAAAAAAAAACACCAGACAAACCCAAATAAATAAAGTATAGTAAACTGTTATTATTGAAGAAAATCTAGTGTTTTGTCTATAAAATGTTGAATAAAAAAAATTATACTATTTACAACTTCCCATGTAAAAAAAATGATCAAATTTCATATGGAATATGATAGTTTGTAGATTGTATATCCTAGTCCGAGATTAGTCTGACGTCCAACGGCTGTTTTGCCAGACAAGCTGGAGCCGTGGGTGGGCCCCAGCCTGTCTGACAAAACAGCCGTTGGACGGCAGAGTAATCTCGGACTATGTATATCCTAGATCGATTCAATTTTAGAACGGAAAGTGAACTTTATAGTAGTTTTTCCACGACTTTAATTTGTGGATACAGAAGTAAACAAACCCAAAGTTGTTTTTTGTTTATATCAAAAGTAAAAAATGTATAAAAAAAAACCCGATAAAACTGTTGCATCGATACCGGTAATTATACCAATTCGTCATATTTTTCATTTTTACATTGATTTCAGGGACCTAAAGAATAAGGACAGCGGGATAGATATAAATATACCTGTCTATAAAGAAATAAAGGGGTTACTACACTCATCATGGGAGTTCTATGTAGTAGTTGTATCTAATCTGCAATATTTTAAATCACCAAAGCATAAAGACAATGATGTTGTACAGTTTATGGTAAGTATATTAACCTCATGGGGGAACAAAAAAGGGAGTAACATTTTCCCGATTGAAAATATGTAAATAGGTTGGGAAAACTATCAGAAATGTGTGATAAGGTCATTAAAGTTCCCAACACTTAATGTTTATATAAAAGGACTGTATTTTTTAAAAGCCGAATGTCTTGCTGTAATTATATATAATATCCTTTGTTTTTTTTAATTACTAGATGAAATGTGTTTAACCCATTAATCTAGGTAATATGCACACATATTTAAATAATTTTAGTTATAACACTAAACTTGGATCTCATGATCTCTTAATCTTTGTTGAATTTCTACATTATAAATGTACTATTAATTCAATAGGTGCAAAAGAGACAAGCAGACTTTGAAACATTACATGCAAAGTTAACAGAAAAATTTCCTGCCACAATTCTGCCCTCGTTGCCAAAGAAAACATTAATAACATCTGAGAATGCTGTAAAAGAGAAGAAGTTAACATTGGAGAAGTTTTTACAGTTCATTGCTGTCACAAACAAATTAGTCAATTGTTCTGTCTTTCTTGAGTTTTTAGGTAAGTACAATTTGTTTGATGATCTAGATTTTGAGTTTTGTCAAATAACTTGAATTTTACAAAAACATTAATTAGGTCTTGGCTATCCCCTTAAAAAGGAAAAAAAAATCCTGCTCTTTTTTCTCTAGTGGTGTTCATGTTGCTCAGTTTTTATGTTTTTTTTATCTACCTGATATAGTATTCTATTGTGGTCTTTTCGTTTTTTTTTCTCCGTTTTTTTGTGTTGCATCGTCTGTTTTCTTCGACTTTTTGAATTTTCATCTGGTATCTTTCGTAAATATATATATGTATATATAGCAGATATTAAGAATGAACGATTTTCTTGACTAGTTTCAATCAATTTAGCTAATTATACAGCTGTGTATAACAAAATTGGCCATTTGTAAGCTAGTATCATATTGCCACGCAAGTTTAGATTCATCTACAAATTTTTTAGCAAACACCGCAGTTACTAGGTTTACATGATGTGTGCCTTTGTTTGTGTGTCTGTCCTTATAGTTTAAAGGAATCGATCAAATAATTATTAGTATTCCTGTGAGACACTTATAAGAGGGGGAGGACAGGGGTACCCTTCTCCCTTCTCCCACCTCTCTTCTCCTTTCTCCTACCCATCTTCTCCTTATTTTATTTTTTTTAATTTACCGGAAAAAAGAGATATTTTATTTTTTCATATTTTATTTTTTTCTCAAATTTTTCTCCTTTCTCCTACCCCCTTTCTCCCTGTCCTCCCCCTCTTATAAAGCAGACTCTTATTTGTAGTAACTGCACTTATTTTAATTGTAGGTGTAAATGCAATAAAAGCAGGAAAGTTCCGAACGGAAGTTGACGAAACGGATGATAAAGAGACAACAGACGCAGTTGATAAAGAAGATGACAAAGACGACGGAGAACAAGAACAGGCGAGGTAAGTCTGCATGTGCACTACTGACTGAAAAGAGGGAAGAAAATTGAAGTAGATTTTTCAATGAATCGGTCCAATTTAGACCTCACTATAAAACGCTTGACTTGTTATCAAGTGTTACTGTGTTTTTCGTATTGTTGGGTTGCTCTCTTCGCTTTGACTTTCAAACGAATTTTTTAAGACTGTTCGTACTACAAACTACTATTTGTCAGTTGAAGAAGGTTTACTTCAAATTCAATACACTATTTGTTAGTAGATATAAGAAGATGTGGTATAAGTGCCAATGAGACATGTCAAGTAAACCATTATAGGTCAAGGTACTGTCTTCAACACGGAACCTTGGCTCAGACCGAACAGCAAGCCTTAAAGGTCTCATGTTTTTCTTAATTTACTCTGTCTTTACAGTGACATGACGTGTTCAGTGACGGCATATATTATATATGTGTTTAATGTGTCTTTACAGTGACATGTTTGGTGATGGTATTATATATGTTAGATATGTGTTTATTTTGTCTCTACAGTGACATTTGCGGTGATGGTATATGTTAGATATGTGTTTATTTTGTCTTTACAGTGAAATGTTCGGTGATGGTATATGTTAGATATGTGTTTATTTTGTCTTTACAGTGAAATGTTCGGTGATGGTATATGTTAGATATGTGTTTATTTTGTCTTTACAGTGACATGTTTGGTGACGGTATATGTTAGATATGTGTTTATTTTGTCTTTACAGTGACATGTTTGGTGACGGTATATGTTATATATGTGTTTAATTTGTGGTGACGGTTTATGCTATTTATGTGTTTACTTTGTTTTTACATGGACATGTTCGGTGACAGTTTTTTTATATATGTGTTTAATTTGTTTTTACAGTGACATGTTCGGTGGCTGTATATGTTATATGTTTTTAATGTTCGGTGACGGTATATTTTACATTTGTCTTTACAGTGACATGTTTTGTGTCGGCATATGTTATATGTGTTTATTTGTCTTTACAGTGACATGTTCGGTGACGGTATATTTTACATTTGTCTTTACAGTGACATATTTGGTGACGGTATATTTTCCATTTGTCTTTACAGTGACATGTTCGGTGACGGTATATTTTACATTTGTCTTTGCAGTGACATGTTCGGTGACGGTATATTTTATATTTGTCTTTACAGTGACATGTTTGGTGATAGTATATTTTACATTTGTCTTTACAGTGACATGTTTGGTGACGGTATAGATGATGACGATGAATCAGATTTATTCGCAACAGACATGTTCCCAGAAGATACGTCAACAAACACATTCTTCCAAGGTACGTAAACAATATAAGTTTTAAACAATACATATTATAAATATATATGTCAGGAATTATCATATATGATTCTTTTTTACATTTTTTTTTATCCTAATAATGTTTTGCGTAAGCATTATTGTTTTCTTCTTTCCGCAGTGTGATATGAACTCCTGATTCAATAACCTAGACCATTCTTCCAAATAGGCGCTATATATAACATTTAGCTTTTGTTAGTTGATTAATGTCTTATCTCGTTGGCTTTATCTGGGGTTAATCACATATGAATGAATGCCACGCAAACAACAGATTCAGAAATGTATTGCTGCTTACCTTAATTTAGCAAATATAATGACTTACAATAAAAGAAAAATGTTCGTTTCGAAAAGCTCAAAAGTATACAGTTTTCAGATAAACGCCCTCTTTTCAATAATCATAAATCCGCCCCTAAAGACTGCAATATTTGCAGGGTAAAGACTTTACTTAATTATTTTGTTTTTCCTTTTAGAGGACACCAAAATATTTGACAATCCCGACCTGAGAGGTAGTATAGAGGATGGAGAGGAAAGTGATTTATTTGTTCCTGGTTCTAATATTCCCGCCATAATAACAAACACTATACGTGTAGCAGTCGAGGACAATTCTGATCTTCTACAGTGAGTTTGATTTTTCCCCACTTTTTGAATTTACTTTCTACTAGGAAAATTTTAATTGTCTTGTTTTTATACATGTATACAATACAATTTGTCTTAACATCCTTGTTAACAACAGGGTTTCTATACTATACTATGACTGTACTGTGACGAACCTACGATTGTAAGTTATGTTGCGTAGTCAATTGTGTGCTTGTAATTATAAAAATTAGAATAAGTTTTGCATTTTTTTTAAACTGAATTTTATTGACTATTTTTATTATTTAACGTTATAAGATGGTCTGAATGAGAGGACCTTCATTTAAGTATTCTTAAACACTTTTGGTGATGTTTCCCTTCTCTGTTATTTTACCATAATTATTCTCAAATAATTATATTTTGAAACCCTATTTTTTTTTCTAGTTTTACATTTCATGACCCCATTTTTCTACTTTCTTGATTACTAGTATATGGCATTTTTCTCTGATCTTAAGTTTTTCGGTTCACTGCAGTATTGACCTATTATTATCCTTATTAACCCCAACTAGAACCACACATTGTGTTATTGTGCTTTTCTTTATTTGTAGAATCGAGGATGATTTAAATAGATTTCTAAATGTAGAAGAACAAAAGAAAGACATAGACGACAGTAATAAAACCAATCTAAAACCAACACAAAAACAAAAGCCAACAACTTCACCGAAACCTTCAATTTCACCTAAACCAGGACTAAGCGTTAAACCTGCATTGCCCACCAAACCAGTATCGACAACAACGAAACCGGAAACGAATATAATTAGTGTATCTGAATCAGATGTTCGAAAGGAATCTAATAATTCCCCAAACGAAGTTGATTCAATATCAAAAACTACCACCCCTTCTAGGCCCCCGATTCCTAAGAAACCAAGTAAACCATCAATCGTGACAGACGATAAAATATCAGTTAAGACTGATAGTAATGGACAAAAGTCACGTGAGTTACAGTCTTTGGAAACTAACGATATTTTACAATACATCGAAGCTAACACTGAACAAGAAGACGAAATTGACCTTTTCTCGTGAACTGATTTAACTTTAAGCTTTTTCAATGTTTTTTTGATAAAATATTGTATGTATCGTTTGACTTGTTTAACATTTTTTACTCAGTAAAATTGAGAATGAAAGTGGGGAATGTGTCAAAGAGACAACAACCCGACTAAAGAGCAGAAAACAGTCGAAGACCACCAATGGGCCTTCAACACAGCGAGAAATCCTACACACGAAGGTGGGCTTCGGCTGGCCCATCATGAAACAAAGTGTGCACTAGTTTCTTGTGTATAATTCGGAGTTTAATATGGCGGCCATTATAACTGTACTAGTATAGATATCTGTTAAGGGCCAGCTGAAGGACGCCTCCGGGTGAGGGAGTTTCTCGCTGCATTGAAGACCTATTGGTGACCTTCTGATAAATTTGTTATTCTGCAAATCAGGTTTTTTAAATGGTTTGATACAGATTTTGAGATAATCTCTGATATATAATTGATAAATAAGATAGAGTTGAAGATGTAAATTCTTTATTACAATAAATAGATTTCAACATATATACAGAGCATACGATATGATATATACATGTAGTACTTGAAATCATATATATATATATATAAATGGAACTTTTGTGTTGGTTAAGAAAACAAAAATTGGTTTCACATGCAGTTTATTAATTGGAACTCAATTAAAACTGTCATTTTACTCAAAATCTCGGAAGGGATCTCCTCTACCATAGAATGAGGTAAATTCTGAGCTAGGAACTTTAAAGTGGCCGATTTTCTCTTCGCTGTTTCGAATTCTTGGTTGGCTAGTACGTTTTTCGTTTACAGATGGTACAATGTCCGTTATTAAATTTTTCACCATATCATCTATATTCCGATATGTGAAAGATGGCATGAACTCGATGCAAATGTCTTCAGGATTTGTTCGTCTAATTGAAAATGAATCTTTTTCGGAGAAAAAAGCGCTGAATTCGTCATCGTACGATTTAAATCCTCCCGAAGAAAATCCAGGCGTGCAGTGTGCATAGTAATCATATCTTTTGTCGTTTCTTTTTCTGACGTCATAATCTCGTTCACGTCTCGCATGCTCTGCTTTGTAATCTCGCTTTTTCTCGTACTTTTTTGCCCGACGATATTTTTCCATTTCTTTTAGTTCCCTTTCATGCATGTTCCTTCTATCTTTTGATTTCAGGACCTCGTAAGAATTAGTTATGTTTTTGAACTTTTCTTCCGCCTTTGGGTCATTATTTTTGTCAGGGTGTAAAATTTTGGCAAGAGATTTGTATGTTCTTTTAATCTCTTCTTCCGAAGTTCCAGGTTTCAATCCAAGAACTGCAAAATGATTGACTCCCGGATTTGTCATTTTCCTTTCTGAAAGATAATAAAAATGCTTTCGTTTTAAATCTATTAAGTCCATGGAAAGGACGTACATGTACCCCCTTTCTAAATCATGAAACCGTTATCTAAACAAACCAGTCTGATTGAAATCCAACCTCTTAGCGCTCTCGTTTTCTGAAATGTCGCGTATATCAGAAAACGGGAGCACTGAGAGGTTTGATTTTAATCAGACTGTAAACAAACTATCTTTTTCAAGTCATACACTAGATTTTACAATTTTTTTTCTAGCACAGCAAATTTAATAATTTGTATTCGTGCGGGTGCGGGAATTTATCGCTGCATTGAAGACCTATTGGTAACCTTCTGCTGTTGTCTGTTCTATGGTCGGGTTGTTGTCTCTTTGACACATTTCCCATTTCCATTCTCAATTTTATGTTACCATCGCCTTATTTCTAGTACATATAATGGTAATTAGAGTTTAATCCATTTAAATATGAGGGGTGTTTACTCGAGATGTGTTTGTTTGTTATAATCTGAGTGATTGCTGGTCGTTTAACGTCCAGTGGCAAATATCGCATGCATGTTTACGACGATGTTCATCTTAGAAAAAAAAATTTCACTGTCACCAAAGGGATCTTGAAGAGAACCTCAGTGAACTGATAAATATATAATATTTGTATCTAAAAATACGACAAAAGACAGGATTTTGTTACAGTGTCCGGTTAAGAGGGACCAGGGGGATCGGGTCAGCTGTGGGGGATCCAGAAATTTTCAAAGGGAGGGGGCGCTCTAGTCATGTCTCAGTGATTCCTTATACAATCAAACAATTTTTTCGAACAAAAGGGGGGACCGGGCATCCTGCGGACCCCCATCCCACCTAAATTAGCCCATATCGAGCTGCTTTATACATGCATATCATAAAGGCATAGAACTGAAATATGTATCACTCCAATTGCCGGTGAGTTTGCCATTCCCCCCTCCTTTTTTTTTTAGTTTGAATAGTATTTATTGGAGGAAATTATAACAATAAAGAAATACATGCAAAAAAGTTTTGAACAATTTTCACAATGATCCTTGATCTCGTCTGTGTTAGGCATTTATTTATAAACGTTACCCGTGAAGGCTTCCATTTTTATAGTAATGCCATTATCTTTAAATTTCAAATCACTAATTCCATTTTATTTATAAGATAACTTGAACAAATGTACACCTCAATCATCACAGTATGGTAAAAATAAACAGTGGCGGATCCAGAAATTTTCCTAAAGAGGGGGGCCCGCTCCAGTCATGCTTTAGTGATTCCCTATATAATCAACCATTTTCCCCACAAAAAAGGGGGCTGCCCCCCTGAAAAACCTCTAAATCCGCCTCTGATACATGTAATACCTTCACTAGAATGTCTTAATAAATTTTAGTAAAATCAATTTAGTCAGAAAAAACGAAAGTTTACAATGGTCAATTAACCAGGAATAAACATTAATACACATAGTTTTAAATATGTATATGAAATGCTTATTTACCTGCATCAGCCTTTTGGGAAAACGTCACTGAAAATGAGCACTGGTACGGTAACAGAATTATTACGCACCATACACACAAATGCGTAGTTCGTCAACCGTTATTTTTATTTACCTTATTTCCCTTAGCAACGCACACAGGTATAAAATAGTAGAGGTTAAATCGGAACGACAACAACAGTGTATACGAGTTTATTTGTACTAGACTATAAAATCGAGAAAGAAAAAATATTGTAATTTAATTTGTTATATTTGTTCTCTTAATAGAGGAAATAAAGAAATGAATGCATTAAAGAAATTACAGCAAATACGCGCACATTTTTAATAATATGGATGAATTTCTTCCTTCAAAACTACCGGGTTTTATAACACCAAATTTAAACATTGAAATAAATTGAGGTAACATTATTTCTAGCAAAAATACCCAGGGTAATTTCTTGTGGAACATGTACCGTGACGAGGCAACAATAATATCTTTAGTTATATTAATTATAAACAAAGATTCATAATCCCCGACAAACGTCCAGCTGCAAATATTTCAAGTCTAATGGCGGGAACACATTAACTTTTTATCGAATAAGTAAAGGTTTTGCACATAAGGTCCTCCTCGGTGAATGAAGGGAGAAAAAGGTAAGGTCCAGACTAATATAACATATTAAAAAGTGTATTTTGGATTGGGACATAACATTAACAATATGTCACCAGTTGACCCCTCAAAGATTTGTTGTTACATAGTGATGGTTCATGATCGTGCTGACTTCTTTATTCTATTTTTTTTTTCATTTATCAGTATAGATTATACTCAAATATGTCATATTTTCGCTTTTTAATGTTTTGTTTTATAGCTCTTAATCATACGATAAACAATACCGTCAGTTTGTTAATTTTGATCTCACTATTATCATATTGGGTCAAAATATTAACTACTGCAATCATAAAATTAAATGGATAAGAGCAAGGATTTGTATTGTAACTATACAAATTCTTGATAAGAGTAAGAGAACAATAAAAAAAATTATTACAGAATATTTACCAAAAAATATTTCGCCAAAAAAAACCTAGAAAATCGAAAATATTGGGAGGGGGTCCTATTCCGCAAGCGCCTGCGGTGTGTTGATCTATACCAAGGTAAAAAAAAAACGCATTTGACTTCTGTTATTATTTCTATACAATTGATGATACGTACGTTAGTAACTGAAGTATTGCAAATGCGCCCGACTTTTAATCCACTTCTATTTTGTCCTCCTTCCCAAGAGGAATCGGTAATCCTCTCTTCCTTTGTTCTTGTTCCCAAGTGGAACGACAATACAATATGAAAGGGACACAGCTGGTATGTTGCTCGCCTTTCGGTAAACCTCTCTTCTTTGTCCTCGTTGCCAAGAGGAACAACAATATCATAGTTACGCAATAAAGGGACACAGTTGGTACATTGCTATGGACGTCACAATAGGAACGTTTTAATGATACATGCATCACGTATATATATATATATATAATTTAAAAGTAAAAAACACAAAAAAATGTAGCAGAAATACAAAAATGCGGGGATCCCAGATGTGGAACGTGCGAAATGCTAGAAGTGGGACAAAGTAAAACTCTGAAATCCGGCACAGTAATCAAACCGAAAAAAAGCATGAACTGCAAATCGGAAAATGTCATTTATTGTGCAACCTGTCCCACTTGTAATAAAAACTACATAGGTCAAACAAATAGACTAATTGATAGAGTGAGAGTTCATAAACAGCAGATAAAAGACCCGTCAATTCGAACTTCTCCCTGTTCTGAACACTTTGACCGATGTGGAAAGGGAAAATTTAAAATATATCCCTTTTTTCAGATGTGGACCGAAGATAAAATTCCGCGTGAAGCCAAGGAACAATATTTTATTGAACTTTATAAGCCCACACTAAATAGGAAGTGAAATTCGGTCCGTTAATAAAATTCCGTAAGATATATACAATTACCGCATGACGTTACTTTAACGTAACGTCACAAGTCGTTACTATAACGTAACGTCACAAGTCGTTACTATTAACGATAACAATTCTGTCTGATGAACCGCTGGAGATGCGGTGAAAGCGCTAACAGAAACAATGTTCGATTTATGATGTGATTTTTTGTGTTTTTTACTTTTAAATTATATTTTCTGTACCAAGGACTTTTTATTTATCAAAATATATATATATATATATATATATATATATGGGTTGCATCTCGCAGACATATTGAAGAATCAAATTCCAATTTGAATATGATTCCATAAGATTGTTAATTTAACTTTAATGTGTGCCTTTGATGCACGATACCTTCACACGTGTATGATAGCGTTAAACATTTCAAAATTTAAAATAAGCACTCATTCAATATACAAATTACAACCTACATTATTAATATCGATCTTGTCTACCAAATAAAAAAATAAAATATGATATGATTGCCAAAGAGACAACTCGCCACAAGAGACCAAAATGAGTAAAAGAAGCCACGGTACGTCTACTACAAGTATATTTTCCCGGTTTCTTTTTTTTGTCTTTTTAACTGTATAGCGAAAAGAGTAGAAGTTATCGATTCGTGATATCTTTTCACTACCTGCACACATCCTCACACACAAACCAAAAACCCAGAATGAACATCTTTGTGTATCTTTTTAATGCTGTTCTTCGTCTCAAGGTGAAGATTTCCACATGCAGTATAATATCTCGCGCAATGGAAGTTCAAAACGATCACTTTTTCTCGTTCGAGCGGGATTATTTCCAAGATGTCAAACAAGTTTCACATCAACATTATATTTGCAATCTTAAGCTTATAACAACAACATATCTTACATTTCGCAAAGAAAGCTTTCAGTCTAATTTACATGTATTTTCTATAAATTGTTATTGGCTTTGAAGTATCAGTTACTGCGAGTACTCTCAAATCTGTACTTTGTGTCTAGTGTTTTGATGGATGTATAAATACTCTGCCACGTCCGGTTTAAGTTCTATTAGCTGTTTTTTTGCTTTGTATCGAATTCATGAATTAAGTTTTTTCAACTTATTTTTTGTCAGGGTATTCTGCTTTACTGTTGACTGTTACACCACAGTCCCAGGTGAGGAGAGGGTTGGCGCCTTTAAACATATTGAACCCGCCACATTCTTTAGACCCACCCCCTCCATTTTTTTTTCTATATGTACTACCAGTCCAATTCAGGAGCCTGTGTTCTGATATAACAATTTAAAAAGCAAACTAGTGGAGTGCTATTTAAAATAAATCATGTTGCTATTGATTTTTAAAATTGACAAATTCTAAGATTGAAATGTCTTCTTCAAATTAAAGTATTATATTTTGTGATACTAGAATTGTGTAGCAATGCAATAGATTGATATAATATTTGGTTTTCGTGTATTTACAAAAAATACCAACTACAATTAAAGATAACACATTATAAATGCTAATTTTTTTTATTCATTTAAGGGCTTAATTACTCCATAGATATAAGTTAGCCATTTTTTTTTATTCAATTGGTATTGACTTCACATATATTAGATAGCCGGATAAGCTGATCCTATTTGGGAACCAGATTTATGGGCGACATCCCATGTCTGTATCCTGATGTTGTGTCCAGCCATTGTGAAAGAACAGATAGCGTTGGGTTTTGTAAGGGCACACACAGAATATAGGGCAAGGTCAAATTCAGGGCTTACTCGCATGAAGAATGAACCTTTTGTCTTCATCTGGCCATACCATGTGAACTTTGCACCCATGATTTCTGGCTGAAATATAAAAGAATAGAATTTGTTAGATGGGACGATTGACACGGGGGTTTTTATCTCAGTTCCCATTTTTTAACCCCAAAAAGGCTAGCGTATTATTCCCCTTTATGAAAGAAATCAAGATTTCTAGAAATATCCCATAAGCATTAGTGTAATATAAATATGTAATTTAAGAATTCATGAAATGATGAAATGCAATCATGAGTATTACTGTTGATTGCATAGTAAATCATAGTGTCAGAATCTAAAATGAACATGTAGTGTTTTTATTCATAGTTTGTTACCTTGGTAACCAAGATGAAAATAACGTAACGTCATTGGTCAATTTTCTATGATTGTTTATGGTAGCAGTACACAGTTAGGAGTTTAGTTTCGCATTATGGCCCCTGGATTTTTCAAATAGGAAAGTTATTGTGTAATAAAATTCCTTTTTAGACAGATGAGTGCTAATTTAGCCTTCAAAGATGGTTTATAAGAGCATCAAGATTATTTTTTACATGTTTTATGGGCTGTTTTCTGTTTGACAGTCCGTATTTTCATAGCTAGACCAGCAATCGGTCCAGAAATTAATGTACTGTTTAACACTCTTTTTCTACACGAAGTTTTTGACGCAATTTTACAAAAAAATGAGACGAAAGACATATGATTTCCATTGGATTTGCTGAATGATACATGTACACAGTTTCAGAAAAGGTATTACTTCAGGCGATTGAAATTCTACTTTTAGCCAAATTTTGGGGAAATATGTGACATCTTTTCCCCCCTTTTTTCAATATTTTATAACAAATAAATGCAGATTGTTGCCATGGATGCAGCAAAAAGAAATTATATTTTACCATTTTATATACTGGAAATAAAATCTATGAAAGATTCTGATTACATACATATGCCCATATATGACACAAACAGTAAGCTTGGTATTGCAAGAAAGCAAAGAAAAGGGATGGTAAAATTCATAACGGCAAATTTCAGTATTTTTTCCTAACTGTTTAAAAAATGCTTAAAACTCATTAGATTCGGCGTAAAATATAGTATAATAATATTCATTCATTCAATGACAATCATCCGTAGGATAGATGTAAAAAAAAACACCGAAAAAGTTAAACAACACATGCTGGTATAAAAATCAAATATATTCATGAGTGCATTAACAAATTAATTCTTAACGCTTAACAAGAAACAATTAGTTCGAAATTGAAAGTTATCTTTTATTTTACTTACATCAGCCTTTGAAACCCATCCTTGGTAGTCGAGGTTGCCCTTTTTCTCCTCTAAATAAAACTGGATCCAACTGTGAAATCCGGAAACAGTTCCTCTTGTTTCTCCGACCATAGCGTGCTCGAATCCGCTGCTGTCTACTGCAGTGCCGCTGCTGCTTGACCTTGGATAAAGGTTAAACCATAACTCTTTTAAGACATCTTTAAAGTCAGCTTCTCCGGTCACATGTCCTGGAACAAACACAAATATAGTTTTATGTGCTGTCTTAAATAATCAAATCAGGAAGACTCTTTCTGTAAGGAATCACATATAATGGACCTTTATACAGTGGCGGATCCAGGGCATTACGGGGATTGGAAGCCTCCTTTTTGTGACGATCAATGCATTTGAATAAGGACATTAGGTTGGACCCCCCTTTCATCCTGGGTTAGGAAACCTCCTTTTTTAAAATGACTGGAACTGCCCCTGAATATATGAAATTTGTTTTAATTTCATTTTTTGTTATTGGTGCGAGTTATTTTGCATCATGAATTAGTACACCACTTCCATTTGTATCATTTACAAAGTGACCATCTATTTAAATTGTGTTTAAAGAGTTGCAGGGAATGGAACAATCAATTTCGTTATTTCGTGTGTTTGTTTGATATTTTGTTTCCCATGCCACTTTCAGCGCAATATGCTATACCATCCATGGAGGCGAATAAACAAAAAAACAAACGAACAAACAAACAAACTATCAAACACACTAACCATTGTTTAGTAGATAATCATAGGTCAGCTTCATGACTTGTGTCTGGAGAACGGTAGTCAGGAAATCTTCAATCTCAGCCCATTCTGCAGTCGTCAGCTCCTCCGTCTGTCCTATATTTCTATTATAGTTATCTAATAAAGCTATGAATTTCTGGAAAGTTGGTTTTGAGTTGAAATGGTTCTCATTGATGTAAGTGAATAATCTGAAAATGGATATCAAATATGGAATGCTTCGCCAAATGTAAGTTGTGTTATATTATTGTAAAATGCTAATTAGTGGTTGTTGGTTGTTGCACAATTGTTTTATTATACTTCTGAATCACGTTAAAATGCCATAATTTGATTGGCTAATACGAGGGTGCTAATTAACTCTTTCACATGGCTGTGCGGGTGACAATGTTTTCTCGGGGTAACAATCTGCTCTATCACCCTCTCAGCTATGTACATGCATCCGATCCATGATAGTTCTTAATATGCGTTAGTGGGTCTTACTTACTGTTGAAGGCCGTGTTATGAAATATAGATGTAAAACTTCTATGTCATTTGGTCTCTATAATTATTCGTTAAGATAATACAATTTTCTGAAAACAAAAAATGGCTGCATGCACATAGGTGTCAAGATAAGCTCTTTTGAAAGGAGTTTGTTTTTTTAGGATTGTGAAAAGAGTTGATATAGCATACGTTCTTATCATGAATCACTCCCTCCACTTTCAGTATTTGCTTTTACACACACAAAAATAAAACTAGTCTACAAAAAGAAACATCCGTTTTAAATAGGCGCTTGGTGTATGAATACGCTTACATATTTGAATGACCTACTTGTTTGGTGCCAAGTCATTAGTTCCACTAGAGGTTGTTTGCCCTTGGAAGTTATGGATCATATCCAGTAAAGACACTTTGTTCACGTCGCTGTCCCATAGCTGTTGTGCAAGGCAACTCAGATCACATCCTGGGTTAGAACCGCCGCCTCCTGTAACAATAAAAAGGTACAATTCCAGGGGTGGATCAAGGGGGTCCGGGGTTGGAACCTCCCTTTTTTGGACGATCAATGCATTTAAATGGAGACATGCAGTTGGGACCCCCCCCCCCCCCCCCCCCCCCGCCATTTCCCTTTGTTCTGGGTTAGGACCCCCTTTTTTAAATGGCTGGATCCGCCCCGGAATTCATATCAAATTCGGGCATATAACCTGCCTCTCTTGTTACAATAAAAGCAAATGTACAAGTAGACAACTCTTATCACCACATTCTGTAATTAATTACAGGCAACACATATCAGATCCTTGGATAGAATCTCAAATTCCTGTAACAATGAAAACACAGGGCTAATGTCAATGAGACAACATTCACTGAACATAACAAAGAGATGTGGTAATATTGCCATTGAGACAACAATTCATTTACTAGTACCATGACAAAGAGATCGCGACGACTATCTACAATAACTGATTGCCAATGGGACAACTATATACTGATTGCTAATGGGACAACAATTTATACTGATTGCCAATGCGACAACTATCTCTGTTTGCCAATGGGACAACTATCTAGTATTGATCATTCAGATCCTGGGGTGGAATCTCCGCTTCCTGTAACAATGAAAACACATGGCCAATGTCAATGAGACAACTTCCACTGAACATTACAAAATGATGTGGTATAATTGTTATTGAGACAACAATTCACTTGCTATGACAAAGAGATATTGTATGATAGACAACGCGACAACTATTCAATGATTGCCAATGGGACAACTATCTACTGATTGCTAATAGGACAACAATCTACTGTTGCTAATGGGACAACTATCTACTGATTGCCAATGGGACAACTATCTACTGATTGCCAATGGGACAACTATCTACTGATTGCCAATGGGACAACTATCTACTGATTGCCAATGGGACAACTATCTACTGATTGCCAATGGGACAACTATCTACTGATTGCCAATGGGACAACTATCTACTGATTGTCAATTGGACAACTATCTACTGATTGCCAATGGGACAACAATCTACTGATTACTAATGGGACAACTATCTACTGATTGCTAATTAATGGGACAACTATCTACTGATTGCTAATGGGACAACTATCTACTGATTGCCAATGGGACAACTATCTACTGATTGTCAATGGGACAACTATCTACTGATTGCCAATGGGACAACTATCTACTGATTGCCAATGGGACAACTATCTACTGATTGCCAATGGGACAACTATCTACTGATTGCCAATGGGACAACTATCTACTGATTGCTAATAGGACAACAATCTACTGATTGCCAATGGGATAACTATCTACTGATTGCCAATGGGACAACTATCTACTGATTGCTAATGGGAGAACTATCTACTGATTGCCAATGGGACAACTATCTACTGATTGCCAATGGGACAACTATCTACCGATTGCCAATGGGACAACTATCTACTGATTGCTAATAGGACAACAATCTACTGATTGCCAATGGGATAACTATCTACTGATTGCCAATGGGACAACTATCTACTGATTGCTAATGGGACAACTATCTACTGATTGCTAATGGGACAACTATCTAGTATCGATCATTCTACTAATTGTCAATTAGACAACTTATTACAGGGAGATGTAGTATGATTACCAAAGGAATAACTATCTTTACTGATCGTAATGGACTAACTATCATTCTGATCGTAATGGGACAACTATCTATACTGATCGTAATGGGACAACTATCTATACTGATCGTAATGGAAAAACTATCTATACTGATCGTAATTGGACAACTATATATATTGATCCGACGTAACGGGACGGGACAACTATCTATAGTGATCGTAATGGGATAACTTTCTATACTGATCGTAATGGGACAACTTTTCTATACTGATCGTAATGGGACAACTATCTATACTGATCGTAATGGGACAACTTTCTATACTGATCGTAATGGGACAACTATCTATACTGATCGTAATGGGACAACTATCTTTTGATCTTAATGGGACAACTATTTATACTGATCGTAATGGGACAACTATCTACTTATTGTAATGGGACAACTATCTTAAATGATCGTAATGGAACAACTATATATACTGATAGTAATGGGACAACTATCTATACTGGTCGTAATGAGGCAACTATCTCTACTGATCGTAATGGGACAACTATCTATACTGATCGTAATGGGACAACTATCTATACTGATCGTAATGGGACAACTATCTATACTGATCGTAATGGGACAACTATCTATACTGATCGTAATGGGACAACTATCTATACTGATCGTAATGAACTATCTATACTGATCATAATGGGACAACTATCTATACTGATCATAATGGGACAACTATCTATACTGATCGTAATGGGACAACTATCTTTACTGAACGTAATGGGACAACTATCTTTACTGATCGTAATGGGACAACTATCTTTACTGATCGTAATGGGACAACTATCTATATTGATCGTAATGGGACAACTATCTTCTGATCTTAATGGGACAACTATTTATACTGATCGTAATGGGACAACTATCTACTTATTGTAATGGGACAACTACCTTAAATGATCGTAATGGGACAACTATCTATACTGATCGTAATGGGACAACTATCTTTACTGATCGTTGTGGGGCAACTATCTATACTGATCGTAATGGGACAACTATCTATACCAATGGTAATGGGACAACTATCTATACTGATCGTAATGGGACAACTATCTATACTGCTCGTAATGGGACAACTATCAATACTGAACGTAATGGGACAACTATTTACTGATTGTAATGGGACAACTATCTCAAATGATCGTAATAGGACAACTATCTATACTGATCGTAATGGGACAACTATCTTATGATTGTAATGGGGCAACTGTCTATACTGATCGTAATGGGACAACTATATATCTATACTGATCGTAATGGGACAACTATCTATACTGATCGTAATGGGACAACTATCTATACTAATCGTAATGGGACAACTATCTATACTGATCTTAATTGGACAACTATCTATACTGATCATAATGGGACAACTGTCTTATGATTGTAATGATTGGGACAAATATCTATACTGATCGTAATTGGATAACTATCTTTACTGATCGTAATGGGACAAATATCTATACTGATCGTTATTGGACAACTATCTATACTGATCGTAATGGGACAACTATCTATATACTTATCGTTATAAGACAACTATCTATACTGATCGTAATGGGACAACTATTTATACTGATCGTAATGGGACAACTATCTATACTGATCGTCATGGGACAACTATCTATACTGATCGTATAAATGGGACAACTATCTACTTACCATTACACATTGATTGGTAATCAGGACAGCAATCATTGTAAGAAATACAAGCTGTGTTACATTGACAAGGTTTGGAACTGTCAACTAGAGCATTACATCGTCCGGAACATGTAGCTACAAAACATTGTTTACATTCAATATGGTTAAGTGTTATAGAATTACAAAGACTATAGAATAATGGGTATACAATACTAAATAAGGGAACATAAAATAAAGAAAAAGAGATAAATATACCAAAACATAAAGAATAATTGAATTTTATATTTACTCTAAATATAGAATAGCATGCAAAAACATCTATAATACTAAAATTACGAGGTCCAATTTGTCAGCCGTCATCACGTAAAAACGACGAATCAAAGAATTTAACTTTATATATAACAAATATAGTGCAAAGGTGTAGATTAAAAATTACACCACTCCAGACCCTTTTGTTTTCCACGCAATTAATATTGCCAATAATTAAGAAGTTACCGATACCAATAGTATATTCACCTGTCCCCTATTACCTTATCTGCATACGTTCCGCATCTGACAGGCGCACCACCAAACGGTGTATTTAGGATTAACATGCTATATACACGCGTCATAATCACAGGGTTGACACTACTAAATTGTCAAATTGTTACCTATTGAAGTATTTTAATCAGTAAGACTTTCTAAGATAACAATACGAATACTAAAAATAAGGCGTATAGGTACAGTTTTCAATGTGTTAGTGGGCATGACGTAAAACAGCGAAACAAAGAATTCAACTTTATTTATAACTAATATAGGACAATGCTGTTGATTGAAAATACTCCATTCTGGGACCTTTTGTTTGCCAAATAATTAATATTACCAATAATTGATAAGTTCCAGTTCGACGGGTTCAAACAGAAAGATTTGAAAGCAGAGAAAACTGTATCTTATAATCGGCATGACTTTATCAGATGCTACTAATACTTAACTAAGGCTTGGGTATAGTTATATACTTTAATTAGGGCCCCGCCGACTAAGGCGGGTCGCCCTATAGTGATCAGTCTGTCCGTCCGTCCGTCCGTCCGTCTTTCCGTCCGTCCGTCTGTCCGTCCGTCCGTCCGTCCGTAACACTTTCGTGTCCGCTCCATATCTAGAGAACCATTATGATTTCATACTTAATACTTAACATGATTATCAACCAACACCAGAGGGTGTGTCATGTTGTATGTACAACTTTCTAGGTCAAAGGTCAAGGTCAAAAAATTTGGTTTTAGTTGACAACCCCCTGTCCTGTGGTGAAGATCGTGTCCGCTCCATATCTAGATAACCGTTATGATTTCAAAGTTTATACTTGACATCCATTTCAACAACCACCAGAGGGCGTGTCATGATGTATGTACAACTTCCTAGGTCAAAGGTCAAGGTCAAAAACTTTGGTTTAGAGTTGACAACCCCATGTCCTGTGGGATTGTGTCCGCTCCAAATCTAGATAACGGTTATGATTTCAAAGTTTATACTTGACATCCATTTTAACAACCACCAGAGGGCGTGTCATGATGTATGTTCAACTTCCTAGGTCAAAGGTCAAGGTCAAAAACTTTGGTTTAGAGTTGACAACTCCGTATCCTGTGGGATTGTGTCCGCTCCAAATCTAGATAACCGTTATGATTTCAAAGTTTATACTTGACATCCATTTTAACCACCACCAGAGGGCGTGTCATGATGTATGTACAACTTCCTAGGTCAAAGGTCAACGTCAAAAAAACTTTGGTTTCAGTTGACAATCCTGTGTCCTGTGGTGAAGATTGTGTCCGCTCTATATCTTGAGAACCATTATGATTTCAAATATTATACTTGACATCCATTTTAACCAACACCAGAGGGTGTGTCATGATGTATGTACCACTTCCTAGGTCAAAGGTCTGTCTGTCTGTCTGTTGATCTGTCCATCGCTAACAAATTTGATCCACACTATATTTTGAGAGGACAGCTGTTATTATTTCATACTTTATACCTGACAAACATTTTCAACTTAACATATATATAAAGCAACACCAGAGAATGTGTCATAATGTATGCATCCTAGGTCTAAGGTCAGTCTGTCAGTCTGTCCATCCGTTTGTTGTTCTTAACAAATTGTGTCCGCTCTACCTCTCGAGAACCGTTAATATTTCATACTTTATACTTGGTGGGTCATAATATATTGAAGGCATAATTCTAAAAATATGTGACAAATATCAATTGGGCAGCACCTTTAAACATATTGTTCAAACATCAATCCATACATCCAGAAGTCACCTTAGAGTAGTCAACAATTAGTTCACATCATGCAGTCATATCACTATTATACTATGAAAGTAAGATGAGAATATTTATCAGTTTTAACTTAAAATCTTAGATTGAAATCACACATGAGACTCCTTAGAGTAGTCAACAATTAGTTCACATCATGCAGTCATATCACTATTATACTATGAAATAGTACTAGCACTATTACCCCACGTTATTGACAGCGGGGCCCACAGAGATGGCTTCCATCTCAATGATATCTAGTTCAGTCACGGACCCGCGATATCACGGGTGTGTCCTAGTGTAATTAAAAGATAACAATGGTATACCAATATAGACACTGATAATCCCCATCCAAACCCGTATTCGTGTGTTAACTTATGACAATCAAGCTTTAAAAAAACCTCATATGTTTTGTTTACACCATTTTAAAAATATATGAAAATAAATAACAGTGTACTAAAAAATTCTTTGTTTTGAACTGTTTTATTATTATTTAGGTACTGAATACAATTTTTTCTATATTATGAAAATTTGTGATTCTTGAACCTTCTTTTGACAACACACTGGTTAGTGTATTCAAGAAATGCATTTTCATAATTGTGGGTCGTATACATTAAATTTGGAACATGCCGGCACACCTAACGTAGGGTAGCGGAATCTACCGAGGTTTACCGATAGTTTTCATACAACGGTTGGGACCAGCCAATTAAGATAAACAAACCTCCTAAACAGAATGCATCATAATCATCACAACAGTCATTGTACGTTTTACAGGCTGTGTTACACTGACATTGGTGGTTAGAATCTGGCGGTAACCCACACCTCCCGACACAAGACTCTGAAATAGAAGTACATATATACAGTCATTGTACTTTTTACAAGCCGTGTTACACTGACATTGGTGGTTAGAATCTGGCGGTAACCCACACTCCAGACACAAGACTCTGAAATAGAAGTAAATATACAGTCATGCTATTTTTTCATTAGTTGTTAATGGCTTTGAACTAGCTGTCAGATAACTGCGAGTACTCTCAGATCTGTTCATTGTGTCCTTTTGTGTCGGGATGTATAAGTACCCGGCCACGTCCACTTTTATTTTTTGTCTATCTGATGAGTTAAGCCTTTTTCAACTGATTTTTATAGTTCGTTCTTATGTTGTACTGTTATACCACTGTCCCAGGTTAGGGGGAGGGTTGGGATCCCGCTAACATGTTTAACCCCGCCACATTATTTATGTATGTGCCTGTCCCAAGTCAGGAGCCTGTAATTCAGTGGTTGTCGTTTGTTTATGTGTTACATATTTGTTTTTCGTTCATTTTTTTACATAAATAAGGCCGTTAGTTTTCTCGCTTGAATTGTTTTACATTGTCTTATCGGGGCCTTTTATAGCTGACTATATGCGGTATGGGCTTTGCTCATTGATGAAGGCCGTACGATGACCTATAATTGTCAATGTTTGTGTCATTTTGGTCTTTTGTGGATAGTTGTCTCATTGGCAATCATACCACATCTTCTTTTTTATATATTGTACGTTTTACAAGCCGTGTTACACTGATATTGGTGGTTAGAATCTGGCGGTAACCCACACCTCCCAACACCAGATTCTGAAATAGAAGTAAATATACAGTCATTGTACGTTTTACAAGCCGTGTTACACTGACATTGGTGGTTAAAATCTGGCGGTAACCAACACCTCCCGACACAAGACTCTGAAATAAAAGTAAATATATAACATACTTGCCAACTTTTCAAAATGTCCATGGGGGTTTTACGTGCAAAATGGCTCTTATAGTCCTACAATATCTTCAAGGGGGCCTTCAAATATAGTTTAATGTTGTATGTTTGCTTCTTCATACTTTTACAAGCATATTGCAATTGAAAATTAATTGTTTTGTTTAAAACTGTGGACAGCATTTCTCTTTTAAAATTTCCATTTGAGTCCTCCATGGGGGAAATCTCCCGCAAATAGTGACAGTTGGCAGGTATGAAATAAATGAAAACTACTAGGCCCATGAAAATCATAGCACAGTGTCTCGTAACGCTTTCTTGAGATTATCCCCAGTTTAAGGGGGTTCGTGTTGCTCAGTCTTCATTTTTTTATGTAACTGTTTGTGATTTTTGCTTGGTCCATTTTCGTTTTTGCAGTTTGTGGTTTTTTTACTTATGAATTTCCTTTGGTATCTTCTGTCCTTTAAACATGTTAAAAATAAATACCAAACAAAAAAAAACCAAAATAGAAATCATTACGATTTAACAAACAATTTGTTTTACCAGAATAAGTTTGATTAAATCTTTAGAGAACAAAGGAATTAAGCCACGTCCGGTCTGTGTTTTGTATGTTTTCTTCTTAAAATCGCATCAATCTGATGGGTTAAGCGTTTTTAAACTTATTTCTATACTAGTAGTTTGTTTTACAGTTGTCCTAGGTTAAAGAGGGGGCACTCACTCGTATGTTTAACCCAACCACATTCCATATGAGCCTGTCTCAATTCAGAAGCCTGTATGTAGTTCAGCGATTATCGTTGGTTTATGTCTGTCAAATTTGATTTTCGTAAATTGTTTTGTTATAATTAGACCGTTAGTTTTGTCAATTGAATCGTTCATCTTTTTCACGTCGATTTTTGTTTGGCCGACTAACGGTATTGTTTTTTTCTCTCTCATTGTTGAGGTCCAAATGGTTGCCTTTAATTACTTACATCTATTTCATTTGAACTTGTGTGTATATTTTGCAAAATATACCACATCTCCTTATTTTTATATGATATTTTGAGATACTCATCTCTACTAACGATTGCTGACAAAAATATAAAATTGACAATGGAAATGGGAAATATGTCAAAGAGACAACAACCTGACAAAAGAGCAGATAGCAGCTGAAGGCCACCAATAGGTCTTCAACGCAGCGAGAAACTCCCGCACACGGAGATGGTCATCAGCTGGTCCCTTAATAAAATTTTGTACTGCATGTAGTTCAGTGAAAATGGACGTCGAACTTTAAAACTTCAAAACAAAAATGAACTAAAATAAAAAAAAAAGCATATATAAGACTATCAAAGGCCAGAAGCTCCTGACTTTAGACAAAAATGTGGCGGTGTTGAACATGTTGTGTTATATCTTAACACTCCCCCTATACTCTAGCCAATGTAGAATAAAGAAGCATGCACATATCAATACATATTACACTTTTAACTTACTACTGATTTTACTTGCACTTTCTTATGATGTAATATACAATATATAACGAGTTTCAAAATACTATTTAAGTTGAATATCTGATTAAAAATCGATTTAACATTGAATAGATTGTATCCTACGCCACTACACAAACAACAGACTGGCAACTTGTTTGATTTATAATAGTTTTAGTTGTATCATCGGAAATATCTCCTAGCATCGTACTTCAATATCGAATTCGAGCTTATGCAATTTCTGTTTCTATAAAGATGCATTTTCGCTGTTTCTCTTGGCTAGAAGATGGTAATAAAATAAAATAAACCGTCAATATTTAATATATTTTCTGTCCGTTTCTATATATGACAGTTCGATTGTTGTTCATGTTCTGAAGTCAGAATATATACTTATAGATTATCGTTGATTATCTCAACGAGATTGATTTTCTCGCTTGAGCTGGTACAGCGAAAGTGAGAAAAGCAATCGAGTTGAGATGACCAATGATAATCTGTTTATCGCTATTTTACCTCATGTGACGACGTTGTCAATTTCAATGTTTCGTTAGCAACGCCACGTGGCCTCTTTAGTTTCTAGCAATAATTTTTCCATCTCAAGCGAGAAGCATGATATGAAAATTATCACAAAAAAAGATCAAAGGAAAAATGCACAAAATAGCGATAAATACATTTATCATATACTTAGACTAAATAACATATGATTTTTACTGTATGATAATTTCATTAAATCAACGTTAATTCCATATTTTTCGAATTGGTGCTTAGCGGGCTGATATGAAAAGTTTATCACATGCTTCGAGTGTTATCACATGCCTTTCCGTAACGTTATCGCATGGCATTCCGGTGATGCTCGGCAAATTCCGGAAAATATACCTCACTGCTACATTTTCACTAAAAAACTTACAAAGTAGTGTACAATCTCAATTTTATTAACGAAACAATTATTTGGATACTGGAAAGTATATTTTGTAAAATTATTAAAAAAATCAATAAAAAAAAAATCAAAGTATTAAATAAATGCGATTTTTAAAAGTTTCAAACATAATTTAGAAAGTATGTTAAAAAGTTCCTTTTTACAAACAGTGTTCATTATGTATATTTTTGAATAATTTCTTTTGTCGTTTCGTCCATATTAAAATGGTTTTTTTTCTGTTGAGGCATCTGATAGAAAGATTTCATATCGAATGTACTAAATTTGGAGTCCGACGTCCCTGAACTATTCACTCTTTGAACTTCTATTTGGGAACCACGTAAAATGATCAATATATGAATCTGTGATTTTTCTCCATTGTTGAAGCATATGATAAAAAGATCATAACATGTCATTTTTCATATCGCATGTATTATCAGCCCTCGGTCAATATCAGCCCTCGAGCCATGCGGCTCTTGGGCTGATATTGAACCTAGGGCTGATAATACATGCGATATGAAAAATGCCATGTAATAATCTGATATTATCATATACTTAAACTAGATAACATATAAATTTTACCGTATGAAAATAGCATTAAATTGACATAAATTTCATATTTTTCGAATTGGAGCTTAGCGGGCTGATATGAAAAGTTTGTCACATGCTTCGATTGTTATCACATGCCTCTCCGTAACGTTATCACATGGCATTCCGGTGATACTCGGCCAATTCCGGAAAATACACGTCAATGCTACGTTTTCAGTGAAAAACATTACACAGTGAGTAGTGTACAAAACCATTATAATGGAAAGTATATCGTGTAAAATAATAAAAAAAAACAAATAAAAAACAAACAAATTATTAAATAAATGTATTTTTGTAATTTTTTCTGAAACATAATTTAGAAAGTTTCTTTAAAAACATTGACTTTTCCGAACAATGTTCATAATTATGTATATTGTTGAATTATTTTTTTTGTCGATTCGTTTATATTAAACTGTTGTTTTGTTTTCTCTCTTTTGAGGCATATGATAGAAAAAAATATATAAAGAATGTATCACATCGACGTCCGTGAACGTTTTTACTCTTTAAACTTCGGGAACAACGAAAAAGGATCAATACATTAATCTGTTATATTTCTTTACTGTTGAAGCATATGATAAAAAGATCATTTTAACATGTCATTTTTCATATCGCATGTATTATCAGCCCTCGGTCAATATCAGCCCTCGAACCATGCGGCTCTTGGGCTGATATTAAACCTAGGGCTGATAATACATGCGATATGAAAAATGCCATGTAATAATCTGATAATATTCATAATATTGTGTGACAATTATCTAACCACGTTATCTTGCAGTGAACAAGCTCTGAATAGCAAAGGGATATAACTTATCTACCAAACAATATTGAAATATAAAAGTACGGACGCACAACCAAGATTTTTATAATTAGTGCGATGATGAGTCAAAACGCGGTGTAAATTCTGAATTTTCAAACTATTTCGTGACCAAAAGTAACGTTTTAGTTAAAAACATAGAAAAGAAAATCAAAATAATACTAATTAACTTACCTGTACTAATTAGTCCGATGACAGACAGGAGAAGGAATGTAGTCGTGTACAGCATCATGACAAATGTAAAATAACACAAGAATAATAACCAGGTCTTGACTTTTACAAGAGGGTGTGGATGGGGATTACTAAAAAGAGAGAATAATGGGGACAATTTTAAAAATAGAGAAAAATGGACCAAATAAATGAAGAGAAGAAAATGATGATGTGTTTAAATAAAAACAATAGGAAATAATGGGCAATAATAGAAAAATAGAAAAAAAAATGGCCTAAAATGTAAAAATAAATTATACAGAAATGAAGTTCGTTAAACCCCAATCAGGACACTCTTACAAGTGCTGTAAAATTTATTATACATGGATATGATTGGGAACATTGCAGGTGAAAGTACTTCATATGATAAAGCAGTAAATTATATTCGTACAAGTATATAGTTATAATTTATTTATCATAAGTGACTTAGTTAGTGTACGAACACGTGCTGGAGATAGCGTAACCCAAATTATATGAATAAAAAGGGATACCTTTCTTGAAATGTCTGATTTTTTTTAAAATTAAGAAAGAACTATGGTTGCAACTCCTATGGACAAAGTTAGACTTGAATGCATTCGGTTATTATATTTTGGTGTTTTTAAAAAAAGTCATAATAATAAGGGACGACATAAAAGAATCAATGAAGGATAAAAAACTTAATTCAAATATTTGTTGGGGTGAGTGTCAAAATTGCTGCAAGTTTTGTTTAATTGACATCGGTTTTATATATATCCTTTATATTGGTCAATCAATTTTTCCCAAATTAAGTTAAGAAAGGGGGGTAAGGGGTCAGCGTGAAAACTATATGAATTAAGTTTTTTTATCCTTCATTGATCTTTTGATGTCGTCCCTTATTGGTCAATCAATTTTTCCCAAATTAAGTAAAGAAAGGGGGGGGGGGGGGGGGGGGGTAAGGGGTCAGTGTGAAAACTATATGAATTAAGTTTTGTATCGTTCATTGAACTTATGATAAAGGGGGCCCGAACCATATGATCCATTCAAGACAACAGCATTTACTGTAAAAAAAAAAATGGGTTCCAATTAATCCCCGCGGAGTTCCTTTTGAATCCGCCACTGAGGGTTGTCAATTACTCGACTTGCTACGCAAATTGATATATTTATTATTCTGCCAAATGCATATCGAATCCTCTTTTCATATAATCTACATCGATCTTATCATCTATCGCAAAACCGCTGTTCAGAGATTCTGTGAAATACATACTCTATGTGCCTACTAGTATACATGTATATATATATAGATTCTTACATTGGTACCAGTGGATTATCGGATTTATCCAATCGAGATAGTTAAATTATCAATTTTAAAGTCCGAGCCGCCTCGGCGAGGACTTTAAAATTTATAATTTAACTATCGAGATTGGATAAATCCAATAATTCACGAGTAACTATGTAAGAATCTCTTTCTCTAATGATTAAAAAATACATTTTCTTTTTCTGTTAACCGAATTTCCCCTTCGAGTGCCTTTCACATTGCACGAAGTTGTCAATTTCATTAACACCTGTTATAGCATATTTTGATTCATCCTGTTAGCTAAAAGGCCATGACCCTAAGAATCATCCAATGATGTTCTGAGATCAACGGCAACCACACGTTGATTAAATTTTTTTATACAATGGGTTCGGAAAGGGATAAATTTCCATAGAATTAGAGAAATTTATTTATACTGCACTCGTTCTATTTGACGATCCTTTGTAAATTGAGAAGTCAAAATGCGTTGACTTCATATTTCTATGTCATATACAGTCACTAACCCGATATATATATATATATTACTTTTCCGCATTAATATTTAAATAGAAATTACCGAAATTATATTTAATTATTCATACGACCCGGAACATTGTATTGCAGAAAAAAGATTTGGATCATAAACATATATCTTGAGCATTTCAAAGCACTATTTTTTTGGGGAGGATTTCAATAGAATATTTTGGAACCTTTGGTGCAAATTTAAAGACTAAAAGGGGGAAATCAAAGGTAGTTCAGTGAAACCTGTTGGAACCGAACATCTTTTGGACTTAAGATTTTGTTCGATTTTAGCCGATGCTCGAGTTCAACAGGTTTACAACGCATATATATAACATTTGATATTATGGTGCTCTAGAATATGTTTGGTTTAGACCGGTTTTCAGTTTAGCCAGATTTTACTGTATTAAATCTATAGAGAAGATGGAAAACGCAAATTCAAATACCTTTTTTTTAGTAATGGACAAATCATTATGATGCTTTTTCAAATCTCGTCTGATTCCATGAAAAGATTTAAAGAAATGCATGATTTAAAAAAAATAAAAACATATATTCATGTAGCTTCTGATTGAAGGACATGTTTCTCCATAAAAAACATCTGTATTACTAAAGGTAAAGCAAACAAGTCCCTCTTTCTTTTATTTTTGAAATGAGAAGTTTTCGAGAAAAGAAGCTGGCATTATTCATTAAACGTCAATCTCCGCTTTCTCTGAATATTTCAAATTTGGTTGATACAAACACCGTTACAAAGTCCATAGTCAGTTTCGCAGGGTTCCTTTCATGGCACTTAGCTTTTGCTCTTGTTCAGAAATTACTTTAGATACAAATGAAAATGTCTCATGATAGTTTAAAAGTCAAACGATTATCAAAGATCTAAAACTGTACTCGATTAATCCGCCTTCCGAGCGAATACTCGATTACTCCGTCTTCCAAGCGAATACTAGAGTGCTCTGTCTCTCGAGCGAATAATCAGCCTTTCGAGCAAATACTCTATTACTCCGCCCTCCGAGCGAATACTAGAGTACTCAGCCTTTCGAGCTATTACTTGAGTACTCAGCCTTCCGAGCGAGTACTCAATTACTCCGCCTTTCGAGCGAATATTCAGCCTTTCGAGCAAATTCTCGATTTCTACGCCTTCCGAGCAAATACTCGGAGTGCCCCGTTTTCAGAGCGAATACTCAGCCTTCCGAGCGGCTACTCTATTACTCCGCCTTATTTTATAAATATTGGATAAATAATCAAGGATCCTGCAATATGTATGACTAGGATGTTATCATGTTCGCATTAACAAGAAACTCCCATTTTGTTCAGACTAAAAATACATGTATAGTATCAACATTTTGTTTCCATTTATTAGGACGTGATTTTTTTCACGATAAGTTAGCTAAAAATAAATGTAAAAGAAAATTTATACATTAATGACACTTTTCATCAAGGAAGAGTGAAATTCAAAATAAGAAAACAATAACATTTGCTACTTCCGGTAATGGGCGAAATATTGGATTTACTTTCCCCTGAAACAAGATGTATATGAATAATTATTACAATTACAATAATTTATGACAGAAAAAACTTTATAATTATGTGATTGATTAACACTTTTTTCTGGGATAAACATTGGAAACAAATGTCAGTTTTTAAGAATTGTGTTACTACTTTCGCTCGCTTGTTTTATTAAAAAAAAAAAAGAGCGGAAGATAAAACAAACAATAACATTAAAGACGCTTGTTCGAGATAAACTTAAAGTGTGTTCAATTCAAACAACGAATAACGTCGTAATTACTGACAAGATCAAATACACTACATAGAATTCTAAAGACTAAGCAACACAAAACCCTTCAGAAACCCGGACTATTTCTAGTTGCTCCGGAAGGGTAAGTACAATAAATTTACATTTTGATACATATTGATACATATTCTATTATTTCAAATTCTCTCTTTTCAAGTTAGCATTTACTGTTTGCAAAACATAAGTAATAATTAAACAATGTATTACAAAGTGAGGTTTTTGGTGTGAAGTATACACAACAAGTTTGGTATTTACAGACGATTTCAACGATTATGTAGCTAACGGTAATATATTTTGTTAGCTTGCTTGCTGAACAATGAAGCCATTGTTATGTTAGATAAACTACCCTTTTTTAAGTGTAGACTAGTCCGACATATAATCAACCTATCTGTCTGTAGGACTATGCTACTTCGAAAGGAGGGTAGTATATCTTACCTAACAACGACTTACTCAGTTACTGAGTTAGCAAGCAAACTGACCAAAGATATTACCTTTGTCTACACACTCAATGAAATCGGCTGTAATCTTCTGACAAGTGTTGTGTTTCTTTCAGGAGAAGTAATATATAAGTCGCAGTCAGAATGAATTTCTCAGTAGAAGAGAGACTTGGTAAATGGAACAGCGAAGAAGCAAACAAATAAATAGCTCACAATATATTTCTGGTTATATATTTTATAATGGGTTTTGTCGGCAACTTAGTAGTACTGATCGTATACAAATTCAAACTCACAAAAAAGAATGAAAGCAAATATTTCATCCCTATACTACCGTTCGTGGATTTGATGGCATGTGTCATAAGGTCACCGTTCGACCTCTGGAAAAACTTAATGCCGGTAAAGTATACGTTTTTACTTGCCTGTCAAATAATTTGGTTTTTCTTCGATTTGTTCAGTTTTTTGTCAATATTCCTGCTTGGTCTTTTAACATTTCAAAGATATTTGAAAGTGTGTCGACCATTTGGATCACAGTTAACTCTTAAACCTAGACGTATATGTCTTTTTGTCATTTTCATACTATCGTTTTCTATTTCTGTTTTGCGCCATTTGTGATGTTCGATGAAACACTCGAAATACCAAACCAATCTTTGAATATCACTGGGTTTATATGTGCAGCTAATGTTATTGATAGTGATTCATTTCTCTCGTTTATACTGTATCCAGCAATCGTAATAGTAGCTGTGATGATGGAACTGATCATTCTTAATTCTTTAATTGCACAGCGAATGTTTACTGTTTTAAGAAACGAAAAGAAAAGAAAGGCAAAATCATCGACCCAAAATTCAACTGCAACATTTTATAATTCTAATATCAACGAGTCAGAGGGATCGACCAATGAAACATTAACAAATCCCGCAGACGATAGGACCACAAACAATGCAAAATCGACCAACCAATCAAAAAAGGATCTAACAAATACGCGGGAAGAAAAAGATCACACGTCTGCATCTAGGAATTTTTCCTTGATGATAATGATACAACAAATGGAAGTTTTTAACGACCTTGACTGGCTATACAGCCCTTTCACGGTCGGTAGATAATGATAATCAGCATTGCATTCATTATATCATACATAATTCAGATAGCTTTCCTATTCTTGATGGTCAACGATCGCTATTTCTGGACAAAACAAACCGAGGCTGAGGCGAGTGCATTTAGATTTATGGATCAACTAGTGACAGTCAATAATATTGTCAATCCGTTTGTCTATGGATTTTTTGACAAGAAATTTAGACATGCAGCTAAAAGCTTATTTTGCTAAAACTAATGTACATTCTTTATTTTTCATTGAGTATATAATATATAGTATTTTATTTTCCTCTGACTACCTTTTAAAAGGATTTACATCTTAATATTTGAATACCAGAAAGGTCAACATCTCTCAATGAGGATATCACAAAAAAGTGGGAAAGTTTTCAGAGTTTCAGTATAGTGTCAGATACAGACATACTTCAAGATTATAAATGATTTTAATGTATATAAAACATCTATCAATAGTATGTAACAAAGTTAATAATTAACACCGAGTACATAAAATTTATCCATTAACAAACAGTTAACATTAATACAGTTTACAGCTAATTTCTAATGCTTGTAGAGTAAAACTTTGGTTGGCTTGCTTGCTTTGTTTGTATATTTGTTTATTCAAGCTTTGTAATTAAGATTGACATCTGCAAACAATATAAATGACATAGTTAAACCTGTATATATCATATTAAAATCTAATTGAACATTAACCCAATATAATTGTACAATATACAAACAAAGCAAGCAAGCTAACCAAAGTCTTCCTCTACATGCATTTGGAAATTAGCTGTAAAAATCAGGCACAATAAATGAAACACAGTATTTAAAATCAGGAGTTATAAAATCCTTCTTTTCTTCTTTGTTCAAATGTTTGTTTATCATGCATAGATTTATCAAGTCCTATCTTGGCCTGTTCAAATGAAGGATCCAGTTTTAATGTCTGTGTCATGTCTTTAATTGCTTCATCAAATCTACCTGCAAAAAAGAAAGAAAAACATTTTTATAATATTGACTGTTGTACCCCTATTTTTGACATTTTTACTCTTTGAGTATGTTTGTTTTGTTCATGCATCGTTGACAATGTAATGGAATTTGATGCGACTGTCATACAAGTGAGAGGTTTAGCTAGCTATAAAACCAGGTTCAATCCACCATTTTCTACATTAGAAAATGCCTGTACCAAGTCAGGAATATGACAGTTGTTATCCATTCGTTTGATGTGTTTGGACTTTTGATTTTGCCTTTTTATTTTGGATTTTCCTTTTGAATTTTCCTCGGAGTTCGGTATTTTTGTGTTTTTACTTTTTATAGTAACACAAGAAAGTTAATTGGTATAACACTTTATATTGATAAAAAATATTTTATTTTCTACTCTTGTCATGCTTGTGTTAGGGAACAACCATATATAAATTCAAGAAGGGTGGGGTATTGTTTTCCCCCCATAAAAAATATTTTGATCTCCAAATTGATGGAAAAAATATTCTGGTCAAGTAGATGACCATGATGACCAAATACATATTACATGTATACATATTATATCCTAAATTTATATTTTTTTAAATACCATACTTTTGCCCTATAGTATTCTTACTCACCAACAAAACATAACCACCCCCCATGGTTAATGTACATGAAATGAATGCTCCTTAAGGCAATCTGAGAAAATACTGTGTACACCCTAAACTGCTTACATAGAGATTTTGCTCAATATTGAAGATTGTACATCATTCAAATTCATTAGCATATAAATAAATGATGGAACTTTTTCGCGTGTCACGTTGTGTATTAAACTAGTCTGTAATGTTTCATTTCCCCATAAAACATACACATGACATGTATGTCACAAGGTACATGTATGTCACATGATTGTCATGTGATACTAAGTGTTACCTTTACACATGGTTACATTACTTTCTAATGCAATTTGAATGTAACATTTTTTTTCATTGGCTAAAAGTTGCCGTCAAATCCACAGTTGACCAGGCTTAACTAAGGAGGGACCCGCCATTTTGAATTGATGAATCAACAAATGTTCGATTACTACTATATAATCGAAAATAAAATAACACCTACGGCCTACCTCGAATTGGCCTTTTTAATGAAATTTTATCCGAATTTGAAGCGTACAAGTTAAGTCATAACCTCCAGTTTGTAAGTTTTCATTTGTATGACGTCACGTTTAGCCATGACGTCTTTGTGCCAAAATCATTCATGAAGATTCATGGATTTTTATTTATTTGACAAATTAAGACACTTGAAGTTTTTCAAGCTTTATCATATTTGTTCTTTTTGTAATGCATTAGAATCGGAATAACAGTACTGTAGTTGAAGAGTTGCCACCGTCGATTTTGATTTGACGGTTTTAAATCTCCGTTTTACTGTCTCCGCTACGCGTCGCCAGTTAAACTGCATTTGTGATCGTCAAATCTACAATTGACGGTGGCAACTCTTTAACTACAGTACTGTTATTCCTTAAATAGTATTACCCATGTTGCAATGTATCATTCTTGTGTTATAGAAAGTATGTCACATGATTGTCATGTGATAATTTACTGTTTATACCTATTCACATTGCACTCTGTCTTACCTAATCTATAATGTATCATTCCCCTGTTGTAATAGGCAAAAGTAAAGTTAGGGTCAATGGTCAAACAGGAAGTATAATCATTTGATGCTTGGTCAAAATCCACCGATAAATATCTCAGGTATCCTCTATTATTATATGCTGAAGCAAATGAAGATCTCCTGAAAAAAATCAAAGTAAATCAAATCTGTAATGATGGTAATGGAAAGATTGGAAGACTAGTTAAAATAATTTCACATCATATTTTACATAGATATGGTGCAGTAGTTGACACACCAGGTGAAGAGAGCGACATTAATGCCCTAGAAGTGCTTTCAGTGGCGGATGCAGAAATTTTCATAAATGCAGGCCAACTAGCTGCCTAAGGTTAAAGAGGGGGCCTGCTTCCAAGCCTCTTCAGTGATTCCCTATATAATCAACCAGCCATGTTATGCCACAAGCATAAGGTGTTAATATTTTGTTTGTACACCAGATTATATACGAGTCTAAATTAAAAACTACGTTCAAACCTATGATTGCGTTGGATAAAAATATGAGTGCATGTAAAACAAATTTCGTTGTACTAGGGTCTTAATATATAAATCACTTTATAAATGCTGAATCAAAAGTTGTAAGTGAATTATCATGATTATTCATATAAAAATATGAAGATGTGGTATGATTGCCAATGACATGATTGAAACAATTCTCTACCAGCATGACCAGAGACAAAAGGATGTAGAAGTTTAAAACTAAATGGTTACATGTGGCCTCCAACAATGAGCAATGAAAATGAATAAACTAGCCAGCAGATTGACAAAATTTAGATACATATGTTGTATGGGTATCAGGTTCGTTCATGCCCAATACACTTTCGCACCCTACACATTACATGCATTAGCACCTCACACATTCACGCCCTAGGTCCATTCTAACCCTACACAATGCTACATGTTGGCACCTATTTTTAATTTACTTTACACAATGTTTGATAATTATATTGAAATTATTCTTCTCATTTTGAGCGTCATGATGATTGGCAAATAAACATTTGTTTTTTTGGTTTGTTTTTACCCCCCCTTCCCCCTCCCAAATGTTTTTCTGAATAAAAATTAGTGAATTACTATATGATATTTTTTTTATAAATTAGATGATTCTAATTATTAAATGTTAATTATGTATGATTACTGCTACATGTAATTGGTAATTATACACAGTCACACAGCTAATTTGGTAAAATCAGGGTTTCCGCTGGCGAAAAATAATTGTGGCGTTTAAAATTCAGCATTTGTGAAAGAAATTGGTTAAAGGAATATATATGTAATTTAATTTCATCCACCTTGTTATTTACTTTGTTTCTGGTTTCTCTAACTTTACCATGTTTACCTGATCAGACAATAAGTTGACCTTTTGAGATTTTGACTTAAAATCAATAATCAGCTGATTGCATTTTATGACTTTAGGCAACAAAAGATTAATTCATGAAGGTGTTGATTGTCAATGATTGTATTGTTTGATAAAAGAGGCTTCTTAATAGAAAAGGACACATATTTCTATTATTTGAAGAAACTTTTCCCAAAGAACTATATTTCTATCTCAGTATCTGTTATCATATGGTCAAAACATGTTTTGTTTAATAGTATTTAAAGAAAGTAAACCCCTCTTTTAGGGGGGGAGAGGGTAAAAAAAGGAAAATTTCAGACAAACAATAAATGTTATGGAGAAGACGTTCGAAGTTTCAAAACTTGTGTCTAATCCTATTGTTAATGTTTTGGACAACAAAATATGTTTAAACTATTATGCGTTTCTTGGCAAATAAAATAATAAACATGATAAAGAGGTGAAAAATATATTTTTTTGGTGAAAGAGGTGGCGAAAAAAATAATTGACCCAGGGGAAATCCTGTAATTGTTGTGAGTTTGATAATCATGATGGATTGTTGTCAGAATGTCTTTTTACTTTGAACCCAATGGAAAGTAATATAGTTATAGAAAAACTGTTTACATACACAAACCAAAAATGATTTAAGATTTCAATGTATTCAGTGATGTGAAAATACAGCGGGATTTGAACCCTCAATCTCGGGATCTAAAGGCAGCCCTCTAACCAATTGAGCCAAAGAAGATCTTCCCTAACTCAACCAGTTAGACTACCTTTATATCACCAGGTCTACAACACTCTTCCCCCTTTTCTTTTTTCGGGCTGCGTACCATCCATCCGAGCAACTCACAGGTCCACTACTGTACAACCCCCAGACTTCTACTCGGAAACCCTCTTGTCAGTTCCCTAGACATGCTAGATGCCACCTAGAACCGTCATGGTATCCTATGACCAGCTGGTCAAACCTCATGACCAATTCTAACATCTCACTGCCAGGTAATATTCTATGTACAATGTTTGTACTAGTAGCAGATGCTCGCAGCGCCAATGATGTGACAATCCATGGATGGTACCAGCGGGATTCGTACCCTCAATATGGGGATCTAAAGGCAGCGCTCTAACCAATTGAGCCAAAGAAGATCTTCCCTAACTCAACCAGTTAGACTACCTCTATATCTCCAGGTCTACAACACTAGCATAAAAATGATAATTTACAGCAATACACTAACCAAATCATGATTAAGATTTGTTCAAAACTATAAAAAAAAAAAGAGGGGGGGGTAGGGGTTCCGGTTGGACCCCCTTTATCCCGTGTTGGGAATCCGCCCTTTTAAAATGGCTGGATCCACACCTGGTATGGATTAATATAAAAAAATGTGTCATCAGTTAATTAATCTGTCTACGTTCTGTTTGTGAGGACTTGGTAGTTGGACAAGTTGGAACAATTGTTCTAAAAACTCCAAAAATATATTAAATATATCATGTAGAGTGGGGTGCTCATTTTCGCCATATCTTTCCATGTTTTCTTCAGTTTATGTTCGAGTCTTGATGTTTTTGAAGTATACTGATATTTCTATATGAAGATAACTTCAAATGCAAAATATTCTTAGCTTGAAAACGTGTTTGTTTTGAGTAAAATCATCTGAAAAGTTGGATTAAAGGGTGTTTGAAATTTCCTAATTTTTTGTCAACGGGGGACACATATTCGCTGTTTTTACATATATCTATTTAAAACCAAATAACTGCAGCTTTTAACAATAGTTATCAAATAAATTTCATTATAGACGAATAGCAGACATTTGAAAGGTGTAAAACAACTAAAATTTAGGACAATCAGTCAAAGAATTACTAAGAAATGCTTCTTTGAAATCGTTTTTGTCATTCATAAAATTTGCTGAAAATCGTTGTCGATTTTTTGGTCCTTTGCCGTAAGTGTTGAAATTTAGTCTCATTTTCAAAAATAATCATATTTGTTATAAAAATATAATTAAACAGCATATTTCTTCCATCTCAACCATCGATCCTTTGAAGTTTTTACACCTCAAAATCATTAAACGGCGAAATTGTGTACACGGGGAATATGAGCCCCCCACTCTACATTCAGTAGTATCATAAAAAGAGTTAAAACATACTTTAAAAAGTAAAATAAGCAATTTTTTTTCATCCTTTCTTCTTTCATGTAAACATGATGTATAACATTTTTTAAATTCACTGTATATCAGTCAGGAGTATACAACACTTATACAAATGATTTTCTATATAGTTCTTAAAATTCCTATTTGCAAATATGTTTTCTCAATTTACATGTAGCTACATAAACAGATACTAGTGAGATACATTACTCCCTCCCCCTTTTTTACCATCCCATTAAATTATGCATTTAATGTTAAACGCCAGATACATACAGGTTGTTTTCAGTTGTAATATCGAGCTTTGCTCGTTTTGCACAATCAATAAATTCACTGTATTTTTGTTCTGCTTTCTTTCTGTCAATCTTTTCTAAAAGTTTTGCTTGTTCCAAAAAATTTATATATTCCATTACAGAGTTTGTTCCCTTTGTTTACATTTTGGAACCGAAACCGAACAACACAAGAGCAAAATCCGGATGGTCCAAAAAGTTCCTGGAATGATCCGCTTGTATTACCGTACTACGCTACATTCGACGTCTATGAACAAAGTGTAACATTCAGCTGAGAACCAGTTTAGTTCATAGGAAGCTATTAAGCAATGGAAGTGGAGCTAGGATGCAAAATGTGTCTTGCCAAGTTAATTTTTTGACTGTGCCTTTTCAGTTATTTTTTCCACCCTTAGACTAATGATGAGTAGTCGGTACTACTTTATTTTCAATCAGTTTATTCTGACATTTTTTTTATCCTTCCTTTAATTCACCGTTAGGGGACATCCATTTGATATTCGGGGGGGGGGGGGGGGGGGGGGACTTTGTTTTGGATCGGTTATTTATTTTTGTTAACTATAAGAGGATCGATCGACGTACAGCCTGTTAATATATAAATCTATTTTCTGCACTATTGAAACAAGATTCTTCATTTTCAATAAAGCAAGGGACTGATTATTTATTTTCACAACTATATTTATAATATTCGAAAACGTACAATTTTTAAATTATTTGGTTATTAAATATAGTAATTATTTATTTGCCAAAAAACAGACAAAAAACAGACAAAAACCAATCAGTTTGGTTTATATGGCAAATAACATTGACAAAACAAACATGATCAAACATAGTGAAAACTAAACAATATTATAAGAGATATGATAAAAAAAAACAGTTTTTGTTCTCCTTTCCTCAGTTCTAATGACTCTTTAATAAAAGAAACAACTGCTTTTACATCATTTGATGTTGATGGATTTAGTATAATCACGATTTTGTCAGTAAAATTAAGTGTATTAAAATTTACATATTTTTGTATATAATATTTTAGAACGATTTCTCTTTTATTATAAATCATACATGTATAAACTGTATGGGCGATGTGTGTACACATAGGTCCGATCTAGGATACGATGTTTTGATAAGAAACTATTTTGAAACCTCGCATGGCAAAGGTCCACACGATGCTGCCGGTGGTTTTCTAAAGAATAAAGCGGACTACGCCGTGCTCCAGGGTAAAACAAAAATTCAGACGGCACGTGATCTTCACGATTTTGCACAGAAAAATCTCCAGATTCCACAGAGTGAAATATATAAAAAAAAAAACCGCCTATTTAAATACATTGATGAAATTCCTCGTTTCCAAAATATCAACTTTAAACCCGTGGATCAAAATCGCAAGATTCGAAAAGAGTGAAAATGATTCAAAATGATAACTCCAATTCCGAAATAAATGAAGTCGAATGCAATACAAATGATAATACAATTGAAGACATTGTTGAAAAGGACATGATAATTGCGGTTTTGGCCGACGATGTCGATTATGAGTATTATCTCTAAAAGTGTCAAAAATACCACACATTATAAAAATAAAAAAATTCAGATGACTGGGGTTGTTCTTTTAACAAAAATTCAAAAGTTGTAAAAGGACTATATTACGAGAGGATAAAAGAACAACCATTTATTTTAAAACTTGTAAAGCGTAAACCTGCAAGTTTGCTATTCATCTGCAATACGGTTCATTTGTGCTGAGATTGAAGGAGACAGTAAAATTGTTGTACCTGAGGAGTAACACCTCGATATTATACAAAGCTTGTAAACATATCAGATGAATATAAAAAAAATTTCACGCAATCATTCTCTTTCTTGATTTAATTACTCCGTTGTAAACAATAGAAGTCTTTTTCATTAAAATACTTTCACTTATAATCACACCCCCGGCCCTCCCCCTTCCAAATAAAAAAAACAACATTTGAAAAAAGATAAAAGCACAAAACACAAAAACTATGTTATTTAAGCAACATGAATTACTTCCTCCCTTCCCTCTCTTCTTACATTTAAACGGATGACCAACGCATTATATAATATACTATAGGCACTATTTTCTCAACTATATACCTATTTTATATTGTTTATATTTGCTTGCGTAACTACCAGTAGGAAATATTTCATACATATTCAAGACTTTGAAGTATCCATATCGATCAAAAAAGATTTGGAACAATAAAATATGTTTAAACTATAAACTACAAACAAAACGAACAAAGTATACTCGATTACCGACGTAAAACGTCAAATTTTGACGTTACCAATTGGGACGCAATATCGTGCGTAACGTCATAGTCAAGTCATTATGTACCATTTATTCAGAATGAATCATCATCCTCTGCAGAAATAAATCTTCACGGTAGTCTGAACTGCATATACATGTACAGTATTAAAGTTTGGTTGTATCTAGTCTGTTTAAAAGTATTGGCAAACATGTTTTGTCGAGCGGAGCGAGGCAAAACAAATTGAAGGTTTTTGGAGCCGCTGAAGGACCAAGAAGCTATATTGAATAAATGATGCAAAATCATGCTTTCTGGGTGTTCTCCACACCCTTTCCTAATCTGACAATGTTAATATAAGACTTAAGTTTCTAGGGACAACATAAAAAAAGCGGTATGCAAGATAAAGCAAAAATGTAATTCACATAGTTAAGTCTGTGGCTTCTGTTTATTTTTAAACTCATGACCAAGTTAATATCAAAATTACTAGATTACAAAAGGAATGCCAATGACTTTTTCCAATGGGAGAAGTGTAACGTTTGTAACTGAATCATCGCCGGAATATGAGTAATGAAACAGACTTCAAATTGAAAAAATAAAAATCTTATCGAAAGTGGAAAATGGTATCGCATATATGTATTCGTCAGTTTTCGGTCCCTGTATAGCTTGCTGTTTAGTTTAAGCCTCTGCTTTGTGCTGAAGGCCGTTCTTTGACCTAGAATTGTCAACTTAATTTCAGTATTATGTACATTGCCGGGACTTGAATGAAGAGTTGCCTCATTGCTTTTATGCTCTTTCTTCTTATTCATATTCTATAGTCACAGTGTTGAATATACATGGCAATGATGTCATACCTTATGCTGCGTGATGTATAATTGTAGCAAAACTAGTACTTAGTATAGTGAATTTAAGATAAAATACCATGATTTACGGTTACTTTATTGGTCTCCATCTGTTATAAATGAGAAGTTGTGCCATTTGGGTTTACAGAATAGAGGATAAGAGCAAATGAATGTACACACAAAAAAGCAATAGAAAAAAGTAGGTAAAAACTATAATGAAATAAAGAAAAAGGGGTTATAAAATATACATAATACAGAATATTGAGCAATCTTTTAGACATTCCTGATTTGAAGAAAAAAACATTTTTCCTTACAACTGTTTCTCATTTCTTTACAATTGGTTATACATGGTTGCATTCGAAAGTGAATTAAAGTTCTCTACGTTTGTTAAGAATCTCACTCATATTTTTCTTTAAAAGACAAAACATTCTCGATACCAATCTTTTAATATTTGTGCATTTGTTTTGAAATTGGCCCATTTTGGTGACTGATCGAATTAATTCAAGAAGTAACATTAATTTTGTGGAAAGTATTCGGATTTATAGGAAATATCATCAATTGACATTTGAAGTTGAAGACGGATCGTAACAAAAATTACAAATTCCAGCCGTAATAATTGTTTTGTATTTATTCGTGTCAAAACTTTGATTGGATCTTTGCTTGATATTATTATCTGTGAGGTCATTGTATCAAACAAGATAAGAGAACATTGATATTTCCCTGTAGAAATGGCGACGAATGTATTGTCCTTATATGGATTAACCTTAACAGCTTTACTTGGGATAACGTATGGTTTACTAGAGAGTTGTCCACATCCGTGTATGCAGGGAGGGCATCGATACTGCCACCCTATACCGTGTCCTCATCCGCCTTGTAACAACTCATTAACACCAGAGGGTGCTTGTTGCCCAGTATGTCCGAACAGCACTGATTGTCCTCACCCATGTACACAAGGCGGTAGGCACTTTTGTGAACCAATACCATGTCCTAGGCCTCCGTGTGACAACCCTGTTACTCCAACGGGCGCCTGCTGCGCAGAGTGCAAAAATGGAACCGATTGTCCTCACCCATGTATGCAAGGAGGAAAGAGGTATTGCAGACCGATCCCTTGTCCGGCCCCTCCATGTAATAATTCGTTTGTACCATACGGCGCATGCTGTCCGGTATGTCCTAATACACCAGACTGTCCACATCCATGCAAACAAGGTGGGAGTCATTTCTGTGGACCGATCCCGTGCCCTAAACCTCCGTGCGACGACCCAGTGACAATAGAAGGAACATGTTGTCCACAGTGTCCAAAACGTAAGTATTCGACACTATGTATGCTGTATAGAAGAAAGAAGATGTGGCAAGATTGCAATTAATTAGACAACACCACACCAGAGACAAAATTGACGTAGAAGTTAACAAAAATAGATCATCGTACGGCTTTCAACAATGAACAAAACTACACCGCTAATTCAAAAATAAGAATAAATGTAACGTTATAATAGCCAATGGGACAACTGTTCATTAGACATGCATGTAATCATTATGCCCACAAAATATAAGATCAACATTAAATTATATATTGTCAAGTTTTTATCAATAGAAAAAAGGTTAAGTTATATTCGTTAAAATAATCGTGTACTTCAGAGAAGGGGGGAGCTATGCAATGTCAGATGACATATAAAAATGAAGATGTGGTATGATTGCCAATGAGACAACTTCTCAAAAGAGACCAAATCAAACAGAAATTTACAACTTTAGTTAATCGTGTGGTCTTTAACAATGAGCAAAGCCCACACCGCATATATATAGTCCACTTTTATACCTTGATTAAAAACATATAGTCATTTTTTTTTAAATTCTGTGCAGTATTTTTTTCTTGACTCAATTTGTTAGTCATGTCAAATTATAGTTGTGGTTTTTTTTTTATTGTAGACTGTCCTCATCCATGTACAGTAAATGGTCACAGGTTTTGTTACCCGCCCCCGTGCCCACCACCACTACCAAACTGTACACACACACACACCCCTCCAGGAGAATGTTGTGCAATATGCAATGGTGAGATGGTATATCATGTCTGCAATCAGAATTCACTTTAAATCAAAGCATCCTACTGAAATATATTGACACCGCGACCACAATGATTACCGCATTGACTCAACTGCCGCCTCGGTTATGTTGCCATAATGTCAAACGCTTATTTTATTTATCTTACGAATAATAACTCTACTTTATTACAATAGCGATGACCGACAGATATATGCAAAAAACTGTGACCCATTGGACTATATGGCAATAACGATAACCACTAGCACTTAATGACGACAACTATGATCCCATCACTTTATGACGATAACAACCAAGGTTGCGTTCAATATCATAGCAGCTACTAAGGGCTACGTAGATTTTTTACTACTAAACGTGTAGCTAGCCTAGCTGCAAAATTGATTTAGTTGTAGCTAGGCTAGCTACACGTTCAGTCAAAAATCTACGTTGCCCTTTGTAGCTGCTACGATATTGAACGCAACCCTGCACTATATGACGCTAACAATGACAACCGGCACTCCACGACGATAACGATTACCAATAGTACTATATGGCGATAACGATGAACAACAGCACTATATGACAATACAGATGACCAACATCACTTAATGGCTATAACGATGACCAATAACACTCTATTGTGATAACGATGACCAACAGCACTAAATGCAAAAAAAAACACTATAATTCGATAACGATGACAAATAGCAAATTTAGGCGACAACGATGAACAACAGCACTCTATGGCGATAACGATGACCAACAGCACTCTATGGCGATAACGTTGACAAACAGCACACTAAGGCGATAACGATGACCAATAACACTCTATGGTGATAACGATGACCAACAGCACTATATGGCGATCACGATGACCAACAGCACTATATGGCGATAACAATGACCAACACCACTATATGGCGATAACGATGACCAACGGCACTTTAATGGCGATAACGATGACCAACAGCACTATAATGGCGATAACGATGAACAACAGCACTATATGGCGATAACGATGACCAACAGCACTCTATGGCGATAACGATGACCAACAGCACTATAATGGTGATAACGATGACCAACAGCACTCTATGGCGATAACGATGACCAACGGCACTTTAATGGCGATAACGATGACCAACAGCACTATAATGGCGATAACGATGATCAACAGCACTATATGGCGATAACAATGACCAACACCACTTTATGGCGATAACGATGACCAACAGCACTCTATGGTGATATCGATTACCAACAGCACTATAATGGCGATAACGATGACCAACAGCACTCTATGACGATAACGATGACCAACAGCACTTTTATGGCGACAACGATGACCAACAGCACTCTATGCCGATAACGATGACCAACAGCACTATCATGGCGATAACGATGACCAGCAGCACTCTATGGCGATAACGATGACCAACAGCACTATAAAAAAAACCGATGACGAATGACACTTTATAGCTATAACAATGACCAATAGCACATAATGGGGATCGACAACGATGACATAAAGCCCTCTATCGAACAGTAGCAATGACCACCAGCACTCTATGGCGATAATAAAAAAAATCAACCTCAACTGTACGGCCACAATGAAGACCACTTGTTATACTTTTATTGTTATCGTCTTATCGACCAAGCAACTTATCATATGTACTAGTAGAAAGGAATGTTGTTTTTCTATGTATACTGTTGGTAATATACACCTTTGGTCTGGGTTTTTTTCTTGTTCTACAAATGCGCACTATATTATTATTACATTCTTTCTTATTAATGAGTGTATGCTTAAATATTTTTTGATATATCACCGTCCATCTTAACAAGCACACGCCTATTCTATTGATCAAAGAAAGTGTAAAGAATGTTTCGAGTGGTATTCATTTAGTATACATAATATGTGATGAGTTTTGACAAGGATTTGTATAGTGTACAAATCCTTGGTTTTGATAAATATTTTTTCTATCAAACTTTTTGTTTTGGATCTTTCTTCAGATACGATGGTAACAACTGCAGCAATACGTAAAGATACTACAGACTGTCCGTACCCTTGTGAACAAGGTGATCACCATTACTGTTATCCTTTACCATGTCCAATGCAACCATGTGCTGATCGGGTCCTTCTTAAAGGAGCCTGTTGCGAGTCCTGTCCAAATGGTGAGTGATCATATATAATGTATGTTATATAGTTAATACTTTTTAATAATCATGGTTCTATCATTACCCCGTTTCCTGTCTTGATACCATTTTAAAGGAACGACTTCTACATCGAAAATTCATCTTTTGTGAGGAAAATATTTTTCCATTAACATATTGGTTCTCAGGCGCGGATCCGACCATTTTAAAAAAAGGGGGGGTTCCAACTATATGCTCCCATCCCATTCAAATGCATTGATCGGCCCAAAAAAGGGGGTTCCAACCTCCGTCCCCCCTCCTGAATCTGCAACTGGTTCTATCAAACACAAGAAGGGTGGTCAGTGTCTTTTAAGTCCTGTTATACATTTGTAAGTGTTTGAAATTTGAATGTTCTTAAGATTTCCAATGTAATTGCATTTTTACATTTTAGGACCAAACTGTATGATAGAGGGTCACCTATTCCCAGCCTTTAAGGACATTATACACGAAGGAAAACTCTGTAGATGTACTGGACTCACAGGAAAGTGCCACGAAATTCTTGCCTCATAAAACGTAGTTAAAAAATATCAATTATGATACAATAAACATATTCATAGCTAGTTCTTCTTTATTTAGTTTAAGTCAACGAGTTCGTCGTCTTATCAACTAGTTCGTCATCTCATAAGCGAGTTCGTCATATCTTCAACGAGTTCGTCATCTTATCAACGAGTTCGACACCTCATCAACGAGTTCGTCAACTCACCAACGAGTGTTTTATCACATCAACGAGTGTTTTATCACATCAACGAGTTTTTCGTTTCATCAACGCATTCGTCATCTTATCAACGAGTTCGTCATCTCACCAACGAGTTTGTTATCACATAACGAGTTTGTCATTTCATCAACTAATTCGTCATCTGATTAACGAGTTTGTCACCTCAATAACGAGTTCGTCATCTCATTAACGAGTTCGGCATCTCATTAACGAGTTCGTCATCTCATCAACTAATTCGTAATCTCATTATCGAGTTTTCATCTCATTAACGAGTTCGTCATTTCATCAACGAGTTTGTCATTTCATCAACTAATTCGTCATCTGATCAACGAGTTTGTCATCTCATCAACTAATTCGTAATCTCATTTTCGAGTTTTTCATCTCATTAACGAGTTTGTCATCTCACCAACGAGTTCGTCATCTCACAAACGAGTTCGTCATCTCACCAACAAGTTCGTCATTTCATAAGCGAGTTCGTCATATCTTCAACGAGTTCGTCATCTTATCAACGAGTTCGACACCTCATCAACGAGTTCGTCAACTCACCAACGAGTGTTTTATCACATCAACGAGTTTTTCGTTTCATCAACGCATTCGTCATCTTATCAACGAGTTCGTCATCTCACCAACGAGTTTGTTATCACATCAACGAGTTTGTCATTTCATCAACTAATTCGTCATCTGATTACAGAGTTTGTCACCTCAATTACGAGTTCGTCATCTCATTAACGAGTTCGACATCTCATTAACGAGTTCGTCATCTCATCAGCTAATTCGTAATCTCATTATCGAGTTGTTCATCTCATTAACGAGTTCGTCATTTCATCAACGAGTTTGTCATTTCATCAACTAATTCGTCATCTGATCAACGAGTTCGTCATCTCATCAACTAATTCGTAATCTCATTATCGAGTTTGTCATCTCATTAACTAGTTTGTCATCTCACCAACGAGTTCGCCATCTCTCCAACGAGTTCGTCATCTCACCAACGAGTTCGTCATCTCACAAACGAGTACGTCATCTCATTAACGAGTTCGTCATCTCATTAACGAGTTCGTCATCTGACCAACGAGTTCGTCATCTCACAAACGAGTTCGTCATCTCACCAACTAGTACGTCATCTCATTAACGAGTTCTTCATCTCACCAACGAAAACGTCATTTCGTTAATGAGTTCGGCATCTCACCAACGAAAACGTCATCTCATTAACGAGTTCGTCATCTCACCAACGAGTTCGTCATATCATCATCATGGATACAAAGCCATGTTCTAATTCGAATAGAAAATGGCTACACGTGATTGACGTCACAATTGAAATTGCAACGTCCGGTAAGTTTTGAACAACGCGAGATCAAAATGGACATTTTATTGGTGTTGCTCGCTAGGAAATTAAATAAAAACATTATAAAAGTAAGTTTAAATGTTTCTGTTCTTTTTTAATGATAAACTGTTGAGATTTTTCTATAACGTTTTTGTTCATCATATCAAAATGGCGACATTGCGAGTGTCTAATATAGGTCCGCTTTAAAGTACAAAAGTTCAAAATATTCCTATTAGAATCGAAATAATTCTGTCATGCCATGCTCTATGCTCATTTTAACATGGATAGGCATTATATTTGAAAACATTTAATACCTCGCTAACGCTCGGTATTAAGATATTAACAAATGTTATGCCTACCCATGTTAAAAAGAGCATAGAACAATTCATGCACGAATTATTTCTTAAGTATATTTCTCGGTTGATGCAATATTCAAGAACTTGCGTTTACTATCACTATTATTATACTGGTAGTTGGCCGTTTATACTTTTTTAATTCGAGCGTCACTGATGAGTCTTTTGTTGACGAAACAAGCGTATAGTATACAAAATATGAGTTTATAGTGACAGTCGATGAGACTGTTTTTGAGGACCCCTCTCCTAGTGTATCACAAGACCAGTGGTCAGCGCTTCTCTAATGACTTGAATGACCATATCATGACCATTGATCATATGGTCATTATTATAAATTATATGCTCACAGAACATTTAATTTTACCGAAATTCTTAAGGATTTTATATTCCAGGAAGTAGATCACGTAAGCTATATTTGATAAACACATTCTGAAATTTTGGGTCCTCGATGCTGTCCAATTTTATACCTTATTTGGCCTCTTTTTACTTTTTTTCATTCGAGCGTCTTTGATGGTTCTTTTCTAGACGAACACACGTTTAAAGCTGGTATCTTTGGTGAGTGTATAAGCCTTTATCAGTTGCAGAATGCTAACTTCTGACATCAGACTCAGACTTCTCTTGAACTGAATTTTAATGTGCGTATTGTTATGCGTTTACTTTTCTACATTGGCTAGAGGTACATGTATAGGGGGAGGGTTGAGATCTCACAAACATGTTTAACCCCGCCGAATTTTTGCGCCTGTCCCAAGTCAGGAGCCTTTGGCCTTTGTTAGTCTTGTGTTATTTTAATTTTGGTTTCTTGTGTACAATTTGGAAATTAGTAAGGCGTTCATTATCACTGAACTAGTATATATTTGTTTAGGGGCCAGCTGAAGGACGCCTCCGAGCTCGGGAATTTCTCGCTACATTGAAGACCTGTTGGTGACCTTCTGCTGTTGTGTTTTTTCTTTGGTCCGGTTTTTGTCTCTTTGACACATTCTCCATTTCCATTCTCAATTTTATTATAATTTACCCCTATGGCTTTACGAATAACTTCATAATAAATTGGTAGGCAGAATTATCGAAATTATCGAAATTATCGAAATTATATATCTAACACATTAAATTTATCATTGAAGATTTTATTAGTATATATTGATGACTGATTCTTTCATTTCAGCCTCTTCTTCTATACCTTCTTCTTCTTTGGAAGTTCCAGTTGTTGCTTCTTCTAAAGTTTGGCTTATAGTATGTTCTGGACTGTTGGTTTCTGTAAGATTTCGGCTTATAGTATGTTCTGGACTGTTGGTTTCTGTAAGATTTCGGCTTATAGTATGTTCTGGACTGTTGGTTTCTGTAAGATTTCGGCTTATAGTATGTTCTCGACTGTTGGTTTCTGTAAGATTTCGGCTTATAGTATGTTCTGGACTGTATGTTTCTGTAAGATTTCGGTTTATAGTATTTTTTGGGTTGTTGTTTAATGTAAGATTTAGGCTTAAAGTATGTTCTGGACTGATGGTTTCTATAAGATTTCGGCTTATAGTATGTTCTGGACTGTTGGTTTCTGTAAGATTTCGGTTTATAGTATGTTTTGGGTTGTTGTTTAATGTAAGAAGTAGGCTTATAGTATGTTCTGGACTGATGGTTTCTGTAAGATTTCGGCTTATAGTATGTTCTGGACTGTTGGTTTCTGTAATATTTCGGCTTAGTGTATGTTGAGGTCGGTTGTTTTATGTAAACTTTCGGCTTAAAGTATGTTGATGTCGGTTGTTTTATGTAAACTTTCGGCTTAGTGTATGTTGAGGTCGGTTGTTTTATGTAAACTTTCGGCTTAGTGTATGTTGAGGTCGGTTGTTTTATGTAAACTTTCGGCTTAAAGTATGTTGATGTCGGTTGTTTTATGTAAACTTTCGGCTTAGTGTATGTTGAGGTCGGTTGTTTTATGTAAACTTTCGGTTTAGTGTATGTTGATGTCGGTTGTTTTATGTAAACTTTCGGCTTAAAGTATGTTGCGGTCGGTTGTTTTATGTAAACTTTCGGCTTAGTGTATGTTGATGTCGGTTGTTTTATGTAAACTTTCGGCTTAAAGTATGTTGCGGTCGGTTGTTTTATGTAAACTTTCGGCTTAGTGTATACTGAAGTCGGTTGTTTTATGTAAACTTTCGGCTTAGTGTATGTTGATGTCGGTTGTTTTATGTAAACGTTCGGCTTAGTGTACGTATTGTCCTTGTAATAGTGATGTACAGATTCATTCCTCTTAGGACAGCAAAACCCGTCGTCATAAATACTCAATTCGTGGCATCCACAATGTTTTTGTCCCGCCATTGTCACAGGGCACACCAAAGGTAAGTTACACCCAACGTCTAGAAATAAAACAACTATTAATTTCAGATATCTGATTTTAACACACATCCTTCGACCAACTATCACTTTCACGGCTCTGTCGGCGCTCAGACAACGGTCCGTTCTTTCTTTTTCGCTTAGACCCTTCGGGATTCTCTAGTTTTGTTGTAAATAAATAATTCACCCTTTTAAAAATTTGCAAGCTGTAACTTCATTGGCTGATGTATATATTTACATGGACAGAAGGTAGAACGGAGTGTTGTTTAATCATTGTAATAAAAGCGTGGGCAGAAAATCTGTAATTTAACAAGATTTGAATTTCTCGGACAATGTTTAATTTTTCAGGATTAAAATATATGCCAAGTTACAATGTATCAATTGCAACAAATACGGTGTATGAATAGAGATGACTAACGTTGTTTACATTTTTACAAACACATCAAAGAGTGAATTTACAACGATTTATATTATACCACAACTTTTAAACATTTGTGAAGATGACCATATTTACACGCATGTTAATAAATTGAAATGAAGTAGAAAACACCCTACACGACTGTTATCATAAAGAGTGCATGCCATGGTAGCGTACAAATAGAATATTGTATATATATATATATATATACTTTTTGACTTTTTGGTCTTTTGACGTACGGGTGTGTTCTAGTATATATAAAAGATATTAACTCAATCATACAGACTTTGTGATACTAAAAAATACTTTAAAATTAACACTTTAAGTCAGAAGAGCATTAGTTAAGAAAAAAGTAAGCTACAAATATTGATAGGTTTTCAATCTCCTTTTCGATATTTTTAAGTTTCTAAAAGTGAAGGGAAAGGGTGACCCGGACTTTTACCTTACAATTGCATTGGTATTGGGTTTCAAATTGAAAGAAAAGAAATCAACAACCTGCTTAAATTTTGGTTAATCATCTTTCATGAGCTATAATTGAAGTCTTATATGAAAAGAAAAATAGTTGGTATAGAGCAAAATATTTTACCCTGTAAATCCAATGAGTCCGAAGATTCGAAAAAAAAAATCCTTAACTTCTTCTCAGTACATCCTTAAGTTATTTTCTTACCTTTAGGTACAGTTCTGCCACAGATTTTCGTTGGTCGACGATTTTCATCAATATCTTGCAAAAGAAAATGAACTAGTACAATTAAACAGGAAAAAAATCATACCGACAATTGGAAGATAATTGCTATCGTTTTATTAATGCAGATTTTCTAAGTTTCTTATTCTAAACTCTCAAGTTTACTCTAATCAGACACACTTGACTTACCCGATCGTACTAAGGGAGCTACCATTTGATTTTACTCAAAACTCCTGTCCTGCTTCTTTTTAAAATTTTATCCTTGTAAAAATTCAAATGGTAGCTCCCTAAAACAATATTTCATGCAGCTTTTAATAGATGTAGGAATATGTGGTATGAGTGCCAATGAGACAACTCTCCATCCAAATAACAATTTATAAAAGTAAACCATTATAGGTCAATGTACGGCCGTCAACACGGAGCCTTGGTTCACACCGAACAACAAGCTACTTATATAGATATAGGAATATGTGGTATGAGTGCCAATGAGACAACTCTCCATCCAAATAACAATTTATAAAGTAAACCATGATAGGTCAATGTACGGCCGTCAACACGGAGCCTTGGGTCACATCGATCAACAAGCTACTTATATAGATATAGGAAGATGTGGTATGAGTGCCAATGAGACAACTCTCCATCCAAATAACAATTTATAAAAGTAAACCATTATAGGTCAATGTAAGGCCGTCAACACGGAGCCTTGGATCACACCGAACAACAAGCTACTTATATATATATAGGTAGATGTGGTGTGAGTGCCAATGAGACAACTCTCCATCCAAATAACAATTTTTAAAAGTAAACCATTATAGGTCAATGTACGGCCGTCAACACGGAGCCTTGGGTCACACCGAACAACAAGCTACTTATGTTCTATTCATATCAGCCTTGGATCACACCGAACAACAAGCTACTAGTACTTATGTTCTATTCATATCAGCCTTGGAGCACACCGAACAACAAGCTACTTATGTTCTATTCATATCAGCTTTGGATCACACCGAACAACAAGCTACTAGTACTTATGTTCTATTCATATCAGCTTTGGATCACACCGAACAACAAGCTACTTATGTTCTATTCATATCAGCTTTGGATCACACCGAACAACAAGCTACTTATGTTCTATTCATATCAGCTTTGGATCACACCGAACAACAAGCTACTTATGTTCTATTCATATCAGCCTTGGATCACACCAAACAACAAGCTACTTATGTTCTATTCATATCAGCCTTGGATCACACCGAACAACAAGCTACTTATGTTCTATTCATATCAGCCTTGGATCACACCGAACAACAAGCTACTTATGTTCTATTCATATCAGCTTTGGATCACACCGAACAACAAGCTACTAGTACTTATGTTCTATTCATATCAGCCTTGGATCACACCGAACAACAAGCTACTTATTTTCTATTCATATCAGCTTTGGATCACACCGAACAACAAGCTACTAGTACTTATGTTCTATTCATATCAGCTTTGGATCACACCGAACAACAAGCTACTTATGTTCTATTCATATCAGCCTTGGATCACACCGAACAACAAGCTACTTATGTTCTATTCATATCAGCTTTGGATCACACCGAACAACAAGCTACTAGTACTTATGTTCTATTCATATCAGCCTTGGATCACACCGAACAACAAGCTACTTATTTTCTATTCATATCAGCTTTGGATCACACCGAACAACAAGCTACTAGTACTTATGTTCTATTCATATCAGCTTTGGATCACACCGAACAACAAGCTACTTATGTTCTATTCATATCAGCTTTGGATCACACCGAACAACAAGCTACTTATGTTCTATTCATATCAGCTTTGGATCACACCGAACAACAAGCTACTTATTTTCTATTCATATCAGCCTTGGATCACACCAAACAACAAGCTACTTATGTTCTATTCATATCAGCTTTGGATCACACCGAACAACAAACTACTAGTACTTTTGTTCTATTCATATCAGCTTTGGATCACACCGAACAACAAGCTACTAGTACTTATGTTCTATTCATATCAGCTTTGGATCACACCGAACAACAAGCTACTTATTTTCTATTCATATCAGCCTTGGATCACACCAAACAACAAGCTACTTATGTTCTATTCATATCAGCTTTGGATCACACCGAACAACAAACTACTAGTACTTTTGTTCTATTCATATCAGCTTTGGATCACACCGAACAACAAGCTACTAGTACTTATGTTCTATTCATATCAGCTTTTGATCACACCGAACAACAAGCTACTTATGTTTTATTCATATCAGCTTTGGATCACACCGAACAACAAGCTACTAGTACTTATGTTCTATTCATATCAGCTTTGGATCACACCAAACAACAAGCTACTTATGTTCTATTCATATCAGCCTTGGATCACACCAAACAACAAGCTACTTATGTTCTATTCATATCAGCCTTGGATCACACCAAACAACAAGCTACTTATGTTCTATTCATATCAGCCTTGGATCACACCAAACAACAAGCTACTTATGTTCTATTCATATCAGCCTTGGATCACACCGAACAACAAGCTACTTATGTTCTATTTATATCAGCTTTGGATCACACCGAACAACAAGCTACTTATGTTCTATTCATATCAGCCTTGGATCACACCGAACAACAAGCTACTTATGTTCTATTCATATCAGCTTTGGATCACACCGAACAACAAGCTACTTATGTTCTATTCATATCAGCTTTGGATCACACCAAACAACAAGCTACTTATGTTCTATTCATATCAGCCTTGGATCACACCAAACAACAAGCTACTTATGTTCTATTCATATCAGCCTTGGATCACACCGAACAACAAGCTACTAATATGTTCTATTCATATCAGCTTTGGATCACACCAAACAACAAGCTACTTATGTTCTATTCATATCAGCCTTGGATCACACCAAACAACAAGCTACTTATGTTCTATTCATATCATAATTGGATTTATAATGTTGACTGTTTCTCTGGTATCTTTCGTCCCCTCGTGATAATTAAATGTTGTTGTGTTGTTTTTTATTTATACTTATAATTTTTTTGTGTGTTGTTTTTTATTTATACTTATAATTTTTTTGTGGGTTGTTTTTTATTTATACTTATATTTTTTTTGTGTGTCGAATTTTGAAAGGTAAAGACAAAAAGAGCCATTGCAGCTACATGTAGATATAATGGATCAATCGCATAAAACATATGATCAAGAAAAAGAAATAAAAATAAAAATATAGATTTCCTGTTATATATAGGTTATTGCATGAATATTGGGGAATATTGTCCCGAGTATAGAATTTTATATTGCACGCTAACTTTTGATTACTTTCTGTGGGAAATATCTTATTGCTATACAATAATATAATATTCATTATACTTACGTATTTCACAATCTAAAAAACAATATATAATATATACACGTACGTAAAACTATTATAAGTATGTATAGTTGTATATATATATATATATATATATAAAAAAACATATTCCGAGAGAAAATAGTTAAGATTGTAGATCTATAATGTAAAAACATGAAGAAATAAATTCGGAAAGGGACGATTACTGTTTTCCCGCACCTTTTATAGTTCACAAGTTTACTTTACTTTTTTTTTCTGCGTTCGATATTATGTAGTATCAATGTCGTTGATGATGTCATTGTATGTTAATTTATACTAATAAAGATTCATAATAATTCCTATCATATCATCAATTTTATACCTTACGCAGAAAACAAAAAATTACCAATAAACTAAAAATCTTGATAAGTTAACCAGCAATGAACCATGTGAACTGAACAAATCGTGAAAATATTTATATATTTTAGTACCTCTTTTTTCCCCCCTTATTGCCTTCCCCTTTCCCCCCTTTTCTGATACCTCTGAATAATGCTATTTAAATATAATATTCTTATCGATCGTTGATAATTCCCACAAATCAGTGATCTAGTTTCGCTCATATGTTGTTACGTTTAGCCTCTGAAGTAAAACATTACAATCTGACAAAATGAAAGAAGAATAAAATACTCACGGACTTTCACATCTAATAAATGAAAGACAAAAAGAACAAATCAAATAACATTATGGCAGGAATAAAAAAACAAAAACGTTCAGTGGGACGTATTTCATGTATATTTAAAACTAGAAGAAATTAGAAAATAATAAAGAAAGTTTCAGCAAAGTAGATTGACCAGTAAGATTTAGATCGACACTTGGAAAGCATTTGCCACAACTCGGCCGTTTCCGTACCCTAAGAAGAAGAGAAGCAGGTTCACTCGAGGATTGCGGATTGACTGGAATAGCATTCGTATCAACTCGGTCGTTTCCGTACCCTAAGAAGGAGAGTAGCGGATTCACCCGAGGATTACCGATTGACTGGAAAAGGAGGGTATTTTAAAATAAGGTAGGGAATATATTCACCCTTGCAACAGGTCATGCTCAGATACTCAACTACTTTTTGAAAATGTTCTTTTATGCACAGAATGCAAATAAACTCATCATAGATACCAGGACTAAATTTAGTAAATACGCCAGACGCGCGTTTCGTCTACATAAGACTCAAAAGTGACGCTCGAATCCAAAAAAGTTAAAAAGCCAAATAAATAACGAAGTTGAAGAGCATTGAGGACCAAAATTCCTAAAAGTTTTGCCAAATACACTTCATCTACATGAAGCTTCATACTTAATACCATCGCCTAGACTTGTTATCGCATTTTGCTTTATGTACGAGGGTGTCTATGGGGTTTATCCGAATAAAGTTAAATGGACCATTAAAAAATTAAAAAAAAAAGAAAAACTGGAAACCAAATCTTGCAAGACAATAATTTGTAATTCGTCCGAATTTGATTTCGTATGTATTCAACCTTTCAAATGATCTCTAATTTGAAATTTCTTTGCTCTTGTGCCTCCCATGTTCTAAAATTTAGAAAAAGAGCGGCATTGAAAAGTGATTATTCATATGTATGTAATGTCTAATGATTTGTTTACATAGTTCTGTTTGAAAAGGAAATGTTCTTGTTACAACTTAAAAGTACTAGTATATTTACCTAACATGACAAGCCTGGACGACAGATCAACACCATTGCAGACGTCACAGAAATGGGGGTTGTTAAGAAACACTTCTGTAATTGTATTGAAAATATTTTGTTATATTCATTCAGTAAAGCATAGAAAAAGGAAACGTATTATGTGTCAAAGTAAAAGACAGCATCCAATGCCATCAATAGGTATCCAACGCAGATGTTTGCGTCACGTGGTTTGCGTCCATGTTTAACGGAACTGTTGATAGCTAATTCGATTACATTACATGTTAATCTTGCCCGTGTGCGTTTAAGCTGTTTTAAGCTGATTTATTGTAACTTGTGACACAGTTTTTTTCTTCATTAAAGTTTTTCGGAGGACATACTTTAAGATTCACTTCAACTTTATATTTTCCACCTACTAAAAGTCAAATTCACGAACAAAAATGAAAAAAAAAACATTTTTCTAATCTCAATAATTTAATCATTACAAAATGTTTTCCAAATCTAACATGTCCTTTAGTTATGAGTAGATTTTTTAGCTTACAGAAAAATGTTGTTTTGTAATGGTTCGCTTTCAGTATGTTCATGTCGGGTCTTTAATAACCAACTATATGTTTTAATATCATTGTTGAGGTCGGTACGGTTGCATTATATTTAACTACAGTAACTGACATCCACATTATCTAAACTCTGGTCTTTTGAGCAATCATACATGAAGGTTGCAATTCTGTAAATATAGACGATGCAAGTTCCCATAGGAACTGCCTTAAAGTTTGCGGCTTAAACTGTGCCAATTTTACTATGAAGCTACGTGAACAATTATTAGATCCCAGAACGGAAAATTGATTTGTACTACTATTTTATTCAACGGTCAACATATTGGGCTGTGTGGCATATTTTCAACATTTACATGCCATGAACTTCTAAGACTTTAAACTTGGACCTCATAAGAATTGAATTCTAGGTACTACCATGTTTTTCTATACTGATAACATTCGCAAGTTATATCTCTATGAGATGAAACACAGAGATCATTTCTGGGTACCAGTACGTAAACACATTAACATTATCTATGAATATATCCCCAAAAGAGGCGTGGTTTGAAAATCAGCTGTATTTACAAAGTGCAAACTATAGCCCATCTCCTTATTTCTATATTATAAAGTATCACTAAATTCAATTTATTGGTTCTTATCTTACTCCAAGGAGATTGGAAGAATGTTAAAATATCACCGGAGGCGTCACAATTCGTGTTTTTAGAACATCTGTATTCAGAATGTGTGTTGTTGCCCGGAATATCCCGTCTGTAAAAAAAATAAAAAAAATGAGACAACATCATATATAAATTGAAATATATTTGTTTTCTAACAATCTAACTAAAAACCGATTTGTTTGATATCACTCCCGTTTTTTTAACCACGCGGCACATCAGAAAAAGGGAGCGAGGAGAGATATGTTTTTAACTAGAATGGATTTCAGGCTTTTTTGTTTAATTTGTTTGAATTCTGTCAGTTTTAGTTAGCAGATAAATAAACAAATTCCTACAGCAGCTATCAAAATTTTTTAGCACTTCCTTTTACTTTTAAAGAGACACGGGAGAGAGATATTATAATTAAAAAGTCAATGGCATTTCGATATGACAAACAAAAATTAAGAAAAATGATAACAATCCATAAAATACGACATAGCCAAATAATGATTGAGCAGCATGGTACAAATAAATATCATTCTGTAAAAAATGGTACATCAGAATTGTCACTCGAGGCCCACCTATGATAAAATATGGTACAGCAGAATTGTCACTCGAGGCCCACCCATGATAAAATATGGTGCAGCAGAATTGTCACTAGAGGTCCACCCATGATAAAATATGGTACAGCAGAATTGTCACTAGAGGCCCACCAATGATAAAATATGGTGCAGCAGAATTGTCACTAGAGGTCCACCTATGATAAAATATGGTACAGCATAATTGTCACTAGCGACCCACCCATGATGAAATATGGTACATCAGAATTGTCACGAGAGACCCACCAATAATAACATATGATACAGCAGAGTTGTCACCAGAGGCCCACCCATGATAAAATATGGTACAGCAGAATTTTCACGAGAGACCCACCTATGATAACAAATGGTACAACAGATTTGTCACGAGAGACCCACCAATAATAACATATGATACAGCAGAATTGTCACCAGAGGCCCACCCATGATAGAATATGGTACAGCAGAATTGTCACTAGAGGCCCACCCGTGATAAAATATGATACAGCAGAATTGTCACTAGAGGCCCACCCATGATGAAATATGGTACAGCAGTATTGTCACTAGAGCCCAACCCATGATAACATATGGTACAACAGAATTGTCACTAGAGGCCCACCCAATATAAAATATGATATAGCAGAATTGTCACTAGAGGCCCACCCAATATAAAATATGGTACATCAGAATTGTGACTAGAGGTCCACCTATGATAGAATATGGTACAGCAAAATTGTCACTAGAGGCCCACCCATGATAAAATATGGTACAGCAGAATTGTCACTAGAGGTCCATCCATGATAAAATATGGTACAGCAGTATTGTCACTAGAGTCCAACCCATGAAAAAATATGGTACATCAGAATTGTCACTAGAGGTCCACCTATGATACAATATGGTACAGCAGTATTGTCACTAGAGTCCAACCCATGAAAAAATATTGTACAGCAGAATTGTCACTAACGGCCCACTCATATTGAAATATGGTATAGATGAATTGTCACTTGAGGCCCACTCATGATAAAATATGGTACAGCAGAATTGTCACTAGAGGCCCACTCATGATGAAATATGATACAGCAGAATTGTCACTAGAGGTCCATCCATGATGAAATATGGTACAGTAGAATTGTCAATAGCGGGCCACCCATGATAAAATATGGTACATCAGAATTGTCACTAGAGGCCTACCCATGAAAAAATATGGTACATCAGAATTGTCACTAGAGGCCCACCCATGATAAAATATGGTACATCAGAATTGTCACGAGAGACCCACCAATAATAACATATGATACAGCAGAATTGTCACCAGAGGCCCACCCATGATAAAATATGGTACATCAGAATTGTCACTAGAGGCCCACCCATGATAAAATATGGTACAGCAGAATTGTCACTAGAGACCCATCCATGATAAAATATGATACAGCAGAATTGTCACTAGAGGCCCACCCATGATGAAATATGTTACAGTAGTATTGTCACTAGAGGCCCACCCATGATAACATATGGTACAGCAGAATTGTCACTAGAGGCCCACCCAATATAAAATATGATATAGCAGAATTGTCACTAGAGTCCGACCCCATATAAAATATGGTACAGCAGAATTGTGACTAGAGGTCCACCTATGATAGAATATGGTTAAGCAAAATTGTCACTAGAGGCCCACCCATGATAAAATATGGTACAGCAGAATTGTCACTAGAGGTCCACCCATGATAAAATATGGTACAGCAGTATTGTCACTAGAGGTCCGGCTATGATAAAATATGGTACAGCAGTATTGTCACTAGAGGTCCACCTATGATAAAATATGGTACAGCAGAATTGTCACTAGAGGTCCACCCATGATAAAATATGGTACAGCAGTATTGTCACTAGAGTCCAACCCATGAAAAAATATGGTACAGCAGAATTGTGACTAGAGGTCCACCTATGATAGAATATGGTACAGCAAAATTGTCACTAAAGGCCCACCCATGATAAAATATGGCACAGTAGAGTTGTCACTAGAGGCCCACCCATGATAAAATATGGTACAGCAGTTTTGTCACTAGAGTCCAACCCATGAAAAAATATGGTACAGCAGAATTGTGACTAGATGTCCACCTATGATAGAATATAGTACAGCAAAATTGTCACTAAAGGCCCACCCATGATAAAATATGGCACAGTAGAGTTGTCACTAGAGGCCCACCCATGATAAAATATGGTACAGCAGAATTGTCCCTAACGGCCCACACATATTGAAATATGGTATAGATGAATTGTCACTTGAGGCCCACTCATGATAAAATATGGTACAGCAGAATTGTCACTAGAGGCCCACCCATGATGAAATATGGTACAGTAGAATTGTCAATAGCGGGCCACACATGATAAAATATGGTACAGCAGAATTGTCACTAGAGGCCAATCCATGATGAAATATGGTACAGTAGAATTGTCAATAGCGGGCCACCCATGATAAAATATGGTACAGCAGAATTGTCACTAGAGGCCCACCCATGATAAAATATGGTACATCAGAATTGTCACTAGAGGCCCACCCATGATAAAATATGGTACATCAGAATTGTCACTAGAGGCCCACCCATGATAAGATATGGTACATCAGAATTGTCACTAGAGGCCCACCCATGATAAAATATGGTACATCAGAATTGTCACTAGAGGCCCACCCATGATAAAATATGGTACATCAGAATTGTCACTAGAGGTCCACCTATGATAAAATATGGTACAGCAGAATTGTCACTAACGGCCCACTCATATTGAAATATGGTATAGATGAATTGTCACTTGAGGCCCACTCATGATAAAATATGGTACAGCAGAATTGTCACTAGAGGCCCACTCATGATGAAATATGATACAGCAGAATTGTCACTAGAGGTCCATCCATGATGAAATATGGTACAGCAGAATTGTCAATAGAGGCCACCCATGATAAAATATGGTACAGCAGAATTGTCACTAGAGGTCCTCCAATGATAAAATATGATACCGTAGAATTGTCACTAGAGGTCCACCCATGATAGAATATGGTATAGCAGAATTGTCACTAGAGGCCCACCCATGATAAATTATGGTACAGCAGAATTGTCACTAGAGGCCCACCCATGATAAAATATGGTACAGCAGAATTGTCACTAGAGGCCCACCCATGATAAAATATGATACAGTAGAATTGTCACTAGAGGATCACCCATGAAAAATTATGGTACAGCAGAAATGTCACTAGAGGCCCACCCATGATAAAATATGGTACAGCAGAATTGTGACTAGAGGCTCACCTATGATAAAATATGGTACAGCAGAAATGTCACTTCTAGAGCAATATATTAAAAAAATAGAAATAAAAAAATTGTATTAATTATAAACATGGTGTTAAATTATGTATATAGCTTAGCGTCCGAGGGCTTTAATTATGGCCAGTCATGGTCGTTAAAAACTCCCATAAGTAAGACACTAAATGTATGTTTTCATATAACATGATAACTGTACAAAATATTAAGACATAACAATTAGAATATTTTTTTTTAGAAATGTACTATCCTTTTCATGATTTTAGATGGGGTGGTGATTAATTGAATTTTATAGAACTTACAGGTTTATTATTCAAGACCGCAAAGTGTATGAAATTGATAATTTCAATGAATTTGATGAAGGTGCACGTTACTTCATGTCGTAAACATTCTTTTCTGCCGTAAACCCAGTTTATGTTCCTGCTGTAAATTTATGTTTTTTGCTTAACCCTTTCACGTTCCGCCAAATTGGACATAAACTTATGGAAAGACACTATCAAAGTTCAATCGCATATAGCATTCGCACTGACGCTTACACAAAGGTCGCTTTGGGTCCATTTGAGAGATAATTGATCAAATATTTACAAAAATATAATATATCAGAAATTTTGTCTTTTGAAGTCACGTGTTATCTGTCCAAAAGTCACGTGACTTGCAAAAAAAAGTAAAAAAATACACAAGTCTTCCGAAAAAGGTCGTGTGGAGACTTTTATAATAGCTAATAGGATATAGTTTAAGTGTCAAAGCAATGTCCTAAGTCAGATAGACACAGGAAAGTTACCATTATGGTATAGTTAGAGGAAATACGTGCTATATGCCTTCCAAACGTTGATGCCCGCAACATGCAAAATAACGGTTTTCAGTCGTTTTTTCGTCAAAAATCTTATCCTTGACACAAATTTAAGGTTAAATTATGTTTATTCAAGCAGCACATAGAATTTTGACTTTGAAAGTAAAGATTCAATGAATTACCAAAAATTACTTTGGTGTTTTGGGCCTATGATGTTTTAGTTTAAGGGAGAGAGTGCAATTAGGACATACATTCTTTAAAAACATACAAACATTGTTTTAAGTTGAGTTTTGTATGTATGCATGACCCTCTTTATGAAATTGAAAGTAAATTTATAAGTTAAGTTTCATTTAATATAGGAAATTATTTTTTTACCTTCGGCTTTGAGGTTCGAACATGCAATCTTGCTGCTGTGGGCTAGTGCAGCTTCCCACTGAACCACGGGAGTTCCAGTTTCAAATATTGAAATTTTAGTACTTAACTCTTTCATTAAGGAACGAAGTGAGAGTAAACAAATAATCAGCCTGTTTTCGTTTAGAAATTAAGTCTCGATATAACATATAATTGTTGTAAAAACCCATAATTTTGAGCAAATATAGGATGATATCATACTTTAGTCTGCCATTTTTTTCTAGACTTTTACCGGTTTCTTTATTTCAACAAAAGTGTTTTCAGTCGACATTTCAATAACCAGGCACTTCAGAAACAATGTTCTGTTACATCTATTTCAACTTCGAAAAAAAAAATCATGACTTTTTGTCTTTTTTGTCTTTTTTTCAATTAATTTGGAAAGAAATGACCACAAATTGAGAGTGCATTTCAAGTAAATGATTGCGTTGGTACACTTTCAACCACTTATTTCACTTGAGTACAAGTTTTAATCATACTTTGAATAGTTTCCCTAAAAAATACACGGCCTAGTTAATAAAAAAAAGTTAAATTGCCCCTAAAATCAACAGTTTATTTTTCCCATACTCTACGGAAATATTGTGTTCAAATAAAAAAAAAAAAACGGTTTTTACAGGAGAAAACGTTGTCCGTTAGGGGCGATTTGATACCAAACCGTACTCGGAAGAAGTTTTAGGCACCACTAATCACACAGCTGTGATATAGGGGATTAATTTGAGCCATCAACCACTTCTGTACGTCAACAAGTGTCAAAGATTCAATACTTTGCGCAAGCTAGTTACCCAAAAATATAGCCCGGGAACAGGAAGGGGTTAAGGTAGCAATAAACAGTTAGGAAAAAATACTAAAATTTGCCCTTATGAATTTTACCATTCCCTTTTCATTGCTTTCTTGCAATATCAAGCTTACTGTTTGTGTCATATATGGGCATATGTATCAGAATCTTCCATAGACTTTATTTCCAGTATATAAAATGGTAAAATATAATTTCTTTTTGGTGTATCCATGGCAACAATCTGCATTTATTTGTTATGAAATATTGCAAAAAGGGGGGGAAAGATGTCACATATTTCCCCAAAATTTGGTTAAAAGTAGAATTTCAATCGCTTGAAGTAATACCTTTTCTGAAACTGTGTACATATATCATTCAGCAAATCCAATGAAAATCATATGTCTTTCGTCTCATTTTTTTGTAAAATTGCGTCAAAAACTTCGTGTAGAAAAAGAGTGTTTGTAAACAGTACATTAATTTCTGGACCGATGGCCGGTCTAGCTATGAAAATACGGACTGTCAATCAGAAAACAGCCCATAAACATGTAAAAAATAATCTTGATGCTCTTATAAACCATCTTTTGACAATCATACCACATCTTCCTATATCTATTTATAAATGCTAAATGAATAACTTTACTTGCCTCATAAGGGTAAATGGTCTTGATCTGATAAAACATACTGACGTTTTTGACACAGCTACCTCAGCTCCCTTTTTTGTTGTAACTGATACTGTTGGGTCAACACTTGTCACAGTTTCGCGAACAGTAGGGTCCTCCACATTTCCGTAGACCCTATTTTGACGGATGCACTCAAATGCACAGAAACCTTTGCAATTTACTGGTGCAGTAATATCTAAGAAGACTATAATAATAAATTATATAAAGAGCTGTTCCACTACTGTCTACTAATGTTAATAAGGGGGAGAATTACCGCGTCGAACATTTGTTTAACCCTGCCACATTCTGTATGTGCTTGTCCCAAATAAAGGCAACAGTAGTATACCGCTGTTCAAAACTCATAAATCCATGGACAAAAAACAAAATCGGGGTAACAAACTAAAACCGAGGGAAACGCATTAAATATAAGAGGAGAACAATGACACAACACTGAAACGCAACACACACAGAAACGGACCAAGCATCAGAAAAAATCCCACTAGAATAACACATATAACATCTAAACCAAAAACATGAATTTGGGATAAACAAGTACCGTGCCACGTCTTATCTTAATATCTCAAAAATAAGAGAACACATACGACACAACATTAAAATGCAACACGTCAGGAGTCTGTAATTCAGCGGTTGTCGGTCGTTCCTTTTTTCATATCAATTTTTCGATTATGTTTTTTTTTACATTGGTTTTTGATGCCTTTTCTTATATCTCGCTATGCTGTACATGTTTTGCTCATTGTTAAAGGTGACCTGTAGTTCCTAATCTTCTACGTCATTAGGCACTTTGTCATTAGGTCTCTGGTGGAGACTCATTTTATTGACAATCCTACCACGCTTTTTTTATTTAAAGATTTGACATGGTAAAATACTAGTATAGAAACATACAGAAGTTGGTTTTGTGGGTTCTGTCTTGTGGTTACCATGTACAATTGTACAAGACGAGGGGGAAAAAAGTCAAAACTGCTAAGGACAAATCATGTTGTACCAAAATCAATAAATATCCGAACTCGAGATCTAAAGACCCTGAACATAATATTTTCTACTTCCTGAAATAAATGTATATGCCTGACGTTCGAATTCTAACACTCTAACCTCAAACAACCTTACGACTGATTATAAAGTACTTTAAGACAACAGTACATTAATTTAATACATTAAATCAATGAATTTATGTTTTAGACATCTTGTACAAGACAAATATATAATAATCATTATGACGCAAAAATGTATGATTTTTTATAAGGAAAATTTAGGATGGAAAGAATAATTTAAAGATACGATTACCTACAATGTAGCAGTAAATGTCACAAAATATTGACTCATCCACCAAAGGCATGATATTAAGACAAAACATAAACATGCACACAAAATTTCCACACGGTTTGATGGCTGAATTGTTAATTCGCCGTTTCAGAATCTAATGCATCCTGGGTAATATTATTTTCAAAAGTGTGCACCAAAATGTCCTAATTGGTTAAAATTGTCATAATCAGTTGAAATTTAACTAAAAACGTGACGTTATTTTCATTTTGGGTAAAGAACAATGAAATTACCCATGATATTTTAGATTATGAAACGGCCATTTGCATAACACCAATGGGCAATTGGTTCATGTATTTCCAGGACAGGTCTCGATCAAATTAGAAATAAATCTTGTAAATATCTTATTCTGTTACTTATATCGACCGTGATGAAGCGCGGGAAAATAATAAAATTGAGAATGGAAATGGGGAATGTGTCAACGAGACAACAACCCGACCAAATAAAAAAAACACAACAACAGAAGGTCACCAACAGGTCTTTAATGTAGCGAGAAATTCCCGCACCCGGAGGCGTCCTTCAGCTGGCCCCTTAACAAATATATACTAGTTCAGCATAGAGTATGATATTCTCTAAGTACTATACCGGATAATTGTCTCATTGTCAACCAAACCGTTATATCTCTTATCTTATAATCCAGTTTTATATACTACTTGTTAAACTTGATTATTTGATTTATGTTTGATGATGGGACAGAACGCAGATGAGTAAATTAGTTCGCCCGGTATCTAGCTAGCTACCAATTCGATTGATAATAACAAATTATAAATGCCAGTCGAATAATACTTGCAAGTTAACACTCTACCTGGGTTGCTTTCAATATCGGTAGCGGCTACATAGGGCTACGTAGATTTGTGACTATTTCCGGTAGCTGCAGTAACACCATTTTGTTTTGTAATTCGATTGATATTGGCAGAGACATATAATACAATGTATCGTATGTCTCTGATACTGGCAAGGTAACACTCTACTCTACTGTTGCGTTCAGTATCGTACAGGCTACATAGAGCTACGTAGATTTATGACTATTGAACGTGAAACTAGCCAAGCTGCTACATAGATATTGATAGCAGCTAGGCTAACTACTCGTTCAGTAGACATAAATCTACGTAGCCGCTATATATGATATTGAACGCAACCCTTGTAGCTATTTATCCAAACGATACAGGCATTGACAACATCCACCTTGTAGCTAATAATTAGATTGATACTGGAAAGGTAACATCTTCCCGGAAATCTACTGGTTCGATCGATAGCAGGGTAACATTTCCGGAAGTTACAGTAACACCATTTTGTTTGGTAATTCGATTGATATTGGCAGAGACATATAATAATACAATGTATTGTATGTCTCTGATACTGGCAAGATGACATCCACCTGGCTTGAGTTCAATATCGTAGCAGCTACGCAGCGGCTACGTAGCTGTTATCAATATCTATGTAGCAGCTAGTCTATAGATACACGTGCAATAGTCAAAATCTACGTAGCACTACGTAGCAGCTAAGATATTGAACGCGGCCCTGGTATGATCTACTAGTTTAAGCGATACTAGCAGTGTGAAATTGCCTAAAAGTCGCTAGTTATCCGATCAAAACTTACAGGGTAACATTCGCCTGGTAGCTATTAATTCAATCGATAATGACACGATAACACAAACCTGGAAGCTACTAATTGGAACGATAATCGCAATGTAAAATTTCCCGATTTTCATACGATAAAAAATGCTAGGGTTACTTTTGCCTGGTAGCTAGTAATTCAATTGATATAGGAAGGGCAGCATTCACCTGGTACCTGTGTCTATTTATTCCACCAATACTGACAGAGTGTCATCCGCCTAGTAACTAATAATCTAAACAATCCTGGTAAGGTATATCCTCCCGATGTCTACCATTTTGATCGATACTGGCAATGTAGCATGCATCTTATAGATAGTTATTCAATTAAAGCAATACAAAAATTCACTATTACAAAACTATCTTAAGTAAAAAAAATGCTATAAAACGTTAAATCCATCTTTTGCTACACACAAAAATGCCTGTACCAAGTCAGTAATTAGACAGATGTCTATAAAATCATGTTGTCCATTCATTTGATGTGTCTGAGCTTTTGATTTTGCCATATGATTAGGGACTTGTTATAAATTTTTCTCAGAGTTCAGTCATTTTGTGATTTTACTTTTTGGTATTAAAAAAAAGCCAATTAAACATCTTGTAACAATTTAAAAACTAAATTTGATAAATACCTGATGCGCATGTCGAGCCCAAGTAAAACGAGAACAAAATGATGAAACCTAGAGACATCATCCCATTCAGTGAATAATACAGAATGATATGAATAGTCGATTTCTTCAAAAGTCATACAACTACATGTACATTTGGTTTCTTTACATCAGAACGTAACAGTTGTGTAAGTGTATATGTAATATGTTTAATGTAGTTAGTAATTACTAATGAGTTATTATTTTAGAATGTTTTGCATGTACTTTTCTTTTTTTTTCGTCAGAACTAAGTTATTGATGTAATAATGTAACAGTTGTATAGGTGTATATGCAATATGTTTTAAAAAGTTACAATCTAATTAAAATAATGATCGAAAAAGTTAGAAATTACTTACTATTTTAGAATTTATCACATAAATTGGCATGATTATATTAGTGGCGAATGGGATTCGAACTCTATTTTTTTTTACTATCAATGCTTTTTAATGGGTACATTTGATTGGAGTCCTTCTTTGTCCTGGCTTGGAACACCCGCCCCTTTTAAAGACGGCTTGATCAGCCCCTGGTTAATTAGTTATTTTTTTTATGAAGTTGTTACTTATTTATTAAATGAGTTAGTCTCTTGAAAAATAGCATAATGCAAATTGTATAGATCTGCTTTTTAAACCTTTCTATAATTTTAGTAATGTAACCGGTATAAATCTGATAGAAATAAACTCATTATAGATACCATGACTAAAATTTTACACTTACGCCAGACGCGCGTTACGTCTACAAAAGACTCATCAGTGACGCTCAAACCAAAAAATCGGGACTTAAGATTTTGTTCAGTTTTGGCCGATGTTCGGTTTTATAAGGTTTACAACGCATATAGTTGGTATGACGGTGCCTTAGAACATGTTTGGTTTATACGGGTTATCGGTTTATGCAGAATTCGGTTTATCCAGGTTTCACGGTAAAACCATGTTTTATTTGATTAAATAATTTTACATATTTTCATGTCAATGACTTTCGGTTAATGCAGGATTCGGTTAAGCCAGGTTTCACTGTATAACTATGTTTTATTCGATTGAATAATTTTACATGTGTTCATGTCAATGACTTTTATGTATAGGTAATTTGACTTATTATTGATTGTTGAAGAAGAGAGGCGAAAGATACCAGAGGGACAGTCGAACTCAAAAATAGAAAGTACACTGACAACGCCATTGCTAGAAAAAAGAAAAAAGACAAACAGACAAATAATAGTTCACAAGACACAACATAGGAAACTAAAGACTAAGGAACACAAACCAAACCAAAAATTTGGGGTGATCTCAGGTGCTCTGGAAGGGTAAGCAGATATTGCAATACATGTGACACCCGTCGTGTTGGACATGTGATTTCAAAACATAAAACAAATGTTTTTGGTGGTGGTAGCAGTGTAAAGGCTAAGGTTGATAGTTATACGGAAACCCAGCTGTTCTTGTTCTCCACATCATTTTGAGTCTGTTGGAATAGTTGTCTCAATCATACCACGTACATTTCTTTATCATTATTTTACTGGGAGCTCTGAGAAATAAATAGAGATTTGCATGACTATTGTGTAAGCGTTCCAATAATAAAATAAAAAATTACTAGTAACCTCGAGTGTTTGGTGCACTGCTTGAGGGACTCTGAGTGTCTCAATTTTGTCCACAAAAATAATCTTTCTGCATATCGAACGTTCTCCTGTTTTAGCTTACCTTCAAGGCATAAAACTTTGCTCAGTGCTCGGAGCACACAAATCATGCTCGAAACATGAAATCCAGCAATTTGATTGGTTGATTTTTGAGTCTGAGTACAAAAATCATGCTCGAAAGTTTTATGACCGTGACGCGTCAGTTTTTTGTACTCATACTTTTTAATCAACCAATCAAAATGTTGGATTTCATGCTTGGGGCATGATAGTTGAACTTCGAACACTGAGCAAAGTTTTATGACTTCAACACTAAAGGGCCAAGTGAGCTTTTCTCATTACTTTGCATCCATCGTCGTCTGTTAACTATTACAAAAATCTTTTTCTCTTAAGCTATACTGGGACAAAGTTAACCAAACTTGGCCACACACATCATTTGGGTATCTACAGGTAGTTTAAAACATGTGTACGACGACCCGGTCAACCTAGATTGCCGCCATGGCCAAAAATAGAAATAGAGTTGAAATGTATACTTTGGCTTATATATCTCAAACTAAAGCTTTTAGAGCAAATCAATCTACCCTGAAAAAATCAGACAAATCAGACATCCCGTTGTTGGGTTGCAGCCCCTGAATTAGTAATTTCAAGAAAATTTTGTAGTTTGCGAAAATTATTTAGAATATTATTATAGATAGAGAAAATCTGTAAATAGCAATAATATTCAGCTGATGGAGTCAGTTTTGCCCTTTCAAGTCAATGTTTAATTTTATTTCGTAAATTTTGTTATCTTTTAGAAAAATGTTCTCCTCTGAAATAACTGGGTCAAATAGAACCAAACTTGGCCACACTCATCATTAGGGTATATAGTTAAAAAGTTGTGCCCGATGACCCCGCCTTTAAAGAATATAGAAGTTGGAAAAAGTTGATATGCAAATAAAGTGACCAACTGAATGCATGGCTATTTGCTTTTGTCCAATAGCATTTCTTGTGGAATTCTTATATACGATTTGAAATTGTTTACATAATTCTTCCAATCTTTCCATCAGTGATTTTGATCACTTTGATATATCGATTTGTCGTTTTTAACCAATTTTTCCTTTGTCCTTACTGGTTATTTCCTTTCTCAGCACATTTGAGCGATATGAACAATTATCGCTAGAAATTAATGGCGCACGTGCTGTTGTCAATGAGACAAAATTTAGATCAAGTTCAACGTACAACTACATCTAGGAACAAATCATGTTGTAAATTAGTTTTATAAGGACTGCAAAACAAAATTTATTTCATTTAGAGGAGATATGAAAATATTTCATAAATATTAAAGACAAGGAAGAAATGCAATACTTTTGATGTATTTTTGTTGTGGGGTCTTTTTTATATGAACGACGGGGTAAAGCTAATAAAAATCTTGTGTGATTGTTTTCAAACATTTTCGTCTCTTTTTTTTTTACTGTCATAAACAGTATCTATCTCAACGCTGTTTTCTACTTGATCGTTATGGCAACAGTTTCTTGCGATGAAGATGCGCAGTTTGTATAATCCAAATAGAACCAGATGTAGAATTGGAATTCCAACAAAAATCAACACTGCCACAGTAACGGCCGTTGGATATATCTCATTCCAGTCTAGTATAGGATAAATTTGATCCTTGTCAAATCCAAGTTGATATATTATTGTAAAAGTGACGAACACAATGCCGAATATCATGGGATATATCACGTGCAATAGATTTATCACTTTTGCGCATACAAACAAGTTCATGATGACGTAGACAGAATTGATGGCGTGGAACTCGATGCTTGCTGGATGCGTAGCTGAAAATAAATCAAGAAGATTTAAGCATGTCTAGTGCTACATAATTTGTATGTCAACCAGAATTGTTACTCCTATTTGTTCTAAAGGGCTTAGTCTGTTTGGTCAGTTAATGTACGAGTGCGGAAAGTTATGTTTGCGATAAAATACCTGGTCAAAGTTAAGACTTAAAAATAGGAATTGTATGCTTCGCAGTTGTTATGCGTTATGCGAGTGACATTAAGTGGTAACAGCAAAGAGTGCAATAGGTTCGAACACAGACGAACATTTCGAAAGGATGAAAGAAAAAAAAACCAGTTGACTGTGGACTACTGCATTTGTTTGCACAGCCTTCGATAGAATGGTGATACATGTTGTTTTCTTGTTCGTCTGTCCGTTAGTCCAGGTTTTAGGTAAGGTACTATATACGTTTTTATAGAATTATTGTGGCTTTAATCCAGGTTTTGCTGTGCACTTAATAAGAAAATATGATTGTGTGATCGAGGCATGATTTCCTATAGACAAGTATTGTTGCTTTTCTATTTTCTAACTGGTACACAATTGAGCTCTCAGATTCTTTTGTATTTCAAATAATTGATTTCCAGCAACATAGTACACTTAGGGTATACCTTAGTTCAGGGAGATAACTCTTTAAATCAGGAATGCGTTTTTGTTAAACTCAAGTTTTATCAATGCATGTTAAGCATTTACCTGAAACAGATTGGAAATAATCTATGTTACATAGAAGCTTAGAATATATTTATGAAAATGGGTGACCCAAACGTACTGATGATTTTATGAGTTATTTCCCCCAATCTATTTTGTCCTCCTTAATTCATTCGGTATTTTGTATGTTGTTAGTAGTTATGGCGTCATCTCATTCACGACAGCAAATAGAAATGTACTTACAAATTTCAAGCGTGCTGAAGAATCCCACGGTTACACTGAGGGCTATACCATTACTCGTCTCAAACAAAAACCACACTAACTGTATGTACCATGGCATACCAATCTCACCTAGAATGACACAATAAAAGTATTGAAAGTGCAAGCCAAGCATTCATTACTTAAATGTGACGTAGCTAAGCATGCATACCTACGAATTTTATGTTTGTACATGCTGTTAAAACAAGGCAATGTATTGAAGACCGTGGTTTGACCTATGATTGTTAACTTTTTACGCACAGTGACTTCTATAGGCACTCATTTGACATTTTCCTATTTCTATATAATAGCGTAATAAACGCTTCAGTTATTTTTCATTTGCCTCTTAGTCTGGTCTACAAGTTGAATGCTCTTATAGAGTGTAGACGGGCATGATTTTGACCCTAGTTGCAGGGTTGTAGTAAGTCTTCGTCAATTGGCGACATGCAGTGTTACTGGCGAAGTGTTCAAAACATGTATCTAGGTTAAACTCCGTGGTATACACGTTTGCTGTAAATAAAGTGAAAAATCTTGAGTCTGTCATTCCTGTTGCTTACTGCAAAGCAATAAGCAAACTATATGGTAAATATTTGCAGAATTTGTGTAACTTTGCTTCATTTTCATTTTGTTTGTGTACTTTTACTCATTATTTAGTTTATGTGACGTTTTGCATAATTTAATTTTCTTTGTTTATTTTTGCTCATTTGATATAGTGTTGTTGCATATTGGTTGTATATTTGTCCTGTAAAGATTTGTCCATCGTGTGTGCGCTTATTTATGTCCCTTTGTCTTCTGTTTAATGTAATCCACTGTATTCGAATATGAAACATAATGATAACCAGACAATGGCAGTGTCCTATATCTTTTTACGGCCGTATTTCTAATAGTGAACTATTAAGGCGACTTCATGATTTTTTGCAGCCATATTGAAAAAGGTAGTTTTGGGATGGAAGGGATAATAGTAAAACAGTACGAGTAAAACTATCAATTTTTCATACAACTGGTTTGCTACAATAATGTGGTTCACCTCCATAATGAAAATCTGCCCCAAATCAATATGGCCGCAGTAACCGTAAAAGTGCTTATCTTACCTTTAACGTTTTCGAATATGTCCTTCCGTCTACAGTAGACATACCAAGTCACGATACAATCAGTCAAGTTCGACAATCCAAGTAAAACATATCCCCAGTTTGTAAAATAAATAAAATAATCACTTGGCTCTTGTTCTGCTGTCAATACAAAGTATGGTTCTAGACCAAACCAGACTAAATGGTAAACCAGCCAAAACGTTGTCCAAATCGGATAAAGGATCTTAGGTCCACACTACAAAGGTATAAAATAATTACTCATATAGATATTTCTTATCATATACTTTATGATTAATAAACATGGACCTCCCATACAAATACTCTGACCTTTGTTACTCTTGTATGGTTTTTTTTTTAATTTAAGTTCATTTATATGTTTAGGGGTCTAGTGTGACGTCCATTTTAACAAATACACATGTGTGTTTATGGACGAGCTGAGCCCTCCTCCGCATGCAGGCTTTTCTTGCTTTGTTGAAGACCTATTCGTGGTTTTTGGCTGTTATATGTCCGTTTAGTCGGTTTGTTGTCTCAAACAAGTACAATTTTGTGTTTGAACATTCACAATTTCAGGTTTTATCGTTCCATATATAAACAGGACAATTTTGTAGGGGGATTACACGAAGATTTTGAAATAATTTTTAATTTTTCAATTTTTTACAGCTCGCGAAATTTAACATTCTCTCAACTGGTATTTTTTCGCAAATACCCCTCCTTAACATGATATATCTGTTTAATATATAAGTATTTAAGTACGTGAATTTCAAAGGAATTTATATTCACGTCAATTTCAAGCGGATTGAGATTCATGTCAATTTCAAGCAAATTGAGATTCATGTCAATTTCAAGCAAATTGAGATTCATGTCAATTTCAAGCAAATTGAGATTCACTTGAATTTTTATCTCAAATGTTACGTGCAGATTCCACATGCGTCCCATGCATGTGATTTTAATCTGAGCCTCACGCGAACTTCACTTGAAAATCCCATGATTTTTTATAATCAGAAAATAATGTGAATTTTGAAAATGAAGATATTCAAATAACATCTAAATTTTCAAATTTTATTAGAAATGTCAACAGCTTTTTGAAATTTTATTGATAATCTGAAGGAGACACTGGTGCGTTATTAATCTCTTTTCAATAATATTTCTTGTTTGGGAACTACCATTTATCTTCAGGGGAAAGTGTTAAATTTCAATGATTGATAACTTAGAAAAATTCAAAATCCAACCTTGTTCTATTTTGTGATGTTATGCTATTGTTTCAGAAAAGGGAGAAGGTTTGGTACCATTAAAACGTTTAATCCCGCTGCAAATGTTTGCACCTGCCTAAAAAGTCAGGAATCTGATGTACAGTAGTTGTCGTTTGTGTATGTAATTTATACGTGTTTCTCGTGTTTCTCGTTTCTCGTTTTTTTATATAGATTAGACAGTTGGTTTTCCCGTTTGAATGGTTTTACACTAGTAATTTTGGGGCCCTTTATAGCTTTTTGTTCCGGTGTGGGCCAAGGCTCCGTGATGAAGGCCGTTCATTGACCTATAACGGTTTACTTTTATTAATTGTTATTTGGATGGAGAGTTGTCTAGTTGGCACCCACCCCATCTTCCTATATCTATTGAAGTTAGATTACGGAAACGATAAAAATAGTTACACTCAATACCCCTTTGCCAAAAATAGTTTATTTTCTTTAATAAAAAAAACACACTATTTTTTTCAACACCATATTAAATACACATTTTTTTTTAAACGTCATGTGAAATTGCCCTTTTCAAATGGATTCAAACTGTTTTGGTTTGAAAACAAAACCAAAAAATACATAGATGCTTCCACAAACGATAGATGCATGGTCAATGCCCCTCTGACAATCTAATGCGTTGTAAGGGGGTGGTAGGAGGGGTCTTGATCTCGAAATCCCGAAATCCCGGGGTCCCGAAATTCAAAAAAAGAATTCCCGGATCCCGAAAGGGTCAATCCCAAAATCCCGAGCTTAAAACACCCGATCCCGGAGTCCCGGTAAAAGTCCTATCCCCCTCTTGTAACATTAGTTTTAGGTATCAACATTAAACACTTTACCTTGAACCTGTTCTAAAATAGAAAATATCAAATCAATTGTGCATGAATTCTACAACTGACTGGTTTTCTATTCATTTTTATAGCCATTCATTTTTAATATGCATTCATTTTTATTCATCTTTTACCGTTATATCATAAAAAACTGATTAAAAACAAATTTTATTAGTTTACATTAAACATTTGTACGTATCTGTTGCAATCAAATACCGCTTTATAAAAGTTTTTCAACCTTTACAAAATTATAATACATTTGTACTGAAGCTCAGTGCGTGGTTTTGATTTTCTAACAACATCACTCGTCATTCGTCACAACTCGGCCGATTCCGTCGTCCCCTCATCTAACGGATAGAAGGAGAGTAGCGGATTCTACCGAGGATTGCCGAATGCATCACTCGTCATTCGTCCCAACTCGGCCGATTCCGTCCCCTCTTCTAACAGATAGAAGGAGAGTAGCGGATTCTACCGAGGATTGCCGAATGCATCACTCGTCATTCGTCTCAACTCGGCTGATTCCGTCCCCTCATCTAACGGATAGAAGGAGAGTAACGGATTCTACCGAGGATTGCCGAATGCATCACTCGTCTGATGTGTATCTAAACTTATAGTTTATGAGGTTCAGTGGCGGATCCGAAGGGGATGATGGTCGTAAACATTTCGATTTGATTGATAACCTATTTCACGGATGTCATTCTGTTTAACGAGAGCAAAGATCGTGAAAGAATAGCTAACGGCGGTCAAGTATTGCGAGACGATCGTGAAAGCTCTGGTACCGGATCGTGAAAGAATTTTAATATAAATTCTAGTACAGAATTTGTGAAAAAAATCGTTTAATTTTCAAAACGCGGAACAAATCCGAACAAAAAATTATGTCTGTCAAAATGGTTTAACTCCCTCAACATTACTGTGTTATAAGATAAAGAAAATATGGAGTACTTTATGAAAAAACACAAAAGGCGCAATGCATGTCTATGGATTTAATGGTAAAAAAAACAGTACTTTCTTAATAAAATTGAGAATGGAAATGGGGAATGTGTCAAAGAGACAACAACTCGAACATAGAAAAAACAACAGTAGAAGGTCATCAAAAAATAGGTCTTCAATGTAGCGAGACATTCCCGCACCCGGAGGCGTTCTACAGTTGGCCCCTTAACAAATATATACTAGTTCAGTGATAATGAACGCCATGCTTATTTCCAAACTGTAAACAAGAAACTAAAATTAAAATAATACAAGACTAACAAAGGCCAGAGGCGCTTGTCTTGGAACAGGGGCAAAAATGCGGCGAGGTTAAACATGTTTGTGAGATCTCAACCCTCCCCTATACCTCTAGCCAATGCAGAAAAGTAAACGCATAATAATACGCACATTTAAAATTCAGTTCAAGAGAAGTCTGAGTCTGATGTCAGAAGATGTAACCAAAGAAAATAAACAAAATCACAATAATACATAAATAACAACAGACGTCTAGCAGTTAACTGACATGCCAGCTCCAGGCTTCAATTAAACTGATTGAAAGATTATGATTTCATCATATGAATACCAGGCACAATCCTTCCCGTTAGGGGTTTAGTATCATACCATCATAACATATATGAGAAGAACATAACCCGTGTCATGCCAACAACTGGTTTCTATATATCTTTATATACAACGTAGCAGATGTGGATTGATTTCCAATGAGAAAACTATATACTACAGACAAAAGAATACCAGAGCGCAAATGCTGAAATGTCTCATCTGCTTTACTTTTGATAATATATATATTTATTGAACGTCTGTAATATATAATAATGGTTTTACTAGAAATGTCAAATACGCTTAAGATTGTGAATGGTTCATAAAAAGAGGTCAAGGTCAGATAAACATGCCATACAGATCTCTACACAAATCCAGAACACACAAATATAGGTGTTCCAATCCTTACAGTACCTTAGAAACTGACAAATGTAAAAGTTATGTTTTGCCAATTAATTCGGAACATAAGGTCGAAAGTATATGAACCCTGACCGACAGTCAGACATAGACATCTTACTATCATTCAATACATCAAATACATTCACCAAATACCGTGGCGCTATAGCATACAGATACACAGATACAATGTATATAAGCAAAAGTCCAAACAACATAAAACGAACATTGCCAAATGATACATGATAATGAGGTCAATGTTATTTAAAACCTTGCAGAAGCCGAAAATATACACCTTACAATAATAACAACAGACAGTTATCCAAAAGCATAACGAATCAGCGATACGGACTTGACAACAACACTTAATCTTCATCCATGAAATGAGGCAAAGTCGAGGTCAGGTGAAAATAGTAATACTTTAAAATGCTTAAATCTATTGAGGATTTTGGCTAATAACAATTATCATATAATTGAAGAATAATTTGAACGTCCTCGTAGCATCAGATTTTTCACGATCCTTTTCACGATCTTCAAAAAAGAGGTACGTGATCTTTCACGATCCGAAAAATCAATTTTGTTTAAATATTTCTTTTTTTACCTAGTATCAGATCTTTTTAATAAAAAATAACTATGAGAACCATTTGTATCATTCAAATAGAATGCCCTTATTCGGATAAATGTAGTTTATTCTATTCGAATTTGTGAAAAAAATCATGTTTGTTTACAATCTGCCTTTTGTTGTTTTGTGAAAACTATGTACTGGATTTTCTCACATACTGATCATAATGTTGGACCGTTTTGACAGACAGTTTTATTTTGTTGTAAATTTGTCTGTGTTATGAATCAAATTACATTATTTAATGACCTTTGATATGTCTTCTCGATTAAATGTCTTTCACGATCCGTTATCAGAAATTTCACGATCGTCTCGCAATACTTGACCCCAGTTAGATATTCTTTCACGATCATTTCTCTCGTTAAACCGAATGACACAAGTGTATTTGTACATTTTGTTGTGTCATAACCAAAGGACTGAAGAAATCATGTAACGTTAATTCATATGTAAAGAGTTTTTTATGATTATAGAAAAGGGAAATTATTGAACCAATGCATGTTTATATATTAAACTAATTCATCTGTGAATATATTTATTTTTACTGATATTACGAATTCATAAGGTAAAACATTGCATTCATTGATTATTGATCCATAACGCGTATAACCTTTTGGATTTCATTCCAAAATATACCGATCGTCACCTTGGTAAACAAACAACACTTACTCATGGAGCACACATATAATGATTCAGTTAATTATTATCAGCTTGATAGCTCGATATTTTTTTATTTATTAAAAAAGAAGTGGTGGTATGATTGTCAATGAGACATCTCTCCACAAGAGACCAAATGACACAGGCATTGATAACTATGTCTCCGTATTGACTTCAACAATGATCGAAAAAAATGTGTGGGTTTTTTTTAACAATTTTTCATGACTTCCGATTTGTTAATGAAACTTTGTCATAACAATTTGTCTTATGATGTGCTGTATTAGAATTTACTCTCTAGCAGCGGTTCTACAAATTCCTCGTTTTTAACTGGAAACATATTACTTGAGAAATCACCTAGTTTTCTACAGAAAAAATAGATGATAATATCATGAAAAATGCTAAAATTTTCGATCGATAACATATTTGATGAGTATGGCAGATTTATATTGCAGCAGACAAAGCGGTATTGTAATAGGTACTAATTGTGCACCATTATTGACTGACCTGTTTTTTGCATTCATACAAGAGGCAAACCTCATACATGCAGAACCTTAAATCTAATATTGCCGATGTTCTGTCTCTCCACAACTAACATTTCAATGAGAGTTTAAACAGTATCCAAAGGAACCTTAAACGAAGAACACTACCGAGAGTAACAGGCCTGCTTCATATCTTGATCTTTTGACAGAGATTGGCAATTTACAATTAGAATCTATGATAAACGGGATGCTATCAAATTTCCATTTGTTAACTTCTCAATTCTCAGCAGTAACATATCCTCTTTTCCGTTGTATGGTGTTTCCATATCATCTTACATATGTGACGCTCTTGCATGTTCACACTTTACGGACTTCGTTTACAAGAGTGTGCTTCTTAGATGAAAAAAAATGTTGATATACAGTTATGAAGTAGGGTGACCTACTTAGATGTAAATACTGCTTAACTATTGTCGACTTAATTTAATACTTGATCATCCTTCCACTTTTCTTCATTTTTAAAATCATGGATATTCCATTCGCACTTCCGCTACGAGATTGACGATTTTTTAACGATGCATGACAATAGTCCAATTCGGCGTCCGTTAACTTTTACAAAGCTTTTCTTGGGCCAAATTTAACCAAACTGAAAACTCGGATGTAAAAAATTTATGAATACCATTTTGGGAGTTTTTAACAGATATGCAGACAAGTTTCTTTTATCTTGTTTAAACTACAGGTATTAACTTTCTGTGTGTTTTGTAGTTGTTTTGATTTATGCTAGAAGTTGTATATTTCAATAAGTTCTGATAAGCAGATTACATTTCTAACGTATTTATAAACTCTAGTATGACATAGAAACGTAATATATATGTACATGATACATATACAAGATTTATGTTGTGCTGTATAACAAGTAAAATGTCTTGTTATCACTTAACAAATACTTGCAGTTTTCCATAAAGTAGAGCTCAAATAGATATATCGTTGATTTAAAGTCGTAAATGAAGATGGGCGTCAGTTTAATCTGAAAATGACTTCTGATTATTAAAAACACCACTTATGAATGTAAACGTGACTTAGATATTTCCATCAGCTTCCGAACTTTGAAACATGTAATGCATTTGTATTCGAGGATATTATCCGTTATTTTCTTTTTACAATTTTGATAACTGAATTTTGACCGTAATGTAAGTATTGTCGCCCATGGAACAAAATCACTACAGTTTTTCCTATAAATCTAATAAAATATTTACCTGTGATCGAACAAACAATTGCGGTGAAATGTGACTAAATCCTAAAGATTTCAATCGAAATTCATCTCTCAATATCTGGCACATTTTTAAAAAAAACTTTTAAGCTGTGCTATTTACGACTTCCTCGATGTCAAAACGTCGTTGCAACAACGATCTTCTGACTTTTAAAAATTGTATATCTACCGTGATCAATATTCAATAATAATTTACAGCCGATTCCATCGAGTGTGTACGTAGGTACATGTATAGGTAAACTATTTGGTTGGCTTGCTTGCTAGCTGAACCATGAAGTCATTATTATGTTAGGTAAACTGCCCTCCTTTAAGAGTAGACTAGTACGACAGATAACCGATCTATCCTCGACCGTCCGTTTAAGGGCTGTATAGCCAGTCAAGGTCGTTAAAAACTCCCATTTGTTGTTGTCTATTCTCGACCAGACTACTTCGAAAGAAGGGTAGTATACCTTACCAAATAATATTTTTAACTTAACGGTTCGGCTAGCAAGCAAGCTAACCAAAGATGGAACTTTTACCTACACACGGCTGTGTAATCGGCTGTGTAATCGGCTGTAAATGCACCTTTCAACTGGAATGCATTTAAAAGATCAATCATATTTAAATAAAATATTTCTAAATAGGATGCAAGTAATGCTAATCGGATCTTTTACCTTTTATATAGATTTATCTTACATTTTTAATAATAATTCTTAGGTCAATGTCATAAACGCTAAGGAAAGACCGAAAGTGGTTTCCGGATGCTTAACTAAATACAAATGCACGTCAGATTCGATTTTAGTTAACATAAGATCTGTACGTATTTATTTTGAAGTCACTACATTTAAGAGCAAGGTCAAAGAAATCCAAACTGGAAAAAATCAAAAGTAGTTTGAAGATGAATTAAAAAAAAATACATGAAATCTCACTTCGGTATGATTGTGGTCGCTAGATTAAAAGAATAATCAGGAATATCACTTGGTCTTAGGTCAGGGCCATACTTACTAAAACAGATTGGTATAAGACACTGTCAAACATTCTAATTTATATAAGGGCAAGGGTTATTTGAGTTTATACAAGACCCCAAAGGTTCTTATTTGATCCTAGGGGTTTTATTTTCATCTTTATCGCTTTTCTTTAAATGACCAGAACCAAATTTTCCAGAAATGATATATGAAAATTCATATACATAACATTTCATTGTGCTTATTCTAATGCTTAACAACCCATGCTGTTGTTGAGAATGATAAATGAAATCTTCCTTTTTGTCTTTTTTATTGGACTTGTACTTCCAGGGTTAAAAGATTTTAACAGAGATATAAGCAAATATGCTTATAGATATAGGAAGATGTGGTGTGAGTGCCAATGAGACAACTCTCCATCCAAATAACAATTTAAAAAGTAAACCATTATAGGTTAAAGTACGGCCTTCAACACGGAGCATTGGCTCACACCGAACAACAAGCTATAAAGGGCCCCAAAATTACTAGTTTAAAAACATTCAAACGGGAAACCCAACGGTCTAATCTATATAAACAAAACGAGAAACACGTATATATTACATAGACAAACGACAACTACTGTACATCAGATTCCTGATATGTTTTTCTCTAAACTTGATGCTGTTAGAAGTACTAATATTTCTTTTATAGTTTGTCGTAATCCACATATAATTGTTCTAAACTCTACTGTAGTTCGTGTCATTGACCTATTGAACTTCATAAATTTCGTATTTTTATGTTATTTTTTATGTTACAGATTTACGCATATTAAACATGAACAGATGATTCAAGCTGTTAAAATATGTTTAACTGTATAGCTTTCAGAACAACACATCTCTTATCTTTATCCTTTCCTTTTGCCTATGTGTAATATATTCAAGACCTACTGCTATATACAGTGACACAGAATCTATTCGAGGGATTTTGTTCTGTTTTGGTACATTTTCGTTTGAATCGTGTTCTAAAATAATAAATCTGATAAGTAAACCAATCATATATACAAGGACTAAAATTTGGAAATACGCCAGACGCGCGTTTCGTCTACAAAACATTTAAAAAGGCCAAATAAAGTACGAAGTTGAAGAGCATTGAGGACCAAAATTCCTAAAAGTTTTGCCAAATACAGCTTGGATTATCTATGCCTGAGGTAGAAAAGCCTTAGTATTTCAAAAATTCAAAATTTTGTGAACAGTAAATTTATTAATATTTTTCTTACCATGTAAATGATAATTCATGTCAGCACAAGTGCTGACTACTGGACCAATTAAATATATTGTTTTATCTAAATTTTGTGCTATAAAACTAATAAAATGATTTGAAATCAAGGAATGATTTTTTCTACCTGTGATCTTTTTCGGTTATTGTTTATCTTTAGTGTTTATACCAGGTATTGAAATTTAAAATATTCTAAAGAGAAGCATTCTTAAGAAATATAACAAATACTTTTCAGAATGCGCATATAGAGCATTCAGATGGGAACTGTTAAAGTGTATTTAAAAAAAGGAATGTAACTAGTTTAATTAAAAACATATATTAAGTAGTTCCATGTATCATGATTTTTTTTTCCTTAAACTGACACAACAACCCCACTATTTAAAAAGTGTCGGGTTTGGAATGAAAAACCAAATGGCCTCCTTTCTCTTTTATATATACGACCTAAGTGACTTACTGTACGCATTATTTTTTTTATTACATAAAGCGAGAAGGACCCTTCTAGAGCACAAGAGAACATCCCCCAAAATTTGATTATGTCCGTGTTTGTTGCTCGGTCTTTACTTTTCAATGTTGTGTTTTGTGTACTCTAGTTTGTCTGTTTGTTCTATTTTACTTTTTGGTTTAGCGGTTTCAGTTTATCATCGAATTATGAGTTTGATTGTACTTTTTTATCTGTCGCCTCTATTTTGTGCTTAAACGTCTAATTCGTTAAAATAAACGAAATTTCGTAAAAATAAAACGAAATTTCGTTAAAAAAATAAAGGTGTTATAATAATTATACTTTATTCCAAAAGACGTCACAGCTTTTAAGATAGAAATAATGTTTGATTATAGTTATCAAAGGTACCAGGATTATAATTTAGTACGTCAGACGCGCGTTTCGTCTACATAAGACTCATCAGTGACGCTCATATCAAAATGTTTATAAAGCCAAACAAGTACAAAGTTGAAGAGCATTGAGGATTTAAAATTCCCAAAAAGTTGTGCCAAATACGGCTAAGGTAATCTATGCCTGGGATAAGAAAATTTGACACAATAATTATACTAGCACAATATCACATCAGTAGATATATATTATATATATATTTAAATACTTTAATTGCAGGACTAAATTATATTTTTACCTGTGATAGAACAAACAGTTGCGGTGAGATGTGACTAAATCCAAACGATTTACAACGAAACTCATCACGCAGTACCCTTAGTACACATTTTAAAAAACTTTTTTTTTTTATTATAAACCATCCACAAAATGTATACTCTCTGATTTTGTACATTTAGCTATATATAATATTAATCATCCTTACACAATATCACATAAACAGATATATAATAATCATTTAAATACTTAAATTGCAGGACTACATTATATTCTTACCTGTGATAGAACAAACAGTTGAGGTGAGATGTGACTAAATCCAAATGATTTACAACGAAACTCATCACGCAGTACCCTACACATGTTAAAAAACGTAGTTTTAGAAATGAAAGTGTTTTTTGTTAAATATAAACCATCCACAATATGTATATACACTCTGATTTTGATTTTGTATATTCATCCAATACAATCGATCAATAGAGAAGAAGAAAACATTCAATCGATTCAATAACCTGGTTATTTAAATGATAAGTTAACTTTATGTAGGTGACGATTAAGAATAGTTTCAAAAACTTGGTGAACTTGGAAAACAATTATTGAAATAAAATTTAGAATTGAAATTGGGAATTAATCAACGAGACAACAACCCGACCATAGAAAAAACAACAGCAGAAGGTCACCGAAAGGACTTCAAGAATCCAATGAACCAAAAAAAACAAAAAAACGCAAAAAAACAAGTTGTGTAGGACTTCACATATAAACATGACCTTTGTTAGTCTTGTATGAATTTTAATTTTGGTTTCTTGTGTATAATTTGCAGTTTAGTATGACGTCCATTATCACTGAACTAGTATCTCTATTTTTTTAGGGAGCACCTGAAGGACGATTCCAGATGCGGGAGTTTCCGGCTGCATTGAAGACCTATTGGTGACCTTCTGCTGTTGTCTGTTCTATGATCGGGTTGTTGTCTCTTTGATCTTTGACACATTCCCCATTTATATATTAGTATAAGTCAAGCAGATTGTTAAATAGCAAATGTGAAGTCTACAATATGATGGGATTAGGTACAGTAGGTAATCAATTTCTACATAAGAATATGCCTGTACTAAGTCAGGTATACGACAGTTGTTATCCATTCGTTTGATGTGTTTGAACTTTCGATCTTGCTTATATTTTATTAGGGACTTTCCTTTTTAAAATTTTCTCCGGAGTTCAGTATTTTTGTGATGTTACTTTTGATAACGAGAGAAACATAATACAGGTTCATTATAGATAACACAGAATTTAGCTGTATATTCTAGATAAAATAAAATATCAAATTGGAGCAATACAAATATGTAGTAATAGGCCTCAATTTTACTGCAACAAATGCACTGTTTGATAAATAATGTCTCTTCAGTTATGTTCTAGTTCATAACCTTAAGAAGACCCTAGAAGAGCTGCTCAATAAAAAAAAACCTCGAAAAAGATACACTCGGATATGAATCAGAAATTGCTTGAGGAAGATACTCCTCTTAATTTTAGGTGATTAAGAAATGGTCGACGATGACACAAAGTGGAACCGAAATACTGACTCATATGCGTTTAATACCCACGGGAACCGGCAGTAATCAAACAAAAGAAGACATATAGTACTCTCGATGTAGTCCATTTGCAGAGATATGAACCAAGTTGTTGCCATAATATTATACTAATGGGCCCAATTTTGATGTATCAGATGTTTGTTTCAACGATTCATGTCTCCCCCATGCAAAAATACCTGAATGTTCAAAACCTTATTAAATTGTTAGATCAAATAAAAAAGGACTTACAGTAAAACCAAACCCTTACGCTAAGTGAGAGATTTTTTTATGGAGATACAGTAATCAATTCACAAGGATTGCATTTGTCAAATATGAATAAAAAAATACCAAAGTGGCTAGTGAGCCGACAATATACAGTCAGGACTAACTATCCTTGATAAGAGGTATCGATCCTATGGCAGTCATTCAATTATTGAAAGCCTTTCTACGAATTCGAATATGCAGATGGCATAAGGAAATCAATTATCGATATGTTTATTTTCAATGACAAGATTCCAAGATCGGTACAACGTTGTCTTCATATATCATTGCTTAGATACATAAAGGCAACATACATGTAAGTATACCGTTATTCAAAATTCACAAATCGATTGAGAAAAAAAAACAAATCCGGGTTACAAACTAAAACTGAGGGAAACGTATCAAATATAAGAGAACTACGACACAACGGGTTACAAACTAAAACTGAGGGAAACGTATAAAATATAAGACAACTACGACACAACAGAGACACAACACCAAAATGTATCACACTCAGAAACGACCTATAGTGTAACAATGGCAATTTTCCTGACTTGGTACAGGGCATTTTATGAACCTGGTATTGTGCCATGCCAAACCACCCGCTTTAATGGCAGTCTTAATTATAACATTAAAATGACAATATTACACGACAGGATTACAATAAATAAAAAGATGGGAGAAAATATAGGACAGAGAAATAAACGAATAATAGCCGTCGAAAGGTAACATGTAAAAACTATTTTTATACGCCAGACGCAAGCTACCGTAACGTCTACACAAAACTATGCTCAGATGTAAAACGTTTGAAAGCCATAACAACTACAAAGTTTGAGATCGCCGAGGCCCCAAAGTTCTAAAAAGTTGTGGGACCAGGGTTATCCGCCTGTTACAAAAATATCATTTTTATCATGAATAATACATAGTTTTACAAACAGTAAATTTTATAAAATGACTAAACATGTATAACAGATATTCATGATTAAACTAAAGTGGTGACTAGCTATAGAATAAAAACGAATACATTACAAAATCACAGCCCTGTTAGCCATAGTCAATGCAACGCCCAAAGTGACGTCACATTTAAACTTCTAAAACGTGTTCGGAAAAATTAAGAAAGAATTTGGATGAAATTAAAGATTATATTTGTATGACTTATCTAACTATATTAATAACAGTGATAATTATAATACTAATTAATATTTAATAGTTATTAGATAATTATAATTGTATTATCTAGCTGTGTGTAAAAAGTAAAATCACAAAAATACTGAACTCAGAGGAAAATCAATTTGGAAAGTCCATAATCACATGGCAAAATCAAAAAACAAAACGCATCAAAAACGAATGGACAAGAACTGTCATATTCCTGACTTGGTACAGGCATTTTCAAATGTAGAAAATGGTGGATTAAACCTGGTTCTATAGCGCTAACCCTCTCACTTTAATAACAGTCTCATCAAATTCCGTTACATTTACATGATGCGTTAAATAAACAGTCTTATGTGTGTTTCTTCTGATCAAACTGCAAACCAAATATATCGTGTAAATTTTGATTTACAAGTACAAAAATACAAAGATACAATTTTAGTTTCAGGACTAGAAATGAACGAACAATGTGACAAAAATACATGACCTGTTAACGGCACTTGTAGCTATTGTTATGATATGAGTAGTACTTATGAATTAGACATATGAAAATAATTAACAAAGCTCATCTATGGATGTGCAATAGTTAACAAAGGTACAAGGATTATAATTTAGTACGTCAGACGCGCGTTTCGTCCACATAAAACTCATCAGTGACGCTCATATAAAAAAAATTATAAAGCCAAATAAGGACAAAGTTAAAGAGCATTGAGGATCCAAACAATTGTGCCAAATACGTCTAAGGTAATCTATGCCTGGGATAAGAAAATCCTTAGTTTTTCGAATTATACTAATTCATCACCAGGAGAAATTGGAACTTTTGATCGAGTACCCAAATAAGTGATGAGCCAACTGAAATACCCTGAAGTTTGTATTGAGTCATCATAACGTAGTAGGTGTGCCTGTACCAAGTCAGTCATATGACAGTTGTTATCCATTCGTTTGATGTGTTTGAGCTTTTGATATTGCCATTTGATAAGGGACTTTCCGTTTTGACTTTTCTACGGAGTTCGATATTTTTATATACTTTTTAGAATTTATCAGCGCCATATCAACCATTTTGTCATATCGTAACAGTATTAAAAGGATATCAAAGGGAGATAGTCTTACTGCTGACTCACTTATAGGACATGTTTAGTGATCATTTAGTTGTTTGAATGTGTGGAATATCCCAATGTACAAATCTCTTCTTTGTTCATTTTGAATTATTGAACATTTTCTGTTTATTGTTCTCTCAATCTTCATCAGTGTTTGCTTTAAAAAAATTATTATTTGAAGACAATCACTAGTATAACGAGTCGACGTATTATTGTTTTTAATGTTTAATCATTTGTACATGTTGTAGATCTTGTCTTTTTGATCATTTGTATTTTTTGACATTCAAAGTGTCTATCTATCTCATGTGGCTATTGAAATACTTTTAGATTTATTTATTTCAATGCAAAACACTTATAATTTATAAAAATCATCATTGACATTCAGAGAGCAATAATGAGTCGTCTGATGATTTGCCCTTATAAACTTGTTTGTAGATCTAGTCTTGCTGTTCATATTTGTTTATTTAAGTATCTTTCTTTTCTATTATAGATTTAAGGATACTTTTCAAAAATGAAAAAAAAAAGAAAATGGTCAAATGGTGAATATGTCAAAGCGACAACCACCAAGGAGTCTTCTTACAGTTTCAATGTTATTGGAAAATTCAAGGAGTACAGCCTAAACATGGGTAATCGAACATATATTTTTTAAAACATGATAACCAAAGATGACCTTGGCAAAGAAGTTTCAGAGTTGAAGATTTTTGTAAAAGTAAACGACAAACTTTACCGACGATTGACGACGGACAGCAGACGCCAAGTAATGGGAAAAACAAACCTAAGTGAGCCAACAAGAAATAATGAAATTCACCAAGAACCATATGTATATAATTTACGGAACCAATGAGAATGCTGAATATATTGTCGTATGAAATAAGTTGATATATATTTTTTTTGTAAAATCATTGACTTTTGAATATGCAAATGAACATACTAGTAGTTTTAAAAAAGTCATGTTCAAAATATCCATTTTTAACTGATTCAAAGTTACAAAAAAATAAAACGGCAGATTATTCCGCATTAATAAAAAGGATTTATCGAATGCAAACACGATTTGGCAGTTTTTATGTGTTTGCTTAAAATATTTAGTTTTCTGTAGAATGCCGTTTTTTTATTGACTTGGTACCACATTAAACGAATATAACGACGTTTTCATAAGTTTCAATTCAGTTGGTACTTATCGATCTAAGCAAGCGATCGGTCCAGCGGTCTTACTACTGTACCACTACCCAGTGAACACTTAGCAACACGGGTGCCAATTGTGGAGCAGGATCAGCTTACCTTTCCGGAGCACATGAGATCGCCCCTAGTTGTTGATGTGGTTCATATTGTTTATTCTTTAGTTTTCCATGTTGTGTCATGTGTACTAGTGTTTATCCGTGTTTTTTTTTTCATTTTTAGCCATGGTGTTGTTAGTTTATGTTAAATTTATGAGTTTGACTGTCTCTCTAGTATCATTTGTCCCTCTTTTATTTTGTGAGTTCGAATTCTGCACGGGGCAGACCGGTGGTTCTCTCTGTAGACTTCGACTTCCTCCACTAATAAAAACGTACCGTCATGAAACAGTACAATAGTGTTAAAAGTGGCGTTAAACACCAATCAAACAATCAATAGACCTGACTGTTGAGCATATATAAGAGTCTCTCCGAGATCTATCGTAATACTTGACATGAATGATACCTTATTTATTTTATTGGTGTATTGAACGACGGTATTAAAAATAAATGCTGTTAAAATAACAACAGTTTTGCTTATTTAAGTGGTATTAAACAGAAAAACTGGCCAGAAGAGAAGTTCTATTCGATATAGCAATTATTTTAACAAGATATAATTTGTACATCATCAATTGAAATGTCGCCTTGAAAACTGGTACCACGTATAGCTTCAATAGTTACCTGAAATATAAATCGACCAATTGAAGGAAATATTTAAAGCATCAATCTGGAATATGTTTTCATTGCTGTTACAAAGTATAAAGAGATATATCATGCACACTTACAAATAATCGATAGACTGTAAATTACCATTTCGAATTGCCTTATATTGTGTTTGTTTTTAATCGAAGTGCATTAGAGCAATAGTTCCTACAGCTAAAAAGTGATATGATATTCAAAATATGCTACTTATTCCTTAATTATCAGTAACAAAATGTTTGTTTATATATATCGCACAATATACATGTTTCCCTAAAAAGTGTTTCCAATTGAAACTGATTCGAAATTTGAAATACATCTACATTTGAAAGATTTTCTCAAAAACAGTCTTGACCAATTGATTCGTAACAACTTAATTCTTTATGCTATATTTCATTTAATAACAACAACTGAGCCTTAGATAATATGTATTTAAGCTCATTTGGTGAGTCCGATGTAAAGGAATTGTGTGCGGTGCATAATTAATTGTAGGTTTTTTTAATGAATGTTTTTATTTAGTTTATTATTTAAAGCACAGTTTTTGAAACTATTTTGGAAAACAAAAAGCGAAATGTATTCTGAAAAATTACTGTTTTCGAACCATTTGCAATATCATGAGCCACGCAATTAAACTTATGCGTTAAAACAGTCTCTAATTAAGAAACATAAAATAAGATACAGGCTGGTACATTGGATATAAACAATCTTACTTTTGTGTACCCGTGAGAGTCTACAAGGTTTTCGTCGAGATTTACTTTACTAAAAAGCCAGTAGATGCCTTGGTCTCCCGACCTCGTCCACTCTAAATGGGACATCTGGTATACATTCAGTGTGCCCATATGTGATCCATACATGTGATATGTAAACGTTATGCAACGATTTGAGTCCGAATAAAATGCAGAAATAAAATAGACATACAGACGAAGCTACACAACATCGAAAAACATGTGTACCAGATAGTAAGCTTTGTGTTGTAGTTTAATCCCCATCCTCGTGTGGTCTATCAAGACAATATGTCGTTAAAATTAATATACCATAAAATTGCACATAGCGCACTTACAAACAAGATACCCATTGACTGGAAAATAAACTACTGATTGTATCTTTTTCCGTCCCTGGCTTTTCAAATGTTTATATTTAAGTTTCAGAATGGAGGAACATTTAGTAAAACGTTTCATATAATATATCATTGACTAGTGTAGACACCTTATTGTGACTCTCAATATCTCTGTAATATCTTTCAAGAGTAAAATTCATTGACAAAATAAATCATAATAATAATATAATTATCGTGCATTTGCCATAATGACGAAAAATAGTGAAAGTCTCCTTCAAGTTGCAAGTAACATGTATAATGCATACGTGTATGTGTATTTCAATGTGTGTTTAACAGTGGTGTAACACTCTGTTTTGATACTCAGGTAACTTTTTGTCTAATTGGCAATTCATTCACATCTCGTTATTTCCATATCATTTTTGACTGGTTAACAACCTGCTGAATCAGACGAAACCTTAATTTCATTCGATTGACAGAAATAGCTTGTAATTTCTGTTGTCGTTCCGAGATAAATGACCACCTCCATATTCACATTTTATCTGTTACAACACAAACTTTTTCATAATGTTCTCCATAGTATCCTCCATAGTTTTCTACCGGTTTCACTGTTAAACCGATCTTCAAGGATATGAATAGTTGCTGGCGAGGTCGTAAGGGGTATCGTCTGTATATTATATATGTATTATTTATGTTTAAAATTGATTTCTAGTTTCTTTTGGTGCAAGAAAGTCGCACGTGTGAAAATAAATGACTTTGAATATTTATAAATCGTCTTAACCTATATTAAGATTATTTGATACCAATCTTGCTGTTGCATTAGTAGTAAGTGGTGAAGAAGATTCCAAAAAATAATAATATAACCCCTGGTATGCACTGCATGGACCGGTGTTCGTACTAGGTGTTGTGCCCTTCAAATTGATAGTTTAATATTCGGTGATAAAAATACCTTTACCTTTTCTAATATTTGTAACTAAAGTTAATCATATTACCATACGTTCTTGTAAAATGACTTTCTAACTTGAAAATATTCAAAATGTCGATGATCGATCTAATAGGGAACACCAAAGTAAAATCCTCCTCTTTATTATCGGCAAATTAACGCGTGGTAAGATAAGCCGATATTATCAGTGCCGATTCAAAGTCAAGTCATTCACTCGTGCCTCAAGATCTGTTTGAATGCGATCAGTATATATGTACATGTTTTTAAGAACTCTCTGATAATATAACCTTATTTATACGTCTTCTCATTTACACAAAATTAACATGATCTGTATCATTAACAATAAATAGCAAGACTAGTGAAATATAACGTAATGACATGATATATTCATACTATTTGTAACGTAAATGTTTTCGAACTTAGAACTGTATTCATGATGTCTATTTCTTGTAGACTATAAGTCGTCGATGATACTATCAGATGTTGAATTGATAAGTTTGTTATGTGCTTTCCGAATTTTCGAAAATTCCTTCTTAAAATTAAGAAAATAAAAAATTTTGTTTGTTTGCTTGCAAACGGTTGAATACTGCGGTTACTACTAAATCACATAAAATAGAATTATCGATTGATGGTGTGTGGTATTTTGGACTGTCACTTGTGATTTATGTTCAAAATATGATCTTGATTGTTGTTCATAATTAACTCTTTCGAGGCTCATACAGGTGTTTGGGGTGTATACATGTTGATTACCGTCATATATATTACAAAACATAAGGTACTTTAATATAAGTATATTTGAAAACCTAGCTAGGCATAAATTATTATGTCAACGTGGTTAACTACCAATATGTTAATAACATGATATCTAAAACCTGTTGAAAGGGTGTGACTCAACCTTCGCCTACTCTATAACTTGAGACTGTGAATGGTCGAATTAAAATATGATTTATATTGTTACTTGAATACAGATGAACCAAACATCGTTCGTGACCGAGGTTAAACACTTTTTGAAAATATGACCAAACTATGATAATCGTTCATTGTCTTAAATAGATCGGAAACAGTATCATGCGTATCGTCAGGTCATAAAAGAGTTATATGCCTCCCCTTGTCGAATTCTCCTTATTCTCATTCGAGCTTGAGTTCCTTTAGACAATCTTTAAAACCGAGAAGATAAAAGAAACCAGATCATTTAGGTTTACATTTAGATATAATTATGGTGTTCTCTTCTTTATCAATTCAAACTTTTCTGTTTGGTTTCAATTAGTATATCCTCCCGACGACAAGAAATCAAAGAAACAACAGATACGGCTTCAAATACTTAGCCTAATTTTAAAATTCATACCAGAATGTATGGCAAACAAGACGATTGTTATTTTGAAATTATCAATTAATTCCCCCGCCTATGCAACAAAATATCAACTTCAAATGTGAATCAAACTAACTCATGTGGCGTTGAAGCTCAAACTTTATAAAACTTCACCAATGTCTGAGAAGAAATTTGATAAACAAGAGTAAGGTCAAATACATTCTCGTCCAGCCCATTATGGTCTTTCTATAATCTCTAAATCACTAATTACCTTCCTACGACGCCAATCAGTGGCATCCGACGTATCTTGCCGGAGGAAGCAGTTTGTATCGTTTTCGATTTCAAAATCACATTTTAGATCTGCTGACTCACATTTAAGATCTTCAAAGAAATATGCATTGTTTTTATAATATGTATTTGCTGCGCCGTTATAATTGTATAAAATGTCATATTATTTTAGTTTTGCTTTCAAAATGTACTAGGTATATAGATGATATAGTATCTAATCATATATATGGCACTGATTAAAAATGAAGTCACACAAATGTAATTGCACTGACAACCGTCTTCAACCTAACAAAACGATTAAAAAGTGAAGTCAATTTGCAATGTCGTGTATGTCATGCCTTATTTTTGAATTGAATTGAGGAATTTGTTCACCAATAATATTTTGACCAATAATTATCAAAATACTGCGCATCAGGTGCTGTAAACTTGCTAAATATAATGTTATTATACCACAGTAATGATCGTCAATAACATATCCGATTTTCACAGACTAGTTATATAGTCATGAAATTTGAAGTTGTACAAAGCAACAAATTATAGGCAATGTTAACCAGCCAGTGTTTGTATTATTAGAAGATCTGTCATTGATTCTTTATTTTAGGGACGATTTTAACAAATGGTATATACCTAGGTAATTCCGGAGTCTTTAACATTTTGGAATTAATTGATATACTTGTATTGATTGATTTTGACCGGCTTTCTTTCCTCACTCAAATCTATTTGTTTTTATTGGTAGACTTAGCCAACGTGACCGGAGCGAGACACCTAACTTAGACAGAAAAACTAACAAACTTATAACAATATCAGAGAGGGTACAGTTGTCATTTGCAAGGTAAGAGCTCACATTTAGTAATGACGGGCTAGTGATAAAGAAATTAAACTACTTAGTCCACTCCGCCTCTGTTGTCTAATTAACTTAGTTCAGAACAGATTGCTTGTAGTTTTTATAGTGCAGATGATTAGCTTTCATCATGTTGACTCAGCTTTGAATTTTTTTATTGTACTTTTCTGAAACTTATACATTCAAACAAAAAGTTTCATTTTATATTGTGATTCCATAACTGTGTACCACATTCGATGAGAGTTGTGTTGCCACAATATGGAGAAGTTGGCCGCTCCAAAACTTGTTTGATACCGATGAATTCTTTATGCATGTTAAATGCCTCTCCCTAGGCCGGAACATATATTTAATTGTTGGCTTTCGGTACTGTTTCTTTATTTTCGGAACGATTTTAACAAATGGTATATACCTAGATTATTCATTCATAACTTTATGTTATGGGTGGTGTTACTTGATACAGGCCATACTGTGACTTGTAATATATATAGACAATAACTGTTCGGTGTCTTTAAATATCACCTGTATTTGTATGAGGCTAGGAAACAAGGTGTATGTGAGCTTTAAGCTAGCTTTTACACCTTTTTCGAACCGAGTACAAATACAGCTGATATCTAAAGACACTAAACAGTTATTGTCTTTATCCTGCAATTGATTCTATATATTATTTGTGTTTGAAAGACACAAAAACACATGTTTTGCATTTATTTTCGATTTGAAATCCCTTGAGGCCCGTGTAGTAATACGATACAGTAATCACACATTCAGCTGAAGACGGGTTCGCAAAAAAAGAATCTCGAATGGTCAACAATAACGCATTGTTCAAGGTGAACAATTATCTATTTTAACATAACAACTAATTTCAACTGTTACAGTAAAAAGAATTAGCAAAACAGTGTCCAATTTGAAACAGGATTGTACGAGTTGTCCTACTAGCTTCAGACTCCACATTCACTTAACTTGCATGCTGAAATTGACAAGGTTGTTTTTGTTACACAATCATACACATTCAAGTTTTGAAATCGATACATGTAGTTGTCATAGTAGAAAATACTGCTGTTCATGTATATGTTATCAGAAAATTGGTGTGATTCTAATTGCTCTAAAGAAATGTTTGAAAACAAACAGAACGTTTAAAAGTTATTGTTAATTCGCAATTGATGCGTCATTAGAATGCGATTGCAATACTCATTCTGAGGTCACGCAGGTTCATACATTACTCAGTCCGGCAGTGTGCGGAGCTTTAAAGCGATATCTGTATAGCATACAGATACAGCATAGCGATTTCTGTATGGCTGTATCTGTATAGTAAATCATGCACCCAATTGCAGGATAAATATAGGATATAACATGGTTCGAATCGAAGAAATGCTATGATAATTTCAGATCACTTCAACAAACTTATCTTCTGAAATAATTACGATGTTTATTATTTAAATCTCCAATTTACCTTGACAATTAATTCCTGTCGATCCACTGTTGCAAATGCATTCGTATGAAGGACCACTTATATTGCAAATTCCGTTATTTTTGCAAGGTGAGCTGGAACACGGAGTAACTTCAAAATAACAAAAATGAATGAAAACGCGAATCAAATATAAATTACACAATATTGCTAACGTTTTGAATAAAATTTTATACTGAGTCAAATGTTTTACTTCAGAATTGAATGCTTCGTTTTGTTACCTCAAGCGTTGACCGAAGAACATTTTGTATGAAGCACGAAAGCGCTTCATTCTAAAAATGTGCGCACGGTCAACGCTTTTACAATCTGATGAAATTACAAACAGAAGCATTCAATACTTATAGTTACATGTTTTAGCTAGGATCATGAAAACATCATTTTTATCAAGTTTTTATTCAATTTACCTGTGTACTTTATTGTCTGACCTATATTCTATCATGCATGATAAGTTTTATTGGGTAATGCAATTGCTTACAGAATAACACGTGATTTGCAGTTAGCCAATCAGAATAACGTATTATAATGTGCAATCAGTACATTAATTCAGGTAAAATATTGTTGTTATTTGGGCTGCAAAGGAGAAATTGGTCCATACTCGCTGTCAAGACACTGAGTAAAATATACAATAACATGTGATTACATAAATTTCAAATCAAGTTACACGGAGCATACTTATACTATAATGAATAGTTTCCATACAGCTGGCCGTTCTTCGTTCGCAGTCATAACGACTTCCTCAGTTTTATATTTGTTAACATGATCTGTAACTTATTATTCATGTAATGTTGCCTTAATGTATTGATTCATGCACACATGTTATATGCTACAAGGGTAGCTTTACACATGTTAGGTGATACTACTTGTAAAATGTAAAAGACTGTCTTACTTTGACATTGGTTCCCAGCTGTCTCCGCCTCACAGGAACATGTATACGTTGAGCCATTAATATAACATGTTCCATTATTTAAACAAGGAAAACTTGAACATGGTGTTACTGCAAAGTAAAAAATAGTAACAATTTGATAAATCTTTAAGATAAGAGTGCATATATTTCGTATTGTGAAGATAGAAATAGATTCAAGGGGTATTAATTGCAAATTTCATCGGGCATTATGTAAAATATGGACGTAAAGCAGGTAAAACAACTATCGGTTGTGCTATGCTGCAATCCTGGAAAGTTTCACTGGGATAGGTTCTTACTTTACTTTAACATATGGGCTATTTATTCTGGCATGATGTTTTTTTTTTTTAAACTTCCTTGTTTTTACTTCAATCTCTATTTGTTTTTAATTGTTTCAAGGCCGTTTGACTTATTTTGTCGCATGAATAAAACCTTTCTCGTCAATTCTTTATACATCGATGCGTTTATGAATACTTGAATTAGTTCCGTATTGCAAAGACATTGATTGCATTTTATGACCGCATTTGTATAGTTTTAGTTTAACATGTTTTAATCTGCAATTTTTTAACATTACGTGTGTTTCAATGCAGGGATGTAGAAGTATTGGCAATTTATGAAACTGTTTGCACTTTCCACTGTCATGTCTTCGCTGTTACGTTCGGACGAGAAAAGAAATACCAGTGAAGATTAATTAATTACAAAGAGTATGTGCAAAGAAATTAGTATTAACCTGTTTTCTAAACTTGTTTTTTGTTGTCAAAAAGTCTATCAATATCTATATGTGTCAATCGCCATAAGTATGTGCATTTCGCCTTGTTAAGTCTCAAATTGTATCACAACTAGACCTGACAACTTGAATGTCATATATAATGTGTTAAACTCAACAAGAATGACAGCGGCAATGTATTTTTCCAAGAATGCTATAACAACAATAGCATGTTTTGAAGGTTTGATCAAGAATGAAAATTACCACATTTTACTACAAAAGGATTGTCCGTGAATATATGTTTGTATATGTTAGTCGGCTTGACTAAGGATATTAATTCGGATATGAATTTGATTTTTTTTTTAATTAGTGTTTGAACTTTTTGGTGTTGATTTTGGTGGTGGTGGTGCGCGTGCATGTTAGTTGATTGATCTGGTCTTTGTCTCTGTTTGTTGTGATTTTTTACTTTTTCTTTTTGGCAAAAGATGCTGAATTGCTAAAATCATGTAAAAGAATAGTATAAATACCTTCACACCTTGCACCTGAGAATCCATCCGGACATTGACAATTGTACATAGGACTAGTGGTATTGTAATTACAGGTTCCATTATTCAAACACTCTATGCTTGAACATGGTGTAGCTGGAATAAAGAATAAATGAAAGATTCAATAAAAAAAAACCCGGTCATCTGATACTTTCTTTATTCAAAGTTATTCATTCTACCTCTTTTGACTTCTCTGCAAATGATAATTTGATTTTACACTTACTTGATCGGCGTATAATTGTGATAAATGACATGGCTTGAAAAATCTAAGAAAGTGATATTTCTAACTTGGATCAAAATATTTCCGAGAAAAGAATCTGGTAAGTAAAGTCTGGATTTATAACTAACCGAACCCGCGAAGAATATATGATAGTTGTTCATAGTTTCAATATATTTCCAAATCTGGATGAGCACCCAACAAACATCTTTGGTTAATGTGGCTCAAATTGTGATCCAGCAGCTAAAACTCATAGTTAACTAATATACAAAACATCTGACTAAAAAGTTTTAACTTAGAAAAAGGCTGACAAATACACCAGCATACATGTTATAATAAGACCGTATGAACAATTTATGAAATCATGAAGCGAACTATCGGCGTTTATCACTCGGAATGGTTGGGATGTTGATATGTTTGTATAAAGACATCTATCATAAGGTTAAAAAAAAATAGTGTGTTCCTAATGGTTAGTCTGACTACTTACTGCTGCAAAGAGTTCCAGTGAAACCATTCAGACAAGCACATCTGGTTGTACCATCTTTGACATAGCATGTTCCACTGTTTTCACACTTACTGTTTTCACACCGAGTATCTGATAATACATACTTTATCAACATGCAAGACGTATACAGTTTAAGAAAACAACGCAAATAAAAACAATTTCTATAATAAATTCTAAATCTAAGAAAAGTATGAAAATTTAGAAGATACATAATTAATAGAAATATATTAATCTTAAAAGGAAATTTTTAAACAGTTAGAGATGTTCAAACCAGTTTAAAGTATATTTCATCTAGGGTAGAATTGTCAGACAAGGTCACATTCGAGGTAGAACAAAAGCCATTAAACATATTAAAACTTCACTTCTATCTTAAAAAGATCATAGACGGTATCGGTTAATCAATTGGTATTGGGGACCTTACATTTTATGTAGTGTTTATTTAATTCGTTCTTCTTCATAAATCTAATTGAACAGTGTTTCTGTTCTACATCCCTGTTAACGAGCGCCTAATATTGTTAGAATACAAGAGTTTAACTTATTTATTTATGCATGTAAACGACATATGACTAAACTGTCTAAAGTGTTTCAACGAACTAGTTTGTTTTCCTTTATTCCTATATTTTGAATTGAAGCGATTTGAACACAAGTTTTAATGATCGAGTGATTTGTTGGATTATGCATTTCTTTTTGGCTTGCAATGTTGTTTGTCAACATAAACATATGGAAATATCCAACTGAATTCTCTGATCATAAGAATGATATTTAAGAGAATATCAAAGTTGAAGGCAAATAAAATCACCTTAAAAAACATACCTTTATCAGATAATGTTGTTATTGCAATTAGCGCTGATGCCATCCCAATACACAATATAATGGCAATAATTGATATGATTTTCCACTTCAAAACACTCTTGTCTGTATTCTCTTGAATCGCTTTGGGAAGTTGCACATCATCTACATGCTTTTTAGTTTCAGTTTTGTCTAATTTTTTGTTCGTGTCTGCATTTGACTTGACTTTTTGTCTGTCCTCCCAGTCAAGATACTCATTGTGGTTTGGGTGATGCAGTTGCTCGTGGGTAGTTTCTCCTTTCACATCTACCTCCTCGTATTCTTGTTGATTTTCGTCGCTTGTGTCAACTGTTCTAGGAGGTCCAATGGTCGTATTCTCGTAATCAGGTTTCTTATTTGTGAATTTCACTTTCAAACGTATGTCTTTTAGGTTAACAGCCATTTTACATTATTTTGTATTTCGTTTTTATATTTTTATATTTTTCTACCCATTTTAACTTCCTTGTATTGATGTCGTATTATATAATACTAGAATAAAGGTTAACTCCCAACATGATACCTCCCTCATAACTATGGTATTTAAATTAATCTATGCTTTGGTGCGTTAGGCATGTAATCTATGTATTCACATACATCTACAAAAAAACTTCTTTTTCTTTCATTTGTACAGATTTAAATTAACCTTAAAATGTTGTATGTGGTGTTTGAAGATATTCATGTAAAGATAAACGAGTGCATTTTTTTAAAATGCTTCATGACATAACTTTGTTTACTTCTTAATTTAACAAAACTATCAATTATTTCGGCGTGACAAAAGACAAAACAGACAATGATGCTAAATTTAGAATATATTTTCTATCCTGTTTATTGCAACAATTATTAAAATAATCTTTTCGCCAGGTTTTTATTATCAAATTTAGATTCGTCTGATGCCAATTTTTTTTATCAGAAAAAAACCAAAACACTTTGTTATATTTCTTTTTTTTTTAATTTCCTATAGGAATGATTCATGTGTAGCGTCTGTGAAGTGTTCAAAACATATATTCAGGATACTAAATATCGAAAAGTATATAAATATATAATTGTACCATTGAAACACAAAGGACACAGATACAAAGAACATAAGCATAAATGAAAGACATAAATACAAAAGTGTACCATGATGATGATAGCACAATAACGGGTTGTTCAAGTAATGGTCCACGTCAAATTGATACCATGAATAATACACTAAGCAGTATTTAATAAAAATAAATATTCAAAAAGACAAAATAAAAAATACTGTAACATGTGATTTACATGAATATGATAAACAGCGTCAGAGTATACACGAAAGAGTTTTCGCCTTTGCGACAATAAGCAACTCAATATACACAAAATGATACATATGACCTCATCGTGTTGAGCAAAGTATTTTAGGAAAATAAGTTTCAATAATAATTTGTTTCTTTTATATATATATGTCAATAAATAATCCCCAATATTTTATACCCTCGCCTGATAGAATTTATTAACAATACATTAATTATGGATTCACAACATTTATTTTTTAACTACATGTACAGTCTCATACAGTATCATTTGTTTTATCAACTAAAATAACACATTCAATGGAATATAAATAAGATATGATGATGAAATACTTAACTTTTCACATGTAAATGTTTATGTACTTATTATGGGTTCCTATTTATAAACTTCCCACTGGACATTAAGCAACCAACAATTAATCAAACCTATTTATAAACTTCCCACTGGACATTAAGCAACCAACAATTAATCAAACCTATTTATAAACAAAAAATTGCAACTTTCATTAACAAGTCAAAATTTTCACATTATCATATCATGAGTCATTTTTTAGCCGCATATACGGTGTGGATATTTTTCTCTTTCGTATAATTTTCATCTACGATCTATATCTATTTTCGTCGCCTCTATATATCCGATTGGAAGTTTCAAACATGCACTCTTAACCCAGTCAAATGTATACATATATCAATTACTAAAATTCAGGGTGGTATATTTAATGTGTGTTGAAATACGATATTATTGTGTGGAACAGATGAAATAAATGTGATCTCTAAACTTTACAAATATTTTTTGAATGTTGTAAAAACTTTTCGAAAATTGAAGTATACAAGCAAAATACCTTGCTAAATCCCTTAAAATCAGTTAATGTTTCGTCAAGATGTATTTTATCTAACTTCCATGAGTTGTTTTGGTTTCCTGAACGTGTCCATTTTCAATCTGACATCTGGTATATGTTTAGACTTCCTATGTTCTCTCCATACATATGATATGTAAATGTCAGACACCGGTTTACATCTAAACGGAAATAAAACAATTACAAAAAGTGTATACTGTTAACCAACTTATTTTTCCGAGCTATTTATTATCGAGACTTTCGAGTAGAAAAATATCCCAAAATGTTGTGCTAAATAAGGATTAGGTAATAGGCCTGGGGTAAGAAAATCCTTGGTTTTTCGAAAAAAAAATCAAAGTTTTGTTAACAGAAAATTTATAAAAATGACCACATTTTTGATATTCATGTCAACACCGAAATGTTGAAAGTGTTGACTACTAGGCTGGTGATACCCTCGGGGACTAAACGTCCACCAGCAGTGGTATCGACCCAGTGGTGTAAATAGTTATCAAAGGTACCATGATTATAGTTTAGTACGCCGACGCGCGTTTCGTCTACATTGCACTCATCATTGACGCTCATATCAAAATATGTATACAACCAAACAAATACAAAGTTGAAGATAAACTCATCATAGATACCAGGACTAAATTTAGTATATACACCAGACGCGTTTCGTCTACAAAAGACTCATCAGTGACGCTCGAATTCGAAGATCCAAAATTCCAAAAGAGTTGTGCCAAAAACGACTAAGGTAATCTATTCTTGTGATAAGATATACTTAGTCGTCTATCTATTCTAGTTTTCGGAGATATTTATAGATTTTACTTGTTCATCTTAACGATATTGATTAGCTCGCTTGAGCAGGTACGGTGAAAGGGAGAGAAATGACCAATGATAATATGTTTATCGCTATTTCACCTATGACGACGTTGTTGATTTCATATGAATTTCCTTGACAACGCCACGTGTGCTGATACTTTCCAGCGATAATCTTTTATACCACGCGACTTCGTTGAGAAAGGAAATTATCAGTCAGCAAAATCAAAGGAAAATTTCGTAAAATAACAATATTAAATCCTTAACGCAAAAAATGTTAAAAATCGTCATTTAAGGGAAACAACTCCAAGGAAACTTTTGATTCGTCGTCTAACGGCAATAATAAAAAGTTCAAAAAAAACTTAGTGTGTAGGTAAACGGACAAAAGGTTGATCCCGTGCCTTTTTCAGATTTTCATTGATTAAAGCTGTTTTCAAGAAAATACACAAAATTTGCATTTGACCTCAATTTTCATTGTTTTGATTACAATTGAGCGCATTTTTTTTGACAGGTACACTCAGGTTAAATACAGGTACTTATACTTATTCAATTATAATTTGTTCAATTATTAACAAGTATAAGTACTCATTCCGTTAGACTTAGTACCCTGCTCAACAACGATGAGGTCGAAGTGGGATTTAGAGCAAGATAAGTCAGCTTTATTATGCACAAGCACTATAAATCCTAGAAATATACTGACTGACTTTGAAAACGCAACATACATTTGGTGGATCTTTTTTTTTTACAAAATCATGTTTGATTCCAATAGAACGACTATTTATGCTTACCATACTTCTTTCATCTTAGATAAAAAAAAATACAGTCAATTATAATTTAATTTAATTTTTATTTATATTTTTACCTGAGTTTACCTGCAAATTGAATGCGCGCAAATGTAATGAAAAGCTGCGCGCAAACGAAAAACATTTTAATCTCAAAATGCACGCAAACGTAGTGCGCCCGTATATCTTTGTCGGCCATGCTTGTCAAAGGTTACGACAACAGACGCTAAGTGATTCGAAAAGCTCACTTGGCCTTCTTGAACAGGTCAGCTAAAACGAAAAGAATAAAAGCAACGACGATTGAAACATATTTGAGGTTAATTCATGTTTTGATAGCCTATATGAGTCTATAGCTTTCTTGTATGTATCATTGTTGTATCAAGGAAGACATAATAAGAAATAATGTTCTAGAATATCTTACAGACAATAAGATTTTTTTAGTCATTACAGTTTTGTTGAAATATTGTTTCAAAATCGAATACCAGTCATTTATTTACAGTGTGGTTTTGAATTAAGCCAAATACTGAAAGGGCATAGTAATTGGTGACAAACAAATAAAACACATTAAAATATTTATGTTTATCCTCTGAACGTTGTGTTTTATTTGAACCCTACAGAATCAAAGCACTGATGGTATCGTTGATGAGTGATAGACCAACATTAGACGAAATAAAGTTAAATCGCACGATTTCGAACAACAAACATGTACTCGCTAGCACCAATTTAAATATCAATGCACTCTGTCTGTGGCTATGGAATATCATGTGTATGTCTACCCGATATATGTCTGTATCAAGTCAGGAATATGGCCATTGTTATATTCAAGTTCGTTTCTGTGTGTGTTACATTTTAACGTTGCGTCGTTTGTTTTCTCTTAGTTTTGAGTGTAAATTCACATTGCAATAAGACGTGTCACGGTACTTGTCTATCCCAAATTCATGTATTTGGTTTTAATGCTATATTTGTTATTTATGTGGAATTTTGTCTGATGCTTGGTTCGTTTCTGTGTGTGTTACATTAACTTACATATTAGTGTTGTGTCGTTGTTCTCCTCTTACATTTAATGCGGTTCCCTCAGTTTTAGTTGGTTACCCCGATTTTGTTTTTTGTCCATGGATTTATGAGTTTTAAACAGAGGTATACTACTGTTGCCTTTATTTACCTATATCAAAGTTCTTTGATATTAATCTTGATTTTGACCCACTCCTCAATTGATTACTAGTCTCAAAATAATGATATTAGTATCCTTCATAGGCAGCCTCTGGGCCAGTGTCACTAGTTGGTGTTTTACCCTACAATTTGACAGGTTAATGCATTATATCTGAACATATAAGTACGTATACTGTTCTATTTTGTTTAATAAATTGTAATGCATACTAGTATTCAGTGGTTAATTATTTTTGACTTCTGAAACATATCGATGGTAAATATTCCTATATTTCCTTTAAATAACGTTTATAGTGATTGTGTACTTACCCAAACAAAATGATACAATAACATACGTAATGGAGCAACCATTGAACCTCAAGGGAGTTTATGTTTTTATCAGATAAATTTTTCGCGAACATTTTTATCTAGTTTTTTAACGCTATCAATCAAATTGTTTTTTTCCGCCCGAAATTAAACACCCCAAATGTAAAGGCCATGGGGGAAATCTGGATTCAAAATATTTATTTTTTTGCTCTACCAGAATCTTCTTTATTCAAGTGGGAGTTCAGAATAAATTATTGGGTAAAAAAACATTTCCCCCTGAAGTATAATGGTTGTTCCCTAAGACTTACCGACCAGTGCATCCAATTTGCATCGTTAGATAAATCTTGCTGCAAAAAACAGTTTGGGTCTTCCTTGATTTCAAAATCGCATTTTAGATCTACAAAGAAGGAGTGTTCTAGTGTTATCTATAAGAAATATGTTTACTGAACAACTGAAAGATGTGATTAAACATGTTAAGTACATATTAAAAAAATCAAATTCTATTCAATGACCGAATTTTGTTTTTTGGGCAGTTCCAACCCACCCAGTGTCACCTTTTGTGTTACTGATAACGTCATAAAAAGTTGCCTATGATTGTTTACATCCGCTTCTTTTAAACTTTGGTGAATAGTTGTCTCTATGGCAATCATACCATATCTCCTAAAGTTTATAATCATAACCCAAAAGTTGTTACTGCTCGCAAATTAATCATGTGTAAAGACACTACAGCGTTCCTTTGTCAATGTTTCAGTTATACCTTTTCAATCAGTCCCAAAAGATCCACTGGTAAAAGTACCAATCGGCAATCATCGGGTGACTCCGGAATCGGCCGAGTTGTGACGATTGGTGCATGGGTTAATTGTAAGATATTTAAAACGATGAAAACTCCAAAATATATTCACAAGTAGATTTGAAAAGATGTTTACACTAATATATTTCTTAATTTTCGTATCATTAACGTTTATGATATTTATAAATGTACAAATAATGAACAAATGTGTATTAGTTTCATCAGAATGAAACATTAAATCAACATGATTTTCAAAGAACTTTATTTGACAACAAAATAATGAAAAATTATCATTTAACTTGATGACGTTGATTCCAGAGCAAATAAAAATTCAGAGGTGAGAAATTCGGACAGTTGTAGGTTGCAATTACCTGTGTAGCGGGGTTGCTTCTCCTTAGTACAGGTAGAACATATATAGCCAGTCTTAATCAACTGAGCTAGGGAATCGATTCTTTGGCTCAGTGGGTTAACGCACTGACTGTCACCCAGACGACCGGGTTTCGAATCCCGGTGGTGACGATATGAATTTGTAGAGTAGATACGTGCTCTCCGGTTACACCTGTATACTTATTACCTATTTATTTATAATTATGGAAATCGACAAAGTTTACATTGTTCAGGATTTTTACATAGCTCTGAAAACCTCCAAGAAAAACGGTGTTTGAAAATTGATATTTGTCTAAACAGTGTTTTTATCAGGAACATCAAATTTTTTTTATCAAAATATTCCTTTTATGTCGATGTGTATTACATCATAGCTCTACAAGTACTTTTGATTGTACATGACGTATATTTATATTACAAATATTATGATGAAAGCGTTCCTAATTTAGATTAATCCATAAAATAATTTAGGATGTACCAAAGTTATATAGTGTTATTTTGATGAGTTTGTCTTTTAAAAAAACATAAAATTAAATAAATCAATTGACACACAAGGCTTATTTAGTATATTGTGCAGTTGAAACGCTGACAGTGCCATCATAATTCAAAGTTCATCAACGATAACAGGCTTCTTAATTATTTCTTCCGAATCTGATTTTGTCTGAATTAAAATGTCTCATGTTTGTCAACCATAATGATTTCGAGGCCCTATCCACTAGCTAATATAGCTATTTTTAATTAATTAACAATGGTGCTTTCGATTAAATTGTCTTTTTATGTATTTTATGAAGACGGGTGGAACATGTTTGTGTGTTTCTAACTATTTTAGTCCGTGCGTCACTAATGATAGACGAAACACGCTTCAATGACTCTGTCGTATTACAGTTTAAGCCTGGTACCTGTGGTAAATATAAACAGTTTATCTACATTAGGAAATCCATGTAACAAGGTATATGCCAGTTGATTTTCCTTCTTTTGACGAGTTTAAAAATAGGCTTTTGATTTTGCCATTTCATATATATGGGATGTCGACTTTCCGTTTTGAATTTTCATTGGAATCTGGTATTTTTTTTTATTTTACTATATTTTGATGTGAGCGTTCCTAATGCAGATCAATCCATTTAATAATTTACGAAACACCAAATTGATAAAGTTTTATTTTTTATTTCCATTGATTAGTTTTTAGACCAATTAAGTTATTTGCTTTTAATCCTAGAGTGAAAAAATTTAGACTTAGTCATTACTTGTTAGAATCATCTAGGATTTTATGTTCATAGAATTTATTTATTACTTTTGGAATCATCTTGAATTTTGTTGTCATAGAATTTATCAATACTTTTAGAATCATTTGGGATTTAATGTTTCACTCGCTTTTAGTATGTAACCCGGATTTGTTTTTCTCTCAGTCGATTTATGACTTTTGAACAGCGGTATACTACAGTTGCCTTCATGTATGATCATATAATTTGTCATTACTTCTAGAATCATCTTGGAATTTATCTCTATAGAATTTGTCATTCCTTTTGGATTCATCTAAACAATAGATGAATTTATGTCCATAGAATTTGTCATTAATTTTGGAATCATCTCTTGGAATCATCTCGGATTTATATGTTCACAGATTTTGTCATTATTTGTCAAAGGAAATGAGTAAATCCATCATTATCAATGTCGTTTATAGTAGTTGGTGTGTATGTGTACCTCATTTGAATAATTTTATCTTTTTAAACGCAAATACTACCTGATGAATATTGTTTTTCACTCGATAAAACGCGGATAAAACCTCAAAATGACATTACCCATCTAAATACATTATACAAGCATACATACAGTTAACTAGTACACTGTAAAAACATCACAAATTTTAGTGTTCTTCAAATCGATTTTCAGACAGCAATGATTTGGTATATAGAGCACCATGCTGACTTTACCATCACCAAAAATTAACCGAACATATTGTATGTGACTGTTCTTTGGAGACAATAACAACATGATCAATATAAATCTAAAAGTAAACAAAGACCCACAAAACCAAAGGACATTTACATCAACAGTTATAAATCATTAAGGAGCAACACAAATTCCACTAAAAACCGGGAGTAAAATCAGGTACTCCGGAAGGGCAAGCATTTCTTGCACCGTATACGGCACCCGTCGTGTTTTTTCTTTGTTCAGTTCGGTAATGATGGAAGGTTATCGTGACTGAGGAAGAATATCAGATATGATTTCTGATACACTTTTGTCATATTGGCCAATCAGCTCATAGTGGCGACCGTAAAATTTCTTGAGTGGTGACCTTAATTTGATTGATTCATAGCCCTGTCTTAGCAAATTTTGAGAAATCAGTATCCATCGTCCAACAAGATCAGCGTACTTTGAACTAGCTCTAGAGGAACGTATTAATTGAGACACACATAATACTCCATATGCTGGTGTCGCTGGGATGTTGCTACACAGAAATGGAAAGTTTACTATAGGAAAATTAAAGTCATCCCGTGTGTCATAAATTTTGGTATTCAACTTACCATCAGTAGTCATTTCGAGAAAAAGGTCTAAATATGAAGCAAATTTATCTGTGTCGGTAGTACCTTAAATTTTAAGTTCACTTGGCTATATCAATTGTAGGTGATCACAAAATCTAAACTCAATAAGAGACAGTACATCATCATAAATATACCGAAAGGTGAAATAAAAAGACTGAGCAAATTTCTTTTCTCCTTTCTGTACAAGCCATTAGATAAATTCTGCTTTATAGGAATATAAAAACAAATCTGCAAGTAGAGGAGCGCAATTGGTACTCATTGAGATTTTAGTAGTCTGTTGGAAGACCAAACTTCCAAATTCAACAAAGTTGTCAATTAAAAAGTCCAGCATGGCAGTGATATTCTCGTCGATATATTTTCTGCTCGACTCTGTATGATTTGTCACAAAGTAAGCTGAATTATAGCCCAAAACTAGATATTTAAAACGTCTAGTGCCCTTTTTTTTAAAGAAACATAGGCTGACGAGTTCTTTTATTCGAGCTTTAAGTTTAGTACGTGGAATAGTGTTATAAAGAGTTGAAAAAACAAAGGTTTTAATGTTGGTACAATGTTTTAATGATTGAGATTGTAAATTCACCAATAACTCTTGTATTTTTTAGTATCCACATCTGATTAACACCACTTCTTGATTATGCCGTTTCGGAATATTTCTGAAGTCCTTCTCTGACTGCAGTGAGTATGGCAGTAAGAAATTTAGAAAGGGGTTTAGTGGAACACTTGGACTAACCTGCAATATACCTTTCCTGATAAGGATTCTTGTGAAGCTTAGGAATCCAATATAAGGATGGAAGATCCTGGTCTTTATTCTTTGGATTAACACCAAAGGAGATTAGAACCGATTTGAGGTTTTCCAGGATCTCCTGCTTCGTAAGCGTACTTAGTGCATATGTAGGATTTCCAAGTGTTATGTATCCCCAGTTCCTTAATCAGGCACAAAATGTTGTGTTTCTTCCAGACAAAAACAATATTGTTTGAGGCTTTGTCAGCTGGAACGACAACATATATGTCATGGAGGCAAGACAATTCCTCTATGACCTGAGGGTCTTTAAAGATGGATTTGTTTAATATTCCGTATGACATTCTATTGTGAAAATTTATCTCTTATTTCTGTGTTCACCATGTGAATCTTTATTCTGCATTTCTTTGGAATAGATCAAATCAAATTTAGCCTTTGTACATGTGGTATTTTTCGACATTTGTTTTGCAACGCTTGGGTTCGTTCATCTAAAAATTAGGTTGGAAGTTATCCTTGGCGGATCGTCTCAGTTATGTTCTGAGGGGTTGAAATTTGGCGACTCTGAGAAATGGCAAAACCCTTTAATCAGTTCTAAGTTAGGAAATTATTTGTTACTCTTGCTGTGTCAGGCCGGAAATAGCCTGCTCACACTTATTCCCTGCCGGATAATTGCAGGAAGCGTGTGTTTGTGACTGCCAAAAAGCATATATAAAATGTTGACATTGTTCAGAAGTCAAAATTTCGAATATAGGATATCCTCATGACGATTCCATCGCAATATATCTGTCAACTTCATGTACGCAGACTAGAGCGACACCTCACTATCAATGCTGGAATATGCGAGTTCTTAAACAAAATGTTACCGTGTAAACAGTTATCAAAGGTACCAGGATTATAACGTAACCGTGTTAGTTTTCGAGAATATCATGGCAGAAAATTACTAATGTAGGGATTTTTGCATTCTGGTCCAAAAAGTTAAACAAAGTCATAGAAATCTTAGAGAAGACATTCTTCGTAAAAAAAATATAAAAATAGCATCATTTTGAAGTTGTAATAACACGGCTGGTAATCTACACACGCAGAACATTTGGTTCTGCAATGAAAACCGTGAGAGGATTTTCCGGTTGTGCTTGAGTGTAGCAATTGTCACCGCTTCAAAGGGTATAGACATTTCTAAATCGCAATTTTCTTATTCGACTGATCAAAATATTGAAAATCGGAGAATGCTATGCTGTGGTGAATACTTAAACAAAGAGATACATATATTATTTACTGTTGTACGTGGAGTTGAACTCCTACAAAATCAGTTGCCGCACGAGATTTTGCCTAAAAAAGTGACATTCAAATTTTAAAATGGTTCTAATTACAGACCTACAAGTTCAAATTTACTTTTTATTCGGTCAATGGCTATGAATGTCGATTTGGGCGGCGTGTACGCTGTCCGGTGTTGATCGACATCTTAATAAATCTAAAAACCTCATATTTGTATTATGTCATGCGTGAGGGGATCGGTTCTGATTGAGGACATCGTGAATGCGTGAGAGGACATGAAATCATAATATTATTTCCAAACTATGAGTCTTTGAAAGTTAACTAAATGTGGTCATTTTGTTCATGAAAAAACACATTTGTGTGCATAAACAAAATTAATGAAATAGAATTTGGAAATACAATGGTGGGAAGATATGTTTTACGAACAATAAAGGGAAAAAATATGTCAACGATTTGTTTCTAGCTACAAATAAAAGTTGAAAAATTTCATATCAGCCCATTATATATTTTTTACGAAAAGAGTTAACTCCCCTTATATTGCGTATTTTAAAAAAAAAATGATTGCTTAAAAACAAATTTTGATATTTGAATATTTTTATTTATACAATACATCACAAAGTTTTCTGTATATGAATAAACAGTCTAACCAATAAATTGCAAATATGTCTCCAATAAAGGCAACAGTAGTAAACCGTAGTAAACCGCTGTTCGAAATTCATCAATTGATTGAGAAAAACAAACTTGGTCTACAAACTAAAACTGAGGAAAACACATCAAATATAAGAGGAAAACTACGACAAAACAGAAACACAAGTTAACAATAAACTTTAACACACACACTTGGCACAGGACATTTTAAGAAAAAAATGGTGGGATGAACCCGGTTTTGTGGCATGCCAAACCTCCCGCTTCTACGGCAATGGTAAATATATCATTTGAAGACAACATTACATGACAGAACTACAACACCAATAAATGAGAGAACATATAGGACAGAGAAACATGCCAATTATAATAGCTAACAAAAGGTACCAGGTTAAAATAAAATTATACGTCAGACGCGTCTTTCGTCTACACAAACGCTCAAAAGAAAAAAAGTTCGAAAGCCAAGACAAGTACATTGAGGAACAAAAGTTCCAAAAAGTTGTGCCTAACACGGCTAGAGGGTTTCTGCTTGGAATAAGAACATCTTTGTTATTTCGAATAATACTTGATTTTACAACCAGTGAAGTTTTATAAAATGACTATATGATATATACATGATAAAATCGAAGTGGTGACTAACTACACAATAAAAACGGATACACAAAACAACCTAAACCAACACATAAAAATTCACAACCGAGTTATCCAAACCACCAACCCACAAAGTGACGTCACATGCATTTCTTAAACAACATTCCAAATCAAGGATAGACAAAATTCAGGATTAGATTTGCTATACTGATATAACAATGAAAATTACAACATTAATTAATATCAAATTGTGGTAGTAAACTATAACGATTATTTGCCCAAATCCACGAATTTGGAGACATATTTGAAATTTATTGGTTAGACTTTTATTCATAAAAAGAAAACTTTGTGATTTGTTGTTATTTCAAAATTCTATCTCATAATTTGTATTGATGCACACAAAGGAGAAGGTCAAGTAAGACCCCTTTTTGGCCCCAAAATATAGCAGTTTTACAAAGCTGTTAAAATGTAAACTAATAGTTATTTATTGGATAAAAGAATGCTTCTGCTACAGAAATATGGGCTGTTTTTGACAATACAATGCACATACATCGGGTGGTAGCTAAATAACTGAAATCTTCCCAATTCCAGCATTTTAGTTATTTTTTTTACGGTTTCCGTGTAAAACGAAAGTGACAGCATTCGTGTTAATCCTTAATATTGAAATATAAGTTGTATTTGATGATAATACATAACATATATAAAGGTTGGGGATGAACACGGATGCGGCCACTTTAATTTTTCACAAAAAAACATCTGAAAAGTGACATTTTTCGGCATAATTGGTAGTTTTTCATATTTGAGCTTGAATCGGATCGTTTCTTATGACTAAATCAGTTAAAATCTTACAACTAATTGAATCAAATGAAATAGACACTTAAGTGTTTAAAAAATGGTCAAAATCTTTCAAAAGATGAATCTGAAATTTGAGGCCAAAATCGGTCCTTACCGGACCTACTCCTTTGTTTTTTCATAAACAATATATCCATATCAAGGCAACTTTCAACGATTGATACCTTATATACAAAGATATTATTCCAAGTCCCCTCACGCATTCACGATGTCCTCAATCAGAACTGATCCCCTCACGCATGACAAAATGAAATTGTGAGGTTTTTAGATTTTTTTAAATGTCTATCAACACCGGACAGCGTCCACGCCGCCCAAGACGACATGTATATCCATTGACCGAATAAAAAGTAAATTTGAACTTATATGTCTGTTAATAGAACCATTTCAAAATCTAAATGTAACTTTTTTTGGCAAATTTTCGTGGGGCAACTCATTTTGTAGGAGTTCAACTCCACGTACAATAGTAAATGATACATGTATCTCTTCGTTAAAGTATTCACCACAGCATAGCATTCTCCGATTTTCAATATTTTGATCAGTCGAATAAGAAAATTGCGATTTAGAAATGTCTATACCCTTTCAAGAGGTGACAATTGCTCCACTCAAGCACAACCGGAAAATCCTCTCACGGTTTTCTTTGCAGAACCAAATGTTCTGCGTGTGTAGATTACCAGCCGTGAATAAGTGGAAAATAAATCTATAAAACAATGCATAGTTTACTATTCAGGCAATGCTTGAAATGAATAAAATCTATAAAGTGCATTTTTTTCTTACTCTAAATGCGGAAATAGTTGGGTTCTTACAATATATTTTTCGTAATTATAATGCACTCCCTTTGTCAATACCGACTCAAAATTTAAAAGGCAAACAAAAATGTGTGTCACAGTGCTGAAGTAAGAAAAAGATTGCAATAAATTCTCTGAGTTCCTTCAGACACCTTTTTAAAAAACAATCGTTATGCACTCCCCTTTGTCAATACCCCCCCCCCCCCCCCACACACACACACACACCGAGTACCTCTTCTTCTTCTTTAGCTTCAGAAAACCATCAACATACTGATTGTTAACTTTCCGGCGCATGTCTGGTATAATTTTTCAAAATTATGTATTTATAAATAAAGTTTAGCATAGATGTATTCTATACTTTTGTATATATTTGTTATGTTATTAATTTTTACAATTTTTCTTTGTTTTTAGATTTTCGTTTTTATTTAGACCGTTTTAAATACCTGTGCTGAGTTGTTATTATATGGCATGATAAAACTTACAAGTATTTTTTTAAGTACAAATCTTTTTATTTAAGGAATTTACATCAAGAGGTTCACAAGAGAACATACATATCGATCTGAAATTTCAAAATCGTTATATATATCTTTTTTTACTCGGTAGATTTTTGCCGGAAAATACCTCCGTTATATGGTTTGTGATTTAGACACACCACTAGTTTTTTTTTACATAATTCATAAACGTTTAAACCTTTAATAAATCTTTTATTTAAGAGTTTTTAGTCGCTTAAATTAATAACTTATACCAAATAAGCTCACTTTCTATTGTTTTTGTCTTAAATAACCTTCTTACACAAGTTTTATATAATCAGTTATGTAAATTGCACTGCGCATGTTCAACTACATGATATTTGCTTCATTTCCGTTTTACTTCAAGAATGGCATCAACACTGAAACTGTCGGCGCACATTTCAAAAGCTGGTCCTTTGCAAAAATTGGTAAGAAAGTTGAATTAAAAATCACAGAATGAGAAGCATTGTGCTTAAAGTAGTTGCATAGTTAGTACTTGACAACGCCAGTATGTTAAAGCATAGCTAGCATTTTGTGACCTTCGAAAGTTACGGGAAATAGACTTGACGAAAACATTAATGGTCCTGCAGTCGAGATGATCATAACTTCTGCGGAATCTATTTCACTGTTAAGTAAATAATTGTCTGTAAATTGCGTACGAATGTGTCACATTTATAATAAGAAAAACCCTTCCCAGAACCTATAATTATCATCATGATCATGATTATTGGAGTTTTGATCATATCATTTATGTAACTGTTCTGGACCATACGAGTATTTGGACATACGCATATGGTCATGACCATATGCGTATACTCATATGATCCCACCATACGCGTATGGTCCGACCATATGAGTATAATACTCTTGGTTATTAACGGGCTGGACCATATGAGTATTTTGACCATATTTTTTTTTTTTTTAAACAATGATGGTTACATGACATGTGCAGTATATTATTCAGGGGTTAAAAAATTTTGTTACAGCTAACTAGCCCAGGACTTTTTGGCAGGAGGATTATACTAGCCCCGTTTCAAGAACTACTAACCAACCTGCTAGCCCAAGTATCACTTACAAATCACTCAGGGTTTGCTGCATAAGACGCTGGGAATGTGTGTCATGTTTTGAAGGCATTTGTACACTATAATTTAATAAAATAAAATACATAGTCTCAGGCTTTTCATCCTCAACAACCGACCTTGCCCACGGGAATCTTTTATTCCATGTCCCTATGAACGTTCTTTTTCGCTTGTCCCGATCGTACTTTCTATTTTTTTTAGATGTATCAGCCTCATAAGAATCCCCTTCATTTGCCAATTTTCGTGTTGAACTTGAAGTTGATGAAGTTTCTGCGCTTGCCGTAGTAAAATATGTTGATATATTTTGTTGCATTGACATAGTTTCGTGCTCCCTGCTTAAACAGTTGTCCGACAAGAGTCTAGACGGATCAATACCTATCAATACATTATACCCCCGGTACCGTTAATTGAAAAACTCGACAGAACCAATGAAAAATATCTCCGTTATAACATATAACGAGAAATCGATATTGAAAGTACAATAACTGCGATCAATACATGATACCGGGCCACCCGGAGTTATTTGTTCTATTTTAAAAACATGTTACTGTGCATGAGGTGAGAACCTGTACAAACCAGTTCAAATTCTTGGAATCCCGGATGACGTAATTGAATCTGATTGGCTAAGACAGAAAAGTGATGAAGGGATTTTCCACTTTCTATTTTAGACATGCCAAGATTTTTTTGTTACTAGTCCGTCGGGCATACTGGGTTATAAGTTTTGGTTGCCCCGAGACGTAAATGTCTAGTCCCGGGCGTCGGGCTAGTGGATTTTTTAACCCCTGATTATTGTTATAATTCAAATACTACGTAAATATTAAACATTGATGCTATAGTTAGCTTTCATCTCTAATTACAATGTTGTATGTAGGCTTGGTGTGACCATTCTGATATGTCTGAATCCGGGTCCGTTTGCGCCCATTCATGTTGGCACCTACAGTACGCCCAGAGAGTTTGTAATCGCGAACTTTTATCACCGATTTCCGAGTGTAGCGGTGTGACACCGCGAATCACGGATTCTACTCCCAATTTCCTCCAAAGATTCTCTCCCAACACCGCGTGGCTGTTAATTGGTTTATTGCCCATCGGATGAACTGAAAATTAATGACGAGTGACAACATAATCGGATTAGCCAGATTTATTACCTTTGTACATTTAATCGATCTTGATTGCACCTGTGTGCTTTAAAATACGTTATTTAAATGTCCATTCATTGTCAGATAAAAGTGTGACATTTTTATTTGAAATAAGATAATTATTCTTGTATGTATATGCCCATGTCATTGTCATATGAAATAAAACGTAAAAACGTATGAAAATACGAATAAAATACTTATTTAGTATTTTCATTATAGTCCGATCAGTTCATAATTTTAGTTTTTTCAACAAAGTTTCATCAAAGATGATTTTACCACAATTAGAACCTTTTATGGCCTACTCAGTGAGCAATATCCGGTTCATTAATAGTTCAATATTATATAATTAATATCAACTGGCTTAAAACAAAATGATGTTTTTACGGTAATTTGTCCAATCTAAATCAAACCCTAGAGTTAATTTATCGGACCAACAAGTGAACTCTGTTACTTTCAATTTATTTTGAAATGTAAAATATTATGTTCCACTACCATGACTACCTCGGTAGATTACCGACTTGAAATATTTGAATTTAAAAAAGAAACTGTAAAGTGACAAATAGTTTTGTATGCAATGTGGCAGCCCTATATTGATAAATACTGAGATAATTCCCCGCCCAGACACAACACAATAATCACCATGATCACAACCTTATTTAATTATATGAAGAAATAAAATCACGTGTTGTTTATCTGTTATGATCTGTTATTGATCTTTTATTATTTAAAATAAAATTGGATTGGCGTAATCCGTATTTTACTCTTCGTTAAATGTCCTCGACGAAATAAAAAAAGAAGTATTTCAACAATTTATACTATAGAATATTAAAATGAAATTATATCGTACAAGAAAGAAATATGTAAAAAAAATGTGGATCGGATTTTTACGATCGACACATTTTCACAGAGGATCTCTACCAACGCCCATCAGGAACTGAACGACATGCATCCTGTTTTCATCTACCATTAATGTATAGTGTTGACTATGGAAGTATAAATAATGTCCAGGTTTATGTCCTCTGTTGACTGAGAAACGTATAAATAAAAGGCTGATGTTCGTTTATTCAGAAAAGGAATAAAATTTAGAATATGGTTAATCAATTGTAAAAGGACCTTCTAGAGCCTCAATTTTAACGCACACAAATGTCAATCATTTCAAAGCAAGTTTAAACCTTCAATGAATTTTCCCACGGTTATCCAGAAAGGTCACCTGAGTTTACTGTTACGTGATACTATTTCCCGCCAAATAAAAATCTCGTGGACAAAATTGATGTCACTATTTTTAGCATTCAATATTGTGAGCGAAGTCAAGTTCAACCACGCACTGTTGATCACTGAGATGCGTGTCGTCTTCCCACGGCAATTAATTGTTTTAAATTAAAAAATATTTAAAGATCACTGTTCTAAATACAACACAAAAGTTTACATTCATTGTGCGTAAATGAATATTATGCAACGACGAGTTGATGCAGCTATAGAAGTATTCCTGTTGTAGCCGAAATGTATTATATATATCCTAAAGTAATGCTAATCGTGAAGAGAAAATGCTGTAGACTTATTAAGCATAACGAATGGTGAATAGTATTTTCTTTTTTACTTGCATATACAAGTTTTAAGACACGTAATTTTCTTTAAACTCACTGCTCACATTTTATACCTTCAGCGTTAGTTTCCGTTTATTTTCACGCAAGTATGTCGCTTTTCGTAAGTTATATCAATTACCGATAAATAAAAAACGAGGTCATAATCAAGTATAGAATTTTTTTTATAAAACTTTAATGCAATTGAAAGCATTAACAACAACGTTTTGGATTTTAAAACTTTTATTTTGTAATCGTAAAATGGAAATGGTGTAGAATTATTAGCATAACATATAGTGAATAATATTTTCTTTTTTACTTGTAGTATAAAAAACTTTGAGACGTGTAATTTTTCTTTAAACTGCCCTCATTTATTCAGCGTTAGTCTCCGTTTATTGTTGCACAATTATATCTCTTTTAGTAAATTAAATATTTATTTACTGATAAAAAAACGGAAGTCAAAATCAAATATAGTTGTTTAAAAACTTGATTAAAATGTACAATGTAATTGAAAGAATTAACAACAACGTTTTGCTTTTTATTTTAATCTTTTATTTGTTTCAAGCAATCAGATATAATCTGATAATCAATAGACAGGAAATACAATTGTTTAATTACATTAGAAATCTCACATACCTTGACTGTCACGTGCCGGCATAGATCAGACGGATTAGGGCAATTAATTACCTGGTGTCACACCGCGTCACACCAGACTGGGAGAGATGTCGCTAATACAATAAACAAAAGGTAGCGGATTTACGCGGAAGTCGGAGGGAATACTCCCAAATTTCTCCGAGAATTTTGGGAGGGATGTCGGAGTTTCCTGGTGTTACACCAGCAAAAATATCGGAGTATGGAGTTTGGGATTACAAACTCCTTGGGCGTACTGTACTTATGTTCGCCCCCTTTCACTTTCGCACCCTATATGTTCGCACCCAAAGTTTGTTCACACCCTACATGTTTGCGCCCAATTTTAATTGGTTTTGGGTTTAATAACTTTGTAATTTTGTGTTGAATAATTTTTAATCATGTTTTGGTTAGTGTATTGCTATAACTTTGTTTCATTGACTTGTTTCAAAATGGAGTGAGAATCTGAATACCGGTGCGTTTTTTTTGTGTGTTGAATAAATTTTTATCATGTTTGATCATCATGATCATGTTTTGGTTATAAAAGTGTATTGCTATGTTTTATTGTCTCATTGTTTCAGATCAAAGGGACCAAGCTGTTAGAAACAATTATCTTTTATCTTATGTTTTCCATTTAAAATCTTCAATCTTATACTCATACCAGGCTATAAATACATTCCGTATTTACAAGAAAGCAAATAAAAACAACAATTATGATTTCCCAATTATTTAACTGGAATTTGAATTAAAATTGGGTGCGAACGTGTAGAGTGCGAACAGACCTTTGGTTTGAGGTGCGAAAGTATATTGGGCGCGAACGGACCTGATACCGATATGTCTGTGGTGTTTTTAAAAAGCTTAGAATTTTAAATATCGTAACATGACTGCAATACATAAAATTCACAAAACTTTCCAGTGTCATCAAATCTTGTGTAACAGTTCAAGAAATTATTATTTTTTTTAAGTCACTCGTAATAAAAAAAATTGGTAATGAGTCAATGACCATCGGTATAAAATGTGTTTATCTTACATTGTCTTAGTTTTCGCATAGTATATACAAATAAAATAAACTATGTGTAACATCTAATTTTTATTTAGCTATTTTTTTATCATAATATAATAATAAAATCATCTATATGATAGCGTCTTTTTAACAAACTGTAATACCGTATGAATAGTTAATAAGTTTAAAAAGTAAAAAAAGTAAATTGTAATAGAGTGTTACAGAGTGTTAATTACCCCGACCATACGCATATGGTCTGACCGTACACGTATGGTCGGACCATATGAGTATATACCCATATGGTCATGACCATACATGTATGGTACAAATACTCATATGGTCCTGAACATAACCATCCCGATCCCAAGCCATGGGTAAGGGCAAAATACACCTTATTGCTATTCCCGCTTGACATGAAAATATGCCCCTCTTGAATTTTTGATGTCATACATCAATAGCTCTTCCATTGTGGCGTCATATATTTTCTAATTATGATGTCAAAATTTTACAGTCCAGTTATGGCGGAAAAAAATATAGGGATATGCTATTTGTCCACCATTACTGTATAGCACACAGGTTCCCGTAAAATTTCGACGTCCTAAAACAATATATATGCCGCCACAATGGAAAAGTGATAGTTGTTTGCATCAAAAATTCAAGCTGCAGGGTCAGCCGGGATTAGCAACAAGGTGTAATGACACAACTTTTCTCACAGAACTATTTTTGTCCTGTTATGGTACATCATTTCTCAGGGTAAATTCTAGCAATACTTAAGTATTTGTTAAGGCGCAATGAACAATGATGAATAAGATATTTTCAATAGGTTTTGTATGCAGATATTGGCAAAACCACATAACAAAATATCCATGAGTATGTAGTTTTCATCAATCCACAAAAAATTGATATCCAAGTCTACATTGTACATTTTGTAATTCATGCAAACAGATTGGTATTTGCTGGGGTTGGATTACACACGGATAAGGGAAATAGACAAATCATCATGAATAAATTTACAAAAAAACAAATATGAAAACACCAAACCAACACTACAACTTTTTTAAAGTGAAGTATTTAGATGTACATTTATTTACAAGGAATGAGGTGAGAACAGCTTACTTGTTTTCTCTGCTTGTTATTTAAGAATAAAAGGCAGTTTTATTTGGCTTGTCTTTCCTTTCCTGTATTCCATATTGTACAATGTATAATTTTACTCTCATGTCTAGTGTATTTCCAATAAAATTTAATGTCATGTTTGAGATTGAACCTCAACATTTTGAATAAAATACAACAGGCATGACAGGAGATCAGAGTACATGGTGTCCAGGTGCCTGTGGCTCCAACCATTTATAAAGGGTCAGTGAATTTGATTAGCATGATTAGCATGATGAGGGTGACTTTAATTTCTAAATATGGTTTTGATTGTGTTTATTTTAGTTTCTGAAGACAGGACAGCCATTAGCAGCAGTACAGAGAAATTTTTCATTTAAAGTGAATGGTAGAAATTCAGACGCCAAATCATCAACAGGAAGTCAGGTTTGTATAATGTTATTTCAAACTTACTTCCTTAATCCACGAAGATTGGTACCCATGAAAATAAATGAATTCACAGTAGTGAAAACAGAATTAATTACATTACATGTATGTCATGTATGTTTCATTATAATACATTATTTTGATTGTCCAACAGCAATCTCCCATCATTCTGAAATTAACCTGCATTTCAAAATGAAATGTAATATTCAGGATGACACGAGAAAATTCACAAAAAAGTACACAGGTAAATAATAGAAAAATTTGACAGAAATTTTGTTTTGTGATTCTGTATATATATGGACATGATGGATTATGAAATTCTTACTATTTATTTTTAGATTTCGCGTGATTATCCTGTTGTTGACCATAAATATGATGCAGTAGTTGTCGGTGCTGGTGGAGCAGGATTAAGAGCAGCATTTGGATTGGCTAACGAAGGATTTAAAACAGCATGCATTACCAAATTATTCCCAACAAGATCTCATACAGTAGCTGCTCAGGTTAGTCCATAAAGAATAAAGTTATAACTGCAGGGGAAATGACAGTGTGGTGTTCTGAGGGCTGTTCCAGAAAAAACTATGTCCCCCTAAGGACAGCAATTTTATTTAACCACCATCACCATCACCCCTAGAAATAAAATTAAATTAAAACAAGTGTCTTTTCATTTTGATATTTCAACTACAAACACCTACATAAGATTTAAAAAAAAATGTCTTCCCTGGTGGCATAGTGGTTTCTGGAACAGTCTTGATTATTTCTCACAGATATATATATTCTATAAGAGAACAGTCAAGGGTATAATTTGGGCCAGTGCCACTTAAACTTCTGAAAAGACTGAATTACTATTTAGCATAATCAAGAATTTATCTGGGAAAAAAATAAAGAAAATAGTTTGAATATATACTATTACATCATTATTACATTTTACTTTGAAACATGTTAAAAATAATAAATTATTTAGTTTTACATAGTCTATATTTGTGTCAGAATACAAAATATAGATATATTTATTTACTTTTTGAATAAGAATGTTATTTTTACTTCTAAAAATAAGTGTGGAATAATTTGATTAGTGTTTTGAACAGTTGTCAAAATCATTGTTTATATGATTTATGATTTTCATAACCTTAAGTATTTAATATGAAAAAAGAAGATGTGGTACAATGTGGTATGATTGCCAATGAGACAACTCTCCACATGAGACCAAAATGACACAGAAATTAACAACCATGGATCACTGCACGGCCTACAACAATGAGCAAAGCCCTTACCACATAGTCAGCTATAAAAGGCCACGAAATGACAATGTAAAACAATTCAAACGAGAAACCTAACTGCCTTATTTATGTACAAAAAATGCAATGAAAAACAAATATGTACATGTAACACTTAAACAAACAACAACCACTGAATTACAAGCTCCTGACTTGGGGCAGGCACATACATAAACAAACAACAACCCCTGAATTACAAGCTCCTGACTTGGGACAGGCACATACATAAATAAACAACCACTGAATTACAAGCTCCTGACTTGGGACAGGCACATACATAAATAAACAACAACCACTGAATTACAAGCTCCTGACTTGGGACAGGCACATACATAAACAAACAACAACCACTGAATTACAAGCTCCTGACTTGGGGCAGGCACATACATAATTAGTTTATCATGTTTTAAAAGCTAATGTAAAACAAAGGTTATAAACTTATTCAAACTACATCATTTACATGTACTTCTACCAAAATGTATTGCATTACTAATATAACTTTTATCTGTTTGTCTAGGGTGGTATCAATGCAGCTTTAGGTCACATGGAAGAAGATCATTGGACGTACCATTTCTATGATACAGTGAAAGGTTCTGATTGGCTGGGAGATCAAGATGCAATCCATTACATGTGTGAAGAAGCACCAAAAGCTGTTATTGAGGTTTGTGTCAATTACACAACAAAACGTGTGAAATACAGACTGTGTAGAATATCTTTTATTTCTGAAAGGGGTACCCTCAAGGAGCAAAGTGCATATAAAATTGACAACAACAAAGAACAGCCGGAAGCAACCAATGGGTCTTCAAAACAGCTAGAAATCCAGCACCCAAAGTGGTCCTCAACTGGCCCCTAAATAAACATGTGTACAAGTTCATTGAAATAAACGTCACATTAAAATCCAAAATATATAAATGTAAATGAACTAAAAACAACAAGAAGACAAAAAAAAAACCATATAATAAAAAAAAAAAGAAAAACAGTAAAGTTAGGCATTGTTTATACAGCTGACCAGCTGACAGTGTTACAGTGTTACATACAATGTAGCAAATATTTACTCACAACATGACTCAATATACTCAAGGCAGGTGTCTTAATAAGAAATACAAACATAGACAAGTTGTTTCGAATATTACAAGACTCACAGTTTAGTAAACAGATAAATCTATTAACCATATCCATGATATCTAAGGAATAAAAATGTTTACATTCTTTTAATATCAGATCAAATCACATAAATAAGGGTTTTAGAGTTCTTGTTTTTTATTGGATATAATGTATTAAATGCACCCTGTTCTGATTAAATATTTATATCTTTCAGCTTGAAAACTATGGTATGCCATTTAGCAGATTAGAAAATGGTAAAATTTACCAGAGAGCGTTCGGTGGACAGAGTACAAAGTTCGGGAAAGGCGGTCAAGCTCACAGATGTTGTTGTGTGGCAGATAGAACTGGACATTCATTGTTACATACACTTTATGGAAGGGTAAGGCTATTAAACATTTCAACAGATGTTGTTGTGTGGCAGATAGAACTGGACATTCATTGTTACATACACTTTATGGAAGGGTAAGGGTATTAAACATTTCAAAGTGCTCACAGGAAACCCTTTTTGACTCTTTAACATTGTCATTATGCATGTCAAATTTTGACACAGCTTTTGTGACCTCTTTGTTAAGACGGTTTCAGTTCCACTTTTATATATATGTAAAAACATCAAACACTAGCATTACTAGCTAGGCCTCCCATTAATCAGCTATTAACAGATGCAAATAAGATGAGATTATTACCTCAAAGATTAATAAAGCATGACAATTACAAACGTAATGTATCTCACTTCAGCTCAAATCTTGGTTAACAAAAACCCAAAAAATTTCCTGGGTTTTGTACCATGGTAACAAAACATAATTTGAGATATGTTTAAAAAAAAATGATATCAACAATCTTATGAGTTTCAGAGATGTTGAAAAAATTGGTGATGAAGTTTTTTATTTATATTTTCAGTCACTAGCCTATGACACCAAATACTTCATTGAATACTTTGCTATGGATCTGATCATGGAAGATGGAGAATGTCGTGGAGTAATTGCCTTGAATCTCGAAGATGGAACCATTCACAGATTCCATTCTAAAAACACTATTCTTGCCACAGGGTAAGGCTGTAAAACAATTACAATAATGTTCAGGGGTTGAATGTAAGCTTTTCTACTGGTCTGCTGGACCATCAGCTGACAAAATATACTGGTCTGAGACAAATTCTACTGGTCTTGGACCACTGGACCAGCGCTTATTTAGACCCCTGGTGAGGTTCCAATGACATTTATATCATAATCTATGTACAGTCGTCACACTTAATCATAGACCTAGCAGCCCAGGCTAGTAAAATTGCTTACAGGCCTGTAAAAATCATCTCAACAGGCCAACATAAAACTTTCCCAAAATTGAGCTTTGGGCCTGTTGATTTAAAAGTTTATCCTGAAGACTGAATCTATAGTTAGTGCTTAGCCATGTTTATTTTACTCTGTCACAATTTGGCACATTCAGCTTTCTTTAAACATGATAAAGGAATGCAATACATACACAAATAAAAATGAATATTAATGATCATTGCATTCAATGAAGAACAAAAACACTGTCTCAGCATGGAGTTGGCAAGGATTTGTGAAAAATTCAACTTCATATTACATGTAACAATTATCAATGATTGAAAAGAGATTGAAATTGTCAATAATTGATAAATCGTGTCACGTTATTCTTTTAATTCATAATTTTCAAAAAGGTCAAAAATATTGAAAACTAACAGCAGTACCTGCAGGTTAGATATCATAAGCCATGCAAACAAATTTTTCATAAAAATCGTTATTTATTTAAGGGCTATTCCAGAAAAAAAATGTATGGGATGGGGGGTTGGAAGGCAGTTTTTGTCAGCACCCGCCACCCAGACAATTGTAATTGAGAATTATAGTACATTATAGTATGAAAAGTTGCTCTGATACCCATCACCCATGTATTATTAATACGATGCGCCTTCCAACCCCTACATTTTCTCCTGGAATAGCCCTAACCTATAACCTAACACAGTGTGATGATTGTCTCCATACACCATGAACATCACCAGTAATCCTTAAAGTCTTTATTTTCCTCTGGTACAAGTACTGTAAACCAACTTATTTTCATGAGTTTCGCCAGTAGAAAAATAACGTGAATGTAAATCGTCGCGCATATGCTTTTACTTAGATCTTTCCTTATTAAACTATATCCAGAAATAAGAATATCGCGAAATTAAATAGCTGCGAAATAGTCAAGAAAGGATAAAACGCGAAATAAAGTATCCGCAAAAATAATTTGGTTTACAGTATTTGAAAACTAACAGACATGTATGTTAGAATTTTAATATCATACACCATGCAAACTAACATGATAGACATGATCTGTTCAACCTTTCACCTAAAAGTAATTGCATGATTTGTAAATTATATTGTTGACATGCATGATTGACTTTGTTTTGACAGAGGATATGGAAGAGCTTATTTCTCATGTACCTCGGCCCACACATGTACAGGAGATGGCACGGCTATGGTAGCTAGGGCTGGACTACAGAATGAGGATATGGAATTTGTACAATTTCATCCCACAGGTTTGTTTTTACAAAAAATGTTTGCAATGTTAATTTTTATAAGAATTTCATTGTTTAGTGTTAATCTTTTCTTATGCCCAAGCCGTACAATGCCGTAGTGGATTGGGGTATGAAATTTTACCCTTGTTTGTATGTCCAACCATAAGTCCAAGAATATTTTTTCTAACTTTTGTTTGCCGTAAACAATGTTATGAAACTTATTTAAATGCGTATTACTACAATACACAAATCTTGTTTGAATTTTGGTGGTGATACTATTACTGTTCTAGAGTTATGCCAAATTGCTGAATTTTTCGTTCCTTTCTATTTCTTTAGTTTGCCTCAACCAAATGTTGTGAAACTTATATACAATGTGTATTACCACAATACACAGATATAGTTTGAATTTTGGTGGTGTCACTATTACTGGTTTGGAGTTATACCCCTTTATAAATGGGGAAAAATCTGAATTTTTCATTTCTGTTCTCTTAAAAATGATAGAAATAATAATGATATTTCATAAATAAAAGTAAGAAATCAAGTCTGTAGTTGAATTGTTATTGTAGGTATATATGGTGCTGGTTGTTTGATTACTGAGGGCTCCCGAGGAGAAGGTGGTTATCTTATTAACTCTGAAGGAGAGAGATACATGGAGAGATATGCTCCAACAGCTAAAGATCTGGCCTCTAGAGATGTGGTGTCAAGATCTAGTACTATAGAAATAAGAGAGGGCAGGTAATATGTCTGGAATTACTGATATTGGTTTGGCCTCGGAAGATGTTTACATAAATTATGAAAACATAATGGTCTATATAGTCTTTGATGAAGTTGAAGTCCAATCAACTTGAAACTTAGTAAACATGCTCCGTATGATATGATCCTTCTAATTTTAATGCCAAATTAGAGATTTTATCCCATTTTTACGATCCACTAAACATAATGATAGTGCAGATGGGGCATTCATGTATTTGGGACACCTTCTTGTTTAATGTTACATGAGGTCATACAGAATGAAGGTGTCTAGATCAAATTTTTTGAAATTTTGATATTTTTGTCAAAGGGTCAAAATAAACATTTTGATAAAATTTAATGGAAATTAAACGAGTCGAATTACTTTAAGTCAAGGTGTTAGGTACCACCTTAAAGTTATTCATTAAATGTATATTTACAGAGGAGTAGGACCAGAGAAAGACCATGTATACCTACAGTTATCTCATCTACCTGCTGAAGTCCTGAAGACAAGACTGCCAGGAATATCAGAGACGGCCATGATCTTTGCTGGTGTTGATGTTACCAGGGATCCCATTCCCGTCCTCCCAACAGTGCACTACAACATGGGAGGTGTACCTACTAACTATAAAGGACAGGTAGGGACCTTTTTTTACAGTTCTAAGTCATTGAAGATGTATTGTCAATTCATATTTTTATGCAGTGTTTTTATTATTTAGGTTATTGCGAAAATTTACCATGAGAGGAGTTTTCGCAAAATAATAAAATACTGTATTTAAAATTTTGTTATCAATATTTCTATACAGCGTTACCTGCAACAACTGTATCACTAGTCTGTCATCATTGAGTACTGTAAATTCAGAAATTAATGCGTAGTTTTATTATTGCAAAAATTGCGACAGTTGTAAACGCAATAATTTAAACTCGAATTTAGAAATATCTTCTATGAATTAATCAGGATTTTTTTCCAAAATCATAAAAAATCACATTTAAGTCTAAAATGACAAAATCGCGATAATAAATGCACGCAATAATTTCTGAATTTACAGTATGTGAGTTTGAATAGTGCACATGGCAGGTGTGTTGACAAGGATTGTCAGTTTTTCTTCCATAAGTTGTTTCTTCTCTTCACGCACTTTGGCTTCCTTCGCCAATAGAAATTAGGCTTTAGACATAATCATTCAATCAATTTGTCAAAAACAGAATGACACAATGAATGAAATGAGATCAGAGCTGTTCCAGAATTAATTGAATTGGAGGGAAAAGAAACATTTACAGGAGCAATTCTGATTTCATGGGGTTTATTTTGGCAATTTGTGATAAAAAAGAAGCATGAAAATATCATATTGATTGAAGTTTATAAAGAAGATCACAAATTCAAACAAACAAACAAAAACACTTGAAAATACTTCTTATATGTTTGGTCCAAGAAAATTCTTGAATTTAAAATAAAAAAAGTGAGAAAAAAAACCAACTTAACAGTATTTTCTATATATAAAAGTGAATTTAAGTTTGACATGATTTGAATGTGAGCATTACTTTTGCTCATAAAACGTGCAAAAATAAATAAATGTGTTGATTTACAGTTAAATTTAAAGATGAAAAATTTACAAACATCAGTTAATGATTTAATAGTACAAAATTGAGTTACATAGTATACATTATTGCTATTTGGAAATCTGCTCTTCTTGACCCGAGATTCAGCACCTCTTAAATAAATAAAATCATACAACAGTTATTTTTCCGTTATGTCATCAGATATTTTCTATTATGACGTCAAAATTTTGTTGGAACCTTTGTTATGACCAGTAATGGCGAACAAATAGCTATAAGGTGAATCAGAGTCTATTACCAGATCTTTGTATCCTCAACTTAAGACTAATAATGTCATAATATTTATTTGTAGGCTATTGTATATAATGATGGTAAAGACCAGGTTGTCCCAGGACTGTATGCCTGTCTGTTAACAGATATTTGTGTCTATGATTTCAGACTAATAAATGTCCTATTATTTATTTGTAGGCTATTGTATATAACGATGGTAAAGACCAGGTCGTCCCAGGACTTTATGCCTGTTTGTTAACAGATATTTGTGTCTATGATTTCAGACTAACAAATGTCCTATTGTTTATTTATAGGCTATTGTATATAACGATGGTAAAGACCAGGTCGTCCCAGGACTTTATGCCTGTGGTGAAGCAGCATGTGCCTCCGTTCATGGAGCTAACAGACTTGGGGCTAACTCGTTACTCGATCTGGTTGTTTTTGGCAGGGCTTGTGCCAACACCATCATTGAGGAAAATAAACCAGGAGAGACTATTGGACCCATAAGCCAGGTATGCCACTAGCTTGATGGTAAATTGTTGCTGGATTTAAAAATTGTTAGCACAAGCTTTAAATGTGGTTTGTTATACATGCATAATATCTGACTTTGTAAAAAGTTAAATTATGTTTATTTCTCAGTTAAACCTGTTTTCAGAGACCATTTTAAGAGAGAGCAAAAAAGTGGTTTCTTAATTCCCGTGGTCTTTACATATAGGTTCAATTTATATGAAATGTAGTACAGAGAGATCTAAAATTGGTGGTCTTTTTAACACATGTTTTTGCTTAATGCAGGTGATCTCTTAAGCAGGTTTGACTGTGTATGGTTCTTTTAATTGGAAAGGCATGTGCACACATAGTAGGGATAAATCTTTTTTTAAGAAATCAACTCATTCCCTTTTGAAAGTTGCCAGATAAAACTATATGGCAACATTGGAGAAAATAGATTTCTACTTTCTGAAAAGAATTTATTTGTAGCAGACATTTGATTTCATACATTTAATCCCAAACAATATGATATTTATACATGTTATAGGGCTGTTCCAAAATTGATTGTGGGGTTGTCAGTATGATATTTATAGGGCTATTCCAAAATTGATTGTTGGGGGTGCAATGGGGCATTAGAATGATTAATAGTGGGTAGTTCTCTTTTTATAGTAAGAATTATCAGTAAAATGAAAATTTTATATTGAAAAAGTGCCACCCATGACCCCCAATTATTGAACAACCCTATGTCAAGTAATTTTGAAATTTAAAAAATGATACATAGTACTTATATTTGTTTTAGATGAATTAAGTAATAAAACAAGTTTCTCTGTAACCAGAATGTAATGTAGCTTGACATGAAAAAAAGTGTCAAGTCTTATTTTTATCATGTATATTTTACAGAATGCAGGAGAATTTTCTGTAGCCAATCTTGATAAGGTCAGAAATGCTAATGGGGGTACTACAACAGCTGAGCTTAGACTTGCCATGCAGAAGGTAATATTTATTGTATAGGAAAATCATGAATTTGGCTATTTCAATAGGCATAAGATGTCAAATTTTACTTGATCCATTTTACTTCGATTCTCATATTTGATTTATTACACATTAAACATATATCCAAATTAAAACATGCTACTCATTATTGTGAAAAATCTAAGAGGATGGTCATATTAAATACTACAAGTTTAAATTTCTTAACGTGCAAGGTGATGACATTATAACATCTTCATGTTGCTCTTAAGGCACCCTGGCTTCCTCAACCAATAAAAAACTGACAACCAGGTAACGGTAATGATTGCTGAAAAACAGTAAAATAATCAAATACTGGACTACAAGGAAACTTCCAAACAGAAAGTCAAAAGCTCAAACACATCAAACAAAGGAATAACAACTGTCAAATTCCTGATTTATTACAGGCATTTCCTAATGTAGAGAATCTGGTTTTATAGCTAGCTAAAGTTATCACTTGTATGACAGTCGCATAAAAAAGAAGATGTGCTAGGATTGCCAATGAGACAACTCTACACAAGAGACCAAAATGACACAGAAATTAACAACTATAGGTCACTGCAGTATAGCCTTTAACAATGAGCATACCGCATAGTCAGCTATGAAAGGACCTAAAATGACAATGTAAAACAATTCAAACAAGAAAACTAACGACCTTATTTATATGAAAAAGGTCAACTAGTTATACTTATTTTATATGATATTGAATGAATATTTTGTCAGGCTAAGCAGTTATAATTATTTTATACAATATTGAATGACTATTTTGTTAGGCTATGCAGAACAATGCAGCAGTATTCAGGGATGGACCAGTCTTAGAAGAAGGGGTTAAAAAATTAGGAGAATTATATCAACAAATGGATGACCTTAAGGTAATATCAATAAAAGAGATTCCAGCAACCTAACAAAAATACTAAAAGATATCTTAAGGACCAGAAACATTTTTCAACAAGATAGTATAGTCAGTACATCAAACAGCAAATTGTTACAAGTCTATAAAATTAATAAATTTGTCATTTTATGATGCAATACATTTGAATTGAATAGCTTACTGGTTCTTGTCCTCTGGTTTAAATTTCAACAAGCAGTTTTCTGGATTCATTATTTTCAATGGTATATTTAGATTTGCTTTAAAATCAATGGTTTATTTAAATTTGATGTAGAAGCATAGATGCCAACCATTACGATATTTGCATAGTTTTCCCGATTTTGCTATAAAAACTACGCTATTACGGTCAAAGTCGAATAGTTACGGATTACCAATCATCGCCGTTCAATTTTGTAAAACACAGAATTTTATCATTACTTTTCCATCCTGGTCCAGTATTTAGAAAACGCCAATGTAATGCTTCCGCTTTCTCTGGAGTTATCAACCTATTGTTGAATAACTAACTGACTTCCGAATAGGCAAACTTGCATTTTATGAAGTAGCTTTCCCCTTTTCTCTACTTCTCCTTGACAAAATGAAAATGTTCGAGAACATCTGAGCAATTAATAAATGGAATACATACTACAGACCAACATGTTAAACGACAAATTTTAGTGCACATCACCTTGCAACCACTCGTCAGTAATTTTTATTGGTAAATGCATGTTTATGAATGATTACTGAAAACTTTTCAAAAATACGGAAAAGGAGTATGTTCGATAAGGTCCTTAAATGGCCCCCCTTTTTAGCGTAAATTTCAAATTCAGATTTATCGACCAATATCACGATAAATTATAGCTAATACATTGACTAGCTAGGATATTAACAATTTTGTTGAAAATTTTACGTTTCTGCTTTTCATTATGACGTCACAAGTTGTACTCATATTGATTTTTCACGAAAAAATCAATGAAAATAGGTAAATTTCCATAGATTATTGGACTGGAAACATAGAGCGCATACGTCGACAAGAAAGATCTTTTAAAATAATGTTTGTGAAGACATTTCACATGTCTTATTTGAATCTTAAGCTTGTCGACGCCTGCGCTCTATGTTTCCTGGTCCTTCATATGGTTGAAATCTAGCTGATTTTGTCAAATTTCACCAAAATCCCTTATTTTGACCTTTTTAGCTCACCTGGCCCGAAGGGCCAAGTGAGCTTTTCTCATCACTTGGCGTCCGGCGTCCGTCGTCGTCCGTCGTTGTCCGTCGTCCTGCGTCCGTCGTCGTTAACTTTTACAAAAATCTTCTCCTCTGAAACTGCTGGGCCAAATTAATCCAAACTTGGCCATAATCATCATTGGGGTATCTAGTTTAAAAATTGTGTCCGGTGACCCCGCCAAACAACCAAGATGGCCGCCACGGCTAAAAATAGAACATAGGGGTAAAATGCAGTTTTTGGCTTATAACTCAAAAACCAAAGCATTTAGAGCAAATCTAACATGGGGTAAAAATGTTCATCAGGTCAAGATCTAACTGCCCTGAAATTTTCAGATGAATCAGACAACCTGTTGTTGGGTTGCTGCCCCTGAATTGGTAATTTTAGGGAAATTTTGCTGTTTTTTGTTTCTATCTTGAATATTATTATAGATAGAGATAAACTGTAAACAGCAATAATGTTCAGCAAAGTAAAATCTACAAATAAGTCAACATAACCAAAATGGTCAGTTGACCACTTTAGGAGTTATTGTCCTTTATAGTCAATTTTTAACCATTTTTCGTAAATCTTGGTAATCTTTTACAAAAATTTTCTCCTCTGAAACTACCAGGCCAAATTTAAACAAACTTGGCCGCAATCATCATTGGGGTATCTTGTTTAAAAATTGTGTGGCGTGACCCGGCCAACCAACAAAGATGGCCGCCATGGCTAAAAATAGAACATAGGGGTAAAATGCAGTTTTTTGCTTATAACTCAAAAACCAAAGCATTTAGAGCAAATCTAACAGGGAGTAAATTGTTAATCAGGTCAAGATCTATTTGCCATGAAATTTTCAGATGGATTGGACAAACTGCTGTTAGGTTGCTGCCCCTGAATTAGTCATTTTAAGGAAATTTTGCCGTTTTTTGTTATTATCTTGAATATTATTATAGATAGAGATAAACTGTAAAGGGAAACAATGTACAGCAAAGTAACACCTAAAAATAAGTCAACATGACCTAAATGGTCAATTGACCGCATAAGGAGTTATTGCCCTTTATAGTCAATTTTTAACAATTTTCATAAAATTTGTAAATTTTAACTAACATTTTCCACTGAAGCTCTTAGGCCAAGTTCAATATAGATAGAATGATTGTAAGCAGCAATAATGTTCAGTAAAGTAAGATATACAAACACATCACCATCACCAAAACACAATTTTGTCATGAATTCAAATGCGTCCTTTGTTTAATATTCACATAGACCAAGGTGAGCGACACAGGCTCTTTGGAGCCTCTAGTTTGGATGTAAAAATCAACGTGTTAGAATTAAACTTTGACAAAAACAGTTCTGTTTAACTTTCTAACATGTCTTTAAGGCAACTTAAAACATTGATTGTCTTATAACTATGAACTTTATAATTGGGGCCAAATATGGCCCTTACCGAACTTACTCCTTTCATAGTTTGTTACTGATTGTGTCAAAAGGGGGTTGGCATCTATGTAGAAGCAATGGTTTATTTAGAATTGATGTAGTAGATTGAAAATTAAAGTGTTGTTTTGTAACTTACTGATAAAGCACTGATATGGAGCACAACTTAGATTTGATGTTTAAGCAATAGTATATTTAGACTTGATGTTAAAGCAATGGTATATTTAGATTTGATGTAAAATCAATGGTATATTTAGATTGATGTAGTTGATTGAAACTCTAGTTCATTGATTGTTTTGTAGATTACTGATAGAGGAATGATATGGAACACAGATTTAGTGGAAACATTAGAATTACAGAATTTAATGATAAATGCTGTACAGACAATGGTATCAGCGTGCGAGAGGAAAGAAAGTCGAGGAGCACACAGTCGGGAAGATTTTAAGGTATGGAACTTTAAACTACGAAAAAAACTGGTATCCATAATCTTATGTTCATGAAATTATTGCTGCCAATCCATATTTTAGTCATGGCTGTTCCAACAGTAATATGGTGGGAGAATTTTGGCAATCAAATTATTAAAGGGCTTTTCCAGAAACTACCATGTCCCCCCAGGTAAGGCATTTAAATGTATCAGTGGTTGTATTTAAAATACCAAAATGCAAAGAGAGTGTAGTTCAAATTGTTTTTTTTTATTTCTGTGAGTGGTGGAAGTTAAAAAGAAGTGCAATCACTTTGGGGGGGGGGGGGGTATAATATTTTCTGGAATAGCCATTGACAAAGTCAGCTGGAGTTTCTTTAGAGTTTTTGTATGAATTATATAAGTTAGATATAAAATTATTTCTTGGGTGGTTTTTGGTCTGAAACAAAGTGGCTTCCATCCCACATAAATTTTAGTACATCCTGTTCTCTATCATTTTAATTTTAATTTGAATGGGCCATGTAAAAATATTGAAAAAAATATGCTGATACAGTTGTGATCTTTTCAGGACCGTCTTGATGAATATGACTACTCCAAACCAGTTGAAGGACAGAAAAAGAAACCATTTGAGGAACACTGGAGAAAACACACAATGGTTAAAACTGATGTAGAGTCAGGAAAGGTAAACACAACATTCAATTATCTCCCTTTGTATAAATAATAGGAAATGTTATTTTATTTATCTCCCTTTATACAAATAATAGGAAATGTTATTTGATTTATCTCCCTTGGAAAAGGTAAAGGAAAAGTGAAAGAAATCTGATTTTGTAACATATAGCATTTAATAATTAGATCTATATATTGGCACAATAAGTTGACACATTGATACAACTTTTACATGTAAATTTGACTTTATCAAAATGCGAATCAAAATGATTGTCGCCATGAGATTAAAACTTACAGGCTCAATTTTCCACTTGTTGTTTATTAATACACATTCTTATGAGTTCCAATTTGTTTGGATAGAACATTCTCATGAGTAATTTTTTTTTGGAAAGAGGGAAACAGTAATTTCTTTTATGAATGAATAATTAATTTTGACAAATTTACGGTACATATCTTCAGGAAATTTTTTACTTGTTTATAATCTCCATGATTGCCAACGAGACAACTCTCCACATAGGACCAAACTGACACAGAAATTAACAACTATATGTCACCCTATGGCCTTCAACAATGAGCAAAGGAAGTTCATTTTATCCATGAAATTAGTTCCAATTGGTGAACAATTAATCTATAGAATTTGCAATGTTATTTACTTTTGTTCTATATGCTTACAGACAGAATTAAGTTACAGACCCGTTATAGACGATACATTAAATCTAGAAGAATGCCCCATGGTTCCACCAGCAGTTAGATCTTATTAAGTAGGTATAGTCATCTGCTAATTTAGTATACCTAGTCATTTGATAGTATTATAATTCTTTGTTTTGAAAATTCCAATAGGAAACATACTTTACATTATTGTAGTATTAAACCAATTTTTAAGACACGTCTTAACAATTGGTTTAATACTACAATAATAGTATTATAATTCATAATTATTATACTCTACAACAAAATATAAGATTTTGATTGGTTTATACTAGGGTGATAATTTATTCCATCACATGTATAAAGGGGGTGACAATTAGTCATTGGCCGAAACATCTTAGTAATTGGTTAAATACTATAATAATAGTCTTATAATTGATAATTACTATACTCTACAACAAAATATAAGATTTTGATTGTTTAATATGAGGATGATAATTAACTCTGTCACATGTCTAAGGGGGTGACAATACTTTTATTATACTTCACACCAAAAAGCCAGGTTTTGATTATTTTGTTAATATAAGGGTGATAATTTACCTTATCACATAGATAAGCAGAGGACAATTGGTCACCCTGTCATGCAGATCAGTCAATTATTTTTTTTTAATTTAAAGTACAATGAATTGAATTGAATTTATATCATGAAAAAAACAAAACAAAACAAAAACAAATATTAATTTGAGAAAATGAATTTAAAACCAAAAAAAAATGCAAATATATACATGATATATATGGACATTTAACTGACAATAGATTACTTTTGAATGTTTGCATATTTTCTACTGTGGATTCATTTATATTTTCGTGGGTACCAATTTTTGTGGATTATGGAAAACTAGCATGTTCGTGGATATTCAATTTCGTGGTTTTGACAAAGTCTGCATATGAGCCTAAATAAATTTTGTTATTTGATGAACATTTTATTTCGTGGTTCACCTGTACCCATGAAAGCCACGAAAATTGGTATCCAACGAATTATAATGAATCCACAGTATGTCACAATATGTATGTTATAATGTCACAGTAAGAGAGTAAGAGGTGTTTGTTCAATAAACTCCTGTATCCTGATTGACCTAGAGTCAACCTGTGTAACGCATTCATTAAAAACAACACATGATTGGTTTATAGTCATCTATCGATAAGAGGCCAGGAAATGTAAATTTGTAAATCAATGAAAAAAATGTATATGCATGATAATCAGGTATCAAAAATCAGTTGCATTCTTTATTTAATCTTTTGCATGGAACATGAAGGGACTAAAAATTATACATTAAGATATTACAAAGAATTAACTGACAAAAGACATTAGTTTTCCACTTCCTCAATGTGTGGTAGTTGGATGTTTCCTATCAATTATCCTCAATGAGAGGCAAAAGAATACTCAAACTCATAAGGCGAAAACCAAATGACAATACTTCAGAAAAAAAATCAGAAACAAACAAAAGTCAAACAGGATACAACAGCAAGTGTTTCTAGTATATAGATTATATATTTCATCATGTTTTTTCTTTCCAGATTTCCATTATTCCTTTATTTATTTATGAGAGCCAGCTTCCAGTCTTTTCAAGAAAAAAAACCCAATGGATTCTGAATCTTAAGCATTTGAATTTCTTGTTATTCAATGAAAAGGGCATTTGAAAGTGACAAAGAATTGCATACTTTTAACCATCAGTTACTCTGAAATATTGACTCATTGTGTTTCATGGTCAATGAATTTGAAGAGAGAGCATTTTCTTTATAAATATGGAAGAAACTTTAAATTGTCTGTTAAAAAATGTATATTTTAGTTAAACAAGAACTTTGATTTTCTTCTGTTAGGTTATCTTACATAAATATTTTGAATGTGGTTGGTTATCAGAAAATTTGGTATTTCTTTATCTTTTATTAATTACATGAATTATAGTCTTTAATAAATTGTATCATATTAAAAGAAAAAAAGGTTTTAAAATGCAAACTATAAAACATTTCTTATTTGAGCATTTTTTTTTTGCTAAAGATTGAATTTCATTCAATGAAAAAAACCTATGGTTCTAACTTGATTTATAAATCTTTCAAGGTTTGTCACTACCTTGCATAGTTATAACAAAATAGTGCAGTGAAGTGATCACTCTTTAGATGGTATCCAGTCAGTATCATACAATTTTTTAATGATATGTTATACTTAAATATTCAAGTTACAATATGATGTGTATTTGAATTAATGTACTTGCCAAGTAAAAAAAATACAGAACTTATGCATTGGTGTATGAATCTGTGATGAAAAAAAACAGGTCCAACTACAAATGTACAATCATGTTCAAAGGTAGATAATTCCAACTCAAATTATAACTAAATACAAATCAAATGATTTATAATGCCATTCTATGTTCTTTAAGTTAGACCAGGCAGTTTGTCTTGTTCTCTTAATCTCAGGTAGTTCTACTGTAAATCATGAATTCACCTTCACCTTTAATGTTTTTCCTCTCAATTTTGAAAGAGTGGCACCAGTAATTGATTTGATTGGATTCACTTCAAAAAAGGGGAAAACACCAGCTGAATTTTATTTTTTATTTGTTGTTGTCTAAAGCAATCTTATGTGATATTCATGTAGGTTAATGAAATATTAAATTACATAAAACATATTAAATTCAATGATTCCGAAGTTAACTTTTACTTACAACATGCAGTTAATAGTTTATGATGGATATTATGGTGTCCTATCTTACACTGGATGCACTGCAATCTAATTGTACCGTTTGTAATAGCTTATTGCTTAAATTTTTAGTTTGTTTAATGATGTCTTAGAATATTATCTATTTGTACTGTAAATATAAACTGTTATATATATTAAAATTGCCGTAATAAATATGTGCTGAAGTTTTGTAGTCATTTTTTGTGTGTCGCTGTCGAGTCTTAAGTAGATGAAAGAGGTATAAAAAATACCAAAGGGACAGTCAAACTCATAAATCGAAAATAAACTGACAACGCTAAAAATGAAAAAGACAAACAGACAAACAATAGTACACATGACACAACATAGAAAATTTAAGAATAAACAACACGAACCCCACCAAAAAGTAGGGGTGAAACACTTCTCTGGCCGACAATATATTGAATCCATTCCTGCTGAAGTTTTAATGCCCCCCATCCCACCGTAGGTAGATGAATGGTAGTCTGTCGCATAAAATTTTAAGCTTGTTTCTATGATGAGTTTAATGTCATTTTTGGGGCTTTTTTTTATTAAGATAACTTATGAACTATTTAAAATGAATTGATGACAGACATGATTTTGGTGCTCCTGCAGCAAGAGTTACACAATGGGGACATAGTTATTACTATAAGGGGGCTGCTTTGACAGTGAAACGTTTTGCTTAAAGCTTTAATTTCAGAAGGAAGAAGACCTGGATGATTGATATCTTGTATGCAGATACCTTATGTTACCAACTTTACATCTGTCATATGTCCTTGTACTCATTTTCATGGTTCAGTGGTTTTCAGTGAATGCATGGAAATACTATTTTGTTTATGTGTTACATATTTTTTTTTCATTCATTTTTTTACATAAATAAGGCTGTTAGTTTTCTCGCTTGAATTGTTTTACATTGTCTTATCAGGGTCTTTTATAGCTGACTATATGCGGGATGGGCTTTGCTCATTGTTGAAGGCCGTACAGTGACCTATAATTGTCAATGTTTGTGTCATTTTGGTCTTTTGTGGATAGTTGTCTCATTGGCAATCATACCACATCTTCTTTTTAGCTCACCTGGCCCGAAGGGCCAAGTGAGCTTATGCCATCACTTGGCGTCCGTCGTCGTCGTCGTAAACTATTTCAAGAATCTTCTCTGCAACTACTGGGCCAAATACTTCCAAACTTTAACTGAATGTTCCTTAGGGTATCTAGTTTATAAATTGTATCCGAAGTTTTGATCTATCAAAAAACATGGTCGCCATTACTAAAAATAGAACATAGGGGTCAAATGCAGTTTTTGGCTTATAACTCAAAAACCAAAGCATTTAGAGCAAATCTGACTCGAGGTTATATTGTTAATCAGGTCAACATCTATCTGCCCTGAAATTTTCAGATGAATCAGACAACCTGTTGTTGGGTTGCTGCCCCTGAATTGGTAATTTTAAGGAAATTTTGCTGTTTTTGGTTATTATCTTGAATATTATTATAGATAGAGATAAACTGTAAACAGCAATAATGTTCAGCAAAGTAAGATTTACAAATAAGTCAACATGACCAAAATGGTCAGTTGACCCCTTTAGGAGTTATTGCCCTTTATAGTCTATTTTTAAACCATTTTTCGTAAATCTTAGTTATCTTTTACAAAAATCTTCTCCTCTGAAACTACTGAGCCAAATACTTCCAAACTTTAACTGAATGTTCCTTAGGGTATCTAGTTTATAAATTGTATCCGAAGTTTTGATCTATCAACAAACATGGTCGCAATTACTAAAAAAAGAACATAGGGGTCAATTGACCCCTTTAGGAGTTATTGCCCTTTATAGTCAATTTTTAACTTAGGGTATCTAGTTTATAAATTGTATCCGAAGTTTGATCTTTCAACAAACATGGTCGCAAATCTGACATGGGGTAATATTGTTTATCAGGTCCTGAATTGATTATTTTAAGGAAATTTTGCTGTTTTGGGTTATTATCTTGAATATTATTATAGATAGATTTAAACTGTAAAGTGAGCAATAATGTTCAGCAAAGTAAGATCTACAAATAAGTCTATCTGACCAAAATTGTCAATTGACCTCTTAAGGAGTTATTGCCCTTTAAAGACTTTTTTCACAATTTGTTCATCATGTTGACTTACTTTAAAAAATCTTCTCCTTTGAAACTGCTGTTTCAATTTCAGCCAAACTTAGGCTAAATGAGTGTCATAGTATCTAGTATAAATTTTATATTTTATTTCCTTGTATGTCAAGAAACATAGCTTCTATGGCTAAAATAGAACATAGGAGAAAATGATTTTTTTTTTGCTTTTGAAGAAAATAGGACGATCCAAAAAACATTTAAATAAATTGAAAAGCCAAAATAATCATTGATGAGAGATTTAACCAAAAGAATTAAGGTGAGCGATTCAGGCTCTTGAGAGCCTCTTGTTTATATTTTTTTTTTCATTTGAATTTCTCACTTACGAGTAATAGGTTAACCCTTTTTGGTATATGGGTTCCTTGCAATGACTACATGTATGTCAATCAGGGTTCACCTGACCTACACCTCACTTCATGGATCAGTGATCAATGTTAAAATTATGTGATTACATCCTTTTCTAAAAAAGAAATATAGGCAGAAGGTCAACAATATTTATTATTCTTTGTGTCGAAATGTGGGATTCTGGTTGGTTAAAATGCAAGAGATAATTAATTCTACAGTACCCCATGGAAAATACTCTTACTACCCTTCATAGTGACATTTGATCATTTGTAGCTTTATAAAAATATAGCAAATTATGATGTACAATTAAAAAGTAAAAACACAAAAATACTGAACTCCGAGGAAAATTCAAAAAGGAAAATCAAAAATCAAAAAGGCAAAATCAAAAATCCAAACACATCAAACGAATGGATAACAACTGTCATATTCCTGACTTGGTACAGGCATTTTCTAATGTAGAAAATGGTGGATTGAACCTGGTTTTATAGCTAGCTAAACCTCTCACTTGTATGACAGTCGCATCAAATTCCATTACATTGTCAACGATGTATGAACAAAACAAACATACTCAAAGAGTAAAAATGTCAAAAATAGGGGTACAACAGTCAATATTGTGTTATCATCTTAATATCACTACATAAACAACAAATGTAACAAAGAAGCACAAAAAGGCATACATCAATAGTTATAGTTATTATAACTACTTTGCATTTGAGATTGAACAGGCAGCAATAATGGAACGGTCAGTATATATTAAAGTAAACAATACATAGCTGAAAGGGTGCATGTGATAAGCAGATTGTCAAGCATTTTGGAGACGTATCTATCCTCTCTTGACTTGTAACATTACTTAAAATACTTTAGATCATTCAGGTAGTCTTTATTTTGTATGTACAAAAGAACAGCCAGTAGTTATTGTAGATCATTTAAATAGTCTTGATCTATTTATTTGTACAAAAGAACAGCTTGTAGTCATTGGATGTTGTAGACTCATTCCAGTATTATTGACTTATTTATGTGTAAAATAAAAAAAAACAGCCAGTAGTCATTGGATATTGTAGATCATTCGGGTGGTCTTGGCCTATTTATTTGTACAAAAAAAAACAGCCAGTAGTCATTGAATACTGTAGATCAATCAGGTAGTCTTGACTCTTGACCTATTCATTTGTACTAAAAAAAAACAGTCAGTTGTCATCTTCACTTCACACACACACATATACGAATATCAGTTATATGCCTACGAGACATGTTGCAATGTTAAATTTATAACGGTATGTGAAAATCAACCCAATCCCAATATTCAAGGCAGTGGCATCACTTTTCCTCAGAGCTTTCAGCTCTTTGATTTCTAAATGTGGTTGGCAGATACATTAACCAACAAATAAAAAACCCGTGACCTAATTTGTCAACTGGGGCCTTTAAAGCTGACATTGCAGTATACGTTTTGCTCTGGGCTGGCCAAATGATCAAAACTTAAGTCGTATATCTAAAAAGCAAATAAGAAACAACAAAGTGTTGCTTATTTGTTGTAGATTCTTGTAAAACTTAAAACCAAAGTAAAACAACAAAAAAAACCAGACATTTAGTAGATTCTTTTTTTTACTTAAAAAAACATTAGGAAAATATAGAGCGCAATCCTTTAGGAATGTCGTCCTTTAAAAAAAAACATTTTGCTCATTGTTGAAAATGTAACTGTGACCTATAATTGTTATAATTTCTATATGTATACATGTCTTTTTTGGTCTCTGATGTAAATTTAAGTTGTCTTAGTGACAATTATAATATTAAAGTGCAGTGGCGGATCTAGAACTTTTCATTAGTGGGGGCCCTCTCCGTTCATGCTTCAGTGAAGCCCTTTTCATCAAGTTCGAAGAGTTTAAATAAAAAAAAATTACAAACGTCAAAATTTACAATTTTGAGCATTCGTCACATAAAAATATTAGATCTTTTCCTTCATTATATATATTATATTGGTATAATAGCACTAAGAGAAAAAAAACAGGTCATGCATGATCATGCTTATCTTACTTTAAATCAACTGAAATATGACAAACAAGTGTGTGTTGCTCGTCATCTCAAATGTATACGTCGCACGCTACTGGTGTTACTTTAGTGAAATCACGGACAAGACACATTCATCATAAAAATTGATATTTAAACATAAAAAAAAATGATATTGTAAAGTGTTCAACTTGTATATCCTTTTAAACTCTTCTTTTAGGATATTGCAAATTTGTTTATGTTACAGACAATTTTCATGAATTAAAACTCAATAAAACCTTTATTTTGCGATATGAGTTCCTTGTCCCGCGTTACACTTTTAGTTTTGTTAAATTCTGAATACCGTAAAAAACATAAATTTTGTTACCAAACGATATAAAAGTTTGTCTAGAACAAGCAATTCATAATATTGGGCGATGACGTAATGTCGATTCGAAAAGACGGAAATAAAAAAAAAAAGCGATCAAGCTTGAAGATGATACAAGTTATGTGTCCCATGCACGAAAGGTTGACGTAATTTTTTTTTAAATTGTCCCAAAAAAGGGAATTCTAGAGCAATCCCCATGTCGAAAGTAAATATTTCTTATATTAGTATTTTGTACAAATATCATGTTTCCCCTTCAAACCAAATTAAACGAAGTGTTACGTTTTCTGTTTTTTCATGATGTTTATTTAATACAGTGCCATTTGTTACATAAGAAAAATTATAATGGATAAAAGTACCAAAAATATCTCTATGTTGATATTAAATTCCCTTAAATTAAATCTAATATACGAGATATCAGATAAAACTAAAATGTTTGTACCTGTCAAATAGATCTCACAAATATTTTTAACCCCGCCGCATTTTTGCGCCTGTCCCAAGTCAGGAGCCTCTGGCCTTTGTTAGTCTTGTATTATTTTAATTTTAGTTTCTTGTGTACAATTTTGAAATTAGTATGGCGTTCATTTTCACTGAACTAGTATATATTTGTTTAGGGGCCAGCTGAAGGACGCCTCCGTGTGCGGGAAATCCTCGCTACATTGAAGACCTGTTGGTGACCTTCTGCTGTTGTTTTTTTATTTGGTCGGGTTGTTGTCTCTTTGACACATTCCCCATTTCCATTCTCAATTTTATTGTTGTCAGTGGCGTAGCTGGGTACTTTTTACGTGTACGCCTGAACCTTGGCGAGGGATATGAGGTGTTACAACCGCTCAATATAAAAGCACCTGCTGGTAGTTGGTTCGAAAGGGAAAGCTATCGAGAATGAGATACCATAATGATTCCTGTCAATAAACAATCATTGATAGCCACATACTTTTGAATCTAAATGGTTTATTTGTTTTGTTTAAATTTTGTAATGTGTTTTCTAATCATCGTGTTAAACCGGGAGCTAACCTAATGGTCATTGGTTTTAAAGAAAACGTCTAAACCAACATTATTTTGAAATAAGTTTAAAGGATGCCGTGATTGAGCATACAATTGACAAAAGCACGAAAAAAATATATTTCCAAGAGGTGCAATAAAAAAAAATCTAGAACACCTAGGATTTCTTCCCACAAAAAGTGAATCAATATGTCATTCTTTTAAAGGGATTAAAAAAAATCTTGATCTAGAATATTTCACGACAATCTATGAAGGTTTATAAATTGAGCATGTAAAACAATTAATTGCCTGATGGAAAGTCCGGCTATCTGTCTATCAGAAAGGAACAGAAAAATGACCGAAAACAAATGCTTTCAAAATTTTAGCTTTAGACATGAGTCATAGAAAAAGCTTCTTCGGCATTTTCATAATATTCGATGAAGGTTCGACAAGTAGTTAATATAATTGAGAAATAACAAAATGTAAGCCCTAACTGCGACCACTTATTAGTTGCAGAAAGAAATACATGTTGTCCTTAAAATGAGAGTAAATTAAAGATATAATTGCATTATTATATTGCTCTGAATACTCTTTTGGTCATTTTGACAGTTTCTGTCCAACTTTCGTAAAATTTATCGGAGAGTCATTCAAAAGACTTTATCCACATTCGGAACCTAAAAATTGACGCTGCTTTGTCTCGCTTTAATTTTGAAACATAAATCACAGGCTCGACAAAAATACAAACAGCAAATCGTATCTGAAAAGACAGTGATATATATATAAGAAAAGTACGTAGAATTCATAGTAGATTCAGACTTTTACAAAATATTCGAGCAAATACTAGTATATTAAATGATCTATTTGAGTAAATTTAGTCCCTTTTTATACAAAATTAATTAAGGAAAATATGATGACGTTTTACCTGTTTGTGTTTGTGTTTGAGTGTCATAACTAGTTTTCAAGTAGTATTGAACAGCCAATATGTTATGACCCAGGTTAAACGCAACTGGGACTATTATATGATTATAGTATGTCAAAGAATTTTTTATTTACAACAATATTGGTTATTCAATGAATCAAATCGCGGTATAAGATATCATATCACATTTAAATTATAATATAGATTTAAGTTATTATAAAAATTTAAGCTTCTGATTTAATAATAAGTTATAATATAAATTTAAGTTATAATATACATTTAAAAAATATGAACAAGTGGATACAGAAACACTTGTCATGAAACATCGCTTATTCAAACTTGCTTTAAAAAAGAGAGTTTTATTTGCAGTTCTTTTTCCTCAGTCCAAATCGGCCAATATTAAAGTCACAGGAAATCACACAACAATGTTCCAGCGTACTAAAATATTCTTTTATATCATGATTTAAGGGCATATACGATACAGTTTTGATCCTGTATTTACAAATTCGTGACAATTTGCGTATATGCTATTTTTTACCTGATTAAATCTAATATGTAATAAAAAAATATACCTTCAGGTGCTACTTTTTGAGTAAAATGAGGTCGACATTTTGTATATTTGCTCAAAATTCAGATTTGTGGCCGTAATTTCTTTTTCGAAATAAAGACATAACTTTTTTGTTAGAAAAGATAAACACAATTTTTTTGGGTTAAATAATCGGTAATTTCTGTATGTTCATAAGTATCCTAAAACAAATATGCATTTTTTATTCAGAAATAACTCATATTTATCAAATGTTCATGAATTGAGGAAAAACGTCATTTTTTGCTCCATGTTTATCAAAATTTTAAAAAATCCTCTATTTACAGTTTTCTTAAAATTTGGGTCACATAATCTCCCTGCAAAATGAAACAAATTGCCGTTTTGAAAAAAAGGGGCCCATGAACTCGTTTTCAAATTAAATCAATTTGAATGATTGATAAAAATCAGTCAAAAAATGCATCTTTTTTCCCGATATGTCACAGTTTGACGTCGCGAAAATAACATTTTACGCTAGAAACGTCATTACCTCCCCTGTAACTGTATCGTATGCCCTTAATTTTCCTGGTACTATTACATGTATAGTATACTGTTCGTTTATAGTCCAAATTATGAGTCTGAAAACCTAAATTCTCATTTACTAAGTATTCAAACATGCATTTCATAGTTTCTGAAAATTATCTTTATCATTGTTATTTTCTAATTTTTAACCAATTATTCAGTTTGAGTTTTTAACTTGCTTTTAACTTAATTGCTTTTATTTGTAATTTCATTTTTTTTTATTTTTACCTTTCTGTTATTGGAAAGATTTTAATGTCTTTTTAATTTTATGCCCATTTTACATAAATCTTATTTATTTTTATCAATAAATTTAATACTCTAGAATATGTTTATATACAATATTTTTAAAATCTGTTTGTTTTAGGATTTGTATATAACATTGCCGGGGTTTCATATTTCATTGTTAATACATGTGAATGGAGATATGATGTAAATCTAAAATATAATGCCATGCGCTGCAGGCCCGTAACCAGGATTTTCCTATGGGGGTTAGTTGGACTCACAAACGCGGCTCTAACAGTGCTTATTTGTTTTCAAGGGGGGGGGGGGGGGGGTCATCCGAACCCCTGACCCCCCCCCCCTGGCTACGGGCATGCGCTGTCACTTATAAATACTGTATAATAACAAATATATTCATGATTTCATCTAATTCTTGTCAGGTTACAGTAACACATGCAGAGTTCAAGATTCTTTATTTCTCAAACACCATAAAGATACACTGGTACAAAGAAGTTCATCAAAAGTCATATATAACATAACACAAACACACATGACAAAGATGAGATGAAAATATCAAATAAAATAAAATAAACAGTATAGTGGAGAGGAGTGGTGATTAACCAGGAAGACTCACTTAAAAAGTTATAACCCTGATTTTGCACAGCTTGTTCAACTTTTTTTTAATTTTTAACTGAAATAGTTTTTCAAATGTTAATATGTTACATCTGTGCAAGAAAAAAGTATCCAAATATTGTGCTCGAAAATATGCCAAAGAACTACACTGAAAAGTGTTATGAAATTCATCACCAATCTCGTTACAATGACATAAGTTACAATATCTAAGGTTTCGCTAAATCTTATTGCATCTACCAGTTTCGATGGGTAACTTATGGATACCCGTACGAAATCTACAATATGTTATTCTATCTTTATCACTTAAAATATTCAGATATTTCTCAAATTCAAAATTTTTTTGTTTTTACAATTTGTAGGCCAAACCTTTTGATGAACAGTCGATATCAGCTCTCCATTTCTGTTGAAACTGATCAAATAACTTTTGTTTTAACTAATACCCAACCACTTAAAATTAAAATTTCCTTGTGACAACCATATATTGCTGTATCTACATTTATCTAATATATCTTTAATGTATATCAACCAATCTGACCTAAATTGGGTTGTCAGAATTTTTCAAGAACATGTATTTGTATAGTATACTATTTTAGCAAATCCTTGATTTAAGCAATCCTGTTATCATCCCCATTTACCATTTTTGACCAAAAAATAACCATACACAGCTGTATATATATAAAGACGTGGGATAGATACCAAGTTTACCATAAATAATACAATTGGGTGTCGACTTCTTAAGCTTTAATAATAGTTTACAAAATTTTAAGTGCACTTTTTAAATAATAAAAGTATTACTGGGACTGTCTGAAACCCCAAATCTCACACCCATACATGAGAATTGGATAATAGTAACGACATTATACCCAACTATATCAGTCCTATTCAGGACCGATAACTCTGTCGATATATATTATAGGGTATACAATATTGTTAAAACCAGATCAATCGTATCGGTGTATCATACGTCTCTGCTTGAATGCATACAATAATTAACTCCTTTTTTTTTACACAATTTAAACTTTATATAGATTCATTGCCTGAATTAGCTTTAAATATTGAATTAAAAAATAAATAACAATAAAATCATATTCAATGATCGAAATTCATTTAAATTAAAATTTGAATCAGAATATTTCTTTGAAATTATTATAGAAACATATAAATATTTGAATGCCTTTTAAGCAAAAAATATTTTTTTAAAGAAATTTTCATAATATTAATATTCTCCTAAAGTTTATTATGGACCATACTTCTTCTGATTTGACACGGGAAGGAGAAGATATTTATTTGTACATTTATGAAAACTTTTGTATATCACAAAATTTAAACTCTGGTAATACATGTATACACACTAACAGGATGTTGAATGTCACCTGGTTGCTTTTGGTTTGCACGTCTACCTGACAATATATTATGATGTAACATTTAACCCAAGTTAGATTTCACCTGTTCGGTCAAGGAATGTAAAGGTATAGAATATTCATCTTTTATAATTGGACATGTATTTTACTTCTCTTAGGATGAAAATATTTTTTTGTTCTAAAAGGAATGTTTAATATATTTCTAAAGAAAAATAAAATATACAGAAAACTTAAAAAAAGATTTAAAAAAAAAGAAGAGATTTTTTTTTATTATAGCTATTGTAAACTATTTTCTGGTAATAGTATCTCCTGGATGAATATCTGTCAAAATAAATGTTACCGTGTCACACTTAAAATATTCTTTTTTATTAAGAAATTTTGAAATCAATGATATCGAAATATCACTAAAGAAAAATAACAGAAACATCAGAGATCCTTTATGAAAAATTAGATATAATCTAGGAAAGTCTTACTATAGAAATCATTGATTTGATGCAACATTTCCATATTATACATCAGCCGCCGTTTTGAAAAATCTCGGAAAATTCCCCTTTTTAGATCGATGTTTGACCGAATTTGCCCTGAAATTAAACTGTTTTAAGTAGTATTTTTCGCCAGCTATATGTTTGAATATACTTGATCGATTTGCAAAGTTTGTGTTTTATTAACAGAATTTCTTTATTTGTTGTAAAAGTAGACATAGGTATCAGTAATTTAGCATTGAGTTAACGGAGAAATGACCAGAAAAAGTGCATGTTTTACGATGTCGATTTGACCGAAATTAATCAAAAATTAAACTGTTAGGACCAACATTGTTTGATAGAAATATGTTTGAATATCAATGATTGATTTGCAAAAGTAAGAAAACGGATAAGGTTTATGAGAAAATTAAACTTTATTGAAGCATATATGCATTTTATATGGGGAAATATAGTACAAAATGGCGGCTATTATACGTCACAAAAGTCACGTGATGTCTAACTTAGTTGGATACGTTTTATTTCGGGGTTGCTGTCTCATTAATATATGAAATGAAGTCAATGTTCGCTGTTTAAGTTAAAGTACATGAGTCATGTCTTTTTTTTAGACTGAGTTGGATCATAGACTCATTTGTATCAATTAATTAGTAATATAGCCTATTTAGGCTATTATAACATGTATGTAAACATAATAATTTCCTTGACTTAAAAGTTTGAAATATTGAAAATGAAAGTAATGTTGGCTCATACCGCATTTAATTCAAAATCTGTATAAAAATGTTTGTTTCTGCACCAAGCCCGGCCTGTGTGTATGTACTGAATTATTAATTATTGTTTTATAAATAAGCTCAACCCCATTGGAACCCCGCCTCCAGGTCATGTTTACACGAATGAGTTATTCCCCCTTAACATTAGCATTTCTTTAGACTTATCATTGTTAGTGATACTAAAAATCCGAGTTAAATTTCCGGAATGTTCTAGGTGTCGCCCTAGTCGATTGTTCTAGATCATTGAAGCCAAGTCGAGAATAAGTTAAGAAACTGGCTATATAAGGCTTGTAAATTCGAAAAATGTACCAAAACCAATATCCAAACAGTAGAATGATGGATCTACCTCCCGGATGGGAAATGCTGACCGATACACGGACAGGATGGCCATATTACGTCGACCACAACACACAGAATACAAGCTGGGAAGATCCGAGATTGGTATGTTTACACTTTATATTTGAAGTCTTTACTACGTAAAATCAACATATTACTATATATATATATATATATATATTTGTAATGCCTGATGAAGTGATAAAAGCAGGAACTCGCACATTATAACACCACCATCTAAATTCACGGAATTCTGTTCAAAAGAGTGTCTCAGGGGGTGGGGTTGTTAAATTTGTAGGTCAGCCCATTATGTGGGGGTCTTCTTCACTGAGTTTTCCAGTCTTCCATCTGAATAAAGATGATTCACAACTGGTGCATGCATGAGGGTAGTAATGCCCTTTAAAGTCAGGCGTCAAGTAGTCATTTTTCAGCAACCGTTAGCGTAATTTCGTCAAAATAGCCTTATGGTGATTTGTTAGTGGTCTCAAACAATTATCCTTACTCAGTTACTGTCAATTTTGAAAAAAAGAGAACATGAGGTTTTATCGTCTAAAATAAAGTGTACATTTTATGTCATACATATAAAATTACCGTTAACATGGTTAACGTCATTACGAAAGAATTTTACCGTTTTTATTCATGAAGGTATTCCCATTACAACACCTCATGCACGGCCTGTGTGATGAATTTACAACACTCAACCTGATATTTCAGATAGTACAATGTAAATGACACTAAAAATTTTTGAGGTTATTGCTAATACATGTTTAACCAGCAGAAGGTCACACTGCACAAATCCTACTCTGAAAATATTTGCAATACACTGATACAACTTTACTTTAATATGTTTAAAGGGGCATAAGCTGTCAAGATCATGTTTATGGATTTAACCAATGTTCTCATATTGGAATTACAACTTGCCTTTCAATAATAAAAAGAATCCATATATACAAGCCATGGAACAAAATGTTAGAAATACTATACATGTTCATGTACCAAGACATAGCCTCTTATATGACTATATGCTCCAAAGTATGTAAACACTAGCTACACGTGACCAGTATGAGATTGTTAATATTGAGTGTGTGTTAAAAGGGGGGAGTCATGGTACATGTAGATATACATTTTAAGAAGATGTGCTATGAGTGCAAATGAGACAACTCTCCATATCCTAGTCACAACTTGTAAAAGTTAACCATTGTTCCTGACATATGACAGGTGCAAACAAATGCAGTCGGTTTAACCCTCTTGCCGCCGGAGGGACACATGTCACTGTCCAAACGGACTGTGCCGGAGGGACACATGTCACTATCCACACGGACTGTGCCGGAGGGACATTTGTCACTGTCCACACCGACTGTGGGGACACATATGTCCATGTTTTTATTTATGCAAGCTTCTCCACAGTGATGTATGTTTTTCAAATAATAAACTAAAGATCAAACATGGTTATACATGTATGTTTCATCAATGGGTCAAGATGTTACAATCATTATTGCATATTGTTGGACATATTACGTCAAAGACGTCGAACTGTCATATTTTTTAGCACACAAAATGTAACCTTGAAAAACAAATGGCAGCAAGATGGTTATAAAGGTTTTAAAAGGAACCAACCTTCACCCTTTCCTGAAATAGAAAAACATAGATACATGTATTACATGTATAAAATATCAATTGAAATGGCTTAACTTAATCAAGACATGTTGACACAAGTGTACATACACTGAACGAAGAAATTTATTAAATCTAGACATGCTAGATGACACAATGTAAATACAAAATCAAAGTCATAGTTTAAATTTAATGTACAAATGTACTATTATAGGTTTGTCCAAGTGACAGATTATCTACATGAGCCATGTAAACAGAGGTAGAGATTGTTACATTTGTATGTCCTTTAAAATGGTCTATAAAATTGAGAATGGAAATGGGGAATGTGTCAAAGAGACAACAACCCGACCAAAATAAAAAAAACACAACAGCATTTATAACTAGGATCCCTAAGGATGGGGGCATAACTCATAAGCTAGACATGACACATGGTAAGTAAGGGTAATAAGGTGCTTTAAGGCCATTACATACCTGCCAACTTTTGAAAATGCCCATGGGGGTTTTAGCGCGCGACAACAATTTCAGTGGTTACAATTCTTCGTGACTACTGTTTTGCACCTGCTGTTTTGTTTGTAGTCTAGAAAAATTGTAATATGTTTATAGTACCCTTATTGCCTTTCTATTTGAATGAAAATAAAATATTATAAAGAAGAATCTGTTTCTTGTTTGGTTTTGGTTTTGATAATTGAGTATTCACTGCTTGCAAATAAATCATTATATTTATTTATCTTTATATCTGTATAGGTATGTATTCATGTCTTCATCTCCTTATCATTGGTAACTGTATAGACAAATAAGAAAGAAATATGCTATACATGTATGATGTATATTTGCAACATGATAAATAAATTAATAAGAAAAATAACAAACACTAACAACAGTATTGCAAGGTTTTTAAGCTTTATGAAAGTCATATGATATTTCTAGAAAACTTTTAAAAAAGACTCAGACAGTGTAAAATGTTTTGCAGTGTTTTGTTCACTTAATTAATTAAATCTTATATTCTGACTTAAACAATTCTCAGTCTCAGTGTTTACTAGATTTAAACCTTACTGGGACTTTTATGCAGTCTAAACTTTTTTTTATCTTTATTATGTTCAGTCTAATCTTTTTTTTTATCATTATTATGTTCAGTCTAATCTCTTTTTTTTTTATCATTAAAATTATTTATTTACTATTTACATAAAAACACCAAGAGACAAACCTCTTTGGTGCCATCTTTGGTATGTACAGAGTTGTTAGTATTAACCTTTTTGTTAGTAATGATTTCCATCTAGATATATTTTTTTAAAAGACAAGTGTTTGTAAAACAATGGCAATTAATTCAACGTATACCCAAAGAGAGATAACTCTAATATTTTCTCAAAAGTCAAACACACCTATTTGACAGTGATTTTTCGGACAATTTTCCTTTTTTCCTTGTTTTTCCAAAATTATAATGTTCTCTTAACGGTTCTAAATGAAATGTTCAAAAACTGCTAGTTAACAATTGTAATCAGTTTGATATAGATTTCATATGTTTAAAAAAATAAAATTATTTTCTCGTCTTCAATACTTAGTAAGGAATTATTGCGTAGAAAATATTTATCGAAGATCTGTTGTTCAGTCTAATCTCAATGTACTTGTTATGAATAACAATCACAAAAATTCTAGAAAGACTTAAAATATAAACTTTAATCTAGTCCTTGAAAAGAAGTCTAGATTGCTAAAATAATTTATAAATTTATATTTTTTTATTTGTCCCAAAACATTTGAATTCATTTAATTACCATCCTTTTATGATAATTTGATTAAAATATTATTCATTTAAAGTCTTTTTACAATTTACACTTTTAAGAGCAAAATAACTTAAAACAGGATAATTCAAAGGGAAGTAACAATTTTTTTTTAACAACACAAGTTCAATATCTAGCATGTTAAAATAATCTTGAGAGAAAACGTTTTTAATTGGCTGATTAATTTGATCATGAGAAACACACAATTTGATTGGCTGAACACGATTTTCCTCCATTGGACACAGTTCAAAATCGGGAACAACAATATTTTTCGTGTAGATTTTCACCAAATCGTGTTTTAGAGGGTTTTTCAGGAACACGATTGTGCAATCGTGACAAAGTGTCAAAATCGTGTAGTACACGCCCAAATCGTGAAAGTTGGCAGGTATGCCATTAGGAGAACATTGTACCGCTATAGTGTGTATCATGTTTATTCCTCATTGGATGGGAGCATAACTCATTTAAGCTAGACATGACACATGGTACAAAAATGTAAGAAAGGGTACTAAGGTGCTTTAAGGCCATTTGGAGAACATTGTACCGCTATAGTGTGTATCATGTTTATTCCTCATTCTAATACAAGACTGGGGCAATGCTATAGAAAGGCAGGGTTCTCACTAATGAATAAGGCGAGTCCATGGATTCATCATTTTTGGCCATGATGATAATGAGTCCAGCAGTAAGAAAAAGATATTTTAATGCAATATGATTCATCATTTTACAATGAAATCATGGAAATGGCATTAAATTCAGATTTTTATAAAACTATTGCTATTAAAATATTGAAAACAACACGTTATTAATTTCTTGCGTCCGAAGCGCTTTTCTGGATTTACCTTCATCAGGAACGCTCAAAGCCAAACATTTGAAATCCGAAGATGTATAAGTACCGAAACCGTTGAAGAGCTGTATGTCAAAAATACCTAAATATTAAATGATGATATTATACAAAATTTACCATCTTGATGCATCTTTGGACTCATCAGTTTTGAAAATGATGAGTCCAGACAGATTTTCATGAGTCTAGGACTCATGGGCTCTCCTTAGTGAGAACCCTGAGAAAGGTTTTAATTGTGTTTGTTCTTTATTCTGACACAAGACTTTTTTTATTACAGACATACAGAGCAACAGCTACACCAGGACAATACTTTGTCAGAGAAATACCAGTTATGCACGAGTCTTCAAATGGAAAATTTAGATCAAATGGCCAGCCTTCATATCCTTCTCAGCAAGGCTTTGGAACATTGCCAAGACAAATGGACATGCCTTCACCAAACACATACTCATCAACTCTCCCAAGGTCTTTTAGAACAGGTTCTCCAATGTCTGGGAGGAGTTCATCTCCAGTAGTAAGAGAAATTCCAATTCAACATTTGTCCTCAAATCAACCTAGTCAGCCCCAGCCACCACCACAACAGCAGAGTACAGCTCAGCACACTGGACCTTATGGATATACGATTTATACTGGTCAACAGCCAGGTGGAGGAGGGCCAGGACAGCCTGTTAGCTATCCACAACAGCCACCACCTCCATTTACATCACAACAACCTGCTTATGCGCAGGCTTCATCTAATTCCTCCTCCCAAGGTGGATATCCACCTCATGCTATGGCACAAGCCAGTGCTCAAGCTGGATATCCAAATAACCCACAGAGCAGTGGATATTCAAGTAGTACACAAAGCGGTGGATATCCAAATAGTACACAAGGAAGCTATCCCGACACTACATGGACAGCAGCATCTCCTCAATCCAGTTATCCACAGACCACTCCTCAAACAGCTTATCCACAGGCTTCATCCCAACCTCAGTCAACTAATACTCAGACTGGTCCTCTGCCTTCTCAGCAGGGAACTAGTTTACCACAAACAACTCCTCAACCAGAGACTATATCACAAGAGCCAAAGTTACGAGAGATACCAATTGCCCATGAAACATTTGTGCCTCGACAGCCACCACAGCATCAACAAACACACATGCCGCAGCAGCCGCATCATCCACAACAGCAACAACAAAAACCACAGGAACAAAGGGTGACACCTACACCACCAAGCCAGTCACAAAGAAGTGAAACACCTAACAGTAGTCGTCAGTCTCCTGAAACTGCTGCCCAGTCTGGTAATGGCAATGGAACTAGTACACTAAAAAAGAAACCCTCTACACCGATGGAACAAATTGAGGAAGTGGTAAATAATATAGGGGAATATGAAATGAGGGTCACTCAGTTTAAAGGAACTAAAAAAGACAAGGAGTATAAAGTGTTAGAGGAAATGCTGACAAGAAATTTACTGAAACTTGATGGCGTGGAAGCTGGTTGTGATGATAACGTTCGTCAAAGGCGAAAACAAACAGTGAAAGAGATTCAGGCTTATTTAGATCAGTTGGAACTTAAGGCGTTTTCTCAGGAGCAGAGTTGTGAAATGGAAACAAGTTCCAAAGATGAACGAACAGAAAATAACAATAAAAGTGCCAGTTTGGAATCTGCTAAACCGAACAATAATGGCAACGGAAAGACCGAACCAATGGACACATCCGATCTACAACGGAAATCTGTAAGAGAAATTGTTGATCAAGTAGAAAATACTAAATGCTAGTTGAAGATGTTATTTGTGTTGATTATTTATTAATAAGCTTTTTGTTTATGACTTTTATTGCATGGTCTGTACAATGTATATACTATATAGAGACACATTTTATTGTTTTTGAGATGTATAAATTGTTAAAATATATATGCCATGTATGTTACTCAATGGAATTTTATGATCTATTATTATTATTAAGTGCTGTTGTATTTTTTTCTTGGGGTATGTTAATAAAGTACTACACAAGGAATATTTATGTAAGACACAATGTGTTTAAGGGATCAACTCTTTTTGTTTTTATACGACCGCAAATTTTGAAAAAAATTTCGTCGTATATTGCTATTACGTTGGCGTCGTTGTCGTTGTCGTCGTCGTCGTCCGAATACTTTTAGTTTTCGCACTCTAACTTTAGTAAAAGTGAATATAAATCTATAAAATTTTATCACAAGGTTTATGACCACTAAAGGAAGGTTGGTATTGATTTTGGGAGTTTTGGTCCCAACATTTTAGGAATTAGGGGCCAAAAAGGGCCCAAATAAGCATTTTCTTGGTTTTCGCACTATAACTTTAGCTTAAGTTAATAGAAATCTATGAAATTTTGACACAAGGTTTATGACCACAAAAGAAAGGTTGGGATTGATTTTGGGAGTTTTGGTTTCAATAGTGTAGGAATTAGGGACCAAAAAAGGGCCCAAATAAGCATTATTCTTGGTTTTCGCACAATAACTTTAGTTTAAGTAAATAGAAAATAATGAAATTTGAACACAAGGTTTATGACCATAAAAGGAAGGTTAGTAATGATTTTGGGAGTTTTGGTCCCAACAGTTTAGAAATAAGGGGCCCAAAGGGTCCAAAATTAAACTTTGTTTGATTTCATCAAAATTGAATAATTGGGGTTCTTTGGTATGCGGAATCTAACTGTGTATGTAGATTTTTAACTTTTGGTCCCGTTTTCAAATTGGTCTACATTAAGGTCCAAAGGGTCCAAAATTAAACTTCGTTTGATTTTGACAAAAAAATAATCTGTTGGGTTCTTTGATATGCTGAATCGAAAAATGTACTTAGATTCTTGATTATCGGCCCAGTTTTCAAGTTGGTCCAAATCGGGGTCCAAAATTAAACTTTGTTTGATTTCATCAAAAATTGAATAAATGGGGTTATTTGATTTGCCAAATCTAACTGTGTATGTAGATTCCTCATTTTTGGTCTTGTTTTCAAATTGGTCTACATTAAAGTCCAAAGGGTCCAAAATTAAACTTAGTTTGATTTTAACAAAAATTGAAATCTTAGGGTTCTTTGATATGCTGAATCCAAACATGTACTTATATTTTTGATTCTGGGCCCAGTTTTCAAGTTGGTCCAAATCAGGATCTAAAATTATTATATTAAGTTTTGTGCAATAGCAAGTCTTTTCAATTGCACAGTATTGCGCAATGGCAAGAAATATCTTATTGCAAAATATTGTGAAATAGCAATTTTGTTTTTAATTAGAGTTATCTTTCTTTGTCCAGAATAGTAAGCAAGAAATATCTAATTGTAAGAATTTTTTTTATTTGGAGTTATCTTTCTTTGTCCAGAATCAACTTAAATCTTTGTTATATATACAATATACAATGTATATTAACTTTTTACTACCAACTGATAAATTAAAATAATCTTTACCATTCAGTGATAACAAGCAGTTTTTTTACATCTTAATATTTTATGGTGTATTTAAATGAGTAGTAATTGTTGCAAACTCCATTAGAAATTTTAATTGAGATTAGTTTTGGAATAAGGGAAAGGGGGATGTGATTAAAAAAATTGGGTTCAATTTTCTCATTTGAAATTTCATAAATAAAAAGAAAATTTCTTCAAACATTTTTTTTGAGAGGAATAATATTCAACAGCATAGTGAATTGCTCTAAGAGAAAACAAAAATTTTAATTTCATTAGAACACATTCATTCTGTGTCAGAAACCTATGCTGTGTCAACTATTTAATCACAATCCAAATTTAGAGCTGAATCCAGCTTGAATGTTGTGTCCATACTTGCCCCAACCGTTCAGGGTTCAACCTCTGCGGTCGTATAAAGCTACGCCCTGCGGAGCATCTGGTTATAACATAATTAGGGAATTTAATTTTTCTAAACTTGTATTGTTAACAAATGTACCTTAAAAAATGAGGAAACATGTCTGTTTCTCAATACCAGTTCATATGAGTGCGGTGTATATTTTAATCTACTAGGCAGTGGTATTTTAAACATAAGATGGATTCCCTTGGTTAAATATTATTGGGGGGAAACAATGACTGATGTAGAAACAAGGATTTTGATTAAAAGTTGTAAACATGTTATACATTTCTTCCATCTGATGACGGCTTTTCTAGATGTAACACATACATGACATACTGTCTTTTTGTCCAGTCTTTCGACTTTTGTCGAAAAAGGGAGACATAGCGATTCTACATTCTGTTGTTGTCGTTTTAAGTGTCCATAAATATTCACTCTGTGGTTTAAGTTTTTGAAATTGAGATAATTGTCATGGATTTCTACCAAACTTGAACAAAAGCTGAGGGCTTTTAGCAAAAGTAATAAATGGTTTGAGTCATGTTAGTATATATATTATATAAAGTTAAAATACTTTTTCAATTATTAGTTTTACTTTATCTGCATATTTTAACTTTATTTAGACTTTGTTATGCTACTCAATAAGTCTTCTGTTTACAAAATCTATATCTGACATACATGTACTTAATGATAAGGTTGGCTTCTTTGATGATTATCTCCCCTGAAACAAAAGAAGCATTATGTGAGACATAGTTATTACTCTTCCACAGCTTTGTAAACTATTTATAAGTACAATAAGCAAAAGGCTAACTAGATATGTATTTAGTGTATTGATTGATTGTAAGGTGTAAATGTCTGTCTTGCAGGTATCATGTGAAATTGACCTTATTTTTAAGGTTCCTTGGTAAATGTTAAGTTTTTGTGTTGAAGTCAACTGTTTGGTTTATGGAATAACTGTAATTTGTACATGTCAATCTGACAGGTTGTTTTATCGGACCTTGATGCTATTGGTAAATGTTAAGATTTTCAGTTTTTGTCCTTTAAAGTACTTCAAGCAAAACATGCAAAAGGTCATATAAAACAAGTGTAACATGGTGTATGAAACAGTTTGAAGGTGTATATGTCTGTCTGGCAGGTATTGTCTGACCTTGACCTCATTTCTATGTTTCATTTGTCAATTTTTTTTTTATCTCTTTTTCAATGCAAAAGGGTCAATTATATTTTGTGTATAAAAAAATGGAAAGTGTATTATGTCTATCTGACAGTATTTATCTGATTTTACTTTCTGTAAATATTAAACTTCAAATATTGTAGACTTGCAGCATAAAATCAATGGTCAGTAAAGCAGGCAAGACATTTCACTGTGTCCACTCTTGTTGTTCTATAGCTTATTGATTTATTAAATATTGACTGTGATATAGTGTGAGAAAGTGAATCTCTTATTCGTAAGGTTGTCAAAACTGTGCAGGGTACATAGTAAATATATATTAGAGTTTGAAATTTTTCTTGGGCCAATAAAAAATAAAACTTATGGTTTTAACATTCTGAAAAATATTGAGAGCATTATTAATTGATGATTTTTTTATTTATTTATTTTTGGTCTGATTTACTGATTTTAGCTTTAAACAAATCAGAATTGATTACATTGAGGGTATATTATGTAAGGCTTTTCTCAGAAATAAACAAATGAGGCAGGAATGGAACTTTTTTTATAATTAGCCATTTATAATATAATATTTTCTTCTTACCACTTACTATCACAACATTTGTATGGAAATGTAGAAACCCATATAGAATTATTTTGTTCTGCCCACCCCTCAACACAATTAATCTTTGAATAGCCCACAGAGAAACTGCATAGACTATTATTTTGGTTAGTCTAATAATTGAAATATAGCAGTATCAACATGTATCAAACATTTAAACTATGAAGTCATTACATGTAGTGTTATACAGATTGATTATAAATAAAACTGGAAGAATAATTTTTACAGACTCCATTTTCTCACATAATATATATATATATAGATATATTACCAACAATCTGAATTAGTTCTGAATGATAAATTTTTATTTTCAAAAATAATATATGAAACACAAGTACAAGTTTATTTTATTGATTTGTTTTTGATGTTAAGTTATATTGGGTTTTAAGAAATGTCAGTTATAATTATGACCAGCATTATTTGTATTAAGTGCGTGAACAATTTGTGAAAGAGCCTGGTTGTGTGTTCAGATTTACAAAAGAATTTGAAAATTATTAAAGGATTTAATCTGATATAAAAAAAATCATTATGTGGAATACTCTTTGTAAAAAATGTCTTTCGTCCTGCTTTACAATATCAGAGTTAGTGCCCCTTAATGTGAAACTTTAAATTGATGTTCAAGTAATTGATCCTTAATGTTTAACCTTGGATTGGCTTGTAGTATCATCAATGTTAATCGATGCACTGATCTAAAATAATTTTTTTTATTGTTAATGGTACTTTTAATCCCTTTTTAATAAACTGCAGTTTGTTTATAAATTTGCATTCTTTTTAACTTTTGGGCTCTGGTAATTATTCTTTAAAGGTTCAAAATTTGACCACTGTTAAATTTTCCTAGACCAGTAGCATGGAGTTTTTATATTTTTCCACATACGGGGGGGGGGGGGGGAGGGGGGCAGGCCCTGGTCCTCATGGGACCCCCATCATGATCCCTTTATGCATGTGTGTGTCTTTTACCTCCAGTTTCATCAAGAAAGTAAAAGTTATTTGTATAAGAAATAAGATTGATAAAGTTTTGTAAGAAATAACATCATGAATATCAAAATTATTAATTTGTTTTTCTTTATTTTTAATGAAAATTATTTGTGCTTTTTAAAATGACCTTATAAAAATATAAAAATAACTGAATTTTGTTAATAATTAGTTGATCTTTTAAAAAAAATCACATAAATTGAAGAAGATTTGAAATTTTCAAAAGGGAGAAGAATGTGATAATTTAGTTTAGTTTTTGTTTATGAGAATTTATATTTGACACAATGATATGCTAAGAATAAAAATGTACCTGAATTTACATGTACATGTCTTGAGAAAATGGTTGTTATATTTAACTGTATTTTAGCTTTGTGTACAAACAGGCTTGTATATATTAGTGAAATACACAAAATTGTGCAATTCTGTTAATGTTATAAAATATGCAACAAAGGATTTTGTTATTTTTATTTCTTTTCAATCAAATAATACTACACATACATGTCCACTTATTAAACTTAAAACATCACCTTTATTGAAAGGTAGCAAGTATATATATATGATATCAACATTGTGCAAGTTGCCATACAAAAGACGTGTTTACCCTTAAATTTTAATTTCTAAATTGTTTTGTGTCATATATCCAATGTCCTTGCCCTCATTTTGATGGTTCAGTGACTACTTGTAAAAAAAAGTTCAGATCTTTCGTTATATTGAATTCTCTCTTATATGAAAAAGGATACCTATATCTGGTATGTGCGTACCTTGCAAGGTCCTCATGCCCACCAGACAGTTTTCACTTGACCTAAACCTCATTTTCATGGATCAGTGATTAAGGTTAAGTTTTAGTGGTCAAGTCCTTATCTCAGATACTATGAGCAATATGTCTAGTATATTTGGTGTATGTAAGGACTTTAAGGTGTATATGTCCAACTGGCAGGTGTCATCTGACCTTGACCTGATATTCACGGTTCATTGCTCAAGTTTTTGGGTTTTGGTCTGTTTTTCTTGAGCTATAAGTAATATGTCAACTATATTTGTTGTATGGAAGAATTTTTATCTGTACATGCCTGTCTGGCATGGTTCCTCTGACCTTGACCTCATTTTCTTAAAGGTACTTTTGCTGTTGTAACGTCTTCAGTTCACTTAACCAATCACAACGAAATATAGGATCAAAACATCTCGCTTTTTTGTTAAAACCTGCAGGCTCAACAAAAATGGAGAAAAACATTAGATATTTTCCGTTTAGGTACTTTCTTTTGATTATAAGAAGTCTAGCTCTGTCCAAGTTTGCTAAAAATCTAGGATGGTTTATGAATCTAAAGATTAATGTTTTTTTTTTTTACTGCAGACTGAATGGATTGTTAACTTGAAGAAAATGTAAACTGATACCATTTATATGAGTATTAAAAAAAAACAATTTCGTTCTAGATATTGGCTTTTGATGATAAGCTTCTGACCAAGTTTGATAGAATCCAGGATGGTTATTAAATGCTTTTAAACCTAACTACAGAGTGAATGTAAAATTAACCCCGCATAAAAAATAAGTCCATTTATAATTAGAATACGGATAAACAGGAATTTATGTTTGACAACATTTACTTCAGGATACTGTTTTATTGTGTCGCTTTACGGAGTCAAAAAGCGAGACAAAGGTATGCTATTTCCGGCGATGGCGGCATCAACAATGTATTACTTTGTGACTAGGTCTAGTTGATGGTGAACCACTAGTGGTAAGTCAAAGATATTTGGTATGTTCTATAAGTATTGACACATCTTATTACCATGGAGATTATTTGAGCTTGCGCACCAGTTATGGTCTATTGACTTTGAAACTTTTGCTTAGTTTTCATGTATTAGTTTGTGATTATGTCAGTTTATGGGGAACCACTTGTGGTAAAGTAATGATGATTGGTATGCAGTTGTATAAGCATCAGTTTATTTCATTTGCATGGTGATTTTTTGGCCCTGCCCCCTCATTCATGGTCTATTGACTGGAATTTTTGCTTGAAATTTTTGTTTAGTTTTCATGTATTACTTTGTGATTAGGTCAGTTTTTTTTGGGAATCACTAGTCGTAGGTTAATGATAATTGTTATGCAGCTGTATAAGCATTGGAATATCTTATTTCTAAGGAGATTATTTGATCCCGCCCCCTGAGTCATAGTCTATTAACTTTGAAACTTTTGCTTAGTTTTCATTTATTAGTTTGTGATAAGGTCAGTTTATGGGGAACCAGTTGTGGTAGGTCAATGATACTTGGTATGTAGCTGTATTAACATTGGCACATCGCATTACAATGGAGATTATTCGGCCCTACCCCCTCAGTCATGGTCTATTGACTTTGAAACTTTTACTTAGTTTTCATGTATTAGTTTGTGATTAGGTCAATTTATGGGGAACTACTAGTGGTAGGTCAATGATACTTGGTATGCATTTGTTTTAACATTGGCACATCTCATTACCATGGAGATTATTTGGCCCCGCCCCTCAGTCATGATATATAGACTTTGAAACTTTTACTTAGTTTTCATGTATAAGTTTGTGATTAGGTCAGTACATGGGGAACCAGTAGTGGTAGGTCAATGATGCTTGGTATGCAGTTGTATTAGCATTGGCATATCTCATTTCCATGAAGATTGTTTAGCCATGTACCTTCAGTCATGGTTCATTGACTTAAATATTTGTTAAACTTACATGTTAAAGTGTTGCTATTTTTATTTCAACATTTGCATTATCGAAATTACAAAAAGAGCGAGACATATCTCTGTGATAACAGTTTATGATCATAAACAAGCTTATGTCCATGTTTGATAGAAATCCAATATAATTTAAGAAAGTTATAAGAATTTTAAACACATCATTGCCTGAGGAAATTAAAACCTCAGTTTCTTCTTCATGCTTTTTTTTTTACATTTTACAAAACCTGTCGGTATTTCGCTGAAGATACCATTGGGCTCTGATAGTCTGATAGTCCAACAGCTGATGTATTGACTAAAGGCTGTAACCAAACGCTGAAGATACCATTGGGCTCTGATAGTCCAACAGCTGATGTATTGACTAAAGGCTGTAACCAAAGAAAGAAAAATACGTGACAACATGTGACCTCCAAAATTAGCACTTTGTGTGGAATAAATGTTTCTTTCGGTCAGCAAACAAGTGTAAACGAATGTCCGTTTCTTGTATCCTATATTCCGCGCTAAGACAAAAAAATATGTAAAATAGTTCTGGCCTATCCTTATACATTTTATATACCATGTTGGGACTTTATTCTAATAATATAAACGTCCACACGTCAACCAACAACTAGAAGTGATATTTCCAGTCCACATACATGTTATATTTCGCGTTAGGACCGTGTCTTAATATTAAACTACGATCATGCGTCGACAAGCATGTTAAGTTGGCATGTCCTCTCATTATGCATGTTATATTACGCGTTAGGGTCTTGTTTAAATTATAATGAAGTCATGTACATTTGTTTTTAAAGAAATCAATTACAAATACCTTGACGTTTGTTCGTATGTTACAATGTAACTACTACAATATCAATATGCCTTAAGCTACATTTCTGATCTGATACACCTTGTTGATATAACTTGTTAATGTGATTTAATCTTACTCCATTCATACTTACTGTTTAACCATGTAAGGTAAAGAGGTGTATCGATACATAATTAACAAACGGTGCTTTATTTCATTAATCCTTAATTTTCTGATTAATACTTATCATGTACAAAAGTATCGTACTTGAACCGTAAGTTCGTTTGAATCATAATATTATTGGTTTTTACGTCAACACTGATACATAATTTGTGACGTCGCGTATATGTCAATGTAACATAGTAAGTAAGTAAGTAAGTAAATTTTATTTAGGGTCGGCATATAAAATGTACTTACTTACTTACTTACTATGTAACATCAACCCTTTAATATTGTATTCAGAAAAGGCATCTTTAACCCTGTATAAATAAATGTTGACGTCGCGTATAATGCAATATTAACCCTCAAACATTGTTTTCACTAAAGGCATACAAAACCCTACATAAATCTTGTACGTCAACACTGATAAATAATTGTTGACATCTCGTATAATGCAACATCAACCATCTAACATATTGTATTCAGAAAAGACATCTCTAACCCTGCATACGATCTTGTACGTCAACACTGATAAATAATTGGTGACGTCGCGTATAATGCAACATCAACTATCTAACATTGTATTGGGAAAAGGCATCTCAAACCCTGCATACGATCTTGTACGTCAACACTGATAAATAATTGGTGACGTCGCGTATAATGCAACATCAACTATCTAACATTGTATTGGGAAAAGGCATCTCAAACCTTGCATACGATCTTTTACGTCAACACTGATAAAAAAAAAATTGGTGACGTTGCGTATAATGCAATAATGCAACATCAACCCTCTAACATTGTTTTTTGAAAAGGTATCTCAAACCCTGACTACGATCTTGTACGCCAACACTTATAAATAATTGGCGACGTCGCGTATAATGGAACATCAACCATATAACAATGTATTGAGAAAAGGAAATCTCAAACCATGCATACGATCTTGTACGTCAACACTGATAAATAATTGGTGACGTCGCGTATAATACAACATTAACCCTGTAACATTTTTTTTTAGAAAAGGTATCTCAAACCCTGACTACGATCTTGTACGCCAACACTGATAAATAATTGGTGACGTCGCGTATAATGCAACATCAACTATCTAACATTGTATTGGGAAAAGGCATCTCAAACCTTGCATACGATCTTGTACGCCAACACTGATAAATAATTGGTGACGTCGCGTATAATGCAACATTAACCCTCTAACATTTTTTTTAGAAAAGGTATCTCAAACCTTGACTACGATCTTGTACGCCAACACTGATAAATAATTGGCGACGTCGCGTATAATGCAACATCAACTATCTAACATTGTATTGGGAAAAGGCATCTCAAACCTTGCATACGATCTTGTACGCCAACACTGATAAATAATTGGTGACGTCGCGTATAATGCAACATCAACTATCTAAGATTGTGTTGGGAAAAGGCATCTCAAACCTTGCATACGATCTTGTACGCCAACACTGATAAATAATTGTTGACATCGCGTATAATGCAACATCAACTATCTAACATTGTATTGGGAAAAGGCATCTCAAACCTTGCATACGATCTTGTACGCCAACACTGATAAATAATTGTTGACATCGCGTATAATGCAACATCAACTAACATTGTATTGGGAAAAGGCATCTCAAACCTTGCATACGATCTTGTACGTCAACACTGATAAATAAATGGTGACGTCGCGTATAATGCAATAATGCAACATTAACCCTCTAAAATTGTTTTTAGAAAAGGTATCTCAAACCCTGACTACGATCTTGTACGCCGACACTGATAAATAATTGGTGACGTCGCGTATAATGCAACATCAACCATCTAACATTGTATTGGGAAAAGGCATCTCAAACCCTGCATACGATCTTTTACGTCAACACTGATAAAAAAAATTGGTGACGTCGCGTATAATGCAACATCAACCATCTAACATTGTATTGGGAAAAGGCATCTCAAACCCTGACTACGATCTTGAACGCCAACATTGATGAATAATTGTTGACTTCGCGTATAATGCAACATCAACCCTCTAACATTGTTTTCAGAAAGGCATACAAAACCCTGCATACGATCTTATACGTCAACACTGATAAAAAAAATTGGTGACGTCTCGTATAATGCAACATCAACCCTCTAACATTGTTTTCAGAAAAGGCATCCCAAGCCCTGCATACGATCTTGTACGCCAGCATTGATAAATAATTGGTGACGTCGCGTAGTATGCAACATCAATCCTCTAATATTTCCTGCAATTTGTGTTGAAAAATATTTAAGTTACTCCTATCTTGTTACAAATACACTTACTAAAGAGGATACTAGATAATCAAGGCCTTTTTACCTACTCATTGTCCCTTACTGTATTTCAAACAAAAGTGTCATTATAAGCAATATTACCTTCGTAGGTCTGCCAAAATGAAATATATCAATTAAGCATTATATCTCTCTTTCCTTTTCATTATATAAATAACAAATAGCCGAGGTGGTGAAATATCAGATTGTAACCCCGAGAAAATAGTGTCAACCGCGGGGGGTACCAATCTGCTCTGTCACCCTCTCAGCCATGTTTTATTTTATTCAAGGACGCCTCCGGGTGCGGGAATTTCTCGCTACATTGAAGACCTGTTGGTGACCTTCTGCTGTTGTTTTTTTTTCTTTGGTCGGGTTGTTGTCTCTTTGACACATTCCCCATTTCCAATCTCAATTTTATTATACTGAATGTCCTATCATTATTGTCTTTTACAGATTACTTTTTTTAATAGCATCCCAGCTAACACATAATATTTTCATGATATTATTGACTGGTTGTATATATGTTTGTTCTAAATATTTACCAAAAAATATTTTATAGACATTTTTTTACATCAGAAATTATGCATGAATGATATTTTAACAATAATATTTCATCCCAATGTTTGATTGCTAATATAAAAACATTTTTTGTAAATATTTTTTTATAATAAATAATAAATATTCTTTTCTGATGTTTTTAAAACGTTAAATAGACAGTTTTATAAATTAGAACAATTGTATGTCGATGCGATATTTCTTTCCAATATTCAATCAACATCTGATGGACATTTTTATATAACATTTTTTTTATATATATTTTTTAGATGTGTAAAAGAAATATTTATAAAACATTTTTGATTTACATCTATGTAAAGCATAGGTTTGATGTATAATAAAATATCTTTTTGATGTAACATCAATATAATTTTCTTGTCCTAATTAAAAATATAAAAGTATTTAGAAAATATTAGTTAAAGACTGTTTCATAAACGTTTTAAGAAAATATGTTTAATAGATATTTGTAAGATGTATGCTAGAATGTTTTCCAAATGATTGTTAGTGATATTTGAGTGAAACACTTGTTTGATATGAAAAAAGAAATATTTTATAAACATTTTTACATAATATTTTTAATTGATATTTGTAAGATGTACGAAAAATGTTTTTCTAATGTTTGTTAGTGATATTTGTGTGAAGCCCATGATGTTTGATATGAAAAAAGAAATATTTTTTTTATACATTGTATAATTTTAACCAGATTAACATGAATGTCCCCTCATTTTTGATAGAAAAGTTTTAACAATTCTAATCTAACTTAGAGGAAAAATTCAAATCAAGTCAAAAGAAAAATTATCTATCGAATAACGATTGTGTTTGAAGAGCATTGAGACCCAGTAAAAATCCAAATGATAAAGTCATACCAAATAGGACTACGATAATCTGTGCCTAGAACTAGAAAATGCTTTGTATTTTGCCTATTTCAAAGATTTTTAAACAGTGTTTATAAAAAAATATCATTGATATTTCATGCCAATAAAGAAATATAAGCCAACATTGTGCCAACAATATGCCAACGTATTAAGTACTTATCTCCCCCTTTATACCACATACTTGAAAATTATATTATTTCAATGTTCTAACAAAAAAATGTGCACTTCCTTCTCTATATCTAACATTTTCAAATCTGTGTAGTCATTTAAATGTATTTACCTAAATGATTGAATAATTTTATGCACAAACAAAAAATATTTAAAACCAGCTCAAAACAACAAATACAATTTGAATATACTTTCATTATTTTCAGTTTCAATTATATCAACACATCATTGACACGAGTACAATTTTCTTATTCTCCAATTGACAGTTGTGAATGTACTGATTATATACATTACAATATGTACCTGTTGAAATTATGAATTGACTTATAATCTTTCAATTTAATGCATATGTAAATGATTGCCAGACTGCATTTCAAAAAATCTGTGAAAAAACATCCGTAAAACATATCCTAGACATTAGAAGAATATTTAGTCCAGATGTTAAAAAGATGTTGTCTGGATATTAATTTCAATTGACACTGAATAATATAAAAATTATGTTATTTCAATATAAAATCAAGATATTTAAAAAAAATATTCTTTAAACATTCAGAACAAATATTTCCAGAAAATATGCTATTCACATGAGTACAGCCAGACAAATCACGTCAAACACATGTTTTTGATGATATTTTGGTGACATGTTGCAATATATTTTAAAAATATCAATAAAATGTTTTTGTGCTACCTGGGATGTTCTATAACGTCACGTACATAAATAAGGCAACAGTAGTATACCGATGTTCAAAACTCAGAAATCGAAAGAAAAAAAAAATCTGGTTCACAAACCAAAACATAACAACGTTACGGGTATTAGAAAAAAGAACAAAAGTTAAATGTTTTATTTTAACAGTTAAAAAATAAAATCTGAGCCAAAACGTAGACTTTGGGCATTGCATTTAAATACTTGTTGTAAATTCAATTCATTGTCCTTAAAATTATCGCTTTCAGATTGGTCTGAACGAGAGGGTAACATTCAAAAAATGATCACCCGTCCTGAGAACACAGTTATTTCTTAGTGCATTCCTTTAAACAATAAATTCAAATTAAAAAAAATCGCACCTGCTCTTTCTCAAAAAGATTTTTACAGTGTAGTGTACTACCAGTGAGACAAATAATATCAAAATGATAGAAAGTTCTACCAGCTCTAACTCAAAATATTGACAATTCTGTGTTAAAAGGGTGTAAAATTCAGTTTTACAGCGTCAGACGTGATAAAATTTGACCTTTTAAAACTGGACCAATTCACTACTTAACATAAAAATTCAGCACCCAAATTATTTTAACATTTAATTACATTCCCCGACTTAATATTTCATGCATTTAATATGAAGAAATAAATTGGGAAAGTGTTTCAAATAAAACATGCAAGTTATACACTGTTTACACTAGGGACTATATTTCGTAGACAACGAAAACCAAAGGACGATAACTGTGTCCTTGGACCATCCGCTCAGCCATGTGATAGAGTGAATTAACACCTTCGTATTAGCCAATCAATACATGGCATTTTACCGTGAAGTATAACAAAAAATCGGCAAACGACGGATGCCATTGATTTCAACCTTTTTTTCATTAACAGAACGACAAGGAATGCCATTGATTTCAACCTTTTTTTCATTAACAGAACGACAAGGAATGCCATTGGTTACAACCTTTGTTTCAATATTATAGAAATGCCAAGGAAGGTTAATACTACGTATTTTTGTTAAAACTATATGGCACCGACAACTTTGTTGCTGGTTCATGAACGAGTTTCATTTTAACTTTTTGGAAATTTTGACCCTCACTGCTTTTCAACTTTTACTTGGTTGGCTTAATTATATTTTGATATGAAAAAAGTAAAATCACAGAAATACTGAACTCCGAGAAAAATTCAAAAAGGAAAGTCCCCGATCAAATGGCAAAATCAAAAGTTCTAACAAATCAAAAGAATGGATAACAACCATGAACAACTGTCATATCCATGACTTGGTACAGGCATTATCTTATGTTGAAAACGGTGGATTGAACCTGGTTTTATAGCGACCTTAACCTCTCACTTGTATGACAGTCGCATCACATTCCATTATATTGTCAACAATGCGTGAACAAAACAAACAGACGCAATAGGTAAAAAATGTTAAAAATAGGGATACAGCAGTCAACATTGTGTTATCATCATAATCACTATAAAAACAATAAATGTAACGAAGAAGCACAAAAATGGCATACATCAAATTAACATCCTCGTTTTGCTAATATTATACGATTTTATTTATCTATGTAAAATCCAACCATATAGGATGGAAGGTTTTAAGTACTGGTGTAAAATTGCGCGTTTGAAATTCGCACAGGTAGAAATAAAACAATTTTGTCGTTCAAAGTATGACGGGACACATCAATACAGAGTCATGTAAAATAGATATAACAAAAAACAAACTGATAGTAAAAGTAATAATAATAAATTAAATGATTCTGTGGTTCAAATTATGACGGGATACATAAGTACAGAGTCACGTCAAAATGTATATCACAAAAAACAGACTTAACAGTAAAAGTAATATTGATAAATAAAAAAAAATGTCATTCAAAGTATGATGGGAAACATAAGCACAAAGTCACGTCAAATGAATATCTAAAAAAAACCCAGACTTAGCAGTAAACGTAAGCGTCACTGGTGAGTCGTATGTAGACGAAACGCACGTCTGGCGTACTAAACTATAATAGTGGTACCTTTGATAACTGTTTACACCACTGGTTCGATGCATCTGCTGGGTATCACCAGCCTAGTAGTGAACTTTTCGGTGTTGACATAAATATCAATAAATGTAGGACAGAAAGTCACAGGACAAAAAGTCAGACAAAAAGTCACAATCTATTGTTTCTGATTATTTTCTCTGAAAAAACCCCCCACTTATATCTACAAAAATATTTTTGCATTTTTATTAAACTGTGGCAAAAAATGTACATATTTCAAGTATAATAAACATTTCCTAAACTTAAATATGAATATATATGTATTAAAAAGTTAAAAAAATCTAGATATTTCTTTTATATATTCAAACAATTATTTTTAACTTTTTGTCCTACCAACTTTGTGACTTTTTGTCCTGTGCATTTCTGTCCGTTTACCAATATCAATTGTGTGGTCATTGTCACATATTTTCTGTTTGAACAAAAACTTAGAATTTTTCGAAATACTAAGGATTTTTTTTTATCCCAGGCATAGATTACCTTAGCCGTATTTGGCACAACTTTTGGGGAATTTGGATCATCAATGCTCTTCAACTTTTTACTTGTTTGGCGTAATACATATTTTAATATGAGCGTCACTAATGAGTCTTATGTTCACGAAAAGCGCGTCTGGCGTACTAAATTATAATCCTGGTACATTTGATAACTATTCATCTAATCTGAGACTACTATAACATGTGTTATAGTAGTCTCAGATCTAATCGATCACATTATGATTATTGTATTTTATAAATATTTATAAGTTTTACGATTTTTAACAGGCAATAGGTGTTCCTATAAGAAACATCTTTGCTTCCTCCAGTCGTTGTGTTCCTTTACTAAAAGGAGGCATACGTCATAAAGGAACTTAAAGAAATAAACGAATAACGGACACTACAGATGATTTTGTCTGCAGCATATCTTGACTATATCAAAAAGTTTACAAAGGGGGTCGGGTAAGAACGAAAATAACAACCAAAGAAATGATTTCATTTTTCCAATTAGGAACATTTTGTGGTAGCAACATGCACAATATGGAAAACATGTTTTCCAGTTTCAACCATATTCAAGAGCGTGTGTTTCCTATGATTATTTAGTTGAAGACATTCACTGCACTAAAAAAATCTACTAAATATAGGGTTCATAATGATCTAGTTGGTGTAATCTGTCACCAAGAGCCAATGCACGTCGAGTTTAAGGGGGACTATCGAACATGCACAGCCCAAAGTACAGAGGGTCAGTCTTTTGCAAGACTTAAGCAATTGCAGGCAAAACTATAAAAGCAAGCAGCAAGTTGTAACAATTTTATATAGTAACCAGTCCAAATAATAATAATGATGCCAAAACAATTTACAAACAAATAAAGTCCAAATGTTCCAATTAATAAAGTCACTAATTTCACTAATTCATTCACAGTATAAGTTAAAGTCCAAAATGTTCGTAATATTCCAAGTTAAAGTTGTCTGGCTTGAGCAGTTACAGTTGTGTTGAGCTGTCTTTTGAGTAGCGTTTCTCCTGAGTAGCTGAGCCTGGTTGGCTTTGAGGCACTCCTATCTGGATCACACCGACGAGACTACACTGACGAATAACTGTTCGACTTCGATATTTAAGGCGAATGCTGAAAACTACTCATAAATGACAGACATTGCTAATTTTGATAATTTGAGTATTAATAATATTGTTTACAATGTCCAAAGGTGAAATATGAATAATGTCAATTAGAGAGATACAAGTTAATTACATTTATAATCCTAATTAAAATATAATATGGCTCAGATTAATTAATGACAATTGACAAGGTACCAAAGTGTTGCTTTGAGCAATTATTGACAAGTGATATGTTTCACAAATTTACCTGAGAAATTAAATTAAGATTTGTGATAAAATATTTCATAATTTCATATTTTCTAAAATAATATATTTTCTCAATAAACTTAACTTTAAAAACTTTTACCTAAAAGAACACCTATGACCAATTCCCCCCTTCGATATTTAAGGCGAATGCTGAAAACTACTCATAAATGACAGACATTGCTAATTTTGATAATTTGAGTATTAATAATATTGTTTACAATGTCCAAAGGTGAAATATGAATAATGTCAATTAGAGAGATACTTATAGGTTAGACTATACTTGGTCATGTTTTATGAAGATTTAAGCCCAAGGCGAAGCCGAGGGCTTAAATCTTCATAAAACATGACCAAGTATTGTCTGACCAATTTAGAACATATTCATACTTTCGAGTGACCTTACAAAATGATCCTTTCCCATTGTTATAGTCAAACCTGAATAAGAGTTCACTTTTTATAATGAACTAAATGTAAAACATAGGTAATCATCATTACAATGGATGGAATGAAATAGCTCTGACATAGTTTGTCAGGACCAAATGGATAAATTGTTTTTCTTCTGCTTCAGGTAAAGTTTAATATTTATTTATCTTGAGATTTTTTTTCTTTTAAAAAGCAATATAATATTATAAAATTCCCGTTTTGAACTTTGATTTTTTTTATAAATATAAAACTCTCCGTATAAATATTTGATTTCGGACCATTCAACATTAAATGCTTACTTTTTATTGATAAATGTACATGTACATGTATGTGTATTGCACATGTGTTTCTCTGAAAAAATCCTTTGCTGTATATATCAGCAGTCTGACATTGTTTTCTTGAAAGAAAAAAAATCCCTCAAATGTCAGGTATATAAAGTAAATAAATACTTTTTTTACCTATATCCTTAAGTTACCCCAATTAATTTTGTTTATAATTATATATACATGTATGTGTAACATTAGAAAATGTATGAAAATTTGCAAAATTAAAAATGTTTTGTTTTAATCTTTGCTCTATCACCTTTAATCAGTAGACATTTTTTCCAAGGAAAATGCCTCAGGGAGTTGTATACTTTTTTAGTGCAGTTATAAAGAATTCACTTTCATAATTAACTGACAATGAAAAGTCATTCATGTATAGCATTTCATAGTGCATGGAAAACCATGTACTATGAAAATTAGAGGGGGAAAAACTGACTTTTCATTGGACGAGAAGGGGTGAGTATGTTCTAAAAGTTAATTACATTTATAATCCTAATTAAAATATAATATGGCTCAGATTAATTAATGACAATTGACAAGGTACCAAAGTGTTGCTTTGAGCAACTATTGACAAGTGATATGTTTCACAAATTTACCTGAGAAATTAAATTAAGATTTGTGATAAAATATTTCATTATTTCATATTTTCTAAAATAATATATTTTCTCAATAAAATTCACTTTAAAAACTTTTACCTAAAAGAACACCTATGACACATCACTTATAACATCATTTGTTGTTATCGTTAAGAAAAAGGGTGTAGAGGAGGACCACGGATGTGATCAAATTGCCAAAGCCACAATCTAACTCCTCTTCTTTGACATTGCTATCATCGTATGTGACTTTTCACCAAATGTTTGCTCGCCAAGAAAAAAAACCATGACAGGTGTCCCTTGTTAACAAGAATCTTCTTACCCTTCAAGAGCCCCTTAGATCATCACCCATTTTTGATTAAGTTGATGTTTCTCATGTCTAAACTTTTCAGTGTGAAGTTGTATGTACTGATGTTTGATTTTTCATTTTTTCTTTCATATACATTGCATCGTCTGCTTTTCTTTAAGACAACTTTTAAATACCCTTCCGTATCTTCGATCTGCAACTTTTTCAGCTTAAGAATATTTTTGATGCTTTTGGTATATCCTTAATTTTATATACATAAATAAACTGTATAACCTGGGAAAGGCACACACATACAGCAAGTGTTTGGGTTCAACATGTTAGCGGGTAAAAGTATTCTCAAGCAAATGTGGGTTTGTTATTAAAATACAGGTGCATTAATGATATCGTATTAAAAGAAAAAAGCTGTTACAAATGTTGACAATTTTATTAAATTTATAATACAGGAACTATGCATGATAAGTTATAATGATAATCACACAAAAAAAAGTAGCTTGTTTACATTTTAAAGTTATGGTGAACATATATATATAAATTTCATCATAAATACTATGTGTACTTATAATATAGATGGTGTCCTATATAAAGGGAGACAATTTAACCTTTTAGATATGTACTTTTGCAATAAATAAAGATTAAAAAAGATGAAAACCGACCATGTTGGACCCTCATGGGAAGTGAAGGTCGCTAAAATCCACCGTTTTATGAGTTATTTGTTTCATCATAAATCAGATTGAATTGTTTCACATTTTTTCATGTAGGGGTTTATAGTTGCTTAAATTCACATTATTATACTATTCGGTGGATAGTTTTCTCATTGAATCACAAATTATCTCCTTATTTTTCATTCTGATCAGTGATTATAACACAAACATGTCACTGTTTGTTGAAATATAGAAATATACGGCCGAGTCTGGCATGCTTCTGCTGAAATACATGTACACCATATTCATGATATTCCTTCTCTTTAAATATCGAGGTCATTAGCAAGTTCTTTAGTAAATACTCCCTGCTTCAGGAAGAGGAAACTTTTACTTAAGTTAGCTTTCATTGCTGGTGCAAAAAGGCAACTAAGAAGTTACATAACCTGTTTCTAGTTGTAATTACAAATTTTATATTAAAGACAAAAGATTTGAACAAGCAGTCCCGAAGTTAATGAAATATTCTCAGAATGGGTAAAAATAATCATATCCATGTTCATGTTAATATATGCAAACTATTTAACAAAATAAACAGTATCTGCATTATTATATTACTTCATCATATAAGAGAACATACACTTAAAGAATGCATACATTTTTCAACAGTATGGTTTATTGCATTAATACTGTTTAGAGTATTGTTTTATATTGCACGAGCTTGCCACTATTCCAGTATTTTAGGAATAAATTACAAAAATGATTTTATCCATTGATTATCCAGAAACATCAAAATTTAGCAATTTTCAAACATTCAAGTAACATAATACTGGAACAGTAAACATGAGTTTATTTTGTCTTTACTGATCTAACCAATTCCCCCCAAAAAATTAATTGCGTTACAATGTCAAAAAAAAATCTTATTAAAGCCACTTTCAATTGTGAAATCTAAATAACATATGAATACAGTACGAAAACAAATCTATGAAAATAAAGGATAAGGAACATGTATGAAAGCTTTCTGTCAAACAGTCTCTTAGCATTGTTGTATCAGATGGAAGGACATATATAGGCAAGGACTATGCCTATGTCCCCTGCTGCACGCAGAATATATGGAACAAGTAAAATGCAAAAGTGAAGGTATTTTAGAAACACTAAGGCCGGAATGCACTTTACTTGGTTTCACCTTAGCTGTAGTCAACGTTTTCCATATTGCATTATTGTTGTTCTAACTTTACTCTGTGGTATCCACTTTCAAGCTATTGAACATTTGTTCGATTTCTTGGATATTGCACCTTTATCTCCCACTTTTTCTGATTCTCTAAGGGTATTAGGATCCACATTCGTTAAAACTTCCTGTAAACAAAGAGCTCCTCTCCCAATGTTTACTAAAGCCTGCACCAGTAGTCGTATTGTAGGTTTAACTGTTTTGTCTTCTCTCCATGCGAATAATACCTCTCTATTTTGAGCTGCTAAATCTCTGGGATTATTGCTCTGAATATTTTCCAAGATTCCAATTGACAACCCAATGGCAGCACCAAGTTGAAAATATACTTGACCAATTTGGGGTGCTAGTCTATCTAGTATCTCATCCGTCGGTATACAATCTAGATATTCCAAAGGAATGTCTGAAATTTTGATACAAATTAATGTATATTATTTTTTTAAATATCCCATGTTCAATAATATAGATCTAGTTTTGTTTATAAAGTTATCAGGCCTTATCTGCAAAACTAATGTAATAAATAATGCATAATAAAAAGGTTTTCTTGTATTTGAACACACATATAACATAATTGCAGGATCCATCAAATGAATGACTGAATAATGTATGGATGTTTTTATCAGACGATCTTGATACCCTATAATGAGTAATAAGACCAAACAAATCTTACAATATGCTTAATCTGATTTATATACTGTAACAGTCAACATGTACTTACGTGTTGTGAGAAATTGCATCCCATTTCACCTTTCACATCAAGGTGAAATATTCTTGACTTATGCATTTTAATTTAACCGTGCACAATGACTTAATTACAATTTGAAACAACTCACATATCTCAATATAAACGTAAGCATTATCAATGTCCAGTTTAATAAAATGTTTACTGTTATTGCATTATTGACATTAAACAAATGAAAACAAATTGATAAAAAGAGTTGATAGGGGTAATAACACCAAAATGGTCTGTTCGACTTTTCTTTCAATTCAGCAGGAGATAGATAATAATTGATATGTTGATCTCTTCTCTGTTCTAACTAATTTAAGGTATTAGTCAAAAACTCAAATTATCCATTTTCTCTTTCTAACGACCAGAGATATGATTTATTGATATTTTTGAACGTCTTGTTGTATGTTGTGATGTTATCATGTTTAACGATTGTTTCAAATTATGGAAAAGATTGGTACCTATTAAAACGTTTAAACCCGTTTTTTTTGTTTGAATCTGTCCTAAGAATGGAAGCTGCTGTTCAGTAGTTGTCGTGTGTTGTTTGATTCATAAGTGTTTATTGATGATCGTTTTTTACAGGGATTAGACTGTTGGTTTTTCCGTTTGAATGGTTTAAAACTTGTCAATTTTGAAACCTTTTATAGCTTGCTGTTCCATGTGAGCGAATGCTCCGTGTTAGAGATTGTACTTTGACCTATAATGGTTTACTTTTACAAACTTGTGTCTTGGATGGAGAGTTGTCTCATTGGCACTCATACCACATTTTCTGATCTCTATATATGCCAAAGTTTATTACTAATTCAACATCAATACATACCTGTCTCTGCTCTTCTTTCTCTTTTAACCTACAACAAATAAATATTAGGACAGCACATACACCATGAAAAAAGTAAATTAACAAAAAAATAAGAACTCCAAGGAATTTAAAATCGGAAAGTCCCTGATCGAATGGCAAAATAAAAAAGTTCAAACACATCAAACAAATGATTTGGTACAGGCATACCAAGCCACATACATCATCTACATATCAAATCAATATATACACTATATGCATACCTAGACAACAATTACATCATCTACATTCCTAGACAACACATAAAACATCTACATACCAAGAAAACAAATACACAATCTACATACCAAGACGAAACATACACCATCTTCATTCAACACATGTATATACACCATTTATATACAAATATGACACATACACATTCTACTTACAAAGACAATGCATACACCATCAACATACCAGACGACAAATACACCATCTACATATCAAGTCAACACATACACCATGTACATACCAAACAAATATATACATCATCTAAATACCAAGATAATATTTACATTATATACATACCAAGACAACACATACACCATCTACATACCAAGACAACATATATACTATCTATATACCAAGACGACATTAACATTATCTACATACTAAGACGCCACATACACCATGTACAAACCAAGACAACACATACACCACATACATACCAAGACAACACATACACCATGTACATACCAAGACAACACATACACCACGTACATACCAAGACAACACATACACCACGTACATACCAAGACAACACATACACCACATACATACCAAGACAACACATACACCACGTACATACCAAGACGACACATACATCATCTCTATACCAAGACGACACATACGTTTGTACACCATCTACAAACCAAAACGACACATCAACCATACACCATCTTTATATACCAAGAGCAGTAACAACAAAATCATTGACTAAATTTTGTTATCATCTTCTGTCAAGTGTTCGAAAATGAGATCAGAATATAGTTTTAAAAATGCATTCAATTTACAGATGAACTCGTTATATTTATTTAAATTTTAATGGAGTTTATTCATATATAACTTAATACAATTCTCCTTTGTGTATAACATGTATAAATACAGCAATAGATTGACATAGTTAAATCTCCCTATTAACAAATTTTACAATATTGAAAGGAATACTACAATTCCTAAATATGATGATAATTTCTTGTTTAAAACTTAATAAGTTGTTGTTCTAAAATCTACCCCAAGTGCGAAAACGTATAGTGCAAATAAAACATAGATGAAATTGGAGGACTACCATAACTGCATATCAATCTTAATAATATTTAAAGGTTTGGATACCAGAATGATTATCCTGGAAATTTTCAGGCTAACCATTTTATATTCAAATGTATTCATATGATATTATGTGGGCTAATGTGTAAACATGTGTGTAAGTGACAGATATAATTGGGCTTACTTAAGTTGACATACACATCTATAATACTAAAATTACGAGGTCCAATTTGTCAGCCGTCATCACGTAAATACGACGAATCAAAGAATTCAACTTTATATATAACTAATATAGTACAAAGGTGTAGATTAAAAATTACATCACTCTCAGTCCTTTTGTTTTCCACGTAATTAATATTGCCAATAATTAAGAAGTTCCGGGTCGATTCTGATATCGATACCAATAGTATATTCACCTGTTACCTATTACTTTGTCTGTACGTTCCGCATCTGACAGGCGCACCACCAAACGGTGTATTCAGGATTAATATGCCATATACACGGGTCATAATCACAGGGTTGACACTACTGAATTGTCAAATTGTTACCTATTGTAGTATTTTAATCAGTAAGACTTTCTAAGATAACAATACGAATACTAAAAATCTGGACTAAAAATAAGGCGTATAGGTACAGTTTTCAATTTGTTAGCGGGCATGACGCAAAGTGATATACTTTAATTCGGTAACGGACCCGCGATATCACGGGTGTGTTCTAGTATCATATATAATGATATTAATTCAAGAATATGTATACTAAGGCCCTACTGTAGCACTCACAATCACATTCCAATGTTCAATGAACACACCTCTATTGGTCAAGATCTTTCCAATATAACTTAATTTTAAAGCATAACATAATTTTGTAGGAACAAGATGGAATAGTGAAAAAAAAACATTTTTACATATTCGAAACATTGTAAATCAAAATTAAATAGCTCGTTATGTTTATTATCATAGAATATCTAAAACTATCAATTATTGTATATTAGGCTTTTAGGGAGACAGTTGTATTCATAAATTATTTGTATACACCTTTACTAAAATGACCTTTAGCGTGTACAATAAATATTAAACAATTAATAAAAATTTGTTCTAACATGTCTAAGTTGTTACCCATTTAAAATTGATACTATAAATCCGAAGAGCATCAGTTAAGGAATACAATAAGCTAAAGATATTGATAAGTTTTCGAGATAGTTAATTAAAAAAATATGGCGGAAAATGCATCAATGTATAATAATGTATGTGCAGTGTATCAAAACTAGTTACCTGACACAGTGTATGGACCGGTAAGTCCATATCTGTTAAAGCTTTTGCTATTCTGCTAAATCTTCCCGAGTATTTGTCCCGCCAGTTGACCAGTATTCTATACTTTACAATCGCAATCCGATCATTATCAGATCTAAGTGTTTCCCAATCTTGCAAAGTCATACCAAGATGTATGGCCAACTCTCGTATTGTGGTTTCATCACATCCTGATGTTAATCGATGAAGTTCAACATCACTTGGAATTTGATTTAAGGCACTATCTTGTAAACCTAGAATTGTATAAAAAAAGATACATATTGCTAGTAACATGAATCTATTTCCTTTAAGATCTTGATAGAATAGTGTGTTAAAGGATATGAATAACCAAAGAATGTTCTTTATATTTTCTGATATACAGTAAAATTGTACAGTTTACAAAGGATAGATGACTAAATGAATAAAACGGCAAAAATAAAACCCAAACATTCTATCAATATTCATTTGTTGATGAAACACAGACAAAAAGACATAAATAAAGGCTATACAGAGCAATAGAATTCATGGTACATTTCTTCTTTTGTTAATCCATTTTGTTATGTATTGCTGATATGTTTCTCTCTGTCACCTTTAGCTTTTATACCCAAACAAAACACAAAATAACGTAAAAAGCCATAACGGTAATTTTGGTTGATGGACGGGGTCAATGGATTCATTTTTCTAACTATATACCATAAGGATAAGCTTGGTTTAATTTTGTTCAGCAGCTTCATAAGAGAAGATTTTATATAAAAGATAACAAAAAAATACGAAATATTGTGAAAAATCTACTTGAAAGGGCCTTGAAGGGGTCAACTGACAATTTTAATTACGTTCACTTATTTGTAGAGATTACTTTGGTGTACCTTTCTGCTGTTAACTGTTTCTATCTGTCATAATACTCAAAATAATAACCGAAACTCAAAACATCCTTAAAATTACCACTTCAGGGACAGCAACCAAAAAATGGGTTGTCTAAAGCGTCTGAAAATTTCAGGCCAGATAGATCATGACCTGATTAACATTTTTACACAGTATCAGATTTGCTCTACATGCTTTAGTTTTTTTAGTTTTTTTTTAGTTTAGTTTAGTAAAGATAGATGTTTGTAAAAGATAACAAAAATTAACGAAAAATTGTGAAAAATTTACTTTAAAGGGCAATAACTCCTTATGTGGTCAATTGGCAATTTTGGTGATACTGACTTCTTTGTACATCTCACTTTGCTCAACAATTTTGCTGTTTATGTCTATTTCTAAATTATTCTGGATAATAACCAAGAACTGCAAAAATTGCTTACAATACCTAATTGATTGGTAGGAACCCAACAACGGGTTGTTTGAAAATTTCAGGGTAGATAGAATTAGACATTTTTAAACCAATGTCAAATTTGATTGCCATGCCTTGACTTCAGAGGTCCCAGCTATAACATACATTGTATCCCCATGTTTTATGTGTATCCATGGCGGAGATCTTGGTTGATGGACACCTTTTTAAAACTAATTATCCGAAGGATAATTAAGACAAAGTATGGTTTTATATGGACCAGGATTTCCGCTACTCAGTTTCAAAATAAATAACTTTTCATCAATCTAGTATGTATTGATAGGGAATACATTGAGGAATCAAAAAAGCAAAAAAAATATAGGGGTCGATGTGCTTGTTTTCGAGACATTAGCCATTGAAATTTTGGCTGGAAAATGTTCTCTCTTGACTTTTCATAGCATTATCATTGGCCAGTTAAATTTCTCAAATACTATTAAGAAATAAATAAAATTTTATAAGACTTTTACAAATGACTTATAATTATGCATGTAAAAGATTTATAAAAAGAAAAATGGCGTTCATGGGAATTTTTTGTTTAAGGCGTTCAAATAGATTAGTCCAGAGGATTCTGAAAATCTGACAAACATTCCAAAACATGACCAGCAGACATCCTCAAATGGTTGAAACATGATTATAAAAACAAAAGATTTATTATTTGCTAACACATAACCATGGTACACACTAGTTTTATTTATACACATAATTAGTTTTACTAATTAATTGCAAATCTCGCTCAAAATTTGCAGATTTAGGCAAATAACTTCACCGACTGTGGACCCCTACTTGTTGGATTGTTGAATAATCTGTTTTTAATGTTTCCTTGTTCTAAAACCACCCATTATTGTAAATTGCTACTTTTCTAGACTTTCAGATATTGTTTCTGTATTCATCTTAAAATTTGTACACTGATTTTATTTGTAGGCACCATCTTGCTGATTCAATTAACTTTAAAATTGTCACTGATTCTGTTATGTTTTCGTCTAGATAACAGCTAAAAACAAGGGAAATGTTGTGATGTACCTAATACGGAATCTTTTGACAAATTGAGCATTTCGACTTATTTATAGATCATGTATTGCAGATATTTTAACTATTAAACATGACTTTCTATCAATCTACTAATATAAAATACTTAAAATGGCTTTACGGGGGGAAACTTCCATAATGAGTAACTTTACAACTTTGTTCAGATGTGATGACAACCATTGACAATTTGCCATCAATCAATTCTTTGTCGAATGTTTAAATTCATAAAAGTAAATTGGTTCTTTTCAAATTAACATGCAATTACTAAGTAACTTGTTTAAGTTTTCAAGTATGTGAAGGTACGCTAGAGGAATATTACCTGGACAATGTAGCTCACACTGTTCTTTTATCTGTAAAAAGAAAGCATATATACATAAAATAATGTTTATATCTATAGAATAGGAGATATTCCATTTATCAACATATACACCACATTTACAATCATTATCAGTTTTGGAAATCTCCACCTTGTGTAAAAGACAACTTTTACACAAATAGGGAGTTAAAACATGAACAGATTCACAATAGAGCAGACAAACCGAGGATCATGAATACAGCCATGCGTTGTTATACAATCACATACTTTCTGTTTAAAAGTTAAAATATGCAAAGTAGTGCTTTATCTCATGATAATTTGACAAATGAATGTTAGAGATAACTCTTTATAGTTATATTCCCGACTACTTGTTATAACTACACGAGAAAACAATTTCCAAACTCGGGCCATTCCTTCTTAGTTTTCTATCTTGTTGTTTTTCCTTTAAATTATTTGCAATTTGCTTACTGACCTTACTTTGTATATATTGTATACCTTATCTTGATTCCAAACAACCCAGTTTCCTTGTCTGTGTGTAAGTTTATGTGTGTCACAAACCCATTCGTTGGTCTGCAAAGCTTCCTTCTCACAAATGAAGCATTTCAACTTAGAACATGAATATTCAATATGGAAAGGTGATTGTTGGCTGCATGTTGCATGGATTGTGGACTGATAGAAATCTGATATTCTCTCCATTGTTGTAACTAAGCATTCCTTTACTGAAGTGGCAATGTCTGGTACTATAAGTCCAGCCGAGGTTTTATGGACTAGATAAAGAAGAATCTTGTTGCCTTCGACACATATTACAACATCATGTGCCTTGTCAAATGAGACTACAATAAATCCTGAAAAGAGGAGTTTTCTCCCTCCATACTGCTTCAGAGTCCACATGCTCAGACATGCACTGATCAGACGATTGGGCAAAGCTGGTGGTATGACAGTTCCTTTAAAAACAAACGCTAGACAAATTGCTTTCTCTGGTGTACATTCTTTGTCCATGAAGCTGGTTTTATTTCTTTCTGTGACCATACAGGGAACAAAGAAGCTATCTACTGGTAACCGACTTCCTGTAGTTGTATCATATCTCCGTTGCTCTGCCAGAATATCTAAATAGATGAGGATGTTGAATATAAACTCTTTGTATGGTAGAATTGCCCGGAAGTCCTTTTGTTTCCATATCCGATACAAGTCTTCTCGGCGTATGATCCCATTTTCTGACATTCTTCGGAAAGTTTCCTCTAAACCTTTTTTCTTAGGCCAAAATCCTACATCTGAAAAAAAAGAAAACAACTATTTTCAGAGAAATGGACTTATCTTTTTTTTTTTTTTTTTAAAGTTGTTTATAACTGAACATTTCAACTTAAACTGACTTCTACAGAATATCAGTTCATGTAGCATAAACGTAAACAAAGGGGAAAATGTCGAAACAATATGATGCATGAACGCTGTCTATGGCCAAGGGGAGTACACATTGAAAGCAAACAAGAGGTTGGATGTTCTGAAATTCTAAACAGGCCATTTATAAAGGTTGGATGTTGGGATATTCTAAAAAGACCATTTATAAAAGGTTGCATTATTTCATATTCTTTACAAATTATAAACAACGGTAGCATTTATTAGTATCAAAAGTACTGGTATCCCCTTTTCGATAACGCAATAATCAGGCGTATTTAGTAGAGGCTGTCATAATATTTTTTTGTGTTAGGATGTTGAGTCAACATTACATTTGGAATAAAATTTTGAGACTGTGAATCTAATTCTTACTTGCTTCCTTGTGGAACAATAGGCAAAATATGATATAAAGTTCAAGATCTCCTATGGTCAATTCAAAAGAAGGGTATAATATTGTAGACACAAAATAACGACACACACTCCAAGTTTGAGAGCTATCTGCCATATGGTCTTAGTACTCAAAATGACTTTCAATTATGAGAAACAATAGCCAAAGTTCATTTTTATCTGGTAATAACCATGATAACTCCTATGGAAGTCATCTGACAGTTTTGATGTTGATAAAGAGTAGGTAGTTCTTAATAATCTCAACATTTCTGCTATGTTAGACTTTCTCTGTCTTTAGCTGGTTTCAATCAATATAAAAGACAAAACTTAGATTTTATCTTTTTTTGGTTTAACCATGGCAGCCATATTGGTTGACAGCTGGCGGCGTCAATATTAAAGAACCAGATGCTCCGCAGGGCGCAGCTTTATACGACCGCAGAGGTTGAATCCTGCACGGTTGGGACAAGTATGGACTGTGATAAAATAGTTGACACAGCATAGGTTTCTGACACAGAATGAATGTGGTCTAATGAACTTAAAATTTTTGTTTTGCCTTTGAGCAATTCTATATGCTGTTGAATATTAAGGTGGTACCTAACACCTGAGCTAAAATTAATTTGGCTCGTTTATTTTTTTTTAAATTTTGACAAAGTATTTACTTTGACCCTTTGACAAAAATATAAAAAAAATCAAAAAAATTGAACCAATCGTTTAATCAGAAAAATTACACTGGTTATATAGCAGTTTGACAAACACTTATTTTGATCATTGAGAAGCTTAATATTCCATTAAGAACACAACGTTATTAAAACGTTCTGCTGATTTTACAGAGTTATCTCCCTATAGTGTTAGGTACCACCTTAATCCTCTCAAAAAAAAATTCTTTTTATTTATGAAATCTGAAATAAGAAAAATTGACCCCTCCCCAATTTTGTTTTCACATCCCCCTTTCCCTTATTCCAAAACTGATCTCAATTCAAATTTCTAATGGCCCCTAGCAATAACTACTCATTTAAATACATCATAAAATATAGAAATGTAAAAAAAGTGCTTGTTATCACTGAATGGTAAAGATTGTTTTAATTTATCAGTTGGTAGTAAAAGTGAATATACATTGTATATTGTATAAAATAATGATTTTAGTTGATTCAACTACTATTCTGGACAAAGAAAGATAACTCCAATTGAAAATTTCTTGCTATTGCGCAATATTGTGCAATTAGATATTTCTTGGTATTGCGCAATGCTGTGCAATTGAAACAAGTGAAACTGCGAGCTACTGCTCACTGATGATCGATACCCCTGCTGCAAGTCGATAGTATTAATAGTGTAAAAATATGCAAGTGTTCGGTAAACAGGAAGTTGTCGAGTGATGAATCTGAAAACGCATCACACGGTATAGCTGACTTATATAAATCCTGAAACCAAACTTCAGAAATCCTTGTATTGTAGTTCCTGAGAAAAATGTGACGAAAATTTTCAACTTGGCTATCATGTGTAAAATCATACAAGTGTTCGGTAAACAGGAAGTTGTCGAGTGATGAATCTGAAAACGCATCACACGGTATAGCTGACATATATAAATGTTGATACCAAATTACAGAAAGGGTGGATGTGTAGTTCCTGAGAAAAATGTGACGAAAATTCTCAACTTGGCTATCATGTGTAAAATCATACAAGTGTTTGGTAAACAGGAAGTTGTCAAGTGATGAATCTGAAAACGCATCACACGGTATAGCTGACATATATAAATGTTGATACCAAATTACAGAAAGGGTGGATGTGTAGTTCCTGAGAAAAATTTGACGAAAATTCTCAACTTGGCTATCATGTGTAAAATCATACAAGTGTTCGGTAAACAGGAAGTTGTCAAGTGATGAATCTGAAAACGCATCACACGGTATGGCTGACATATATAAATGTTGATACCAAATTACAGAAAGGGTGGATGTGTAGTTCCTGAGAAAAATGTGACGAAAATTCTCAACTCGGCTATCATGTGTAAAATCATACAAGTGTTCGGTAAACAGGAAGTTGTCAAGTGATGAATCTGAAAACACTTCACACGGTATGGCTGACATATATAAATGTGGATACCAAATTACAGAAAGGGTGGATGTTTAGTTCCAGAGAAAAATGTGACGAAAATTCTCAACTTGGCTATCATGTGTAAAATCATACAAGTGTTCGGTAAACAGGAAGTTGTCAAGTGATGAATCTGAAAACCCATCACACGGTATGGCTGACATATATAAATGTTGATACCAAATTACAGAAAGGGTGGATGTGTAGTTCTTGAGAAAAATGTGACGAAAGTTTCGTGGGACAGACTGACTGACGGACTGATGGACGGACGGACTGACGGACGGACTGACAGACGGACTGACGGACGGAATTATGAAAACTGTGGCAATGTTGCTTCAATTTTTATTTTAAGATTTAAAAGAACAAACATAAGACATTCATATATAATTGTACATTTATGCTCATTTAATGAATTAATCCTTAAGGCAAATAATTCATATTTTTTCAAGGTTTTCAATAGCAACGTATATATCCGGTATTTCTTTTTTCATGGTCATGAGTGTTGAGTCAGCAGTGGTACAAATTCGCAATGATTGCAGTTCTTATATTTGATCGTAATTGTTCGTATTAGTTGACTGTTAGTATTTCAAGTTGACTTTAGTACGAGCTTGTAAAAGTATGAATGGACTTGCTTCCCTGAAAAGAAAACTGAGTTTGTGTTCTACAGTACAAAAGTTATGAGACACAAATCAATCAAATGTTTACCTCTACAGGGATCAATGATGAGGTCTGACTGACCTGTTCAGTAAATATCAGTAAATGTAAATGACTCCCACCTTCACCCCAAGTCCATGTCTAAGTTTGGAATAAATTGACAGGTGTTAGGTCTAGCAAAAAGATATGCATATGTGACACCTATGAGATTGACCTTGCATGTCATTGAAATGACAAACAGGAATGAATATGGTTTAGGAGTGGCATCTCAATCTTTTACAAGTTTTCAAAACTCAAAACGCACACAAGAGGGTGTGGGTGACCCTTGGGCAGACTACACGAATGAATTTTATTTTTAGAGGACATTCGGTCTGGTAAGCATCCTAGCTTTACCAGACCTAATGAAATTTTACCAGACCAATTTTTTTCACATCTAATTGTATATTATCCGACAAAAAACAACAAACATATGACTTTGTTGTGCCCTACTCCTCCCCAAAATGCACACAAACAAAATGATGTAACAAGAGGAGTTGTGCACAATTGCTTGAATGCATTTCAGTGAAGAGTAATGTCCCATTCTATTGGATATTGACAATGTTTGTGAACTAAACATGATTTATTGCTTGAATGCATTTCAGTAAAGAGTAATGTCCCATTCTATTGGGTTTTGACAATGTTTGTGAACTAAACATGATTTAGAGTTTCTGTATAAAATATTATTTCCTGTTTCTTCTTTCTTTTTCATATATCTTTTGGTTTTCAATTCTAGTGTGTATATTTCATAGCTGAATTTTGTGATCTGCTTTGATTTTTATTCATTTATTGTATTTAATCGGCAAGCGGAGCCCGGAATTATCCTTATCCGTTCCCAGAATCTGATCTGGTTTTAACTGTTTTATTTACATTTCCGGTTGTGCCAATAATGGCAGCCATTGATGTTTTTGACAGTCAGATATGTTTTTACACAGATTTACACATAACTGGTTGACGATTTTCGGCTTAAAGCTAGCAGTTGAACAAAATAAACATCGCTGTGACGAATAATACAGAGGAAAATTAATTTGAGATCGTTTGGCAATTTTGCTAGAATGTTAGAAAAATCCATGAAAAAAAACACCGGACATTCGGACCGGAATTCAACAAAATTTTACGAGACCGATCCATTATTCACCGGATTTGTCAGACAGTCCAACATATTTCGTGTAGTCTGCTTGGGACAACCCCTATGTTTCAATTGATTTTTTATATTGTCCCATTATGAATATATATGGTTTAAGGGTGGGGATCTCGACCGTTATCAAGTTTTCAAACAGGAGGGGGTGATGGACCCCAGTGACTTCCCCTATATTTCATTTGATTAGTTCTTTTGTCCCATACTAATTGTTTTATTGTCTAATACATGAATATATATGGTTGAGGGGTGGGGATCTCATCTGTTTCCAAGTTATCACACAGGATTAGGTAGGGTGACCCTTAAAACTCTCCCTATATTTCATTTGATTAGTTCTTTTGTCCCATACAAAAAAAATATATGGTTAAATTTAAAGGTGGGGATCTCGACTGTTTCAAAGTTCTCAAACAACAGGAGGGGTGGGGTGACCGCAGGGACTCCCCCTTTATTTTATTTGATTTGTTATTTAGTCCCATACATGAGTATATATGGTTAAGGGGTGAGGATCTCGACTGTTTCAAAGTTCTCAAACATGAGGGTCCAGTGACCCTAGGGACTATAATTCATTTGCTTTGTTATATTGTCCAATACATGAATATATATGGTTTATGGGTGGGGAACTCAACCGTTTTCAAATTCTCAAACAGGAAGGGGTAGAGTGGCCCCACGAGATCCACCTATATTTCATATGATTTGTTATATTGTCCCATACATGAATATATATGGTTTAGGGGATGGGGATCTCGACCGTTTCCAAGTTCTCAAACAGGAGGGTTGGGATGACCCACAGGGACTACCCCTATATTTCATTTGATTTATTATATTGTCCAATACATGAATATATATGGTTTAGGGGTGGGGATCTCGACTGTTTCAAAGTTCCCAAACAGGAGGGGTAGGGTGACCCCAGGGACTCCCCCTGTATTTCATTTGATTGGTTATATTATCCAATACATGAATAAATATGGTTGAGGAGTGAGGATCTCGACTGTTTCCAAGTTCTAAAAAAGGAGGTGGTAGGCGACCCTAGGGACTTCACCTATATTTCATTTGATTAGTTATATAGTCCCATATATTCGTAAATATAGCTCAACATGCAGACTTCTTATACGTTCAGGTATTTCACATCCAATTTTTTATGGAAATATTCTTTATAAAGCACAAAAGTGCCAGTATTTACCTCAGAAACTAAAAAAAAACTTTGAATAGACTTATTAAGAAGGGATATAGTTAAGATACTGTTGTCAGGTCATTAGAGATTGCATATTTTGGCGTTAATATTGATTCACTTATAGGGTCTTTGCATCGGAACTAAACACATTTATTAAAAAACCAGTTGTTGGCATGACACGGGTTATGTTCTTCTCATATATATTATGATGGTATGATACTAAACCCATAACGGGAAGGATTGTGCTTGATGTTCATATGATGAAATCATAATCTTTCAGTTTAATTGAAGTCTGGAGCTGGCATGTCAGTTAACTGCTAGTAGTCTGTTGTTATTTATGTATTGTTGTCATTTTGTTTATTTTCCCTGGTTATATCTTCTGACATCAGACTCGGACTTCTCTTGCACTGAATTTTAATGTGCGTATTGTTATGCGTTTACTTTTCTACATTGGCTAGAGGTATAGAGGGGGGAGGTTGAGATCTCACAAACATGTTTAACTCCGCCGCATTTTTGCGCCTGTCCCAGCATTTATTGGGTAGAACACAAATCTAGGGTGCTCGCATAAGGCAGCTTAACTGCCTAAAAATACATAATGGCAAACAAACAAACCATTTATGAAAGCTTGCTATAATACAGTTTCAGTTTAAAATACACAGTGGAAGAAATATGATTCTAATTCTACCAAGTATGAGTCAATTTACTCCAGTAACAAATGGTCCAATAGATCTGATGATAAAGCAGGGTTGAGATAATATGATATCAACTTATCTAACCAAGTATGAGTCAATTTACTCCAGTAACAAATGGTCCAATAGGTCTGATGATAAAGCAGGGTTGAGATAATATGATAACAACTAATCCTACCAAGTATGAGTCAATTTACTCCAGTAACAAATGGTCCAATAGGTCTGATGATAAAGCAGGGTTGAGATAATATGACAACAACTAATCCTACCAAGTATGAGTCAATTTACTCCAGTAACAAATGGTCCAATAGATCTGATGATAAAGCAGGGTTGAGATAATATGACAACAACTAATCCTACCAAGTATGAGTCAATTTACTCCAGTAACAAATGGTCCAATAGATCTGATGATAAAGCAGGGTTGAGATAATATGACAACAACTCATATAACCAAGTATGAGTCAATTTACTCCAGTAACAAATAGTCCAATAGATCTGATGATAAAGCAGGGTTGAGATAATATGATATCAACTTATCTAACCATGTATGAGTCCATTTACTCCTGTAAAATTGGTCAAATAAAACTGATGATTAGGCAGGGTGGAGAGAATCTAACGACAACGAATCCTACCAAGTAAACAAAGCCTGATGGCAAACAGTATCTAAATATTGAAGTGCTTCATACAGAAAGATGCAAATGCAGACGGAGACCATTACCTTTTATTACCTAAATTATAAAATTGTAACATTGAACAACAAAAATATGTGACATATAAATTTTCTGACGTCAGACACGCGAAATTGTTTCTTTTAAAATTGTAACACGACGATGACTGCTGTGCCCATATTTTAACTATTTTATTTATTATGTCTGTTTAGTTCACGCATCATTGTACATATAACGGAATTTCATGAGTCTGTCGTACACAGTGAGAGGTTTAGCGCTATAAAACCAGGTGTAATCCACCATATTCTACATTTGAAAATGCCTGTACCAAGTCCGGAATATGGCAGTTGTTGTCCATTTGTTTTTGATGTGTTTCGTCATTTGATTTTCCCATGTGATTAGGGACTTTCTGATTTGATTTTCCTCTGAGTTAATAAAATTGACAATGGAAATGGGGAATGTGTCAAAGCGAAAACAACCCGACCATAGAGCAGATAACAGCAGAAGGTCACCAACAGGTATTCAATGCAGCGAGAAATTCACGCACCCGCAGGTGTCCTTCAGCTGGCCCCTAAACAAATATATATACTAGTTCAGTGACAATTAAGTATTTTTGTGATTTTACCTTTTACATTGTTGGCAACATCCCAGGATAACAAAGAAATCCATAAAGACATTAAGGAATCAAAATGTATCATCTGTTTGTCCAATGGTCCAAATATTTACAACAATGACATCTACATGAAATAAGACAGTAACTCTTAGTTTTCAATTGATAAATACCTGTCACAAAGGATCTCATAACCTCCACCATGAGAAGCGGGTTAATTATAACATAATCTTGGAGCTGACGGGTATCAAAGTAGATAAGCTTCCCAAGAGAATGTTGGAAGTGAAGGAAATCATGAAGTTGTTCTAAATCCAGTACGGACACCTTGCTGATTGAATTCAATTCTTCAAGCTCTACCAATGACAAGATTTGCTTTCCTGCAGCTACCATTTCAGCAATCTCCAGTTCAAGGGGGACACAAGCATTCGGCATGTCCTCCCCCCAACATGGATGATCGAAAGTAAGCTCTGTGATGGCTTTCTTAAGGGCTTCAATTTCTTGATCATCTTTATCAGTTGCATTGACAAATATTTGTTTGTCAAGGACAAGATGATTTCTTCCTTCGTGGTCCTTAAATAATTCCTCTACTTCACTGTACAATAGTGCACGTCTGGTTTCAACATCCTCCTGCCAAAACATAAACTCAACTTTAAATAAAAGCATCATCATTGAACACATATTTGGAGGTCCTATAGGCTGTTGTTGAAAAAAGGGTTGACGTCATTATCAATTTCTCTTTCATTTCTATATAAATGAATACAGTATGATGATGCTTCAAAAACTGTCAAAAAGTGCAAATACTGAAATAATTCATTTGCTTTACTGTTGAATTTATATTTCAAGTTTTAAGATAGGTTTTATTATAGGTAGATAGATAGCTTAACGATATACATTATAATTATATTGTTATCAATGAACAGAGTAAATTAAATGAAGTGAAGGTAAACCCTGCCTGACATATTCAGATATATATTGTTGAACTTTAGACTTCCAACGTTATCATAGTTAAGTGTTTATTTTCCAATTTTCAAGGACCATAAAATTTTAACAAAAACAAAAAAAACAGTGGAGTATACATATTCTGCTTTGAGGATATTTTTGCCTGTTCCTGTTTATTGTACACATATTTTGGAGCTTTGGAATAGAGTTTTTCTATATTAGAGTAAATTTTATTAGGCTAGCATTTTAATTTTTTGGATTGGATTTGCAGCTTAAAAAAATCTAGATTACCTAGACTGGGCAGCTCCCCTCTAATGCAGTCAGTGGGCCCCCTCTTATGAAAATTACTGGATTTGCAACCGTTTCTATTCCTATTTCATGTTCCTAACTTTGTACTTCATGCAGGAACTTCTTAGGAAGAAAGATAAGAAGTTAGCAATATCCTTTAACTCTACTTTCCGCTATATAGATGACGTTCTTTCACTAAACAATTCAAAATTTGGTGACTATGTGGATCGCATCTATCCCATCGAATTGGAGATAAAGGATACTACATATACAGTTAAGTCGGCTTCATATCTTGACTTACATCTAGAAATTGACAATGAGGGTCGGTTGAAGACAAAACTTTACGACAAAAGAGATGATTTCAGCTTTCCAATTGTGAACTTTCCATTTCTAAGTAGCAACATTCCAGCAGCACCTGCATACGGGGTATATATCTCCCAATTGATACGATATTCCCGTGCTTGCATTTCCTATCATGATTTTCTTGATAGAGGGTTACTGCTCACAAGGAAGCTATTAAACCAAGAGTTCCAAATGGTGAAGTTGAAATCATCCCTTCGTAAATTTTACGAACGCCATCACGAGTTGGTTGACCGTTATGGAATAACCGTTTCACAAATGATATCGGATATGTTCCTTACGTGGTAACTACAATCCCCTTCCCTTTCATGAATTTGACCTACCGAATTATAAAATTGAGAATGGAAATGGGGAATGTGTCAAAGAGACAACAACCCGACCAAAATAAAAAAACACAACAGCAGAAGGTCACCAACAGGTCTTCAATGTAGCGAGAAATTCCCGCACCCGGAGGCGTCCTTCAGCTGGCCCCTAAACAAATATATACTAGTTCAGTGATAATGAACGCCATACTAATTTCCAAATTGTACACAAGAAAGTAAAATTTAAATAATACAAGACTAACAAAGGCCAGAGGCTCCTGACTTGGGACAGGCGCAAAAATGCGGCGGGGTTAAACATGTTTGTGAGATCTCAACCCTCCCCCTATACCTCTAACCAGTGTAGAAAAGTAAAAGCATAACAATACGCACATTAAAATTCAGTTCAAGAGAAGTCCGAGTCTGATGTCAGAAGATGTAACCAAAGAAAATAAACAAAATGACAATAATACATAAATAACAACAGACTACTAGCAGTTAACTGACATGCCAGCTCCAGACTTCAATTAAACTGACTGAAAGATTATGATTTCATCATATGAACATCAGGCACAATCCTTCCCGTAAGGGGTTTAGTATCATACCATCATAACATATATGAGAAGAACATAACCCGTGTCATGCCAACAACTGTTTTTAGAATAAATGTGTTTAGTTCCGACGCAAAGACCTTATCAGTGACTCAATATTAACTCCAAAATATGCAATCTTTAATGACTTGACAACAGTATCGTAATTATATCCCTTCTTAATAAGTCTATTCAAAGGTTTTGTAAGTTTATGAGGTGAATACTGACACCTTTGTGCTTTATAAAGAATATTTCCATAAAAAATTGGATGTGAAATACCTGAACGTATAAAAAGTCTGCATGTTGAGCTATATTTACGAATGATGTCTTTATACCGATGATAAAATTTAGTAAATGTTTTGACTAGTTTGAGACTATTTACCGGATTTGTAATCACATAAGCAACACAACGGGTGCCGCATGTGGAGCAGGATCTGCTTACCCTTCCGGAGCACCTGAGATCACTCCTAGTTTTTGGTGGGGTTCGTGTTGTTTATTCTTTAGTTTTCTATGTTGTGTCATGTGTACTATTGTTTTTCTGTTTGTTTTTTTCATTTTTAGTCATGACGTTGTCAGTTTGTTTTAGATTTACGAGTTTGACTGTCCCTTTGGTGTCTTTCGTCCCTCTTTTGTTTCTTTGTTCCTTAAATATTTTCTATATCACAATTTTTCCATTTTTTTTTTCTCAAACAGTCATGAAGACCAACAATTTCATTTAGTAAGTTATTAAACCCTTGCTGTTTTCTGGAACTGAATTTTTTTTGATGGAATGCATGCTTGTACAAAGAATGCCTTGACATGTCATCATGATTAAGAATATAAAACTATAGGTAGTGGATGGTATTGTTCATCACACACTAAAGCATGTTCACATGAGGCTTGATACCAAATTTGAAGAAACTATGATGTGTGTTGCTCCTGTTAAAGACCAAAAATTCATAGAACCGTAGAATGAATGGAAACACAGAACAATGTATTTAAACAAGTATACCACCCCTAGCCAATAGGAGGTATAAACAAATCCATTATATATATATATACTATTGACTTATATCAGTAGGTCCTACTGTTGTTACTCTGTTTGTGTAGACATCAAAAACAAGATCTAAGGAATACCTGTATAAATGAGCTATTTATATCTTTTCCACTTTACCAATGATACCAATGTCCCTAGGGGTGACACGAAAACAGATCTAAAGAAAACCTGTTTGAAAGACCTATTTATATCTTGTTCACTTAACACTGGTACCTTGTCCTTATGGGTTGCAACAAACAAGATCTAAGATGGGTAACACTACAAAAGTCAAAAAGTCTGAAAAGACCAGTTTTTGTCTGAATTTGCATGAATTTGTACTCGACATTCTTAATTATATATAGCATTCAATAGCATTTAGATTTTGCCACTCGAAAAACTGCCAGTTAAATTTGCTTTACTAAAATAGGTGTCTTTAAGACAGTTTTAAAATGTGACCATGTGTCTCTTTTGGACCCCACAATTCATCTTTTGGGTTTGAGTTTTTAAAAAAAAAAGAAGGGGACGGGCTTTCGTGTAGGTCAAAGAATTTGTTCTCATCTTGATTCAAAAACCTTATTAATTTTTTAGAACAACCCAAAATCATTTTTAATTCAAATTTGAGTGTTGAATTTTATAATTTTTTATCAAAAAAAAATTGTGATAACTCCTTCCTGAAAAGACAAAATGTTTAGATCTATATTGTGCATGTCTGTTTGAGATCCATTTCATAAGACCGATGATTTCTATAATAATTTTCTTTTAATCTTTTTGGAACGGTCAACTGATAAGTAGTATGGCTGCTTACGGGTAAATCAGTAATTTCTATTTGATAGCTGCGTGTATTTTGGGTGTGGAATTCCTTGATTTTATGGGAACATTCAGTCCATGTGTAATACTTAATATATATTCCAACAGATGACATTACACAAATTTTTCTTCTGTTAAGGGCAAAGTAAAAAAAAATGGTCCAAATTTATTTTTTTGGGTCAAATTTCAACATTGTTTTAGTCCATTTTCTTTAACAGTATCTTGATACATATACATTTAAGTTAATAAATCCAAAAGGATATAAAAAAGTATAAAGAAACAAAAAAGTACTGAAACTTTATTGACATAAACCAATTGAAAAAAAAAAATCAAGTATACCTTTTGGGAATATAATTTCAAACAAATACTATCAAAAATTAATATTTTTTTCACCTCATTTGATTGCAGAAATCCAAACATTACTTTTAATGCAAAAATTAATAATCTCATCTTTGATTATAATTTTTTTTTAATGTTTTTGGCTATTTTTTGTATCAATTCATTTAAAAATGATTGAAAAAGTTTTAATTAAAAAATAATTCATCAATAAGTTGATAAAAAACCTTCTCCTTATCAAAATTAACCCTTTTTTAAATTTACTGACGAAAAAAAATGATAGATAAATCTTTTAATAAAAAAGATGTATCAAACAGAAAATACATCCAATTTCCCCTGTTTTTGTTGCACTCCTGACATATTATACACCAAACTAAAATACAGAAACTAGAACAAAATGCTCATGATTTTTTAAATTTTTTAATCATTGCTGGTTTATAAAGACCTAAATCTGTCATTTGAATGTAATTTCTGTTTTACCTTATGCATCTTATGCACTTTAGACCATATTTAAATTGATTTTTCTGACACATTCTTATACAATTGAGGGTAAGTTACCAAACTATGAACTAAATTCTATTAAATATCCATCAGAATTGTTTTTTAACAGCTTAAAAAGAGATCTGCAATCTTCAAAATTTTTCTGAACTCTTATTTTTTTTAAAAATTATTACCTATATAAGGTACTTTATTTCCCCTATCTTGTTGCACTCCTGATATTCAATATATATCATAACAAAATAGTTTATACATCATCAAAACATACCATGATTTCTAGATTAAGTGTTGATATACATTTATGCCTTTCAGATTTGACATTTTATTTTCATTTAAACAATATTCTTTTGAGCTATATCTTACATATCACTTTTTGTATACATAAATTCACATCTCATCACATTTCGCTACTATTTTTTTTTAAATGGCAGTGATTGCAATGTTAAAATGGGCTGAATGTTGTGGCTTAATGTGTAGAAAAATCCTGCTAAATATCTTTAGAAAATTTCAAGCATTAGAAAAATTACATTAAAAAAGATGCCAAAATTGTCAGGAGTGCAATACTTTTTCTTGACATTTTGAAAAAAAAAGTTTTATTTGAACGACACAGCAACTAGCTTGTAATATGAGATAACATGTGTCTTAGATTCTTATGTATGTTACAACTATTATGTCTTAGGGATGAGTTCAGCTCAGAATGAAGCTTATCCATTGAACCGTTTTGATACAGATGTGTTTTGTAAAAAAGTTGTGCCATGTCAGGAGTGCAACACAAAAAATAGTATAACTGAGGAATAGAATGATTTTTGCTTAAATGGCTCACACCTAAATATAAACAAAAGTCAATCCTGTATAACAAACATATTCGTTTAGAACTTCAAAGCAGGTCTTATAAATTTATTTATTTAAATATATTTGTCCCAATCAAAAATTCCTGAATGACAAATTTTTATATAATTTTAGAATTAAGGAAGCTGATTCTCATAAACTGTGCATTTTTATGAGAAATAACCATATTTCAGTTTCAAAAGTTTTATAATGGTTTCATGAAATACTAATTAAATTATTATAACTGTAATAACAAACAGTAAATTTTGTTGAGCTCCTGACATGAATTTACCACAACAAAAAGTTTTTGCACATATTCAATATTTTTATCTTTGAAAGTTTCACAAATTTTGGGTTCATCTTGCTTATCCAACCTTAAAATAAATAAAAGATGGGAAAGATAGTTGATGAAACTAAACTTACTAAACTTACTTGAGAATAAAATCAGACAGACTAAGGGACCAAAACACACATCAAAGTCAACATCGACTATAACTTTGATGAGCCGAAAATTGAGAAAAAATCTGAAAGAAGATCCACCTCAAAGACACACTAGACATTATATAACCAAAGAAAGAACAAGAAATGTAACAAGAGGCTCTCAAGAGCCTGAATGGCTCACCTTAATTTTTTTGGTTAAATCTCTCATCAATGATTATTTTGGCTTTTCAATTTATTTAAATGTTCTTTGAATCATCCTATTTTCTTCAAAAGCAAAAAAAATCAAAGAGCAGATTGCTCTGAGGGATACGATTGCCTTTGTTTCATTGACACCTGTATACATGTAGCTGGATAATATTATTTTCAAAAATAATTCAAATGCACATGTAAAATAGTTACAAAATAGCCAATCCCGGATAAAAGTGTAACAACAATGTAATTAGGACTATTGTTTTATTTTTGTACTTTTTTTTCTATTATCAATTCCAAGTTTACTTTCCACAGCTGTCACTGAGACTCAGAGTGAGAGAAAGTATTCCACTTCGTATCTTATCACCTATTTTCCTCAGTGTCAGTGATCATGACTCCTTTCCGTACACATTTATCGGTTTAATTTGCGATCGTTTTTAATATAATACGACGTTTATTGACAACGAGCTAATAGTAATACTCGACGTGTTTGGTTCAGCATACACGGAATTTTCTTCCGGAAGGGAGACAACTCAAACGATAATATGGAAGACTCCATTTCGCCTGAAGGGGTGTTCTACGATGATGAATACTTTTATTTTAATTTAAATGATGCATATGATTTAAAGATATGCAATAACAATAACCCTCAATAGCAGACATACACAGAAAAGATCCCATGAGTTATAAATTAATTAATTGAGTGGGGAATCCAGAGCAACCATTCAATCTAAAACCCCTTGAAGTCAAGAAATCTATACGCATGCGCATAATTTCTAAAACAAACACTGGAGCAAGGACGTATATTTAATGTTTATTAAACGACCTAGATGGTTCTCTATTTCTTTATCATGTTTATGGAAGTACAATCTCAAATATCAGTTTCATAACGGTAACATTATTAAAAACTCCACTTCAGTTCTTTAATATATGACAGAAATAGATTTATCGGAGTTCAGAGAACTCTCGCATTCTATCAAAACTGGGAAATCCCTCTGACGTGTTTCTAAATTTATAAAAACACTAATTATAAATACTGCTTAATTCTGATTTTCTGTGTTGTTAAAAACACGCATATAAGTCAAGTGAATTATCAAACATGAAGCTTATGAAAAGAATATTATAGGAAAGTTGTTTAAGTTCAATCCCTTTGATTGTTTTTACCTTTTAAAGCAAGACAATCATAAGAATCTGAGATGTTCCTTAACGTTTAGAATAAAACGATTGACGTGAGGGAATTGCTCTGAGCCACCGGTATAAGTCTACAGATTGCTTGAAAGCAATCGTATCCCAAAAAAATCATTTTCTCCTATGTTCTATTTTAGCCACAGGAGCTATGTTTCTTGACATACAAGGAAATAAAATATAAAATTTATACTAGATACTCTGAAACTCATTTAGCCTAAGTTTGGCTGAAATTGATATAGCAGTTTCAAAGGAGAAGATTTTTTAAAGTAAGTCAACATGATGAACAAATTGTGAATTTTTTTTTTAAAGGGCAATAACTCCTTAAGGGGTCAATTGACAATTTTGGTCAAATTGACTTATTTGTAGATCTTACTTTGCTTAATATTTTTGCTATTAACAGTTTATCTGTATCTATAATAATATTCAAGATAATAACCAACCAGATGCTCCGCAGGGCGCAGCTTTATACGACCGCAGAGGTTGAACCCTGAACAGGTTGGGGCAAGTATGGACACAACATTCAAGCTGGATTCAGCTCTAAATTTGGATTATGATTAAATAGTTGACACAGCATAGGTTTCTGACACAGAATGAATGTGGTCTAATGAACTTAAAAAAAATTTTTTGCCTTTGAGCAATTCACTATGCTGTTCTATATTAATCCTCTCAAAAAAATGTTTGAAGAAATTTTCTTTTTATTTATGTAATTTGAAATGAAAAAAATTGAACCCCCCAATTTTTTTTTCACATCCCCCTTTCCCTTATTTCAAAACTGATCACAATTCATATTTCTAATGAAGTTTGCAACAATAACTACTAATTTAAATACATCATAAAATATTAAAGTGCTTGTTATCACTGAATGGTAAAGATTGTTTTAATCTATTAGTTGGTAGTAAAAGTGAATATACATTGTATATTGTATAAAACAATGATTTAAGTTGATTCAACTACTATTCTGGACAAAGAAAGATAACTCCAATTGAAATCCAATTGGAATTTCTTGCTATTGCACAATATTGTGCAATTAGATATTTCTTGCTATTGTGCAATACTGTGCAATTGAAAATATTTGCTATTGCACAATACTGTGCAATTGAAGATTTCTTGCTATTGCTTAATACTGTGCAATTGAAAATTTCTTGCTATTGCACAATACTTAATATAATAATTTTGGATCCTGATTTGGACCAACTTGAAAACTGGGCCCATAATCAAAAATCTAAGTACATGTTTAGATTCAGCATATCAAAGAGGCCCAAGAATTCAATTTTTGTTAAAATCAAACTTAGTTTAATTTTGGACCCTTTGGACTTTAATGTAGACCAATTTTAAAACGGGACCAAAAATTAATAATCTACATACACAGTTAGAGTTGGCATATCAAAGAACCCCAATTATTCAATTTTTGATGAAATCAAACAAAGTTTGACCCTTTGGGCCCTTTATTCCTAAACTGTTGGGACCAAAACTCCCAAAAGCAATACCAACCTTCCTTTTATGGTCATAAACCTTGTGTTTAAATTTCATAGATTTCTATTTACTTATACTAAAGTTATGGTGCGAAAACCAAGAAAAATGCTTATTTGGGTCCCTTTTTGGCCCCTAATTCCTTAACTGTTGGGACCTAAACTCCCAAAATCAATACCAACCTTCCTTTTGTGGTCATAAACCTTGTGTTCAAATTTCATAGATTTCTATTCACTTTTAGTAAAGTTAGAGTGCGAAAACTAAAAGTATTTGGACGACGACAACGACGCCAACGTGATAGCAATATACAACGAAATTTTTTTCAAATTTTGCGGTCGTACAAAAACTGCAAAATTTCTTTAAAATCTTCAATTCAGGGGCATTATACCCGAAAAACCAGTTACCCAATTCGGCTGAAAATTTCAGGACAGGTAGACCTTGACCTAATAAATACTTTAACTTCTTGTCTTATTTGCTCTAAATGCTGGAGTTTTTGAGATATAAGCCAAAAACTGCATTTTACCCTGTGTTCTATTTTTAGCCATAACAGCCATGTTTTTTGACGAAATAGAAAATAAAACACAAACTTTATTTTATACACCCTACTGATCAATCAGTTGAAGTTTGGTTGAATTTGGTAGATTTTTTAAAGTGAACAAATTGTGAAAAATTGTCATTAAAGGACAATAACCCCTTAAGGGGTCAATTGACAATTTTGGTCATATTAACTTATTTGAAGATCTTAATTTGCTGATCATTTTTGCTGTTTACAGTTTATCTTTATCTATAATAATATTCAAGATAATGACCAAAAACTGCAAAATTTCCTTAAAATTACCAATTAAGTGGCAGCAACCCAACAATGGGTTATTTGATTCATCTGAAAATTTTAAGGCTGATAGATCTTGACCTAATGAACATTTTTACCCCATGTCAGATTTACTCTAAATGCTTTCGTTTTTGAGATATAAGCCAAAAACTGCATGTGACCCCTATGTTCTATTTTTAGCAATGGCGACCATGTTTGTTGTTAGATCAAAACTTCGGATACAAGTTATAAACTAGATACCCTAAGGAACATTCAGTTAAAGTTTGGAAGTATTTGGCCTAGTAGTTTCAGAGGAGAAGATTCTCGAAATAGTTTACGACGACAGACGAGGGACGACGACGGACGCCAAGTGATGGCATAAGCTCACTTGGCCCTTCGGGCCAGGTGAGCTAAAAATTAATTACAATGACTTAAACATGAAAACAAAAACATAGATATAAAAAATGGAAAAAAAACCCAGAGAGATTGTCAACAGAAGAGAAAAATAAATTTACACAAGCCAAAAAAAACATCCAAACCCACAGAGGAATATCCAGTCGATAAGTAAAAGTACAGGAACATATACACCATATAGAGAAATCAGAAAGAGAAGACTAATTCGTCCTGACAAACCCAAATATTACCCTAAAACAATTGAATATATCATATCCACAGCTAAACCAAGGTAGTTGTAAGAACTAATCAGTACTGGTGGAAGTGTGCTAGAAATTGATGGGTGCTGAAGTGGAAACAAAGTTGAGAGATCCTTAATAGATCTGGAAACTTGAAAAGAAACTGGCATTTTCAAAAAGAATAGAGGCAACCTAAAAAACTTAGACATAGAACTATGGAACTCTTTGAAAATGTCATTTTCTTTTCAACAGTTTTCAGATCTTTATGGGGTTCCTCATCTTTGTTTGTACTTCAACATATTTAAGACTCATCAATTTCTGGTACACAGCTGTCATCAGTTCTCATTAACTCTGACAACCACATTGGTGAAGCTGTGGATATGATGTGCTCAATTGTTTTACCACAATATTTGGAATGGTCAGGCAGATAATGTATTTTTCTTTGACTTCTCTATGTATTGTTAGTGCATCTGTACTTTTGCTACATGACTGGACAATTTTCTGCTGGTTTGCAACTTTTTCAGCTTGTGTCAATTTTCTTCTTCTCTTTTGTTGCTACTTTCTCTGTTTTGTTTTCCTTTTCTCATATGTGTTTTAATTCTGGTCAAAGTACTAGTCTTTTGAATTAAGTGTTACATTGTTTTGTTTTCTTTATTCTTTCTTTGTTTAATACTTGTCTAGATTGTCCTTCAGATTAGGATCTTATTTCATTGTTTTTCTCAATTTTCTACTCCTCAAAGTTGAAGTTGTTGTTGACTTTGTATGCACTTAGCCTGTCTGATATTACTCTAAAGCTTAGTTTCATAACCATCTTTCTCATCTTTCATTCATTGAAAGGTTGGGTCTTAAAATTGAACTCAAAATGTGATAAATGGTTTGTTATGGTAAATCCATGTCAGGAGTGCAACACAATTAATAGTTTGTTATTAAAATTATAATAATTTAATAAGTGTTACATGAAACCATTGTAAAACTTGTAAAATAAAATATGGTTATTTCCTAATCAAATGACAAAGTTTAAGACAATTACCTTCCATAATTTGAAAATTATGTGAATATTTAGCATTAAAATATGTTTGCCTGTGACAAAAAACAATTCTTGGATCTAAGTCCTGCTTTGAAACCTACCTTTAAGAATTTATTGTACCTCATACATGTTACCTAAATAGTTAGAAAACATGTTTAGATGCAAATAAGTCACTAGGATGTGAGATTATCTTAAAATGTAAGTCCAAGAAAATGTCATTTTAAAAGTGTTGCACTCCTGACATCAAAGAAATGGTTCTAAAAGAAAAGTTCCTTGTCTATCAGACTACTCGTTGGGTGCAATCTTGTATCTAGTATAGTATCTTTTGAAAAATAAATCAGAACCATATATTTGCTTTTGTATTTTTTAAGTGCGAGTCTTTAAACTTCAAAGTTGCACTCCTGACACTCATAGGGAGGCCTTATTTACTTGACTCTCACACATTATTTATATCAATAATCAGGTAAATAAACTATTTATTCTAGAAAGGACATATTTGTTTAACAGTATTGACTTTTGTTTATGTTTAGGTGTGAGTCATTTGAGCAAAATTCATTCTATTTCTTAGTAATTCTAATTTTTGTGTTGCACTCCTGACATGGCACAACTTTTTTTCAAAACACATCTGTATCAAAACGGTTCACTGGAAAAGCTTCATTTTGAGCTGAAATCACTACTAAGATATAACAGTTTTCAAAGAAATAAGAATTAATGGCATATCACTCCATAAAACAATTTGCTGTGTCTTGAAAAAAAAGTATTTTTTTCAAAATGTCACAAAAAAGTGTTGCACTCCTGACAATTTTGTCATCTTTTTTTAACATAATTTTTTTAATACTTGAGATTTTTCAAAGAAATTTTGCAGGAATATTCTACACATCAAGCCACATCATTTGAAATCAAATTATCTAATCAAATTATCAGCATGGTTGATAAATATTGCTATATATGCAAGGAACCATTTATTTTGACTTTGCCCTTAAATGAATGGTTTGTATATCATCATAATTTGCCATTTATATAAACTACATTTTGTACAATAATTATTTACCATGTTAATTTAATTAACATTGAATATTATGAATGAAGAATGAAATGTGTATACAGTATGATTGGTTTTAAGTAGTGTAACTTAAAACAACAGTATATTATGTAAAGAGAAATAAAGATTAAAGTTATATCATGAATATTGGACATGATTTTTTAAAAATTAGAACTGTCAAATAAATTTAAGACACAATTCAAAATGTTCAGAATATGTCAAGCATACTGAGAAAAAATAAGAATGTCGAGAATATTTCGAGAAATTTCAAGACAGTATTTAAATGTCAAGAGTTTGTCAAGAAATTTTAAGACCATATTCAGAATGTTACGAATATGTCGAGTAAATTTCTTACAAATTTGATATAAATGAGAATTTGTCAAGAAAAATTAAGACATACTTTTGGAGAATGTCTAGTAAAAGTTCATGCAAATCAAGACAAAAACTGGTCTTTTCAGACTTTTTGACTTTTGTAGTGTAACAACACATAAGATCTTAGGGAAGCCTTCATAGAAGACCTTTTTATATGTTTTCCACTTACCACTGGTACCTTGTCCTTATGGGTGGCAACAAACAATATCTTAGGGATGCCAGCATACACCACTTTACAATAGGTCAGGATTGAGTTTACCCAGTGCAGTAAAAAGACTGAAAGAAAAATAAAGTTAAAAATAATATGTGTTTTAATTTGTTCGCTAACTGAATTTTCAGGGTTGTGGAAACTAATTTTGAGAACTTTATTCTTTGTCAAGAAAAAAAAGTTACTTGACCTGAATTTCTCAATAAATATTGTAGTGTTTGACTGTAAACATTTATGGTTTTTAAAATTGTTTAGTATCACATTCTCTTATGGTTGTGACCTGTTATCTATTTCTTTCATGAGTAGATATTTCTCGTATCACACTGTACAGAGTGTGATACAAAAAAGTGAAATGAAAATCAGCGTTAATTTGATTGGCTTATCTAGCATTACAAGACAATATAACGGCATCACCATTGGTCATCCGTTAGGTCAATGATGACTTTCAAAGGTTGAGATGATGTACATTTTGTCCAAGACAACATACATTGTGATTTCTTCAATTAGATTATACAAAACACTCACACATTTCACCTGACAATCTTCTTTTATCAAATTTTATTACATTCTGTAGCGTACAAAAAGTCTTAAATGTCTGAGGTTTCAGTTTGACAACATAAAAGGACAAATGACAAATATCATTTGGTCAGTAAAAGGTCACGACAAGACATAAAAATTGATATTCTCACTCGTTATGAAACATCTACTATATCAATGATGTTTGTGATATGTGTGTATTTGAATGAATTAAAGGAGGCATGGGATTAACATCAATGACACAGAAACCTAACAGCAAAACAACACAAATACATTAAGAGGGAAATTTTGCAATGTTTTAAAATGCTAGGTTGTAGGTACATATACTAAGTTTTGAAACCAGTAAAGAAATGAAAACTAGATAATGGACCATTCAGTGTCCCTTCTATCTATTTATTTGCCAACAAATAAGTTAGATTTTTGATCATCAAGATGAGGGTGTTTCTCTTGACAATTGGTTTTTAATTGTCCTTATGCATGTCTTTGGTAAATGAAGTATGTTTAGTAATATAGGTGTTACAATAGTAATTGATATATATTACCTGCTGGGGTTGGTGTCATGTGCTGTCCTGGAAAACACAGTACATCAGGTATTTCTTCATTCAATCCTTTACTTCCATCAAAAACTACTAGAAACAACGCTCTGAAAGTCATGAATGTCTGGTGTGTTGTATAATAGACATACTGTCCACCAAAGTCCCAGAAAATGAGTCTGCCAACTTTCATTTCATATTTACCAGTTTTGAGGACCTTTTCCATTTTCTTTCTCATTTCTTTTTTGGTCATGTTAGTTGTCATTTTCTTCTTCATTTGCTGTTTTTTAGACTCAATAGAGGAAATCTGTTTTGACAAAGATTGGGCTGCTTGTGGCTGCTGAGAGGGTTCACCCGAGAGGTTCAGAGGGAAAGATGTCGACTTGGTAGATTGTGGCTGTGTAGAAGGTTCACCTGAGAGGTTCACAGGTAAATATGTTGACTTGGTAGCTTGTGGCTGTGTAGTGGGTTCACCTGAGAGGTTCACAGGGAAATATGTCGACTTGGTAGCTAGCGGCTGTGTAGAAGGCTCACATGAGAGGTTCACAGGAACATATGTTGACTTGGTAGCTTCTGACTTCTGAGAATGAATATCGTTTTTATTTAAAAGTTCAACAATGTTTGCATCAGATTTATGTTTTCTTGATGTTTTTGTTTGTTTTCTTTCATCCTTTTCAACAGAGGTCATTAAAACCTTATTTGTATACTACATCCAAGGCATTATATGTTCCTGTATATAAAAAAAAGTAACTGTTGCAATATTATCCTTGATATTTTTGAAAAGAACGATTTCGTAGGAACATGCACACCAAAAAAATTAAATGTTCAACAAATTGCAAGTGTTCTATTATAACAAAACCACTTAATCAATTATCCCTATCCATGAACATTGGTATAAACAAAAACAAATAATCCACAGAACATACAAACTAGATAAACTTTGATATATTTATACTATATAGTCAAATAGGCATTCAATGCAACTGAAAAACTGACATCAGCAGAAAACCTGTTTTTCATCATTGAAACCGGAACACAAATGTTATTCTTTTTCAAAACTGATGTGTCATGAATGCATATGAGACAACTACTTAGTAAAGTGCAGTTGACTAGATTAAAAAAAAAGGTTTTGACCAGACATCTTAAACCAGTGACACAGAGGAAACCAACAACCTTATTAATGACAAAATAATTAATGAAAAACGCATGTAACAGAAAACAACCAACACCAACCCTGAATTGCAGTATTAGGACAGGCACACACAGAACGTTCGGGATAAGTATTGAATGTAATACTACAAAACATTCAGATTTCGACCAGTTCATTAAAAAATAAAACTTGCGTACATCTACCTTTAAAACAATACTGTATGTATATCATTAATAAATGTAGTGTTAAAACAATATGTATGTAAATGTGTATACTTACCTGGATCAATCATGATCCAGTTTCTTGTCTCTATATCAAGTCCACAGCGACCTTCAACGAGGGAAATACCATCAGTGGCATGCCGCCCTTCTGGAACATTATCCCCAACTAAAAGCTTGACTAAACTTGATTTCCCAGTAGCGAACTGGCCAGTTACCATGCAGCGCATGTCAAAAGATTGGTAGCTTCCGCTGCCAAGCAGTTTGTTCAACATAGAATCTATTAATAGAAATTTCCTAAATGGTTAATTATTGATGTATAGCTGATGTCTAACAAATATGTGGTTACTCTTTAGGAATGGTGACTATGTAGTATTATAATATTCTTCAGCAATAAGGAATATCTGTTTTTCTTCTATTATTTGATATATTGCTTAAAGTATTCATAAGACTAAACCATCACAAGACGATGAAAAAGAGATATGCCTCACATGTTTTGAAATATAGGTGGTAAATTTCAAATGTTGAAATAAAAATGTCAATACTTTAAAATGTCAACAACAAGAACTATGCGAAACTCAAAGTCAATTAAAAAGATAACCCCCAACGAAATAACATGAGCCAATACTCATACAATTGCATACCTAATATTATTAGATATAGGAAGATGTGGTGTGAGTGCCAATGAGACAACTCTCCATCCAAATAACAATTTAAAAATTAAACCATTATAGGTTAAAGTACGGCCTTCAACACGGAGCCTTGGCTCACACCGAACAACAAGCTATAAAGGGCCCCAAAATTACTAGTGTAAAACCATTCAAACGGGAAAACCAACGGTCTAATTTAATTTGTTCTGCTATGAGTTACAATTTATAATTTAAAACAGCAAAGACCCATCGCAACAACAACTGATACAAAAATAGTATAATACCTTTAGATATTTGGATGATAAATTAGCTCTCAATAATGACGACGTCAGTATGTATACAATTCGAATACATAATCATCATATGAAGTATGTTTTATTCTTTGGCAGATCTTATTGTAATTTATATGAATGTTATACAGTCAATCGTGAAACTACAACCAAACTATTACATTAAAGCATTTCATTGTACATGATATTTAAGGAAGTCCACTACTCAGTTTTAAAATAAAAATCTATTCATGACACTAGTACATGTATGTATTGCTGGATGAACAAAAAAAAAGCAAAAACAATACATTTTTTATTTTTTTTAAGCAAATATTTTTAACTTATTTTTATTTATACAGGTTCAATGCATATGTCTCCTTTATTTTAAATTTGATTGTTAATCAGTAAACTTAAAAGTATAGTTTTATCTGCCATTTATTTTTAGTATCTCATAACATGGGCTTTCATATTTTATTGTTAATACTTGTATATCTGTATGAATATGTTGTAAAGCGCTTAGGGTAATTTTTGATATTATATAATGCGCTATTATAAATACTGTATAATAATAATAATAATAATAATTTGTTTATTTTGAAATTTAATCAGGTAATAACAAATCAGATTGTTGACTAATATCCAGATATTTGTTTTACCTGTTATATAATACCATTCATGAAAACAATGTGTAAGGCTATCGCGGAAGCGGGTGTCGGGCCTACTTTTGTTGTTGTTTATGTTTTCTTAGTACCTTAAGGGAATGCACACACTAAATTAACAGTTAATGTCTTATAACAAAAATCGCAAGCCAAGCAAAAATGGGGAAATATATTTAAAATCTTTCCTATCTTTTAATTGTAAGAAACTTTGTCCAAGTTTGGTAAGCATCCAGAATGGTTTTGGAATCTAATACAAGTTTTGAAAAGTTTAACTGCATACTGTATGTAATGATAACTGAAAGTCCATTTATAAGCAATATACGGCGAAAAAAATCATAAATGTCCTACTAGATAGTAGCTTTTGATCATAAACAAGATTTTGTCCACGTTTTGTACTAATCCAGAATAGTTTAAAAAATTCAAATAATTGTTTTTTTTAACTTTAATTACAGAGTGAATGTAATGTTAACTAGCAAAAAATAAAGTGTATTTATAAGTAAAATACGGATAAACAAGATTTCCTTATCAAAATCTAAGTACATGTATGGACACTGTCTTATTATCATAAACAAGCTTTTGTACAAGTTTGGTAGAAATCAATGATAGTTTAAGAAACATATTTACATTTCAACAACTCTAATCATAGAAAGAATAGATGTGGACGTTGCCGTAGTCGTGAAAGGAATGTAGGATCGCTATGTCTCGCGATCGCTTTGCGACAAAAGTCGCAGGATCGAAGCAAACCACAGTTATTTCCGACAAATTGTCAAACCTCTTAACACCCGTTATATAAAAGAACAATTCTTATCCTCAGTGCTCTACATATGTATCTGTCCAAGTTCAACCAAGAGCTACACTATATGTGCATGATACGCCCATTGCCCAATTAGCTTGTCTTTGTGCTTTAGATTATGTTTTTTCAACGAATAAGCTTCTTTGGCTGTTCTCGACATTTTTTGCAAGAAGAAAAAAATCCACAACTGTACAATATCAAATCAGAAATAATTAAAAAAAAAAACCAAGTTGAATAAATATAAAGAAGTCACCATAGTTTCATCATAAAATACCAAAAGCATTTTTGTTTTATTATCCGAAAAACTGGAAAACAGCTTCATTTTTTAAGAATAAGACTGCATAAATCCAATAATGTAAAATCTGAAACTTATACAAATCGAAAGAGATCTTACATCAATAGATATAAACAATTCACCAAAGTTTTATGAAAGTTGGTGAAAGTGTTTTTGAGTTATTGTCCACAAACTTGGAAAATCCCCCTTCTTTAAGTATAACAATTCTTAACTTAAAAACATAAAATCTAAAATTTATATAAATTGAAAGGTTGTTTGGGTCAACAGATATAAACATTTCATCAAAATTCATAAAATTTTGTGAAAGCGTTTATCATGTTTATGAGTGATTCTGTCAGAACACTGGAAAATCACCCTTCTTAAGCATGAAAATTAATAACACGGAAACGTAAAATTTTAAATTTTAAAAAATCGAAAGGGAGCATACGTCAATAGAATAAACAATTCACCAAAACTTCATTAAAGTTGATGGAAGAGTTGTTGAGTTATTGTCCGAAAAAAGGAAAATCCCCCTTTTTCAAGGATAAAACTTTAAAAACAAAAAATCTGAAAATTTACAAAAATCGAAAGGGAGTTGACGTCAATAGATATAAACAATTCAACAAAGTTTCAAAAAATCTGATGGAAGGGTTTTTTAGTAATTATCTGAAGTGTGGACAACGGACAGACGGACGGACAACGGTATACCACAATACGTCCCGTCTTAGACGGGCGTATAACAACTGCAACAATTCTACCTTGAGACATAAATTCAGATTCAGCAAATTTTCAATTTCTAAAAAGATATCGAAAACGGTGATCCAAAATTGGCATTTGGTCTGTGTTTTTTGGTAACAAATATTGTGTAAAAAGTTCTTATTATTTTGTCCAGGACCACTTTATTTTAGAAAACACAAGAAATTCGGGGTATAGGGACACATGTAGATAATAAGGGTAAACGTTCATCCCCAAAATGATAGGAACTGATTTCGAATCTTTTTCGATTCATTGTTGATATAAAGGAATTTCATAAATAAATTATAAGAATTGCACAAATGAGAGTGCACATGCTAACATAGTAATTTATTTAAAATCCGTATTTCAAAGGGGTGTTACTTTTAAAAATAGTTGATATGCACCGAATTTCCATTGCAGAAACACAGATACAATCTACAAAACCAAAAATGTGGAAATAATTGTACACATGGAAATGCTTACATAAATACAAAATCAATAACCCAATTGGACCAATTTTTCTAAACATATTCCAGTCTCTTTATAATAACTGTATGACAATGTCCTCTGACCTGGTGACATTAAATTGAATAGGGATCTACCTAGCATTTACACAGATATGTTGTTCATAAGTAGCACTAAATACAAAATGTGTCACATTCAGCAATAAAATATTGGCTTCATATACTTGAATCAAATAATTCACTTGCCCAAAAAATTTATAAAGCAACTGAAAAAAATAACTCTTGGATAATAAATATGAAAAATCTCATTTCAAGACTTGGATTTCATTTTATTAATCTAAATCCTATTGATATTAAGATGTATTTAAAACCCATTCAAGAAAGAATTAATGATATAGCCTTCCAAAAGCAAGAAACTGACATCAATCAAAATAAAAAATTGAATTTTTTTAATATACTTTATAAACCAAATAAAAGACCATCGTATGTTGATCAATGCAAATCCAAAAGTGATAGATCAACATTATGTAAATTGAGGTTAAGTGCTCATACTTTATCTATTGAAAGAGGGAGATATCTAAAAATACCAAAGCAGAGTAGGGTATGTCTTTGCTGCAACAATGGAGACATTGAAGATGAACTTCACTTTCTTTTAAAATGTTCCTCCTATAAATATGTGAGAGATAACCCCAAGTCAAACTGAACTGCTATTATTAGCTGTTTTTTAGCTGTTATTTACCAGTTTTTCATATTTTTAGCAGTCCTTTAGCTGTTCTAAGCATTCAATCTAATAGCAGTTTGAAAAACTGCCACACTTCACCATTTCTTTGCATTCGGCTTAGCATTCGTCTTAGCATTCGGCTTAGCATTCGTCTTAGCATTCATCTTAGCATTCCTCTTAGCAGTCGGGACAACAGTTATGACAGCAGTTCGATAGCAGTTGACCTATTAATCTTTGTTATAAAAATGCTTGGAATTGGCTATGTTTTCAGCTTGAAGTTAAACATTTATTTGAAGATAATTTGATCATTTTCAAATGTGCATTTTGGCTCCATGTTGTGTGGAAATACTTGCTAGTGAAAAAGTGTATTTTTGTCAATATAAGCTTAATTTTGGATGAATTGAATACTTTTACACACCTGCAGTACAGTAAGTTGAAAGTTATAGTTAATGCTTGTGTATATTCTCAATTCTGACAAAACTTTGAAAGGGGGAACAGAAATCTACAGAAAGCCCCAAAAAGGGGGATTGTTGTTTATTTAAATAGAATATCTGATGTTGACAGGATTGTAATAGAATGTTAGCATATATATATACTTACAGCTCAAGATGTTATTTGAATAAAATAGATATGAATATTATTTTAATCTATTTTGTTAAAAAAACAATCTCATATTCAAGAGTTGAAAAAGGGGGAGGTTAAAACCAGTAGACTGTGAATAGCTGATTGGTTAAAATTGTCCAAACAATCCATTTAATGAAATTAATTTATAATATATAATTTTACTTTAGTTTGTTTCAGAAAAAAGAAACATAATATATATTACATGTATCAAGAATTTATTTGTTTAAAATTCCAAAAGAGAAAGAGGATATAACTGTTGTCTTTTGGTCCACATTTAATAGAATAAAAACAGTACATTTGGCATGTTTGGTAATAAAATAATGATAAATGAAATAACTTCTAATTTGAAAATCACTTAGTCAAGGTAGTAATTAGCCTCTAAGCAGTAATATCTCTTCAATAAGTTGCTTTTTTAAAAGTCTTGATAATTAAAGTGCTTTTTTAATTGTTCCTATATCATTAGAGCCACTAACATAATTAATAAGGGGTCTAAGACCAGCTAAAGTAAGTGCTTCTCACATTTTTGTTTACATTCCCTTAAAATTAAGTCTGCTATTAGATTGGGTAGTTACTGCTCTAATTACAAATATAAGTTTAAGTACAACTTTTTGAAATTTCACAAAGACTAACAGTAAAATATTAGAATTTAATAATTTTTGCTTTCGCATCTTGTACACGGTATATTGATTACGGGTATTCATGTGTCACCTTTTTGTATTACAACTTTTGGCAGATCTGATAGCATTCCACAGCAGTTATTAGCAGTTTATAAAACCATATTAGGATGTATAACTTAGCAGTTGCCATGAATATTCATTATTGACAGCTGTTATTATAGCAGTTCCCATAAATATTCATTATTTGATAGCTGTTATTATAGCAGTTCTCATGAATATTCAGATCTCATTTAAATTTTTCGTTAAAAATAACTGCCAAAGAACTGTGAAGGCTAAATAAACTGCTAAGAAACAGCTACGGAATGCTATTGGAATGCCTTTATGCAAATTAATCATTGCCTTATATTTGCTAACTGTGAATGCTAATAAACTGCCAAATAACTGCTGTCAAGTGGGAACTGTGAATGCTAATAAACTGCTAAATAACTGCAGTTCACTTTGACTTGGGACCTTATTAAAAAATTAAATAATGTTCTATTGAACAACAAATTTCCTTCCTTATCATATAACTTGCTTATATCAATTCTAAATAGTAATTCCCAAACAATATTAAAAATTGTTGTCAACTATTTGAATGAATGCTGGTTGGTGAGAAACTCATTATTAAAAGGTACTTGATTTCTGTAATAATGTATACGCTTCTCATTTATTTTTTTATATATTTCTCTCATAATAATATCCACTGTCACTCCATCATTGTATATATGTTATTGTAGTTAGTCTTTAATTTGTTGCCATAACCATTTATTGTCAATGTGTTAGTGCTAATAAAGTTATCTTATCTTATCTAATAATGAAATAAAAAAAATACCTTTCGTCCTTAGAACTGCAGTCTGAAATAAAGAGGAAAATGTATTGAGTGTATTTCACCAAACTTGTAGAAATGCTAAAGTTTAAAAAATAACACCAACAACCGAACGAAGTCTGTAATGCAACACAAATTGATTCTGATTGATTTATTTTTGGTTGCCAATGCATCTCGATGACCTATTACTTGCAGGTGATGTTTCTTCGTAAGTTTCACGGACGCCATCACGAGTTGGTTGACTGTAATGGAATAACCATTTCACAAATGATATTGGATATGTTCCTTACGTCGTAACTACAATCCCCTTCCCTTTCATGAACGTGACCTACCAAATTAGATTATTTACAAGATTTGTTATCTCATAAACAACACGGCGGGTGCCACACGCGGAGCAGGATCTGCTTACCCTTCGGGAGCACCTGAGATCACCCCTAGTTTTGGTGGGGTTTGTGTTGTTTATTCTTTAGTTTTCTATGTTGTGTCATGTGTTATTGTTTGTCTGTTTGTCTTTTTCATTTTTAGCCTTGGCGTCAGTTTATTTTTGATTTAAGAGTTTGACTGTCCCTCCGGTATCTTTCGTCCCTCTTTTCATAATTGAAAGAAGCTGGAGTACCTCAGAAAATCAACCATGTATATCCATACTAATCATCTAATAAGATAAAAATGGAAATGGTAGGCAGTGTGAAGGCTTTGGATAATAATATCACTACCTCGAGAAGTATAATATTAAAGTATCAATACCATTGCCTTCTGTAGACTGCAAATGTGGTATGATTATCCTTAACTTAACCACTTTAACTATCCCGGCAAAACATAGGAACTCAATAGTATATAATATACGGTACGGTGACGGATCATCAACAGAGAGAAAAGGTAGAATTTGTGTGTATTTATTTGTTATTATCATGATATTTGACCACAGCTTTCAATAGTCAGTTGTACATTTTCTACAACCGTTCCAGATTAATTAAGAAATAGGTAAGAAAAGGCACACATGAATGGTGAATTGATGAACGTTGCCTCGAACTTGTTTAATTTCTCTTTTAAATTGTACGCATTGTACAGAAAGAAAGTTACAGAAAAAAAGATTTAATAGGTATATCGCAAGAGTTGTTACAATGGGCACAATATTTCTATTTCTGTGCATGGAACGAAAGAAATGAGTCTCGTCAAAATTGAAGGACATTTATAGTTCATATGACACAATAAAATAGATATTAACATTACACAAACTCTTTCACTTTTTTCGAGTAGTCACTGAACCATGCACATGAGGTTTAGGACAATGAACATATGACCGACGGAAACTTCATAACATTTGACATATTTAAAGTATGAAGTATCCAGGTCTTCGACCTTCTAAAATATAAAGCTTTTGAGTAGTGAGCTAACGGTGCCAAGACAGATTGCTATGCCTATGTCGAGCTGTCGGTGACTTAAGTCCCAGTTTCAACAAAAACTAAGTTTATTTATCAGAAAATACAAATAAATATAAGTAAATGTTTGCTATCATTTCGCAAAATGAATTTTGCAGGCTTAACAAAAGTCAGGGATAATTTACATATGACATCCTACCACCTTGTTTCAAAGGCATCTGCAACCCAGTTATAAAACATCCAGTTATTCTTCCTTTTGAAATTCAAAAGCTTTATACAAATAGTTTGTCCTGCTGCGATTTGAGGTATATAGAAATAAATATATGTCTGCAAGACACAAAAGAAGCCATGCTTATCATCAGTATTAAGCATGTTATAATATATCTATTTACTGCAGTGTTATGCCCACTGTTTTTATAAAAAAAAAAAACTAGAACCAGAGCATATCTCGAACCTGGTAGCAAATTTTAGGACACTGTCATGATTTTACGTGGATAGTTAGTGATAACTGTAGTGTATTTTAAGGATGACCATCTACATATATAGGTTTCACACCTACATACTGAATATTCCTTGAGATGGGAGCTATGTTAGAACAATGTCATGATAGTAGAGGAAGTGATATAAAGTTTCATGCAGGACAAGTTAGCATTCATTACATGTATCTCCATTCTTATGGAATCTACAGTAGAATTCACAAAGCAGTAAAATTTAAAGATATTGTCAGTGTAAGAATCTCATATATACAAATCGTAAACCTTGTTCTTTATCGTACACGCTTGAAAGAAATAGCAGACATCTACTTATTTTGTTTACTTTAAAAAAAATCATGTATCAATAAATTAATGAATTAAAAATTGCAAACTACCTTAGTGGAAGGAGGACAAAGCTTATTATGTGGCGCCTCAAACAAATTTGGTTGTCTTATCAAACTAGTAATAAAAAATAGATTGCATTATATTTCAAAATATTATTTCAAGCCTTACAAAATGTTGAAAGCTTGAAATCTACTATCTTGGAGTATCCTGGTTTTGTGTCATTTGATTTACTTGGTTTTATATCACTTTACATTTTGTAATTGGATGTGTACCTGCTATATTCTTGATATAAGCATATGTAATTTAAAAGCATGTGTACCTGTAAGTATTCCATTACTTCTTTATACTGTCCCTTTTTTTTTGCTGCCGCTAGATCATACGGAGTCTTACCCTGAAACACAAAAAAATGTTGTATTGCTTTTCTCTGTTAATTACAAATAAGACTTGTATATCTCATTATGAGTAACTAAGACCATAATAAATGAGTGGTGCTTTAATGTTATTTTACATGTGCTCGACTTATAATGTCTAGTTTATAACGCATAACTAATGCAACATCATTCCAATCCTTTTGATAGGCACTCTGTCTGCTAAAGTAACGTCGTAATTTTACGATCTGTCGTCATACAATATTTAGTTTGTATTGCCACTTGTTATCGCAATTGCAAATATAATTACTTAGTTGAAACAGAAATAAATTAGATGCAAAAATAAATGAATATTTAAAGAATTTTTACATGGTATTATATTTATTGATATACAATAAATGAAATTTGCTTCCTGTCAAACAAAACGTAAATTTTTTGACGACGTTACACTTTTCAAATATTTTATTGGAACAGACATTATTTTTCTAAGCTGGCACGCCATCTATAAACAACGGATATTTATAGCAGAAGACTCATTGTGATGGAAAAATTTCAGAGATTGTACTGTCTGATGCTCCTATAGTTCGGTAGGTAAATAAATTAGCCCTGTACGTTTAAGATGTTAAATGTTATATTTCTCTCGAAAAATATGTAAATAAATTGGAGCTTTTCAGAGAACATACTTGAGAACTTCGTTGAAATGATCCCAAGATTTAGTTTGATCTGGCTTTCTAATGCACAGCGCGAACCAGGCAAACTATAGATGTTGATACTTTTTACAGAATTAGTCGACAACGTTGTGAAATACTTTGTAACGTTTCCTCATTTGACGATATGTGTAAATCCGTGAAAATGAAAGGCATTTGTGTTGCCCAAAAATTGTAAACAATCATCGCAAAAAGTATGGCAGCCCGGCACCAAAGAAGCCGTCAAATTAAAACAGCATACTCTATGTAATATCTGATTGAAACGTAGACCCGAATTGTTTGTCAGACTGTCTATTTATATCACGAGAAACTATAGTCTTTTTCTTTTTAACCTTCACTTCATGTCATGACTCGGGGATGTGTGTTATTTTTACGAGAATTTGAGGCAGTGATTGCTGGACCTTTTTTGGCCCCTAATTCCTAAACTGATGAAACCAAAACTCCCAAAATCAATCCCAACCTTTCTTTTGTGGTCATAAACCTTGTGTCAAAATTTCATAGATTTCTATTAACTTAAACTAAACTTATAGTGCGAAAACCAAGAAAATGCTTATTTGGGCCCTTTTTGGCCCCTAATTCCTTAAATGTTGGGACCAAACTCCCAAAATCAATACCAACCTTCATTTTGTGGTCATAAACCTTGTGTTAAAATTTCAAGGATTTCTATTCACTTTTACTAAAGTTAGAGTGCGAAAACTAAAAGTATTCGGACGACGACGACGATGACGCAGACCACGACGCCAACGTGATAGCAATATACGAAGAATTTTTTTTCAAATTTTGCGGTCGTATAAAAACATATGATGATGCTATTTGATTTTTCAATTATTTGTAAGTAATACTATGCTTTTATTTAAATATTTTTGTCTGACAATACATGTATTAAATATTAAAAAAAAGTCCCTGAATGCAAAAAAACAAAATTTAAAAGTGTCCAATTTTTAATTATTCTGTCACACGTGTGATTTATGTCAATGGATAATTGGTGACGTGTTTAGTGCCACTTTCAGCATTATGTACTATTTTGTAGTAGTAGTCGGTTGAGTGAGAAAATAATGCTTGCAGAGAACCAAGATCCAAGATAGTTAAACTGACAAGCTAAGTGTGTGCTTCGTAATTCACAAACTTTGTATTGACAGGATAGTGATAGAGAAGTTATTTACTTAAGACCATTCAGCCAATGAAACCAATTTCAATGAAACAGTAACACAACAATGTGGCATAGAAAAACATACAGTCTTTATCTATAGCAGAAGTTAAATTAAAAAATGCTGAGTTTCTGTTTTTCTTTCTTTAGTTTGCCTCAAACATTAAATGTTATAAAATGAATAGGTACACAATGCTTATTACCACAAAACACAGATCATGTTTAACATTGGGTGGTGTCACTTTTACCGTTCATGACTTATGTTCCTTTATAAATGAAGCAATTACTTAATCTGTTGGTTTAATTCTCTTCCTCTTGTTAATGCTTCAACTAAATTTTATGAAATTTATACACAATGCTTATAATTACAAATAGGGACTTAATGAAATTAATCCCTGCATCTGTATGTGGAAGTTGACTTGTGCATATTGTTACAGGCAGGGTATATGCGGCCCCAAAACACAATCTCAATTAAATTAAACCATGTTCATTTACAAGAATAGCCAAGTATAGAAAAACCTCCTGTCTGAAAAATGCCTCCAATATATTTTTTTCAAATCAACTTTGAATGAATTTGAACATTTAACTAAATTGAAGAAAGCGGGGATGTTATGTTTTCTTTACAAATACAATGTATACTGATCCCCAATTTGAAAAAAAACTATTCTCAATGCTCAGATTTTGCCTTTTTTTTCATTTCCATTACAATAAGGGAGTGTTATAAATAAAAAAAAAAGAATCTGATTTATCGTGTCAAAAAACTAAATAAATTTGTTTGTGCTTTGTACCTACAATATTTTTGACAAACAAAAAAACCCAAGAATTTATATGCCCCACTTACGATAGTAGAGGGGTATCATGTTTCTGGTCTGTTTGTCCGTTTGTAAGATTGTCCATCTGTCCCTTTTCAGTTTAAAGTTTTTGATGAAATTGAAGTCCAATCAATTTGAAATATAGTTCACATGTTCCCTATGATACGATCTTTCTAATTTTAATGCCAAATTAGATGTTTGACCCCAATTTCACGGTCCACTGAACATACATGTAGAACATAATAGTGTGAGTGAGGCATCCATGTACCATGGACACCTTCTTCTTAGATTTTTATTGTTTAGTTGCTTCATTACTGATGTATTATAATATAATTTAACCCATCATTGATAATTTTTTTTACATTTTTATATGGTTATTGCCTGTCCTTTTTTAGACCTGTAAATGAGAACACACACAATCATGCACATACAAAACCTCATATAAATTTTTGAAAGTCATTTGATACATATGTATTATTTCAATTAAGTATTTTATTTATTTCTGAAGTAGAATTATCCTTGACTAGTTGACTAGGCTCTACTGATATGATAGATATGCGGATGTCTAACTTGGGGATCTTGATAACGTTGGAAAATGTATCAGGTAAGGGGTTAATCGTACATATCATGAAACAACTATGTTATAGAGAAACCATTGAAATAAGTCATATATTGTTGAGACAGCAACCAAACAACATGATCATATAATCAAAATTAAAAACAATTTGATAGTAATATTTAAATAAATAACTTTAAATGGCATTAACAATTACTAAGTAGATGTATTCATGTATGTTGTTGAATTATGCTGAAAGTATTCACTAGTTCATTTGACTGGAAAAAAACTGATCAATATTTCAGATTTTACAAAACAGACTAGACAAATTGCAAGATAGCAATTATGGAAGAGTCACAGTTGAAAAAAACATAAAATCTATGAAAACAGCTAACAGCTCACAGCTACTCATAACATTTTTTGTTAATCCATTAAAAATGTGTTGTCTTGATTTTAAACTACCAGTAAGCTTAAGATATTTAAATATAGGAACAACCGAACGGCACACAGTAATTTCAACAATTTTGTTTTTGGTATTTGTGTTTTATTCAGATGTAGAAGTGGAAGAAACAACAGTGAACAAAGAATGAGAGTCATCTTTTTAAGGTGGTACCTAACACTACAGGGAGATAACTCTGTAAAGTCAGCTTAACGTTTTAATTACGTTGTGTTGTAAAAGGAATATTAAGCTTCTCAATGATCAAAATTGGTGTTTGTCAAATTGCTATATGGAATAGGATCCCAGTTAGGGCAACCAGTCGGGTACCCACGAATGTAGTTCTTAAAAAAAATATATAACTTTTGTTATAAATTGTGTAGTGTTATTATTTCACTAGTTCTGTAACTGAATGTAGATTTATTTGAAAGGGTAGGCTTTCTAGTTTGAATTTCTGTAAAAATTTTGATTGATTTAAATGTAATCTGGCGTCAGTACATAGAGTAAATTGCCTAAATTCTAGCCTTTATTCTTCCCCGGAAGTAGACAGACTGACCCTGTTGTCAATCAAAACAAAATTTTGCAACGGAATGCCGGTCATGAGGCACTGAGATTGTACTAAGACACTTTAAAATGAATGCCTAACATGAACCAGAAGTCCCAAGGTGGCTATCAAAATTTTTTATTGAACAGGGCCCTATGTTTTTACTATGATTTTCAATGCGTTCCAAAGGGGCAAATAATTGGGTCCCCATTCCATATAACCAGTGTAATTTTTCTGACAAAACGGTTGGTTCAAAAAATTTTAAATTTTTATGTTTTTGTTTAAGTGTCAAAGTTAATACTTTGACAAAATTTTATGAAAATTAAACGAACCAAATTTATTTTAGTGGAAGTGTTGGGTACCACCTTAATAAACATTTTACTTGAAATTGAAATAAATCTATTTTTCCTTTATTATGCATTTCAAATATGAGCATTGGGATAAACACTAATGAGACAGCAAGCCAGCAGCACAACCACAATAGCTATTTGGAGGTCTACTTAATAGTTATCAAAGGTACCAGGATTATAATTTAGTACGCCAGACGCGCGTTTCGTCTACATTAGACTCATCAGTGACGCTCATATCAAAATATTTATAAAGCCAAACAAGTACAAAGTTGAAGAGCATTGAGGATCCAAAAAGCTGTGCCAAATACGGCTAAGGTTATCTATGCATGGGATAAGAAAATCCTTAGTTTTTAGAACAATTCAAAGTTTAGTAAACTTTAACTTCATGCAAAAATGAAATTTGTGGTTTTTCAATATAAATTAAATTGAAAGTTAGCAACTCTTTGATGCGTTGGTGCAACTTGCACGGTTTCAGATTTTTTAGCTTCAGAACTTGTTTATGAATGATTTATTTATTCCACATTTAAGATGGATATATCAATATACATGTGGAATAATTGCCAATATGACAACTGATTTTATATGTTTTGAAATATCTTTTACTCTTGTCTCGTTATGTCTTCATCTTTCTTTATACTGACTTCACTCTGTGTAATTATATTGGTTTCAATGGTGACTGAGTGATATTACATTATGTAAGTCATTTTTTCTTTAATTTCTTGTATGTTTTTATTAAATATTATTCTTTTAAAGAGTCATTAAAATTGGGAATGGAAATGGGGAATGCATTTAAAATGATATGCATTGCTCAGATATTTCCTTGGTATGAAACATTGTTATTTTCTTAACTTCAGTTTTTGCTGATACATGATGTTGGGCTACTGCCACAACCTTGTTCATGCTCTGTACTGTCCTAAAATAATCTAATAATTATTCAAAAGTGATTCATTATATGTATTAGAAATTATTTAGGTATATTAAAATGGCAATATGCCAATTATTTAGTCTTATTGCCATACAACCGAAAAGAGTAGATTCTTCCAGAGAAGAAAATGCGCCAAAGGCGGAGGTAATGTCCTTTAAAAAAATCTGCCGTACCAATGACAAGAAATAATGTAATTTTTTTACCAGGCAATAAGAATGTTTCAAATTGGTGTACACAAATAATCATCTTCTGTTAGATAAGCGAAAGCTGCAGAGTCACTACTTTTGAACTTTTGCTGTGGTCTTTAAAACAGCTTTAAGTGTTTCTAAGGAGTAGGTCCGGTAAGGGCCGATTTTGGCCTCAAATTTCAGGTTCATCTGACGAAAGATTTTGACCATTTTTTAAACCCTTAAGTGTATATTTTATTTGAATCAATTAGTTTATGTGAAAGATTTTAACTGATTTAGTCATAAAAAACGCACCGATTCAAGCTAAAATATGAAAAATCTACCAAATATGCTGAAAAATGTCACTTTTCAGATGTTTTTTGTCAAAAATGAAAGTGGCCGCATCCGTGTTCATCCTCAACCTTTATATATGTTATGTATTATCATAAAATACAACTTACATTTCAATATTAAGGATGAACACGAATGCGGCCAATTTCATTTTACACGAAAACCGTCTAAAATTTAACTAAAATGCTAGAATTGTGAAGATTTCAGTAATTTAGCATGACTTGTATAGTAAAAAACAGCCCATATTTATGTAGCAGAAGCATTTTACTGTCCAATAAATAACTAAAAGATTACATTTTAACAATTTTGTAAAACAGCTATATTTTGGGGCCAAAAAGGGGTCTTACTGGACCTACTCCTTTGCATCAATTATAATGTTTTTAACCAAATTATGACCATAGCTGTTTTCACTAAAACTGAGATATTCATATAGTTTGGCAACATATTTTTGAATGATGCGAAAGTTACCTATAGTACAACTAATCCAATGTGTGCAAATTGTCTATACAGAATCATTTTTGAAGATTTTGAAGAAAAAAAATGGATTTCTTTTATAAGATCATCTATGTGTTTTATACTAAAAACTAAGCCATGCAAGTCTATAAAACACTTCATATTTTTAGTTTAATTTAAAGGATCATATGACTAACTATAACCTTGAGAAAAAATATCCATTTGACCAAAAATATCTTAAACATCATTTTAGTGATGCATTACTTACTTCATGTAGCAATAGTTGAATATTGGGCATATACTATATAATATTACCTTAAATGTTTTTACCAAGGGACTGATACCCCCTTGTTCTATAAGACATCTTGTGACCTGTAGCTTTCCCTCCTTAGCAGCCAGATGTAAAGCTGTTCTTCCCTCTCTCTATAATAATGCCAAATAACATGTAAATACTATGGATAATACTTTGTTATCAATATCAACAATATACAACATATCCTACAACTGACATTAAAACTTGTCTGATAAACTGGATGTTGTTGTGTTATAAATAAAAACTAAATGTGTATCACATGAAGCAGTGGTCAAAACTGATTAAAATGACCAGTCTCACTTGCATTCAAATTGTACATAAACAACAAATAAATAACAAGTTTTGTTTGTGCGATGTCAGAACTTCCATCAGAAATGTCATGTTAACAAAAAAAATTTTTTTTTCAAGAAATGCATAAAATATGTATATCAATGGATTCAGTGCAATGCACAGAGATAAATGAGATCTCACTTTATATAATTCTAGCGAGTATTTGTTGATATAATAATAAAATCTGTCTGATTAACATGGTTCAGAATAATGATCAATTTAAAAAGAAACTTTTTCAAAGATATATGAAAAATAGTTACATTTCCTGATTTAGTACGAGGAGACAAGAAAAATGAGACCCCACTTTATATGATTCTAACAAATATTAGTTGTCCATTAAACCTGTCTAATTAACATGATTAGTGTTGATTAAAAGTAATGTGATCAGATTTAGTAGATAACATACATCTGTGATATCTTTGTTACATCTGTTCTCCAGGAGAAGTCGACACACTTGCACATGTCCTTTACTGGCAGCCCATATTAATGCTGTCCATCCATCAAACTGGAATAATACAACTGACATCAAAACTTGTCTGATAAACTGGACAATGTTGTGTAATAAATATAAACAGAAAAGACCAGTCATATCAATTAAAACTGTCTGATTAACAACAGGATTTAGTGTAGATTCAGTTTAATCAGTAATTTTATAAAAGTAAATTTTTCAAAGAAATACGAAAAAAATTATATTTTCTGATTCAGAACAATACTATGAGTAAAATGAGATCCCACTTTATATAATTATTACAAACATTAGTTGTCCATTAAACCTGTCTAATTAATAACATAATTGTGTGTTGATTAAAAGAAATGTGATCAGATTTAGTAGATAACATACATCTGTGATATCTTTGTTACATCTGTTCTCCAGGAGAAGTCGACACACTTCCACATGTCCTCCATTGGCAGCCAACATTAATGCTGTCTCTCCATAATCCTGGAATAATACAACTGACATCAAAACTTGTCTGATAAACTGGACAATGTTGTGTAATAAATTCAAACAGAAATAAACTGTCACAATAATTAAAACTGTCTGATTAACAACAGGATTTAGTGCAGATTCAGATTAATCATTAATTCTAATAAAATAATTTTTTTAAAGAAAAATGAAAAAAAGTTGTATTTTCTGATTCAGAACAATAATAGGAGTAAAATGAGACCCCACTTTATATGATTATTACAAAAATTAGTTGTCCATTAAACCTGTCTAATTAACAACATGATTTTGTGTTTATTAAAAGTAATGTGATCGGATTAGTAGATAACATACTGTTGTGATATATTTGTTACATCTGTTCTCCAGGAGAAGTTGACACACTTCCACATGTCCTCCATTGGCAGCATACATTAGTGCTGTCCATCCTATATACTGGAATAATACAACTGACATCAAAACTTGTCTGATAAACTGGACAATGTTGTGTAATAAATATAAACAAAAATGACCAGTCACATCTATTAAAACTGTCTGATTAACAACAGGATTTAGTGTAGATTCAGTAAAATCATTAACTTTATAAAAGTAAATTTTTCAAAGAAAAATGAAAAAAGTTGTATTTTCTGATTAAGAACGATACTATGAGTAAACTGAGACCCCACTGTATGTGATTATTACAAATATTAGTTGTCCATTAAACCTGTCTAATTAACAATATGATTTTGTGTTGATTCAGTATAATCATTAATTTTAAAAAAAAATCAAAGAAAAGTGAAAAAGAGTAGTATTTTCTGATTGAGAACAATTATATGAGTAAAATGAAATTACATTTTATATGAATCTAACGACTATTTGTCCTTTTTACAAGATGTTTCTACATTAGATCTTTATACATATCACTATCTGACCGAAGTTGTTAACACAACATCAAGTGAAACCCTAGTGTAAAAAATTGTTTCTTGTCAAGAAGCAAAATAAGAACTTCACCATCCATAACTCAAACAAAAAGACAAATATTTCGAAATCAAACCCTGCATCCATTTTTTTCCATTAAAACTGTCTAATTAAATTCAGACTTTTGATTTAATGTTGATTCAGTATAAAGACTCAGTTTCCATACAGATCAATGGTAATTGAACAGTACAAGTTTTATTATGGTGTGTTTTATTTTGAGTAGTCAGGTCAGGTCGAGGCCATGTGTTGTTAGTTTTTGTATTCGTTTGTCTATTTGCTCTGAGTAGTTAGGTTAAGTCCAGACCATGTGTTGTGTGTTGTTATATTTGTTTGTATATTTACTCTGAGTAGTCAGGTCAGGTCCAGACCATGTGTTGTGTGTTGTTATATTTGTTTGTCTATTTTATCTGAGTAGTAAGGTCCAGACAATGTGCTATAGGCAGTTGTACTTGTTTATTTACTATAAGTAGTCAGGTCCCGACCATGTGTTGTTAGTTTTTGTATTCGTTTGTCTATTTTCTCTGAGTAGTTAGGTCAAGTCCAGACCATGTGTTGTGTGTTGTTATATTTGTTTGTATATTTACTCTGAGTAGTCAGGTCAGGTCCAGACCATGTGTTGTGTGTTGTTATAGTTGTTTGTCTATTTACACTGAGTGGTCAGGTCCAGAGCATGTGTTGTGTGTTGTTATATTTGTCTGTCTATTTTCTCTGAGTAGTCAGGTCCAGACTTTGTGTTGTTAGTTTTTGTATTCGTTTGTCTATTTGCTCTGAGTAGTTAGGTCAGGTCCAGACCGTGTGGTGTGTGTTGTTATATTTGTTTGTCTATTTACTCTCAGTAATCCGTTCCAGACCATGTGTTGAGTGTTGTTATATTTGTTTGTCTATTTACTCTGAGTGGTCAGCTCTAGAGCATGTGTTGTGTGTTGTTATATTTGTTTGTCTATTTTCTCCGAGTAGTAAGGTCCAGACCATGTGTTTTGTGTTGTTATATTTGTTTGTCTATTTACTCTGGGTAATCAGGTCCAGACAATGTGCTATAGGCAGTTGTACTTGTTTATTTACTATGAGTAGTCTGGTCCTGAACATGTGTTGTTAGTTGTTGTATTTGTGTGTCTATTTGCTCTGAGTAGTCAGGTCCAGAACATGTGTTGTTAGTTGTTGTATTCGTTTGTCTATTTGCTCTGAGTAGTTAGGTCAGGTCCAGACCATGTGATGTGTGTTATTATATTTGTTTGTCTATTTACTCTGAGTAGTCAGATCCAGACCATGTGTTGTGTGCTGTTATATTTGTTTGTCTATTTACTCTGAGTAGTCACGTCCAGACAATGTGTTGTTAGTTGTTGTATTTGTTTGTCCATTTGCTCTGAGTAGTCAGGTCCAGACCATGTGTTGTAAGTTGTTGTTTTCGTTTGTCTATTTACCCTGAGTAGTCAGTTCCAGACAATGTGCTGTTAGCTGTTGTACTTGTTTATTTACTATGAGTAGTCAGGTCCAGACCATGTGTTGTCAGTTGTTGTATTTGTGTGTCTACTTGCTCTCAGCAGTCCGGTCCAGACCATTTGTTGAGTGTTGTTATATTTGTTTGTCTATTTACTCTGAGTAATCATGTCCAGACAATGTGCTGTAGGCAGTTGTACTTGTTTATTTACTATGAGTAGTCAGGTCCCGACCATGTGTTGTTAGTTGTTGTATTTGTATGTCTATTTGCTCTGAGTAGTCAGCTCCAGACCATGTGTTGTTAGTTGTTATATTCGTTTGTCTATTTGCTCTGAGTAGTCAGGTCCAGACCATGTGTTGTAAGTTGTTGTATTCGTTTGTCTATTTGCTCTGAGTAGTTAGGTCAGGTCCCGACCATGTGTTGTTAGTTTTTGTATTCGTTTGTCTATTTTCTCTGAGTAGTTAGGTCAAGTCCAGACCATGTGTTGTGTGTTGTTATATTTGTTTGTATATTTACTCTGAGTAGTCAGGTCAGGTCCAGACCATGTGTTGTGTGTTGTTATAGTTGTTTGTCTATTTACACTGAGTGGTCAGGTCCAGAGCATGTGTTGTGTGTTGTTATATTTGTCTGTCTATTTTCTCTTAGTAGTCAGGTCCAGACTTTGTGTTGTTAGTTTTTGTATTCGTTTGTCTATTTGCTCTGAGTAGTTAGGTCAGGTCCAGACCGTGTGGTGTGTGTTGTTATATTTGTTTGTCTATTTACTCTGAGTAGTTAGGTCCAGACCATGTGTTGTGTGTTGTTATATTTGTTTGTCTATTTACTCTGAGTAATCAGGTCCAGAAAATGTGCTGTAGGCAGTTGTACTTGTTTATTTACTATGAGTAGTCAGGTCCTGACCATGTGTTGTTAGTTGATATATTCGTTTGTCTATTTGCTCTGAGTAGTCAGGTCCAGACCATGTGCTGTAAGTTGTATTCGTTTGTCTATTTGCTCTGAGTAGATAGGTCAGGTCCAGACCATGTGTTGTGTGTTGTTATATTTGTTTGTCTATTTACTCTGAGTAATTAGGTCCAGACCATGTGTTGTGTGTTGTTATATTTGTTTGTCTATTTACTCTGAGTAATCAGGTCCAGACAATGTGCTGTAGGCAGTTGTACTTGTTTATTTACTATGAGTAGTCAGGTCCTGACCATGTGTTGTTAGTTGTTGCATTTGTGTGTCTATTTGTTCTGAGTAGTCAGGTCCAGACCATGTGTTGTTAGTTGTTGTATTCGTTTGTCTATTTGCTCTGAGTAGTCAGGTCCAGACCATGTGTTGTAAGTTGTTGTATTCGTTTGCAATTTGCTCTGAGTAGTTAGGTCAGGTCCAGACCATGTGTTGTGTGTTGTTATATTTGTTTGTCTATTTACTCTGAGTAGTCAGGTCCAGACCATGTGTTGTTAGTTGTTGTATTCGTTTGTCTATTTACCCTGAGTAGTCAGTTCCAGACAATGTGCTGTTAGTTTTTGTACTTGTTTATTTACTATGAGTAGTCAGGTCCAGACCCTGAATTGTCAGTTGTTGTATTTGTGTGTCTACTTGCTCTCAGTAGTCCGGTCCAGACCATATGTTGAGTGTTGTTATATTTGTTTGTCTATTTACTCTGAGTAATCAGGTCCAGACAATGTGCTGTAGGCAGTTGTACTTGTTTATTTACTATGAGTAGTCAGGTCCCGACCATGTGTTGTTAGTTGTTGTATTTGTATGTCTATTTGCTCTGAGTAGTCAGGTCCAGACCATGTGTTGTTAGTTGTTATATTCGTTTGTCTATTTGCTCTGAGTAAACAGGTCCAGACCATGTGTTGTAAGTTGTTGTATTCGTTTGTCTATTTGCTCTGAGTAGTTAGGTCAGGTCCAGACTATGTGTTGCGTGTTGTTATATTTGTTTGTCTATTTACTCTGAGTAGTTAAGAGTTAAGTCCAGACCATGTGTTGTGTGTTGTTATATTTGTTTGTCTATTTACTCTGAGTAATCAGGTCCAGACAATGTGCTGAAGGCAGTTGTACTTGTTTATTTACTATGAGTAGTCAGGTCCCGACCATGTGTTGTTAGTTGTTGTATTTGTATGTCTTTTTGCTCTGAGTAGTCAGGTCCAAACCATGTGTTGTTAGTTGTTAAATTCGTTTGTCTATTTGCTCTGAGTAGTAAGGTCCAGACCATGTGTTGTAAATTGTTGTATTCGTTTGTCTATTTGCTCTGAGTAGTTAGGTCAGGTCTAGACCATGTGTTATGTGTTGTTATATTTGTTTGTCTATTTACACTGAGTAGTTAGGTCCAGAACATGTGTTGTGTGTTGTTTTATTTCTTTGTCTATTTACTCTGAGTAGTCAGGTCCAGACAATGTGCTGTAGGCAGTTGTACTTGTTTATTTACTATGAGTAGTCAGGTCCCGACCATGTGTTGTTAGTTGTTGTATTTGTATGTCTTTTTGCTCTGAGTAGTCAGGTCCAAACCATGTGTTGTTAGTTGTTAAATTCGTTTGTCTATTTGCTCTGAGTAGTAAGGTCCAGACCATGTGTTGTAAATTGTTGTATTCGTTTGTCTATTTGCTCTGAGTAGTTAGGTCAGGTCCAGACCATGTGTTATGTGTTGTTATATTTGTTTGTCTTTTTGCTCTGAGTAGTTAGGTCCAGACCATGTGTTGTGTGTTGTTTTTTTGTTTGTCTATTTGCTCTGAGTAGTCAGGTCCAGACCATGTGTTGTTAGTTTTTGTATTTGTGTGTCTATTTGCTCTGAGTAGTCAGGTCCAGACCATGTGTTGTTAGTTGTTGTATTCGTTTGTCTATTTGCTCTGAGTAGTCAGGTTCAGACCATGTGTTGTAAGTTGTTGTATTCGTTTGTCTATTTGCTCTGAGTAGTCAGGTCCAGACCATTTGTTGTTAGTTGTTGTATTCGTTTGTCTATTTGCTCTGAGTAGTCAGGTTCAGACCATGTGTTGTAAGTTGTTGTATTCGTTTGTCTATTTGCTCTGAGTAGTTTGGTCAGGTCCAGACCATGTGTTGAGTGTTGTTATATTTGTTTGTCTATTTACTCTGAGTAATCATGTCCAGACAATGTGCTGTAGGCAGTTGTACTTGTTTATTTACTATGAGTAGTCAGGTCCCGACCATGTGTTGTTAGTTGTTGTATTTGTATGTCTTTTTGCTCTGAGTAGTTAGGTCCAGACCATGTGTTGTGTGTTGTTTTATTTGTTTGTCTATTTGCTCTGAGTAGTCAGGTCCAGACCATGTGTTGTTAGTTTTTGTATTTGTGTTTCTATTTGCTCTGAGTAGTCAGGTCCAGACCATGTGTTGTTAGTTGTTGTATTCGTTTGTCTATTTGCTCTGAGTAGTCAGGTTCAGACCATGTGTTGTTAGTTGTTGTATTTGTATGTCTTTTTGCTCTGAGTAGTCAGGTCCAAACCATGTGTTGTTAGTTGTTAAATTCGTTTGTCTATTTGCTCTGAGTAGTAAGGTCCAGACCATGTGTTGTAAATTGTTGTATTCGTTTGTCTATTTGCTCTGAGTAGTTAGGTCAGGTCCAGACCATGTGTTATGTGTTGTTATATTTGTTTGTCTTTTTGCTCTGAGTAGTTAGGTCCAGACCATGTGTTGTGTGTTGTTTTTTTGTTTGTCTATTTGCTCTGAGTAGTCAGGTCCAGACCATGTGTTGTTAGTTTTTGTATTTGTGTGTCTATTTGCTCTGAGTAGTCAGGTCCAGACCATGTGTTGTTAGTTGTTGTATTCGTTTGTCTATTTGCTCTGAGTAGTCAGGTTCAGACCATGTGTTGTAAGTTGTTGTATTCGTTTGTCTATTTGCTCTGAGTAGTCAGGTCCAGACCATTTGTTGTTAGTTGTTGTATTCGTTTGTCTATTTGCTCTGAGTAGTCAGGTTCAGACCATGTGTTGTAAGTTGTTGTATTCGTTTGTCTATTTGCTCTGAGTAGTTTGGTCAGGTCCAGACCATGTGTTGAGTGTTGTTATATTTGTTTGTCTATTTACTCTGAGTAATCATGTCCAGACAATGTGCTGTAGGCAGTTGTACTTGTTTATTTACTATGAGTAGTCAGGTCCCGACCATGTGTTGTTAGTTGTTGTATTTGTATGTCTTTTTGCTCTGAGTAGTTAGGTCCAGACCATGTGTTGTGTGTTGTTTTATTTGTTTGTCTATTTGCTCTGAGTAGTCAGGTCCAGACCATGTGTTGTTAGTTTTTGTATTTGTGTTTCTATTTGCTCTGAGTAGTCAGGTCCAGACCATGTGTTGTTAGTTGTTGTATTCGTTTGTCTATTTGCTCTGAGTAGTCAGGTTCAGACCATGTGTTGTAAGTTGTTGTATTCGTTTGTCTATTTGCTCTGAGTAGTCAGGTCCAGACCATGTGTTGTTAGTTGTTGTATTCGTTTGTCTATTTGCTCTGAGTAGTCAGGTTCAGACCATGTGTTGTAAGTTGTTGTATTCGTTTGTCTATTTGATCTTAGTAGTTTGGTCAGGTCCAGACCATGTGTTGTGTGTTGTTATATTTGTTTGTCTATTTACTCTGAGTAGTTAGGTCCAGACCATGTGTTGTGTGTTGTTATATTTGTGTGTCTATTTACTCTAAGTAATCAGGTCCAGACAATGTGCTGTAGGCAGTTGTACTTGTTTATTTACTATGAGTAGTCAGGTCCTGACCATGTGTTGTTAGTTGTTGTATTTGTGTTTCTATTTGCTCTGAGTAGTCAGGTCCAGACCATGTGTTGTTAGTTGTTGTATTCGTTTGTCTATTTGCTCTGAGTAGTCAGGTCCAGACCATGTGTTGTAAGTTGTTATATTTGTTTGTCTATTTTATCTGAGTAGTAAGGTCCAGACAATGTGCTATAGGCAGTTGTACTTGTTTATTTACTATAAGTAGTCAGGTCCCGACCATGTGTTGTTAGTTTTTGTATTCGTTTGTCTATTTTCTCTGAGTAGTTAGGTCAAGTCCAGACCATGTGTTGTGTGTTGTTATATTTGTTTGTATATTTACTCTGAGTAGTCAGGTCAGGTCCAGACCATGTGTTGTGTGTTGTTATATTTGTTTGTCTATTTTATCTGAGTAGTAAGGTCCAGACAATGTGCTATAGGCAGTTGTACTTGTTTATTTACTATAAGTAGTCAGGTCCCGACCATGTGTTGTTAGTTTTTGTATTCGTTTGTCTATTTTCTCTGAGTAGTTAGGTCAAGTCCAGACCATGTGTTGTGTGTTGTTATATTTGTTTGTATATTTACTCTGAGTAGTCAGGTCAGGTCCAGACCATGTGTTGTGTGTTGTTATAGTTGTTTGTCTATTTACACTGAGTGGTCAGGTCCAGAGCATGTGTTGTGTGTTGTTATATTTGTCTGTCTATTTTCTCTGAGTAGTCAGGTCCAGACTTTGTGTTGTTAGTTTTTGTATTCGTTTGTCTATTTGCTCTGAGTAGTTAGGTCAGGTCCAGACCGTGTGGTGTGTGTTGTTATATTTGTTTGTCTATTTACTCTCAGTAGTCCGTTCCAGACCATGTGTTGAGTGTTGTTATATTTGTTTGTCTATTTACTCTGAGTGGTCAGCTCTAGAGCATGTGTTGTGTGTTGTTATATTTGTTTGTCTATTTACTCTGGGTAATCAGGTCCAGACAATGTGCTATAGGCAGTTGTACTTGTTTATTTACTATGAGTAGTCTGGTCCTGAACATGTGTTGTTAGTTGTTGTATTTGTGTGTCTATTTGCTCTGAGTAGTCAGGTCCAGAACATGTGTTGTTAGTTGTTGTATTCGTTTGTCTATTTGCTCTGAGTAGTTAGGTCAGGTCCAGACCATGTGATGTGTGTTATTATATTTGTTTGTCTATTTACTCTGAGAAGCCAGATCCAGACCATGTGTTGTGTGCTGTTATATTTGTTTGTCTATTTACTCTGAGTAGTCACGTCCAGACAATGTGTTGTTAGTTGTTGTATTTGTTTGTCCATTTGCTCTGAGTAGTCAGGTCCAGACCATGTGTTGTAAGTTGTTGTTTTCGTTTGTCTATTTACCCTGAGTAGTCAGTTCCAGACAATGTGCTGTTAGCTGTTGTACTTGTTTATTTACTATGAGTAGTCAGGTCCAGACCATGTGTTGTCAGTTGTTGTATTTGTGTGTCTACTTGCTCTCAGCAGTCCGGTCCAGACCATTTGTTGAGTGTTGTTATATTTGTTTGTCTATTTACTCTGAGTAATCATGTCCAGACAATGTGCTGTAGGCAGTTGTACTTGTTTATTTACTATGAGTAGTCAGGTCCCGACCATGTGTTGTTAGTTGTTGTATTTGTATGTCTATTTGCTCTGAGTAGTCAGCTCCAGACCATGTGTTGTTAGTTGTTATATTCGTTTGTCTATTTGCTCTGAGTAGTCAGGTTCAGACCATGTGTTGTAAGTTGTTGTATTCGTTTGTCTATTTGCTCTGAGTAGTTAGGTCAGGTCCCGACCATGTGTTGTTAGTTTTTGTATTCGTTTGTCTATTTTCTCTGAGTAGTTAGGTCAAGTCCAGACCATGTGTTGTGTGTTGTTATATTTGTTTGTATATTTACTCTGAGTAGTCAGGTCAGGTCCAGACCATGTGTTGTGTGTTGTTATAGTTGTTTGTCTATTTACACTGAGTGGTCAGGTCCAGAGCATGTGTTGTGTGTTGTTATATTTGTCTGTCTATTTTCTCTGAGTAGTCAGGTCCAGACTTTGTGTTGTTAGTTTTTGTATTCGTTTGTCTATTTGCTCTGAGTAGTTAGGTCAGGTCCAGACCGTGTGGTGTGTGTTGTTATATTTGTTTGTCTATTTACTCTGAGTAGTTAGGTCCAGACCATGTGTTGTGTGTTGTTATATTTGTTTGTCTATTTACTCTGAGTAATCAGGTCCAGAAAATGTGCTGTAGGCAGTTGTACTTGTTTATTTACTATGAGTAGTCAGGTCCTGACCATGTGTTGTTAGTTGATATATTCGTTTGTCTATTTGCTCTGAGTAGTCAGGTCCAGACCATGTGCTGTAAGTTGTATTCGTTTGTCTATTTGCTCTGAGTAGATAGGTCAGGTCCAGACCATGTGTTGTGTGTTGTTATATTTGTTTGTCTATTTACTCTGAGTAATTAGGTCCAGACCATGTGTTGTGTGTTGTTATATTTGTTTGTCTATTTACTCTGAGTAATCAGGTCCAGACAATGTGCTGTAGGCAGTTGTACTTGTTTATTTACTATGAGTAGTCAGGTCCTGACCATGTGTTGTTAGTTGTTGCATTTGTGTGTCTATTTGTTCTGAGTAGTCAGGTCCAGACCATGTGTTGTTAGTTGTTGTATTCGTTTGTCTATTTGCTCTGAGTAGTCAGGTCCAGACCATGTGTTGTAAGTTGTTGTATTCGTTTGCAATTTGCTCTGAGTAGTTAGGTCAGGTCCAGACCATGTGTTGTGTGTTGTTATATTTGTTTGTCTATTTACTCTGAGTAGTCAGGTCCAGACCATGTGTTGTTAGTTGTTGTATTCGTTTGTCTATTTACCCTGAGTAGTCAGTTCCAGACAATGTGCTGTTAGTTTTTGTACTTGTTTATTTACTATGAGTAGTCAGGTCCAGACCCTGAATTGTCAGTTGTTGTATTTGTGTGTCTACTTGCTCTCAGTAGTCCGGTCCAGACCATATCTTGAGTGTTGTTATATTTGTTTGTCTATTTACTCTGAGTAATCAGGTCCAGACAATGTGCTGTAGGCAGTTGTACTTGTTTATTTACTATGAGTAGTCAGGTCCCGACCATGTGTTGTTAGTTGTTGTATTTGTATGTCTATTTGCTCTGAGTAGTCAGGTCCAGACCATGTGTTGTTAGTTGTTATATTCGTTTGTCTATTTGCTCTGAGTAAACAGGTCCAGACCAAGTGTTGTAAGTTGTTGTATTCGTTTGTCTATTTGCTCTGAGTAGTTAGGTCAGGTCCAGACTATGTGTTGCGTGTTGTTATATTTGTTTGTCTATTTACTCTGAGTAGTTAAGAGTTAAGTCCAGACCATGTGTTGTGTGTTGTTATATTTGTTTGTCTATTTACTCTGAGTAATCAGGTCCAGACAATGTGCTGAAGGCAGTTGTACTTGTTTATTTACTATGAGTAGTCAGGTCCCGACCATGTGTTGTTAGTTGTTGTATTTGTATGTCTTTTTGCTCTGAGTAGTCAGGTCCAAACCATGTGTTGTTAGTTGTTAAATTCGTTTGTCTATTTGCTCTGAGTAGTAAGGTCCAGACCATGTGTTGTAAATTGTTGTATTCGTTTGTCTATTTGCTCTGAGTAGTTAGGTCAGGTCTAGACCATGTGTTATGTGTTGTTATATTTGTTTGTCTATTTACACTGAGTAGTTAGGTCCAGACCATGTGTTGTGTGTTGTTTTATTTCTTTGTCTATTTACTCTGAGTAGTCAGGTCCAAACCATGTGTTGTTAGTTGTTAAATTCGTTTGTCTATTTGCTCTGAGTAGTAAGGTCCAGACCATGTGTTGTAAATTGTTGTATTCGTTTGTCTATTTGCTCTGAGTAGTTAGGTCAGGTCCAGACCATGTGTTATGTGTTGTTATATTTGTTTGTCTTTTTGCTCTGAGTAGTTAGGTCCAGACCATGTGTTGTGTGTTGTTTTTTTGTTTGTCTATTTGCTCTGAGTAGTCAGGTCCAGACCATGTGTTGTTAGTTTTTGTATTTGTGTGTCTATTTGCTCTGAGTAGTCAGGTCCAGACCATGTGTTGTTAGTTGTTGTATTCGTTTGTCTATTTGCTCTGAGTAGTCAGGTTCAGACCATGTGTTGTAAGTTGTTGTATTCGTTTGTCTATTTGCTCTGAGTAGTCAGGTCCAGACCATTTGTTGTTAGTTGTTGTATTCGTTTGTCTATCTGCTCTGAGTAGTCAGGTTCAGACCATGTGTTGTAAGTTGTTGTATTCGTTTGTCTATTTGCTCTGAGTAGTTTGGTCAGGTCCAGACCATGTGTTGAGTGTTGTTATATTTGTTTGTCTATTTACTCTGAGTAATCATGTCCAGACAATGTGCTGTAGGCAGTTGTACTTGTTTATTTACTATGAGTAGTCAGGTCCCGACCATGTGTTGTTAGTTGTTGTATTTGTATGTCTTTTTGCTCTGAGTAGTTAGGTCCAGACCATGTGTTGTGTGTTGTTTTATTTGTTTGTCTATTTGCTCTGAGTAGTCAGGTCCAGACCATGTGTTGTTAGTTTTTGTATTTGTGTTTCTATTTGCTCTGAGTAGTCAGGTCCAGACCATGTGTTGTTAGTTGTTGTATTCGTTTGTCTATTTGCTCTGAGTAGTCAGGTTCAGACCATGTGTTGTAAGTTGTTGTATTCGTTTGTCTATTTGCTCTGAGTAGTCAGGTCCAGACCATGTGTTGTTAGTTGTTGTATTCGTTTGTCTATTTGCTCTGAGTAGTCAGGTTCAGACCATGTGTTGTAAGTTGTTGTATTCGTTTGTCTATTTGATCTTAGTAGTTTGGTCAGGTCCAGACCATGTGTTGTGTGTTGTTATATTTGTTTGTCTATTTACTCTGAGTAGTTAGGTCCAGACCATGTGTTGTGTGTTGTTATATTTGTGTGTCTATTTACTCTAAGTAATCAGGTCCAGACAATGTGCTGTAGGCAGTTGTACTTGTTTATTTACTATGAGTAGTCAGGTCCTGACCATGTGTTGTTAGTTGTTGTATTTGTGTGTCTATTTGCTCTGAGAAGTCAGGTCCAGACCATGTGTTGTTAGTTGTTGTATTCGTTTGTCTATTTGCTCTGAGTAGTCAGGTCCAGACCATGTGTTGTAAGTTGTTATATTTGTTTGTCTATTTACTCTGAGTAGTCAGGTCCAGACCATGTGTTGTAAGTTGTTGTATTCGTTTGTCTATTTACCCTGAGTAGTCAGTTCTTGACAATGTGCTGTTAGTTGTTGTACTTGTTTATTTACTATGAGTAGTCAAGTCCAGACCATGTGTTGTCAGTTGTTGTATTTGTGTGTCTACTTGCTCTCAGTAGTCCGGTCCAGACCATGTGTTGAGTGTTGTTATATTTGTTTGTCTATTTACTCTGAGTAATCATGTCCAGACAATGTGCTGTAGGCAGTTGTACATGTTTATTTACTATGAGTAGTCAGGTCCCGACCATGTGTTGTTAGTTGTTGTATTTGTATGTCTATTTGCTCTGAGTAGTCAGATCCAGACCATGTGTTGTTAGTTGTTATATTCGTTTGTCTATTTGCTCTAAGTAGTCAGGTCCAGACCATGTATTGTAAGTTGTTGTATTCGTTTGTCTATTTGCTCTGAGTAATTAGGTCAGGTCCATACCATGTGTTGTGTGTTGTTATATTTGTATGTCTATTTACTCTGAGTAATCAGGTCCAGACAATGTGCTGTAGGCAGTTGTACTTGTTTAATTACTATGAGTAGTCAGGTCCTGACCATGTGTTGTTAGTTGTTGCATTTGTGTGTCTACTTGCTCTCAGTAGTCCGGTCCAGACCATGTGTTGAGTGTTGTTATATTTGTTTGTCTATTTACTCTGAGTAATCAGGTCCAGACAATGTGCTGTAGGCAGTTGTACTTGTTTAATTACTATGAGTAGTCAGGTCCTGACCATGTGTTGTTAGTTGTTGCATTTGTGTGTCTATTTGCTCTGAGTAGTCAGGTCCAGACCATGTGTTGTTAGTTGTTGTATTCGTTTGTCTATTTGCTCTGAGTAGTTAGGTCAGGTCAAGACCATGTGTTGTGTGTTGTTATATTTGTTTGTCTATTTACTCTGAGTAGTCAGGTCCAGACCATGTGTTGTTAGTTGTTGTATTCGTTTGTCTATTTACCCTGAGTAGTCAGTTCCAGACAATGTGCTGTTAGTTTTTGTACTTGTTTATTTACTATGAGTAGTCAGGTCCAGACCATGTGTTGTCAGTTGTTGTATTTGTGTGTCTACTTGCTTTCAGTAGTCCGGTCCAGACCATATGTTGAGTGTTGTTATATTTGTTTGTCTATTTACTCTGAGTAATCAGGTCCAGACAATGTGCTGTAGGCTGTTGTACTTGTTTATTCACTATGAGTAGTCAGGTCCCGACCATGTGTTGTTAGTTGTTGTATTTGTGTGTCTATTTGCTCTGAGTAGTCAGGTCCAGACCATGTGTTGTTAGTTGTTATATTCGTTTGTCTATTTGCTCTGAGTAAACAGGTCCAGACCATGTGTTGTAAGTTGTTGTATTCGTTTGTCTATTTGCTCTGAGTAGTTAGGTCAGGTCCAGACCATGTGTTGTTAGTTGTTGTATTTATGTGTCTATTTGCTCTGAGTAGTCAGGTCCAGACCATGTGTTGTTAGTTGTTGTATTCGTTTGTCTATTTGCTCTGAGTAGTCAGATTCAGACCATGTGTTGTAAGTTGTTGTATTCGTTTGTCTATTTGCTCTGAGTAGTTAGGTCAGGTCCAGACCATGTGTTGTTAGTTGTTGTATTTGTGTGTCTATTTGCTCTGAGTAGTCAGGTCCAGACCATGTGTTGTTAGTTGTTGTATTCGTTTGTCTATTTGCTCTGAGTAGTCAGGTCCAGACCATGTGTTGTTAGTTGTTGCATTTGTGTGTCTACTTGCTCTCAGTAGTCCGGTCCAGACCATGTGTTGAGTGTTGTTATATTTGTTTGTCTATTTACTCTGAGTAATCAGGTCCAGACAATGTGCTGTAGGCAGTTGTACTTGTTTAATTACTATGAGTAGTCAGGTCCTGACCATGTGTTGTTAGTTGTTGCATTTGTGTGTCTATTTGCTCTGAGTAGTCAGGTCCAGACCATGTGTTGTTAGTTGTTGTATTCGTTTGTCTATTTGCTCTGAGTAGTTAGGTCAGGTCAAGACCATGTGTTGTGTGTTGTTATATTTGTTTGTCTATTTACTCTGAGTAGTCAGGTCCAGACCATGTGTTGTTAGTTGTTGTATTCGTTTGTCTATTTACCCTGAGTAGTCAGTTCCAGACAATGTGCTGTTAGTTTTTGTACTTGTTTATTTACTATGAGTAGTCAGGTCCAGACCATGTGTTGTCAGTTGTTGTATTTGTGTGTCTACTTGCTTTCAGTAGTCCGGTCCAGACCATATGTTGAGTGTTGTTATATTTGTTTGTCTATTTACTCTGAGTAATCAGGTCCAGACAATGTGCTGTAGGCTGTTGTACTTGTTTATTCACTATGAGTAGTCAGGTCCCGACCATGTGTTGTTAGTTGTTGTATTTGTGTGTCTATTTGCTCTGAGTAGTCAGGTCCAGACCATGTGTTGTTAGTTGTTATATTCGTTTGTCTATTTGCTCTGAGTAAACAGGTCCAGACCATGTGTTGTAAGTTGTTGTATTCGTTTGTCTATTTGCTCTGAGTAGTTAGGTCAGGTCCAGACCATGTGTTGTTAGTTGTTGTATTTATGTGTCTATTTGCTCTGAGTAGTCAGGTCCAGACCATGTGTTGTTAGTTGTTGTATTCGTTTGTCTATTTGCTCTGAGTAGTCAGATTCAGACCATGTGTTGTAAGTTGTTGTATTCGTTTGTCTATTTGCTCTGAGTAGTTAGGTCAGGTCCAGACCATGTGTTGTTAGTTGTTGTATTTGTGTGTCTATTTGCTCTGAGTAGTCAGGTCCAGACCATGTGTTGTTAGTTGTTGTATTCGTTTGTCTATTTGCTCTGAGTAGTCAGGTCCAGACCATGTGTTGTTAGTTGTTATATTCGTTTGTCTATTTGCTCTGAGTAAACAGGTCCAGACCATGTGTTGTAAGTTGTTGTATTCGTTTGTCTATTTGCTCTGAGTAGTTAGGTCAGGTCCAGACAATGTGTTGCGTGTTGTTATATTTGTTTGTCTATTTACTCTGAGTAGTTAAGTCCAGACCATGTGTTGTGTGTTGTTATATTTGTTTGTCTATTTACTCTGAGTAATCAGGTCCAGACAATGTGCTGTAGGCAGTTGTACTTGTTTATTTACTATGAGTAGTCAGGTCCCGACCATGTGTTGTTAGTTGTTGTATTTGTATGTCTATTTGCTCTGAGTAGCCAAGTCCAAACCATGTGTTGTTAGTTATTATATTCGTTTGTCTATTTGCTCTGAGTAGTCAGGTCCAGACCATGTGTTGTAAGTTTTTGTATTCGTTTGTCTATTTGCTCTGAGTAGTTAGGTCAGGTCCAGACCATGTGTTGTTAGTTGTTGTATTTGTGTGTCTATTTGCTCTGAGTAGTCAGGTCCAGACCATGTGTTGTTAGTTGTTGTATTCGTTTGTCTATTTGCTCTGAGTAGTCAGGTTCAGACCATGTGTTGTAAGTTGTTGTTTTCGTTTGTCTATTTGCTCTGAGTAGTTAGGTCAGGTCCAGACCATGTGTTGTTAGTTGTTGTATTTGTGTGTCTATTTGCTCTGAGTAGTCAGGTCCAGACCAGGTGTTGTTAGTTGTTGTATTCGTTTGTCTATTTGCTCTGAGTAGTCAGGTCCAGACCATGTGTTGTAAGTTGTTGTATTCGTTTGTCTATTTGCTCTGAGTAGTTAGGTCAGGTCCAGACCATGTGTTGTGTGTTGTTATATTTGTTTGTCTATTTACTCTGAGTAGTCAGGTCCAGACCATGTGTTGTTAGTTGTTGTATTCGTTTGTCTATTTACCCTGAGTAGTCAGTTCCAGACAATGTGCTGTTTGTTTTTGTACTTGTTTATTTACTATGAGTAGTCAGGTCCCGACCATGTGTTGTCAGTTGTTGTATTTGTGTGTCTACTTGCTCTCAGTAGTCCGGTCCAGACCATATGTTGAGTGTTGTTATATTTGTTTGTCTATTTACTCTGAGTAATCAGGTCCAGACAATGTGCTGTAGGCAGTTGTACTTGTTTATTTACTATGAGTTGTCAGGTCCCGACCATGTGTTGTTAGTTGTTGTATTTGTGTGTCTATTTGCTCTGAGTAGTCAGGTCCAGACCATGTGTTGTTAGTTGTTATATTCGTTTGTCTATTTGCTCTGAGTAAACATGTCCAGACCATGTGTTGTTAGTTGTTTTATTCGTTTGTCTATTTGCTCTGAGTAGTTAGGTCAGGTCCAGACCATGTGTTGTGTGTTGTTATATTTGTTTGTCTATTTACTCTGAGTAGTCAGGTCCAGACAATGTGTTGTTAGTTGTTGTATTCGTTTGTCTATTTACCCTGAGTAGTCAGTTCCAGACAATGTGCTGTTTGTTTTTGTACTTGTTTATTTACTATGAGTAGTCAGGTCCAGACCATGTGTTGTCAGTTGTTGTATTTGTGTGTCTACTTGCTCTCAGTAGTCCGGTCCAGACCATATGTTGAGTGTTGTTATATTTGTTTGTCTATTTACTCTGAGTAATCAGGTCCAGACAATGTGCTGTTGGCAGTTGTACTTATTTATTTACTATGAGTAGTCAGGTCCTGACCATGTGTTGTTAGTTGTTGTATTTGTGTGTCTATTTGCTCTGAGTAGTCAGGTCCAGACCATGTGTTGTTGGTTGTTATATTTGTTTGTCTATTTAATCTGAGTAGTTAGGTCAATACCATGTGTTGTGTGTTGTTATATTTGTTTGTCTATTTACTCTGAGTAGTTAGGTCCAGACCATGTGTTGTGTGTTGTTATATTTGTTTGTCTATTTACTCTCAGTATTCAGGTCCAACCAAGTGTTGTGTGTTGTTATATTTGTTTGTCAATTTACTCTGAGTAGTCAGGTCAGGTCCAGACCATGTGTTGTTTGTTGTTATATTTGTTTGTCTACTTACCCTCAGTATTCAGGTCCAGACCATGTGTTGTGTTGTTATATTTGTCTATTTACTCTGAGTAGCCAGGTCCAGACCATGGTTGTGTGTTGTTATATTTGTTTGTCTATTTACTCTGAGTAATCAGGTCAGGTCCAGGCCATGTATTGTTTGTTGTTATATTTGTTTGTCTATTTACTCTTGAGTAGTCAGGTTAGGTCCAGACCATGTGTTGTTTGTTGTTATATTTGTTATATACTTTGGAAAGTCAGGTCCAGACCATGTGTTGTGTGTTGTTATATTTATTTGTCTATTTACTCTTGTAGTCAGGTCAGGTCCAGACCATGTGTTGTGTGTTGTTATATTTATTTGTCTATTTACTCTTGTAGTCAAGTCAGGTCCAGACCATGTGTTGTGTGTTGTTATATTTGCTTGTCTGTTTACTCGAGAGTAGTCAGGTCAGGTCTAGACCATGTGTTGTTTGTTGTTATATTTGTTTGTCTTTTTACTCTGGAGTAGTCAGGTTCAGACCATGTGTTGTAAGTTGTTACATTTGTTTGTCTATTTACTCTGAGTAGTCAGGTCAAATCCATGCATTGTGTGTTGTTATATTTGTTTGTCTATTTACTCTGAGTAGGTAGGTCCAGACCATGTGTTGTGTGTTGTTGTATTCGTTTGTCTATTTGCTCCGAGTAGTCAGGTTCAGACCATGTGTTGTAAGTTGTTGTATTCGTTTGTCTATTTGCTCTGAGTAGTTAGGTCAGGTCCAAACCATGTGATGTGTGTTGTTATATTTGTTTGTCTATTTACTCTGAGTAGTTAGGTCCAGACCATGTGTTGTGTGCTGTTATATTTGTTTGTCTATTTACTCTGAGTAGTCACCTCCAGACCATGTGTTTTTAGTTGTTGCATTCGTTTGTCTATTTGCTCTGAGTAGTCAGGTTCAGGCCATGTGTTGTAAGTTGTTGTATTCGTTTGTCTATTTGCTCTGAGTAGTTAGGTCAGGTCCAGACCATGTGATGTGTGTTGTTATATTTGTTTGTCTATTTACTCTGAGTAGTTAGGTCCAGACCATGTGTTGTGTGCTGCTATATTTGTTTGTCTATTTACTCTGAGTAGTCACGTCCAGACCATGTGTTGTTAGTTGCTGTATTTGTTTGTCTATTTGCTCTGAGTAGTCAGGTCCAGACCATGTGTTGTAAGTTGTTGTATTCGTTTGTCTATTTACCCTGAGTAGTCAGTTCCAGACAATATGCTGTTAGTTGTTGTACTTGTTTATTTACTATGAGTAGTCAGGTCCAGACCATGTGTTGTCAGTTGTTGTATTTGTGTGTCTACTTGCTCTCAGTAGTCCGGTCCAGACCATGTGTTGAGTGTTGTTATATTTGTTTGTCTATTTACTCTGAGTAATCAGGTCCAGACAATGTGCTGTAGGCAGTTGTACTAGTTTATTTACTATGAGTAGTCAGGTCCCGCCCATGTGTTGTTAGTTGTTGTATTTGTGTGTCTATTTGCTCTGAGTAGTCAGGTCCAGACCATGTGTTGTTTGTTGTTATATTTGTTTGTCTATTTACTCTGAGTGATCAGGTCCAGACAATGTGATGTAGGCAGTTGTACTTGTTTATTTACTATGAGTAGTCAGGTCCCGACCATGTGTTGTTAGTTGTTATATTAGTTTGTCTATTTGCTCTGAGTAGTCAGGTCCAGACCATGTGTTGTGTGTTGTTATATTTGTTTGTCTATTTACTCTGAGTAGTTAGGTCCAGACTATGTGTTGTGTGTTTTTATATTTGTTTGTCTATTTACTCTGAGTAATCAGGTCCAGACAATGTGCTGTAGGCAGCTGTACTTGTTTATTTACTATGAGTAGTCAGGTCCTGACCATGTAATGTAAGCTGTTGTATTTGTGTGTCTATTTGCTCTGAGTAGTCAGGTCAAGACCATGTGTTGTTAGTTGTTGTATTCGTTTGTCTATTTGCTCTGAGTAGTCAGGTCCAGACCATGTGTTGTAAGTTGTTGTATTCGTTTGTCTATTTGCTCTGAGTAGTTAGGTCAGGTCCAGACCATGTGTTGTGTGTTGTTATATTTGTTTGTCTATTTACTCTGAGTAGTCAGGTCCAGACCATGCGTTGTAAGTTGTTGTATTCGTTTGTCTATTTGCTCTGAGTAGTTAGGTCAGGTCCAGACCATGTGCTGTTAGGTTTTGTACTTGTTTATTTACTATGAGTAGTCAGGTTTAGACCATGTGTTGTCAGTTATTGTATTTGTGTGTCTACTTGCTCTCAGTAGTCCGGTCCAGACCATATGTTGAGTGTTGTTATATTTGTTTGTCTATTTACTCAGAGTAATTAGGTCCAGACAATGTGCTGTAGGCAGTTGTACTTGTTTATTTACTATGAGTAGTCAGGTCCCGACCATGTGTTGTTAGTTGTTGTATTTGTGTGTCTATTTGCTCTGAGTAGTCAGGTCCTGACCATGTGTTGTTAGTTGTTATATTCGTTTGTCTATTTGCTCTGAGTAAACAGGTCCAGACCATGTGTTGTAAGTTGTTGTATTCGTTTGTCTATTTGCTCTGAGTAGTTAGGTCAGGTCCAGAACATGTGTTGCGTCTTGTTATATTTGTTTGTCTATTTACACTGAGTAGTTAGGTCCAGACCATGTGTTGTGTGTTGTTTTATTTGTTTGTCTATTTACTCTGAGTAATCAGGTCCAGACAATGTGCTGTAGGCAGTTGTACTTGTTTATTTACTATGAGTAGTCAGGTCCTGACCATGTGTTGTTAGTTGTTGTATTTGTGTGTCTATTTGCTCTGAGTAGTCAGGTCCAGACCATGTGTTGTTAGTTGTTATATTTGTTTGTCTATTTACTCTGATTAGTTAGGTCCAGACCATGTGTTGTATGTTGTTATATTTGTTTGTCTATTTACTCTGAGTAGTTATGTCCAGACCATGTGTTGTGTGTTGTTATATTTGTTTGTCTATTTACTCTCAGTAGTCAGGTCCAACCAAGTGTTGTGTGTTGTTATATTTGTTTGTCAATTTACTCTAAGTAGTCAGGTCAGGTCCAGACCATGTGTTGTTTGTTGTTATATTTGTTTGTCTACTTACCCTCAGTATTCAGGTCCAGACCATGTGTTGTGTTGTTATATTTGTCTATATTTTCTCTGAGTAGCCAGGTCCAGACCATGGGTTGTGTGTTGTTATATTTCTTTGTCTATTTACTCTGAGTAATCAGGTCCAGACAATGTGCTGTAGGCAGCTGTACTTGTTTATTTACTATGAGTAGTCAGGTCCTGACCATGTAATGTTAGCTGTTGTATTTGTGTGTCTATTTGCTCTGAGTAGTCAGGTCAAGACCATGTGTTGTTAGTTGTTGTATTCGTTTGTCTATTTGCTCTGAGTAGTCAGGTCCAGACCATGTGTTGTAAGTTGTTGTATTCGTTTGTCTATTTGCTCTGAGTAGTTAGGTCAGGTCCAGACCATGTGTTGTGTGTTGTTATATTTGTTTGTCTATTTACTCTGAGTAGTCAGGTCCAGACCATGCGTTGTAAGTTGTTGTATTCGTTTGTCTATTTGCTCTGAGTAGTTAGGTCAGGTCCAGACCATGTGCTGTTAGGTTTTGTACTTGTTTATTTACTATGAGTAGTCAGGTTTAGACCATGTGTTGTCAGTTATTGTATTTGTGTGTCTACTTGCTCTCAGTAGTCCGGTCCAGACCATATGTTGAGTGTTGTTATATTTGTTTGTCTATTTACTCAGAGTAATTAGGTCCAGACAATGTGCTGTAGGCAGTTGTACTTGTTTATTTACTATGAGTAGTCAGGTCCCGACCATGTGTTGTTAGTTGTTGTATTTGTGTGTCTATTTGCTCTGAGTAGTCAGGTCCTGACCATGTGTTGTTAGTTGTTATATTCGTTTGTCTATTTGCTCTGAGTAAACAGGTCCAGACCATGTGTTGTAAGTTGTTGTATTCGTTTGTCTATTTGCTCTGAGTAGTTAGGTCAGGTCCAGAACATGTGTTGCGTCTTGTTATATTTGTTTGTCTATTTACACTGAGTAGTTAGGTCCAGACCATGTGTTGTGTGTTGTTTTATTTGTTTGTCTATTTACTCTGAGTAATCAGGTCCAGACAATGTGCTGTAGGCAGTTGTACTTGTTTATTTACTATGAGTAGTCAGGTCCTGACCATGTGTTGTTAGTTGTTGTATTTGTGTGTCTATTTGCTCTGAGTAGTCAGGTCCAGACCATGTGTTGTTAGTTGTTATATTTGTTTGTCTATTTACTCTGATTAGTTAGGTCCAGACCATGTGTTGTATGTTGTTATATTTGTTTGTCTATTTACTCTGAGTAGTTATGTCCAGACCATGTGTTGTGTGTTGTTATATTTGTTTGTCTATTTACTCTCAGTAGTCAGGTCCAACCAAGTGTTGTGTGTTGTTATATTTGTTTGTCAATTTACTCTAAGTAGTCAGGTCAGGTCCAGACCATGTGTTGTTTGTTGTTATATTTGTTTGTCTACTTACCCTCAGTATTCAGGTCCAGACCATGTGTTGTGTTGTTATATTTGTCTATATTTTCTCTGAGTAGCCAGGTCCAGACCATGGGTTGTGTGTTGTTATATTTCTTTGTCTATTTACTCTGAGTAATCAGGTCCAGACAATGTGCTGTAGGCAGCTGTACTTGTTTATTTACTATGAGTAGTCAGGTCCTGACCATGTAATGTTAGCTGTTGTATTTGTGTGTCTATTTGCTCTGAGTAGTCAGGTCAAGACCATGTGTTGTTAGTTGTTGTATTCGTTTGTCTATTTGCTCTGAGTAGTCAGGTCCAGACCATGTGTTGTAAGTTGTTGTATTCGTTTGTCTATTTGCTCTGAGTAGTTAGGTCAGGTCCAGACCATGTGTTGTGTGTTGTTATATTTGTTTGTCTATTTACTCTGAGTAGTCAGGTCCAGACCATGCGTTGTAAGTTGTTGTATTCGTTTGTCTATTTGCTCTGAGTAGTTAGGTCAGGTCCAGACCATGTGCTGTTAGGTTTTGTACTTGTTTATTTACTATGAGTAGTCAGGTTTAGACCATGTGTTGTCAGTTATTGTATTTGTGTGTCTACTTGCTCTCAGTAGTCCGGTCCAGACCATATGTTGAGTGTTGTTATATTTGTTTGTCTATTTACTCTGAGTAATTAGGTCCAGACAATGTGCTGTAGGCAGTTGTACTTGTTTATTTACTATGAGTAGTCAGGTCCCAACCATGTGTTGTTAGTTGTTGTATTTGTGTGTCTATTTGCTCTGAGTAGTCAGGTCCTGACCATGTGTTGTTAGTTGTTACATTTGTTTGTCTATTTACTCTGAGTAGTCAGGTCAAATCCATGCATTGTGTGTTGTTATATTTGTTTGTCTATTTACTCTGAGTAGGTAGGTCCAGACCATGTGTTGTGTGTTGTTGTATTCGTTTGTCTATTTGCTCCGAGTAGTCAGGTTCAGACCATGTGTTGTAAGTTGTTGTATTCGTTTGTCTATTTGCTCTGAGTAGTTTGGTCAGGTCCAAACCATGTGATGTGTGTTGTTATATTTGTTTGTCTATTTACTCTGAGTAGTTAGGTCCAGACCATGTGTTGTGTGCTGTTATATTTGTTTGTCTATTTACTCTGAGTAGTCACCTCCAGACCATGTGTTGTTAGTTGTTGCATTCGTTTGTCTATTTGCTCTGAGTAGTCAGGTTCAGGCCATGTGTTGTAAGTTGTTGTATTCGTTTGTCTATTTGCTCTGAGTAGTTAGGTCAGGTCCAGACAATGTGATGTGTGTTGTTATATTTGTTTGTCTATTTACTCTGAGTAGTTAGGTCCAGACCATGTGTTGTGTGCTGCTATATTTGTTTGTCTATTTACTCTGAGTAGTCACGTCCAGACCATGTGTTGTTAGTTGCTGTATTTGTTTGTCTATTTGCTCTAAGTAGTCAGGTCCAGTCCATGTGTTGTAAGTTGTTGTATTCGTTTGTCTATTTACCCTGAGTAGTCAGTTCCAGACAATATGCTGTTAGTTGTTGTACTTGTTTATTTACTATGAGTAGTCAGGTCCAGACCATGTGTTGTCAGTTGTTGTATTTGTGTGTCTACTTGCTCTCAGTAGTCCGGTCCAGACCATGTGTTGAGTGTTGTTATATTTGTTTGTCTATTTACTCTGAGTAATCAGGTCCAGACAATGTGCTGTAGGCAGTTGTACTAGTTTATTTACTATGAGTAGTCAGGTCCCGACCATGTGTTGTTAGTTGTTGTATTTGTGTGTCTATTTGCTCTGAGTAGTCAGGTCCAGACCATGTGTTGTTTGTTGTTATATTTGTTTGTCTATTTACTCTGAGTGATCAGGTCCAGACAATGTGCTGTAGGCAGTTGTACTTGTTTATTTACTATGAGTAGTCAGGTCCCGACCATGTGTTGTTAGTTGTTATATTAGTTTGTCTATTTGCTCTGAGTAGTCAGGTCCAGACCATGTGTTGTTGTGTTGTTATATTTGTTTGTCTATTTACTCTGAGTAGTTAGGTCCAGACTATGTGTTGTGTGTTTTTATATTTGTTTGTCTATTTACTCTGAGTAATCAGGTCCAGACAATGTGCTGTAGGCAGCTGTACTTGTTTATTTACTATGAGTAGTCAGGTCCTGACCATGTAATGTTAGCTGTTGTATTTGTGTGTCTATTTGCTCTGAGTAGTCAGGTCAAGACCATGTGTTGCTAGTTGTTGTATTCGTTTGTCTATTTGCTCTGAGTAGTCAGGTCCAGACCATGTGTTGTAAGTTGTTGTATTCGTTTGTCTATTTGCTCTGAGTAGTTAGGTCAGGTCCAGACCATGTGTTGTGTGTTGTTATATTTGTTTGTCTATTTACTCTGAGTAGTCAGGTCCAGACCATGCGTTGTAAGTTGTTGTATTCGTTTGTCTATTTGCTCTGAGTAGTTAGGTCAGGTCCAGACCATGTGCTGTTAGGTTTTGTACTTGTTTATTTACTATGAGTAGTCAGGTTTAGACCATGTGTTGTCAGTTATTGTATTTGTGTGTCTACTTGCTCTCAGTAGTCCGGTCCAGACCATATGTTGAGTGTTGTTATATTTGTTTGTCTATTTACTCAGAGTAATTAGGTCCAGACAATGTGCTGTAGGCAGTTGTACTTGTTTATTTACTATGAGTAGTCAGGTCCCGACCATGTTTTGTTAGTTGTTGTATTTGTGTGTCTATTTGCTCTGAGTAGTCAGGTCCTGACCATGTGTTGTTAGTTGTTATATTCGTTTGTCTATTTGCTCTGAGTAAACAGGTCCAGACCATGTGTTGTAAGTTGTTGTATTCGTTTGTCTATTTGCTCTGAGTAGTTGGGTCAGGTCCAGAACATGTGTTGCGTCTTGTTATATTTGTTTGTCTATTTACACTGAGTAGTTAGGTCCAGACCATGTGTTGTGTGTTGTTTTATTTGTTTGTCTATTTACTCTGAGTAATCAGGTCCAGACAATGTGCTGTAGGCAGTTGTACTTGTTTATTTACTATGAGTAGTCAGGTCCTGACCATGTGTTGTTAGTTGTTGTATTTGTGTGTCTATTTGCTCTGAGTAGTCAGGTCCAGACCATGTGTTGTTAGTTGTTATATTTGTTTGTCTATTTACTCTGATTAGTTAGGTCCAGACCATGTGTTGTATGTTGTTATATTTGTTTGTCTATTTACTCTGAGTAGTTATGTCCAGACCATGTGTTGTGTGTTGTTATATTTGTTTGTCTATTTACTCTCAGTAGTCAGGTCCAACCAAGTGTTGTGTGTTGTTATATTTGTTTGTCAATTTACTCTAAGTAGTCAGGTCAGGTCCAGACCATGTGTTGTTTGTTGTTATATTTGTTTGTCTACTTACCCTCAGTATTCAGGTCCAGACCATGTGTTGTGTTGTTATATTTGTCTATATTTTCTCTGAGTAGCCAGGTCCAGACCATGGGTTGTGTGTTGTTATATTTCTTTGTCTATTTACTCTGAGTAATCAGGTCCAGACAATGTGCTGTAGGCAGCTGTACTTGTTTATTTACTATGAGTAGTCAGGTCCTGACCATGTAATGTTAGCTGTTGTATTTGTGTGTCTATTTGCTCTGAGTAGTCAGGTCAAGACCATGTGTTGTTAGTTGTTGTATTCGTTTGTCTATTTGCTCTGAGTAGTCAGGTCCAGACCAGGTGTTGTAAGTTGTTGTATTCGTTTGTCTATTTGCTCTGAGTAGTTAGGTCAGGTCCAGACCATGTGTTGTGTGTTGTTATATTTGTTTGTCTATTTACCCTGAGTAGTCAGGTCCAGACCATGAGTTGTAAGTTGTTGTATTCGTTTGTCTATTTGCTCTGAGTAGTTAGGTCAGGTCCAGACCATGTGCTGTTAGGTTTTGTACTTGTTTATTTACTATGAGTAGTCAGGTTTAGACCATGTGTTGTCAGTTATTGTATTTGTGTGTCTACTTGCTCTCAGTAGCTATATAGTCCGGTCCAGACCATATGTTGAGTGTTGTTATATTTGTTTGTCTATTTACTCTGAGTAATTAGGTCCAGACAATGTGCTGTAGGCAGTTGTACTTGTTTATTTACTATGAGTAGTCAGGTCCCGACCATGTGTTGTTAGTTGTTGTATTTGTGTGTCTATTTGCTCTGAGTAGTCAGGTCCTGACCATGTGTTGTTAGTTGTTATATTCGTTTGTCTATTTGCTCTGAGTAAACAGGTCCAGACCATGTGTTGTAAGTTGTTGTATTCGTTTGTCTATTTGCTCTGAGTAGTTAGGTCAGGTCCAGAACATGTGTTGCGTCTTGTTATATTTGTTTGTCTATTTACTCTGAGTAGTTAGGTCCAGACCATGTGTTGTGTGTTCTTATATTTGTTTGTCTATTTACTCTGAGTAATCAGGTCCAGGCAATGTGCTGTAGGCAGTTGTACTTGTTTATTTACTATGAGTAGTCAGGTCCTGACCATGTGTTGTTAGTTGTTGTATTTGTGTGTCTATTTGCTCTGAGTAGTCAGGTCCAGACCATGTGTTGTTAGTTGTTATATTTGTTTGTCTATTTACTCTGATTAGTTAGGTCCAGACCATGTGTTGTATGTTGTTATATTTGTTTGTCTATTTACTCTGAGTAGTTATGTCCAGACCATGTGTTGTGTGTTGTTATATTTGTTTGTCTATTTACTCTCAGTAGTCAGGTCCAACCAAGTGTTGTGTGTTGTTATATTTGTTTGTCAATTTACTCTAAGTAGTCAGGTCAGGTCCAGACCATGTGTTGTTTGTTGTTATATTTGTTTGTCTACTTACCCTCAGTATTCAGGTCCAGACCATGTGTTGTGTTGTTATATTTGTCTATATTTTCTCTGAGTAGCCAGGTCCAGACCATGGGTTGTGTGTTGTTATATTTCTTTGTCTATTTACTCTGAGTAATCAGGTCAGGTCCAGGCCATGTATTGTTTGTTGTTATATTTGTTTGTCTATTTACTCTTGAGTAGCCAGGTCCAGACCATGTGTTGTGTGTTGTTATATTTGTTTGTCTATTACTCTGAGTAGTCAGGTCAAGTCCATGTATTGTGTGTTGTTATATTTGTTTGTCTATTTACTCTGAGTAGTCAGGTCAAGTCCATGTATTGTGTGTTGTTATATTTGTTTGTCTATTTACTCTGAGTAGTCAGGTCAAGTCCATGTGTTGTTTGTTGTTATATTTGTTTGTCTATGACTCTTAGTAGTCAGGTCCAGACCATGTGTTGTTATTTGTAGTATTTGTATGTCTATTTACTCTCAGTAGTCAGGTCCAGACCATATGTTGTTGTTGTATTTGTATGTCTATTTACTATGAGTAGTCAGGTCCAGACCATGTGTTGTTAGTTGTTGTATTTGTATGTCTATTTACTCTCAGTAGTCAGGTCCAGACCATGTGTTGTTAGTTGTTGTATTTGTATGTCTATTTACCCTGAGTAGTCAGGTCCAGACCATGTGTTGTTTGTTGTTGAATTTGTATGTCTATTTACTCTGAGTAGTCAGGTCCAGACCATGTGTTGTTAGTTGTTGTATTTGTATGTCTATTTTCTCTGAGTAGTCAGGTCCAGACCATGTGTTGTTAGTTGTTGTATTTGTATGTCTATTTACTATGAGTAGTCAGGTCCAGACCATGTGTTGTTAGTTGTTGTATTTGTATGTCTACTGTGGATTCATTTATTTTCGTGAGTATCAATTTTTAGTGGATAGAGAAAAAAAGACGTTTCGTGGTATACGTAAATTTGTGGATCGCTGATTTCAACAACAAAAATCAGATACGTAATTCGATGATTTCTTTTTGATTTAGGAGATCATATAACCAACCTCCTTGGTTTGATCAATAATAAAACAAACAAAAAAGAAGGAATTCATTAAAAAAGTTTTGAATTGTCAAAATCCTCGCTTGGTCATTTTAGGTTAAAGTGTTCATTAAAAACTTCTATTACAATAATGGACAAAGATAACTAATTATTTGTTTGTTTTACAATTTATAAATGCTTGTCGGGATTCTATAAGGCAATCAAAGTTTTATGATTGAAAGCTCATTTCCCTAATCACGATATAATAAACAGACATATAAGTAAAAGGTGTGAAAATAAATGTACCTGTCATAAACAATATTACCTACGGGCAATATCCCCGTACTTAATCCTATTGATTTTTAATTACTAGTAAACCAAACTTGCAGTTATTTTCCATGAACAGTTTTAATCAATTTTAAAAAGTAAATTACCACTGATATTCGATATATTTATTATGGATTTAATTAAAATACTTGTATCTTCTTTCAATAAAAAACATGTTCTATGTTACAATGTTTATTGCTAGTCAACACTTTACTAGAACTGCATAACGTAACCGGAAATAAACATCTGACTCCATACACATTTATCGGGATTATTCTTCGTTGAATTCTTAAATTCGTAGTTCTCTGTGACCCACAAAACCCACGAAAATTGGTATACCACGAATAAAAATAAATCCACAGTATTTACTCTGAGTAGTCAGGTCCAGACCATGTGTTCTTAGTTGTTGTATTTGTTTGTCTATTTACGCTGAGTAGTCAGGTCCAGACTATGTGTTGTTAGTTGTTGTATTTGTAACTCTATTACTCTCAAAAGTCAGGTCCAGACCATGTGTTGTTAGTTGTTGTATTTATTTGTCTATTACTCTCAGTAGTCAGGTCAAGACCGTGTGTTGTTAGTTGTTATATTTGTTTGTCTATTTACTCTGAGAAGTCAGGTCCAGACCATGTGTTGTTAGTTGTTATATTTGTTTGTCTCTTTACTCAGAGTAGTCAGGTGCAGACCATGTGTTGTTTGTTGTTATATTTGTTTGTCTATTTACTCTGAGTAGTCAGTTCCAGACCATGTGTTGTTAGTTGTAATATTTGTATGTCTATTACTCTCAGTGGTCAGGTCCAGACCATGTGTTGTTAGTTGTTGTATTTATTTGTCTATTTACTATGAGTAGTCAGGTGCAGACCATGTGTTGTTAGTTGTTGTATTTATTTGTCTATTTACTATGAGTAGTCAGGTGCAGACCATGTGTTGTTAGTTGTTGCATTTATTTGTTTATTTACTCTCAGTAGTTAGGTCCAGACCATGTGTTGTTAGTTTTTGTATTTGTTTGTCTATTTACTCTAAGTAGTCAGGTCCAGACTATGTGTTGTTAGTTGTTGTATTTGTTTGTCTATTTACTCCAAGTAGTCAGGTCTAGAGCATGTGTTGTAAGTTGTTGTATTTGTATGTCTATTTAATCTCAGTAGTCAGGTCCAGACTATGTGTTGCTAGTTGCTGTTATATTTGTTTGTCTATTTACTCTCAGTAGTCAGGTCCAGATCATGTCTTGTTAGTTGTTGTATTTGTTTGTCTATTTACTATGAGTAGTCAGGTCCAGACCAAGTGTTGTAAGTTGTGGTATTTGTATGTCTATTTACTCTGAGTAGTCAGGTCCAGACCATGTGTTGTTAGTTGTAATATTTGTTTGTCTTTTTACTCTGAGTAGTCAGGTCCAGACCATGTGTTGTTAGTTGTTATATTTGTTTGTCTGTTTACTCTGAGTAGTCAGGTCCAGACCATGTGCTGTTAGTTGTTATATTTGTTTGTCTGTTTACTCTGAGTAGCCAGGTCAAGACCGTGTGTTGTGTGATGTTATATTTGTTTGTCTATTTACTCTGAGTAGTCAGGTCTAGACTATGTGTTGTTAGTTGCTGTTATATTTGTGTGTCTATTTACTCTGAGTAGTCAGGTCCAGACCATGTGTTGTTAGTTGATGTATTTGTTTTTTCTATTTACTCTGAGTAGTCAGGTCCAGACCATGTATTGTTAGTTGTTGTATTTGTTTGTCTATTTACTCTGAGTAGTCCGGTCCAGACCATGTGTTGTTAGTTGTTTTGTTTGTTTGTCTATTTACTCTGAGTAGTCAGGTCCAGACCATGTGTTGTTAGTTGTTGTATTTGTTTGTCTATATATACTCTGAGTAGTCAGGTCCAGACCATGTGTTGTTAGTTGTTGTATTTGTTTGTCTATTTACTCTGAGTAGTCAGGTCCAGACCATGTGTTGTTAGTTGTTGTATTTGTTTGTCTATTTACTCTGAGTAGTCCGGTCCAGACCATGTGTTGTAAGTTGTTGTATTTGTTTGTCTATTTACTCTGAGTAGTCAGGTCCAGACCATGTGTTGTTAGTTGTTGTATTTGTTTGTCTATTTACTCTGAGTAGTCCGGTCCAGACCATGTGTTGTTAGTTGTTTTGTTTGTTTGTCTATTTACTCTGAGTAGTCAGGTCCAGACCATGTGTTGTTAGTTGTTGTATTTGTTTGTCTATATATACTCTGAGTAGTCAGGTCCAGACCATGTGTTGTTAGTTGTTGTATTTGTTTGTCTATTTACTCTGAGTAGTCAGGTCCAGACCATGTGTTGTTAGTTGTTGTATTTGTTTGTCTATTTACTCTGAGTAGTCCGGTCCAGACCATGTGTTGTAAGTTGTTGTATTTGTTTGTCTATTTACTCTGAGTAGTCAGGTCCAGACCATGTGTTGTTAGTTGTTGTATTTGTTTGTCTATTTACTCTGAGTAGTCCGGTCCAGACCATGTGTTGTTAGTTGTTTTGTTTGTTTGTCTCTTTACTCTGAGTAGTCCGGTCCAGACCATGTGTTGTTAGTTGTTGTATTTGTATGTCTAATTACCATGAGTAGTCAGGTCCAGACCATGTGTTGTTAGTTACTGTATTTGTTTGTCTATTTACTCTGAGTAGTCAGGATCATACCATGTGTTGTGAGTTGTTGTATTTGTTTGTCTATTTAATCTGTTTATCATGTGTTGTTAATTGTTGTATTTGAGTCACTAAGTTTTCAATATTTGTGGCAATTCATATAAACCATTTTTATGAACTATCAAGAATATTACTTTTTCATAAGTAAAACTGATTTACATATATAGTGTTGAGTTTTGATATTCAATGTTACAAGTTTACCTTTTTAATATTCAATGTTACAAGTTTACCTACTTGATTATCAATGTTAGCTCCATTTGCTAGGCAAAGCTTCAAGTCCTCTACGCTCCCATTTTGAGCAGCTTCATAAAGTTTCTGTAAGTAAGAAATAGAGATTACATTTAGCAGAATGTGAAGAGTCAAGTTACTTAAATGGTTTTAACTCTAACACCAGAGAATAATTATCAAACACTTTCAAATTACAGATTTTTATTGGTAAATACATATAGACATTTAACTCTATCCAATTTCTCAACTAGAGACATCTTTTTGAATGTCACTTTTTCGTGCAGACCAAATAAACATCAATACTTTAAAAGACAACAAACTGAATTTACATCAATAATTTCAAAGATAATGCTCATTTTGGCCTCACTCCTTTTTCATAGTCTGTCAACATCAAAAAGACATCTTGATTCAACATTGTTATTTTTCTAATAACTGTAACAATGTTATGTACATGACGTCATAGTCAAGTACTTTCAATTTACAATTTAAAAGACAATAATCACAAACATATCAGCACAATAAATTAAATTACACTTAGCTGCAATAGATCAAATTGTAACCCGTTGAAAGAACCGGAATTTTTTAAATAAAACCAAACTGCTGAAAATTACAGATGTTATATACTTTCAATTGAAACCAAAAACCACTTGGTCGTTTTGTGGTAGCGTGTTCTCCTCTATAGCAGAATTGATTGGGTTCGTTCCCAAGACGGGTCTAAACCAAAGACTAGAAAATTGTTTTAGCTGCATTTATATCTGCTAAGCAACATTTCAGTCTACAAAAGATTGGTGACTGATAAATCCAATTATTCACTGAGCATGCTGAGGGATATCAAAGAGTGAGGCCCTTGTGGGGGTGTCCAATAATCACAAAATCACAAATTTTTAAAACATCCCTACATATTATAACATGCTTATATTTTCTATCAGATAAACAATAAAAACACTTGACAGTTTTGACTTTAAAGAAGAAAAAAGCTTACGTAATTCCACACTTCCATTATCTCCTAAAATAGAAAAAAAAAAACATATTTATAAACTGTTGAGTAATTATTGTTACTGCTTCATGCAACTGAAAAAAAATATACTGTTTTTGGACTTATAAATACTGACCTATGTACGTATTCAGATATACACAACTAAATCTTTGTATCAACTAATAGCTCTATAGTGATCATCTACCTAAATATTGAAGGGACATAACTCTGGAAGAATAAATGCAAAAGGAATGTAACCAAGGCTATCAGTCAGGGGCATTACTTAAACAAGTAACAATTAAAATTACCTACACAAGTAATGTTGAAAACGAGGCTAATTTAAATATAACTTATATAAGTTATTTTTCTGAATATTATTTGTATAGGTGTCCAAGAATACAGATTTTACTAGCTTTAAATAATTTTCACAGTTATCTGGTTATTTTTCCCTTGATATAAAAAAACTAATTCTTCAGAAACACTAATTAACTTTCCGACGCACTTATCTTTCATACCGACGCTTCTGGGTCAAAGATTGGTCTCTTGGGACTATTAAATTATCATTTTCCTCTAAAATCTTTAAGGTAGACTGATATAAATAGATAAATACTTGTGAATTAATTGAGACCTGAAGTTATTTATAATTTGTAACCTAAATCAATTACATATGTGCCTTAGATAAGTGTAATTGCTATTTTTTTCAAAAATGTTTAAAATAACTTATTCAAGTAATATTTTTGTAATTATTTTCAAAGTAACCCTTTATCTCTATACTCCTCTCAAATCTGATAAATTCTTTATTTTATGATATAGAATGTTGTTTAAAATCATAAAAACTATATTTAGTCTGTGTTTCTATTGAAAATTAAAATAACTCTATTAAGTAATTTTATTATTTTTAAAATAAAAAATTACTTATATAAGTAATTAAAAAAAAAAACTTGTTTAAGTAACGCCCCTGACTGGCTATGTTTAAACTTTAAAAAAAAAGCAGTTTGCTATAAAAAGCCACGAAATAACAATTGTCAAACAATTCAAACTAGCAAACTAACTGCCATATTTATGTACAAACAATCAAAATTAAAAGAAATATGATATATACAGAAACAATAAATAACCACTGAATAACAGGCTCCTGACTTTGGACATGTTCATTCATTACATCATAAGAATGAAGCTTCTAAAGTAAACATAACTAGATATCATTTAGATGGGAGCCATCTCTGTGGGCCCCGCTGTCAATAATGTGGGGTAAACAAGTTGTATGGATAATCTGATATGAAGCATTATTTGAAGTTATTACATAGTCTCACGTGTGATTTTAATCTAAGATTTTAAGTTAAAACTGATAAATATTCTCAACTTACTTTCATAGTATAAAAGTGATATGACTGCATGATGTGAACTCATTGTTGACTACTCTAAGGTGACTTCTGGATATATGGATTGATGTTTGAACAATATGTTTAAAGGTGCTGCCCAATTGATATTTGTCACATATTTTTAGAATTATGCCTTCCATGTATTATGACCCACCAAGTATAAAGTATGAAATATTAACGGTTCTCGAGAGGTAGAGCGGACACAATTTGTTAAGAACAACGAACGGATGGACAGACCGACGGACTGACCTTTGACTTAGGATGTATACATTATGACACATTCTCTGGTGTTGGTTAATATATATGTTAAGTTGAAAATGTTTGTCAGGTATAAAGTATGAAATAATAACAGCTGTCCTCTCAAAATATAGTGTGGATCAAATTTGTTAGCGATGGACAGACCAACAGACAGACAGACCTTTGACCTAGGAAGTGGTACATACATCACGACACACCCTCTGGTGTTGGTTAAAATGGATGTCAAGTATACTATTTGAAATCATAACGGTTCTCAAGATATAGAGCGGACACAATCTTCACAACAGGACACGGGGTTGTCAACTGAAACCAATTTTTTTTTTTACATTGACCTTTGACCTAGGAAGTTGTACATACATCATGACACGCCCTCTGGTGGTGGTAAAAATGGATGTCAAGTATAAACTTTGAAATCATAACGGTTATCTAGATATGGAGCGGACACGATCTTCACCACAGGACACTGGGTTGTCAACTGAAACCAAAGTTTTTGACCTTGACCTTTGACCTAGATAGTTGTACAAACATCATGACACACCCTCTGGTGTTGGTTAATAATCATGTTAAGTATTAAGTATAAAGTCATAACGGTTATCTAGATATGGAGCGGACACAATCTTCACAAAAGGACACAGGGTTGTCAACTGAAACCAAAGTTTTTGACCTTGACCTTTGACCTAGGAAGTTGTACATACATCATGACACACCCTCTGGTGTTGGTTAAAATGGATGTCAAGTATAAACTTTGAAATCATAATGGTTCTCAAGATATAGAGCGGACACGATCTTCACCACAGGATACAGGGTTGTCAACTGAAACCAAAGTTTTTTTACCTTGACCTTTGACCTAGGAAGTTGTACACACATCATGACACGCCCTCTGGTGGTGGTTAATATACATGTAAAGTATAAAGTATGAAATCATAATGGTTCTCTAGATATGGAGCGGACACGAAAGTGTTACGGACGGACAGACGGACGGACAGACTGATCATTATAGGGTGACCCGCCTAAAGGCGGGGCCCTAATTAATGAACGTGCTACTATTGCATAATCACTATATATAAACCTTTGAAGCATAGCTTCAAATGCATCAAATAAAAACAATTGACCAAGCATTTTTGAGTTAATTGTCCGAAAACTGGAAAACCCCATTTCTCGGAAACGTAAAATCTAAAATTTATGAAAAACGAAATGGAGCTCACGGCAATAGATATATACCATGCACTAAAGTTTTATACAAATTGGGTAAAGCGTTTTGAGTTGATTTCCGACATGTTGACGACGGACAGATGGACGGACGGACAGAGGTATACCATAATACGTCCTGTAAACAGGCGTATATTAAAAAAAACTGCACTGTAATGTACAATAAATCATTTCAACCACAGTTTTATTTGTTGGCTATTCTTTTCACACTCATTAAAGTCTGAATCAAATTGAGAAGACAACATTCTAATAGCTAAAAATTGAAAAAATTTCTACAGCATTTAGTATTGATATAGTTAAACCAAACTTCTATCATATCAGATTTTAAACCGAAGCTTGAATAAGTGACATACATTAAATTAGCATCACATATCTGAATTTATACCATTATTATTGTCCGTTCAAATTATGAATCAAATGCCGAATTATAATATAATGTTTAACCTCATTTTGGTGACAAGAGATCATGCATCACATTCACTTTTCTGATAGAAAGTTGTCTTATTGGCAATCATACCACATATTCCTGTTTTTGAATCAATATCAAATTCAAAATGTAAAGATAAAACATTGCAATAGTATAAATAAGAATTCTACAACAAAGGGAATTTACATATCCAATAAAAAGAGTGAAAATAGCTAGTGAGGAGATTTCAATGCAAGAGTATATATACTAATAAATTTCTAGATCAAACCAGTGTGATCACTGAAGTGTAAAAATACATGTTTCACTGCTTTGCTTATTAAAAAAATAATTTAAGTCTTAAATAAACCCTACTTACCTAACATAAAAAGACATTAAATATATGTACTTACCAAAAATAAAGTGAAATAAAATCTGCTGAACTTTTCAACCACTCTTTATTTTCAAACAAAATAATTGCAAAAAAAAGTTTAATATTTTTAGGTTCTAGTAATTGCACTGAACATTAATCAATATTTATTAGCATAAGTAAAATAAATAAATGGGGAATGTGTCCAAGGGACACAGATGGGACACAGATGATGCCCCTGCTTGCATACAATATTATAAGGGACAGAACTCAATAATTGTAAAACATGTAAAAGTGATGCCACCAAAATTGAAACATGATCTGTGTTTTGCGGTAATAAGCATTGTGTACAAGTTTAATAACATTTGATTGAAGGACACTTAAGTTAGTGAACGGAAACCAATTTCGGGAATTACAGAAGTACGGGCCGACAGACAGACAAGGGTAAAACTTAATATCCCCTCTGCTACAGTGTGGACATAAAAAAGGAATACATATATGAATCACATTATCATTTTGTGTAATAATTGACTATCCCCCTGCTGACCCCTTTCCCTCCTCAAACACACACTACTGTGAATAAAACAAGAATGCTGCTGCACATGCTGAAATGTCCTGCCTGCTTTACTTTTATGATTTACTTTATGTTGAAAGTGACAAAAAGACGAATGAAGCTGATTTGAACTTAACATTATCAATGATCCATGCAAATGAGTTCAAGGTCAGAGAAACCAAGCCAGACAGACATATGTACATTCTACACTCATTACATACACCAAATATAGTTGATCTATTGCCATAGTATACAAGAAACAGACACAACCATGAAACTAAATATTGACAAATGTACCATGGAAATGAAGTCACAGTCAGATGAACACTGCCTTACAGACATGTACACCTTATATTACAATCATTCTATACATCAAATATAGTAAACCTAATTGCTTATATTATCTGAGAAACAGAACTAACCAGGGAAACTTATCACTGACCAATGAACCATGAAAATGAGCTTAAGGTCAGATGAACCCTGCCAGACCGACGTGTACACCTTTAATTAATTTCGTACACCAAATATAGCTGACATATTGCTTGTAGTATTTCAGAATAGGACTTTACTACTGAAACTTAATATTGAACCTTCTGAAATATTAGGCTTAATACAAATAGTTTATGGCACTGACGCGTAATAGGCATTTTACACCTATGTTCTATTTTCAGCCGTGTTGGCCATGTTGGTTGGCAGGCCGGGTCATGTGACACCTTTTTTAAACAAGATACTCTGATTTTTTTTTAATTTTATGGCCAGCATCATGAAAATCTAGACCTTGTCATTTGAAGATATTTTGTATTTATTGACTATATATTGACCTCTACATATTTCTGTTCTTGCTTTGTTGGGTTGCTTTCTCATCGATATAAATTACTGTTGAAATATTGCGGGAGTTATTATGTTGTGTTGTACCTGTTTAATATACGGTTGATATCAGTGTGCTGTACACAATGTAGCCTTAGCACTCAATTTTTTTTTCTATCCTTAACCCAAAGTTCACACATAAGTTTAACCTATCTATTTTGAAGAAAAACAATTTTGCAATGATTTCATGTTCGTGTGTGTCTCATTTACTATAAAATATTGGTCTTGGGTATTATGAATGTTAAAACAATTTAGTTAATTATCTCCCCTTATAGAGTTTGAATATTTTACATTTGAAACAAATTTCAGTATTAAAATGATCCTTTATAGTTCACATTTGATGTACTTACCTATAACAACAGCCTGCCTGGACAGGGATCAAATCCACTGGACAAGGATCAACTTGACTGGACAAGGATCAACTTGACTGGACAGGGATCAACTCCACTGGACAAGGATCAACTAAACTGGACAGGGATCAAATCGACTGGACAGGGATTGACTTGACTGGACAGGGATCAAACAAATACTGATGATATATGTTTAAAATGAGAATATGAATGTTTCTATTTCATGTTGAAATATAATTATAACATATTATAAAGATGCTTGTTTATATTGTTTGATACAAATTTGGTTGCTGTCTCATTGATATAGAACTCTAAACCTTCATTTTTACAAGATGTTTTTAGGGTCTTGTTTATTACATTAAAAAAAAACTATTGTTGATATGTAAAATATATCTGTTAATTATCTCCCCCTGTCAGAGTAAAAATTCTACATTTGCCTCTTTTTTTAAACAAATTTCAGTAGTAAATCATTCTATCTAGTTCACATACAATTAAGCTTACCTATAATAGGAAGTCAACTGGACAAGAATCACATTGACTGGACAATGGTCACACGGACTGGACAATGATCACAAGGACTGGACAATTATCAAATAAAAATGAATAATAGACATGATAGATGTTCAAACTGAAAACATAAATGAATTTAAAACAACACTTTATAGAGACACTTGTCTATTTTTAAATAAAATGTTGACCTGTTTTGTTGATTGGTTGCTGTCTCATTGACATTGGTCTTGGGTATTTTGAATGTTGAAACAATTTGTTGATTATCTCCCCTTTAACAACAGCCTGACTGGACAGGTATCAAATCCACTGGACAAGGTTCAACTTGACTGGAAAAGGATCAACTTGACTGGACAGGGATCAAATCGACTGGACAGGGATTGACTTGACTGGACAGGGATCAAATGAATACTGATGATATATGTTTAAAATGAGAACATGAATGTTTCTATTTCAGGTTGAAATATAATTATAACATATTATAAAGATGCTTGTCTATTGGACCTCTTGTATTGATTGGTTGCTGTCTCATTGATATAGACCTCTAAACCTCCACTTTTCCAAGATGTTATAGAGTCTTGTTTATTACATAAAAAAAACACTAGTCAGATTGATTGTTTAGTCTTAGATGCATGATTTTTTTTTATTAGTTGTTAGTGGCTTTGAACTAGCTGTCAGATAACTGCGAGTACTCTCAGGTCTGTTCATTGTGTGTTTTTGTGTCGGGATGTACAAGTACCCGGCCACGTCCACTTGTATTTTTTGTCTATCTGATGAGTTAAGCCTTTTTCAATTGATTTTTATAGTTCGTTCTTATGTTGTACTGTTATACCACTGTCCCAGGTTAGTGGGGGGATCCCACTGACATATTTAACCCCGCCACATTATTTATGTTTGTGCCTGTCCCAAGTTAGGAGTCGTAATTCAGTGGTTGTCGTTTGTTTATGTGTTACATATTTGTTTTTAGTTCATTTTTTTACATAAATAAGGCCGTTAGTTTTCTCGTTTGAATAGTTTTACATTGTCTTATCGGGGCCTTTTATAGCTGACTATGCGGTATGGGCTTTGCTCATTGTTGAAGGCCGTACGGTTACCTATAGTTGTCAATGTTTGTGTCATTTTGGTCTTTTGTGGATAGTTGTCTCATTGGCAATAATACCACATCTTCTTTTTTATATAGTGTTGTGATATTTTGAATGTAACATATATCTGTTTATTATCTCCCCCTGTCAGAGTTAAAATTCTACATTCACCTCTTTTTTTTTTTAAATTTCGGTAGTAAATGATTCTATTTAGTTCACATACAATTAAATCTACCTATAATAGGAAGTCAACTGGACAAGGATCACATAGACTGGGCAATGGTCACACGGACTGGTCACACGGACTGGACAATAAACACAAGGACTGGACAATTATCAAATAAAAAACAATAATAGACATAATAGATGTTCAAACTGAAAATTTAAATGAAATAAAACCAACAAGTTATAGAGACACTTATCTATTTTTAAATAAAATGTTGACCTCTTTTGTTGATTGGTTGCTGTCTCATTGACATAGACCTCCCATCTTGCATTTAAAAAGCACAAGCTGAATGTACATGTTCTAAGTTAACAACTCTATTTGTAATTCTTGCAATGTTTAATTAGTTTCAACTTCCAAGTACAATTAATTTTGCAATTGTGTCATTTTATTTTTTGTATCCCGTCACAAAGGTTGCTAAGTGCAATTTTTAAAACTTGTTCTAAAAGAATAAATACAAACAAACACTGGTCTAATGCTATTTAGAATGAATCCTTAAGCTCTGGATTATCTCCCCTTCAATACAAACACTGGTCTAATGCTATTTAGAATGAATGCTATAGCCCTGGATTATCTCCCCTTTAATACAAACACTGGTCTAATGCTATTTAGAATGAATCCTATAGCTCTGGATTATCTCCCCTTTAATTCACATTTACAATTTCAATATATTTCTGATTTTCATTTGATAAAAAAATCATTAAACGTTCCAATACAATATAAATGTAATATTCACTTACCTATAGATAGTAGTAACTTGACTGGACCTTGAATCAATAAATACAAATAGTAGATCTTTAATCTGAAAATATAAAAAAATACATGTAGCTTAATTTCAGTTTGTTTCACGTTGATATAAATACTGGTAAAACTTTCCCTGAACTTTTATGTACCTGTCATGAATTAAAAAAAGAAAAGGTACATGTACCATACAAAGCTAATAAGTGGAAAAGTTTTTAGGACATATTCATTATAGCATGAAGTCATTCTGTTTCCTGCTTATCTAACATTAATACATGTAGTTAACCTTTTAAATTGGAATATTAAGTCTTTATATATGTGTAGTTTCACAAAGAGAAACTTTGATTGCATCTTCCTCACTTGCTATCAATCGGTCAAGTATATTTATTCCTTTTGTGAAAAACTACCAACTAAATATAAAACTACCAACTAAATATAAATAAATATTAAGAAATCTAAGCATAATCCGTTGTGTTTGTGTGCCTTAAAATAGACAATCAAAACTGACCTTGAAACATTGCTGACGCAAATAATTTTGCGAAACGAAACCTATGTTAAAAGCCCATTACCGTAAGTTTGTTTTTCTTTTGTTTCATAATTCCAATGAAATGGACCCGTCTAAATGTGAAAGACGTAAATTTAAAAGTAACAAATATCCATAAACAATTTGGAATGCTATTGTTCATAGATTGAATTTTATTTTTCGTTTGTTTGGATTTCAAAAGCGGGATTGCCTGCCAAAGGATGATATCCATTAGACAGTCTACTTCGTTTATGACATGGATGGTCAAGTTTTATTTTTCGTTAGCATGTTTGCAACTTTTATCTTACGTGTTTTCATGCTTAAACATGAGCTTATTAATATGTTTTCTGAAAGTTGATAAAAAGCAACCAGAAGATTGTCTTTTATTTCTTTGTTCGTGAAATGACCAATTATTTCCTGATTGTCCGTGGACATGCATTGTTTGTTTAAAACAGCTGCACAATAATGTTTGGAACTGAAAATTAAGATGCTTGTACTAAAATTATTGAAATACTTATCAAATTTGTGCATATTTTTCTGTCTTGTAAGAATTTTGTTTCTTTTTTGTTCTGACCGACAAACCTGACATTTTCACATGAAAAATCCGTAAACCAACAAATTACACAACCCTGTCCTAAGAATACATCATTATTTTAAATAGTTTATTGTAATATAGCCACATACTAGCTGAGTGCAGTAAAGATCTTTACTAAATGTAAACAAGAATGTGTCCATAGTACACAAATGCCCCACTCGCACTATCATTTTCTTAATTCTATATTCAGTGGACCATGAAATTTTCTAATTTGGCATTTAAATTGGAAAGATCATAGCATAGGGAACACATGTATTAAGTTTCAAGTTGGTTGGACTTCAACTTCATCAAAAACTACCTTGACCAAAAACTACCTTTACCAAAAACTTTAACCTAAAGAGGGACAGACAGACGGACGGGATGGACTGGAACGGAGGTACAGATCAAAGTGGGGCATAATAAGTGAGGCATAAAAATGGCACAAACATATGCTGTAAGACTCCAACTTTGAAATTATTTTTTTTTTTTTTCAATAAAAGGCTTCCCTGAGCGCAACCTGATACGACCGCAGAGGTCGAACCCTGAACAGTTTGTGCAAGTTTGGACACAATACTCAAGTCTGATACCGTCTGAATTTGATCTATTTTTTTTTACATCATATAGGATTCTGACACAAAATTAATTTGGTGAAAGATCTTAAAAATTTGAAATGGGTTAAAATATTTGTATTTATTTTCAATTGAAGGTTTCTTGCTATTGTGCAATACTGTGATATTGTGCATTACTGTGATATTGTCCAATTCTGTGAAATTGTGCAATATTGTGATACTGCGCAAAAATGTGCAAACAGAGATTTCTTGCTATTTTACACTACTGTGCAATTAGATATTTCTTGCTATTGTACAATACTGTGCAATTAGATATTTCTTGCCAAAGTTAAGTACAGTTAATTAGTGAATGTACTCAAAACAGTTAATATGTTTTTTGTCTTTTGCCTATAAAATGCATTTAGTAATTCGTCACATTTACAGTTTCTCTACTATGAGTTTACAGCTACAGTGTATGAATATTTCAACAACATGGATATGAAATAGTGTATTGCTTTATGCTCGACACAAAACTTAATTATAGCTTATAGATTTATCATTAAAAATGTTTTGCATGGTCAAAGGCTTAAATAGTTTTTATATATGCCACTTAGATCACTTTTCTCTGATCTGTAGTAAATTAAATCATTAATGGCTGATTTCATTATAAATTAATACTGTTTATATAAACACATGATAAAGGTTCATAATACTCTGAATTAACTGCACAATTTACCTGAATCACTTTCCTCCTTTCTATATAACAGATCTATGTAGGCCGTATGTATATATCTAACAGGACACAATTTACCTGAATCACTTTCCTCCTTTCTATATAGAAGATCTATGTAGGCCGTATGTATATATCTAACAGGACACAATTTACCTGAATCACTTTCCTCCTTTCTATATAACAGATCTATGTAGGCCACATGTATATATCTAACAGGACACAATTTACCTTAATCACTTTCCTCCTTTCTATATAACAGATCTATGTAGGCCACATATATATATCTAACAGGACACAATTTACCTGAATCACTTTCCTCCTTTCTATATAACAGATCTATGTAGGCCACATGTATATATCTAACAGGACACAATTTACCTGAATCACTTTCCTCCTTTCTATATAACAGATCTATGAAGGCCACATGTATATATCTAACAGGACACAATTTACCTGAATCACTTTCCTCCTTTCTATATAACAGATTTATGTAGGCCACATGTATATATCTAACAGGACACAATTTACCTGAATCACTTTCCTCCTTTCTATATAACAGATCTATGTAGGCCACATGTATATATCTAACAGGACACAATTTACCTGAATCACTTTCCTCCTTTCTATATAACAGATCTATGTAGGCCACATGTATATATCTAACAGGACACAATTTACCTGAATCACTTTCCTCCTTTCTATATAACAGATTTATGTAGGCCACATGTATATATCTAACAGGACACAATTTACCTGAATCACTTTCCTCCTTTCTATATAACAGATCTATGTAGGCTGTATGTATATATCTAACAGGACACAATTTACCTGAATCACTTTCCTCCTTTCTATATAACAGATCTATGTAGGCCGTATGTATATATCTAACAGGACACAATTTACCTGAATCACTTTCCTCCTTTCTATATAACAGATCTATGTAGGCTGTATGTATATATCTAACAGGACACAATTTACCTGAATCACTTTTCTCCTTTCTATATAACAGATCTATGTAGGCCACATGTATATATATCTAACAGGACACAATTTACCTGAATCACTTTCCTCCTTTCTATATAACAGATCTATGTAGGCCGTATGTATATATATCTAACAGGACACAATTTACCTGAATCACTTTCCTCCTTTCTATATAACAGATCTATGTAGGCCACATGTATATATCTAACAGGACACAATTTACCTGAATCACTTTCCTCCTTTCTATATAACAGATCTATGTAGGCCACGTGTATATATGTAACAGGACATTATTGTTTTTATGTTTCTGTTCTCTTTTCTTCAGCGTTCACTACTTTTTAGACCTAAAAAAAAAGAGTATATTGAGTTGAGTATAAATAACATTTTGTTTGTACTGAAGAAAAAAAACAAATATAGTCCCAGTTTCAATTCTAAAATAAAATAGTTACCCCTTTATAAACACATTAGACATGTGTCTGTTTCAAGTCAAGAAGATTAATGCAAGTTGCGGGGCCAAATATTCTCCATAAAAATGAGATGTGTTAATGCTTATATATATGCATACCAATTAACATTGGTCTACCACTTGTGGGTCCGCTTGAACTGACCAAATCACAAACAAATACATGTATAAATGAAGCAAAAGTTTTAATGTCAATAGACCATTACTAAGGGGGCAGGGCCAAATAATCTCCATGGAATCTGTGTTTTGTAGTGATAAGTCATGTAAGTATTGTAAAATTGAGAATGGAAATGGGGAATGTGTCAAAGAGACAACCTGACCATAGATAAGACAACAGCAGAAGGTCACCAACAGGTCTTCAATGCAGTGAGAAAAGGCGTCCTTCAGCTGGCCCCAAAACAACTATACTAGTTCAGTGATAATGAACGCCATGCTAAACTCCAAATTGTACACAAGAAACTAAAATTAAAAACAAGAGGCTCTCAAGAGCCTGAATCGCTCACCTTAATTTTTTTGGTTAAATCTCTCATTAATGATTATTTTGGCTTTTCAATTTACTTAAATGTTCTTTGAATCGTCCTATTTTCTTCAAAAGCAAAAAAAAAAATCATGTTCTCCTATGTTCTATTTAGCCATAGGAGCTATGTTTCTTGACATACTAGGAAATAAAATATAAAATTTATACTAGATACTCTGAAACTCATTTAGCCTAAGTTTGGCTGAAATTGATACAGCAGTTTCAAAGGAGAAGATTTTTGAAAGTAAGTCAACATGATGAACAAATTGTGAAAAAAGTCTTTAAAGGGCGATAACTCCTTAAGGGGTCAATTGACAATTTTGGTCAAATTGACTTATTTGTAGATCTTACTTTGCTTAACATTTTTGCTATTCACAGTTTATCTGCATCTATAATAATATTCAAGATAATAACCAAAAACTGCAAAATTTCTTTAAAATCATCAATTCAGGGGCATTATACCTGAAAAACCAGTTACCCAATTCAGCTAAAAATTTCAGGACAGGTAGACCTTGACCTAATAAATACTTTAACTTCTGTTCTTATTTGCTCTAAATGCTGGAGTTTTTGAGATATAAGCCAAAAACTGCATTTTACCCTGTGTTCTATGTTTAGCCATGTCAGACGGTCATGTTTTTTGACGAAATAGAAAATAAAACACAAACTTTATTTTATACACCCTACTGATCATTCAGTTGAAGTTTGGTTGAATTTGGTTGAGTAGTTTTAGAGGAGAAGATTTTTTAAAGTTAGTAAATATGATGAACAAATTGTGAAAAATTGTCATTAAAGGACAATAACCCCTTAAGGGGTCAATTGACAAATTTGGTCATATTAACTTTTTTGTAGATCTTACTTTGCTGATCATTTTTGCTGTTTACAGTTTATCTTTATCTATAATAATATTCAAGATAATGACCAAAAACTGCAAAATTTCCTTAAAATTACCAATTAAGTGGCAGCAACCCAACAATGAGTTGTTTGATTCATCTGAAAATTTCAGGGCTGATAGATCTTGACCCCAAGTCAGATTTGCTCTAAATGCTTTCGTTTTTGAGATATAAGCCAAAAACTGCATTTTACCCCCATGTTCTATTTTTATCCATGGCGGCCATGTTTTTTCACAAAATGGAAAATAAAACACAATCTTTATTCTAGATACCCTAAGGATCATTCAGCTAAAGTTTGGTTGTAATTGGTTCAGTAGTTTCAGAGGAGAAGATCTTTGAAATAGTTTACGACGACGACAGACGGACAACGACGACGGACGACGCCAAGTGATGGCAAAAGCTCACATTTCCTTTTAGGAAAGGTGAGCTAATAATACAAGACTAACAAAGGCCAGAGGCTCCTTGTGTATACATTGTAAGTTTCATAACATTTGGTTGAGGCAAACTTAACCTCCTATGTGCCATAGGGCTGATTTGGCCGATCTTGTTATGCTTCCTTTGAGTGCCAAAGATCGGCCCAGCCAAATGTTTGAATTTGGTTTATCGTCACAAAGTATGTGACGTCACAGCTAAACCTACGGCAAGCGACGCTGTCAAAAATGGCCGCACCGCGAAATCACCCAATTTGGTTCCGTTTGTTTCCACCAGAGGCAGAGCAGAAAACGCCATTTCACGGAGACGCATCTGGACCAATCAGGATGCCAGCGAGAGAGATTCACCTCCTATTCCATGTGTATTCTGCACGTTTATCTACTCTTTTCATTGGACCTGATGAAAGAATTTGTGAAGCAAACAAACAACTACAAATTTTGAAAGATTTTTATTCAGAGCTTTTTATTCTTATTATTCAGCTTTCACCGATTTCTACTTTCGGAACCAAAGGGAAAGTTTTTTGCAGGAAAAATGATCGATTATTTTTAATTATTGAAAAAAAAAAAAAAAAAACACAAACACAAGGACTGAGTCAATGAAAACAAAAGTTTTTTCACGGGAAGAACGAGTGATAATATTCCGAAAATTGAATAAAATATGTTTTTGGATGGGTTTTCACTTATATATGACAACATAGAATAATTTGTGTCAGCTAAAATTTTTCTTTCATCAAATATTGTTTTTGAAGGACATAAAACTTGGCAAAACGGAAAGACGGTTGACATTAGTATTATTTCCTCCGGTAATACATGTAGGCTTAAAAAGGTGCTTTTTCTAAAAAATATTTTTATATAATTGAATATAAACTCTCAATTACAATCATTACAATTTTCAGATATGCTTCAGACCTGTATGACAGAACTAGACTCCAGACTGGTAGATTTTCCAGGAAATGTCAGTGGAGAAAAGAAGGAAAGCTAACAATTTCCGAGTTCAAGGATTTTTAGGCGTCCTTTTCAATATGGGATTAAATAGGAAAAGTTCCATAAAAGAGTATTGGAATCGAAAAAACATGTCTCAATCTACGCCATGGTTAAGAATGATTTTTGCCCGCAATCGGTTTCAAAATGTTTTGAGATTCTTACATATTGTAGACTGTAAAAAGATCCCGGCAAGAAATAACCAAAACTACAATCCGGCTTCAAGAATTAAACCATTAACTGACTTTGTAAATCGTAAATTTCTGTATTACTATAGACCAAGACGGTGCTAGACAGGGAAAATACTGTTGTGCTCTCTCCGAGACCAGAATCAGCGTAAGCAGGTAAAACTAGTGTCTATGTATTAAAGCGCTGCCCGGGCAATTAATGCAAAACCACTTATCGTTAACGCGTATAACAACTTCATGGGCGGTGTAGACCTTTCGGATCAAATGATGGCATTTTATAACGATAACAGAAAACAAACCAGTCTGGAAAAAAATTATATTACACATGTTTCACAGAATACTGCTTAACTCTTACATCCTGTATTATCAGCACACATCCCATAACCCAATATTATCAAGATTTGACAGAGGAACATCTATCAAATAGACAGCAGAATCCTGGACAACGACAAAAAATACGAAAGGTAACAGAAAGGAAAGAAAAAGACTGTACTGTGTGTTCCAACAGGAAAAACGGCAGACGAAGAAGAGCAAGGACCGAGTGTTCACGTTGTGCGAAGGGACTGCACAAGTTGTGTGTTCGTAGACATGAATGTTGATAAGGAATCGATCATGACTTTCTTAAAATTGTTTTGTGAATTATGATAAAAATTATTCTTGTAAAAAAAAATATGAATGCATTAAAAGCCGATTTTATTTTCAAACGACAAGGTTTTGTCTTTCCTTTACTTATGGAACGACCATTTTAAACTCGGAGGAAGGAGTGAATGTTTTTTTTTCTTTTTTCGGAAATAAATTATTTGATTCTACACTTGAAAAAAATATATCTGGCTTTCAAGGGAAGAACACAATCTGAAAGAGAATATTTAACATAAACTATAATGCCAAACAATGAAGGATATGTTGCACCATGTAAACACCAGATGCTCCGCAGGGCGCAGCTTTATACGACCGCAGAGATTGAACCCTGAACGGTTGGGGCAAGTATGGACACAACATTTAAGCTGGATTCAGCTCTAAATTTGGATTGTGATTAAATAGTTGACACAGCAAAGGTTTCTGACACACAATGAATGTGGTCTAATGAACTTAAAATATTTTGTTTGCCTTTGAGCAATTCACTATGCTGTTGAATATTAATCCTCTCAAAAAAATGTTTGAAGAATTTTTTTTTTTATTTATGAAATCTGAAATGAGAAAAATTTAACCCCCCCCCCCATTTTTTTTTCAAATCCCCCTTTCCCTTTTTCCAAAACTGATCTCAATTCAAATTTCTTATGAAGTTAGCAACAATAACTACTCATTTAAATACATCATAAAATATTAAAATGTAAAATAAAGTGCTTGTTATCACTGAATGGTAAAGATTGTTTTACTTTATCAGTTGGTAGTAAAAGTGAATATATACATTGTATATTGTATAAAACAATGATTTAAGTTGATTCAACTACTATTCTGGACAAAGAAAGATAACTCCAATTGAAAATTTCTTGCTATTGCACAATATTGTGCAATTAGATATTTCTTGCTATTGCGCAATACTGTGCAATTGAAAATATTTGCTATTGCACAATACTGTGCAATTGAAGATTTCTTGCTATTGCGCAATACTGTGCAATTGAAAATTTCTTGCTGTTGCACAATACTGTGCAATTGAAGATTTCTTGCTATTGCTGAATACTGTGCAATTGAAAATTTCTTGCTATTGCACAATACTTAACATAATAATTTTGGATCCTGATTTGAACCAACTTGAAAACTGGGCCCATAATCAAAAATCTAAGTACATGTTTACATTCAGCATATCAAAAAAGCCCAAGAATACAATTTTTGTTAAAATCAAACATGTTTAATTTTGGACCCTTTGGACTTTAATGAAGACCAATTTGAAAACGAGACCAAAAATTAAGAATCTACATACACAGTTAGATTTGGCATATTGAAGAACCCCAATTATTCAATTTTTGATGAAATCAAACAAAGTTTAATTTTGGACCCCTATTTGGACCAACTTGAAAAGTGGGCCAATAATCAAAAATCTAAGTAAATTTTTAGATTCAGCATATCAAAGAACCCCAAGGATTAAATTTTTGTTAAAATCAAACTAAGTTAAATTTTGGACCCTTTGGACCTTAATGTAGACCAATTTGAAAACGGGACCAAAAATAAAGAATCTACATACACAGTAAGTTTCGGCATACCAAAGAACCCCAATTATTCAATTTTTGATGAAATCAAACAAAGCTCAATTTTGGACCCTTTGGGCCCCTTATTCCTAAACTGTTGGGACCAAAACTCCCCAAATCCAACCCAACCTTCCTTTTATGGTCATAAACCTTGTGTTTAAATTTCATAGATTTCTATTTACTTTTACTAAAGTTATGGTGCGAAAACCCAGAATAATGCTTATTTGGGTCCCTTTTTGGTCCCTAATTCCTCAACTGTTGGGACATAAACTCCCAAAATCAATACCAACCTTCCTTTTGTGGTCATAAACCTTGTCTTTAAATTTCATTGATTTCTGTTTACTTAAACTAAAGTTATTGTGCGAAAACCAAGAAAATGCTTATTTGGGCCCTTTTTGGCCCCTAATTCCTAAAATATTGGGATCAAAATTCCCAACCTTCCTTTTGTGGTCATAAACCTTGTGTTAAAATTTCATAGATTTCTATTCACTTTTACTAAAGTTAGAGTGCGAAAACTGAAAGTATTCGGACAACGACGCAGACAACGACGCCAACGTGATAGCAATATACGACGAAAAAAAATTATTTTTTGTGGTCGTATAAAAATAAAACATCAATTGATCAGAGATTTTGTTTTAGTTAAAAGGCCGATCCTTTTGGGGAGGACAATTTAACTTGCAAGAAAGTAATTTGCATGGAATTTTCGTAGAAAACCAAGGGAAGAAAAAAATATTTTGAGAGAGAAATTTTTGTGATAAAATATAATTTGTTGCTTCGTCTTTCAAACATAAATAATTTTGAGAGACATTGGAAAAAAAAAATTATTTTATAAGTTAAATGGTTTGTCCCTTATAAACTCAAAAGGATGAAGAAGTACACAATCTAAAACGAAGAAAGTATAAAAACAAACATATGCATAGTTTTAGAACTGTCATATATATGTTTGCATGTTTAAACCATCAACAAGTGAACTCTTTCTATCTGTCTTTTCGTCTGAAAAATGCCCGCCACAGAACAAATTAATTCCATTGACGTTTATGACGTTGAATAATAATTACGTCTATGACGTTCTCACGAAAAAACAACTTTTTGTTGGGTCGATTCTTGGCACTCAAAGGGAGTAATCACAAACATTCCTGGCACTCAAGGGGTTAAGGAAATAGGATACAGTAGCAGGGGTAGATAATAATGTTTTCAAAACTTTTTGTGTCTAATATGTAATAAGAACGTTAAAATTTCGCGACGTCGCTTTAAATGAAGTCATATTTTCGGGGAATATTCACTGACGTCATAATCAGGTTGCGGGAATTTATACAAGACGGCGAAATCCGCCGAAGTGAGATCAAAGGAAATACTGGAGATGAACAAAAATAAATAAAATACAACTTTGCATGATGAATTTAAAGAAAAGGTAAAAGACACAGAAGAGAGTTCTGACAGTATAACATAGAAAGACAGAAGAAGAATTGTGGAGCTTTTTAGTCTGGCAAAAGCACTGAATAACTGCAAAAACTGTACGGCCAAACGGAATCTGTTCAACGTACTAACATGACTAAGAGAAAGAAAAATTGCAAGGGTTTCGGAGCTATCCTACTATTCGTTGCTTAAACTGTAACATGCTGAATAACATTTTAACAAATGAGACACATTACAGAACAAAAAGACCTGCTATTTTTGACATCAGCACAAACAGGACAAAAGCTGCAATAGCTAATTATGAGTATAGATTTTATATAGAATGGACCGTTGGTTTTCCTGTTTGAATGGTTTTACACTAGTAATTTTTAGGGCCCTTTATAGCTTGCTGTTTGGTGTGAGCCAAGGATCTGTGTTGAAGGCTGTACCTTGACCTATAATGGTTTACTTTTATAAATTGTTACCTGGATTGAGAGTTGTCTCATTGCCACTCATACCACATCTTCCTATATCTATTAATAGCTGCTTGACGTCCAGCGGCAAATATTTATTTGCACATTTATGATATCAACATGTTATTTTCATGAAACTAAAAGAAATGAGAAAATGTATGAACCCGTGATTTATAAGAAAATTTTAACAAAATATAATCGGGTCTTGTGTTGGAAGATTTGAAATCCATACACAAAAGTCATTACTACGGCTTGGGGTACAGCTGTGCAATATTTTTCATGACGAGAACATTTATTTTCATTCATTGATAATGAAGTCAATAATACTATCTTGAATTTAAAGATAATCAGAATCAAAATAGTTTGTGTCTTCATTGTATAGTATTGGGCAGACTGCAAATTGAATGGTGAATTGTTATTGTACGGCCGAAATTAACAGACAATCAATAAACTAACATAACCGACTGCATATGCAAGACCCTCATGGGTGGACAAGGTTGTACAACACCCCTATTCGTAAATAAAATTATAAATAAAGAAGTCTCTCATCCTGTTCTGGACTTGCCTTGGTACATAAAAAAAAAATTGCAGAGTTTAATTGATTTTTTAAAAATATATGATATTATATGTTTATATGTGTATGTAGAAAATTAAAGGTGTCAATAAAAGTCCGTTAAAAAAATTACATTGGTGTCGTTTTTGTTTGAATTTAAGTAAAATATTGCCAATAGACAAATGATAGATGCAGAATTGTCACACGTTAGTTTGTTTTATTGGGTTTTTTCTGTGTATATCAATCTGGATGTTATAGACCAAAACAAGAAAACGTCCGTTCACATGCTGTTAAAGAGCTTACAATTCAATGGTGTCGTTTGTTCTTGTATATCATATTTGTATTTCGTTCATTAATAATCATTGTTTTGTACTTAACTCAGACTGTAAGTTTCCCGTTTGAGTATTTTTGCATTTGTCATGTAGGGTCTTTTCATAGCTGACTATGCGGTATGGGTCTTAATCATTGTTGAAGGCCCTCTGATGTCCTATAGTCGTTTACGTCTTTGTCATTTGGTCTCTGGTTGAGATTTGCCTCATTGGTCATCATACCACGTCTTTTTATTTGTAAAGGCATCTCCCTTTTGTACTGAGAGATATAATTTGAAGTATCGACAAATGTACACTAATTGTAGACAGACAGATCAGAAAGTGTACACACATTAAAACTTGTTGCTGTCAAGCTGATGAGCAAATATGAAGTCATGCAGTAGCATTGTTTCTGAGAAAAGTAACACAATTATAGTTAGACGATCGGACAGAAGAACAAATAAAGTGTTTTCAATATAGCTCTACTTCTAGACAAACAAGTACGCCAATATTCATACAGTTACGCCATATGAAAGGTAATGCAACTTATCTATTGATAAAGACATCCTTGAATATTATTCTCTAATACTAGCTGCTGTACTTCCTATGAAATGTTATACTACAACTTCATTTTCAGTCGACTGAGGCAGTTATGACATGAAATTGCACAAAACAGCTCAAACTATAGAACAAGAAGTACTCCTTATAATCTAAATTTTAAAGATGATTATCTTTTGAATGTAAAAAGAAAAAAAAATCCAAGTACGTCGGGGCCTTTTAAAGCTGACAGGTTTTGTCATTGTTGAAGGTTAAACAGTTGTTAATTAATGGTATCACCTCACTAATTTACAGTTGGTTCACATTTTGCCATGTTAGTGCCTTTGCAATAATGTTGGCTATCCTCTGTCGAACTACATGAAGCAATTTAAAACTAATGTTGGACGGAGCTGCACCTTTATACTTCTATAAGATTTTTTCTGTTTTGTCGTACATCTAATCTGCTGGGATCCTTTTTTATATCCTTTTTTTCTTATGAAAAGGTTCCTCACAGTCCAAATTCCGTTTCGTAGATATTTAGCCTCATGTTTAGCACAAATGTATAGCGATTTTACGAATAACCATGATAACCATCTTATGAATTTTTATGATAAATATCAACGCTTTGACAGCATAGTCGTGTATGGCGGGAATGATTACACGACGTTGGTGCAATTAAAACTTTATATAACGTAATTTAGCGCCATACTGACAGATGTCGTAAAAAATAAAGGTATATGGCTTTTATTGAAAAAACAAGCACATGGACTCATATTTTTTTCTTTTGCAATCATTCAAGTACTGTTTCAAGATCACTCCGCCAAAATTTCAAGAAAAAATCAACAATCAAATTTTTTCTACACTTCCGAAAAGACACAAAAATATGGTAAATTTCTTTATTTCGCATATATCAATCTAAATCCGGAAAATGATAATTTGATTTAACCTTAAACTTGTCTCAGCATTTAATTAGATGCCATGGATCAAGGGAACGTTTTACAAAAAACCCGGTTAAGTTATGACTTTTTGTTCAAAAGTATTGTTACTTTCTTTAAAAGTCTTTATTTATGAATTTTCTGGGATTTTCTTCCAAATATGCAAATTTCTACCCAAATTATCTCAAAAATTAAGTCATGAAGGTACTTTTTTCTTTTCATATTTAGAAAGCACACATTGAAATTGACCTATCAAAATTTTAGGAAAAAATCAATGAGGGATCTCTACTGTATCGTATGCTCTTAAGTAAGAGAACGGAAACGAAAAATTCAGCAATTTTTCCTTTTGTAAAGGGGCATAACTCTAGAACAGTAAAAGTGACACCACCAAAAATCAATCTTGATCTGTATTTTGTGGTTATAAGCATTGTGTATAAGTTTCATAACATTTGGTTGAGGCAAACTTAAGTTAGAGAACAGAAACAAAAAATTCAGCTTTTGTAAAGGGGCATTACTCTAGAATGGTTAAACTGACATCACCAAAATTCAACTAGATCTGTATTTTGTGGTAATAAGCATTCATAACATTTGGTTGAGGCAAACTTAATCTAGAGAATGGAAACCAACTTTGAGACGTACTGCATGATGTACATACAGTTGTACGTATGGACGGACAAGGGTAAAGCTTAATGCCCCCTCTGCTACGACAGAAAAAATTTAAACAAGAATTTGATTGATTGATTGATGGTTGCCTATTGTCCAGTGGCATATATTTCATGTATATTCAGGACGAATGAGAATTTGAAAAGTCATGCTTAACAGATTTCCCCTGCCTTTGGCTCTCCAGTAAACATGGTAAAGAAACTTCTAAAATAAATTAAATTTTTGCACAATTTGTAGAAAACACCCACATCTTGCTAATTAAAAGTATATACAAATTATTACAATGTATTAATTTGTTGTCAATTTAATAGATAAAAGGGAGACTTAATCATTTATTATAAATACATGTATTAATTAGTCATTTCTTCGCTCGTCTCAAAACTTATAAAATGTCATGGATCTATCTATACCATGTATACTGGCTTTCATTCAAAAAATATTGCAAAATTGCCCTTCATATGTCTTTTGTTGTTTTGTTGTTGGGTTTCTGTCTTATTGAAGTTAACCATATACATCATTTATTCATACGCATAAACAAATATCACAAACATACTTTTTTTTGTGATAGTTAAAAATTAAGAATCATACAAGCTTACAATAAATTACTTCAATATTTTTTGGAAATTCAGGACAAGTAACTTTTTTCTCGACAAGTAAAATTAAGTTTTACTTGCCTAGGGACAAGTTCTCATAACAAATATTTCCACAACCCTGTTCATTTCTGTCAATCATATTTGTTTTTCATAAATTGTTTTGTTATAATTCAGGCCGTTTGTTTTCTCCTTTGAATTTATTGTTCCACTTTTTTCATGTCGGGGCCTTTATAAGCCAGCTATACGGTATGGATTTTTCTCATTGTTGAATCCTTACCGTTGCCTATCCCCTTCATATGAGTGTCTCATTGGCATTCAAACTACATCTTATTTTCATATTATCATATGACATTATCCTTTCCTAGATCCCCAATTTGATGAAAAGAAATATTCTGTTCAAGCAGATGACAAAAAATATTCTGACTCCAGATTTTCCCCCCATACCCTATAGTGTTAAAGTTTGAAAAAGATAATTTGATTGATAGCGTTGAAAAACATGAAAAGCTAAATAAAATCAGGCTTTGCTCGAAAGGACTCAGACAAAAACCCATGCCCCCCCCTATTTTTTTAGGTTGAATGGTTGCTCCCCGTACGAAATAAGTAGTAGGATTCCACCCAGACACTAGTAGGAATGAAGTAGGAATCCGCCTAGATTCAAAGATTCTATATAGAAAGTAGACGGACATGGAAAATGAACAAAAGTCTGACTGGATTTTTTAATATTCCTACTTCAAAAATCCTACTACCTAGGTGGAATTGTTAAAGTCTGTATAGATTTTTTTCTGTTTTGAAAATCTGAGTTGATTATTTATTTTCCTACTACATGTTTAAAATTCCTACCAGAATTTATTTATATATTCCTACCAGAAAATCTTTCTACCTGGAAAGTTATCTTGATCTGGATTCCTGTTTGCAAATAACACACATTTTGCAATGTTAAATGCAAGCAAGTTCCAGTTCACAAATTCAAAAGTTGGAGGGGAAAGATTGAAAAGTTGTGTTGGAATACAATGATGCAAGCTAGGGTCACACAACATAACAATGTAGAAATGTAAGAAAATATGGATAATCAAGACTAAAGGTAATTCTTATACATTCAAGATGATTTTTTTTATCTGCCTGCCAAAAATATTTAGTAATCAATTAATAATTCATTAATAGTGCATAATCTTACTCATTATTTGTTCTTTAAACTAATTTAGATCTACATGTACTTTATGTATAACACTTTCTATAGCTTGCATATATTGCATGCAGTTTCCTTAAACATTTCAAAAGTCTATTTGTTTAAAAAGGAATTGATTCCATGAATTTCCTTTGTTCTTTGTTGTTGAGATTCAAACTTATCATTGACCCAGTTGTGTATTTTTGAATATACACTTACATTTTGTATATTTTTAGATTCCTACCAGAAAATATTTTTTTCTGGGTGGAATTTTGAAAAATTCCTACCAGGTTTTCTAGTAGGAATTTTATTTTCCTACCAAATTATTCCTCCTAATTTGCATATTCCTGGTAGGAATATACAATATTCCTACTAAGAAATTCCTGCTAATTTAAATTTTTCGCCTATTTTCCGTGTGGATTCCTACTACTGTCTGACTGGAATATTACTCTTTTCTGGTAGGAATTCAAAGCAATTTTCCTACTATATTCCGTGTACATTCCATACAGATTGTTTCATACAGGTCCATTACCATGATTACATTTTTAAACAACACCACTTTAAAGAATGACTTTAATGCATGTGTCTTGATCATTTATTTACCATCAATTTGTTTTCTTCTTGTTTCTCGGTGCTACAGTCCAACAGTTTAAGTTAAGTGGAGACAACTCGTATCCAAAAGTTTAATTATTGATATGAAAACTTCTATGAGATCACAATTTTAAGAAAAAGTAAACAAAAGTAGTTTATTTCTTTTCATAACCATATATAGTAAATAGGTTGTTATATACTGTACTGGTAACGATCAATTTTGATAAATTCATATTTTTTTACATGTCGACTGTCGTTCTAGAAGAACCAACTTTTTTTCGATTAAAATCTGTTTTATTTTCACTTACTTTTCCGTGTTCTCACAATATCTTGGTTATATTTTACAGTATATTTTCACAAAATCGTCTGTTTTTCCATTTCTTTCACAATTACAGGAAACAAAGTTCTAACTTTTGACAGGGGCGCGAAATCTGGTGCGCATATATTGTACAACTCGTTTCAGGACTTATTTCTCCGGAAAATCTCATGATAAATATATCCGACAAGGTTGCCCTCGCAGTGGCGGATCCAGGTTGACGTAGAGTTTGTACACTCCCCCCTTTGAACGAAAAAAAAAGAGTTCTCATGTTACTCACGATTTATATTATGTTTTTTACAATAAAGTTGTCAAAAAAAAATGAATTTCGTTTTTGGGAATAACCCCCCCCCCCCCTTCAGTTTCAAAAATCCTGGATCCGCCCCTGAGTCTAGTATACTAACTGCTTTATAGTATTAAATATTGAACAGCTGATCTTTTTATAAAAAAAAGCCCCAATAAAATGCATCATGGACAGGAGGCGGCTGAGAAGTTGGATGAGCCAGTCTTTCATTTCTATAGTCTTTAATTTTTCTTACTTTTTGTCCATGTTTTGCTTTTCTTTATATTTTGACACCTCATTATTCTATATCCTTTATTTGTCCATTTTTGTCTATTCTTTATATTTTGTCCATTATTCTCTATTCTGTTAACCTCACCCACACCCTCCTATAGATGGGCGTTGTTTTTTGGTTCTTCGGTAGTGAGCCAGAAGAGGTCAATATCTGTTTGTATTTCTTTGCATTGGAAATATCTTCTGTCTCTCTTCTACCTCTTCCTTTTACATATGTAGTTTAGACGACACATGCATAACAAACATGATGCGTCTATAGTCTAAATAGCATTAATATTTATGAATGCAGATATAATAGAATGTGAGCTGTGTGATAAACGTTTTCATGGTAAGGCACCCTTAGTAGAACATCCCTGTAGGGACGATACGCTGTATGAGTATTAAAACTACACGGAAAATAACAGTAAGGGTACGACTATTTATATTCTGGGGAGGCGAGGGGGCAGGAGGATATTTTACTGATTTATTATTTCAATTTCAATTTCAATCTGTCGCTTAGCTTGCCATTTTTTCAGCTCTTACCAGACCATCATAATTATTCATATTCAAAATCATCGGACTTAGATTCAGCGGCACAATGGGAAAGGACTGGTTAATATCATTCCATCCAAACAAATGTTCCATTCTAAGAATCACACACAAAAAAAAAAACACATTCTTTAAACTGAAACAGCTACAAAATATTTATGCCTAACCATCCAATCAGATCTCAAATGGAATAAACATGTAGATAATAGAACAGCAAATGGAATAAACATGTAGATAATAGAACAGCAAATGGAATAAACATGTAGATAATAGAACAACAGATGGAATAAACATGTAGATAATAGAACAACAAATGGAATAAACATGTAGATAATAGAACAACAAATGGAATAAACATGTAGATAATAGAACAACAGATGGAATAAACATGTAGATAATAGAACAACAAATAGAATAAACATGTAGATAATAGAACAACAAATGGAAATCGACAACTAAATTTTCTAAAACGTAACCTAAAAGAATCACCCAAACAAATAAAAGAAAGGGCAAACATTTCGTTAGTTAGACCTAAGCTTTAGTACAGCTCTTGTGTCTGGGACCCTCACAACAAAAATTCAAAACAATCAAATTGAGATGGTCCAGCTAGAGAAGAGCTGCCCGCTATACATGTAATAGATACCACAATACCAGCTCGGACTCAAATATCCTTGAACACCTACAGTGGCCTACATTACAATTAAGGCGAATACAGACAAGATTAGTGGTTTTCTATAAAATTACATTACACACCAACAGTTAGCAATCTACCGTAAAGATTCTCATTAAATCAGACAGCAGAACACGATATAAGCATACCAATCACTATATAAACAAATTCAAACCAGTAAAGATTCTTACAAATTCAAAAACAGTTGACGGCTTCAAAGAGCAGATTTCTATATCTGCTCGTTCGCAAATATTCGAAACACTGGATAACATGTACTTCATAGTTTTACCAAGAAATATACATAGGATAACAATCCACAAAAACATTTAATTAAATCACTGTTATATATTTTATTTTTTCTGTTGACCAATGTAACGTAATAATACTGCAAAGTTTATTTCTTTTAAATTGTAAATAAGCCACGCATGCAACGGCACGTACTGGTCAAAGTTGTGACTGAGTGCGGAAATAAGAAGATAGATAGATTTATCACGTGTTTAAATTGATTGATTGATTGATGGTTGATTATTTTTAAAGTCCAGTGACAAATATTTCATGAAAGTTATGGAAAACACGAGTTCAAAAGTCAGGTAGATAATATAGAAAAGGGAGGTCTGGTATGGTTGCAATCCATCAGAGTTCAAATGAAGTGGATTTAAGCAATTAAAGGCCCCCGTTTGGCCTTCAACAATGACAAAATCTCATACCGTATAGTCGGCTATGAAAGGCCCCGACATAAAAACTGTGAAACAATCCAAACGAAAACTATAACGGTCTTATTATATATAACAAAACAATTTACAAAAATCAAATATGAGTCAAAAGACATGAACCAACGACAACCACTTAACTACATGATCCTGATTTAACACAGGCACATATTAAAATAATATGGCAGGGTAAAACATGTTTGTGAACGCACAATCCTTCCATAAACTGTGACAGTGGCGTAATAGTACAACATAAGAACAAACTTTAAAAATCATGCAGTTGCAATAGGATAAACTCAAAGGACCGGTAAAAGACACAAAAACAACTAACTTTGAGACAATAGACACAGAGCACCGACATAAAGGTATATTCAGCTACTGAATCATTTTTCAACGTCCCCCCCAAAAAAAAATCAATAAAAAAAAAAAAAAAAATCTTGTTATCTTAGACTAAAGTATCAATCAGTACAGAACCAACGAATTTAGTCATTACTGTCTGAGAAACGCCATGACCTTGTAAACCTTGTTTACAGACTAGTTGTCTCTGACGGAGAGTTGTCTCTGATGTAGAGTTGTCTCTGCTGGAGCGTTATCTCTGATTGAGATTTGTCTCTGTGGATAGTTGTCTCTGATGTAGAGTTGTCTCTGCTGGAGCGTTATCTCTGATTGAGATTTGTCTCTGTGGAAAGTTATCTCTGATTGAGATTTATCTCTGTGGAGAGTTGTCTGTAATAGAGAGTTGTCTGTAATAGAGAGTTGACTGTACTAGAGAGTTGTCTGTAAAAGAGAGTTGTCTGTAATAGAGAGTTTTCTGTGATGGAAATTTGTCTCTTATGGAGAGTTATCTCTGTTGGAAAGTTGTCTGTGATGGAGAGTTGCCTGTTTTGGAAAGTTGTCTCTGATGGAGAGTTGTTTCTGTGAAGAGTTGTCACCGATGGAGAATTGTCTCTGTTGGAAAGTTGTCTCTGATGGAGAGTTGTCTGTGTTGGAAAGTTGTCTCTGATAGAGAGTTGTTTCTGTGAAGAGTTGTCACCGATGGAGAATTGTCTCTGATGGAGCGTTATCTCTGATTGAGATTTGTCTCTGTGGAAAGTTATCTCTAAATGAGATTTGTCTCTGATGGAGAGTTGTCTGTGTTGGAAAGTTGTCTCTGATGGACAGTTGTTTCTGTGAAGAGTTGTCACCGATGGAGAGTTATCTCTGTTGGAAAGTTGTCTCTGATGGAGAGTTGTCTGTGTTGGAAAGTTGTCTCTGATAGAATGTTGTTTCTGTGAAGAGTTGTCACCGATGGAGAATTGTCTCTGATGGAGCGTTATCTCTGATTGAGATTTGTCTCTGTGGAAAGTTATCTCTAAATGAGACTTGTCTCTGTGGAGAGTTATCTCTGATTGAGATTTGTCTCTGTGGAGAGTTGTCTGTAATAGAGAGTTGTCTGTAATAGAGAGTTGTCTGTGATGGAGATTTGTCTCTCATCGAGAGTTATCTCTGTTGGAAAGTTGTCTCTGATGGAGAGTTGTTTCTGTGAAGAGTTGTCACCGATGGATAGTTGTCTCTATTGGAAAGTTGTATCTGATGGAGAGTTGTTTCTGTGAAGAGTTGTCATCGATGGAGTGTTATCTCTGTTGGAAAGTTGTCTCTGGTGGAGGGTTGTCTGTGTTGGAAAGTTGTCTCTGATGGAGAGTTGTTTCTGTGAAGAGTTGTCACCGATGGAGAGTTGTCCCTGATGGAAAGTTGTCTCTGATGAAGAGTTATCTCTGTTGGAGAGTTGTCTCAGACGGAAAGTTGTCCCTGATTGAGAGTTATTTCTGTGGAGAGTTGTCACTGATTAGAGAGTTGTCTCTGATGGAAAATTGTCTCTGATGAAGAGTTATCTCTGTTGGATAGTTGTCTCAGATGGAGAGTTGTCCCTAATGGAGAGTAATTTCTGTGGAGAGTTGTCACTGATGTAGAGTTATCTCTGTTGGAGAGTTATCTCTGACGGAGAGTTATCTCTGACGGAGAGTTATCTCTGACGGAGAGTTATCTCAGACGGAGAGTTTTCTGTAATAGAGAGTTGTCTGCTATGGAGAGTTGTCTCTATTGTAGAGTTGTCTCTGGTGGAGTGTTGTCTCTAATGGAGAGTTGTCTGTAATAGAGAGTTGTCTGTGATGGAGAGATATCTCTGTTGGAAAGTTGTCTCTGATTGAGATTTGTCTCTGTGGAGAGTTGTTTCTTTGGAGAGTTGTCACCGATGGTGAGTTGTCTCTGATAGACGGTTGTCTCTGATGAAAAGTTATCTCTGATTGAGAGTTGTCTCAGATGGAGAGTTATTTCTGTGGAGATTTGTCTCTGATGGAGAGTTATCACTGTGGACAGTTGTCTCTGATAGACGGTTGTCACTGATGGAAAGTTGTCTCTGATGGAGAGTTGTCTATGTGGTATGTTGTCTCTGTTGGAGAGTTTTCTTATAGAGAGTTGTTTCTGGTGGAGAGTTGTCTCTAATGGAGAGTTGTATGTAATAAAGAGTTGTATGTAATAGAGAGTTGTATGTGATAGAGAGTTGTCTGTGATTGGGAGTTGTATCTGATGGGGAGTTGTCTCTATTGGAGAGATGTTTCAATGGAGAGTTGTATGTGATTGAGAGTTGTATGTAACAGAGAGTTGTATCTGATGGGGAGTTGTCTCTATTGGAGAGTTGTATGTGATAAAGAGTTGTATGTAATAAAGAGTTGTATCTGATTGGGAGATGTCTCTGTGGGGAGTTGTCTCTGGTTGAGATTTGTCTCTGTGGAGTGTTGTCACTGATTGAGAGTTGTCTCTGTGGAGTGTTGTCTCTGGTTGAGAGTTGTCTCTGTGGAGAGTTGTCGCTGTGGAGAGTTGTCTCTGGTTGAGAGTTATCTCTGGATGAGAGTTGTCTCTTATGGAGAGTTTGTCTGATGGAGAGTTGTCTCTGATGGGGAGTTGTCTTTGTGGAATGTTGTCTCTGATGGAGAGTACGTTGTTTCTGATGGAGATTGTCTCTGATAGAGAGTTGTATCTCATGGAGCGTTGTCTCTGCTGTAGAGTTGTCTTAGATGGAGAGTTGTTACTGATGGAGAGTTGTCTTTGATTGATAGTTGTCTTTGATAGAGAGTTGTCTTTGATAGAGAGTTGTCTCTGATGGAAAGTTGTCATTGATGGAGAGTTGTCTCTGATTGAGAGTTGTCTCTGATGGGAGAGATATTTCTGTGGCAATGACGTACATTTTTGTATCGAGAAACGATATGCATCACTAATAAGAAGGTTTAGCTTTAGAAATCTGTTGTATGATCCTTCGTATGTGTTTTCTAACAGAAAAATGAAAAATTTTGCCTAACCGTTACTTACATATTATTTGCCTTGCAGATTTGAGAACACATAGAAAAGTTTAAAAAAAAGCCTGACATTTGGTTAAATCGTTGCATGCGATACTTATATAAGTAGGCGAAGGAGTTAGCAATTATAGGTCAATATAAGATCTTCAGCAATGAGCAAAACCCTTCACCACATATTAAGCTGTAAAGGGTCTTAAAGTTACAAATGTTTCAGACTGATCGAGTATTAGTTCAGACTTTTAAGTATTGTCTAGATTGTGGTCGAGTACAAATCAATACATACAAGCATGCTTAAGATTGGGGTCAAGTAAATTTCCAGTAAAATTTAAACTTATTCAGAATGATCGAGTAATAATCAGTACAGTAGAGTACAATTACTGCTAATTTTAGACTTTCTTGTTTGTAATGATGGGTAAAAGTAAGATTTATAGAAAGTTTTTAAAATAACTTTGCATATGAACAGAATGTAATAAAAAAAACTGTTCACATATTTAGGGAGAGGTAATTCAGTTTATTGGCATTCCGGAAGTCGCCTATTGCTAACAACCTTCAATACACGTAAGCAAACTAAGTAACATGTGGATTCATTATTATTCGTTGAATACCAATTTTCGTGGATTTCGTGGGTACAGTGAAACCATGAAATTAAATGATCAACGAATGCTGAATTTTCTATAGTTTTGTATGGAGACTTCAGCAAAACCACGAAATTAAATATCAACGAATATGCAAGTTTTCTGTAATCCACGAAAATTGATACCCACGAAAATAAATGATTCCACAGTAATTCAAATTAATGAAAAAGTCAATTTGGCCTCAAAACTTCTCATTAAGTGAAGTTTCATTTATTTGTAAGAGGAGGTTTTCTCGCTACATTGAAGACCCATTGGTGGTCTTCGGCTGTTGTCTGCTCTATGGTCGGGTTGTTGTCGCTCTGACACATATCCAATTTCCTTTCTCAATTTTATTTACATGTTCTAAACGTTAATTGAATGAATTAGTGGTGTGACACCATACTGAGGAACCGTTTTACTCAAGTCAAAAATCGAGCACATGAGATATCCATTACGCCATATTATTTTCGTTGCAATTTCAGAAATGACTTTGAAAAAAAACTATATAATACAATTCAATTACTTATATGTAATACTCTGTCTACATGCAGATTTCATAAACAGTAAAATACGTTAAGGTCAAGTTAAAGTAAATGAGCTATGTCACAGATTTTGGTAAAATTGTGCATGCAACGTTGGCTCGTTTAACTACAACTAAATATGGAAAAAAAAGTAAAGCATTTATCTGTTTAATTTTCTGAAACATTACGAAAATTGTCGTTTTAAAAAGATGCACATTTGTATAGAAACCACATTAAATAGACGAAAACTTTCTTAAATTTGTCTTAACATAATTAAATCGCCAATTACCAATGCATAGATTTTTCTCAAAATTGATATATTTTTGATACAAATATTTCTGTTTTAATGATGTTAAACGATAACACAGTTAAAAGTTTAAGTTTCAATTTCAAATTTCCGTATTTCTACATGTTACTACGTGTATGATGAGAGGTTTCCGCTTCTCCGGGAATTACATCTTTTTCATATGTCGTGAATTGAAGTAAAACGAATTTTGATAACTAAAATATTCTTTTGACAATCATGTAACTATTCAGTTTTGACAGGGTTTAGAAATTTTTCAAAACTATAAGATTAAAGCTTGATTTCCGCCTTCTGCGATAGAAGAAGCTTCAGCAAAATAATTCTTTCTTTTCCTGACACATTGTTGTCAATGAAATCTTCCGGTTTTCATTGTGATTTTGTGTTTTTCAAAAATCATTATAATATTTATTTCACTTATATATTTGCTTAAGACATCCTTTTTATGATCATTCCTATGTTTAGTCTTTAACAACTTTTGATAATATTAAATTTGTTAAACTTCTAATTTTCCCACGGTTGGAAAAGGCATTTAAGCATGGTTCTTAAAAGTTGGAAAAAAAAATAGCATTTTGAAGGAAAATGATCATGCTATCATACAACTTAATATCATATTTACCTTTCTGAGCAGCACGTTAGAAAAATCGCCTTGCTGTCTAAAAGGCATCAGCTCGATGAGTAATGAACACAGGAAGAGAAAACATTTAGTGAAAACGAGACAATATAAAAGCACTGACGTACTGTTAACCCGGAAGACCCCATAGGTATTGGTTTATTTCTTTATCTGGCTACTTGCATAGTGCTTGGAACTCCTCAACCACAAATACTTGAACTGTATATTAAATGGAAAGGGGGGGGGGGGGGGGGGGGGTTCGATACATTGTTTTGATTTATGTTTTTGTGTAATTTTGACAAGAAATGTAGGGCTATTGAGATCATAACAAAATTAAAACTGGTTCTTTTTATTTGTTTCTTTGTCTAGTATAAACATTGAATGAGGTTCTTTGCGATACATGTATTATCAATTCTTCTTCGTTCAGGCCCGTACGCTCCAAAGAGAGTCAAATTGTAAACAAGCATCATACGGTTTTTATATACCAGAACTCGTTCGTTATGTCCGTGTGTGCAGTGATGTAAAGCTTGTGCACAGGAAAAAAAGAGGTTAATTTTAATTGGTTAATTTCCATTGATGTTTTTTTTTTTATATGCAATGAAATGTTATGTGAACTTTTGTCTATAGTTCTGGAAAGGATAAAACTTGACTCATGTCAAGCATTTTTTTTAATTTGAAACAAAGATAGATTCTGCACATACTTTCGACTGTAACTGAAAATCGAAAAAAAATGCATTTTTCTGTTTTATTTTCTGAAATAGTGGAGTATTTCTTTCAAAACAGATGCACATTTGTATAGATATCACATAAAATCGGCGAATTTAACAGGTTCTTAAATATGTCGGCTTAGAATAATATAATCTACAATCACCAATTCATATAGTTTTCTTTAACATTAATATGTTGTTGTCAGATACATACATTTCTATTTTCAGATATAAAATAATATTACAGGTCAAAGATAAGTTTCAATTTCGATTTCCGCCTTTGTACATGTCCTAATGAGAAGATGGACCGTGTTTCTAGGAATTATCTAATTCTTCCGCGATAGATGAGGCTTTTGAAAAAGAATTCACTCTTTTCCTGTATGTACAATAATTTGGATATATATATACTTATAAGAAATAAACAGTTGTTTTTATTAATTACACATTCAATGGAGAAATTTATTGAAAAAATCATATGATGATACATTGTTGTCAATCAAATCTCCCGGTCGATCTTTCATTGTGATTTTATATTTTACAAATGGTTATAATAATTATATTCATTTCATTGATATTAGATTTAGAAATCTGTTTTATGGTCCTTCCTGTCTTTAGTCTTTCTATAATAACTTTTGGAAATATTACATTATAAAAACTTTCTATTTTCCCACTGTTTGAAAACATTTAAATTATTTTTTCTTAAAAATTGAAAAAAAAATATCTTTGACATAGTGAGGATAAATTATCATGCTTTTTTATTACAAATCATATTCATCCTTCTTAGCAGTACTTAGAAAACGCCTTGTTGCCTTAAAAGACATCAGTTCGGTTAGTAATAGATACAGGATGAGAAAATGTGTAGTGAAAACGCACTGTTAACTCGGAAAACCCCAAAGATCTTGGTTGGTTGCTAGGTCTGTGAAAAACTTGATGAACGAAGAGAAGCAACGTGAACAAATGTGGTTATATCCCATCATATAAACTTATTTTTCCGATTCGTTGGATAACCTTTTTATCCGCCTTCCGGTATTAACAAAGTTATAACAGTGCATCTATATGTGTCCTGAAATTTTACAAAGAACAATACAATTATTGTTTATATAATAAAAAAACTCAAGTCTGATATGAAAAGTCTTAAACACGGCAATCTGTCATAAGGAGACCTGTCATTAGGTCTGGTTAGGAGCAGACCTGTCCTTAGGTCTTGGGCAGACCTGTCATCGAGACTGGTCAATAGTAGACTTGTCCACAAGTCTGGAGCAGACTTGTCAGTAGGTCTGCAGCAGTCATTAAAAAACTGACTTTAGGTCTGCTCTTCTTCCAATGAAAATTTCTTAAGTAAACTTGGAAAGCAGTCAACATTTTTGTTAAACGTTAATGGGCAAATATTTCAGGCGCATTCAGGGTAAACAAAAAAATCAAATTAAACAAAAACCTACCAGTAATATTTTGCAAATTTAGAAAATTTAAATGAAGTGCTAAATATTTGAGCTGCCAATATAGATGGTAGATGGTTTGGTAGAATAAGTAATGTTTTCCTACTTCTGTCCCTTCAAAACGTTGCTTCAAAGTTATCGTAAAAAAGGGGCTAGTAATGCTTCATCAAACGATATTGATTTTAATACCACAAAAACAACTTCGTACGGATCTTCGCTAATGATATTAACACAATAAGCTACGTATGCATTGCGGAAATTCGGACCAGAAATTGTTGATAATTGTTTGCCAAATAAACATGAAAAGACGTGGTGAAATAACCAAGGATAAACAGTTTACTAGAGTCAAAATTATGCCTTTTTCGTTTATTGTTGTAATATAGTTCAGGCCGTGTGTGTGTTCTTTTTCATTGTTTCATTTACTGTCATCCCGGATTCTTTTATTGTTAACTAAACGGTATTAGTTGTGTTAATTGTTTATTCGTTGGTCTCTGGTTGATAGTTGTTTCGTTGTTTATTCGTTGGTCTCTAGTGGATAGTTGTGTTCATTGTTTAATCGTTGGTCCCTGGTGGAATGTTGTGTTCATTGTTTATTCGCTGGTCCCTGGTGGAATGTTGTGTTCATTGTTTATTCGTTGGTCCCTGGTGGAATGTTGTGTTCATTGTTTATTCGTTGGTCCCTGGTGGATAGTAGTGTTCATTGTTTATTCGATGATCCCTGGTGGATAGTTGTGTTCATTATTTTTTCGCTGGTCCCTGGTGGATAGTTGTCTTCATTGTGTATTCGCTGGTCCCTGGAGGAATGCTGTGTTCATTTTTTATTCGTTGGTTCCTGGTGGATAGTTGTGTTCATTGTTTATTCATTGGTCTCTGGTGGATAGTTGTGTTCATTGTTTATTCGTTGGTCCCTGATGGATAGTTGTGTTCATTGTTAATTCGCTGGTCCCTGGTGGATAGTTGTGTTCATTGTTTATTCGTTGGTACCTAGTGGATAGTTGTGTTCATTGTTTATTCGTTGGTCCCTGATGGATAGTTGTGTTCATTGTTTATTCGTTCGTCCCTGGTTGATAGTTGTGTTCATTGTTTATTCGCTGGTCCCTGGTGGATAGTTGTGCTCATTGTTTATCCCTTGGTCCCTGGTGGATAGTTGTGTTTATTGTTTATTCGTTGGTCCCTGGTGGATAGTTGTGTTCATTGTTTATTCGTTGGTCCCTGGTGGATAGTTGTGTTCATTGTTTATTCGTTGGTCCCTGGTTGATAGTTGTGTTCATTGTTTATTCGTTGGTCCTTGGTGGATAGTTGTGTTCATTGTTTATTCGCTGGTCCCTGGTGGATAGTTGTGCTCATTGTTTATTCATTGGTCTCTGATGAACATTTGTCTCATTGTTTATTTGTTGGTCCCTGGTTGAAAGTTTTCTCATTCATTTTGGCAATCATAACAAATATCCTACTATTTACATTTTAATATCAACATAATTTACTTTTTTTGTTCTATTATAAGGCTTTTCCAGCTACGGTATATGTAATGGTATTGCATTCGTGATACTGAATTAGGGGTCTTGAATCAGTCTTATTCTGTTATGCATCTTATATAGATGTATTGTAAGGTCTATAATGTTTTAGTTTCATTTAACATACATTTCTTTATTATAAAATTTGTTTAGTTTTTCGACATGCTCATGCATAAAAATTACAATTGCTTAAAATTTACTGAACAACAACCGATATTTACAAGGGAACTATACAACATAACAGACTTGTTAGTGTGAGACTGATTCCTTGAATGATCAGCCAACAAATTATAATGTTTAAAGAATGTGGGCTTTTTATACCAAAGGAACATCAACCAAACCGGCGACACAAATTACTAAGACATCTACAGTGGAACATGTCTTCGACAATAGCTAAAAGACATCTACAGTGGAACATGTCTTTGACTATAGCCAGGTGTCTATATGCAAGATCTATATCGCACCTTTTCAAACAATGTTAAACTGATAACAGGAAATTTTAACTGATGGGGGAAAAATGTTTACATTTATGTACATACAATGAACTTTCAAAATATCACAACAATTGTAGAAACTACTTGAACTTTGACAATTGTTTGATTCAAATATGAATGAAGACCACGTGACAGAAAACACTTGAAATCACGAGATAGTATCTTTAGACGGAAATGTTATAAGTATGTATATATATATTAATGGACGATAAATTTTGAATTCAATAATACTACATACCAGTCAAGTATCAAGAACAGATGTATCAACTTTACTTTTTTCCAAAGCAGAAATCAAAGCTTATGATTGTTTGCTATCTCAAATAATGAAGAGCTTATTATCATTCATTTAAATTCCCACCTACGATGAAAAAAAGGGGGAAGGGGTGCTTTATGTTTTCTGTTCTATGTTTCAGTTTATTTGTCCGTTGGGTATCAAGTTTAGTTTTAAGTAGCTTATCATGAAGGTGTGGTACGTCACATCCAAATGAAGTTTGTTGTTCATTATAATGTGAACTTTTCAAATGCCCATCAATATCCGACAATAAAAAAACACAGTTACAGCAAATCGTCTTTTTTTTTTATATATTTATCAGCAGTGACGGATCCAGTTAGGGCGAGGGGGTGTTTCAGGGGTTGGAACCTCTCTGTTTTTTACGATCAATGCTTTTGAACGGCGAAATATGGTTGGACCCCCTTTTTAAAAATGGTTGGATCCGCCCCTGATCAGTGTTATTGTAAAGACAAGCAAGTGCCAAAACTCATGAACACCAAAAGCGGAAATTGTCAAAATCAAAGTTAACTTTATTTTCATTAGCAGAAGCATGAAATCTGATTGTGAATTACAAACCTTTTTTTGTTGTCTAAAATCTATTTTCTGCTATTTGCATCCTTCAGCTTGCTTTGCGTATTTTTTTGGCTCTCAGTGTTAAATCTTAAAACTTACAACTCACTGTTATAAACAAGGGAAAGCCTGAGTGTAATGTTAAAAACAAAAAAAAAATGATTTAAACCTTTCTCTTATCTAATACATTTATAACAAAAGTACACACGCTGAAATGTCTCGCCGGCTTTACTGACCATTGATTTTATGCTGAAAGTCTCAAAAATAAAGGTTTAACCAAAAACATCACAGAAACTCAGGTCAGATAAATGCTGTTAGACAGACATATATACCCCATACATTTTTTATACAGAAAATATTGTTGACTTATTGCTTATGATAATTGTAAAACAGACCAAAAAACAAAACAAAAAAAACCCAACTTAACATTGACCAATGAACCTGGAAAATGAGGCCAATGTTAGATGACATCTGACACACAGACATGTACACCTAACAATCTTTCCATACACCAACTTTAGTTGACCTATTGCTTATAGTACTTGAAAAACAGATCAAACCACAAAAACTTATCATTGACTAATGAACCATGAAAATGCGGTCAAGGTCAGCTGAAACCTGCCAGACTGACATGTACCAATTACAATCATCCCATACCAAATATAGTTTATCTATATTGCTTAAAGTACTGAAAAACAGACAAAAAACAATGACCAATGAAACATAAAAATGACGTGAAGGTCAGGTGATACCTGCCAGACAGACATGTACATCTCACAATCATTTTATACACTAAATATAGTTGACATGTTGCCAATAGTACTTGAAAAACAGGCCAAACTATAAAAAACTTAAAATTTTGTTTTCAAAGTGGGGGATTTTCTTGCTGTGTTGAAGACCTATTGGTGGCCTTCAGCTTTTTTTTGCTCTTTGTTGGGTTGTTGTATCTTTGACACATTCTCCATTTCCATTCTTAATTTTATTGACCAATGAACCATGAAATTGAGATCAAGGTAAGACGAAACCTGCCAGCCTGACATGTACCCGTTCCAGTCATTCGATACATCACATGTAGTTGACATACTGCCTATAATATTTAAGGAACGGACCTAATCGCGTAACTTTAACCTTGATTACTGATCCATGAAGTGAGGTGAAGGTCAGATAAACCCTGTCTGGCGGCATGTTAACATTCCAAGGAACCCATGGTTATCCTATTACTATTACTAAGTGAGAAATTCACATGACAAAAACAAATCTTTTTTTTCTAGCAAAAACCATGAAAATGAGGTCAAGAACAGACCAAGCCTTTTACCAACGCGACAAGCAACCAAAACGACACACATAAATAAAAGACAAATAGAGAGCAACATCCAGTCTTCGACAATAGCCAGATGTCTATACAGTATGTAATCTTTACACAGTACCGAGTCAAACAATGTGAAACTGATACGGAAATAATTGTTTACATTTTTATCAAATAACTTACTTTCACAAGTTCACAACAATTGTAGAAAATACTTGGACTTTGACAATTGTTTGATTTCAATATGAATGAAAACCACATGACAGTAAACAATTGAAATCACGAGATAGTACTTATAGACGAGGGTCTGATGGGGTTAACAGAATAAAGGATGATTTGGCAAATCTACAGAAAAATAAAGAATAGAGAAAAATATGGAAAAAATAAAAATAAATATTGAACATAAAAAATGTACAAAAATTTGCGGCTATAACTTAAAGAATAGAGAAAAATGACCTAAAAAAAAATCAAGAATACAGAACTGAAGAACACTGGAGCCAGATCCTCAGAGACGGAAATTTTATAAGTATTTATCTATAATGAATAACAAAAATAGAATTCAATAAATGTAACATAAAAGTCGAGTATCGAGAACAGATGTATTAACTTAAACTTAATTTTAACAAAACAAAAACCAATTGAAAGCTTATGCTTGCTACAATGTATCTGAAATAATGGAGAGCTTATTACTGTTGTAACATTCAATTAAATGCCAACTTACGAATAAAAGGGGGAGATGGGCTTTGTTTTTTTGTTCTGTGTGTCAGTTTGTTAGTCCTTTCCGTATCGGGTTTAGGTTTTAGTAGTTTATCATGAAGGTATGATCACATCCACTTGAAAATTTAATATAATTGTTCATTATAATGTGAACTTTTCAGATGGAATAGCAGATGACGATTTTGATCCCGATTACATGGTTCATTGAACTAAGAACTGTGATAGTTTGAAAAAAAGTACACTCTCAGGTTAAACTTGAAACTTAGTACCAAATAAAATCATAACTTAATTTAGAGCTGATTTGACGGTTCACCAACCACCGACACAGGATAGAGTTATGGGGCATTGTGTCCTATGAAGATATATTCTTGTAAATGTATACCAATTTCAATAAACCGTATTGCTATTTAGTCCAATACATAGACAACTTCCTGTTGGGGTCAAGTGTTACACAAACAAAGGTCGTCATTAATGAGCTGATTGCGGAAAATGTTTAGAAAGAGAACATTTTGAAATTTTGATACTAGTAGTTTATAATAGATATAGGAAGATGTGGTGTGAGTGCCAATGAGACAACTCTCCATCCAAATAACAATTTAAAAAGTAAACCATTATAGGTTAAAGTATGGCCTTCAACACGGAGCCTTGGCTCACACCGAACAACAAGCTATAAAGGGCCCCAAAATTACTAGTGTAAAACCATACAAACGGGAAAACCAACGGTCTAATCTATATAAACAAAACGAGAAACGAGACACACGTATATATTACATAAACAAACGACAACTACTGTACATCAGATTCCTGACTTAGGACAGGTGCAAACATTTGCAGCGGGATTAAATGTTTTAATGGATCCAAACCTTCTCCCTTTTTCTGAAACAATAGCATAACATCACAACATAGAAAAACATACGATAAAATATCAATTGGCAGACTTAACTCAATCAAAAAACGTATGATTACACAATGAACGAATAAATTTGATTTGCGATATCTGAATACAAATGCACAGTTAATTAAATATTAGAGACACACATTCATGACCAAAAAGCTAACAAACAAATTCAAACACACTGAGAAATATTTAACCAATCAATGTTCACTTTAGAAAAAAACCAGTTTTTTATAATCTTGAAGTTTATACAAATGTTGTAAGAATAAGTGAAAAATTGAAGATATAACAAATAATCAAAGCTGGTGTACAGACAAGATCCATATAAATAAAAAATAACAAAAAAGCATTATAAACAGTATCAACAGTTCGAATTAACAAGCAAATACGATTTGAGAGTACTCGCAGTTACTGACAGCTAGTTAAAAGCCAAAACCAATTAATAGTAAAACATCATGCATCAGAGACTAAAATCGACTAAAACACATCACAGGGATTTAGTATTTTAACGTCATTAATAGTCAAAGAAGACATGACTTGTGCAATGCCAAAAATAAATATATCGACAGGTAGTAGTATAGTGAAGAGCGACTTCTATATAAATAAAAGTAAAGGTGTCTGTGTCTCTATACATCTCGCCTCAAAAGATAATGAAATTTAGTTATGTTTTAATTTGCTAATGACAAAATCAATATTAGTGCCAATGTGAACTATATTCAGAGATCTAATTACAATATTGGTACGATAACCCTTACTTATAAGTTTGTTTATAACCTTCTTTTTTTTTAAAACAGATTCAAGTCCTAAAAACAAGCACGTTCTGTTTTTGTCTTTGTTTGATGCTTTTCTTCTGTGCATCGATCTGATTGAGTTAAGCCTGATTATTATAGTTTGTTCACAAAGAAAAATGTGTGTATTTTTTTCTTTCTTACAATCAGTCATGTTTGCTTTGGTTTTACATTAGTCATGTGACGGCCTTTTAAAAGTTGGTTTTCGGTTTGGATTTTGCTCATTGTTGAAGGATATGTTGTGTTATATAATTGCCATTTATCCACTTCATTTGAACACTTGTGGATAGCTCTCATTGGCAATCAAACCACATCTCCTTATTTTTATATGGTTACATTCTAGTATCAGATTTCCCCCCTACGCCAAATGGTCTCTGGTGGTGGAAAGTTGTCGCATAAGCAATCATACCACTCTCCTTACTTTTATATGGTTACATTCTAGTATCAGATTGTTTCCCCCCCCCCCCCCTACGTCAATTGGTCTCTGGTGGTGGAAAGTTGTCGCATAAACAATCATACCACTTTCCTTACTTTTATATGGTTACATACTAATATCAGATTGTTTTCCCCCTACGTCAATTGGTCTCTGGTGGTGGAAAGTTGTCGCATAAGCAATCATACCACTCTCCTTACTTTTATATGGTTACATTCTAGTATCAGATTGTTTCCCCCCTACGTCAATTGGTCTCTGGTGGTGGAAAGTTGTCGCATAAGCAATCATACCACTCTCCTTACTTTTATATGGATTCATTCTAGTATCAGATTGTTTTCCCTCTACGTCAATTGGTCTCTAGTGGTGGAAAGTTGTCGCATAAGCAATCATCCCACTCCCCTTACTTTTAAATGGCTACATACTAATATCAGATTGTTTTCCCCCTACGTCAATTGGTCTCTGGTGGTGCAAAGTTGTCTCATTAGCAATCATACCACATCTCCTTATTTTTATATGGTTACATTCTAGAATCAGACTGTTTTCCCCCTACGTCAATTGGTCTGTGGTGGTGGAAAATTGTCTCATAAGCATCATACCACATCTCCTTATTTTTAAATGGTTACATTCTAGTATCAGATTGTTTCCCCCCTACGTCAATTGGTCTCTGGTGGTGGAAAGTTGTCGCATAAGCAATCATACCACTCTCCTTACTTTTATATGGATTCATTCTAGTATCAGATTGTTTTCCCTCTACGTCAATTGGTCTCTAGTGGTGGAAAGTTGTCGCATAAGCAATCATCCCACTCCCCTTACTTTTAAATGGCTACATACTAATATCAGATTGTTTTCCCCCTACGTCAATTGGTCTCTGGTGGTGGAAAGTTGTCTCATTAGCAATCATACCACATCTCCTTATTTTTATATGGTTACATTCTAGAATCAGACTGTTTCCCCCCTACGTCAATTGGTCTCTGGTGGTGGAAAATTGTCTCATAAGCATCATACCACATCTCCTTAATTTTAAATGGTTACATTCTAGTATCAGACTGTTTTCCCCCTACGTCAATTGGTCTCTGGTGGTGGAAAGTTGTCTCATTAGCAATCATACCACATCTCCTTATTTTTGTATGGTTACATTCTAGTATCAGACTGTTTTCCCCCTACGTCAATTGGTCTCTGGTGGTGGAAAGTTGTCTCATAAGCAATCATACCACATCTTCTTATTTTTATATGGTAACATTCTAATATCAGATTGTTTCCCCCCTACGTCAATTGGTCTCTAGTGGTGGAAATTTGTCGCATAAGCAATCATACCACATCACCTTATTTTTATATGGTTACATTTTAGTATCAGAATGTTTTCCCCCTACGTCAATTAGTCTCAGGTGGTGGAAAATTATCTCATTAGCAATCATACCACTCTCCTTACTTTTATATGGTTACATTCTAGTATCAGATTTCCCCCCTACGCCAAATGGTCTCTGGTGGTGGAAAGTTGTCGCATAAGCAATCATACCACTCTCCTTACTTTTATATGGTTACATTCTAGTATCAGATTGTTTCCCCACCCCCCTACGTCAATTGGTCTCTGGTGGTGGAAAGTTGTCGCATAAACAATCATACCACTCTCCTTACTTTTATATGGTTACATACTAATATCAGATTGTTTTCCCCCTACGTCAATTGGTCTCTGGTGGTGGAAAATTGTCGCATAAGCAATCATACCACTCTCCTTACTTTTATATGGTTACATTCTAGTATCAGATTGTTTCCCCCCTACGTCAATTGGTCTCTGGTGGTGGAAAGTTGTCGCATAAGCAATCATACCACTCTCCTTACTTTTATATGGATTCATTCTAGTATCAGATTGTTTTCCCTCTACGTCAATTGGTCTCTAGTGGTGGAAAGTTGTCGCATAAGCAATCATCCCACTCCCCTTACTTTTAAATGGCTACATACTAATATCAGATTGTTTTCCCCCTACGTCAATTGGTCTCTGGTGGTGGAAAGTTGTCTCATTAGCAATCATACCACATCTCCTTATTTTTATATGGTTACATTCTAGAATCAGACTGTTTTCCCCCTACGTCAATTGGTCTGTGGTGGTGGAAAATTGTCTCATAAGCATCATACCACATCTCCTTATTTTTAAATGGTTACATTCTAGTATCAGACTGTTTTCCCCCTACGTCAATTGGTCTCTGGTGGTGGAAAGTTGTCTCATTAGCAATCATACCATATCTCCTTATTTTTGTATGGTTACATTCTAGTATCAGACTGTTTTCCCCCTACGTCAATTGGTCTCTGGTGGTGGAAAGTTGTCTCATAAGCAATCATACCACATCTCCTTATTTTTGTATGGTTACATTCTAATATCAGATTGTTTCCCCCCTACGTCAATTGGTCTCTAGTGGTGGAAATTTGTCGCATAAGCAATCATACCACTCTCCTTACTTTTATATGGTTACATTCTAGTATCAGATTGTTTCCCCCCCCCCCCCCCCCCCCTTACGTCAATTGGTCTCTGGTGGTGGAAAGTTGTCGCATAAACAATCATACCACTCTCCTTACTTTTATATGGTTACATACTAATATCAGATTGTTTTCCCCCTACATCAATTGGTCTCAGTTGGAAAGTTGACGCATTAGCAATCATACCACATCTCCTTATTTTTATATGGTTACATTTTAGTATCAGACTGTTTTCCCCCTACGTCAATTGGTCTCTGGTGGTGGAAAGTTGTCTCATAAGCATCATACCACATCTCCTTATTTTTGTATGGTTACATTCTAGTATCAGACTGTTTTACCCCTACGTCAATTGGTCTCTGGTGGTGGAAAGTTGTCTCATAAGCATCATACCACATCTCCTTATTTTTAAATGGTTACATTCTAGTATCAGACTGTTTTACCCCTACGTCAATTGGTCTCTGGTGGTGGAAAGTTGTCGCATAAGCAATCATACCACTCTCCTTACTTTTATATGGTTACATTCTAGTATCAGATTGTTTCCCCCCTACGTCAATTGGTCTCTAGTGGTGGAAATTTGTCGCATAAGCAATCATACCACTCTCCTTACTTTTATATGGTTACATTCTAGTATCAGATTGTTTCCCCCCTACGTCAATTGGTCTCTGGTGGTGGAAAGTTGTCGCATAAGCAATCATACCACTCTCCTTACTTTTATATGGTTACATTCTAGTATCAGATTGTCCCCCCCCCCCCCCCCCCCCCTTACGTCAATTGGTCTCTGGTGGTGGAAAGTTGTCGCATAAACAATCATACCACTCTCCTTACTCTTAAATGGCTACATACTAATATCAGATTGTTTTCCCTCTACGTCAATTGGTCTCTGGTGGTGGAAAGTTGTCTCATTAGCAATCATACCACATCTCCTTATTTTTATATGGTTACATTCTAGAATCAGACTGTTTTCCCCCTACGTCAATTGGTCTCTGGTGGTGGAAAATTGTCTCATAAGCATCATACCACATCTCCTTATTTTTAAATGGTTACATTCTAGTATCAGACTGTTTTACCCCTACGTCAATTGGTCTCTGGTGGTGGAAAGTTGTCGCATAAGCAATCATACCACTCTCCTTACTTTGATATGGTTACATTCTAGTATCAGATTGTTTCCCCCCCCCCCCCCCCCCTTACGTCAATTGGTCTCTGGTGGTGGAAAGTTGTCGCATAAACAATCATACCACTCTCCTTACTTTTAAATGGCTACATACTAATATCAGATTGTTTTACCCCTACGTCAATTGGTCTCTGGTGGTGGAAAGTTGTCTCATTAGCAATCATACCACATCTCCTTATTTTTATATGGTTACATTCTAGAATCAGACTGTTTTCCCCCTACGTCAATTGGTCTCTGGTGGTGGAAAATTGTCTCATAAGCATCATACCACATCTCCTTATTTTTAAATGGTTACATTCTAGTATCAGACTGTTTTCCCCCTACGTCAATTGGTCTCTGGTGGTGGAAAGTTGTCTCATTAGCAATCATACCACATCTCCTTATTTTTGTATGGTTACATTCTAGTATCAGACTGTTTTCCCCCTACGTCAATTGGTCTCTAGTGGTGGAAATTTGTCGCATAAGCAATCATACCACATCACCTTATTTTTATATGGTTACATTTTAGTATCAGAATGTTTTCCCCCTACGTCAATTAGTCTCAGGTGGTGGAAAATTATCTCATTAGCAATCATACCACTCTCCTTACTTTTATATGGTTACATTCTAGTATCAGATTGTTCCCCCCCTACGTCAATTGGTCTCTAGTGGTGGAAAGTTGTCGCATAAGCAATCATACCACTCTCCTTACTTTTATATGGATTCATTCTAGTATCAGATTGTTTTCCCTCTACGTCAATTGGTCTCTAGTGGTGGAAAGTTGTCGCATAAACAATCATACCACTCTCCTTACTTTTATATGGTTACATTCTAGTATCAGATTGTTCCCCCCCTACGTCAATTGGTCTCTAGTGGTGGAAAGTTGTCGCATAAGCAATCATACCACTCTCCTTACTTTTATATGGATTCATTCTAGTATCAGATTGTTTTCCCTCTACGTCAATTGGTCTCTAGTGGTGGAAAGTTGTCGCATAAGCAATCATACCACTCTCCTTACTTTTATATGGATTCATTCTAGTATCAGATTGTTTCCCCCCTACGTCAATTGGTCTCTGGTGGTGGAAAGTTGTCGCATAAGCAATCATACCACTCTCCTTACTTTTATATGGTTACATTCTAGTATCAGATTGTTTCCCCCCTACGTCAATTGGTCTCTGGTGGTGGAAAGTTGTCGCATAAGCAATCATACCACTCTCCTTACTTTTATATGGATTCATTCTAGTATCAGATTGTTTTCCCTCTACGTCAATTGGTCTCTAGTGGTGGAAAGTTGTCGCATAAACAATCATACCACTCTCCTTACTTTTATATGGTTACATTCTAGTATCAGATTGTTCCCCCCCTACGTCAATTGGTCTCTAGTGGTGGAAAGTTGTCGCATAAGCAATCATACCACTCTCCTTACTTTTATATGGATTCATTCTAGTATCAGATTGTTTCCCCCCTACGTCAATTGGTCTCTAGTGGTGGAAAGTTGTCGCATAAGCAATCATACCACTCTCCTTACTTTTATATGGATTCATTCTAGTATCAGATTGTTTCCCCCCTACGTCAATTGGTCTCTAGTGGTGGAAAGTTGTCGCATAAGCAATCATACCACTCTCCTTACTTTTATATGGTTACATTCTAGTATCAGATTGTTTCCCCCCTACGTCAATTGGTCTCTGGTGGTGGAAAGTTGTCGCATAAGCAATCATACCACTCTCCTTACTTTTATATGGTTACATTCTAGTATCAGATTGTTTTACCCCTACGTCAATTGGTCTCTGGTGGTGGAAAGTTGTCTCATTAGCAATCATACCACATCTCCTTATTTTTGTATGGTTACATTCTAGTATCAGACTGTTTTCCCCCTACGTCAATTGGTCTCTGGTGGTGGAAAGTTGTCTCATTAGCAATCATACCACATCTCCTTATTTTTATATGGTTACATTCTAGAATCAGACTGTTTTCCCCCTACGTCAATTGGTCTGTGGTGGTGGAAAATTGTCTCATAAGCATCATACCACATCTCCTTATTTTTAAATGGTTACATTCTAGTATCAGACTGTTTTCCCCCTACGTCAATTGGTCTCTGGTGGTGGAAAGTTGTCTCATTAGCAATCATACCACATCCCCTTATTTTTGTATGGTTACATTCTAGTATCAGAATGTTTTCCCCTACGTCAATTAGTCTCAGGTGGTGGAAAGTTGTCGCATAACCAATCATACCACTCTCCTTACTTTTATATGGTTACATTCTAGTATCAGATTATTCCCCCCCCCCCCCCCCCCCCCTTTACGTCAATTGGTCTCTGGTGGTGGAAAGTTGTCGCATAAACAATCATACCACTCTCCTTACTTTTATATGGTTACATACTTATATCAGATTGTTTTCCCCCTGCATCAATTGGTCTCAGTTGGAAAGTTGACGCATTAGCAATCATACAACATATCCTTATTTTTGTATGGTTACATTCTAGAATCAGACTGGTTTCCCCCTACGTCAATTGGTCTCTGGTGGTGGAAAATTGTCTCATAAGCATCATACCACATCTCCTTATTTTTAAATGGTTACATTCTAGTATCAGACTGTTTTCCCCCTACGTCAATTGGTCTCTGGTGGTGGAAAGTTGTCTCATTAGCAATCATACCACTCTCCTTACTTTTATATGGTTACATTCTAGTATCAGATTGTTTTACCCCTACGTCAATTGGTCTCTAGTGGTGGAAAGTTGTCGCATAAGCAATCATCCCACTCCCCTTACTTTTAAATGGCTACATACTAATATCAGATTGTTTTCCCTCTACGTCAATTGGTCTCTAGTGGTGGAAAGTTGTCGCATAAGCAATCATCCCACTCCCCTTACTTTTAAATGGCTACATACTAATATCAGATTGTTTTCCCCCTACGTCAATTGGTCTCTGGTGGTGGAAAGTTGTCTCATTAGCAATCATACCACATCTCCTTATTTTTATATGGTTACATTCTAGAATCAGACTGGTTTCCCCCTACGTCAATTGGTCTGTGGTGGTGGAAAATTGTCTCATAAGCATCATACCACATCTCCTTATTTTTAAATGGTTACATTCTAGTATCAGACTGTTTTCCCCCTACGTCAATTGGTCTCTGGTGGTGGAAAGTTGTCTCATTAGCAATCATACCACATCTCCTTATTTTTGTATGGTTACATTCTAGTATCAGACTGTTTTCCCCCTACGTCAATTGGTCTCTGGTGGTGGAAAGTTGTCTCATTAGCAATCATACCACATCTCCTTATTTTTATATGGTTACATTCTAGAATCAGACTGTTTTCCCCCTACGTCAATTGGTCTGTGGTGGTGGAAAATTGTCTCATAAGCATCATACCACATCTCCTTATTTTTAAATGGTTACATTCTAGTATCAGACTGTTTTCCCCCTACGTCAATTGGTCTCTGGTGGTGGAAAGTTGTCTCATTAGCAATCATACCACATCCCCTTATTTTTGTATGGTTACATTCTAGTATCAGAATGTTTTCCCCCTACGTCAATTAGTCTCAGGTGGTGGAAAGTTGTCGCATAACCAATCATACCACTCTCCTTACTTTTATATGGTTACATTCTAGTATCAGATTGTTTCCCCCCCCCCCCTTTACGTCAATTGGTCTCTGGTGGTGGAAAGTTGTCGCATAAACAATCATACCACTCTCCTTACTTTTATATGGTTACATATACTTATATCAGATTGTTTTCCCCCTGCATCAATTGGTCTCAGTTGGAAAGTTGACGCATTAGCAATCATACAACATATCCTTATTTTTATATGGTTACATTCTAGTATCAGATTGTTTTACCCCTACGTCAATTAGCTATGGTGGTGGAAAGTTGTCGCATAAGCAATCATACCACTCTCTTTACTTTTATATGGTTACATTCTAGTATCAGATTGTTTCCCCCCTACGTCAATTGGTCTCTGGTGGTGGAAAATTGTCGCAAAAGCAATCATACCACTCTCCTTACTTTTATATGGATTCATTCTAGTATCAGATTGTTTTCCCTCTACGTCAATTGGTCTCTAGTGGTGGAAAGTTGTTGCATAAGCAATCATCCCACTCCCCTTACTTTTAAATGGCTACATACTAATATCAGATTGTTTTCCCCCTACGTCAATTGGTCTTTAGTGGTGGAAAGTTGTCTCATTAGCAATCATACCACATCTCCTTATTTTTGTATGGTTACATTCTAGTATCAGACTGTTTTCCCCCTACGTCAATTGATCTCTGGTGGTGGAAAGTTGTCTCATAAGCAATCATACCACATCTTCTTATTTTTATATGGTAACATTCTAATATCAGATTGTTTCCCCCCTACGTCAATTGGTCTCTAGTGGTGGAAATTTGTCGCATAAGCAATCATACCACATCACCTTATTTTTATATGGTTACATTTTAGTATCAGAATGTTTTCCCCCTACGTCAATTAGTCTCAGGTGGTGGAAAATTATCTCATAAGCAATCATACCACGTTTCCTTATTTTTATATGGTTACATTCTAGTATCAGATTGTTTTTTCCCCTACGTCAATTGGCCTCTGGTGGAAAGTTGTCGCATAAGCAATCATACCACATCTCCTTATCTTTATATGGTTACATTCTAGTATCAGATTGATTTACCCCTACGTCAATTGGTCTTTAGTGGTGGAAAGTTGTCGCATAAGCAATCATAACACATCACCTTATTTTTATATGGTAACATTCTAATATCAGATTGTTTCCCCCCTACGTCAATTGGTCTCTAGTGGTGGAAAGTTGTCGTATAAGCAATCATACCACATCTTCTTATTTTTATATGGTTACATACTAGTATCAGATTATTTTTCCCCTACGTCAATTGGTCTCTAGTGGTGGAAAGTTGTCGTATAAGCAATCATACCACATCTTCTTATTTTTATATGGTTACATACTAGTATCAGATTATTTTTCCCCTACGTCAATTGGTCTCTAGTGGTGGAAAGCTTTCGCATTAGCAATCATACCACATCTCCTTATTTTTATATGGTTACATTCTAGTATCAGATTGTTTTCCATCTACGTCAATTGGTCTCTGGTGGAAAGTTGTCGCATTAGCAATCATACCTCATCTCCTTATTTTTATATGGTTATATACTAGTATCATAATTTTTTCCCCTACGTCAATTGGTCTCTGGTGGAAAGCTTTCGCATTAGCAGTCATATCACATCTCCTTATTTTTATATGGTTACATTCTAGTTTCAGATTGTTTTCCATCTACGTCAATTGGTCTCTGGTGGAAAGTTGTCGCATTAGCAATCATACCACATCTCCTTATTTTTATATGGTTACATTTAAGTATCAGATTGTTTCACCCCTAATCAATTGGTCTCTTGTGGTGGAAACAAATCCAAACCGGTACTGAGAAAAATCTTAAAAGTTCCAACAGACGACAAAAGTGATGATTAAAATTGAAATAAATTCATAAAACACATTTAAACCTTACAAGTCGTTATTGTTGGCATCTCTTTTTGTAGGATCAATGGAAGTATTTTCTTAATGCTAACAGTATTGCAGACTTGCTCATTTTGAGAATCACTAGTCTTAATTTCACACGTTAAGATAGTCTGTAAGATAAATTCGTTACATAGTGTGCTAGTGACGTAATACGGTATATATGGGGTCAATATACCGTATTACGTCACTAGCACACTATGTAACTAATATTTTACCTTGTTTGTATTGGATACCTAAGCTTCATAAAATTCCGTACAAACAACGGTACATTGCTGGCTCTTCTTCATGTTCCAGTAAACAATTGTCCATTAGATTGACTAAAATTCTGTCCGCAGTGAAATAGGGTCTTCAGAAATACCGTAAAACTGTTTACTCAAGTAGTGGTATTAACTATATGTGGATTCTTAAAAATTCTAAAGAACTTCTAGATAATTTTAAATCTCTGTCTTTTTCTAAAATTAGTTCTATCAAAACTTTGATTTTTCAACCCTGTATACGACCATTCCCCATGTGAAATTGAAAAATCGTCTGCAAGAAATAATCCACAATGCCTTTCAACATAAACATGGTAGCATACGCTATAAATTTATTACTTTGGGATATCATAAGGCATATTTTGTTAATAGTGAAAAACAAAAGGGTAAAACATGCTACACAGAAGAACAAGTAATCAGTATGCTGGAGTTTCTTATCAACAACATATTTGTTGAATTTGGAGGTAGACTGTTTCAACAAATTGTCGGCATTCCAATGGGAACGATCTGTGTGCCTCTCCTTGCCGACCACTTCTTATTTTCATATGAATCGGAGTTCCTTCAGACACTTGTCAAAAAACCTCGAAAAGAAATGTGTTTTTTAATTTGATAAATGCTTTTTGTGTTTTTTGTTTATGTTTGTTTGTCTTGAGATTGTAACACAGTGATGACTGCTGTAACCATATTTTGACTATTTTACCGAGTATGTCTGTTTTGTTCACGCATCGTTGTAAAAATAACGGAATTTGATGCGACTATCATAAAAGTGAGAGGTTTAGGGCTATAAATCCAGGTTCAATCCACCATTTTCTACATTTGAAAATGCCTGAACCAAGTCAGAAATATGACAGTTGTTGTGCATTCGTTTTTGATGTGTTTTGTCATTTGATTTTGCCATGTGATTAGGGACTTTCCGATTGAATTTTCCTCCGAGTTCAGAACTTTTGTGATTTTACTTTTTCTTTAGTACATGTAACAAAACTCTCAAGGAATGGACAAGGAAAGACCCGAGGTCTTGATTGTTCTAATATTTTCATTTCTTTACGAACATGCATTATTATAAAAAAAAGTCCTGGCATTAGGTTAGAAAAAATGGTAACAAGGTGTTTATTTCTTTATATCTTTATTCTTTAATTTTTAAGGACAGTTTTCTCTATTCTTTAATTATTTTGCCTAGTATTCACGATTTCTTATTATAATGATTATCAATGCCTCATTATTCTCTATTCTTTTTTTCCCCTGTTTCTCAGCTCTATTTTTTTTGGCCATGTATTAATTCTGCACTTTTTGTTAATTATTTTCTATTTTGTAAACCCCACCCAGTACCGAAATACCTTGGTTCACAATTAATCATAATATACTTTCTGAAAGTTATTAATCATGATAAAAAAGAGCATTTTAAATTTATTAAAATAAATTTTGAAGTAAAACAAATCTTTTATATCACTTTAGTCAGGGCAGAAATAATTTTCCAAGAAAGAATAAAAATCACATAAGAAAAATATATTAATGCATCTATTAGCTTACCTAGACCAACGGGTCGTGTGAGGTACTGTCTTAAGGTGCCATGTTCTAACCATCTGCAAAATCTTTCTTGCGAACTGAAATCAAACTTGACAGTAATCTTTAAGTTGAAGTTACATGTAAATTTGAACTCTCCATTACAAAATGAAAGTAAGTAGATGTGGTTTTATTGCAAATGAGACAATTCTCAACCAGATAACAAATGTAGTAAAAGTAAGATTTGTGAATCTGAATTTAAAATTGACTGCAAGTGCAATAATGTATATATTGATTGTTTTTCATAAATTGTTATGTTATAAATAATGCCGTTAGTTTTCTCAATTGAAATGTTTCATGTTTTTCATGGCGGAGCCTTTTCTAGCTTACTATACCGTATTGGTTTTTGTCATTGTTGAAGTACGTACGGTTGCTATAATTGCTTACTTGCACTTTATTTGAGCTTCGGTTGATAGTTGTCTGATAAAAAATGCTACATCTCCTTATTTTTATACTGAACCAAAGAATACCACAGATATGATATATCTGCTACTTTACCCTTCAACAACATCTAGAAATAATGTAACGTAAACTTTCTATTTTAGTAAAATAGCACACTCCAGTAGCGCCTTCGTATTAAGTGTATATCTCTTAGTTTATTTCTATATTGAATTTCAAAGGTTTTTTATTTTCTGTCCGGATTTCCTGGAAAGAGAGTTGTTGTTCAAAAGGCAACAATTAAACCACGGTTTTCAAATGGTTGACGTGGAGTGATCACTTTGAATGTTTAACAACACATTGATTGGGTTGACCGTTATGGAATATCTGTCTTAGCTGCAATGTGGCCCTTTTCTCATTAACTGTGACAAACCACCTCGATGGCCTCGGGAAAGCGAGGTTCGATCCCTGCTGCTAGGGACCGAATTGAACCAAAGACTTGCAAATTGTAATTGTAATTTATTATTCTCAAATTAGCACGTGACACTTGGGAGTAAGAGCAAAGACTGTTTGGCGTGGAGACAATATATAACAGTTACTAAGACTGGACTATAATGAATAGCATTATGCTTGTATCTTAAAATTAAAAAAAAAATAGATACAGCACTAGCATATTTCCAGTTCGACATAGTTTGATGGGGTCTTGCACCTTTATTTGGCGTAGAAGATGTATCTTGAAATTAAAAAAAATGTATCAGTCCCCTCCTCCCCCCCCCAAAAAAAAAGAAAAGAAAAAAAAATGAAATACATAAAAAAATCTAAAGCATGACAGTAATAGATTCCGAAAGAACTTTTTTTAATAAACACAGAACATTATTTTTTTTACTAATGTGGAAATAATAATTTCCTAATTATGTAGCCTTTGTCATATTGTCTTAGAACAGTTCTCCTGGCAGATTCTGACAGATTTAATGAGAGGTTAGAAGTGATCTCCACTGTAGCCTTTCTCATATTATACAGACACTTGTCTTTTGTTAAAGACAGTATGTTGATCCCTAAATGACTTTCGTGTTGAAAGTGTGATATTTTTTGTGTTGCTGTCTTCTCTGGCGTGTGACCCGCATATTATGTTTCATACCTAACAAGTTCTTCTCTTAGGCATGGTCGCGATAAACAAAATGTAAACACATGTCATATCAGATTTAAAAGAACAGGAAGAGCAAACAAGGCCTCAGAGTTTTGAGAGGCTGTCATACCAATAACACACAGCTGATTAAATAATAAAGCAGATAATCATTTATCAGTATGCTTTTTCTTTATAAAAAGTTCGTAAAGGTTCCGTGGAACCCAGTGTCTCGCCTACTTTTGCTGTTAATCGCAGGCTCAACAAAAATGAGGAAAAAGATCAATAAAGATATTCCTCTCTATACTATCTTCTGATTGTAAGAAGCTTCTGTCCCAGTTTGGTAAAAATAGTTCATGAATCTAATAAATGTTTTAAAACCTTTTAACTGCAGACTGTATGTAATGATAACTAGAAGAAAAACTAAGTCCATTTATAAGTAAAATACGGAAAAATTTACTTCTGGATACTATCTTATGATCATAAACAAACTTCTGTCCAAGTTTGGTACAAATCCAGTATAGTTTAGAAAGTTATTTAAATTTCAAAAAACTTTGAACATAGAGTGAATATTTGTGGACGCCGCCGCCGACGACAACGATGACGACGACGCCGGCGACGGAATGTAGGATCGCTATGTCTCGCTTTTTCGACTAAAGTCGAAGCCTCGACAAAAAGAATGAAAAATTTGTGCTATTTCATCCAAACGACAATAAAATCACATCTCCCTATGTTTTGTATTCCTCATATGTACTGGATGTGCATATATTTATTTTTGCTTGGTGGTGTATGTAAACTTCTTTGATAGTTATCTTGTTCGGAAAAAAATAATGGCTGGTAATGAGTTGAATAGCAAATTTGTTGTTCCTTTGGAACAAACTTTTCCCCTCGGCTGTGCCTCAAGCAATCGTTGACATCCCAGGAATAAAAAAATCCGTGCCATTCCTAGGAAAACATGTCAATCTACTGGGACACATAATTTTTATCCCTAGTCAACCGGTCTTTGCTCTGACTTCTAAAATGCCGCGTGCTGATCGGAAAAGCAAGAAGTACCCATTTGTAAGTCTTTGGTTTGACACGGCCGGGGCTCGAACCAACGACCTTCCACACGCGAGGCAAGCACGCTAGCATCAACATTGTATTTACCTATTCAAGAGATAGTTATTGAATATTGTCATACATTTTCAAGTGATATCCGTATTTTGCATTGCAGATATGGGATAAACAGAAGATCACGTTTGCCAGCGGGCTGGTACATGTATATGAAGGATTAATTTGGGCTTCACATTGTGTCTGCGTTGCTAGAAAAGTACTGATTTGTTCAAAATTTAAGATTGGACATTGCTACATACATGACATAAGCTTAAATTATCAGGGAATCAATGCAATGTTGAAAGCAGAATCAATAGAAAACACAACAAAAATACCCCAAAAAATAGGAATAAATAAACGGCTACTTTTGTTGTTGAAGTGTACTTCCACGAGCGACGAAAAAATCTAACTGAGCAAAGTGTACATACACGGGCGACAAACAAATATATTTTAGCAAAGTATACTTACACGAGCGACCAACATCTAACTGAGCAAAGTGTACTTACACGAGCGACCAACATCTTACTGAGAAAAATGTACTTACACGAGCGACCAACATCTTACTTAGCAAAATGTACTTACACGAGCGACCAACATCTTACTGAGCAAAGAGTACTTACACGAGCGACCAACATCTTACTGAGCTAAGTGTAATTACACGAGCGACCAACATCTTTCTGAGCTAAGTGTACTTACACGAGCGACCAACATGTAACTGAGCTAAGTATACTTACACGAGCGACCAACATCTTACTGGGCAAAGTGTACTTACACGAGCGACCAACATCTTACTGAGCAAAGTATACCTACACTGGCGACAAAAAAATATATTTGAGCAAAGTATACTTACACGAGCGACCAACATCTAACTGAGCTTAGTGTACTTACCGTAGCAACCAACAAATCTAATTTAACAAAAAGAAACATCTATTTTTAAACAAATTTAATATTTGATATTCAAAATGCAGTAGGTTTTTTAAAAACACTTTCTTTTTTTAACCTGTCCGTTAAACAAATATTAGCACAGGGTAAATTGTTTCTTCCCCTTTACAGAATATGACCTTTTTCGTATGTTGATGTATTTAAGTTTTTTGTGTTTTCATGTTGCTGTCTAATTGGCTTATTTCATATGTTGATGTATTTCGGTTATTTTTGTCGTCAGGATGTTGTCTAATTGACGTGTATCATATGTTGATGTATTTCGGTAATTTAGGTCGTCAGGTTGTTGTCTAATTAACGTGTATCATATGTTGATGTATTTCGGTTATTTTTGTCGTAAGGTTGTGGTCTAATTGACGTGTATCATATGTTGATGTATTTCGGTTATTTTTGTCGTCAGGTTGTTGTCTTATTGACGTGTGTCGTATGCTGATTTATTTTAGTTATTTGTGTCGTCATGTTTCTGTATTATTGACCTTTTCGTATGTTGATGTATTTTTGTTATTTGTGTCGACAGTTTTCAGTCGCATTGACTTATTTCTTATGTCGATGTATGTTGTTTATGTGTGTCGTCAGTTTTCTGTTTAAATGACCTTTTCGTATGTTGATGTATTTAAGTTATTTGTGTCGTGAGGTTGCTGTCTAATTGACATATATTTCATAAACGGACAGAAATTGATTAGACAAAAAAGTACATATTTTTCACGTGTTTGTTTTTCTTGCTTGAAAAGTATGCAACGTAACAAAACTGATCTTCGTGAATGCTAAACTTGTTTGTATTAAAAAAAAAGGGGATTTATTACTAAATTGAACGTCAAATATACTATCGTGATACATGTATCTGACTTGCTTAAAGTGCAAATTACAAAAAGGAAAATGTGGGTTAAAAATGGACAATAAATAAAAGATCAAATGAGTCTTGGTTGGATAATACATTTAGGTTTAATATATTTTCACAGCAAACTGGATGCATATTGTTTTAACATTAAAGTTCTATATTTTCAATACAGTTCTTTCGTGGTTTTACAGACAAAAAAGCATCAGTATGAATCAGAATGCAATGATTGTTGTTGTTATTTCGTCATGTGGATGTAAATATTGATACAATTTCTTGGTCTTCTCATCCTATTGGACCAGATTTTTTAATAAGTGGTACCATTGGTTTGTAACTTTACTGGCGATCAACTCCGTCGATCGAATATCATTACTTGATATTGTTTGGTGTCATTGATAAAATCTTTGTGCCGATAATGACACGTGACTCTCTGGACTTAAATGTCAAATGTTTACATCTTCTCGTCCCTTTTCACACATAAAAATGTCGTTTCAGAGGGCAAAAAATATAGCGAGTTCAACATCTCGTGACTGGACTAGACGGATTAAGGAAAAAAATAATACCGCTCAACTGTATCGATGATTTTATATTTATAATTATGTGCAACTTAACTTTTTTGTCAAGATGTATTTCCCGCCGAGATATCCATTTGGCATCCAACTTAACGTTGAAGTTAGTTTTTCAGACTATTATTCAAAATAACATAACTTCCGTAAGTTTCAGTTTGTGATCAATTCCCAGTCAAATGTAAAAAAAACCCTCATCATAGATACCAGCAGCCAGATGAGTTAAGCAAGAATAGAGAAAAGTGCATTAAAAAACATCAGGAATAGATAAATACATTTAGATAGATTAAATTGATTTCAAATAGGGGACCCTTCATAGGCTTAGTCAGTATATTAATTTTTATATCAAACAATTGCAATAGACAATACATAAGAATAGAAAAAAAACAACAAAAAAACCATGAAATATGAATTGAGTGAATGATAAGGAGTCACGTAAACCATTATGTTTTGTGTTTATTAACCATGAACCAGAAGCAGCATCATATCCATTATAAAAAAAGTTTTTGAGTCAAGTCCTTTCTTGTGGCTGATGCATCTGAACAAATAGAATTGGTGTTCATATGCAGGAGTTACCAAGAGCAGATGCTTAAAGGATAAAGACGATTTCTGATTGATCTTCGAGAACACGATTACCAGGTATTACTTGATACAGGAGATTGCCTGGATCTCTGGAGGACAAAATGTCAAGATAACAATGAATTGTCTGAAAATGGTGATTTCCTATTGATCCCGAAAACATGATAACCAAGCATTGTCTGATAATAGTGATTTCCGATTGATCTCTAGAACATAATAATCAGATATTGTCTGATAATTGTTATTTTTAATTGATCCCAAGCACATGATGACCAGACATTGTCTTATACTGGTTAATTCAGATTGCATACTTTAACATTGCCATAAAAGCGCGAGGTTTGGCTAGCTGCAAAACCAAGTCCAACCCACCATTTTATTTACTTGGAATGTCCTGTACCAAGTCAGGAAAATGGCCATTGTTAAATATAGTTTGTTTCTTTTTATGTTACATTTTAGTAATGTGTTTCTGTGTCGTAGGTCTCCTCTTATATTGATGTGATTCCCTCAGTTTTAGTTTGGAGCCCGGATTTTTTTCTGACAATTAATGAATTTCGATCAGCGATATACTATGTTTGCCTTTATGTAACTCAATATTTGGACAATGTCTGAAAAAGTCTATGGCTTTTTCTTCTGCAAACAACAAGGAACAATATTTGAAAAACTAAGACACTTCACTATATCCATGGTTATGTAAAATTATTTCTGTAATATCATATGTGTTATCATCAACTTACACTCTTTAAAATGGTTTACATGCACACATTGCAACAGCTTTGTCCCTTCATGGTTTAGTGTTTGTTTTTATTTTGATAAAAACAACTGGCAAATATTTCTAGATATACAGTGAATTATTCAGACTATCAAACAACTACCTATAATTTTTAAAATTTTCCTTTTATTGTGAAAATAATGAAACAAGATGGTGGATATATGTTAAAAAAATTGTGGGACAGATACATAACAAAACAATATTCCAGCCATAAAGTGGTAACTAAATGATAATGCTGTGAATATATATATTGCATCAACACCTGATGCCCTTATTTTCAAATATTTCTTATATCTTTCTCATCAAAAACAAAGAGAAAATGTTTTCCGGTTTTGTCTCATGTTTCTCAAGGCACTATAAAAGTTTTCTTGATTTCCATGCAAGAATAGATACATGTTTATAAAGTTTAACATATATTTATTCTAGTATGTAAATAGCGATTAGATGAGTAGTAATGTATTACCAATATTACTATTACAGTGTTAGTTGCATTTGAATCCTTTTGAGAAAAAACAACAGTAATTATACAGTCACATATTGGTCAAATCTTAAAGGTTGGTCCAATATTTTCCACTTGGTTCACATTCTTTATCTTCCTGTCTATAGTTTTATGAATAGATAGTTCCAACCTGACTTTAACAGAATTGTTTCTACTATAGACAATCGACTTCAAATCTGATGTGTACTTCTTGTGATATAGTTCTCTATTGTGGTTGAACATTGATTTAGTGCTCAATTTCAACTTCAATCGTCATTCCTAAAATAAAATTATAAGCTGCTGATTGAATGATTGTTGTTTATTCATAGTCCAGTGGTATTTATTAAATGCATGTTTACTGTTTGAGAACAATTTAACAAAGTGCAATTTGTATGTCATGCCGAATTTCAATAAATAAGAATTGCCACTGGAAGTTGAGGGTGTATTTGATAACACATTGTAACATACAACATACAGACTCAGGAAATTGTTTTGTAAGGGAACTTACACAAAGCATCTCCCTTGACATCTCCATTCTTACCCGAAATGGCTACGTATTAATTTATCTACTAAGTACAACCAAACAGATGCTTCATTTTACTGCCGGTTTGAAGAAGACTAAACATGACTATATTTCTATTCCTGAGTCACCCTTGTTATAACTTTTTCAAATTATACTTCAAATACAAGTTTTCTAGAACTACTTTTTTTATCACTGGTAGAATCAGTAGGCGAAGCTAGAATGACTACTCATATCTGGTTACGGAACGCATAAAATTTATCGAAACATAGTCTAAGCAAAATTAAACTTTGATAAATAGATAAGTCTGCATACACTTATATTTAGTCTTCATTCACCCTTATTCTTTTATAAACAATTATCGTATTAGTTATTGTCATTACTACGAAATCCTGAAAATAGACCAGAATAATTTAAATATTTCAATTTAATTCGTAAATTTTACGGACGCCATCACGAGTTGGTTGACCGTTATGGAATAACCGTTTCACAAATGATATCGGATATGTTCCTTACGTCGTAACTACAATCCCCTTCCCTTTCATGAATTTGACCTACCGAATTAGACTATTTACCGGATTTGTAACCACATAAGCAACACGACGGGTGCCGCATGCGGAGCAGGATCTGCTTACCCTTCCGGAGCACCTGAGATCACCCCTAGCTTTTGGTGGGGTTCGTGTTGTTTTTTCTTTAGTTTTCTATGTTGTGTCATGTGTACTATTGTTTTTCTGTTTGTCTTTTTCATTTTTAGCCATGGCGTTGTCAGTTTGTTTTAGATTTACGAGTTTGACTGTCCCTTTGGTGTCTTTCGTCCCTCTTTTAATGGACATTAAACATTACAGGAAAAACAAAAACACTTAGAAATAAAAAATGAAAAAATATTTACCTGATATTTCATTTTCAATTGATTTCACTTCCTCTGCAGAAATAGTTTTAGCCAGAATGTCATTTAGATGATCTGTATACAGCCTTAATGGTGTCCTATTCCGATCAAACCTTTTTAAAATGTCACTTGACATATTACTTAGCTCATTAAAACGTGTTTCGTCAAGTTTAAATATCCTCGAGTGTTGTAGTTCATTTCTCGTAAGTCTTATGCGCTCAATATCATCTCCAATTGCTATGTCTGCTGTCTGAATTCTTTGCCATGTTCCGCCCCAAGAATTACTAGGAATGTGTTTATTAAGATTCCTGTGTTCACCATATAAATATGTTATATCACAATCGCTCCTTGGGCGTAGATTTGCTTTGTCTTGTTTTAAGAGGTCATATAAAACATCAGCAAAAATATTCAGCGCAATCATTCCCATCTTTGTAAAATTTATTTCCTCTTTGGTGAACTGAAACGAAAATATGATTCTAACGAAAAGTGATTTTAAATATGACCTAGATGTGTCAAAACGACACGAATGGCTCCGTCCCAAAAAGTTGAAAAATCTGCAATTTCAATATAATTACATGTAGACGCAAACATGATGGTAGTCTCACATATCAAAAATCAGCTCAAAATCTGGAGGCATATAGAAAAAAATCTGTATAATTGTAATTTTCAATAATTTATCAAAGTCAAAACCCATAATTTCAGTAAAAATAAGCGGAGCATAACAAAACTTATACTTGACCTGAAACTCATCATGGTTAACTCGCATACCAAAAATCAGCCCAATATCTGAAGGCGTATAGAAAAACAGTCCGTATAACTGTGATTTTTAACAATTTCTCAAAGTCCAAACCCTGTAAGTTCTGCAAAAATTAGTGGAGCGGAACAAAACTTAAAATTGATCTGTAACTCATCATGGTAAACTCACATTCCAAAAGTCAGCCCAATACCTGGAGGCGTTTAGAAAAAAGTCCGTATAACTGTGATTTTTAACAATTTCTCAAAGTCCAAACACTGTAATTTTGGCAAACATTAGTGGAGCGGAACAAAACCTAAACTTGATCTGTAACTCATCATGGTTAACTAATATACCAAAAATCAGCCCAATATCTGAAGGCGTTTAGAAAAAAACTCTGTATAATGGTTTGTTTCGGAATGACGGAATGACGGAATTACAGAATTTCGGAATTACGGAATACGGAATATCGGAAATACGGAATTACGGAATTTCGGACAAGGGTAAAACTATATGGCACCGACAATTTCATTGCGGGGCAATAAAAAAGGTCAATCTTAAATAAGGCTTTAACGTTGATCAACCTGATGACAATTAACGTCAAATGCTGAACACATACTACCCTCGTCACGTGTTAGGCTGTCTGTGTATTTTTGTCGACCTCATAACAGTTTACATACAATGTTGAACACACTCTACTCATCTCACGTATTAAGACTTGTATAGTACATATGTGTGTATGTTTATCGACAGGACGACAGTTTAATTCCTATGCTAAACACACACTACATACCTCACGTGAGTACTAGTACAATGAAGATCAGTTTGTGTTATTATGTTTTTATCAACTCGATAGCAGATTTGGTATAATTGCCAATGAGATAATTCTCTATCAGAAAACAAATGTCATAGAAATCAACAACTATAAAACTATAGGTCCCTCTACGGCTTTCAACAATGAGCAAACTATATATCACAAAGTCGGCTCTAAAAGGGTCCGAAATGACAAATGTAAAACAACTCAATCAAGAAAACTAATGGCCAGTTGATTTAGGAAAAAACAATGAAAAACATACAAATATACAACAACAAGCGACAACCACTAAATTACAGGCTCCTAACGTGTTTACCCTCTTAAAGTTTACATACAATGCTGAATACATAGTACTCACTTTACATATTGCATATTAATACATAGAGTTATTCAGTAAAGCTGTTTTTGTTTGTTATCATCACATTTTCTGAAAAAGACTAACACAAAAATGCCAAGCTCCAAGGTAAATTCATAAAAGAGGAAGTCCATAACAGAAAACTGAACCAGTGTATTTCTTTCTTTTTGATGAACTGAATCTGTCATGGAAATTCATGTTACATACCACTGACGAACTGTCTGTTCCTGTTGCTTCATCATTGATATTTGAAAATACTCTTTCACCAGCTTGGACACGGACACGTACCTGCAAAATAAATATGAAGAGAATATCAACAGAAAAAGTATAAACTTGAAGAAAAATGTCGATCCGGGTGGCACCTATCATTTTAATTTACACTTTTAAAACATAAACTGGTTTGATAAATCTACACGATCAAGCATGCACTGTCTAAATTCTTTGGCTCATTTATAAAAGAGATAAAAAAAAAAGACAACAGTGAATTCAAAGAGTTACAAAGTGTGGTATGTGCCTTCTTAATGGTACATGTCTTTTCACCAATTTAATCCAGTAAACATTGTTTTGTAGGTTTTTAACGTAGAATAATAAAGTTCTGCATCTTAAATGTCTTAGTTATTCAACTTGTTAGGAACTTTCACAATAACCTATGATCGCAAGTTCCAGAAAATTGAACCATTGAATCAGTATTGGCACTGGAATAAAATTAAGAATGGCAATGGGGAATTGTCAAAGAGACAACAACCCTACCAAAGAGCAGACAACAGCCGAAGGCTACCAATGGATCTTTGATGCAGCCAGATACTCCTGCACCCGGAGGCGTGGTTCAGCTGGAAGCAAAAAGAGCATTTCCGGACAACCTAAGCAACACTTGGATAGTGTATTCTAAGGAACATGTCTGCATGGTTTGCTTCATTTAATTTCTTTACATTCCTGTTTATAAATATTCTAAACGTTTTCATAGTAAACGTTTACGTCCACTGGAAGTCATTTCACGGACATTTTATGTTAACCAACAAGCCATGAAAAAGCAAAGTGATGATCATATCAAGTCTATTCACAGGTGATATAAATACTGCCATATAATTGAAGAACAAAGTAAAGTTGTTAGTTCCAGTTTTCCGGCTTAATAATCAAATCAAAATTTTCCAAAACAATTAATTTGAGACCTTATAACACTTATAAAGATGTACTCATGTTCTATGTATTATTAATAATCAATGACATTTTCAATCAAAGTACTGAAGTACTGAAGTACTGAACATATCAATCAAGAACACAGATGGATTCATGTCAAAATTGTGTTTTGGTGATGGTGATGTGTTTGATTTATGAAATTTGTTAAAAATTCTTATTGGTCCATTTTGGTAATGTGGACTTATTTGTTTATGTGTTACATATTTGTTTTTCTTTCATTTTTTTATAATAAGGCCGTTAGTTTTTTAGTTAATTGTCTACATTTCTTATTGGTGCCTTTTATAGCTGACTATGCGGTATGGGTTTTGCTCATTGTTGAAGGCCGTACGGTGACCTATAGTTGTTTATGTATGTGTCACTTTGGTCTATTGTGGACAGTTGTCGCATTGGCAATCATACCATATCTCCTTTTTTTATATTATTTGTAGATCTTACTTTGCTGCACATTATTGATGTTTACAGTTTATTTCTTTCTATGATATTATTGAAGATAATAACCAAAAACAGCAAAACTTCCTAAGAATTACCAATTCAGAGGCGGCAACCAAAGAAGGGGTTGTCTGATTCATCTGAAAATTTCACGACAAATAAATCTAAACATGATTAACATTTTTACCCTCATGTCAGGTTTGCTGTAAATGCTTTGGTTACATAGATATAAGCCGATAACTACATTTGACCTCCATGTTCTATTTTTAGCCATGGTGGCCATATTGGTTGGTTGCCGGGGTTAACCGACATCACACACATTTTTTTAACAAGATACCCCAATGATGATTGTGGCCAAGTTTGATTTTCTTTGGCCCAGTGTTTTAAAAGGAGAAGATTTTTGTAAAAGTTAACGACGACGGACGATGCACGCCACGTGATGAGAAAAACTAGGCGAGCTTAAAAGAATATACATACACCTGGCTATAGGTGACAACACTGTAGACTGAACTTTGGTTTTGTTTTGGTTTTGAAATGAACAGTGTGTGTGTGAATAACAGCCTTCTGGCTGGTCTTTTTGGTTCTGAGATAAACTGATCAACATAGACTTTTCAAAATGATAGCTAACAATCAATTTTCACTAGTATAAGTAAAATGGTTAAATGTAAGAAAAGTTTGCTTTATATAAACTGTGTGTTTTTTATGAAACCAGATGACATTCTGTAAACGTTCAAGGACAACGGATAAAGAAAATCATAGCTAAAGTTCAAATGGTCATTTAAGATGAGAATTATCACCAGAAGCAACTTAATTCAGCTTATATTTAATTAACATGAGTTGTCTGACTGGTTTTCATTTCAACAGTTACCAATATGTCATAGGATGCTTTATCAATCTATAAAGTAATACAATCAACATTAGATTATCTTATCTTAAATGTGTTATAATTACTGCAAGTCATATACATATTAATCTATGCTAACTTATAAGCTTCAAAAAGTAGCGTGTTACCTTGGTGGATGTTCCTGTAGTTTGGATTTGTCCCAAGCTTTCTGCTTTAGGATATTATCTGGGAATATCTTCAGGACTCTTTGACAACTAAAATTATTTGCAAAATAAACATTATCGTTATTTGATAATCACCGCTTTCTAAAAAAGATAGCACTGTACTTAAATCTATAAAACATTATTGAAACACATTACAGCTTTCCAAAGCCAAACAAGGAAATCACATTTGCTTCAAGTCTACTTGGATAATTTGCTATTTGACAACAATAGTTCTGCAGATTTGTAAACAAATATGTGTTTGATGACAAACATGATAAAAGCACTAAAATTGACATGGTATTTCAAGGTGTTGCGAGCCACCGAGACATTTCAATACATCAGGTATTTCAAAGATGGCCGCCATAAAACATAATAAAATGCTCTAGAGGGTGCAGCTGATATGACCACAGAGGTTGAACCCTGAACAGATGGGGCAAGTATGGACACTACATTCAAGTTTGATACAACTCTGAATTTGGATTGTGATTATACATGTTATATATTTGACACAGCATAGGTTTCTGACACAGAATGAATTTGGTCTAAAATTTAAAAATTGAAAACTGGACATTTACCTGTTATGGTCCATTATCCAGAATTTAAATACATGGTTAGAATCAGCATATCAAAGAATCCCAAGAATTCAGTTTGAATAGACAAAGTATTATTTTGGACCCTTTTGACCTGAATGAGGGCCAATTTGATAACAGGGTAAAAAAATAAAAATTATAAATACATGGTTGGATTCAGCATATCAAAAAACCCAAAACATTAATTTTTTGTTGAAATCAAACAAAAGTGAATGACTTGCACCCTGATTTTGACCAACTTGAAAACTGGCCCTATAATCAAAACTCTAAAAACATGTTAAGATTAAGCATATCAAAGAACCCCAAGAATTCAATTTTTGTTCAAATCAAACACAGTTTATTTGTTTACCTTAATGTAGACCAATTTGAAAACGAGACCAAAAATAAAAAATCTAAATACACAATTAGACTCTGCATATCAAAGAACCCCAATAATTTAATTTTTGATAAAATCAAACAATGTTTAATTTTTGGACCCTTTGGATCTCAATGTGAACCAATTTAAAAACAGGGCCCAAAATCCAAAAACTTAATACTTGGTTAGATTCAGCATATCAAAGAATTCCCTATATTAAATTTTGTTTTACCAAATCCATGATTTTACAAATTTAATGTAACATATATGTACATGTATAGTTGATAGTTTCCAATGTCCATCCGTCCATCCGTCGTCAACATGTCGGACATTGACTCAAAAATGCTTTATTCAATTTGCATACAACTTTGGTGAATTGTTTATATCTATTGACGTAAGCTTCCATTTGTTTTATAAATTTTAGATTTTACGTTTCCGCATTTTGGTATACACGTTTGTTATTGAACACGAAATGGTTTGCCCTATGTATGAAGACATAAGATATGATTTGTTTAAAATGGCACGTCAATGTATTGAAAACTTTGAAAACATGAGTACAGAGCTAAAGGTCAATGCTTCAATGATTGACTTATAATGACATTCAAATAACACTGTCCTACTCTATTCACAAATTCTATGTCACGAGGAATATATTTTTGTAAACATATAAATGTCCATAAAGCCTATTTTTTCAGGATAAAAGATAATTTATGTTTCAGGGAAAAACTTTTGGTACATAAATAACGAAAGTAAATTTGCCCCTTCCAAAATCCTGGAATCGCCCCTGAAAAAAAATAGGATATAACATTGTTGGGCTGATGTTATGATGAGTTATATATACAGAATGTATTGTCAGCCTTGTATCACCATCACTGCTGGTGATCCGAATGATGCAATTTATTGTAGAGTCATCAGTGGTTCAGAGGTACTTATAATATACCTATAATTCTGTGACTTGTATGTATCTGCTGCTGTCGAGAATACCGCGGGAGTCAAGACGTCGCGTTTTATTGTTATGTATCTAGGGTTGACGTCAGTGGTATACGTCGCCTTAGCAGTTCTGATATAATGGAGTAAACGTCAAACTGTATGGTTGTAATTGCTTTCTGTATACGATATTAGAAGTTAGTCTCGACATTTATGGTGCCGTGACCAAAAGAGAAAATGGACACAAAGCTGAAAGCCGTTCGTTCCGGACATAAAGGAGCAATTACAAGACTTTGGAAGAATTTTGGTGAGATACGAGACCTTTCCGAAATAGAAATTGGGGACGTCACAGCTATTTTAGATTACGTGTTGCAGAAAAAGGATATTCTTAAAGATTTGAATGATAAAATTGTGGAAGCAAGCTCGGATGAAGACGTGGTGGATGAAATTCAACAAACAGATGAATACATGTTTGATTTAGATTAAAAAATTCGTCAAATTAGAAAACTCATTAATCCCTCCCAGTCGAAAAGTCATAATTTACCCGTCAATACTACAGTTTTTCAAGCTAGTCACGTTACTCTCTCTTATACACCCATGCATACCTTGATTTCACCTACAGCAAATAGTGTACCCGCAAGCGACTCCTCTCAATTGAACCCGCACGCCAATTGTTTCACGTCGACATCTCATGTACAATCGAATGCAGCCTCGTTTTATACAAGCAACCCCGCTATATCAGAGATTATTCTTCTACGAACCCGTCTATGCATATTCCAAGTTTACATTCGTCTTCTAGCACAAATAATCAGTACCACAAATTACCAAAGTTGAACTTGCCTACGTTTAAAGGGAATATTTTAGATTGGCAATCCTTTTGGGAATCAAATGAGACATCTATACACACAAATCCAACACTCAGCGACGCACAGAAGTTTAACTACTTAAGGTCACTACTACAGGGAGAAGCGTTTCAGACCATATCAGGTTTTTCGATGACAAACACTAACTACGGCAAAGCTATTTCGTTTTTACAAGAGAGGTATGGACAGATACATACTATAACACAAACATACATGCAAGCTCTACTTGAGATTTCGCCGCCGATTTATAGTTTAGTAAGCCTCCGCAATTATTATGACAAAACTGAAACTTACGTACGAGGTCTAGAGTCACTCGGAAAGACTACAGACACTTATGGTTCACTACTGGTACCCGTTATTCTGAACAAGTTGCCCGCAGAAATACGTCAAAACCTAGCAAGACAACACGGACCGTCAAGTTGGAATTTGAAAGATTTGAGGAAGAGTATACAGAACGAAATTCAAATCATAGAGGCAGGACAAAATACAGGTACTTATCTTGTTTCTATATATCATCAGTTTGCGAACTCATCTATAAGCACATTTCATACAGGAAATAATTCACCACAAGGAAATACAACACACAACGCGAAGAAAAGCCAGCCCCAGAATATTAAGGAGAGACCATGTGAGAGACATACATCCACCAACATACTGTACCAAGGTTAGTGATCATAAAGCCCGCATATCTAAAGTCAAACGAGACAATTTGTGCTGTATTTGTTTAGGAAATCATCATGCTAATGAGTGTAAATCTAAAATAACGTGTAGACACTGTGACAAGAGACACCATTCCAGCTTATGTAATGTAAGTAACCATGGTAACAGGGAAACTACAAACAACCCAGATCTACAGAATAATCAAAGTCAGAATCAATCTACATCTGTAAGTCTCATCAATACTACTGAAAACAAGGAAGATACGAACATTTTACATTCATCGACACAGATGCGCACAACTGTGCTATTGAAGACGACTGTAGCTCCTGTATGGCCAGGTAGTATATGTACGGATACGAATATTTTATTTGATGAAGGTGCACAAAGATCTTTTTTAACAGATGATCTAGCGAAAAAAATGAATTTGAAAACTCAAGGACTTGAAGTTGTACACCTATCGGCATTTGGAAAGGAAAACACCAGTACGAAAGAACTACGTAAATCCACCGTGCACATTGAAACAGGAAATAAACGTAAATTTCCAATTGAAGTTCTAATTGTACCTACAATAGCAGTCCCACTTCAGAATCACATGCGCAACGTTAACCGAGATATGAACTATCTAAAAGGATTGAGACTCGCTCATCCAGTTACCAAAGAAGATTCTTTTGAAATTTCTTTACTTATTGGTGCCGACTATTATTGAGATCTTATTGAAGACAAGGTTATACGAGGAGATGGACCGACCGCGGTAAGATCAAAGCTTGGGTATTTGCTGTCAGAACCCTTACAGTCAGGTATAGCACGTTCGTCTACGACAGCTGGCATCTTTAACTAGGCAAAGATTCATCCGAAAATCAAAAGAAAGAGACAAATTATTTGAAAGACAATCAGGAGTCATCAATTGAATTTCTAGGAGATAGGTATTCGGCGAAATTACCATGGAAACAAGATTACGAAGAATTACCGTCAAATTATGATGTTGCAAAAAGGAGAACGGAGAATGTTATCAGAAGAATAGGCAAAGATGTGACCATGTTAAAGAAATACGGAGATATTATAAAAGAACAGGAACGTCGCGGATTTATTGAGAGGGTTGATGAATGAGAACCAACAACTAACAAGGTACATTATATACCACACCATGCCGTTGTTAAGAAAGATTCCAGTACAACACCAATACGTATAGTGTATGACTGCAGTTGTAAGATGTATCAAAATCAAACTAGTCTGAATGATTGCTCAAAAAAGACTCCTCCAGATGTAACGACTTATCCAAGATCTTGGTAAGATTTAGACTTCATCGTTATGCTATCACTACCGATATTGAGAAGGCTCTTTTACATGTAGGACTCAACAAAGACGACCGAGATGTAACACGATTTATATGGTTAAGTAACCCTTCAGACGTAACCAGTCCGTTAATGACGTATACATTTAAAGTAGTACTATTAAGAGCAACTTGCTCACCATTTATCTTGAGCTCTACTCTGTTGAAACATTTACACCAAACCAACAGTAATAATGCTTGAACGTGATTTATATGTGGATAACATTTTGACTAGCATTGACAGAAAGAGTGTCGCTTTAAACGTCGTTGAGCAAGCAAAGGAAATGATGAGTAAGGCAGGATTTAATTTGAGGTCTTGGAATTCGAACAGCATAAAGGTCAACAACAAGCAGTATCTCAGAATGTTTAAGACACGGACACAGACACGAAAGTATTGGGAATGAGATGGAACAGTCACACAGATTATCTTTTCTATCAACACAAATGCAGTCCAGTGACAATAACGGCTAAAATTTTATTGCAAGAAATATGGAAACTTTGATAACAATGGGACAGTATAATAGAAGGAGACCTATGTAACAAATGGATCGGTATACGCGAGAATATTGAGACCGCTACACAAACAGTATTTCCTCGATATTATTTCACTGAGACTACAGGATCAACACAACACAGTCTTCACATATTTGTTGACGCAAGTACAAAGGCATATGGTGCGATAGGATATATATGTTATGGACAAGAGACAGCACTTGCAATGGCAAAGTCACAAGAAGCTCCGTTAAAGGAACTGACACTCCCACAACTTGAGTTAATGGCAGACGTAATCGGAGCACGCTTAGCTAAACACCTTCAATCAATGTTGGAGTGCGAAAACATCACATTTTGGCCGGATAGCCAGATTGTTTTACACTGGCTTAAGTCAACCAAGACATTAAAACGTTTCATACAAAATCGTGTGAACGAAATAAACGAATTGACAAAATCATGGGAATGGAAGTATTGCCCTACAAGCGACAACCCAGCTGATCTAGAAACACGATGGATAACGGCCGAACAATACACAAACAACACATTATGGATTAAAGGTCCGCATTGGTTAACAGACAGTTCAACATACCTAAAATCAACATTTATCGACACATCTTTATCAGTTTTGTTAACAGAAAATGAAAGTACACGAAGTAGCCAACCAAAGGACGATTCGATTTGTAAAATTTGGAATTTGGAATTAACTTTATTATTGATATTGAACGTTATTCGTCGTACCAGAAACTGTTAGTTATCACGTCATATGTACTACGATTTATAGAAAACTGTAGAATTGAAAAAAGTTTAAGGACACTAGAACATTTAAAACCAAGTGAATTATCCAAATCTGTTGAGTTATGGATTCGACATTGTCAGGAAACGGCTTTTGCTACGGAATATAACGCATTGAAGTATAATAGTAAATCCCGGAACAGTTTACAGAGAATCACACAATTAAGATTATTTCTGGACGACAAAAACATCATCAGATGTGGAGGAAGAATCCAGAATGCACCCTTATCGGAGTCCACCAAATTTCCGTATATCTTACCTAACGATCATACAATTTCTAAACTTATTGTATTAGATGCCCATGAAAGAATTTGTCATTCCAGAGTAAATGCCACAATCGTACATTTGAGACAAAGGTTTTGGATACCCGCAATCCGACAGTTTGTTCGTAAAACACTCAGGAAATGTGTTACTTGTAGAAAGATTGTTGGACAACCATATGCAGCACCGGATCCGCCGCCATTGCCTAAAATTCAACTACAAGATGCTGACCCTTTTACAGCTACAGGGATAGATTTCACAGGCGCATTACAAGTAAAAGATAACGAAAATGTCATAAAGAAAGTCTACATATGTTTATTCACTTGCGCCTCTACTAGAGCGATACACCTGGAAGTCGTTACAAATTTGTCAGAAGAAACATTTCTACAAGCCTTTCTGCGCTTTTCAAGCAGAAAATCGTTACCAAAAGTAGTTATGACAGACAATGGTTCTACTTTTGTATCAGCGTCAGAAGACATCAAACAACTTTGTAATTCAAAAACGTTAAAAGAGACATTATCAGCACAAGGAATCGACTGGTTTTTCGTCCCTAAACGAGCTCCATGGTTTGGTGGATGGTGGGAGCGTCTTATTGGAATGACGAAAACGAATTTGAAAAAAGTACTAGAAAAATCACTTGTAAATTTAGAGACTCTTTAGACAATCGTTAAAGAGATAGAATCCGTCTTAAATGATCGACCCTTAACATATGTGTCTTCAGACCCGGAGGATCTTCAACAACTTACACCTGCTCATCTTCTTTATTGATCTAGGCTAAATACATTACCGTACATGGATACTCGTGAAATTGACATGTTTAATGAGACATTTATGAACAAAACAAAGTTAATCAAATGTGTTCAAAGACAATCATTACTCTTACAACAATTCTGGAACAGATGGAAAACAGAGTATTTGACGTCATTGCGTGAATTCCACAAAAAAACGGAAAACAATTCCATTATAATCAGAATAGGCGATATAGTTCAGATTCATGATGAAAGCAGAAGAATATTGTGGAAAACCGGGATAGTGGAAAACCTAACCAAAAGAAACGATGGACTAGTTCGTTCCGCTATTATTCGAACCAAAACTGGAACTACATCACGTCCGTTTGTCCAGTTGTATCCCTTTGAACTTTGTACAAACACCGAAACATCAAAGGACGAAGAAGCTCGACAGAAGAAAGAACCAAGTGCGACCACAAGCCGGATATTACCAAACCGAGAAGCAGCCAGAAGAGCCAGGGAAAATATAAAAAAAATGGACTAAATAATGCGTAACCTATTAACTGTTCAGATTTATTATGGACTTTACGAATATGCTTGATTTAATTGGCTAAGTGCAAAAAACAATTATTTATTATGTGAACAAGTGCCCGGAAAATATAGACACTGTTAATTATCGAAATAGACTAATTGGGATTTAATCGAAAGATAACTAGTCTGAAAGCAAGTGACTGTGCTAAAGTTTTAAGTTTAAGTTTGAATTTGAGAGACAGTAATTTTAATTCATTTTTTTTCTTGATTGTAATTTAATTTTGATATTTACTTTTCGCCGCCCGGAGAATGTCGAGAATACCGCGGGATTCAAGACGTCGCGTTTTACTGTTATGTATCTAGGGTTGACGTCAGTGGTAGACGTCGCCTTAGCAGTTCTGATATAATGGAGTTAAGGGCAAACGATACAGTTTTGAACCTGTATTTACAAGTTGATGAAAATTTGCATATAGGCTATTTTTTACCTGATTAAATCAAATATGTAATAAAAAATATACCTTCATGTGCTACTTTTTTAGTAAAATGAGGTCGAAATTTTGTATATTTGCACAAAATTAAGATTTGTGGCCGTAATTTCTTTTTCATAAGAAAGACATAACTTTTTTGTTATGAAAGATAAACACGAATTGTTCTTTGTTAAATAATCAGTAATTTCTATATTTTATAAGTATCATAAAAAAATATGCGATTTTATATTCAGAAATAACTCATATTTAATCAAATGTTTATGAATTAAGTCAAAAACGTCATTTTTTACTGCATGTTTATCAAAATTAAAAAAAAATCCTCTATTTATAGTTTTGCCGTTTTAAAAAATAGGGGTCCATGAACTCGTTCTTTGCGAACTTAAGGGCATACGATACAGTTACAGGGGAGGTAATGACGTTCCTAACGTAAAATGTTATTTTCGCGACGTCAAACTGTGACATATCGGGAAAAGATGCATTTTTCGACTGATTTTTATCATTCAAACTGATTTAATTTGAAAACGAGTTCATGGACCCCTATTTTTCAAAACAGCAATTTGTTTCATTTTGCAGGAAGATTATATGACCCAAATTTGATAAAACTGTAAATAGAGGATTTTTTTTAATTTTGATAAACATGCAGCAAAAAATGACGTATTTTCCTCAATTCATGAACATTTGATAAATATGAGTTATTTCTGAATAAAAAATGCATCATTAGGATAAATATAAAATACAGAAATTACCGATTATTTAACAAAAAACAATTTGTGTATATCTCTTATAACAAAAAAGTTATGTCTTTCTTTCGAAAAAGAAATTACGGCCACAAATCTGAATTTTGAGCAAATATACAAAATTTCGACCTCATTTTACTCAAAAAGTAGCACATGAAGGTATATTTTTTATTTCATATTTGATTTAATCAGGTAAAAAATAGCCTATATGCAAATTTTCACGAACTTGTAAATACAGGATCAAAACTGTATCGTATGCCCTTAACATCAAACTGTATGGTTGATATTGTTTTCTGTATACGATATTAGAAGTTAACCTCGACATTTATAGCCTCGACAGCTGCTGAGTTCAGATGTACGTATATATATAATTAAAATATTATCAAACTTTTAATTTAATTTAAACTTTCACTTACAGACAGCACTTCATATCCTTCCTTTGACCATTCCCCAATAAATGGATGAAGTGTTGTACATGACCCACAAAGATATTCTGTTATCTCCTCCTCACTAAATTCATTAGATCCTGTGACTAATTCGGGCTCTGTAAGGCCACAATCAAACTTTTTCTCAAACTCTACATTTGGCATTTTGAATCTTGTATGTATTATCTTTTGTAATTCGTCTGTCACAAAGTCACCAATGTCTTTGAACAAACCTCTTTTGATAACAGCACCTGTTCCAAATTCCAGAACCTGAACCTGAATGATATTTTGAAATTTCATTAAAAGCAATTTTCTCAATTTTGTCTGCTTTAACTCAAATACCACATTGTCTTTAAAAAGAGCAACTTGCAATTTCTTATGATTAGGGACAGTCAGTTGTGCAACTTCGAACACTCGACTCAGTGAAGCAATTAAATGATTAATTAGATGTGGTGGTAAGAACCTAAATTTGAAACATAACCATGTGGATTTCTGACAGGTATCTTTGGTTACATTCAACATCTTAAATGTGTCATACTCGGATTGTGATTTTACCATGCAAGGAACATAGTAGCAAGGTTTTTCATCAGCACTTTCTCGGGTTGCAGGTATAATGATATCAAACTTCTCCATAATATTAAGGATATCATCTTTATGTTGCTCATGTTTATACAAAACATTTCTTTTATCTTTAAAGATATCGTCCAAAACCTCAGTATGTAATATTCCTCTAACATTTAAATCCTCCAGTTTGTCCTTCATTTTATGTCTGCTTACATCAAATTGAAATTTCTCTGCTGTTACTATGCATTTAAAAGCGTCCGACAGCCACTGTGTATCTAAAATAATAAAATCAGGAAGATCCCCAAAATAAACTATAGCTCTTAATTCATGGTGAAGTTTCAAAAACAACACAAGTTCCTCATCATTCATTGGCATTGGTGTTTCAAGAGAGATTTTCATCAGTTCATTAAAAGTTATAATTGGAATTTGTAACTCTATCATCTTCTCTTGAAGACTTTTTTCCAGTTGTGTAAATTTCAATGGGTAGGCTTTATTCCATGATTTCATTCCTCTGGCTAAGTTTAATATGTCCTGTTTTATTTTCTGGAATACACTATCATCATCTTTTGTATTTGAAATGAAGTATTCAGATCGTATATGTCCACAGGCATCATCTGAAACACCTTTCACAAAGCTTTCAATCTGCTTCTTGCATTCAATCCCTATCTGTAATAAAAGTATTTTTATTACTAAGTATGTGATAAAGAAACCCTAAAAAAAACATGTCAATGTTAAAAATTATACTATGAGGTTAACTGACATAAGTATATTAGAAAGGGAAGGATATATACATGTATATTTAATATCCCTCATGTATTGTTCGCCCCTCTTTTATGACCGTTTTGAAAATTTCAAAAATCGATGGGCGACCTTTCTTTTTATTTCTGACTCATCATATTGGGTGGGCATTCTAGAAGTTTCAAGTCCGTCTGTTATGTACATATAGTATTGTAAATCGTCATAATTTATATAGCAAATTATGGATGACCTGAAATACTTTCATCAATTCTTTAGGATATCCTGGATTCGAATTCTGTTGATCATCTAATACCTAACGAATATGAATTAAAAGGCCTCCTGAAATAAAGCAATTTCTATCCTATCATCAATTATTTGTGTAAGTCCATACTCGAATTATCCTCAAATAAAATAATGAAGGTCCTGAAACATTTCAGGATAAAAGGCAATCAGCAAGCAAATTTTCGAGGTCCTGAACTTTTTCTGGAGGTGCTGAATGATAATATGTATTGTGTCTTTTTGTGTTTGGATGTATAAGTTCCCCGGCCACGTCCACTTGTATTTTTGTCCATCTCATGAGTTCAGCCTTTTTCAACTGATTTTTATAGTTCGTTCTTATGTTGTACGTACTGTTATACCACTGTCCCAGGTTAGGGGGAGGGTTGGCATCCCGCTAACATGTTTAACCCAGCCACATTATTTATGTATGTGTCTGTCCCAAGTCAGGAGCCTGTAATTCAGTGGTTGTCATTTGTTTATGTGTTACATATTTGTTTTTCGTTCATTTTTTTTTTATATAAATAAGACCGTTCATTTTCTCGTTTGAATTGTTTTACATTGTCTTATCAGGGCCTTTTATAGCTGACTATGCGGTATGGGCTTTGCTCATTGTTGAAGGCTGTACGGTGACCTATAGTTGTTAACGTCTGTGTCATTTTGGTCTCTTGTGGACAGTTGTCTCATTGGCAATCATATCACATCTTCTTTTTTATATTGATACCCAGAATTCAAATATGTATTCCTAAACTATTTCCGGGATGCTAGGTGATTATATGTTTGGATACCCTGAATAAATATGGAGTTTCTAAGCTATTTCAGGACGTGCTGAACTATCGTTTGTATGGTTATCCAAATTCAATTACAAAGGTTCTGAAATATTTAAGTGTCTCCAAAAATACATGCATTTTTAAAATAAAAGAAATTACATAGAGCACATATTTGGTAGTCAACAATAATACATATTGGTCAAGGACATCGATTTAATCCACAATCGAATCAGTACGACACCAAATGTCTACAATAATTTGACATCGAAACAATGTATGTTATATCATTTTAGTGATTATTTCTCTCTTAACACTTTATTTTAATATGTATAGAGTACTACATTAAAGTCTGGTATACATGGTGATTATTTGTAAAACAACAGGGTCGATGACACCGTTGGTAGATGTAGAGTATTTTGCTGTTCATTTCATTATTTTGGTCAATTTTACCAACACAGTTATTAATATTAACTACTAAAATATTATATATTTAAGATCGTTTTTTTTTGTGGTTATTAAAATCGAAGGCTAGTAGTCTCGTTTCGATCAGGGGTAAAGAAGGACTGTTTGGTCTTGAACTTATCTTATCTAACATCCTTCAAGATGTGGTGTGAATATGCAAATGAAAATCAGTATGCTGCTACGGTTTGTATGCTTTGAAAACATATTGTTCTATGTTTTAAGGGTTTGTGTGCTTTAAACACATGTTATCCTGTACTGTTCTTTGTCAAGGCAAAGCATCAAACCAGTGAACTTTGTCGCAAAAATAACAAGACATAAATTGATCTAATTAAACATTATTTTGTTTATTCAGGTAAATAAATCAATAAGGGTTGACTTTCTCTATGAACAAATTTAAATAAAGAACACAGAGAACAAGCATGACAAATGTAATGGTATAAATTAAATTGGACAATATAACTAACAAAGGTTTAAATTCCTTCAAACAACCAGATGACACTGTTGGAAAGTATCATTTGTTTTTCTAATAATTTAAATCAACTTTCAACGAATTTGCCTCTTCCTTTTCAGAAATATTGATTTCTTGACTTTTGCCATCATAGTAACCCAAATCTTATTCAGTCATGTAAAGTTAACTCTGTTTGTACAGTGATACAATTAAATGTTTTTTTTTCTGCTTTGACTTGATATGAATATTTTAATACTGTATGCTGGTGATCTCACATACCGTTTCTCCCTTTGAATTTCTGACTTTGTCTTTATGTGAACCAACAAGAATTACTGGTGGATCACACATATTTGTCTCCTCTTTTTCCGTACTCTCATCCATTTTAACACTTTCAGGTTTATTTTGCTGATCATCAAGTCTACAGTAGCAATGTATTGAATTCATCCACAACTGAAACATTTCTATAAAAAAATGATTGTAGCATGCAGCAATTTCTACAGGTGTTTATTTTAGCTAATACCACCCGTTGCTTACATTATCATATTATCACCTGATACCACAAGAATTTAATAAGCATCGAATATTTTTGTGTTAAATAGATGAATAGGGAAATACCTAATATAGAATAGTATTTTCATATGAAGCCTGATACCAACTACAGAAAGCCCTGACTTCCCGTAAGAAAATCCAATTATACGTAAACATTATGCGTAATAAAATATAGACATGATAGATGTTCAAGATAATAATCAAAAACTCGATGCCTAAAGGAACATGCATAATAACATACTAATGCAAAATATATAAATGTATAAGTATTATGTACAGGCTGAATCTTAAACCTGTATAAGTTAAAACTGCATAGCTAGTATATTTATTGATTTCACATCTGTCTGTCGGAAGGATTGATGTAGTATAATGTTATAAAATAAAAAAATTGTAAGGGTTCCGTGGAACCCAGTGTCTCGCCTATTTTTGCTGTAAATCGCAGGCTCAACAACAATGAGGAAAAAAATCAATAAAAATATTCCTCTTGTTACTATTTTATGATTGTAAGAAAATCTAAGTCCATTTAAAAGTAAATTACAGAAAAAACGGAGTAACCAATTACAAACTTAACTTCTGGATACAATCTTATGATCATAAATAAGCTTCTGTTCAAGTTTGGTACAAACCCAGGATAGTTTAAGAAAGTTATTAAAATTTTAAAAACTTTAACCACAGAGTGAATGTAATGGTTCCCCGCAGAAAAACTAAGTCCATTTAAAAGTAAAATATGGAAAAAATGGATTTATTCATTTACAAAATTTACTTCTGGATACTATCTTATGATCATAAACAAGCTTCTGTCCAAGTTTGGTACAAACCCAGGATAGTTTAAGAAAGTTATTAAAATTCTAAAAACTTTAACCACAGAGTGAATGTAATGTTTCCCAGCAGAAAAAACTAAGTCCATTTATAAGTAAAATATGGAAAAAATGGAATTTTATTTTTACAACATTTACTTCTGGATATTATCTTATGATCATAAACAAGCTTCTGTCCAAGTTTGGTACAAACCCAGGATAGTTTGAGAAAGTTATTAAAATTCTAAAAACTTTAACCACAGAGTGAATGTTTTGTTTCCCCGCAGAAAAAACTAAGTCCATTTATAGTAAAATACGGAAAAAATGGAATTTTATTTTTACAAAATTTACTTCTTGATACTACATGTATCTTACATGTGTATGATCATAAACAAGCTTCTGTCCAAGTTTGGTACAAACCCAGGATAGTTGGAGAAAGTTATTAAAATTTCAAAAACTTTAACCACAGAGTGAATATTTGTTGACGCCGCCGCCAACGCCGACGGAGTGAAGGATCCCTTAGTCTCGCTTTTTCGACTAAAGTCGAAAGCTCGACAAAAATCAAATACATTTCGTCAAATAAATGCCCCTATTACACAATATCCATACAGAAGTGTTGATAAAGGTGAACTGAAGCTACCATAAGGAAACAAAAAAAAAAAGACTTACAGACGAATGCACAGAAGGAAATATATTTGAATTAATATATACATGATATACATGAACCCCAGTTTCTGTTCAAAGAGATGTAACTAAAGTAAATGTAATCAAGTCAGCCTTGTTAGCCAAGTTTTGTGAAAACTGGTGAGTGGTACAAGTAATGATTAAACCAGAATCATGTTCATCACATATAAAAAAAAATCTTTTCAAATTTATGTATTTTTCAATTACTTATTATAACAAACACGTTTGAATAATATGCATCTGGTACTTAAAAGTACTAAATGTACAAAGAGGATAACAGTCAAAACCAAAGAGTAAATAAAGACTCACAAAACCAAAGGACATTTACATCAACAGTTATAAATAATAATTAAGAAACAACACAAACTCCACTAAATACCGGGAGTGAAATCAGGTGCTCTGGAAGGGTAAGCAAAATTGACAACATGGTAATTTCACCCACAAAAAATATCACAATATGATACAACTTTATGACTTTAACACCTATCTATATTTTTTTTTAAGTTAATTTATTCCAAGGCCTACTTCATCTTTATGGAAAGTATAAAAACAAAATTTAGTTGTATAAATGAGATTTTTTTTCACGATTATAGCCTGAAAATAGGAAAACTATGATGAATAATGGGAAAATCATGAAAAAAAGGTATTTTCAAAGGGGGATTGTAAAAAACAAATGAAGCTCAATATGATGCTTTTCTTCACTAACTATTTTTTTGTAGTCATATAGATCTAAAAATCAGTATAAGAAAAAAATGTGAATTCACAAAATGTTTGGCTCATCAGAGGTGGACATCCTGAATTTGAAAATAATTTCAGCACAGCATTTTCATGTTAATGGACGAACACTGTTTAGCAGCGCTCAATTTTTTCTTTCGAAAATCTGGTTTAAAAAAAGTTTTAAACATCATATATCAATACTTACCTTGTGCATTTTTGTCATCAGCCTCATTCAGTTTTGTAACAACGAGATAAATTGCATCTTGGGACAGAAATGTCTGGTGTGTGTGGTAAAATTCTTCATCACCTGCAAAATCCCATAATAAAAAGTTGACATACTCCTCTTTGTCATGTAAATCAATTTTAGATTTGTCCATCATGGCTTTGATATCCATATGTGCTTTTGATAATAGTAGGTTTTCTTGCTCTTGGTTGGTTATTTTAGATTTAGTGGTTACTGGAGGTTCAACTTGAGTGACTACTGGAGATTTTATTTTTTCACGCTGTTGAGAAAAAATTGTTGAATCATTTGATTCATCAACACGTCTGTACAAATTGGTTATGAGGGTATTGTCTTTAACCATTTCATGAGCTCCGTCTGAATGTTTAACTTGAGTGTCTTCTGAGGGTTTTTCAGTATAGACAGTGGCTACTTGGCTTTCGATTTGAGAGTCTTCTTGTGTTTCTTCTTTACATTCAGTGTCTACTGGATGTTTTAGTTTTGTAGGCTGAGAAGTTGATAAAGGTACCTTTGATTGTTCAAAACCTGTCGGTGAAGTGTTGTCGTTAAAGGTATTGTGGGCTGCTTTTTCAATGCTGGCTAAGCTATGCTTATTGGCTAGTTTTTCTTCGTATGGTTTTAATAATCTCGCATTAAGTTCAGTTTCTTTATAGTTACCTATAATAAAAACAAATTTAACTGCTATATGTTTCCCTTAAAACGTATTAAAACAGATATGAGATGAATTATTAGTAAACAAAAATTAAAAGAAATATGTGTCTGATGACACCAATAGGCCCGAGAACACAGTTATTTCGTAGTGCATTTCTTTAAGACAATAAATTCAAATTAAAAAAATCTCACTTTTTCCATCTCAAAAATAATTTTATAGTGTAGTGTTCTACTACAAATGTACTATTGGAACAAATAATACCAAAATTACAGAAACTTCTACCAGCTATCTCAAAATATTGACAATTCTGTGTTAAGGTAGATAGGGTGTATTCCTCCATCTTGGATTTTGAAATACTAGAAAACAAGGTCTAGATCGTTGATGAAATGTGCAAATTTTTATAGTAGTAGGTTATTCATGTGTAAGAATTTATTTTCATTATAATATAGAAAATGCCATATTTGATCATATTTATGATTGCATTTTACAAAAAAAAAGAATTCTTTTGTTTGATTCATTTTTTACAACTTTGTCAAATAAGGGAAGGCAACTCAAATGCAAGGGCAGATAATTCAGATAGTATTACTTTTACAATAGAATGTGTTAGGAATTTACCCATTTTTACATGTAGCAAGAAAACGAGTCCGGTGACCCCATTTTTTCTTTTTCTTGTCTGAAAGCATAATATTGAAGCTATCTTTTCATATCTTATCTCAAAATTCTATGGTGTGGTTTGCGTTTTATGGCGAAAAAATGGGTTATCCATGCATAATCTATACAAAATCTTGACAATTTTGAACAACCTGTAGCGTGAAAATAAGTCCGGTGACCCATTCTTTTTATTAATGTTTTTAAACAAGCAGGATATGAACTACATTTTGGCAAATTATTAAAAGATTCTATGGATTATAATTTAGACACCCCATCTACCTTAAGATTCAGCACCCAATTTTTTTAACATATTATCCACCTACTTATTATTGCATGCATTAAATACTAAGAAACAAATTGGGACAATTTATAAAAAAAAATAATTATACACTGAAAACTTACATCCATATGTGTAAATTAATTATATATATCAAAACAGCTCTGGTCTTTAAAATGATATAATGGCTAATTCATACATGTAAACCTGTCTGAGACAAAGAGGTCAGAGATGTAAAACATCCCGTCCCTAGGATTTTCATGGCATTCCATCTATGCCATCCATTTTTCATGGAAAAAGGATGGAAACGATGTAAAATTTGATGAAATTCCATGAAATTCATGGCAAATATTTTCCGTGGCAAAAATTGCCATCGTTTTCATATTTGCCATGAAAGAAATTCCATGGATGGGATCAAAAACTATGGCAATCGATGGCAAAGTTTGGACTTTATCTTTTTTGGGGATGGAAACGATGGCAAATTTGGACTTTGAAATTTTTAAGGAAGGCAAACGATGGAAAAGCACCACTTAGAATTTTTGTAAGATGAAAACGAAGGCAAATTGGACTTAGAATATTTTCAAAGAAAATACAGCAGTGGTCGTACCCTGAACAGTTAATGCAAGAATAGACAAAACATTCAAGCTTGATACAGTTCTAAATTTGGATTGCCATTAAATATTTGACACAGCATAGATTTTGGACACAGAATGAATGTGGTCAAGGAACTTAATTTTTTTTAAATTTAGTTTTAATGGTCCAATATTCAAAATATAAATACATGGTCAGATTCAGCAGTTCAAAGAACCCCTTTATATATTCAAATTTTGTTGAAATCAAACAAACAAAAAGTTTTATTTTGACCTCAAGGTGGACCAATTCGAAAACAGGACCCAAAGATAAAAATCCGAATACACAGTTAGATTGTGCATATCATAGAACCTTTAGGAATAAATTTTTGATGAAATCAAACACAACTTAATTTGGGACGCTTTAGACTTCCTCAATTTGATAACAGGGTTAAAAAAAATCAAAAATCGAAATAAATGGTTAGTTATATATCAGCATATCAAAGAACTCCTTATATTTAACTTTTGTTGAATGCAAACAAAACATTTTAATTTTGGAGCTTAAGGTGGTCACAATAAACCAACTTAAAAACTTGGCCAATAATCAAAAATCTAAATACATGTTAAGATTCAGCATATCAAAAAACACCAAGAAATTAATTTTTTGTTATAATCAATCTCAGTTTAATTTTGGACCCTTGGGACTTTAATGTGGACCAACTGAAAAACGGGACTCAAAATCAAAAATCTAAATACACAGTTAGATTTGGCATATCAAAGAACCCTAAGAATTCAATTTTTAATGAAATCATACTTAGTTTTATTTTGGACCCTTGGACCTTACCGAAGACCAATTTGAAAACGAGACCAACAATTTAAAATTTAAATACACTGTTTGGCATATCAAAGAACTCCAATAATTCACCAATAATTTTTGATGAAATTAAACAAAGTTTAATTTTGGACCCTTTGGACCTAAATGTGAACCAATTTAAAAACGGGGCCCAAATTCCAAACACTTAATACATGGTAACACTCAGCATATTAAAGAAGAACCCCAAGAATTCAAGAACGAAAACCCCTTGAAATGGTCAAGAAATAAGCAACCTATACAAAGTATTAGAAAAGTATTGTTTGTGGCCCCTTTTTCCTTAACTGTTGGACCATAACCAATTAAATCAATCCCAATCTTCCTTTTGTGGTTTCAAACCTTGTGTAAAAATTTCACTTAAACTTAAGATACTGATAAGTGTCTTCAAGTGTGTATGGGGAAAAGAGGGGGGGAATCATTTGATACCAAATTTCATTGGAAAAAGAAATAAAATGCATTAATTTTTTTCACATAGTATATTTTATTAATTTCTGCATTAAAATAACGTAAAGAGTTTTCAAATGGTTGAATAAAGATCGCAATTTATGTTATTAATATTTTCGCGGGATTTGAACAGGAAGTTAGATTGCCCATGCGCATTACTTAAACTCGTGCCTTTCCGGTTTTCAAAGAGATAGAACAACAAAGGACGAAGTCGAGGAGAAACTTGCCGTTTATCAAGTATCATTATGGTATGTCGATATTTCTATGTGGCTATCACTGTTTTTCATATGTATGAATCGTATCTAGAAACTCCAAATAGGTATCAAAAGTGCACAATCAGAGAAAAATATAAAGTCAACATTGACAGTCATTGTATCTCTGATCTGAAGTTTGAACACATGGAAGGGCCACAGTGAACAATATATATTATCATATATAATTTCTTCCAAATATACTATTTTTAAGAACATTAAATGTTAGAAGCATGTTCATTTTCACTGTGGGTAAACGAGTTTAAAAATTCAATTAGGATAAAAAAAACAAGAGGCTCTCAAGAGCCTGAATCGCTCACCTTAATTCTTTTGGTTAAATCTCTCATCAATGATTATTTTGGCTTTTCAATTTATCTAAATGTTTTTTGGATCGTCCTATTTTCTTCAAAAGCAAAAAAAAAAATAATCATGTTCTCCTATGTTCTATTTTAGCCATAGGAGCTATGTTTCTTGACATACAAGGAAATAAAATATAAAATTTATACTAGATACTCTGAAACTCATTTAGCCTAAGTTTGGCTGAAATTGATACAGCAGTTTCGAAGGAGAAGATTTTTTAAAGTAAGTCAACATGATGAACAAATTGTGAAAAAAGTCTTTAAAGGGCAATAACTCCTTAAGGGGTCAATTGACAATTTTGGTCAAATTGACTTAATTGAAGACCTTACTTTGCTGAACATTATTGCTGTTAACAGTTTATTTCTATCTATAATTATATTCAAGATAATAAACAAAAACAGCAAAATTTCCTTAAAATTATCAATTCAGGGGCAGCAACCCAACAACAGGTTGTCTGATTCATCTGAAAATTTCAGGGCAGATAGACCGACCTGATAAACAATATAACCCAACGTCAGATTTGCTCTAAATGCTTTGGTTTTTGAGTTATAACCTAAAAACTGCATTTGACCCCTATGTTCTATTTTTAGCAATGGCGACCATGTTTGTTGATAGATCATAACTTCGGATACAATTTACAAACTAGATACCCTAAGGAACATTCAGTTTAAATTTGGAAGTATTTGGCCCAGTAGTTTCAGAGGAGAAGATTTTTGTAAAAGATTACTAAGATTCACGAACAATGGTTAAAAATTGACTATAAAGGGCAATAACTCCTAAAGGGGTCAACTGACCATTTCCGTCTGTTGACTAATTTGTAAATCTTACTTTGCTGAACATTATTGCTGTTTACAGTTTATCTCTATCTATAATAATATTCAAGATAATAACCAAAAACAGCAAAATTTCTTTAAAATTACCAATTCAGGGGCAGTAACCCAACAACAGGTTGTCTATTCATCTGAAAATTTCAGGGCAGATAGATCTCGACCTGATAAACAATATTATCCCATGTCAGATTTGCTCTAAATACTTTGGTTTTTGAGTTATAAGCCAAAAACTGCATTTGACCCCTATGTTCTATTTTTAGCAATGGCGACCATGTTTGTTGATAGATCACAATTTCGGATACAATTTACAAACTAGATACCCTAAGGAACATTCAGTTAAAGTTTGGAAGTATTTGGCCCAGTAGTTTCAGAGGAGAAGATTTTTGTAAAAGATTACTAAGATTTACGAAAAATGGTTAAAAATTGACTATAAAGGGCAATAACTCCTAAAGGGGTCAACTGACCATTTCCATCATGTGACTTATTTGTAAATCTTACTTTGGTGAACATTATTCCTGTTTACAGTTTATCTCTATCTATAATAATATTCAAGATAATAACTAAAAACAGCAAAATTTCCTTAAAATTACCAATTCAGGGGCAGCAACCCAACAATAGGTAGTCTGATTCATCTGAAAATTTCAGGGCGGATAGATCTTGACCTGATAAACAATATTACCCTGTCAGATTTGCTCTAAATGCTTTGGTTTTTGAGTTAAAAGCCAACAACTGCATTTGACCCCTATGTTCTATTTTTAGCAATGGCGACCATGTTTGTTGATAGATCATAACTTCGGATACAATTTACAAACTACATACCCTAAGGAACATGCAATTAAAGTTTGGAAGTATTTGGCCCAGTAGTTTCAGAGGAGAAGATTTTTGTAAATGATAACTAAGATTTACGAAAAATGGTTAAAAATTGACTATAAAGGGCAATAACTCCTAAAGGGGTCAACTGGCCATTTCCGTCATGTTGACTTATTTGTAAATCTTACTTTGCTGAACATTATTGCTGTTTACAGTTTATCTCTATCTATAATAATATTCAAGATAATAACCAAAAACAGCAAAATTTCCTTAAAATTACCAATTCAGGGGCAGCAACCCAACAACAGGTTGTCTGATTCATCTGAAAATTTCAGAGCAGATAGATCTTGACCTGATAAACAATATACCACATGTCAGATTTGCTCTAAATGCTTTGGTTTTTGAGTTATAAGCCAAAAACTGCATTTGACCCCTATGTTCTATTTTTAGCAATGGCGACCATGTTTGTTGACAGATCAAAACTTCGGATACAATTTATAAATTAGATACCCTAAGGAACATTCAGTTAAAGTTTGAAAGTATTTGGCCCAGTAGTTTCAGAGGGGAAGATTCTTGAAATAGTTTACGACGACAGACGACGACAGACGACGGACGACGACGGACGCCAAGTGATGGCATAAGCTCACTTGTCCCTTCGGGACAGGTGAGCTAAATAACGGGGGGGGGGGGGGGGGTTACACTAGCGTTTACACTAATTTACAGTCAATAGTCATTACTGTGATCAGGTATATTTCCTGACATGTAAAATAATGATATGTGTCTTTATTTAGTTTACTTTAAGGCTTGGTGAACTACAGCGTAATTCTTAAGTCAAACTCATATGATATTGATAAGATTTTTTTCTGGAAGGTATCAATCATCATGATCATGATAAGAAAGTATCTAAGTATTTACATAAAATTTCAATGAAATTTTACAGGCCAATTGTCGAACAGAACATAAAAAATGGCAGCTTTCAACAGTAAGTGAATGTACCATTCCCACAAGTAGCAGAAACTATATGGATACACCAAAGAAAGAAAATTGGACAGAAGCCTGTGTCAAACAAGAAAAATGACAGCAATATGTACTTCATCACAATGAAAAAATATTATAGGTCAATGTCACTTGCTTTTACAATAAGGGTAAATATGCATTCATCTACTGGTAGTATACAGACGGTGACTGACGTTTTATTATGTTAGACAAAATAAAAATGTTGATGGACATGAAACTAAATCGGAAAATATAAAACCAACAATACAAACTTATAAAATATCTACAATCAACTGTTTCTTTTGTGGTCAATAATATTCACTCTCACCACAATTAATACTTTATGTTAATAATACCATGTATAAATAGAGGAATATGGGGAAATGTTATCAATGCAGCAAGAGATATGGGTATAGAAAGCTATATAAACTTTTAATTATAATTTGCACTTCAATGCATGACTGGTGACCTTCCAACATAATAAAGAATAAAAAATAATAGGGTAACTTGTTTTTTAGGGCATCATACAAAAGAAATGGAAAGTTTTCCACCAGGTCATCAGCTATCTGCCGAAGCAAAGTAAGGAACACAAGACAAGGTAGACGACAGATAGCAATAATGAACTTTGAACATTTCAATGTTTTAAAACTTTACATTAAAACATAGTTAATTTTAATAGTTTTTATTATTTTAATCTATTTTGCCAGCAATATATGGCAATGAAATTAAAAGGTGTAGCATTATTTTGAAAGTAATCAGGTTAATTCAAACTGCTGAGAACTCCTGCAGATAATTACTTTCCCGGTGTCCTAGTTTGAAAAGAATATATTATTCAACTTTATTAACCAACTTACTACAATATGTATAGAAATGCCCATGCTTTATAAAAGGAAAATTTCGACATCTGGTCATTATGAACGGAGAAATTGCTACAGCCAGTCATTACGAAATCTCAGTCATGCATTACGAAATCACACCCGTGCATTACGAAATCAGAGTCATGCATTATGAACAGATGAAACGGGACATCGATTAAATCAAAATGTCGTTTATTTCTTTAGATAAGTGTGACATTTTTTTAATATTTTTTTAAACTTAATATCATAGAAACAATTTTAAATGATGTTCATTGTTTTGTAACGACTTGAAACGGAAATATTTCACAGCCTTTTTCGAGTACGACTTTCGATTATTATCACTGTTTCATTTCCGTTGTTCAATCTCCAGAATGCAGACTTCAGAAATAGTTGAAATGTCTGATTTATTAATCTTCCCAGCTACTTTATATTTGCTAGATGAAATGAATTTTAATAGCATAAAATTAAGTACTTGGATGAGAAATCAGAAATTACATCTGACAGTCACAATGTTGACCAAAATTCCATGCGAAATTGAATGCGAAAAGACAAGTTGAAAGTTCAGCTATGAAATTCCTGTATCTTCTTCACGGTAAGTTTCTTACTCTTTGTTTAATAGAAGAATTAAAACAAAAATAAAATGTTATAAAACGGTCTTTTTCTGTATTGATCCTGTTGTTAAGTTTGTGGATAGGTGTATCCGAGACTCGAAGACTGTTCTTGCACAGTTGAATGAAGTTGCCTTGTTGGTTAAGCAAATAGAAATAGTGAATAATGCCCCCGAGGTCATATGTTATAGGACTAGTTAATAAAATTATCAATATATGGACTTTTTCATATTGGCCCTGTAACATGCCCTTGATATAAATAATGGCCTCGGACAGTTGTAATGGCCCTCAGCGTTGCCTCAGGGCCATTACAACCATCCTTGGCCATTATTAATACCTTGGGCATGTTACAGGGCCAATATGAAAAAGTCCATACATTAATACTATAATACAGAACTACATCATACAAGGTAATATTATCTGCATGTCCATTTGAGAGTGAATACAGGGAAATGCCATGGATGCAATACTTTCCATGGCAATTTTTAATTGTAGCCATCGTTTTCATGTCAACCTGACATCGTTTTCATGTCAACCTGCCATCGATGCCATACTTTCCATGGAAATCTTTAGTTGTAGCCATCGTTTTCATGTCAACCTGCCTTCGGTGCAATACTTTCCATGAAAATTATGGCAATTTGCCATTGCTGCAATGCTTTCCATCCTTCAATGGTTGTCATGAATTTCATGGCAGCGATTGAAATACTGAGTATACAATCCTTGACACTCTTTTTTTCGATGCCATGGAATCCATGAAAAAGCTCGTTTCAATACTCTATCGTTTTCATGGCAAAAAGTTTGCAATGTAAATTCCATGGAATGCCATGAAAATCCTAGGGACGGGATCTTAAATTTTTTTATACCATACATGCCATACCTTCTAATTTATTCCAAATGCTATCACCAAATTGTGCTTTACATTTTATCACATGAATTTCTATTCCATTTGTGCTTGCAACATCTGCATTATTTCTTCCCAACAATCTTTTAAAAAAGGATGTGGGTCCACCATCTTTCTTTCCTTCTTTGAATAGCCTGTTAACCAATGAGGTCTTACCCGCACCTTTCTTCCCAACTATTACTAAACGTATGTCTCTTTTTTTCTCAGATCCTGACTCGAGTAATTTGAGGTACAAAGGAACAGATCTTTTGTCAGCCATTAATTCTATTTCAGTTGGAACTTTATTATCTACAAAGATATGATAAAGAGCTATTTTCATTAATTAGAACATTATTCTTTTATTTATTTGAAATTATATGTTATCAATGTAGGAAACTATCAAACATTTCGTTTAAAGTAAAGTAAATATGCTCAAACGCTTATAAAGCGAGACTGTCGTGAGTTGAAATTTTTTGCTCCGTGCTTGAGGACTTACTGTGGATTTTAAACAGGGAACAAAAGGTAGAATGCCTACGACATCTATGATGCCTTATTGTTACAAAATCATAACCAAAGTTGAAGCGTCCCAATGATCAAATTAATATCTAAACAGGGGACGGTTCCGTAACGGTAATGAAATAAAATGTGTAACAAATAGACAGCTGTTAATCGTTACACAATAGTGTTTGACAACAATTTAGAACAATTTTAGTGAAATCATCTTTGTATCAATCGTTTCAAGTCTAATAATAAAATAAAGAACATACCTTTAATCCTTAGTACAGCAGTCTGTAAAATAAGTAGTTAATATTGTGAGTATATAAGAAAACTTGTAGAAATGTTAGATATACAATATAAAACCATAAAACATAGTCTGCATAACCAATTATGGAAAACAAATTGACTGTAATTGATTGAATTTTCGTGTTAAATGCTACTTTCTGTATAACTATAGGCTAATTCTTGCGTGCCAACTTTGATTAGGTGAGGAAGCCAAAGTACACAAAAAGAACAACATTAATTTGCCAAGAAAACTGACAGAAGTTTGACATCCACTAGATCAATGTAGATCATGACTAAGGGGACGGGGTCACATTATATCATAGACACTAACCAATAAGGGGATACAGTTTAAGTAGACCTCACAACCTCATTTTATAAAATACAAGCCAGTACGATGCTCATTTGCCTATATGTTGTGCAAACGACCATTTATCATTATTATAGTTTATTATCATAAAACCATGCAAGTACAAAGGTTACAGAGAAGTTAAAAAAATAATATGCATAATAACAAAAATAAAAATGCATTAAAAATGCGTAAAAAATTTCGGATGAGATAACATATAAAAGAATATATATATACTTATACAGTCAAATGTGAAAACTAAAATTGTATAAAAAAATACTTTTTGTGTATAAGGCCACACCAATTAAGTTTCTTGTTCTACGTATTTTTGGACTCCAAAATTTGGGGCGAGCGAGCGATTTGAAAATTTTAATAAAAAAAAAATTATTTTGCAAATTTTTGAGGCGAAGTCTGAAAAGTAAAGGCGAGCGATTATAAATTTTTTTTGTAAACATATAATAGTAGGTTTTGACAATATCAAAACTTGATTTGTCACTTGTACTTTGACATTTCTTTAATTTCTGAAGTATTTTTTCCATGTTCACCAAGAAATAATTAAATCTGGACTATCAGGTTGAGCCAAGGCTCCGTGTTGAAGGCCGTACTTTAACCTATAATGGTTTAATTTTTAAATTGTTATTTGGATGGAGAGTTGTCTCATTGGCACTCACACCACATCTTCCTATATCTATGTATATGTGACTGACATTGAGACAATTTTCCATCCAAGTCATAAACAGTTTTGGGGCAACCCCTTAATGTTATAAATATCCCTTTTACATGTTTTAGGAGGGATCAATATAAGTTATAATACATTTGGTTGTACGAAAGGGCCCATATTTTCTCAAAGAACTATACATCTATCTGGTATTAAATGGTCAACACATGTCCAATTTTGTAATATTCCTGGACTTTAACCATGTTAACACATTTACTTTTACAAGTTTACTATTATTCAAAATAAGTGGACCACTATTGTAGCATGTTTAGAAAAATTTGTTTAAAATATGATGTAACTCTCCTCATTTTGAGTACAAAATTCTAAGTTTTTAAGGTTTTGTATAGAAGAACTATACACATCCTTGGTATTTCTATTTTCTTTTCTACATCAGTAAAATGACCTTTGTCTGAGGGTTGTTCTCAACCTGAAAATAACAAACACAGGTCAAAGTACGGTCTTTTACACAGGGCTTTGATACAGGCCAAACAGCAAGCTATAAAATACCCCAAAATTATTAGCGTACACAATTCGAACAGGAAAATCAACGATCTAATTTATATATCGAAACGGGAAAATACCAACAACATCAACAAACGATAACTGCTGTACGACAGGCCTCTGAATCAATCAACACAGGTGCATAAACATGCAGCAGTTATGGATAGTTTTGTTTCGCCAGCATACAATATCATTGCAGTTGAAGGCAAATCCTTCAGAAGTTCTTTGTACTTTATTCTAACAACAAACATTTTTTGATAGGGAATATAAGTAAGGGGAAAGAAACAAGTTTTTTGTTCTTTCCATGTATTTCCGCTGTTATAAATTTATATCGAAGCACTCCCACTTTGGATAAATAGGTTTCATGCTGAAACAAATATTCTCACAGATTTACAGTGTGGTGGGGTGCTTTTATGTTTTAAATTGTTATATACAGGTTAGACTGTGTTTTTAAAAACAAATGTTGATATCTTTTTATAATATTTACAAACAAAAAAAACGGGGCGGGAAATGGACATGATTACTTTTCCGGATGCGGGAAGCGGGAATATAAATTTAAAAAAAAAAAATCTGTTTTGAAAAAAAGAGGTGCGGGCAGGTCCGTCGAACATCGAATCAAATTGGTGTGGCCTAAGTATGATAAATAAATTATGCTTGTTAGGAAAGAGTAAGCTTAGTATTAATTCATCATATAAAATTGCAGAGATTTCTTATTGTCTTTGGTTGTTTTGAAAATAAACAGTGTGTTAAATTTGATAATGTGTCTGAGTATTAGATTAAGGAAGATGTGGTGTTAGTGCCAATGAGACAACTGAGTATTAGCTCATTTGGAATAAATCTTCTTCTTTCATCTTTTTCAATGTTATGCAATCTCCATTTTTCTATTGGCAGTGAATGATTTGATGTTCGGAAATTACAAAGTTTATATAAATCTCGGCCCTTTATGATGTTGAAATAATTCTCAAATTCAAAATGTTCTTAAAGCGTCTATACATATTATACCCGCTATATGGAACAGTGTTTACTTTCACTGCTGGTAATCCATTGAATACCAGTATTTTCGATCTTGTAAAAGGTGTAAAAACTACAATTGATTAGTTCGGAAACAGGCGGACATTTGATATACTAATTAGGTTGTAAATTTATTTTTATAACTTTGACACTAATTAATAAAGATAATAAAGAACAGAGTATCAATGTCCTCCGTGTTGCACATATTTCATATTTCTAAAACTCTTTTTTTTTAAAGTCGATCGTCCACCATTATAGAATGTGTCTGAGATATTGCTGATAGTAAACTATAGAATAAGTTTCATAAAAATCTTACAAGAATTATACCTGTGAGAGCGTTAACGAAGCCCTTTTCCATAAATTTGATATTTCCAAGGATTGATTTTCCATATAATATTATGTCTTGTGATCATGTGTCCATAAGTATAAATAACAGATAAAAATCGGATTCAATCTTAAAAAATCCGTTTTATTCATAAGAAAAAAGACAATTTTATACCCATTTGAATTGCCCGCGTATTTTTTACTCTTGGATGATCTCCCTTTACCTACTACGTCATACGTGTTATCGGCGTTTGACATTGACAGAAGTTGAAATTAATTGAGCGTGTATGAATTGAAATCTATATTTAGTATGGTGTATTGTGTTGCATTTAACTGCAAAACTGGGTCAGGTCAAGGAGTAGGATTATTTGAGTTTCCGAAAGATGATAGACGACGTAAACAATGGACAATCAAAGTGAAACGGAAGAAGAACTTTCAGCCATTCAACACATCCGGATTGTGCGCTAAACATTTTAGCAATGATCAGTTTGTGGTAAATCCACTATTTGCAGCTTCAATTGGATACAAATTTTTAAAGATACAGTTAAAATCAGACGCAGTGCCGACTATTTTTGACTTTTCTTCCCCCAAAAAGCTACATGACACAACACTGTCAGTGTCAGCAGAAGATAAAAGAGAAAGAATGTTCGGCAATCGGGAGCGGTCAGAAAGAGAAAAAGAATAGAGGTATTTTAATTTTTACATTATCTTTTTTAAATTTTCATTACTCGCAAAAAAATTCATTTTCAAACAATTTTTAATTTATAATGAAATTTGTGAAAGGGCAGTGGTGGATCATTTGACCCCCCCTTTTTAGGCGATCAATGCATTTGAATGGGGACATATGGTTTGACCCTCCCCCTTTCGTCCTAGGTTGGGCACCCTGCCTCTTTTTAAAATGGCATGATCCACCCCTGTCAGAAGGGGTCATCTATTTATTTTTTTAAGGGTGGGTTTGGAAGTTGGTGGGGGCGTGTCCCTTTGATGAAGAATTTTGTTCAGGATTTTTTTTTCGTTTGTAACCCTGGACTGGTTGGTTTTTTTCATACATTGTCAGTCATCTTTGCAAAGTTGAGGTTCCTCATCCGGATTTTTTTGGATCTTTTTCTGTTCTTTCTTTTTAAAATTTTATCTGAGCCCCTCCCCTGGAATATCAATTGGTACAATGTACAATGTAGCTCCCTATGTCTGTTTTTAGCGTTGTGATATATCTTATCTCATTGTCAGTCAGGGGTACTACTTGTACAAGTGTATTTTATTTATTTGAAGAAGTAAAAAAAAAAATAAACATATAAGTAAATTTGTAGGATACTTATACAAGTGAATTTTATTTACTTGTATAGGTAAACAAAAATTGACTTAGTTATGTCCCTTGCGGCAATCAGATTTTTTTACTTGTATCACATGTGTATAGGTAAAAAAATCATCCTTTCTTCTTTTCTTGAATTCTGAAGATTTTTTTGCTCTAATAGAATTTTAAATTGTGTACCCTTTGCAGATGTCTTTACTAATCATTTAAGACTGTGTAATTTCATGGACAATGAAAGTCCCATTTGGCTGTTATCTTCTTAACACTGCTCATTTACAAGCCCCAAAGGAGCAATTTTTGATTGCCTTGCGCAAATATACAAGATCTTTGCTCAATCAGTTTCTTTGATGAATTAATAAGATAAAACATTGAACTGTAATGAAAAAATTTCAGCAAACCTGGAAAAAATCATTAAAGCCATGATTTTACATCTCAAAATTTTTGTGGGATTGTAAGAAAAATTTACTTATACAAGTAAATTTTTCAGAAAATTAAGGGGAGATTATTGAAACATTATTTTTTTACTTATATGTGTATATTTTTTTTCACTTCTTCAAGTAAATAAATTACACTTGTACAAGTTGGTCGGACACCATTATAGAACTTGTTTGAGATATTGCTCATATTAACCTATACATGCTATAGAAGAAGTTTTATTAAAATCTGGCAAGAATTGTACCTGTGAAACTGCTAAAATGACCAAAAAGGACAGACAGACGCCAGTATTTCCATGTCACCTGAAGCACATTGCGCAGGAGACACACATACCCGACTGAGTATCTAACAATTAAATATTTTGACACTTTTGAATAAGATATACAGTTTAAGACCTGGCAACATCATTTTTTAAAAGACAAGTGAGTACAATGCCCATTTGCATTTATGTTGTAAAAGCTACCATTGTATCGTTATTTACCTGCTGACAAAAAAAGATCAATCACAAAACGCTTTAACTATTTAAAATTAACAAACGTATGCATACATTTTCCGCTATTTTCATTTATCCGCCTAAAAAGGCGAAAATAAACACCCTGCGAAAATAACCCGCTATATGGAACATAACAGTGTGAAGTTTCACTGCTAGTTAGGGTATCATCTACCTAACAGACTGCGTCAACTACCACTACTGGTTAATGGTATCATCTACCTAGCAGACTTTGTTTAGAAATTAGTACCACTACTGGTTATGGAATAATCTACCTAACAGACAGTGTTTAGTACCACTACTGGCAATGGTATCATCTTCTTAACAAACAGTGTTTAGTACCACTACTCGAAATGGTATCATCTACCTAACAGACAGTGTTCAGTACCATCACTGGTAAGGGTATCACATACCTAACATACAGTGTTTATTACCAATACTGGTAATGGTATCGTCTTCCTAACATATCGTGTTTAGTACCACTGCTGGCAAGGGTATCATCTACCTAACAGACAGTGTTTAGTACCACTACTGGTAATGGTATCATCTACCTAACAGACTGTGTTTAGTACCAATACTGGTAATGGTATCGTCTTCCTAACAGATCGTGTTTAGTACCACTGCTGGCAAGGGTATCATCTACCTAACAGACAGTGTTTAGTACCACTACTGGTAATGGTATCATCTACCTAACAGACTGTGTTTAGTACCAATACTGGTAATGGTATCGTCTTCCTAACAGATCGTGTTTAGTACCACTGCTGGCAAGGGTATCATCTACCTAACAGACAGTGTTTAGTACCACTACTGGTAATGGTATCATCTACCTAACATACAGTGTTAAGTACCACCACTGGTAAGGGTATCATCTACCTAACAGACAGTGTATAGTACCACTGCTGGTAAGGGCATCATCTACCTCACAGACTGTGTTTAGTACTACTGCTGGTAATGGTATCATCTACCTAACAGACGTGTTTAGTACCACTACTGGTAAGGTATCATCTACCTAACAGACTGTGTTTAGTACCACTGCTGGTAAGGTATCATCTACCTAACAGACGTGTTTAGTACCACTACTGGTAAGGTATCATCTACCTAACAGACTGTGTTTAGTACCACTGCTGGTAAGGTATCATCTACCTAACAGACTGTGTTTAGTACCATTGCTGGTAATGGTATCATCTACCTAACAGACAGTGTTAAGTACCACTTCTGGTAATGGTATCATCTACCTAACAGACAGTGTTTAGTACCACTACTGGTAATGGTATCATCTACTAAACAGACTGTGTTAAGTGCCACTGCTGGTAAGAGTATCAACTCCCTTACAGACAGTGTTTAGTGCCACTGCTTGAAATGGTATCATCTACCTAACAGACAGTTTTTAGAATCACTACTGTAATGGGTATCGTCTACCTAACAGATAGTGTTTAGTACCTCTTCTGGTGATGGTATCATCTACCTTACCGACTGTGTTTAGTACCACTACTGGTAATGGTATCAACTACCTAACAGACTGTATTTAGTACCACTACTGGTAATGGTATCAACTACCTAACCAGTCAGAGCTCAGACATAAACAAGTCGATTTTTGTTTTTGACTTAAAGAAGTCAAAACATGTATTTATTATAAAAATGTGTTTTCAATTTTAGACTTATCTAAGTCAGAAAATGACAGACTTGTTTAGGTCTATTTATCTTGATGAAAAAACTAAATTTTATTTGGTGGCCAAAGTACACCACCTATGACATCAAAAACCTGTTTGAAAGTTCACAAGGACTTGAGCCATCTATATTTAATTATCTAATTGAACATCCTTACTAAACACAGATGTTTTACCTCATTAAGTGTGGTTCCAGGTGGTTGCATTGTAAAGTTAATTAACATTATCTCCGATTTTTTAGACTCTCATTCATATTTTTCCTTAGAAGACAAAGCATTGTCTTTCAATGTTGTCATTATTTGATTTAGATGCATGACCTTTTTATAAATATGCGTGGGTCTTGAAGTTAACCAATTTTGATAACTTATCGACTTGTAGGAGTCGATATTTGCAACTTTTTGATTCTGGTCAATTAATACTTGCTTTACAATATTTGACTTATTAAAGTCGTATTTTGTCTTGCATTTAAGGGAGAAAAATCCTAAAACTTACAAATTTAGACCTCCATGAGTTAAAGCAGATTCAGACTTATTTATGTCTGAGCTCTGACTGCTAACAGATAGTGTTAAGTACCACTACTGGTAATTGTATCATCTACCCAACAGACAGTGTTTAGTACCACTGCAGGTAAAGGTATCATCTACTAAACAGACTGTGTTAAGTGCCACTGCTGGTAAGAGTACCATTTCCCTAACAGACAGTGTTTTGTGCCACTGCTGGAAATGGTATCATCTACCTAACAGACAGTTTTTAGTATCACTACTGTAAATGGAATCATATACCTAACAGACTGTTTTGAGTACAACTGCTGGTAATGGTGTATCATCTACCTAACAGACAGTGTTTAGCACCACTACTGGTAATGGTATCATCTCCCCAACAGACTGTGCTTAGAACTACTGCTGGTAAAAGTATCAACTACCTAACAGATAATGTTTAGTACTACTGCTGATAAAGGTATCATCTACCTAACAGATAGTGTTTAGTACCACTGCTGATAAAAGTATCAACTACCTTACAGATAGTGTTTAGTACCACTGCTGATAAAAGTATCAACTACCTAACAGATAGTGTTATGGTGACTTGAGAAACGCCGGTATCACTCAGATTACATTTCTACCTTGACAGGTAAGTTTGTATTTAGCCTATAAAATACTTATTTAGCCTTGAGAATTGAAAGGTCAGTTTATCCCATTCATACAATAGAAGTTTACCTATGAGGGTCAGAATGGGGTTTACAGAATAGAGAATACATGTAATAGCAACAAAAAAATAGAGAAACGAGAAAATGAACAATAAAATATAGAGAATTCTGCGGTGCAAAAGTATAAGGAATAAATGTGCAAAATAACTTGAAAAGGTAACTTTAGTAACTGTAATGCAATGCTGTTTATAATATAATGATCAATGTACATAATTGATAAATAATCTTGTAACAGAAAGACTATATAGTAAAATCATTTTCATGAACATTTTACAGAATGAGAGTTATTTTTGAGGCTATTTAACATATTAAAATGAAAATGCCATAAAAATTTAAAGAATACAGATATTAAAAAAAAAACCTTACAGGTCCTCATGTCATTTACATTGTCAATATATAGGACACATCTAGTCAAACTGGTTTTAAACTAAACATCTAGTAAAACTGGTTTGATATAACTGATAGTTGCTTGCCCTAGTTGTATATTTCACAGTGACCTTATGTGTTTGTGCTAAGAGTACATTGTAATGTCATATTTATTGATTTGCTGTTGGGACATGACCTACATTGTCAACATGAAAAACAGTGGCTTGAGATTTCAACTGATATTAGTATAATAAACAATGATAAATTAATATTTGGAATTTTATATCCTGGTTGATGATGTTTTTTTGGGACCAAGATGTTTTCTTCATTCTAGTTTATCTTATGATTTTTTTAACCTTCAACATTGTTCAATGCACATTTAAAGATAGAAAAAATTATCAGGTCTCATTTAAAATATTTTGCAACTGAATAATAATATGTCAGATTTGGTGTAAACTAAAAACAAGACAGTGCAATAGATAACCTGCAATCATAGTCTATTTCTATAACAGTCATGCAGATACTTTTTTTTATATCTGAAAAAATACTACCATGTAAAGAAATATGCAATTTAAAAGCCTTAAAAAAAACCTAAAATGCAACATTAACAGATTTTTAACAATTAAATCAAGATGCACAGTTTTAAGTATTGGTCAGAATCTAGGGTTCTTTTGTACTTTAACAATATCACAATAACAATAAAGTGACCTTAATTTTGGACAAGGTAAATGGCATGAAGCCAAATTTATCAACTTCAGATCTATTGTATGAATGGGAAACTGACCTTTCAATTCTCAAGGCTAAATAAGTATTTCATAGGCTAAATACAAACTTACCAGTCAAGGTAGAATTGTAATCTGAGTGATACCGGAGTTTTTCAAGTCACCATAAGTACTACTGCTGGTAAAGGTATCATCTACCTAACAGACTGTGTTTAGTACCACTGCTGGTAATGGTATCATCTACCTAACATACAGTGTTTAGTACCACTGCTGGTAATGGTATCATCTACCTGACAGACAGTGTTTAGTACCACTGCTGGTAATGGTATCATCTACCTAACAGACTGTGTTTAGTACCACTGCTGGTAAAGGTATCATCTACCTAACAGACTGTGTTTAGTGCCACTGCTGGTAATGATATCATCTACCTAACAGACAGTGTTTATTTACCACTGCTGGTAAAGGTATCATCTACCTAACAGACAGTGCTTAGTACTACTGCTGGTAATGGTATCATCTACCTAAGAGCCTGTGTTTAGTACCACTGCTGGTAATGGTATCATCTACCTTACAGACAGTGTTTAGTATCACTGCTGGTGATGGTATCATCTACCTAACAGACAGTGTTAAGTACTAGTACAGGTAATTGTATCATCTACCTCACAGACTGTGTTAAGTGCCACTACTGGTAAGAGTATCATCTCCCTAACAGACAGTGTTTAGTGCCACTGCTGGAAATGGTATCATCTACCTAACAGACAGTTTTTAGTATCACTACTGTAAATGGAATCATATACCTAACAGACTGTGTTGAGTACAACTGCTGGTAATGGTGTATCATCAGACTTTATTTTGGCAAATTTTTGATTTTTTTCTCCGATTTTTTGGCAAATTTTTATTTATCCCTGGGTGAACATGGATGGGGTGTTATTTACACTGTCATGACTGTGGTAATTAACCAATCAGATTGCAGTATTTTTGCTGCATAAGAAAAAAAAAAATTATGTATGCCAAGTTAAAAGTGCAATAAAGCTATCTTCATTTTTATACATTCTAATGCAAAATTAACAAAGCATTTTATTTAACCCTTTAGCCCCTGATCCCGTCTGTAGGCGTGATGGCGACAACCATTCTTTGATGGCCCGTATGACCCTCCATACTTTTTTTGAACTGCCCAAGCTGAACTGTCATGATAGCAGGGACTTCAACCAAGCAATTCATGGTCCATAAACTCTCCTAAGATGTCTGTTCTTGAAAATATGGCACTTTGAAAGCCGTTTAAGAGTTCAAAATCGGAAAAAACGTGAAAACTAGCCAAAATCAGGAGGGGTGGGCATCTTTTGATGACCACTACGTAACTGGGAGTGAGTATAGGTATAAACTACTATCATAAATGCATGCATAGGTGGTTCAGGAACACAACAAGGTATAATATGGCCAATAGGAATCTAGTCTGTAAAATCTAGGTCACCGTTTTGCCAAAAATCAGTAAAAACGCACATTTAGGCAGACCTTAATTGACAATAATAATTCCCCAGCAAGACACTAAGTCCCACAAACTCCCAGTTAGCATGAATGGACTGCTGTTACTATAGGGTAATACCCTAATGACAAAGAAATACAGTGTTGTCAATGTTCACCTCTCAAGGTCGTTTTAAAATCGGAAAATAGACGGAAAGTTACCATTTTTCAGTGGGGGTGGGTGTAAATCCATGAGAAAGTATTCCACCTCCCACCCCACCCCCCACCTATGCTATCCGTCCCAAATCCCAATATATAGTTTAATAGATGAGCACCAGTTACAGCATCAAGAGTCTGCTAATTTGCATATGATTGCAAATTTTCGAAAATGCCTGATTTTCCAGAAATCTCTTGGGGGCGAATGAGTTAAGACATACTGTCAGTGTTAAAGTCTCATAAACAGAAATTTTCGAATCTTGTTCTTGCCAGATACAATGTACACTCTTGAGACATCTTCTAATTTTGTTTAATATTGAAGAAATCACATAACGATAAATTCCTGAATATGAATGGCAGCTTCTCTTACTTAAAAGCTGGTAAAGCCTGGAATTTATCGCCTCTAATATATATGATGTTGTTTAATCAAAATTGTAATAAAAAAATAAATTGCATTAGAATTTGAAATTTTTATTTCAAGACTTAAAGACTGTTAAATGTTTTATGTTTACTCTCCTGGGGTATCCTGGTTTAGTGTCATTTATTTTTTTAGCTTTATATCTCTTTACATTTTGTAAATTAAAATGTACCCGATTTATTCTAAGTGTAAGCATATGTAATTCAAAAGCATGTGTACCTGTAAGTATTCCATCACTTCTTTATACTGTCCCTCTTTTTCTGCTGCTGCTAGATCGTACGGAGTCTTACCCTGAAATACAGACAAATCTTTATATTGCTTTCATCTGTTAATTACAAAGAAAACTTATGTCACATCTATCATACAATTAGTAAGACAAGTAGTAGCTGAGTGGTGTTTAATTTTTTTTTTGCGGATGCTTAACATATTATTTTCAATTAGAAAATATAACTCATGGAACAACTTTCTGATTATTTTTCCATTTTTTCTGTTCCTTTAAGACGGCTTTTAACTTTTTTTTAAATCATATAAAATAATGCTCCAACTTACGTCATTTGGTTTTTCTAATTTTTTTTGGAAGTGTTTTTTTAATTGGTAAATGCATCATTATGTCTATATGAGGAAGTGTTTTTTTAATTGGTAAATGCATCATTATGTCTACATGAGGGTTGTAAGGATTGGGATGTCTTTTTAACTATCTTTTTTTTTTATATTTTAACAAATTATTCTTAAGTTGTTTATTTTATACTTAAGCACCCCATTATTCCATATTCTTTATAAGTTTGAACCCCATTATTTCTTTTCATTATCTGTTTGCCCATTTCTCTCCATTCTCAATGTTTTTTCCTTCCCTCAAAATTTTCTTTTCTGTATACCACATTCACACCCTCCTATGTGTGTCTATTGTTATTTTACAGCATTTTGTAGTTTTGAGTGTTATCACTGATATCGTATAAATTATATATAAATATACTAAATAAATAAATGATTTGGAAAATATGTTGAAGGTATAAAGTCATGAGAATTCCGAATGCAATAAGGTTCTAAATCTTGGTTCCATCTGGGTTGTTTGGTTCTGAACCTTGGTTCTATCCGGGTTCTTTGGTTCGAAACCATGGTAACTGGTTCAACATCCGGGTTGTTTAGTTATTGCAACCCAACTTCTTGGTTCCATTTGGGTTCTAATCTAGATTATTTTAATGTCCCCGTTGAACTTGGAGAAGATAACCACAAGTATCCGAATAAAAAGATAAAGTAGGTCAAAGACGCTAAAATTGTTTTATAACATTAGAAATTTCAGGATCGACGGTAAAAGAAGCTGTAAGGTATTTATATTCTCATTCTAATAATTTTGATTAGGAATCTTGATAAAAATAAAAGCATCGTTTAGATTTTAAAAATAAAACGAAATATACATTATATCGAACATCCTTTTATTTAATTCAGTCGTTCTGTTTTTATTTATTTCCCTTTACACATTCCTTATTTCCATTAATATTTCTAAAAGTTTTAAAACAACAAAATCAGGACCTGTGGTTCAATTGGCCAACGATATATGCATCTAGCCACTTGACCAGTTGACGACTTACATATATATTTTATTGCACATTTAAAGTTCGAATGAATTTTATTTTAAAGCTGCTTTGTAATAATGTCAGATTTGATAGAAATACGTGTGAAGTATATGTAACAAATTGATTTGTTCAAAACTGAATGTTAAAACACATATAAAAAGAAAGTGATGATCAATTTAAGTTTAGCTTTATTTAATTGAAAAATAGGGTCTAAAATATTACAACTAGAGGCTCCAAAGAGCCTGTGTCGCTCACCTTGGTCTATGTGAATATTAAACAAAGGACGCATTTGAATTCATGACAAAATTGTGTTTTGGTGATGGTGATGTGTTTGTATATCTTACTTTACTGAACATTATTGCTGCTTACAATCATTCTATCTATATTGAACTTGGCCTAAGAGCTTCAGTGGAAAATGTTAGTTAAAATTTACAAATTTTATGAAAATTGTTAAAAATTGACTATGAAGGGCAATAACTCCTTATGGGGTCAATTGACCATTTAGGTCATGTTGACTTATTTTTAGGTGTTACTTTGCTGTACATTGTTTCCCTTTACAGTTTATCTCTATCTATAATAATATTCAAGATAATAACAAAAAACGGCAAAATTTCCTTAAAATTACTAATTCACGGGCAGCAACCTAACAGCAGTTTGTCCAATCCATCTGAAAATTTCATGGCAAATAGATCTTGACCTGATTAACAATTTTACTCCCTGTTAGATTTGCTCTAAATGCTTTGGTTTTTGAGTTATAAGCCAAAAACTGCATTTTACCCCTATGTTCTATTTTTAGCCTTGGCAGCCATCTTGGTTGGTTGGCGGGGTCACCGGACACAATTTTTAAACTAGATACCCCAATGATGATTGCAGCCAAGTTTGTTTAAATTTGGCCTGGTAGTTTCAGAGGAGAAGATTTTTGTAAAAGATTACCAAGATTTACGAAAAATGGTTAAAAATTGACTATAAAGGACAATAACTCCTAAAGTGGTCAACTGACCATTTTGGTTATGTTGACTTATTTGTAGATTTTACTTTGCTGAACATTATTGCTGTTTACAGTTTATCTCTATCTATAATAATATTCAAGATAATAACAAAAAACAGCAAAATTTCCCTAAAATTACCAATTCAGGGGCAGCAACCCAACAACAGGTTGTCAGATTCATCTGAAAATTTCAGGGCAGTTAGATCTTGACCTGATGAACATTTTCACCCCACGTCAGATTTGCTCTAAATGCTTTGGTTTTTGAGTTATAAGCCAAAAACTGCATTTTACCCCTATGTTCTATTTTTAGCCGTGGCGGCCATCTTGGTTGGTTGGCAGGGTCACCGGACACAATTTTTAAACTAGATACCCCAATGATGATTATGGCCAAGTTTGGATTAATTTGGCCCAGCTGTTTCAGAGGAGAAGATTTTTGTAAAAGTTAACGACGACGGACGCAGGACGACGGACGACGACGGACGCCGACGGACGACGACGGACGCCGGACGCCAAGTGATGAGAAAAGCTCACTTGGCCCTTCGGGCCAGGTGAGCTAAAAATGTATATGTACAATAAATTTGTCAAATTTAATACTACTTGTGAAATTAAGGCATGCATATAATCATTATAGGCCCAAAATAATCAAATCAAAATTAAGGTTGAAAGAGTACTTTGTGCCAAATAAATCAAGATTTTTATAGAAAATCCACAGCCTTTAATACAGAGATTTTTGTTATAAAATTTGAAACATAGATTACTCACTTGCTTTTCTATGATGTGCTAGTGTTTATTTTTTACAAAGAGTTCTAACCAACCTGTTAATTCCAAAAATCTCATGCTGAGTCGCTAAAGTCGAGCGCAGCCTAAAAGGTGTACTTGATTTGGTCCATATTTTTATTTGTTTTAACCAATAACTACATTTATAAACCTGTTTTAAGGAAATCATTGCTAGCACTGCATGCAATAATCCTATATCTGTCAGTCATCAAATTGCCAAATAGGATAGTACAAGGATAAAGGCTGTGTATTTTCTATAAAATTTCCATATGTTTAACATTGAATCAACAGAAGGGTACATAATCCTTAATAAGTTTGACTCAATCAAATGTTATAAACCTTATACGCAATGCTTATTACCCCATAACACAGATCTATCAATTTTGATATTGGGTGGTGTTACTGTTCATGAGTTATTAGATATAAGAAGTTGGTACGAGTACTAATGATACAAATATCAACACGTAGCCTTAAGAAAGGAAAAATGCTAAATCTGTTGGTTTTGTTCTTTAACATTAGTTTGCCTCAACCAAATGTGTTGAAACTTATACACAATGCTTATAATGTCTATAAACAGTCAAAATTACGTGAATCCTGCATCTATATGTGTAAGTTTACTTGTGGTTTTGTTTTCACAAACAGGGGCATCTGTGGCCCATAGACATATTGTTACATTTATTTCAGTAAACAGCATATTTACTTCCTTTGGATTCTACTTCAATTAGAATTAACATGCATATTTTTTTTTAAAATTGCGGTGCAGTTTGATACCAGACTGTGACCAGCATAAAAAAGTGTTTCACTAGGTTGAGCTCTATGTCTAAGTGTATTATGAAGGTTCTTCCCACTATGTTCAATTTATTGTTTTTATTAATTTATTATGTGTATACCTTCTGTGTGATTTGTCAAGATGCTTAAACAGACTATTCATATCTACATGTCCATGAAATGAAATTCAAGGTAAAATGATTGAAACTTTGAATTATCTATCACAACTGGCAGCACATGGTGCTACTGAAGAAGTAAATGTTCTTTCTAATTTTTCACAGCAATTAAAAGATTTAGTTTTCATTTGATCAAAACATTCTTCAATTCAAAAATTGAGAACGGAAATGTGAATAAGGTTAAAGAGACAGTTAAATGACAAAAGAGCAAAAAGCAGTCGAAGGTCACCAATGGGTTTTTCACAAAGTGAGAAAATTCCTCGCCTGGCGGCGGACTTCAGATGGCCCCTTAACAAAATGTGTACTAGTTCAAACTCCAATACATAAAACCAAACTTAAAGTTAAAAACATACAACTTGAAGACTAACTAAAACCAGAGACTCCGGACTTTGTCAAGGTAATCATACCAAGAGGCACACCCAATATGCATAGGTCAAGAGTCAAAAAGTCATAGACTGGTCAAGAGTTCCATGACAAAAAAAAACACAAAGATTTTGAGGAAAGGGTCATCGTGGTACACAAAACTAACAAATATATCTATATATCTAATATAGATATAAGAAGATGTGGTATGAGTGCAATCAGACAGTTCTCAATATAATTCAAACAAAATATACAAGTTGTACAATGAGGGCAAAGGTCAAGCTCATATGAAGTTTCTCGTGCCACAAGCCTCACCATCTTATGACAATACATCTTCATGCTACATATTCAGATGCAAGGTCAATTGTACTTTTACAAAATTATACTTTTAGGTCAGGGTAATATATAAAGGAACACACTGTATCATGAAGACACACCCAAAGTGCACAGGTCAAGAGTCAAAAAGTCATAGTCTGGTCAAGAGTTCCATGTCAAAAATACACAAAGCAGTCCTGCACGAAAGTTCACCACGGTACATGTAACACTGTCTTATGTCATAATGCACTACACATGCCGACTACAGAAAACATGGGTCAGGGACAGAAACAGAAGACATATAACTAAACTCAATGGAACAGTACTTGTATTGCAGGTCACTAATATACAAGTGCCTTCAACATAGAACATAAACTCTCGCAACACTTCAAAGTTAAAACCGTCTTTCACAAAAGTTTGAGCAGGATTCTTTGCAACGATTATCTGACCACTGTCAATTGAAAATCAGGTCAGGAAGTTATGTCAATAAATTAAAATGGTAAGATAAGACATTAACACACTTAAAACTAGGGTTTACCATTAATTTCTAACCTTACCATGTGATAGCACTATGGTAAACTGCTAGAAACACATGATGCAGTCATGAAATTGAATATTTGCAATAGTACAACCAGAACAATACAAGAGTTGGAAACAAATAAAAGTAATAATACATGTACATACAAATTTTTAATCACAATGCACAAATAAGGAACAATTTATCCATTTAAAATGTACGCTTGCAATAAACAATGGAAATTAACACTGTATATTTATATAAACTATCAATCTTGTAAGGAAATAAATAAATCATGGAAAAGATGACAGGTTAAGAAGAAATTTGCAGTCTAAATAGGATCATCTTTTTTACAAATTATTGCACTAAATATCGTTAAACTGCCAACAATATGAAATGTTAAGCAAAATTTTTCCTCCTTACTGGATTCTTAGAAATATTGTCTTGTAGTGTTTATTTTTTGTTCAAATATTTTTTCACCACCATAACTTTTAACTAAATGTATTTAATTATACATATAAGATGAACTTATTTCAATGTATTGCTTCAGACTATTTTGATACTTTCTAATAACTTTGTTATCACTGTCGCAACAACAGATTGGTGTATGTGTCTATTGACAGTGTGTTTGTTTACACTGGTTTTAATGACAGCCATATTGCCAGGTCTAATTTTGCATCAATACGAATTATCATTTTTGATATCAAAAACCATTTCATTAATTTACTTTTACGATAATAATATTGCCTCTTTACCCTAAATTTGAGATATTCATATGATTTGACTTACAAATTTTGAAATCATAAAATTATTCATTTGTAGTATAACTAATCACCCAAAATTTTTCAGTGATCTAAACAAATCATTATATTTTTGAAGATTTTGAAAAAAAAATACTGGACTTCTTTTATAAGAACATCTATGTTCGTGTGTTTTATATCAAAAATTAGCCGTCCTAGTCTATCATGTCTATAAAACACTTTCATATTTTTGGTTCAATTTAAAGGATCATATGAAATATGTGTAACTATAACCTTGAGAAGAAAAAATCCATTTGACCAAAAATATCTTAAACATTATTTTAGTGATGCATTATAAACTAGTTGAATATTGGACATATACTATAAATTATTACCTTAGGTGTTTTAACGAAGGGACTGATACCTCCTTCTTCTACAAGACATATTGTGGTATGTAGTTGTCCCCACTTAGCAGCCAGATGTAAAGCTGTTCTTCCATCTATCTATAATATAACCAAATAACATGTAAATATTATGGACACTATTTTCTCAAAGTCAATAATATACAACATAAATATCCTACAACTGATATAAAACTTGTCTGATAAACTAGATAATGTTGTGTAATAAATATAAACAAAATATATCTCACATGAATTAGTGGTCAAAACTGAAAAAAATGACCAGTCACACTTGTATTCATATTGTACATAAACAACAAATAAACAACAAGTTTTTTTTTTTGTGGGATGTCAGAACTTCCATCAGAAATGTCATGTTAACAAAACATTTTTTTTTCAAGAAATGCATAAAATATTTATATCAATTGATTCAGTGTAATGCACAGAGTTGAATGAGATCTCATTTTATATAATTATAGCAAGTATTTGTTGAAATAATAATGAAATATGTCTGATAAACATGGTTCAGAATAATGATCAATTTAAAAAAAAAAACTTTTTCAAAGAAATATGAAAAATTGTTACATTTCCTGATTTAGCACGAGGAGACAAGAAAAATGAGACCCCACTTTATATGCTTCTGACAAATATTTGTTGTCCATTAAACCTGTCTTATTAACAACTTTATGTTGGTTAAAAGTAATGTGATCAGATTTAGTAGATAACATACTGTTGTGATATCTGTTTTACATCTGTTCTCCAGGAGAAGTTGACACACTTCCACATGTCCATTAAAGGCAGCCGACATTAATGCTGTCCATCCATCAACCTGGAATAATACAACTGACATCAAAACTTGTCTGATAAGCTGGACAATGTTGTGTAATAAATATAAACAAAAATGACCAGTCACATTAATTAAAACTGTCTGATTAACAACAGGATTTAGTGTAGATTCAGTATAATCATCAATTTTAAGAAAATATTTTTTTTAAAGAAAAATGAAAAAAAGTGATATTTTCTGATTCAGAACAATACTATGAGTAAAATGAGACCCCACTTTATATAATTATAACAAATATTGGTTCATTAAACCTGTCTAATTAACAACATGATTTTGTGTTGATTAACAGTAATGTGATCAGATTTAGTAGATAACATACTGATGTGATATCTTTGTTACATCTGTTCTCCAGGAGAAGTTGACACACTTCCACATGTCCTCTCATGGCAGCCAACATTAATGCTGTCAATCCACTAACCTGGAATAATACAACTGACATCAAAACTTGTCTGATAAACTGGACAATGTTGTGTGATAAATATAAACAAAAATAACCAGTCACATTAATTAAAACTGTCTGATTAACAACAGGATTTAGTGTAGATTCAGTTTAATCATTAATTTTAAGAAAATATTTTTTTTTTAAGAAAAATGAAAAAAAGATGTATTTTCTGATTCAGAACAATACTATGAGTAAAATGAGACCCCACTTTATATGATTATTTCAAATATAAGTTGTCCATTTAACCTGTCTAATTAACAACATGATTTTGTGTTGATTAAAAGTAATGTGATCAGATTTAGTAGATAACATACATTTGTGATATCTGTTTCACATCTGTTCTCCAGGAGAAGTTGACACACTTCCACATGTCCTTGACTGGCAACATACATTAATGCTGTCTCTCCAAACACCTGGAATAATACAACTGACATCAAAACTTGTCTGATAAACTGGACAATGTTGTGTAATAAATATAAACAGAAATGAACAGTCACATTAATTAAAACTGTCTGATTAACAGCAGGATTTAGTGTAGATTCAGATTAATCATTAATTCTAATAAAATATTTTTTTTAAAGAAAAATGAAAAAAAGTTATAATTTCTGATTCAGAACAATACTTTTAGTAAAATGAGACCCCACTTTATATAATTATTACAAACATTAGTTGTCCATTAAACCTGTCTAATTAACAACATGATTTTGTGTTAAAAGTAATGTGATCAGATTTAGTAGATAACATACATCTGTGATATCTTTGTTACATCTGTTCTCCAGAAGAAGTCGACACACTTCCATATGTCTTCCCTTGGCTGCCTCCATTAATGCTGTCAATCCACCAACCTGGAATAATACAACTGACATCAAAACTTGTCTGATTAACTGGACAATGTTGTGTGATAAATATAAACAGAAATGACCAGTCACATTGATTAAAACTGTCTGATTAACAACAGGATTTAGTGTAGATTCAGTATAATCATAAATTTTAATAAAATATTTTTTTTTAAAGAAAAATGAAAAAAAAGTTGTATTTTCTGATTCAGAATAATAATATGAGTAAAATGAGACCCCACTTTATATAATTATTACAAATATTTGTTCATTAAACCTGTATAATTAACAACATGATTTTGTGTTGATTAAAAGTAATGTGATCAGATTTAGTAGATAACATACATCTCTGATATCTGTTTTACATCTGTTCTCCAGGAGAAGTCGACACACTTCCACATGTCCCCACCTGGCAGCCAACATTAATGCTGTCTGTCCATACTTCTGGAATAATACAACTGACATCAAAACTTGTCTGATAAACTGGACAATGTTGTGTAATAAATATTAACAAAAATGACCAGTCACATTAATTAAAACTGTTTAATTAACAACAGGATTTTGTATAGATTCAGTTTAGTCATAAATTTAAAGAAAATATTTTTTTTAAAGAAAAATGAAAAAAAGTTATATTTTCTGATTCAGAACAATAGTATGAGTAAAATGAGACCCCACTTTATATATTTATTACAAATATACTTTCATTAAACCTGTCTAATTAACAACATAACTGTGTGTTGATTAAAAGTAATGTCATCAGATTTTGTAGATAACATACATCTGTGATATCTTTGTTACATCTGTTCTCCAGGAGAAGTTGACACACTTCCACATGTCCTTCCCTGGCAGCCTCCATTAATGCTGTCTGTCTATCCTCCTGGAATAATACAACTGACATCAAAACTTGTCTGATAAACTGGACAATGTTGTGTAATAAATATAAACAAAAATAAAAAGTCACATTAATTAAAACTGTCTAATTAACAACAGGATTTAGTGTAGATTCAGTTTAATCATAAATTTTAAGAAAATATTTTTTTTAAAGGAAAATGAAAAAAAGTTATATTTTCTGATTCAAAATAATAATATGAGTAAAATGAGACCCCACTTTATATAATTATTACAAACATTAACTGTCCATTAAACCTGTCTTATTAACAACAAGATTAGTGTTAATTAAAAGTAATGTGATCAGATTTAGTAGATAACATACTGATGTGATATCTTTGTTACATCTGTTCTCCAGGAGAAGTCCACAAACTTCCACATGTCCATACCTGGCAGCCAACATTAATGCTGTCCATCCACTACCCTGGAATAATACAACTGACATCAAAACTTGTCTGATAAACTGGACAATGTTGTGTAATAAATATAAACAGAAATAAACAGTCACATCAATTAAAACTGTCTGATTAACAACAGGATTTTGTATAGATTCAGTTTAGTCATAAATTTTAAGAAAATATTTTTTTTAAAGAAAAATGAAAAAAAGTTGTATTTTCTGATTCAGAACAATAATATGAGTAAAATGAGACCCCACTTTATATGATTCTGACAAATATTTGTTGTCCATTAAACCTGTATAATTAACAACATGATTTTGTGTTGATTAAAAGTAATGTGATCAGATTTAGTAGATAACATACTGAAGTGATTTCTTTATTACATCTGTTCTCCAGGAAAAGTCGACACACTTCAACATGTCCTTCACTGGCAGCCAACATTAATGTACAGTTTAATCATTAATTTAAATAAAGTAAATTTTTCAAAGAAAAATTTTAAAAAGTTAAATTTTCTGATTCAGAACATAACTACGAATAAAATGAGACCCCACTTTATCTGATTCTGACAAATTGTTGTTGTCCATTAAACCTGTATAATTAACGACATGATTTTGTGTTAACAGGATTTAACAGGATTTAGTGTAAAATAAATTATTCGAAAAAAGCATGAAAAAAGTTTTATTTCCTGATTTTTTAGTACAACATAAAGAAAATATCTATTTAATCTCAGTAGTCAGGTTCAGACCATGTGTTGTTAGTTGTTATATTTGTTTGTCTATTTACTCTGAGTAGTCAGGTCCTTACCATGTATTGTTAGTTGTTGTATTTGTTTGTTTATTTACTCTGAGTAATCAGGTCCAGACCATGTGTTGTGTGTTGTTATATTTGTTTGTCTATTAACTCTGAGTAGTCAGGTCAAGACCATGTGTTGTTAGTTGTTATATTTGTTAGTCTATTTACTCTGAGTAGTCAGGTCGAGACCATGTGTTGTGTGTTGTTATATTTGTTTGTCTATTTACTCTGAGTAGTCAGGTCGAGACCAAGTGTTATGTGTTTTTATATTTGTTTGTCTATTAACTCTGAGTAGTCAGGTCGAGACCGTGTGTTATGTGTTGTTATATTTGTTTGTCTATTTACTCTGAGTAGTCAGGTCGATACCATGTGTTATGTGTTGTTATATTTGTTTGTCTATTAACTCCGAGTAGTCAGGTCCAGACCATGTGTTGTTAGTTGTTGTATTTTTTGGTCTATTTACTCTTGAGTATTCAGGTCCAGACTATGTGTTGTTAGTTGTTGTATTTGTATGTCTATTTACTCTGAGTAGTCAGGTCCAGACTATGTGTTGTTAGTTGTATTTGTATGTATATTTACTCTGAGTAGTCAGGTTCAGACCATGTGTGTTAGTTGTTGTATTTGTTTGTCTATTTACTCTGAGTAGTAAGGTCCAGACTATGTGTTGTTAGTTGTTGTATTTGTTTATCTATTTACTCTGAGTAGTCAGGTCAGGTCCAGATCATGTGTTGTAAGTTGTTATATTTGTTTGTCTATTTACTATAAGTAGTCAGGTCCAGACTATGTGTTGTTAGTTGTTGTATTTTTTGGTCTATTTACTCTGAGTATTCAGGTCCAGACTATGTGTTGTTAGTTGTTGTATTTTTTGGTCTATTTACTCTGAGCACAGGTCCAGACTATGTGTTGTTAGTTGTTGTATTTGTATGTCTATTTACTCTGAGTAGTCAGGTCCAGACCATGTGTTGTTAGTTGTATTTGTATGTCTATTTACTCTGAGTAGTCAGGTTCAGACCATGTGTGTTAGTTGTTGTATTTGTTTGTCTATTTACTCTGAGTAGTCAGCTCCAGACTATGTGTTGTTAGTTGTTTAATTTGTTTATCTATTTACTCTGAGTAGTCAGGTCAGGTCCAGATCATGTGTTGTAAGTTGTTATATTTGTTTGTCTATTTACTATAAGTAGTCAGGTCCAGACTATGTGTTGTTAGTTGTTGTATTTGTATGTCTATTTCTTCTGAGTAGTCAGGTCCAGACCATGTGTTGTTAGTTGTTGTATTTGTTTGTCTATTTACTCTGAGTAGTCAGGTCCAGACTATGTGTTGTTAGTTGTTGTATTTGTTTATCTATTTACTCTGAGTAGTCAGGTCAGGTCCAGATCATGTGTTGTAAGTTGTTATATTTGTTTGTCTATTTACTATAAGTAGTCAGGTCCAGACTATGTGTTGTTAGTTGTTGTATTTGTATGTCTATTTCTTCTGAGTAGTCAGGTCAAGACCATGAGTTGTTAGTGGTTGTATTTGTATGTCTATATACTATGAGTAGTCAGGTCAAGACCATGTGTTGTGTGTTGTTATATTTGTTTGTCTATTTACTCTGAGTAGTCAGGTCAGGTCCAGACTATGTGTTGTGTGTTGTTGTATTTGTTTGTCTATTTACTCTGAGTAGTCAGGTCAGGTCCAGACCATGTGTTGTTTGTTGTTATATTTGTTTGTCTATTTACTCTGAGTAGTCAGGTCAGGTCCAGACAATGTGTTGTGTGTTGTTGTATTTGTTTGTCTATTTACTCTGAGTAGTCAGGTCGAGAATATGTGTTGTGTGTTGTTGTATATGTTTGTCTATTTAATCTCAGAAGTCAGGTCCAAAGCATGTGTTGTAAGTTGTTGTATTTGAGTTTATTTACTCTGAGTAGTCAGGTCCAGACCATGTGTCGTTTGTTGTTGTATTTGTTTATCTATTTACTCTGAGTAGTCAGGTCAGGTCCAGACCATGTGTTGTGTGTTGTCATATTTGTTTGTCTATTTACTCTGAGTAGTCAGGTCAGGTCCAGACCATGTGTTGTGATATTTGTTGGTCTATTTACTCTGAGAAGTCCAGGCCATGTGTTGTTTGTTGTTATATTTATTTGTATATTTACTCTGAGTAGTCAGGTCAGGTCCAGGCCATGTGTTGTGTGTTGTTATATTTGTTTGTCTATTTACTCTGAGTAGTCAGGTCCAGACCATGTGTTGTGTGTTGTTATATTTGTTTGTCTATTTACTCTCAGTAGTCAGGTCCAGACCATGTGTTGTGTGGTTATATTTGCTTGTCTATTTACTCTGAGTAGTCAGGTCAGGTCCAGGCCATGTGTTGTGTGTTGTTATCTTTGTTTGTATATTTACTCTGAGTAGTCAGGTCAATTCCAGGCCATGTGTTGTGTGTTGTTATATTTGTTTGTCTATTTACTCTCAGTAGTCAGGTCCAGACCATGTGTTGTGTGGTTATATTTGTTTGTTTATTTACTCTGAGTAGTCAGGTCAGGTCCAGGCCATGTGTTGTGTGTTGTTATATTTGTTTGTCTATTTACTCTGAGTAGTCAGGTGCAGAACATATGTTAGTATTAGTATGTCAGTGTTATGCTTTAAAAAAAAAAAGGTAGGTTTCACATTTAGTGCAGTACTCTGATAACATGTATAGTTAAGTGAGGTGTAATGATGTGTCTCATTTTCTGTGTGGAACATTAGTGGTGTGTCCTGTTGTGTATCATGTTCTGTGTTGAACATCAGTGTTGTGTCCTGTTGTGTCTCATGTTCTGTGTTAAACATTAATGTTTTGTCATATGATTCATGTCCTGTGTTGAACACCAGTAATGTGTCATGTGATTCATGTTCCGGTGTTGTACATCATTGTTGTGTCCTAATATGTGTCTTGTTCTGTGTTGAACATAAGTGTTGTGTTCTGTTGTCTTTCATGTTCAGTGTTGAACATCAATGTTCTGTCATATGATTTATGTCCTGTGTTGAACATCAGTGCTGTGTCATGAGATTCATATTCCATGTTGAATATCTGTGTTGTGTCATGATATGTCACATGTTGTCTTTAAATGCATGTTGTTTCATGATGTGTCTCCTATTTTGTATTGAAAACTAGTGTTGTGTCATGATGTGTCTCACGTTTTGTGTTTAACATCAGTATTGTGTCATGGTATGTCTCATGTTCTGTGTTGAACATCAGTGTTGTGTCATGATGTGTCTCATGTTATGTATGAACATCAGTGTTGTGTCATGATGTTTTTCTAGTTCTGTGTTGAGCATCAATGGTGTGTCATGATGTGGCTCATGTTTTGTGATGAACATCAGTGGTGTGTCGTGATTTGTCTCATGTTCTATGTTGAACATCAATGTTATGTCATGATGCATCATGTGGTGTGTTAAACACCCTGTTCTGTGTTGAACACCATTGTTTTGTGTCCCAAGTGTTGTGATGAACATCAGTGTTTTGTCAGGATGTGTCTCATTTTCTGTGTTGAACATCAATGTCGTGTCATGATGTGTCTCATGTTCTGTGTTGAACATCAATGTTATGACATGATGTGTCTCATGTTTTGTGTTGAAACATCAGTGTTTTGTAATGAACAGTGTTTTGTAATGAAATGTCTCATGTTGTGAGAACATAAATGTTTTGTCATGATGTGGCTCATGTTTTGTGTTCAACATAAATGCTGTGTTAAACACCAGTGTTGTGTCATGTGTTTTGAGTTGAATATCAATGTTGTGTCATGATGTGTTTCATTTTTTGTATTGGACATCAATTTTGTGTCAAGTGTCTCATGTTGAACATCAGTGTTGTGTCATGTGTCTCATGATCTGTGCTGAACACAGATGTTGCGTCATGATGTGGCTCATTTGTTGTGATGAACATCAGTGTTGAGTCATCTGTCTCATGGTCTGTGATGAACATCAATATTATGTCATGATGGGACTCCTATGTTGTCATGATGTAGCTTGTGGTCATCAATGTTCTGTCTTCATGTTTCTCATGTTTGGTGTAAATACCGGTGTTGTGTCATGTGTCTCATGGTCTGTGATTATCATCAGTGTGGTCATTATGGAGCTAATGTTTTGTATCAAATATCTGTGTTGTGTCTTATGTTTCATGATGTTGATAATGTTCTGTGTTGAACATCAATGTTCTGTCATGATGTTTTGTATCAAAGTGTTGAATCATGATGTGTCTTATGTTTTGTGTTGAACATCAATATTCTGTCATGATGTGTCCCATGTTCTGTGATTGATATCAATGTTTTGTCATGATGTGTCTCGTGTTGTGTCATGATGTGGCTCATGTTAAGTGTTGATCATCAGTGTTGTCCTTATGGAGCTAATGTTTTGTATTAAATATCTGTGTGATACATCAGTTTTGTGTCTTGATGTGTCTCATGTTATGTGTTGAGTGCCCAGAGAGAACCATCAACTTTTGGTTGGAAAATTGGAGTCGAACCTAACTGTCAAGTCGGACTCGAACTTATAACATCAGTGGTACAGTAGTTGAACTACTTAGAAAACTCGTTCACCAAGCCTAGCAATTTATTTAAGTATCCTGCATTTGTGTGTCATGTACTGATTATGTATAATCTGGTGTGTTTTGAAATACCTTGTATTTGCATGTTTTATACTGCCTATGTACATTCTTCTATTGTTTGATTTTCCTTTATGTGTAGAAAGTAATAGTCTGACCTGATGTTTTATAGTACTAATTCAAAGTTGTCTTGAATTTTACAAGTTTACCTATTTGATTTTTAATGTTACAAGTTTACCTATTTAATATTCAATGTTATAAGTTAACCTATTTGATATTCAATGTAACAAGTTTACCTATTTAATATTCAATGTTATAAGTTAACCTATTTGATATTCAATGTTACAAGTTTACCTATTTTATATTCAATGTTACAATTTTACCTATGTGATATTCAATGTTTAAAGTTTACTTACTTGATATTCAATGTTACAAGTTTACTAACTTGATATTCAATGTTACAAGTTGACATATATGATATTCAATGTTACAAGTTTACCAACTTGATATTCAATGTTACAAGTTCACCTACTTGATATTCAATGTTACAAGTTTACCTATTTGATATTCAATGTTTCAAGTTTACCTATTTGATATTCAATGTTACAAGTTTACCAACTTGATATACAATGTTACAAGTTCACCTACTTGATATTCAATGTTTCAAGTTCACCTACTTGATATTCAATGTTACAATTTTACCTATTTGATATTCAATGTTACAAGTTCACCTATTTGATATTCAATGTTACAAGTTCACCTATTTGATATTCAATGTTACAAGTTCACCTATTTGATATTCAATGTTACAAGTTTACCCTCTTGATATTCAATGTTACAAGTTTACCTACTTGATATTCAATGTTACAAGTTTACCTACTTGATTTTCAATGTTACAAGTTTACCTATTTGATGTTCAATGTTACAAGTTCACCTATTTGATATTCGATGTTACAAGTTTACCCTCTTGATATTCAATGTTACAAGTTTACCTACTTGATATTCAATGTTACAAGTTTACCTACTTGATTTTCAATGTTACAAGTTTACCTACTTGATTTTCAATGTTACAAGTTTACCTATTTGATATTCAATGTTACAAGTTTACCTACTTGATATTCAATGTTACAAATTTACCTACTTGATTTTCAATGTTTCAAGTTTACCTATTTGATATTCAATGTTTCAAGTTTACCTATCTGATATTCAATGTTACATGTTTACTTACTTGATATTCAATGTTACAAGTTTACCTACTTGATATTCAATGTTACAAGTTTACCAACTTGATATTCAATGTTACAAGTTCACCTACTTGATATTCAATGTTACAAGTTTACCTATTTGATATTCAATGTTTCAAATTTACCAACTTGATATTCAATGTTACAAGTTCACCTATTTGATATTCAATGTTACAAGTTCACCTATTTGATATTCAATGTTACAAGTTTACCCTCTTGATATTCAATGTTACAAGTTTACCTACTTGATTTTCAATGTTACAAGTTTACCTAGTTAACCTATTTGATATTCAATGTTACAAGTTTACCTATTTTATATTCAATGTTACAATTTTACCTATGTGATATTCAATGTTTAAAGTTTACTTACTTGATATTCAATGTTACAAGTTTACCTATTTGATATTAAATGTAACAAGTTCACCTACTTGATTTTGATCAAAAAGCCTTCATATTATGTCAAGCAGCTGATATTTTACAATATCAATATGCAGATAATCTGATAATCGATTTAGCGGGCTATATTTGTGTGTTTCAGAAGTGTTTTCTTTGTTTCACCAGCACTCAAAAGATGACTTGATAAGTTCGGGTCAAAGTTATTAATGTCGGTTCAAACATTATGACGTCGCTGATAAGTCCGGGTCAAAGTTATTAAGGCCGGGTCAACGTATTTGACGTCACAAAGACATGATACGGAATAATATTAAGAACTGAACAGAGTGATATAGACAGTGGGACGACCGATAATAAATGTTGCAAGTTTACCTATTTGATATTCAATGTTACAAGTTTACGTACTTGATATTCAATGCTTCAAGTTAACCAACTTGATATCAAATGTTACAAGTTTACCTATTTGAGAGTCAATTTTAAAAGTTCACCTATTTGATATTTATAGGTTTCATAACGAGTGAGAATTAGATATCGCTTGATATCAACTCGAGTTATTTAATTTCAATATAATAATAAACGAGCCTGTGGCGAGTTTGTTATTACTATTTAAATTAAATAAAGAGAGTTGATATCAAACGATATCTAATTCTCCCGAGTTGTGAAACCTATTTCTCTTATGGTAAACATGCTTTTTGTGCTTAATAAAAAAAATCCGCGAAACGTCGACCCAGTCGCTTGAACATAACTGCATTGTGACGTCATATGTCCTGTTCGTCGTCAATCTTCAACATAAGACTTTTTTAAACATTTTGTACGCTTCAGAATGTAATAATATTTGAATAAGAATATATAATAAGGTGAAAAGTGTGCGTATTTTCTATATTATTGAAGAAATCGCTTATCTCCGTTGCAATGGAGGAAATGTACATCATTGTGACCTTTAACTGTCAACAATGACCTAAAGAATAGCCAATGAAAATGCCGCAATATCGTTTCAGGAGGTTTCGTTGGCCAATCAAATTAACGCATTTTTCGTATCACTTTTTCGTATCACACTCCGGACAGTGTGATACGAGAATTATCTATTCATGCGAGAAATAGATAACAGGCCCCAACCATAAGAGAATCAATGTTACAAGTTTACTAACTTGATATTCAATGTTACAAGTTTACTAACTTGATATTCAATGTTACAAGTTTACTAACTTGATATTCAATGTTACAAGTTTACATATATGATATTCAATGTTACAAGTTTACCAACTTGATATTCAATGTTACAAGTTCACCTACTTGATATTCAATGTTACAAGTTTACCTATTTGATATTCAATGTTTCAAGTTTACCTATTTGATATTCAATGTTACAAGTTTACCTACTTGATATTCAATGTTTCAAGTTCACCTACTTGATATTCAATGTTACAATTTTACCTATTTGATCTCAATGTTACAAGTTCACCTATTTGATATTCAATGTTACAAGTTCACCTATTTGATATTCAATGTTACAAGTTTACCCTCTTGATATTCAATGTTACAAGTTTACCTACTTGATATTCAATGTTACAAGTTTACCTACTTGATTTTCAATGTTACAAGTTTACCTATTTGATATTCAATGTTACAAGTTCACCTATTTGATATTCAATGTGACAAGTTTACCCTCTTGATATTCAATGTTACAAGTTTACCTACTTGATATTCAATGTTACAAGTTTACCTACTTGATTTTCAATGTTACAAGTTTACCTATTTGATATTCAATGTTACAAGTTTACCTTCTTGATATTCAATGTTACAAATTTACTTATGTGATATTCAATGTTACAAGTTTACCATCTTGATATTAAATGTTACAAGTTTACCTATTTGATATTCAATGTTACAAGTTTACCAACTTGGTATTCAATGTTACAAGTTTACCTTTTGATAATCAATGTTAGCTCCGTTCGTTAGGCAAAGCTTCAAATCATTAACTCTTCCATCTCTAGCAGCATCAACAAGTTTCTGTAAGTAAGAAATATAGTTTACATTTAACAGAATGTAAAGAGTGTAGTAACTTAGATGGTTTTCACACCAGACAATAATTATCAAACACTTTAAAATTACAGATTTTTATTGGTTAAAACAAGGGAGACATTTTACTCTATTCCACGGCTCAACTGGAGACAATTTTTTGAATGTCATTTTTTCGTGCAGATCAATCAAACATCAATAATCTTAAAAGAAAAAAACTGAATTTACATAAATAATTTTAAAGATAATGCTCAAGTTCTACATTTCGACCTCACACCTTTTTATAGTCTGTCAACATCAAAAAGACATCTTGCTTCACTTTTGTTGTTTTTTCTAATAACTGTAACTATGTTGTGTACAATTTGAAGAAGAGGAAAGTTTTGAAATAACACCAAACTGCTGAAACTTATAGATGTTATACATGTTTTGTCAATGTAAACACAAGACTGGTCACTGACATTTCAATTATTCACTGAGAGATATCGAAGAGTGCAACATATTTGTTTGTATTCAAAAAGTTTTATGGCAAATTCTGTTTTGCAACTTTGTCATTAACAGCCATACAAACCGAAGAATTTGCTCTTTTTGCTGTGGAAACGTATAAACCATATTTATGTTTAACCGGTCCACATTCTGTATGTATGTGCCTGTCCCAAGTCAGGAGTCTGTAATTCAGTGGTTGTCGTTTGTCGATGTGTTACATATTTGTGTTTCGTTGATTTTTTTGTGCATAAATAAAGCCGCTTTTTTCCTCGTTTGAATTGTTTTACTTTTGTTATTTCTGGGCCTTTTATAGCTGACTATGCGGTATGGGCTTTTTGAAGGCCGTACCATGACCTATATATGTTAATCACTGTGTCATTTGGTCTCTTGTGAAGAGTTGTCTCATTGGCAATCATACCACATCTTCTTTTTTATTTTAGCCAAAAGTGCTGGTCCAGAAAACCTGTTAATCAAGTATCATTTTGAAGTATGGAGTATTTGAGTACTAGTTGACATCCCTAAAAATTATCACATGTTATATTTTCTATCAAAAAGCACTAGAATGTTTTGATTTAAAGAAGAAAAAATCTTACATAGTTCCAACTTGCCATTATTTCCTAAAATAGAAAAAAAAACCAATATCTATAAACTATTGTCAGAGTAATTATTGTTACTTGTACATGCAACTGAAAACCAAATACTGTTTTTGAACATGTAAACACTGACCTAATCTTTTCAGATATACAAAACCAAATCATGTCGTCAACCAATGGCTGCATTGTTATCATCTACTTAAATATTTGAGGGACATAACTCTGGAGGATAAATGTAAAAGGAACTTAACCAATGCTATATTTAAAAAAAAACATAGTTAGATATAAAAAGCCCTGAAATAACAAATGTAAAACAATTCAAACGAGAAAACTAACTGCCAAATTAATGTACAAAATATACAAGAGAAAGAAATATGATATACAGAAACAATAAACAACCACTGAATAACAGGCACCTGACTTTAGACATTCTTATTCACTACATCAATATAATAAAGCTTTCAATGTTAACATAATGAAGGTGCTACTTTAAAAATAAAGTGAAATAAAATCTGTTGAACCAATCTTTATAAATTTCAAACAAAACAATTGCAAGAAAAAGTTTAATATTTATAGGTACTAGTAATTGCACTGAACATTAATCTATATTTATCTGCATAAGTAAAATAAGTAAATGGGGAATGTGTCCAAGGGACACAGATGATGCCCCTGCTTGCATACAATGTTATAAGGGACATAACTCAAGAACAGTAAAAGTGACGCCACCAAAATTCAAACTTGATCTATGTTTTGTGGTAATAAGCATTGTGTATAAGTTTAACAACATTTTTTTGAGACTTGAGGCAAACTTAAGTGAGTGAAAGGAAAGGAAAAATTCAGCAATTTTTCTATTTGTAAAGGGGCATAACTCTAGAATGGTAAAAGTGACGCCACCAAAATTCAATCTTGATCTGTGTTTTGTGGTAATAAACATTGTGTATATTTCATAACATTTGTTTGAGGCAAACTAAAATTAGAGAACGGAAACTAATTTCTGGACGTATGGATGTAAGGATGGACAGACGGACAAGGGTAAAACTTAATGCCCCCTTTGATACGGTAGGGCATTTAAAAGGAATACATATATGAATCACATTATTAATTCATGTAATAAATGACTATCCCCCTGCTGACCCCTTTCCCTCCTCAAACACACGCTTTTGTTAATACAGCAAGAATGCACATGCTGAAATGTCCTGCCTGCTTTACTTTTTATGATTTACTTTATGTTGATAATGACATAAAGATGAATGAAGCTTTACTACAATAAAATAAATTTTAAACTTCACATTATCAATGATCCATGAAAATGAGGTCAAGGTCAGACATATACATACTACACTCATTACATACACCAAATATAGTTGATAACTTTTTAAACTAGATACTCTTATTATGATTGTGGCCAAGTTTGGTTAAATTTGGCCCTGTAGTTTTGGAGGAGAAGATTTTTGTAAAGTTAACAACTACAACGATGGACAACTGACGCCAAGTGATGAGAAAAGCCAGGTGAGCTAAAAACATATATTATACAATACAAACTTAATTGATTAAAACTGATGAAAGTACGTCTGAAGTCAACGAAATTTGTCAGTAAGACAGTGCCACCATCTAAAGCATCTCTGAAAAATATTAATAAATGACATCTGTGTTTTTGCGTTCTCAATGACATATATTGTTGAAAATATCATGTGAGTTATGATGCTGTTTTTTACCTTTTTAATACAGGGTCAATGTCAGTGTGGGATGTAGCCTTATATAATAAGCACTCAATTTAGATGAAGTATGGTAGTTTTCTGCACTCTTTATTTAATACGATAGTTGATTTAGCTATGGCAAATACCTCCATTTTTTTTTATCCTTACCCCAAGTTCACACTTAAGTTCAACCAATCAATTTTTGAAGGAGAATGATTGTGGAATGATGTCATCATGTTCTTTCATTTGTTTATTTTTGGTTTGCGGTATTTTGAATGTTAAAACTATTTGTTGATTTTCTCCCCTTTAAGAGTATGAATTTTTTACATTTGAAACAAATTTCAGTTTTAAATGATTCTATATAGTTCACATATGATGTACTTACCTATAACAACAGACTGACTGGACAGGGATCAAACCCACTGGATGAGGATCAACCTGACTGGACAGGGATCAAATCCACTGGACGAGGATCAACTTGACTGGACAGGGAACAAATCTACTGGACGAGGATCAACTTGACTGGACAGGGATCAACTTGACTGGACAGGGATCAAATCCACTGGACAAGGATCAACTTGACTGGACAAGGATCAACTTGACTGGACAAGGATCAACTTGACTGGACAGGGATCAAATCCACTGGACAAGGATCAACTTGACTGGACAGGGATCAAATCTACTGGACGAGGATCAACTTGACTGGACAAGGATCAACCTGACTGGACAGGGATCAAATCCACTGGACAAGGATCAACTTGACTGGACAAGGATCAACTTGACTGGACAGGGAACAAATCCACTGGACAAGGATCAACTTGACTGGACAGGGATCAACTTGACTGGACAGGGATCAACTTGACTGGACAAGGATCAACTTGACTGGACAAGGATCAACTTGACTGGACAGGGAACAAATCCACTGGACAAGGATCAACTTGACTGGACAAGGATCAACTTGACTGGACAGGGAACAAATCCACTGGACAAGGATCAACTTGACTGGACAAGGATCAACTTGACTGGACAAGGATCAACCTGACTGGACAGGGATCAAATCTACTGGACGAGGATAAACTTGACTGGACAGGGAACAAATCCACTGGACAAGGATCAACTTGACTGGACAGGGATCAACTTGACTGGACAGGGATCAACTTGACTGGACAAGGATCAACTTGACTGGACAAGGATCAACTTGACTGGACAGGGAACAAATCCACTGGACAAGGATCAACTTGACTGGACAAGGATCAACTTGACTGGACAGGGAACAAATCCACTGGACAAGGATCAACTTGACTGGACAAGGATCAACTTGACTGGACAATGATCAACTTGACTGGACAGGGAACAAATCCACTGGACAAGGATCAACTTGACTGGACAATGATCAACTTGACTGGACAGGGAACAAATCCACTGGACAAGGATCTACTTAACTGGACAGGAATCAAATAAATACTGATAATAGATGTTTAAAATGAGAATATAAATGTTTCTATTTCAGGTTGAAACATAATTATAGCACATTATCATGATTATAAAGATGCTTGTCTATTGATTGATACAAATTTGACCTCTTTCATTGATTAGTTGCTGTCTCATCAATATAGACCTCTAAACCTTCACTCAAACCAGGATGCATTCTTTGCTTTTAGTGCTTGTTTACTATAAAACAATGCTTTGATATTTTGAATGTAAAATATATCTGTTAATTATCTCCCCTTGTAAGAGTTTAAAATTCTACATTCACCTCTCTTTTTAAAAAAAAACAGTAGAAAATGATCCTATATTATATGAAAATATAGTTTTCATATAATATACACTTACCTTTAACAGCTTGACTTGACAGTGATCAAAACAACTGGTCAATGATCAACCTGACTAGACAGCAATCAAGTTGACTGGACATGGATCAAATAAATACTGATGTTAGATGTTTTAAATGAGAATATAAATGTCTCTATTTCAGGTTGAAATAATGATAACATGTTATAAAGATGCTTGTTTATTGTTTGATACCATTTTGACCTCTTACATTGATTGGTTGCTGTCTCATTGATATAGACCTCTAAACCTTCACTCATACAGAATGCATTTTTAGTTTTTAGTGTCTTACTTACTACATAAAAACAGGGGTCTTGTGATATTTTGAATGTGAACTATAATTACCCCTGTTACAGTTAAAATCCAACATTCACTCTTTTGAAATGAATTTCAGTAGTAAATGACCCTATATAGTTCACATACAATGTACACTTACCTATAATAACAACTCAACTGGACAAGCATTAAATTGACTGGACAGTCAATGATCCCAAGGACTGGACAATGATCACAAGGACTGGACAATTCTCAACTAAATAATGATTTTAGACATGATAGATGTTCAAATTGAAAATATAAATGCAATAAACACAACACTTTATAGAGATATGTTAAATACCATTTTGACCTCTTTTGTTGATTGTTTGCTGTCTCATTGACATAGACCTCCTACTTACATTCATAAAGCACAATTTTATTTCTTAGTTTACATCTCTATTTTTAATTATGCTTGCAATGTTTAATTAGTTTCGACACCCAAATGTAATTTATTTTGTAATTGTGTCATTTTATTTTTGTATCCCGTCACAAAAGTTGATGAGTGCAAAATGTTAATTTTGTTCTAAAAGAATTAAAAAGCACTTGTCTAATGCTATTAAAAATGAAACCATTAGCTAAGTTCTAAATTATCTAATCTTTAAGAATTTTCACGATTAAAATTCCAATATATAAATTCTGAATTTCATTTGATAAAATAAATCATTAAACGTTCCAATACAACTTGATTTGTGTGTCGTGTTCACTATAAAATATTGGTCTTGGGTATTTTGATGTTGATTATCTCCCCTTTAAGAGTTTGAATATTTATATTAGAAACAAATTTCAGTAGTATCAAAATGATCCTATATAGTTCACATATGATGTACTTACCTATAACAACAGTCTGACTGGACAGGGATTAAATCCACTGGACAAGGATCAACTTGACTCGACAGGGATCAAATCGACTGGACAAAGATCAACTTGACTGGACAGGGATCAATGTACTTACCTATAACAACAGTCTGACTGGACAGGGATTAAATCCACTGGACAAGGATCAACTTGACTCGACAGGGATCAAATCGACTGGACAAAGATCAACTTGACTGGACAGGGATCAAATAAATACTGATAATAGATATATAAAATTAGAATATAAATGTTTCTATTTCAGGTTGAAATAATAATTACATGTTATAAAGATGCTTGTCTATTGTTTGATACAAATTTGACCTCTTTCATTGATTGGTTGATTTCTCATTAGGCCAACTAAATTCAATTAGTAGATTTTCATCTAAGTTTTTTTTTAAATGGGGCAGGTGGGAGGATTTTATTTTTTATTTCATATCAAACAATCTTGCAACGTGTTCTTAACATACATGTATGCAAGCGTAATAATATGCTTATATCATGTATGTCCATGTATTAAAGGAATCATACATAATTCTTAAATATCTCTTATTGGCAACCATTGTTCTACATGATGTCATTGTCGCTTAAGAAACTTAATTTTATTAAATGGAAAAACCATGTGTAGAAATGCTCTCTTCAGCTGGACTTACTACTCTAAATTGATTTTGTTTTCTTGTCCCTATAACTATGATAAAATGAAGCAAATTTACATTGGTAAGCAACACAAGAATTATGAGTACAGAATAAAATGAAACCACAAACAGTGTTGAAAATATAAGGGTTTGTGCTTCAAATATTCTTATGCAGGATGCAAACATAGGCTAGCAACAATGTAAAACATGAACTTAACAAAAAGAAGTGTTTAATAACCCTAATTAAGGGTATTGGGACAGACGATGTTTGCTGTTTGTCAACAAAAATAATATACGTGGGTAAATCTGCATGTAGGTGTATATAAAACAGAAGATGTGGTTTGATTGCCAATGAGACAACTGTCCACAAGAGACCAAAATGACACTAACAACTGTAGGTCACCATACAGCCTTCAACAATGAGCAAAGCCCATACCGCATAGTCTGTTTGCCGACTTTTTGAACTCGTGCTTGAGTCAATTTTTTTTAAGTCAGTCATTGTTTGTACCAATGAGTTCCACGATTCTTTCGCTTTGGATATCATTTTGAAATTGAGTCCAAAATTCCTGACACAAAGTCATTGACATTGTACAGTATCAATAAAAAAAAATCCACGGTTTTCTAATCATAGAAATTTGTGTCATGCAGCAATTTGCATTCTTGGAAACAGCATATTAATCGTAAGCCGAATATGTTATGCCCTCCCCGTAATCAATCTCTATTCTCGGTAGATGATGTTGTCGTCATAGATCTGTAGAATCATTTTAAATTACTCGATGAAATACAATAATCTAGTTGAAACAGAGAGTTTTGAATGAAACGAAATTATTGACAGTTACGGGTATAGAAAAATAAACAAAATCTGGAAATCGTAAATTTTCAAATATAAAAAAAATTGGGGCAGGACGATTTCAGAGGGGTGGGCGGGGATGAAAATGTATCAATTAATTTTAATTGGCCTTAATATTGATATCTAAACTTTTACTTTCACAAGAAACACTGCAGACCTGCCAACTTTTGAAAATCTCCATGGGGGATTTAGCGTGCGACAAGATTTTTAAGGGTTACAGTTTTAGCGACTTTTCTGTGAACATTGTTTTTTACTCCTAAAATAATCTAAGTTCTCTTCTTTTTTATTTAGGTATACTAATGATGAGCTTCTAGGCCTTGATTTCTTTTATTTGCATGATTCTTGTACTATTAAATCATAAAATTGACAAAATAACTGAGGAATAGAGAAAATGGCATTAAAAATAAAGTATTCAAAGTAGAGACCCCCCTTTCCCCCTCCAAAGACCTTCTCATCTATGAACCTTGACTCAAAACACCTAAAACTACATGTCCTAAAGTTAGAAGGATGAAGACAGATTTTGATTTAGTCTTACTCATGGTCTTATCAGTATCTATGAGAAAATGGATACAATTTGAGTTATCTTTCTTTGTATTCATAGGTGCTCTTACCGGCGGAGGCTTATACAGTAACACAGTAGAAGTGTATACAAAATGGCGTCGATTTTAAATCAACAGACACACGATGTCTGGTTCAAAAATTAAACAGATTTCAAGATAAACAATGTTTTCTTTAGAGTTCTTTACAGTTCTCATCTTTAAATTAATTATGATTTTGCTGTGGAACTACGGCAAATGTTGCAAATTGCGCTTGTATGATAAATTGATTAAAATTGAAAGGCTGTTTGACCAAATTTGTGTAAACAAATTAATTTTGAGGACCATTACGACCCATTAGGTAATCTGATTACATTCAACCACTAATTATGACACCTGTTGTGACTGTTGATTAGCGTAGGGTCATTAAATTGTCATAATATGTCCCCCAGGTAAAATGATTGATTTTTAAATTGATCAGAAAAACTTTGAAATCGGTAAACAATAATTTTTTCGGGTACATTTGTTGAAAATCGGGATTTTGACTAATTTTACAATCCCGATATCGGGATTCGGGTTGAGGGGTAAAAATCGGAATGATACCGCGAAAATCGGGATAGTTGGCAGGTCTGACACTGTTTGTTTTTAGTGTCTTGTTTATTGTATAAAAACACAGGTGTTGTGATATTTTGAATGTATATTGGTTAATTATCTCCCCCTGTCAGAGTTTTAATTCTACATTCGCCTCTCTTTAAAAACAAATTTCAGTAAATGATCCTATATAGTTCACATCAGGGTTTCCGCTGGCGGTCGCCATTTTCGCAATTTGCGAAAAAATAATAATTGTGGCGATAAAAATTCGTCATTTGAGAAAGAATTTGGCGAAAGAAATATATAGAACGATTTATTTTCCTCCATCTTGTTTATTTACTTTTTTCGAGTTTCTCCGACTTTACCCGATCAGACAATACTCGGAATTCACCTTGACCTCATTAAGGTTTCAAATTGGACAGAAAGTCAATAATCAGCTGATTGCATTTTATAGCTATCGACAACAAAGGACTATATTAATAAAGGTGTTGATTGAATTGTTTGACAAAATGATATGGTTAAATGGCTTCTGGTAAATGTCACATACAGAATTTATTTACCACTTTGCGACGCACGTGTTTGAAGCAAACCTTTGACGTCTCCTCCGCTTTTAAAGATATTTTAGAAAAGAAAGCTGTTGTTGTGACGAAAAATGTCCAAAAGCAAGAAAAATCTCGGATTTAATTTTTTTTTTAATTATCCTTTGACTTAAATATCGGTAATTGATTAGGAAGACGTTTTTAACGTCGTTTGAGTGACACACGTGTTTCAAGCCTAGTTTTACGTCTCAACTTTTTCATTTACTATGGTCAATAAAAGAAAACTGCCGTTATGAAGAAATCTATCCAAAAGATTGGCTCGAATGAGAGTAGCCCTTCATTGTAATGACTACAAATAAAACGAGGGATCAATTTCATGTCATAAAAGCTTTTGTTTTGTTGTAAAAAAAACCTTCTTAGTACAAAAAGGGAACATCAGTATTTTCCCCTAAGAACTATACTGGTATTATATAATCAAAACATGTCCATTAATTTTGTTATATTCCAGGACGTATATCTTCTTTATTATTAAAAGTATAGTGGCCCAATCAATTAGAAAAGTTGTTTAAAATACAATGAATAGTTTTCCTTTTTAAATAAAAAAAATCTTGTTATAAAGTAAATTTTTAGTGTTTTTTCATTAACATGTAAACTCTAAAAAGTTTGAGAGAATAATCCTAGACACAATGGGCAAAATCATCTTATTTAAGGGAAAGGGGGAGGGGGGTAGAATTAGATGTAAATTTTAAACGAAAAATATAGTTATGTTATTTGGCGAAAAAAATAATAAAGTGGCGAAAAACATATTGTTTTGGCGAAAGAGGTGGCGAAAAAAATAATTGACCCAGGGGAAACCCTGGTTCACATACAATGTACACTTACCTATAATATCAACTCAACTGGACAAGATTTAAATTGTCTGGACAAGGATCACAGGGACTGGACAATGATCACAAGGACTGGAAAATTATCAAATAAATACTGATAATAAACATTATAGATTTTCAAACTGAAATCTATATAAATGAAAAAACAACACTTGTCTATTTTTAAATAAAATGTTGACCTCTTTTGTTGATTGGTTGCTGTCTCATTGACATAGACCTTCCATCTTACATTTATAAAGAACAAGTTGATTTCTACATGTTCAAAGTTAACAACTCTATTTGTTCTTAAAGAATTAATAAAAGCACTGGTCTAATGTTATTTTGAATGAGTCCAATAGCTCTGGATTACCTCCCTTTAAAAGTAAAATTGAGTCATAAAACTTTACTTTATTTTTTATCAAAGTTTGTAAAAGAATAATTTAAATAACATGTGATGCCATTTTACCTAACATTTTCATTAAATAATAGAATTAACACCTTTATTAATAATTAGTCAATGGTTACTGTTTGCTATGATATCACATGCAATGCAATCAGCTGATTATTCTGTAAAAATCAATACGTGTGACGAGTGAATTTATGAAAATTAACCAGATGGGCGAAGTCGAACCAACCGTTTTATATATATTTCCAGCGCCTAATTCTTTCGCCAATCATGATTTTTAATCGCCACAATTATTTTTTTCGCAAAATGCAAAAATGGCGAACGCCAGTCGAAACCCTGCATAGATCAATGGTACAGACAGAGTTGACACCAGTTGAGACTAAATTTTAAGGTCAAGACTAGTTAAGTACTGTCAAGATAATGCCGAGCTTGTCAAGTAAAATCTGTGGCTGTTCTCAACATTACTGGTTGAGCAAAAAATATGGTCTTTTCAGACTCTGACATTTTGTAATTCATCACATTTATAGCTTCTCTACTATGAGTTTACAGCTACAGTGTATGAATATTTCAACAACATGGATATGAAATAGTTTATTGCTTTATGCTCGACACAAAACCCAACTATAGCTAATAGATTTATCATTAAAAATGTTTTGCATGGTCAAAGGCTTAAATGGTTTTTATATATGCCACTTAGATCACTTTTCTCTGATCTGTAGTAAATTAAATCATTAATGGCTGATTTCATTATAACTAAATACTGTTTATATAAAGGTTCATTATACTCTGAATAAACTGCACAATTTACCTGAATCACTTTCCTCCTTTCTATATAACAGATCTATGAAGGCCACATGTATATATCTAACAGGACACAATTTACCTGAATCACTTTCCTCCTTTCTATATAACAGATCTATGTAGGCCACATGTATATATCTAACAGGACACAATTTACCTGAATCACTTTCCTCCTTTCTATTTAACAGATCTATGTAGGCCACATGTATATATCTAACAGGACACAATTTACCTGAATCACTTTCCTCCTTTCTATTTAACAGATCTATGTAGGCCACATGTATATATCTAACAGGACACAATTTACCTGAATCACTTTCCTCCTTTCTATTTAACAGATCTATGAAGGCCACATGTATATATCTAACAGGACACAATTTACCTGAATCACTTTCCTCCTTTCTATATAACATATCTATGTAGGCCACATGTATATATCTAACAGGACACAATTTACCTGAATCACTTTCCTCCTTTCTATTTAACAGATCTATGTAGGCCACATGTATATATCTAACAGGACACAATTTACCTGAATCACTTTCCTCCTTTCTATTTAACAGATCTATGTAGGCCACATGTATATATCTAACAGGACACAATTTACCTGAATCACTTTCCTCCTTTCTATTTAACAGATCTATGTAGGCCACATGTATATATCTAACAGGACACAATTTACCTGAATCACTTTCCTCCTTTCTATTTAACAGATCTATGTAGGCCACATGTATATATCTAACAGGACACAATTTACCTGAATCACTTTCCTCCTTTCTATTTAACAGATCTATGAAGGCCACATGTATATATCTAACAGGACACAATTTACCTGAATCACTTTCCTCCTTTCTATATAACATATCTATGTAGGCCACATGTATATATCTAACAGGACACAATTTACCTGAATCATTTTCCTCCTTTCTATTTAACAGATCTATGTAGGCCACATGTATATATCTAACAGGACACAATTTACCTGAATCACTTTCCTCCTTTCTATTTAACAGATCTATGTAGGCCACATGTATATATCTAACAGGACACAATTTACCTGAATCACTTTCCTCCTTTCTATTTAACAGATCTATGTAGGCCACATGTATATATCTAACAGGACACAATTTACCTGAATCACTTTCCTCCTTTCTATTTAACAGATCTATGTAGGCCACATGTATATATCTAACAGGACACAATTTACCTGAATCACTTTCCTCCTTTCTATATAACAGATCTATGTAGGCCACATGTATATATCTAACAGGACACAATTTACCTGAATCACTTTCCTCCTTTCTATTTAACAGATATATGTAGGCCACATGTATATATCTAACAGGACACAATTTACCTGAATCACTTTCCTCCTTTCTATTTAACAGATCTATGTAGGCCACATGTATATATCTAACAGGACACAATTTACCTGAATCACTTTCCTCCTTTCTATTTAACAGATCTATGAAGGCCACATGTATATATCTAACAGGACACAATTTACCTGAATCACTTTCCTCCTTTCTATTTAACAGATCTATGTAGGCCACATGTATATATCTAACAGGACACAATTTACCTGAATCACTTTCCTCCTTTCTATTTAACAGATCTATGAAGGCCACATGTATATATCTAACAGGACACAATTTACCTGAATCACTTTCCTCCTTTCTATTTAACAGATCTATGTAGGCCACATGTATATATCTAACAGGGCATTATTGTTTTTATGTTTCTGTACTCTTTTCTTCAGCGTTCACTACTTTTTAGACCTAAAAAAAAGAGTATATCATGTATATTGAGTTGAGTATAAATAACATTTTGTTTGTGCTGAAAAAAAAATACAGTCCCAGTTTCAATTCTAAAATAAAATAGTTACCCTTTTATTAACACATTAGACATGTGTCTGTTTCAAGTCAAGAAGATTTATGCATGTTGCGGGGCCAAATATTCTCCATGAAAATGAGATGTGCTAATCCTTGTATATCATGTATATATGCATACCAATTAACATTGGCCTACCACTTGTGGGTACGCTTGAACTGACCAAATCACAAAGAAATACATGTAAATGAAGCAAAAGTTTTAACGTCAATAGACCATTACTGAGGGGGCAGGGCCAAATAATCTCCATGGAATCTGTGTTTTGTAGCGATAAGTCATGTAAGTATTGTAAAATTGAGAATGTTAATGGGGAATGTGTCAAAGAGACAACCTGACCATAGATAAGACAACAGCAGAAGGTCACCAACAGGTCTTGAATTCCTGCACCCGGAGGCGTCCTGACCAAAATCATCTCTTTCTATAATAATATTCAAGATAATAACCAAAAGCAGCAAAATTTCCTTAAAATTACCAGTCCATGAGCACAACCCAACAACAGGTTGTCCGAATCATCTGAAAATTTCAGGGCAGATAGATTTTGACCTGATTTGGTTTTTGAGTTATAAGCCAAAAACTGAATTTTACCCCTACATTGTATGTTCTATTTTTAGCCGTGGTGGCCATCTTGGTTGGTTGACCGGGTCACGCCACACATTTTTAAACTAGATACCCAAATGATGATTGTGGCCAAGTTTGGTTTAATTTGGCCACGTAGTATCAGAGAAGATTTTTGTAAAAGATTACTAAGATTACTAAGATTTACGAAAAAATGTAAAAAATTGACTATAAAGGGCAATAACTCCTAAAGCGGTCAACTGAGCATTTCCGCCATGTTGACTTATTTGTAAATCTTACTTTGCTGAACATTATTGCTGTGTACAGTTTATCTCTATCTATAATAATATTCAAGATAATAACCAAAAACAGCTTTGCTCTAAATGCTTTAGTTTTTGAGTTATAAGCCAAAAAATATTAAACTGCATTTTACCCCTGTGTTCTATTTTTAGCCATGGCCGCCATCTTGGTTGGTATGGCTGGTCACCGGACACAATTTTTAAACTAGATACCCTAATAATGATGTTTAATGCAATGTTTAATTAAATTTGGCCCAGCAGTTTCAGGAGAAGATTTTTGTAAAAGTTAACGACGACGGACGTCGGGCCAGGTGAGCTAAAAATAATACAAGACTAACAAAGTCCAGAAGCTCCTTGTGTATACATTGTAAGTTTCATAACATTTGGTTGAGGCAAACTTAACCTCCTATGTGCCATAGGGCTGATTTGTCTGATCTTGTTATGATTCCTTTGAGTGCCAAAGATCGGCCCAGCCAAATGTTTGAATTTGGTTTATAGTCACAAAGTATGTGACGTCACAGCCAAACATACGGCAAGCGACGCTGTCAAAAATGGCCGCACTGGGAAATCAGCCCATTTGGTTCGGTGTGTTTCCACCAGAGGCAGAGCAGAACACGCCATTTCACGGAGACGCATCTGGACCAATCAGGATGCCAGCGAGAGAAATTCACCTCCTATTCTGCACGTTTATCTACTCTTTTCATTGGACCTGATGAAAGAATTTGTGAAGCAAACAAACTACAAATTTTGAAAGATTTTTATTCAGAGAATTTATTCTTATTATTAAGCTTTCACCGATTTTTCGTTTCGGAACCAAAGGGAACGTTTTTTGCAGGAAAAATGATCGATTATTTTTAATTATTGAAAATTTAAAAAAAAATCACAAACACAAGGTCTGAGTCAATGAAAACAAAAGTTTTTTCACATGAAGAACGAGTGATAATATTCCGATAAATTGAATAAAATATGTTTTTGGATGGGTTTTCACTTATATGACAACATAGAATAATTTGTGTCAGCTTAATTTTTTCTTTCATCAAATATTCCTTTTGAAGGACATAAAACTTGGCAAACAGGAAAGACGGTTGACATTAGGATTATTACCTCCGGTAATACATGTAGGCTTAAAAAGGTGCTTTTTCTAAACAATATTTTTACTTAATTGAATATAAACTCTCAATTACAATCATTACAATTTTCAGATATGCTTCAGACCTGTATGACAGAACTAGACTCCAGACTGGTAGATTTCCAGGAAATGTCAGTGGAGAAAAGAAGGAAAGCTAATAATTTCCGAGTTCAAGGATTTTTTAGGACTCCTTTTCAATATGGGATTAAATAGGAAAAGTTCCATAAAAGAGTATTGGAATAGAAAAAAAATGTCAATCTACGCCATGGTTAAGAATGATTTTTTACCCCATTCACTTTCAAAATGTTTTGAGATTCTTACATATTGTAGACTGTAAAAAGATCCCGGCAAAAATAACCAAAACTACAATCCAGCTTCAAGAATTAAACCATTAATTGACTTTGTAATAGTAAATTTCTGTATTACTATACGGGAGTTGTCAGTCGACGAGACGTTGGTCGGAACAAAGAGTAAAACGGCAATGTTGCAATACATTCCGAGCAAAAGATCCCGCTTCGGAATAAAATTCTGGGTTCTCGCGGAAGCTGTTACAGGGTACGTTTTACAAATGCACATTTATCTCGGCAAAACTTTTGAACCCACTCTCCCAGCTGGTATATTACAAGGAACAAAAGTGGTTATTAAATTGTTACAATCTGCTGATCTGCTAAATAAATGGTATCATGTTTTTACGAGCAATTTCTTCTCGTCCTTAAATCTTGCAAGAACACTCCTTGTTCAGAGAACCCACCTTACAGGCACTTTACGAAAAAATCGACACATGCCTAACATGATTAAGAATGCTAATCCCGATCTGGGACAGACAACTTATGCTAGACAGGGAAAAAACTGTTGTGCTCTCTCTGAGACCAGAATCGACGTATTAGTTTCTACGTATTATAGCGCTGCCCGGGCAATGAATGCAAAACCACTTATCGTTAACGCGTATAACAACTTCATGGGCGGTGTAGACCTTTCGGATCAAATGATGGCATTTTATAACGATTACAGAAAACAAACCAAAGTCTGGAAAAAAAATTATATTACACATGTTTCACAGAATACTGCTTAACTCTTACATCCTGTATTATCAGCACACATCCCATAACCCAATATTATCAACATTTGAATTCGTGAAACAAGTCATCGAAGGGCTCACTGAGGAACATCTATCAAATAGACAGCAGAATCGTGGACAAAGACAAAAAATACGAAAGGTAACGGAAAGGAAAGAAAAAGACTGTACTGTGTGTTCCGACAAGAAAAACGGCAGACGAAGAATAGCAAGGACCGAGTGTTCACGTTGCGCGAAGGGACTGCACAAGTTGTGTTATCGTAGACACGAATGTTAATATTAAAGGAATTATGACTTTCTTAAAATTGTTTTGTGAATTATGATAAAAATTATTCTTGTAAAAAAAAATATGAATGCATTAAAAGTTGTATTTTATTTTCAAACGACAAGGTTTTGTCTTTCCTTTACTTATGGAACGACTATTTTAAACTCGGAGGAAGGAGTGCATGTTTTTTTTTCAGGTATAAATTATTTGATTCTACACTTAAAAAAAATAATATATCTGTCATTCAAGGGAAGAACACAATCTGAAAGACAATATTTAACATAAACTATAATGCCAAACAATGAAGGATATGTTGCACCATGTAAAAACCAGATGCTCCGCAGGGCGCAGCTTTATACAACCACAGAGATTGAACCCTGAACGGTTGGGGCAAGTATGGACACAACATTTAAGCTGGATTCAGCTCTAAATTTGGATTGTGATTAAATAGTTGACACAGCATAGGTTTCTGACACAGAATGAATGTGGTCTAATGAACTTAAAATATTTTTTTTGCCTTTGAGCAATTCACTATGCTGTTGAATATTAATGCTCTCAAAAAAATGTTTGAAGAAATTTTCTTTTTATTTATGAAATCTGAAATGAGAAAAATTTACCCCCCCCCCATTTTTTTTCACATCCCCCTTTCCCTTTTTCCAAAACTGATCTCTATTCAAATTTCTTATGGAGTTTGCAACAATAACTACTCATTTAAATACATCATAAAATATTAAAATGTAAAATAAAGTGCTTGTTATCACTGAATGGTAAAGATTGTTTTACTTTATCAGTTGGTAGTAAAAGTGAATATACATTGTATATTGTATAAAACAATGATTTAAGTTGATTCAACTACTATTCTGGACAAAGAAAGATAACTCCAATTGAAAATTTCTTGCTATTGCACAATATTGTGCAATTAGATATTTCTTGCTATTGCGCAATACTGTGCAATTGAAAATATTTGCTATTGCACAATACTGTGCAATTGAAGATTTTGTGCTATTGCGCAATACTGTGCAATTGAAAATTTCTTGCTGTTGCACAATACTGTGCAATTGAAGATTTCTTGCTATTGCTTAATACTGTGCAATTGAAAATTTCTTGCTATTGCACAATACTTAATATAATAATTTTGGATCCTGATTTGAACCAACTTGAAAACTGGGCCCATAATCAAAAATCTAAGTGCATGTTTACATTCAGCATATCAAAAAAGCCCAAGAATACAATTTTTGTTAAAATCAAACTAAGTTTAATTTTGGACCCTTTGGACTTTAATAAAGACCATTTTGAAAACGAGACCAAAAATTAAGAATCTACATACACAGTTAGATTTGGCACATTGAAGAACCCCAATTACATTGAATTATTCAATTTTTGATGAAATCTAACAAAGTTTAATTTTGGACCCCTATTTGGACCAACTTGAAAACTGGGCCAATAATCAAAAATCTAAGTACATTTTTAGATTCAGCATATCAAAGAACCCCAAGGATTCAATTTTTGTTAAAATCAAACTAAGTTTAATTTTGGACCCTTTGGACCTTAATGTAGACCAATTTGAAAACAGGACCAAAAATGAAGAATCTACTTACACAGTTAGATTTGGCATACCAAAGAACCCCAATTATTCAATTTTTGATGAAATCAAACAAAGCTCAATTTTGGACACTTTGGGCCCCTTATTCTTAAACTGTTGGGACCTCAATTCCCAAAATCCATAAATAATGGTCATAAACCTTGTGTTTAAATTTCATAGATTTTTATTTACTTTTACTAAAGTTATGGTGCGAAAACCCAGAATAATGCTTATTTGGGCCCCTTTTTGGCCCCTAATTCCTAAACTGTTGGGACCTCAACTCCCAAAATCAATACCAACCTTCCTTTTGTGGTCATAAACCTTGTGTTTAAATTTCATTGATAACTGTTCACTTAAACTAAAGTTATTGTGCGAAAACCAAGAAAATGCTTATTTGGGCCCTTTTTGGCCCCTAATTCCTAAAATATTGGGATCAAAACTCCCAAAATCAATCCCAAACTTCCTTTTGTGGTCAAAAACCTTGTGTTAAAATTTCATAGATTTCTATTCACTTTTACTAAAATTAGAGTGCGAAAACTGAAAGTATTCGGACAACGACGCCGTCAGACAACGACGCCAACGTGATAGCAATATACGACGAAAAAAAAAAAATGTTTGTGGTCGTATAAAAATAAAACATCAATTGATCAGAGATTTTGTTTTAGTTAAAAGGCCGATCCTTTTGGGGAGTACAATTTAACTTGCAAAAAAGTAATTTGCATGGAATTTTCGTAGAAAAACAAGGGAAGAAAAAAATATTTTGAGGGAGAAATTTTTGCGATGAAATATAATTTGTTGCATCGTCTTTCAAACATAAATAATTTTGAGAGACATTGGAAAAAAAATTATTTTATAAGTTAAATGGTTCGTCCCTTATAAACTCAAAAGGATGAAGATGTCACAATCTAAAACGAAGAAAGTATAAAAACAAACATATGCATAGTTTTAGAACTGTCATATATATGTTTGCATGTTTAAACCGTCAACAAGTGAACTCTTTCTATCTGTCTTTTCGTCTGAAAAATGCCTGCCACAGAACAAATTAATTTCATTGACGTTTATGATGTTGAATAATAATTACGTCTATGACGTTCTCACAAAAAAAAATTGTTGGGCCGATTCTTGGCACTCACAGGGAGTAATCACAAACATTCCTGGCACTCAAGGGGTTAAGGGAATACGATACAGTAGCAGGGGAAGATAATAATGTTTTCAAAACTTTTTTGTGTCTAATAAGAACGTTAACATTTCGCGACGTCGCTTTAAATGAAGTCATATTTTCGCGGAATATTCACTGACGTCATAATCAGGTTGCGCGAATTTCTACAAGACGGCGAAATCCGCCGAAGAGCAGTGAGATCAAAGGAAATACTGGAGATGAACAAAAATAAATAAAATACAATTTTGCATGACGAATTGAAGAAAAGGTAAATGACACAGAAGAGAGTTCTGACAGTATAACATAGAAAGACGGAAAAAGAATTGTGGAGCTTTTTAGTCTGACAAAAGCACTGAACAACTGCCAAAACTGTACCGCCAAACGGAATCTGTTCAACGTACTAAGAAAAAGAAAAATTGCAAGGGTTTCGGAGCTATCCTACTATTCGTTGCTTAAACTGTAACATGCTGAATAACATTTTAACAAATAAGACACATTACAGAACAAAAAGACCTGCTATTTTTGACATCAGCACAAACAGGACAAAAGCTGCAATAGCTAATTATGAGTATAGATTTTATATAGAATGGACCGTTGGTTTTCCTGTTTGAATGGTTTTACACTAGTAATTTTTAGGGCCCTTTATAGCTTGCTGTTTGGTGTGAGCCAAGGATCTGTGTTGAAGGCTGTACCTTGACCTATAATGGTTTACTTTTATAAATTGTTACCTGGATTGAGAGTTGTCTCATTGCCACTCATACCACATCTTCCTATATCTATTAATAGCTGCTTGACGTCCAGCGGCAAATATTTAATTGCACATTTATGATATCAACATGTTATTTTCATGAAACTAAAAGAAATGAGAAAATGTATGAACCCGTGATTTATAAGAAAATTTTAACAAAATATAATCGGGTCTTGTGTTGGAAGATTTGAAATCCATACACAAAAGTCATTACTACAGCTTGGGGTACAGCTGTGCAATATTTTTCATGACGAGAACATTTATTTTCATTCATTGATAATGAAGTCAATAATACTATCTTGAATTTAAAGATAATCAGAATCAAAATAGTTTGTGTCTTCATTGTATAGCATTGGGCAGACTGCAAATTGAATGGTGAATTGTTATTGTACGGCCGAAATTAACAGACAATCAATAAACTAACATAACCGACTGCATATGCGAGACCCTCATGGGTGGACAAGGTTGTACAACACCCCTATTCGTAAATAAAATTATAAATAAAGAAGTCTCTCATCCTGTTCTGGACTTGCCTTGGTACATAAAAAAAAAATTGCAGAGTTTAATTGATTTTTTAAAAATATATGATATTATATGTTTATATGTGTATGTAGAAAAGGTGTCAATAAAAGTCCGTTAAAAAAATTACATTGGTGTCGTTTTTGTTTGAATTTAAGTAAAATATTGCCAATAGACATGATAGATGCAGAATTGTCACACGTTAGTTTGTTTTATTGGTTTTTTTCTGTGTATATCAATCTGGATGTTATAGACCAAAACAAGAAAACGTCCGTTCACATGCTGTTAAAGAGCTTACAATTCAATGGTGTCGTTTGTTCTTGTATATCATATTTGTATTTCGTTCATTGTTTTGTACTTAACTCAGGCTGTAAGTTTCCCGTTTGAGTATTTATGCATTTGTCATGTAGGGTCTTTTCATAGCTGACTATGCGGTATGCGTCTTAATCATTGTTGAAGGCCGTCTGATGTCCTATAGTCGTTTACGTCTTTGTCATTTGGTCTCTGGTTGAGATTGGTCATCATACCACGTCTTTTTATTTGTAAAGGCATCTCCCTTTTGTACTGAGAGATATAATTTGAAGTATCGACAAATGTACACTAATTGTAGACAGACAGATCAGAAAGTGTACACATATTAAAACTTGTTGCTGTCAAGCTGATGAGCAAATATGAAGTCATGCAGTAGCATTGTTTCTGAGAAAAGTAACACAATTATAGTTAGACGATCGGACAGAAGAACAAATAAAGTGTTTTCAATATAGCTCTACTTCTAGACAAACAGGTACGCCAATATTCATACAGTTACGCCATATGAAAGGTAATTAATGCAACTTATCTATTGATAAAGACATCCTTGAATATTATTCTCTGATACTAGCTGCTGTACTTCCTATGAAATGTTATACTACAACTTCATTTTCAGTCGACTGAGGCAGTTATGACATGAAATTGCACAAAACAGCTCAAACTATAGAACAAGAAGTACTCCTTATAATCTAAATTTGAAAGATGATTATCTTTTGAATGTAAAAAGAAAAAAAAATCCAAGTACGTCGGGGCCTTTTAAAGCTGACAGGTTTTGTCATTGTTGAAGGTTAAACGGTTGTTAATTAATGGTATCACCTCACTAATTTACAGTTGATTCACATTTTGCCATGTTAGCCCCTTTGCAATAATGTTGGCTATCCTCTGTCGAACTACATGAAGCAATTTAAAACTAATGTCTGAATGTTGGACGGAGCTGCACCTTTATACTTCTATAAGATTTTTTCTGTTTTGCCGTACATCTTATCTGCTGGGATCCTTTTTTATATCCTTTTTTTCTTATGAAAAGGTTCCTCACAGTCCAAATTCCGTTTCGTAGATATTTAGCCTCATGTTTAGCACAAATGTATAGTGATTTTATGAATAACCATGATAACCATCTTATGAATTTTTATGATAAATATCAACGCTTTGGAAAACACCTTCATATACTTGACAGCATAGTCGTGTATGGCAGGAATGATTATACGACGTTGGTGCAATTAAAACTTTATATAACGTAATTTAGCGCCATACTGACAGATGTCGTAAAAAATAAAGGTATATGGCTTTTATTGAAAAAACAAGCACATGGATTCATATTTTTTTCTTTTGCAATCATTCAAGTACTGTTTCAAGAACACTCCGCCAAAATTTCAAGAAAAAATCAACGATCAAATTTTTTCTGCACTTCCGAAAAGACACAAAAATATGGTCAATTTCTTTATTTCGCATATATCAATCTAAATCCGGAAAATGATAATTTGATTAAACCTTAAACTTGTCTCAGCATTTAATTAGATGCCATGGATCAAGGGAACGTTTTACAAAAAACCCGGTTAAGTTATGACTTTTTGTTCAAAAGTATTGTTACTTTCTTTAAAAGTCTTTATTTATGAATTTTCTGGGATTTTCTTCCAAATATGCAAATTTCGAACCAAATTATCTCAAAAATTAAGTCATGAAGGTACTTTTTTCTTTTCATATTTAGGAAGTACACATTCAAATTGACCTACTATCAAAATTTTAGGAAAAAATCAATGAGGGATCTCTACTGTATCGTATGCTCTTAAGTAAGAGAACGGAAACGAAAAATTCAGCAATTTTTCCTTTTGTAAAGGGGCATAACTCTAGAACAGTAAAAGTGACACCACCAAAAATCAATCTTGATCTGTATTTTGTGGTTATAAGCATTGTGTATAAGTTTCATAACATTTGGTTGAGGCAAACTTAAGTTAGAGAACAGAAACAAAAAATTCAGCTTTTGTAAAGGGGCATTACTCTAGAATGGTTAAACTGACATCACCAAAATTCAACTAGATCTGTATTTTGTGGTAATAAGCATTCATAACATTTGGTTGAGGCAAACTTAATCTAGAGAATGGAAACCAACTTTGAGACGTACTGCATGATGTACATACAGTTGTACGTATGGACGGACAAGGGTAAAGCTTAATGCCCCCTCTGCTACGACAGAAAAAATTAAAACAAGAATTTGATTGATTGATTGATGGTTGCCTAACGTCCAGTGGCATATATTTCATGCATATTCAGGACGAATGAGAATTTGAAAAGTCATGCTTAACGGATTTCCCCTGCCTTTGGCTCTCCAGTAAACATGGTAAAGAAACTTCTAAAATAAATTAAATTTTTGCACAATTTGTAGGAAACACCCACATCTTGCTAATTAAAAGTATATACAAATTATTACAATGTATTAATTTGTTGTCAATTTAATAGATAAAAGGGAGACTTAATCATTTATTATAAATACATGTATTAATTAGTCATTTCTTCGCTCGTCTCAAAACTTATAAAATGTCATGGATCTATCTATACCATGTATACTGGCTTTCATTCAAAAAATATTGCAAAATTGCCCTTCATATGTCTTTTGTTGTTTTGTTGTTGGGTTTCTGTCTTATTGAAGTTAACCATATACATCATTTATTCATAGGCATAAACAAATATCACAAACATACTTTTTTTGTGATAGTTAAAAATTAAGAATCATACAAGCTTACAATAAATTACTTCAATATTTTTTGGAAATTCAGGACAAGTAACTTTTTTCTCGACAAGTAAAATTTAGTTTTACTTGCCTAGGGACAAGTTCTCATAACAAATATTTCCACAACCCTGTTCATTTCTGTCAATCATATTTGTTTTTCATAAATTGTTTTGTTATAATTCAGGCCGTTTGTTTTCTCCTTTGAATTTATTGTTCCATATTTTTCATGTCGGGGCCTTTATAAGCCAGCTATACTGTATGGATTTTTCTCATTGTTGAATCCTTACCGTTGCCTATCCCCTTCATATGAGTGTCTCATTGGCATTCAAACTACATCTTATTTTCATATTATCATATGACATTATCCTTTCCTAGATCCCCAATTTGATGAAAAAAAATATTCTGTTCAAGCAGATGACAAAAAATATTCTGACTCCAGATTTTCCCCCCATACCTTCATGACCTTATAGTGTTAAAGTTTGAAAAAGATAATTTGATTGATAGCGTTGAAAAACATGAAAAGCTAAATAAAATCAGGTTTTGCTCGAAAGGACAAAAACCCATGCCCCCCCTATTTTTTCGGTTGAATGGTTGCTCCATTACCATGATTACATTTTTAAACAACACCACTTTAAAGAATGACTTTAATGCATGTTTCTTGATAATTTATTTACCCTCTATTTGTTTGCTTCTTTTTTCTTGGTGCTACATTAACGAGAAAACAGTCCAATGGTTTAAGTTAAGTGGAGACAACTCGTAAAGTTTAATTATTGATATGAAAACTTCTATGCGATCACAATTTTTTGAAAAAGTAAACAAAACTAGTTTATTTCTTTTCATAACCATAGTAAATATGTCGTTACATTGTATATACTGGTAACGATAAATTTTGATAAATTCATATATTTTTACATGTCGACTGTCGTTCTAGAAGAACCAACTTTTGTTCGATTGAAGTCTGTTTTATTTTCAGTTACCTTTCTGTGTTCTCACAATATCTTGGTTATATCTTAAAGTATTTCTTGACAAAATCAGCTGTTTTTCGATTTCTTTCACAATTACAGGAAACAGACTTTTGACAGGGGGCGCGAAATCTGGTGCGCATATATTGTACAACTCGTTTCAGGACTTATTTCTCCGGAAAATCTCATGATAAATATATCGGACAAAGGTGGAATCGCAGTGGCGGATCCAGGTTGACGTAGAGATCGTACACTCCCCCCTTTGAACGAAAAAAAAAGAGTTCTCAAGTTACTCACGATTTATATGTTTTTTACAATAAGTTGTCCAAAAAAAATCGGCTCGATCCGCTCGACGATATATAAATTCCGTTTTGGGGAAAAAAAACTCAGTTTCAAAAATCCTGGATCCACCCCTGAGTCTAGTATACTAACTGCTTTTAAATAGTATTAGATATTGAACAGCTGATCTTTAAAAAAAAAAAAAAAATGCATGATGGACAGGAGGAGGCTGAGAAGTTGGATGAGCCGGTCTTTCATTTCTAAAGTCTTTAATTTTTCCTACTTTTTGTCCATGTTTTGCTATTCTTTATATTTAAGCACCTCATTATTCTATATCCTTTTTGTCTATTATTCTCTATTCTGTTAACCCCATCCACGTGACCCTCCTATAGATGGGTGTGGGTTTTTTTTGTTCTTCGGTAGTGAGCCAGAAAAGGTCAATTTCTGTTTGTATTTCTTTGCATTGGGAATATCTTCTGTCTCTCCTCTCCCTCTTCTATTTAGATATGTAGTTTAGACGACAGAGGCAAATAACAAGTGTAAATGGCATTAATATGAAAAAATTTATGAATGCAGATATTAATAGAATGTGTGCTGAGTGATAAATGGTTTCATGGTAAGGCAGCCTTAGTAGAACATCCCTGTAGGGACGATAAGCTGTATGAATATAAAAACTTCACGGACAATAACAGTAAGAAGATGAATTGTTGATATTCCTGGGAGGGGAGGGGCTGGATGATTTTTTACTGATTCATTATTCATTTCAACTGATCTGTCGCTAAGCTTGCCATTTTTTCAGCTCTTACCAGACCATCATATTCATATTCAAAATCATCAGACTTAGATTCAGCGGCACAATGGGGAAAAAGACTGGTTAATGTCATTCCATCCAGACAAATGCTCCATTCTAAGAATCACACAAAAAAAGTCAACCATGACTACATCCTTCATGGTCACATTATTCAAACTGAAACAGCTACTAGGCAACATATTTATGCATAAGCATCCAATCAGATCTCAAATGGAATAAACATGTAGATAATAGAACAGCAAATGGAATAAACATGTAGAACAGCAAATGAAAACTAAATTTTATAAAACGTAACCTAAAAGAATCACCCAAACAAATAAAGAAAGGGCATACATTTCGTTAGTTAGACCTAAGCTTTAGTACAGATCTTGTGTCTGGGACCGACTCACAACAAAAATCAAAACAATCAAATTGAGATGGTCCAGCGAAGAGCTGCCCGCTATACGTGTAATAGATACCACAATACCAGCTCTGTCTCAAATATCCTCGAACACCTACAGTTGCCTACATTACAATTGAGACGAATACAGACAAGATTAGTGGTTTTCTATAAAATTACATTACACACCAACAGTTAGCAATCTACCCTAAAGATTCTCATTAAATCAGACAGCAGAACACGATATAAGCATACCAATCACTATATAAACAAATTCAAACCAGAAAAGATTCTTACAAATTCGCATTTTATGCGCATACACTAGTACAATGGAACCTACTTCCAACCTCAGCAATCCTTTGTACAACAGTTGACGGCTTCAAAGAGCAGATTTCTATATCTGCTCGTTCGCAAATATTCGAAACACTGGATAACATGTACTACATAGTTTTACCAAGAAATATACATAGGATAACAATCCACAAAAACATTTAATTAAATCACTGTTATATATTTTATTTTTTCTGTTCACCAATGTAACGTAATAATACTGCAAAGTTTATTTCTTTTAAATTGTAAATAAGCCACGCATGCAACGGCACGTACTGGTCAAAGTTGTGACTGAGTGCGGAAATAAGAAGATAGATAGATTTATCACGTGTTTAAATTGATTGATTGATTGATGGTTGATTATTTTTAAAGTCCAGTGACAAATATTTCATGAAAGTTATGGAAAACACGAGTTCAAAAGTCAGGTAGATAATATAGAAAAAGGAGGTCTGGTATGGTTGCAATCCATCAGAGTTCAAATGAAGTGGATTTAAGCAATTAAAGGCCCCCGTTTCGCCTTCAACAATGACAAAATCTCATACCGTATAGTCGGCTATGAAAGGCCCCGACATAAAAAATGTGAAACAATCCAAACGAAAACTATAACGGTCTTATTATATATAACAAAACAATTTACAAAAATCAAATATGAGTCAAAAGACATGAACAAACGACAACCACTTAACTACATGATCCTGATTTATCACAGGCACATATTAAAAGAATATGGCAGGGTAAAGCATGTTTGTGAACGCACAATCCTTCCATAAACTGTGACAGTGGCGTAATAGTACAACATAAGAACAAACTTTAAAAATCATGCAGTTGCAATAGGATAAACTCAAAGGACCGGTAAGAGACAAAAAAACAACTAACTTTGAGACAATAGACACAGAGCACCGACATAAAGGTATATTCAGCTACTGAATCATTTTTCAACGTCCCCCCCAAAAAAAAAATAAAAAAAAAAAAAAATCTTGTTATCTTAGACTAAAGTATCAATCAGTACAGAACCAACGAATTTAGTCATAACAGTCTGAGAAACGTCATGACCTTGTAAACCTTGTATAGGTACCAGTCTTGTATTCCAACTCCAATTGAGGGAAACAAAATAGTGCATTTTTTTCTGAATTTTTTTCTGAACTCAATTTTTTCTGTTTGATTATAGGTTTATGCTGAATTGAAACATATATATAGACTTTTAAAAAAATCTTGCATCTTTTGGGGATATCAATCCAGGAAAGTGGAAGGATATCATGTTTACTGGAAGTGGTGCGGCCTAGTAAAAATAGCAAACAGAAAGTAGAAAAAAAATGTTTTGACTTTAGGATTGCGTAACTTTTAATTCTTCGTGGCAACACCCCCTTTTTTTCCGATTAAATCACAATTTCACATTAGTACATACATGATATGAACAGGAATTTTTTTTTTCTATGTAGCATTTTTTATTTTTTTTATTTCAAAGATCAGCTGTTTAACATGTAAGCCTATGGAGCAGTCAATTACAAGACTGCAACCTATACAGACAAGTTGTATCTGATGGAGAGTTGTCTCGGATGTAGAGTTATCTCTGCTGGAGCGTTATCTCTGATTGAGATTTGTGTCTGTGGAGAGTTGTCTCTGATTAAGATTTGTCATTGTGGAGAGTTGTCTCTGATGTAGAGTTCTCTGATAGAGAGTTTTCCCTGGTGGAGAGTTGTATCTGATGGAGAGTTGTCTGTGATGGAGATTTGTCTCTGATGGAGATTTGCCTCTGATGGAGATTTATCTCTGTTAGAAAGTTGTATCTGATGGAGAGTTGTCTGTGATGAAGATTTGTCTCTGATGGGGAGTTATCTCTGTTGGAAAGTTGTCTCTGATAGAGAGTTGTCTTTGATGGAGAGTTGTCTCTGATGGAGAGTTGTCTCTGATTGATAGTTGTCTTTGATGGAGAGTTGTCTCTGATGGAGAGTTGTCTGACTGTGATGGATAGCTGTTTCTGTGACTGTTGTCTCTGATGGAGAGTTGTCTGTCTGTGATGGATAGCTGTTTCTGTGACTGTTGTCACTGATGGAGAGTTGCCTATGATGGAGAGTAATCTCTGATAAAGAGTTGTCTCAGACGGAGAGTTATCTCTGATAGAAAGTTGTCTCTGATGGAGAGTTATCTCTGAGGGAGAATTGTCTCAGACGGAGAGTTATCTCTGATAGAGAGTTGTATCAGACGGAGATTTATCTCTGATAGGAAGTTGTCTCTGATGGAGAGTTATCTCTGAGGGAGAGTTGTCTCAGACGGAGAGTTATCTCTGATGGAGAGTTGTCTTTGATAGAGGGTTGTCTCTGATGGAGAGTTGTCTCTGATGGAAAGTTGTCTGAGAGAGTTATCTCTGATGGAGAGTTGTCTTTAATAGAGGGTTGTCTCTGATAGAGAGTTGTCTCTGATGGAAAGTTGTCTCAGACGGAGAGTTATCTCTGATGGAGAGTTGTCTCAGACGGAGAGTTGTCTCTGATGAAAAGTTGTTTTTGATGGAGAGTTGTCTCTGTGGTAAGTTGTCTCTGTTGGAGACTGAGTTCTCTAATGGAGAGTTGTCTCTAATAGAGATTTGTATGTGATAAAAAGTTGGATCTGATGGGGAGTTATCTCTGATGGAAAGACGTGTCTGATGCAGGGTTGTCTCTGATGGAGAGTTGTATCGGATGGAGAGTTACCGCTGATGGAAAATTGTCTCTAATGGAAAGTTGTATCTGTGGAGAGTTGTCTCTGATTGTGGGTTGTCTTTGTGTTGAGAGTTGTCTCTTATGCAGAGTTTGTCTGATTAAGAGCTGTCTTTGGTGAGGAGTTGTCTTTGTGGAATGTTGTCTCTGATGGAGAGTACGTTGTTTCTGATGGAGATTGTCTCTAATAGGGAGTTCCCTCTCATGGAGAGTTGTTGCTGATGGAGAGTTGTCTCTGATGGAGAGTTGTCACTGATGGAGAGTTGTCACTGATTGAGAGTTGTCTCTGATGGAGAGTTGTAACTGATGGAGAGTTGTTTCGGATGGAGAGTTGTCTCTGATGGAGAGTTGTTTCTGATGGAGAGTTGTCACTGATGGAGAGTTGTCTCTGATGGAGAGTTGTAACTGATGGAGAGTTGTCTCTGATGGAGAGGTGAATATGATTAAGAGTTGTCTCTGATGGAGAGTTGTCTTTGTGGAATATTGTCTCTGATGGAGATTGTCTCTGATGGAGAGTACGTTGTGTCTGATAGAGATTGTCTCTGATGGAGAGTTGTCTCTGATAGGGAGTTGTCTCTCATGGAGCGTTGTCTCTGTTGTAGAGTTGTCTCTGATAGGGAGTTGTCTCTCATGGAGCGTTGTCTCTGTTGTAGAGTTGTCTCTGATGGAGAGTTGTCTCTGATTGATAGTGGTCACTGATGGAGAGTTGTCTCTGATGGAGAGTGGTTACTGATGGAGAGTTGTCTCTGATGGGAGAGATATCTCTTTGGCAATCACGTCAATTTTTGTATCGAGAAACGGTATGCATCATTAATAAGAATGTTTAGCTTTAGAAAACCGTTTTATGATCCTTCGTATGTTTTGTATACGGAAAAATGAAAAATTTGGCCTAACCGTTACATACATATTATTTGCCTTGCAGATTTGAGATCATTTAGAAAAGTTTAAGAAAAGCCTGACATTTGGTTAAATAGTTGCATGCGATACTTATATAAGTACTGAAAAATGCAGTATGCTTGCCAAAGAGACAACTCTCAACAAGAGACCAAATGACGAAAGAGTTAGCAATAAATTGCACCACATATCAAGCTATAAAGGGTCCTAAAATTACAAATGTTTCAGACTGGTCGAGTATTAGTTCAGACTTTTAATTATTGTCTAGATTGTGGTCAAGTACAAATCAATACATACAAGTATGGTAAAGATAGGGGTCAAGTAATTTCCAGTAAAATTTAGACTTATTCAGAATTCAGAATGATCGTGTAATAATCAGTACAGTAGAGTACAATTACTGCGAATTTTAGACTATCTGGTTTGTAATGATGGGTAAAAGTAAGATTTAAAGAATTTTTTTAAAAACATTTGCATATGAACAAAATGTAATAATTTTTTTTTCACATATTTAAGGTAATTTAGTTTATTGGCATTCCGGAAGTCGCCTATTGCTAACAACCTTCACTACACATAAGCAAACTAAGTAGCATCGATCTTTACCCTAAAGTTGTAATTCAAATTAATGAAAAGGTCAATTTGGCCTCAAAACTTCTCATTAAGTGATGTTTCATTTATTTGTCAGAGTAGGTTTTCTCGCTACATTAAAGACCCATTGGTGGCCTTCGGCTGTTGTCTTCTCTATGGTCGGGTTGTTGTCGCTCTGACACACTCCCAATTTCCTTTCTGAATTTTATTTACATGTTCTAAATGATAATTAAATGAATCAGCGGTGTGACACCATACTGAGGAACCGTTTTACTCAAGTCAAAAATCGAGCACATGAGTTATCCATTACGATATTATTTTCGTTGCAATTTCGGAAATGACTTTGAAAAAAACTATACAATACAATTGAATTACTAATATGTAATACTCTTTCGACATGCAGTTTTCATAAACAGAAAATACATTAAGGTCAAGTTAAAGTAAATGAGCTATATCACAGATTTTGGTAAAATTGTGCATGCAACGTTGGCTCGTTTAACTTCAACTAAATATGGAAAAAAAAGTAAAGCATTTATCTGTTTAATTTTCTGAAACATTACGAACGTTATCCTTTTAAAAAGATGCACATTTGCATAGAAACCACATTAAATAGACGAAAACGTACTTAAATTTGTCTTAAAATAATTAAATCGCCAATTACCACTGCATAGATTTTTCTCAAAATTGATATATTTTTGATACATATATTTCCGTTTTAATGATGTAAAACGATAACACAGTTCAAAGTTTAAGTTTCAATTTCACAAATTTCCGTATTTCTACATGTTACTACGTGTATGATGAGAGGTTTCCGCTTCTCCGGGAATTACATCTTTTTCATATGTCGTGAATTGAAGTAAAACGAATTTTGATAACTAAAATATTCTTTTGACAATCATGTAACTATTCAGTTTTGACAGGGTTTTAAAAAAATTACAGAGCTATAAGATTAAAGCTTGATTTCCGCCTCCGATAAAAGAGGCTTCAGCAAAATAATTCTTTCTTTTCCTGACATATTGTTGTCAATGAAATCTTCCAGTTTTCATTGTGATTTTTTGTTTTTTCAAAAATTATAATAATATTTAATTCATTTAAATATTTGCTTTAGACATCCGTTTTATGATCATTCCTATGTTGAGTCCTTCTTTAAAAACTTTTGATAATATTAAAATTTTAAACTTCTAATTTTTCCACGGTTGGAAAAGGCCTTTAAGCATGGTTCTTAAAAGTTGAAAAAAAAATCTTAGCATTTTGAAGGAAAATAATCATGCTATCATTCAAATTAATATCATATTTACCTTTCTGATCAGCACGTTAGAAAAACGCCTTGTTGCCTAAAAGGCCTCAGCTCAATGAGTGATGAACACAGGAAGAGAAACATTTAGTGAAAACGAGACAATATAAAAGCACTGACGTACTGTTAACTCGGAAGACCCCATAGATTTTGGTTTACTTCTTCGTCTGTCTACTTGCATAGTGCTTGGAACTCCTCAACCATAAATGATTGAACTGTATATTAAATGGAAGGGGAAGAAGGGTTGGATACATTGTTTTAATTTAGGTTTTTATTTCGTAATTTTGAGAAGAAATGTAGAGCTATTGAGATCATAACAAAATTAAAACTGGTTCTTTTTTATTTCTCTCTTTGTCTAGTATAAACATTAAATGAGGTTTCTTCGCGATACATGTATTATCAATTCTTCTTCGTTCAGGCCAGTACGCTCCACACAGAGTCAAAAAAAAGAGTCTACAAAACCAATTGTCAGATTTACTTAAGGTTTCATAAAATGTTAGACTAATATGTCTAGATGAGTTATCAATCGTTCGTTTGTGCATTGGGGTCTATTAAGGGGTATTTTGGGGGGCCAAAAAAGGGAGGGGTTTACTAAAGAACCCTATGGGATTTTATTTTTGAAAATTTTCAAATGAATAAAAACTTGAAAACTTTAAGAGATAAACACACACAGTCTTCAGAAATGATCAAAGGACAATAAAACAAATCACATGAAATAAAGGGAGAATCCCTGGGGGGTCATCCCAATCCCCTTAAATTTGAGAATATGCTATTATGTTGTTAACGGTCCAAATTCCCACCCCTAAACCATATATATTCTTGAATGGGACGATTAAACAAATTTAATGAGGTAAAAGGGAAGTCCCTGGGGATCGCTCCCACCCCGTTCAATAACAAAAATGATATTGGTGATGAAATGCATTATATATTAGAATGTAAATACTTTGAAGAACACAGGAAATATTGTCTGTCACATTATTATTTAAAAAATGCAAATATTGTAAAATACAAACAGATTATGTCTTCAAAAAACAAATCAGAATTGATTAAACTATGTAAAATCATAAAGATTATTCACACAAGTGTATTTTTTGTGCTCCTGGCTAAAATGGACCTCATATATTGTCTTATAACTGTTTTGTTTGTTCTGTCTTCTTGTAAATATTGTACATAATTGTCTTCTCTATTCCTATTTATATGGTTTCTTGAGAATAAAGAAAGAAGTTTGTTCTTATTTCAAGAGAGAGGCACGTAGGATGTATTTATTTGTGCATGTAGTAACTACGGGGCGCCGAATGGGACTCTTGTGGTTTTGTACAAAATTCAATTCTGTCATAACAAAATCATTTTTGTCTTACAAAACTGTGTGCTACAGACTTGTTTTGTGAGAACTTCAATTTTGTGATGACAAAATTCATTTGTGTAGACAAAATTCATATTTGTCATGACAAAATTCATTTTTGTAGACAAAATTCATATTTGTCATGACAAAAGTCAATTTTGTCTTAAAGGTATGCAAATATAAACATATTTGCATACAAAATTGACTTTTGTTACCTGATATGGAAATTAAATCACAAAAGTCAATTGTGTACGGTAAGATTCAATTTTGTGAGACAAAATTGACTTTTGTGAAACAAAATTAACTTTTGTGAGACAAAATTGACTTTTGTGAGTCAAAATTTACTTTTGTGAGACAAAATTGACTTTTGTTAGACAAAATTGACTTTTGTGAGACAAAATTCAATTTTGTCATTTTTGTTGAGACAAAATTCAATTTTGTCATTTTTGTTGAGACAAAAGTCAATTTTGTCAATTTTGTTGAGACAAAAGTCAATTTTGTCAATTTTGTTGAGACAAAAGTCAATTTTGTTAATTTTGTTGAGACAAAAGTCAATTTTGTCAATTTTGTTGAGACAAAAGTCAATTTTGTCAATTTTGTTGAGACAAAAGTCAATTTTGTGACGACAAAATTAATTTTTGTGATTACAAAATTCATTTTTGTGATGACAAAATTGACTTTCGTGAGACAAAATTGACTTTCGTGAGACAAAATTGACTTTCGTGAGACAAAAATCAATTTTGTTGAGACAAAATTCAATTTTGTTGAGACAAAATTCAATTTTGTTAATTTTGTTGAGACAAAATTCAATTTTGTCAATTTTGTTGAGACAAAATTCAATTTTGTCAATTTTGTTGAGACAAAATTCAATTTTGTTAATTTTGTTGAGACAAAATTCAATTTTGTCAATTTTGTTGAGACAAAATTCAATTTTGTCAATTTTGTTGAGACAAAATTCAATTTTGTCAATTTTGTTAAGACAAAATTCAATTTTGTCAATTTTGTTGAGACAAAAGTCAATTTAGTCAATTTTGTCTCACAAAAGTCAATTTTGTTGAACAAAAGTCAATTTTGTGTAACAAAAGTCAATTTTGTGTAACAAAAGTCAATTTTGTGTAACAAAAGTAATTTTTGTGTAACAAAAGTCAATTTTGTGTAACAAAAGTCGATTTTGTATGCAAATTAGTTCACAGAAACCAAACTAAACTTATTTAAATACAAAATTGACTTTTGTCGCTCAATTTTCAAATTAGGTAACAAAAGTCAAGTCTGTGTAACAAAAATGAATTTTGTCATGACAAAAGTGACTTTTGTCCGCTGATAGATAATTTGGATGACAAAATTTCAAATTTGTAGTATGATACAAATTTTGTTAAACTGAACTCATTTTTGTTGAACAAAAGTCACTTTTGTCCGTACAAAATTGAATTTTGAGTACAAAACCACAAGAGTCCCATTCGGCGCCCCGTAGTAACACCTATTTGCTTTTTACTAACTTTTTTTTTTATCAGAAATTTGTATTTTTATATATTTGTTTTTGAGTTACTTTTATATACAATGATGTCTATTTTCTTATGATTATAAGGTGCACAGTTATTCCCTGTGTAATGAAGAACTTCAGGTGTGATTATTACCCGTGTTTATAGCAAATCCTGAATATACCGTTTGGTTGTGCGCCTGACAGAGGCGGAATGTACAGATTATGTAACAGGGATCAGGTAATTTTGTGAAATATACTATTATAATCGGTATTGGATTCGACTCGCAACTTTTTAATTATATTGGTAATATTAAGTATGTGGAAAACAAAAGGGCCTGGAATGGTGTAATTTTAATCACCACCATTGTATTATATTATTTATATATAAAGTTAAATTCTGTGGGCAGTTTGTCGACTGAGCATACGCGAAAGCGTATAGTACACATTTCGATAACGGTCTCCGAATTTTGATATTTTCTCAAAAATTGGCATTTTTCTGTGGAAAAAAGATTGTTTTAAAATCAAATTTAGGAAGTACAAAACATTACATGTATTCGTCAAATCACAAATATTTCCGACTTTGTATGGTTTAGAGGGGTTGCGGCTCAATGAAATCGGTCTCTTCCTTTAGAATTATAGAAGTCAGTTCCTAAATTATCAATCATTGTTCAACTTTTATCATTCATTCGTTTTTTCTTAATTTGTGTTGATGTTAATTGACGGATTACAGGAACGTTTTTTTTTATATCATGGCCACAACAAAACTGCATCACACAAGTTTCATTCATATTTCTATCCACATAACAAAAACCTTGAAACAAGAATAATTCTGCAAAACCTTATTCATATTTTTTATAGTTTAAACTATTTGTCATAATCTATTTAGAGAAATTAAGAATCATAAACAAATAAATTAGATATATATTCCATGTAATTAAAATTATTTCATTCTGGTAAATTTGTCTTTTATCATGTTCCACCTTCCAGTATTAACAAAGGTCCAACAACGTTCCTTTCCTTCCTAACTTCAACCAGGCCATGGAGAATCTAACAATTTCAAAGAAAGAATTAAAAATATATGTGGGATACAACAGAAGTGTACTTTCTTGCTCATCTAGCCCCATGTGCATGCCAGGTATTATCATCACTTTGAACTATTAGACATCTTCTAAGAATCAATGTTGAACATGTAAAGGGAATCTTTCACTTTAACTTTTTGGAATTTTGGATCCTCAATGCTCTTCAACTTTGTACTTGTTTGGCTTGATAAATATTTTGATATGAGCGTCACTGACGAGTCTTGTGTAGACAAAACGCGCGTCTGGCAAACTAAATTATAATCCTGGTACCTTTAATAACTATTGACTACAGTGTTCCAAGTAAGAAATGCCCACCACAATGGACATACTTAGAACTATTATACGAGAAGAATACATACAGGTTCTTATAAACCATCTTGCATATCAAAATCACATATAATGTAGAAATGCAGCTTATGTGTTCATCTACTATTTTTTTTATCCAAAAGCAAAGCAGTTGAACTCATTTTAACAGAATCATTTGGTAATCCATTTATTGTGTACAAAAAGTGTCTCCTCCAAGATAATCTTGAACATAAAACACAAATATTGAAAAAAAAACAACACTACACATTTTTAGTGTTTGGTACTGGTCTATTATTGAGACTATGGGGTGGAAAACAGAAAAAAAAATATCAGAAAACACCGTTAAACATTCAAACATACTATCCACACTGATCTGTGTCCACACTTGTTTTAGATGTAAAATAATATTACAGGTCAAAGATAAGTTTCAATTTCGATTTCCGCCTTTGTACATGTTCTAATGAGAACATGGACCGTGTTTCTAGGAATTATCTCTTTCTTGTTAACTGAAGTAAAACACATTTAGATATTTAAAAAAAGCTTTACCAAAGTTTGACAGGGTTTAGAATTTTTGTAAAAATTATAAGGCTTAAAAGTTAAACTTTGATAGATTCCGCGACAGATGAGGCTGTTGAAAAAGAATTCACTCTTTTCCTGTATGTACAATAATTTGGCTATATATACTTATAAGTAATAAACAGTTGTTTTGATAAATTACACATTCAATGGGGAAATTTATTGAAAAAATTCATTTGATGATACATTGTTGTCAATCAAATCTCCCGGTCGATCTTTCATTGTGATTGTATATTTTACAAATTGTTATAATAATTATCAAAGGTACCAGAATTATAATTTAGTACGACAGAGGCGCGTTTCGTTTTCATAAGACTCATCAATTAGGTTTAGAAATCCGTTTTATGATCCTTCCTGTCTATAGTCTTTCTATAATAACTTTTGGAAATATTACATTTTGTAAACTTTCTATTTTCCCACTGTTTGAAAACCCTTAAATTTTTTTTTCTTAAAAATTGAAAGAAACAAAATCTTGACATAGTGATGATAAATCATCAAGCTTTTTATTACTTATCATATTCATACGTTTAAGCAGTACTTAGAAAACGCCATGTTGCCTTAAAAGACATCAGTTCAGTTAGTAATAGATACAGGAAGAGAAAATGTGTAGTGAAAACGAGACAATAATACAAGTACTGACATACTATTTACTCGGAAAAACTCCAAAGATTTTGCTTGGTTGCTTGGTCTGTGCAAAACTTGGAGAACGAAGAGAAGCAACGTGAACAAAGGTGGTTATATCCCATCAAACAAACATACCTTTCTGATACGTTAGATAACCTTTTTATCCACTTGCAGTATTAACAAAGGTGGTTATATCCCATCATATAACATATTTTTTCTAATTCGTTAGATAACCTTTTTATCCGCCTTCCAGTATTAACAAAGGTGGTTATATCCAATCATATAAACTTGTTTTTCCGATTTGTTGGATAACCTTTTTATCCGCCTTCCAGTATTAATAAAGGCGGTTATATCCCATCATATAAACTTATTTTTCCGATTCGTTGGATTACCTTTTATCCGCCTCCAAGTATTAACAAAGATGGTTATATCCCATCATATAAACTTATTTTTCCGATTCGTTGGATTACCTTTTTATCCGCCTTCCAGTATAAACAAAGATGGTTATATCCCATCATATAAACTTATTTTTCTGATTCGTTGGATTACCTTTTTATCCGCCTTCCAGTATTAACAAAGGTGGTTATATCCGATCATATAAACTTATTTTTCCGATTCGTTGGATAGCCTTTTTATCCGTCTTCAAGTATTAACAAAATGTGGTTATATCCCATCATATAAAATTATCTTTCCGATTCGTTGAATAGCCTTTTTATCCGTCTTACAGTATTAACAAAGGTGGTTATATCCCATTATATCAACTTATTTTTCCGATTCGTTGGATTACTTTTTTTATCCGCCTTCCAGTATTAACAAAGGTGGTTATATCCCATTATATAAACTTATTTTTATCAATTCGTTGAATAGCCTTTTTATCCGTCTTCCAGTATTAACAAAGGTGGTTATATCCCATCATATACACTTTTTTTTCCGATTCGTTGGATAACCTTTTTATCTGCCTTCCAGTATTAACAAAGGTACAACAACGTTCCTGACCTTTCTTTAATGATAGGTGCATGTATATGTGTCCTGAATTGTTATAGCTACTAAGTACTTTATTATTATAAGAATATAAAATAACGAGTATAGTAATGTTTTGTACTCAGGAAAAGAACAATACAATTATTGTTTACATAATAAAAAATTCAGGTATGATATGAACAGTCGTAAACACGGCAATCTGTCATAACTAGACCTGTCATTAGATCTGGTTAGGAGCTGACCTGTCATCGAGACTGGTCAATAGTAGACTTGTCCATAGGTCTGCAGCAGAGTTGTCAATAGGTCTGCAGCATTCGTGAAAAAAAAAGACTTTATGTCTGCTCTTCTTCCGATGAAAATTTCGTAAGTTAACATTTTGTTTAACGTTCATGGGCAAATATTTCAGGCGCATTCAGGGTAAGATCAAATTAAAAAAAAATCTACCAGGAATATTTCGCAAATTAAGAAAATTTAAATGAAGTGCTAAATATTTCAGCTGCCACTATAGATGGTAGATGGTTTGGTAGAATAAGTAATGTTTCCTACTTCTGTCCATTAAAAATGTTGCTTCAAAGTTATCGTAAAAAGGGGCTAGTAATGCTTCATCAAACGATATTGATTTTAATACCACAATAACAACTTCGTACGGATCTTCGCTAATGATATAAACACAATAAGTTACGTATGCATTGCGGGAATTCGGACCAGAAATTGTTGATTATTGTTTGCCAAATAAACATGAAAAGACGTGGTGATATAACCAAGAATAAACAGTTTACTAGAGTCAAAATTAGGCCTTTTTCGTTTATTGTTGTAATATAGTTTGTGTTCTTTTTCATTGTTTCATTTACTGCCATCCCGGATTCTTTTATTGCTAACTAAACGGTATTAGTTGTGTTAATTGTTTATTCGTTGGTCCTGGTTGATAGTTGTGTTCATTGTTTATTCGTTGGTCCCTGGTGGAATGTTGTGATCATTGTTTATTCGTTGGTCCCTGGTTGATAATTGTTTTCATTGTTTATTCGTTTTTCCATGGTGGATAGTTGTGTTCATTGTTTATTCACCGGTCCCTGGTGGAATGTTGTGTTCATTGTTTAATCGTTGGTCCCTGGTTGATAGTTGTTTTCATTGTTTATTCGTTGGTTTCTGGTGAACATTTTTTCTCATTGTTTATTTGTTGGTCCCTGGTTGATAGTTTTCTCATTCATTTTGGCAATCATAACAAATATTCTACTAATATCTTAATATCAACATAATTTACTTTTTTTGTTTTATTATAAGGCTTTTCTAGCTACGGTATATGTAAAGCTGTTGCATTCGTGATACTTAATTGGGGGTCTTGAATCAGTCTTATTCTGTTATGCATCTTATATAGATGTATTGTAAGGTCTACAATGTTTTAGTTTCATTTAACATACATTTCTTTATTATAAAATTTTTTTAGTTTTTCGACATGCTCATGCATAAAAATTACAATTGCTTTAGATTTACTGAACAACAACCGATATTTACAAGGGAACTATACATCATAACAGACTTGTTAGTGTGAGACTGATTCCTTGAATGATCAGCCAAAAAATTATAATGTTTATAGAATGTGGACTTTTTATACCAAAGGAACATCAACCAAACCACACAAATTACTAAGACATCTACAGTGGAACATGTCTTCGACAATAGCTAAAAGACATCTACAGTGGAACATGTCTTCGACTATAGCCAGATGTATATATGCAATATATATCTATATCGCACCTTTTCAAACAATGTTAAACTGATAACAGGAAATTTTAACTGATGGGGAAAAAATGTTTACATTTATTTACATAAAATGAACTTTCACAATATCACAACAATTGTAGAAACTACTTGAACTTTGACAATTGTTTGATTCAAATATGAATGAAGACCACGTGACAGAAAACACTTGAAATCACGAGATAGTACCTTTAGACGGAAGTGTTATAAGTATGTATATATATTAATGGACGATAAAATTAGAATTCAATAATACTACATAACAGTCAAGTATCAAGAACAGATGTATCAACTTTACTTTTTTCCAAAGCAGAAATTAAAGCTTATGATTGTTTGCTATCTCAAATAATGAAGAGCTTATTATTGTTGTATCATTCATTTAAATTCCCACCTACGATGAAAAAAAGGGGGAAGGGGTGCTTTATGTTTTCTGTTCTGGGTTTCAGTTTATTTGTCCGTCGGGTATCAGGTTTAGTTTAAAGTAGCTAATCATGAAGGTGTGGTACGTCACATCCAAATGAAGTTTGTTGTTCATTATAATGTGAACTTTTCAAATGCCCATCAATATCCGACATTAACAAAACACGGTTACAGCAAATCGTCTTTTTGTTATATTTATCAGCAGTGACGGATCCAGTTAGGGCGAGGGGGTGTTTCAGGGGTTGGAACCACCCTTTTTTTTTTACAATCAATGCTTTTGAATGGGAAAATATGGTTGGACCCCCTTTTAAAAAATGGTTGGATCCGCCCCTGATCAGTGCCATTGTAAAGACAAGCAAGGGCCAAAACTCATAAACACCAGAAGCGGAAATTGTCAAAATCAAATTTAACTTTATTGTCATCAGCAGAAACATGAAATCTAATTGTGAATTACAAACCTTTTTTTGTTTTCGAAAATCAATTTTCTGCTATTTGCATCCTTTAGCTTACTTTGCGTATTTTTTGGCTCTCAGTGTTAAATTTTAAAACTTACAACTCACTGTTATAAACAAGGGAAAGCCTGAGTGAAATGTTAAAAACAAAAAAATGATTTTAACCTTTCTCTTATCTAACACATTAATAACAAAAGTACACACGCTGAAATGTCTGGCCTGCTTTACTGACCATTGGTTTTGTGCTGAAAGTCTTAAAGATAAAGGTTTAACCAAAAACATCACAGAAACTCAGGTCAGATAAATGCTGTTAGACAGACATATATACCCCATACATTTTTTTTACAGAAAATATAGTTGACTTATTGCCTATGATAATTGAAAAACAGACCAAAAAACAAAACAAAAAAACCCAACTTAACATTGACCAATGAACCTTGAAAACGAGGTCAAGGTTAGATGATATCTGACACACAGACATGTACACCTAACAATCTTTCTATTCAGCAACTTTAGTTGACCTATTGCTTATAGTACTTGAAAAACAGATCAAACCAAAAAAAACCTATGACCAATGAAACATAACAATAACGTGAAGGTCAGATGATACCTGCCAGACAGACATGTACATATCACAATCCTTTTACACATCAGATATAGTTGACCTGTTGCTCATTGAAGACCGCCTCAAGGTTGGGGATTTTCTTGCTGTGTTGAAGACCCATTGGTGGCCTTCTGCTGTTTTCTGCTCTTTGGTTGGGTTGTTGTATCTTTGACACATTCTCCATTTCCATTCTAAATTTTATTGACCAATGAACCATGAGATTGAAATCAAGGTCAGATGAAACCTGCCAGCCTGACATGTACCCGTTCCAGTCATTCGATACACCACATGTAGTTGACATACTGCTTATAATATTTGAGAAACGGACCTAATCGCGTAACTTTAAACTTGATTACTGATCCGTGAAATGAGGTGAAGGTCAGATGAACCCTGTCTGACGTCATGTTAACATTGCAAGGAACCCATGGTTATCCTATTACTATTACTAAGTGAGAAATTCACATGACAATTTTTTTTCTAGCAGTCACTGAACCATGAAAATGAGGTCAAGGACAGAACCTTTTACCAACGCGACAAGCAACCAAAACGACACACATAAATAAAAGACATATAGAGTGCAACTTCCAGTCTTCGACAAAAGCCAGGTGTCTATGCCAATCGGAACAACTCGGCCTTTCTGGTTGCACGAAGAAATAACTATTGTACTGCGTAGCGAGAATGGCCGAGTAGTTACGATTGGTGTCTATGCAGTAAGTAATCTTTACACAGTACCGAGTCAAACAATGTGAAACTGATACGGAAATAATTGTTTACATTTTTATCAAATAACGTACTTTCACAACTTCACAACAATTGTAGAAAATACTTGAACTTTGACAATTGTTTGATTTCAATATGAATGAAAACCACATGACAGAAAGCAATTGAAATCACGAGCTAGTACTTATAAACGAGGGTCTGATGGGGTTAACAGAATAAAGAATGATGGGGCAAATCTACAGAAAAATAAAGAATAGAGAAATATATTAAGGCAAAAATTTAAAAAAAATAATGAACATAAAAAAATGTATAAAAAGTTTCGGCTATAACATAAAGAATAGAGAAAAATGACCTAATTTTTTTTTAAAGAATACAGAACTGGAGGACACTGGAGCCAGACCCTCAATTTTATAAACACGGAAATTTTATAAGTATTTATCTATAATGAATAACAAAAATAGAATTCAATAAATGTTACATAAAAGTCAAGTAGCTATAGTACAGATGTACATTTGTATTAACTTAAGTTTAATTTTAACAAAACAGAAACCAATTGAAAGCTTATGTTTGCTACAATGGATCTGAAATAATGAAGAGCTTATTAGTGTTGTATCATTCATTTAAATGCCAACCTACGAATAAAAGGGGGAGGTGGGCTTTGCTTTTTGTTCTGTGTGTCAGTTTGTTAGTCCTTTCCGTATCAAGTTTAGGTTCAAGTAGTTTATCGTGAAGGTGTCGTCACATCCACTTGAAAATTTAGAATAATTGTTCATTATCATGTGAACTTTTCAGATGGTATAGCAGATGACGACTTTGATCCCGATTACATGGTTCACTGAACATAGAACTGTGATAGTATGAAATTAGTACACTCTAAGGTTAAACTTGAAACTTAGGCAACAACCATTTTCTTATCGGGGGAGGGGGGGGGGGGGGTCTGGGATTTTTATTGTGTTCATAATTTTATTTTCAGAACCTTCCTTCGATAAATTTTTTTTTTCTTATGAGAAGGAAAGCAAAATTTGTTTTCCTATAATGTGGAACAGAAATACATTTTTTTTTCTCAAAACCATAAAATTTACATAAAATTCATTTTGATTTTTTAATTGATGTTAAATGTAAAGTGCATGGCTCTGTCTATATCCTGGCATTGGCTGTTGTCTCTGTTTGTTTTTTTAGCCCACTTTCTACATTATGATAATATTCTCTGAGTCCGTCATACAGGTACCACAGTCCTTGAATTTTAATACTGCAATTGAATTTCCACCATTGCCATATGTAATGGCAAAGAGTGAGTACATTGTAGCTCAAAATTATAAACATCCACTGTTTCTAACTATGATAATTGACATTCCATTGAAAAAAGAGGTATGAAGAATGATACAGAATGATACAAAGGAAAATACTACCGGTATACAAGTCTGTGTCATACACAATCAGGGCTACTCTAAAAGACTGCTTATAAAACCATATCTATCCCTGTTATAAAATGACCATTTCATATATAAAAGTTGCAGTTTTAAGTATGTCTTAATGTAGTAGCATACATGCGGGATATTTGGAATGCTTTTAAATATTTCTTTATCAAACACTATTACAGGAACATACAAAAAAATATGAGGTATAAATAGAAATCCTAGCTTAACCTGTAGACTGGACAGATGTTAATAATCTGCTGTTTCACTGTCTCATCTGTTGTTATTTTCACTATTCTCAAATTCAGCAGTGCACAAATTCAAGCAGGTGACAGCATAATTTTTTTCTTAAATCCTATAAAGCCCCCCCCCCCCCCCCCCCCGATAAGAAAATGGTTGCTGCCTTAGTATAAATATAAACACAATTGAGAGCTGATTTCACGGTTCACCGAACAAGGACACAGGATAGAGTTATGGGGCATTGTGTCCTATGAAGACTTTTTATTGTAAATGTATACCAATGTCAATAAACCGTATTGCTATTTAGTCAAATACATAGACAACTTCCTGTTGGGGTCAAGTGTTTCACAGACAACTTCCTGTTGGGGTCACGTGTTACAAAAACAAAGGTCATCAGTAATGGAAAATGTTTAGAAAGAGAACATTTTGAAATTTTGATAGTTTATGAACCAATTGTTTTTTTAAAGACAGATTCAAGTCCTAAAAAAGCACCCCCTGTCAGTGTTTTTGTTATATGTTTTTCTGCTTTGTATCGATCTGATGAGTTAAGCCTTTTTCAACTGATTTTTATAGTTTGTTCTTATGTTGTGTTGTGACACGGTCCAGGCGCGTAGCAACCCGTACGCAAAAACGCAGTTGCGTACACATCGAAAATTTCACAAAAATAAAAATATGGTAAATATAGTAAGAAAAAAATTAAAGTAATGAAGTTTATACAAAAAAATTATACAAATATGTTAATGATCACTTTGTAGCTATATTCCGTCCCGAAAACTAGTCTTTCCTTTTCATTTACGAAACCAGAATCGCTATTCTGTTGCTGATGCAAATTCATTTGACGTTCAATAGGTTTTCACTTTTTTATAATTTTTAATAGTGCAAGACGGGTGCGCATGCCTCTTTTGTTCAACAAGTTACATGTTCCCAAATTTAAATAAAAGTGCGTATTTTCCATGCTTGCAGTATTAAAGTTTTTGTTTTAAGTAATCCTAATTTGAATTCAAAAACTTTTTTTCGTGAAGTACTAATCCACCATCCCACCCACCTTTTACCACAATTTTTAACCTTTACTATTAACTAGCATTGTTTTTTAACTTTATCTTAAATTTGATTTAATATTGTTAAAGAAGAAAAAAAGGGATTTGCCTTTGTCATGCCCTACCTATGATAATAGATGGGCATTGTGCTTTCTGTTCTGTGCATCCGTCTGTCCGTCCGTCTGTCTGTTTCAAATACTTTATGTATTTGTATGTGTTCCGGTCTCAACGGCAACGACAGAACGGTCTTTTAGTACCATGAGAAGAGTGAAGACCTACTTGAGAAATACAATGAAAACGAATCGTTTATCTAAACTTGGTCTTTTGAACATATACCAAGATTTTTTTTTAAAGCAGACACCGGGTTTTGGACATCTTTACATTAGTAGAAACAAAAGAAAAGAAATGGGTATTGATTTTTAAGAATTAACTTTGAGAGAGAAAAAAAAGCTGAAAAGCACTGTTTGTTCGCTCATAAAATAAAACATAAAGATATGTGATTCGAATTTTTATTTATGTATTTTCTCAATAAAAAAATACCATTTAAGTTACACAGTGTTGGCTTAGGAATTAGTTTGTTTTCTTATGTAAAGTGGGTTTAGCATAATTAGGTAACAAATAACATATACCTAATCAAGCCATTTTAACGGTTAAACCAACCACACATAAGAAACAGAATGATGTATAGCCAACAGTACGGATTTCTTTGTTTTTCTCTGATTATTTATTTCCAAAGTTAACTTGTTTCTCCTGAAAGTAGGATTTCTGTGAGGAAATTGCGAGAATGCAGGATTTTGCACCATTTACCCGAGAGCTTCTAGGCGGCCCCCAGATCCCCTGCCTTATGACTTCCTTCTTCAGCATTGCGTACACACCAAAATTGCCTAGCTACGCACCACTGTCCCAGGTTAAGAGAGGGTTGAGCGCTCACAAAAATGTCTAACCCCGTCACATTCTATATATGCTGTCCCAAGTCAGGGGCCAGTAGTTCAGTGGTTGTATTGGTTCGTTTCAGTCATAATTGTTTTTCGTAAAGTGTTTTGTTTTATATAAGGCCGTTGGTTTTCTCAATTGAATTGTTTGATATTTTTCATGTCGAGGCCTTTTATAGCCGACTATACGGTATTGGATTTTTTCATTGTTGCCCATAATTGCTTACATTCACTTCATTTAAACTTTGGTTGATAGTTGTCTCGTTGGCAAGCATATAACATCTACTTATTTTCATATTGTTAAAAGTATTTACGATGGTTTAAATATTTCTCTTTTTTAAATTTTATGCACAGCAAAAAGAGACAATTTGTGTATTTTTTTCTTCTTACAATCAGTTATGTTTACTTCGAATTCGGCTTTACAGTAGTCATGTCAAAGCCTTTACAACTTGGCTTTCGGTGTGGATTTTGCTCATTATTGAAGGATGTGCTGTGTTCTATAATTGCATGTATGCACTTCATTTGAACTCTGGTGGATAGCTCTCATAAGCAATCATACCACATCTCCTTTTTTTATATGGTTACATACTAATATCAGATTGTTTTCCCCCTACGTCATTTGGTCTCTGGTGGTGGACAGTTGTCGCATAAGAAATCATACCACATCTCCTTATCTTTATATGGTTACATACTAATATCAGATTGTTTTCCCCCTACGTCAATTGGTCTCTGGTGGTGGAAAGTTGTCGCATTAGCAATCATACCACATCTCCTTATGTTTATATGGTTACATTCTAATATCAGATTGTTTTTCCCTACGTCAATTGGAGTCTGGTGGTAAAAAGTTGTCGCATAAACAATCATACCACATATCCTTATCTTTATATGGTTACATTCTAGCATTAGATTATTTCCCCCTACGTCAATTAAAGTTTGGTGGAAAGTTGTCACATTATCAATCATACCACATCTCCTTATTTTTAAGTGGTTACATTCTAGTATCAGATACTTTTCCGCTACGTCAATTGGTCTCTGGTGGTGGAAAGTTGTCGAAAAGGCAATCATAACACATCTCCTTATCTTTATATGGTTACATTCTAGTATCAGATTTATTTCCCCCTACGTCAATTGGTCTCTGGTGGAAAGTTTTTCATTAGCAATCATACCACATCTCCTTATCTTTATATGGTTACAGTCTAGTATCAGATTGTTTTCCCCCTACGTCATTTGGTCTCTGGTAGTGGAAAGTTGTCGCATAAACAATTATACCACATTTCCTTATCTTTATATGGTTACATTCTAGTATCAGATTGATTTCCCCCTACGTTAATTGGTCTCTGGTGGAAAAAATTTCATAAGCAATCATTCCACATCTCCTTATTTTTAAGTGGTTACCTTCTAGTATCAGATACTTTTCCGCTACGTCAATTGGTCTCTGGTGGTGGAAAGTTGTCGAAAAGGCAATCATAACACATCACCTTATCTTTATATGGTTACATTCTAGTATCAGATTGATTTCCCCCTACGTCAATTGGTCTCTGGTGGAAAGTTTTTCATTAGCAATCATACCACATCTCCTTATTTTTATATGGTTACATTCTAGTATCAGATTGTTTCCCCCTACGTCAATTGGTCTCTGGTGGTGGGCAGTTGTCGCATTAGCAATCATACCACATCTCCTTATCTTTATATTGTTCCCCCCTACGTCAATTGGAGTCTGGTGGAAAGTTGTCGCATTATCAATCATACCACATCTCCTTATTTTAAAGTGGTTACATTCTAGTATCAGATTGTTTTTTCACGACGTCAATTGGTCTCTGGTGGTGGAAAGTTCTGGCATAAGCAATCATACCACATTTCCTTATTTTTGTATGGTTACAATCTAGTATCAGATTGTTTCTCCCCTACGTCAATTGGTCTCTGGTGGTGGAAAGTTGTCGCATTACTAATCATACCACATCTCCTTATCTTTATATGGTTACAGTCTAGTATCAGATTGATTTCCCCTTACGTCGATTGGTCTCTGGTGGTTGAAAGTTGTCGCATAAGCAATCATACCACATCTTCTTTTTTATATGGTTACATTCTAGTTTACATTCAAGTAACAGATTGTTTTCCCCCTAAGTCAATTGGTCTCTGGTGGAAAGTTGTCGCATAAGCAATCATACCACATCTCCTTATTTTTATATGGTTACATTCTAGTATCAGATTCTTTTTCCCCTACGTCAATTGATCCATTGAGGTGGAAAGTTGTCGCATTAGCAATCATACCACATCTCCTTTTTTTTATATGGTAACATTCTAGTATCAGATTGTTTTCTCCTACGTCAATTGGTCTCTGGTGGAAAGTTGTCGCATTAGCAATCATACCACATCTCCTTATTTTTATATGGTTATAATTACATTCTAGTATCAGATTGTTTTCCCCCTACGTCAATTGGTATCTTGTGTTGGAAAGTTGTCGTATTAGCAATCATTCCACATCTCCTTATTTTATATGGTTATATACTAGTATCAGACTGTTTTCCAACTACGTCAATTGGTCTCTGGTGGAAAGTTGTTTCATCCGAAATCATACCACATCTTCTTAATTTCTATATAAAACTCGTGTCTCCCGTAACAATTTATGATATGACGGGATAAGTCATGACCTCAAGTAAAAAACAAATGGTGAAGTAGAAAGGTCTTTATATCAATGCATCATATATTACATGTATATATGGTTTAAAGTGGGGATCTGAACTATTTTGGGGATATTCAACTATGTGTTATATGAGGGTGCAGGGTATGATCTCCAATGCCAAACCCTTATAGTTAAATTGAAAAGGTCTTGTCATAGCAATCAAGCTTAATATATGATTTTTGGTGTTTTATATAAAATAAATTAATTTATTTGTCAATGGTCATGGTCAGAGATAATCTTCTATGGTAAACGACACATAGTCTTGAGATGTCGCTCCCATTGGCAAATATAAAAAAGTCATATGTGGAAGTTATATTCTGGACATGGAAATTAAAAATAAAATAGTCCTGTATTTTGATATCGAGGTCAAAGGTCAAACAAAGTCATATGAAGGTCACGATGATATGCAATTCGCCGGACATGCTTGAACAAATGAAACAGCAGAAAGAAAAAAAAACTTTTGAATAAAAACGAAAGGGCGGAAATAATAAATTTTCTAAAAACTGTAACCCACAACCACTTTATCGTCTTAAATATTAATGTTATATTTGCCACTGGACCTTCGGCCAATCAACAAACTCACTTCAATCTGAAGGATAACGGGGTTACATTAATTTCATTAGTGGTCAACACCATGAACGTTCAAAGATTTTTCGTTGTGTTTCCAAATAGTGTGTCGTTGATATCCAGGAGTAGAAACTCTTTGAATACAACGAGTTTTTGTGGCGAATTTTCATTGAAAAGTTTCAGTATTCGCTAAAATAAGCTTTGAAAATTTGTCACGCATGCTCCTACCATATAAATCAGCTTTGAATAGTCAAAACGACAAGCACACTAATTCGTAACGAGCGGTACTAAAACAAACAAACTTAATTAAGACAACGAACCGTAGTGATTGAAATTCAGAGGTCAGTCTTTAAACATCTGTAAAAGAAATACAACAACGGGTTTATCATTCGTTGTTACCATCTTGAATAGACAGGCGTGTGAATTGCGTGTAAACATCGCGAAACAAGGACTCTTTATAACACAAACTTGATTAATCATATATGTTAAACCCAAAGTTACACACGCGACCACAAATCTTACGAAGTTAAGTGTACCTACACGGACGACACATGAATATATCTTATAAAAGTATAAGTAAATCTAACTGAGCAAAGTGTACTTCTACGATCGACCAACAAATCTAACTGAGCAAAGTGTACTTCTAAGATCGACCAACAAATCTAACTGAGCAAAATGTACTTCTACGATCGACCAACAAATCTAACGGAGCAAAGTGTACTTCTACGATCGACCAACAAATCTAACGGAGCAAAGTGTACTTCTACGATCGACCAACAAATCTAACGGAGCAAAGTGTACTTCTACGATCGACCAACAAATCTAACGGAGCAAAGTGTACTTCTACGATCGACCAACAAATCTAACGGAGCAAAGTGTACTTCTACGATCGACCAACAAATCTAACGGAGCAAAGTGTACTTCTACGATCGACCAACAAATCTAACTGAGCAAAGTGTACTTCTACGATCGACCAACAAATCTAACTGAGCAAAGTGTACTTCTACGAACAAATCTAACGGAGCAAAGTGTACTTCTACGATCGACCAACAAATCTAACGGAGCAAAGTGTACTTCTACGATCGACCAACAAATTTAACGGAGCAAAGTGTTTGTTGTTCGTGTAAGTTTACCTTGCTCCGTTAGATTTGTTTGTCTCTAGTGTAAGTACACTTTGCATATTTGTGTCGTCAGGTTGCTGTCTAATTGACGTATTTCGTTTGTTGGTGTATTTTGGTTATTTTTGTCGCTATAAAGGGCCCCAAAATTACTAGTGTAAAACCATTCAAACGGGAAAACCAACGGTCTAACCTATATAAACAAAACGAGAAACGATAAACACGTATATATTACATAAACAAACGACAACTACTGTACATCAGATTCCTGGTCTACTTGACGTATTTCGTAGGTTGATGAATTTTTGTTATTTGTGTCGTCAAGTTTCTGTCGCATTGACTTATTTCTTATGTCGATGTATGTTGGTTATGTGTGTCGTCGGTTTTCTGTCTAATTGAAGCTTTTCGAATGTTGATGTACTTTGGTTATTTGTGTCGTCATGTTTCTGTCTTGTTGATGTATTTCGTATGTTGGTGTATTTTAGTTATTTATGTTGTGAGGTTGCTGTCTAATTGACATATTAATTTCACATAAACGAACAGAAATTGATTAGACGAAAAAGTACATATTTTCATGTGTTTGTTTTTCTTGCTTGAAAAGTGTGCAACGTAACAAAACTGATCTTCGTGAATGCTAAAGTTGTTTTTGTTAAAAAAAAAAGGGATGATCATCATATATTACTAAATTGAACGTCAAATATACTATCATGATACATGTATCTGACTTGCTTAAAGTGCAAATTACAAAAAGGAAAATTTGGGTTAAAAATGGACAATAAATAAAAGGTCAAATGAGTCTTGGTTGGATAATACATTTAGGTTTTATATTTTCACAGCAAACTGGATGCATATTGTTTAAACATTAAAGTTCTATATTGTCAATACAGTTCTTTCGTGGTTTTACAGACAAAAGAGCATCAGTATGAATAAGAATGCAATGATTGTTGTTGTTATTTCGTCATGTTGATGGAATATTGATACAATGTCCTGGTCTTCTCATCCTATCGGACCAGATTTTTTAATAAGTGGTACCATTGGTTTGTAACTTTACTGGCGATCAACTCCGTCGATCGAATATCATTACTCGATATTGTTTGGTGTCATTGATAAAATCTTTGTGCCAATAATGAAACGAACCGTGGTGTAGTGGTAAGTGCATCGGACTACTAACACAAATGTTCCTGGTTCGATTCCCGTTTGGGATGAAAATTTCAGGAACTCAATTTTCGGCTCTCCCTTGACATCATTTGCGAGTATGGTCTGGAGGAAACGAATATAGTCCATCGGACGGGGACGATAAATGGCTGATCCGTGTTAGGAAAGAGCCATATCTCTTGCACGTTTAAGACACCCTTGTAGATTTCGAAAAAGAGTAGGTTAATGTCGCTACACTGCAGCACTCGCACCCGCAAAATGGAAAGGGATTAATATAAGTTGTAAAACTTGTTTCCTAATCCACTATAAATAAATATGTTTAAACTAATGAAACGTGACTATCTGGTCTTTGATGTTAAAATGTTATCATGTTCTCGTCCCTTTTCACACATAAAAATGTCGTTTTCAGAGGGCAAAAAATATAGCGAGTTCAACATCTCGTGACTGGACTAGACGGATTAAGAAAAAAATAATACCGCTCGACTGTATCAAGGATTTGATATTTTTAAATATGTGCAACTTAACTTTTTTGTCAAGATGTATTTCCCGCCGAGATATTCATTTGGCATCCAACTTAACGTTTAAGTTAGTTTTTCAGACTATTATTCAAAATAACATAACTTCCGTAAGTTTCAGTTTGTGATCAATTCCCAGTCAAATGTAAAAAAAAACCTCAGCATAGATACCAGCAGCCAGATGAGTTAAGCAAGAATAGAGAAAAGTGCATTAAAAACATCAGGAATAGATAAATACATTTTCTATTTCAAATAGGGGACCCTTCATAGGCTTAGTCAGTATATTAATTTTTATATCAAACAATTGCAATAGACAATACATAAGAATAGAAAAAAAACCAACATGAAATATGAATTGAGTAAATAAGATATGGAGTCATGTAAACCATTATGTTTTGTGTTTATTAACCATGAACCAGAAGCAGCATCATATCCATTATAAAAAAAGTTTTTGAGTCAAGTCCTTTCTTGTGGCTGATGCATCTGAACAAATATAATTGGTGTTCATATGCAGGAGTTATCAAGGGCAGATGCCTAAAGGATAAAGACGATTTCTGATTGATCTCGAATACACGATTACCAGATATTATTTAATTCAGATTGCATACTTTAACATTGCCATAAAAGCGCGAGGTTTGGCTAGCTGCAAAACCAAGTCCAACCCACCATTTTATTTACTTGGAATGTCCTGTACCAAGTCAGGAAAATGGCCATTGTTATATATAGTTTGTTTCTTTTTATGTTACATTTTAGTAATGTGTTTCTGTGTCGTAGGTCTCCTCTTTTATTGATGTGATTCCCTCGGTTTTAGTTTGGAGCCCGGATTTTTTTCTGACAATTGATGAATTTCAAACAGCGGTATACTATGTTTGCCTTTATGTAACTCAATATTTGGACAATGTATGAAAAAGTCTTTGGCTTTTTCTTCTGCAAACAACAAGGAACAATATTTGAAAAACTAAAACACTTCACTATATCCATGGTGATGTAAAATTATTTCTGTAATATCATATGTGTTAATATCAACTTACACTCTTTAAAATGGTTTACATGCACACATTGCAACAGCTTTGTCCCTTCATGGTTTATTGTTTGTTTTTATTTTGCTAAAAACAACTGGCAAATATTTCAAGAAATACAGTGAACTAGTCAGACTATCAAACAACTACCAATAATTATTATTTTGATAAAAACAACTGGCAAATATTTCAAGAAATACAGTGAACTAGTCAGACTATCAAACAACTACCAATAATTATTAAAATTTTCGTTTTATTATGAAAATTAATGAAACAAGATGGTGGATATATGTTAAAAATTGTGGGACAGATACATAACAAAACAATATTCCAGCCATAAAGTGGTAACTAAATGATAATTCTGTGAATATGTATATGGCATCAACACCTGATGCCCTTATTGGCAAATATTTCTTATATCTTTCTTATCAAAAACAAAGAGAAAATGTTTTCCGGTTTTGTCTCATGTTTCTCAAGGCACTATACCCTTACTGAAAAAATCAACCTCCTGCAGACATTTGCTGCAAGTCTACTGCGAACTCGCAGCAGACTTGCAGCGAACACAGAGTCCGTATTTGCGGCGTATTTGCTGCCAATATGCTGCAAACAATTTACCATGCAAATGAGTGTTTGCTGCATACCTGCTGCAAACGTTTATATGCAAATGAGTGTTTGCTGCAGACCTGCTGCAAACATATTTATACAAATTAATCTCCCTCCTGCGTGTTTGCTGCAGACCTGCTGCAAATATTAATATGCAAATGAGTGTTTGCTGCAGACCTGCTTCAAACATATTAATGCAAATTAATCTCTTTCCTGCGTACTTGGTGCAGACCTGCTGCAAACATATTTATTCAAATCAATCTTTTTCCTGCGTGTTTGCTGCAAACTTGCAAGAACTACACACGTTATACTATTAACCAATGTCATGCTGTGTACACATCATATTTACTATATCACACAGCAAATTCTGAAAAAAGTTATGTTACATCCATACATATAATAATTCAATTACTTTATCATCGGAAAAATGATCATACAATAAGTTTATACCTTTTAATAAGTTAGATTAATTCCAGGTACGTTCTCGAATGAATTACATGCATGAATCTTAAATTCAAGAAAGGTTTATTTGAAATTTATTTTGTGCATATATTTAACAGCTAGTTAAATTAAAATTGTCAAAAAATTCAAGTAGACTTACAACAAAATATGTCACAAGTTATAATCTATAAGCATATGAGGGAGTACTGAATATTGCATGGCTACTTATTTGAAAATGTATTTTAAACCTCATGCAGATATCTGTGGAGCCGCCGGGAAAGAATTTCACAAGTTAACATTCTATGCTCAATTTGAACTCACAATCAATGTCTTTGAAAACTTATCTGTTAATTTCCCAACTATAATGCCTTTTTGGAAACTAATATATATCACGACACAAACATCACCAACATTTTCAAATTTCAAATCTTTATCTTGCAAGAAGTTACCAATAGGCATGCTCAGTCGTTTTATGTAGTTTTTTGCAATGCTCTTGCAAACATAAAATTGTCAAAGATTTCTGCAATCTAGCTGCGAACCTCTCTTAAATTCTAGTTTTTCCTGCAAAAAGCTGCAATGTTTGTATGAGGTTTGCAGCTAGATGCAAACACCTGCAAACATTATTTTAAGGGTTCCTGCAAGTTTTTTGTTTGCAGCAGACCTGCAGCAAGTTTGCAGCAAATCTGCTGCAAACATTTCAGTTCTGTAATATACAAGTTTTCTTGATTTCCATGCAAGAATAGATACATGTTTATAAAGTTTAACATATATTTGTTATAGTATGTAAATAGCAATTAGATGAGTAGTAAGGTATTACCAATATTACTATTACAGTGTTAGTTGCATTTGAATCCTCTTGAGAAAAAAAACCCAGTAATTATACATTCACATATTGGTCAAATCTTTAACGTTAGTCCAATATTTTCCATTTGGTTCACTTTCTTCATCTTGCTGTCTATAGTTTTATGAATAAATAGTTTCAACCTGAATTTCACAAATTTATGTTTCTATTATATAAGAGCGACTGCATATCTGTTGCTTTGGTAGACTGTGTACTTCTGATGATATATTTCTCTATTATGGTGGAACATTGATTTAGTGCTCAATTTCAACTTCAATTGTCATCCCTAAAATAAAATTACAAGCTCCTTATTGAATGAAAGGACGAGAACAGTTTAACAAAGTGCAATTGGTATGTCATGCCATAGGTGTCCAACAGAATGAATTACGAGAAATTAGAATTGCCACTGGAATTTGAGGGCGTATTTAATAACACATTTTAATATACAACATACAGACCTAATAAATGGCTTTGTAAGGGTTCTTACACAAAGCATCTCCCTTTGACTAAAGACTAAACATGACCATATTTCTATTCCTGAGTCACCCTTGTTATAACTGTTTCAAATTATACTTCAAATACAAGTTTTCAAGAAAAACTCTTTTATCACTGGTAGAATCAGTAGGCGCAGCTAGAATGACTACTCTTATCAGGTTACGGAATGCATACAACTTATCGAAACATGGTCTAAGCAAAACTAAACTTTGATAAATAGTTAAGTCTGCATACATTTATATTTTAATACAAACAAGTCTCAATTCAGCCTTATTCTTATACAAACAATTCTAGTAATGGTTATTGTCATTATAACGAAATCATGAAAATAGCCCAGATTATATTAATGGACATCAAACATTACAGGAAAAACAAAAAAGGCTCAGAAATAGCAAAAAAAGCAAAAAAAACTGTTAAACGAATATTTACCTAATATTTCATTTTCAATTGATTTCACTTCCTTTGCAGAAATAGTTTTAGCCAAAATGTCATTTAGATGATCTGTATACAGGCTTGTTGGTGTGTTATGACGATCAAACCTTTTTAAAATGTCTCTTGACTTATTACTTAGCTCATTAAAACGTGTTTCGTCAAGTTTAAATATCCTCGAGTGTTGTAGTTCATTTCTCGTAAGTCTAATGCGCTCAATATCATCTCCAATCGCTATGTCTGTTGTCTGAATTGTTTGCCATGATCCTCCCCAAGAATTACTAGGAATGTGTTTATTTAGTTTCCTGTGTTCACGATATAAATATGTTATATCACAATCGGTCCTTGTGCATACATTTGCTTTGTCTTGTTTTAAGAGGTCATATAAAACATCAGCAAAAATATTCAGCGCAATCATTCCCATCTTTGTAAAATTTATTTCCTCTTTGGTGAACTGAAATGAATATATGATTATAACGAAAAGTGATTTAAAACATGAAAAAGGTCAATGTACTTTAACGTTAATCAACCTAATGACAATTCACGTCAAATGCTGAACACATACTACCAACACGTGTTAGGCTGTCTGTGTATTCTTGTCGACTCATAAAAGTGTACATACAATGCTGAACACACACTTATAACCTCACATTTTAAGACTTTAACAGTACAGATGTTTGTGTATGTTTATCGACAAGATGGCAGTTTAATTCCTATGTTAAACACACACTACATACTTCACGTGAATACTAGTATGATGAAACTCAGTTTGTGTTATTATGTTAATATCAACTCGATATCATATGTGGTATAATTGTCAATGAGACAACTCTCTACCAGAAAACAAATGTCATAGAAATAAACAACTATAAAACTATAGGTCACTATACAGCCTTCAACAATTAGCAAAACATATACCACAAAGTCAGCTCTAAAAGGCATCGAAATGAAAAATGTAAAACAACTCAACTAAAAATACTAACGGCCTGATTTAGGAAAAGGAATGAACGAAATACAAATATACAGCAACAAGCGACAACCACAAAATTACAGGCTCCTATCATGTTTACCCTCTCCAAATTTACATCCAATGCTGAAAAAATAGTACTCACTTCACATATTAATACGCAGAGTTATTCAGTGAACCTGTTTTTGTTTCTTTCCTAAAAGACTAGCACAAAAATACCGAACTCCAAGGTAAATTAAAAAAGAGGATGTCCATATCGGAAAACTGAACATCTCTCATTTTTTTTTTAAAACTGTATCTGTCATGAAAGTTCATGTTACTTACCACTGACGAACTGTCTGTTCCTGTTGCTTCATCGTTGATATTTGAAAATACTCTTTCACCAGCTTGGACACGGACACGTACCTGCAAAGAAACAAGAATGGCAATATCAACAGTAAAAAGTATAAACTTCAAGAAAATTGTCAATGGGGGTAGCACCTATCATTTTAATTCACACTATTTTGAAAATAGAACATAAACTGGTTTGATAAATCAACACGATCAAGCATGCACTGTCTAAATTCTCTGGATCATTGATAAAAGAGATAAAAAAAAACAGTGAATTCAAAGAGTCACAAAGCGTGGTATGTGCCTTCTTAATGGTACATTTCTTTTCAATAATTAAATCCTGTAAACATTGTTTTGTAGGTTTTTAACGTAGAACAATAAAGTTCTGCATCTTAATTATATGACTTGTAAGGAACTTTTACAATAATCTATGATCGCAAGTTTTGATTTGGTGGTTCTAGAAAATTGAACCATTGAATCAGTATTGGCACCTGGAATGAAATTGAGAATGGAAGTTCAAAGAGACAACAACCCTACCAAAGAGCAGACAACAGCCCAAGGCTACCAATGATGCAGCCAGAAACTCCCGCACTCAAGAGTCGTGCTTCAGCTGGAAGCATAAAGAGCATTTCCGGACAACGTAAGCAACACTTAGATTATAAGGAACATATCTGCATAGTTTGCTTCATTTAATTTTTTTTTACATTCCAGTTTATAAATATTTTATACGCTTTCATTGTAAACGTTTACGTTCACTGGAAGTCATTTCACGGACATTTTATGTTGACCAACAAGCCATGAAAAAATAAAGTCATAATCATATCAAGTTTATTCACATGTGATATAAATACTGCAATATAATGCATGTAATGGGAAAACAAAGTTCCAGTTATCGGCCAAATAATCAAATAAAACTTTTCCAAAACAATCAATTTGAGACCTTTAATGTAACACTTTTAAAGATGTACTCATGTTCTATGTATATTCTTTTTATTAATAATCAATGACATTTTCAATCCAAGTACTGAAGTACTGAACATCGGGTGATAGCAAGTTATTGTGGATTGTCACAAGAACTTGTTTCAGAAAAAAAACATATCTCTTTACTTGAAAGTGATATTTAAGTTCGCTCATCCGATGTTAAACTTACTTGGCCGTATAACTGAAACTTTACTTTGTTCTTCTATTATATGGCAGTATTTACCAGATAAGAGGATCTATCTATACTTAATATAAAAAAATCTTGCAACAATTTCTTTAGGTTGCATTTATATGCCATTGTCTGTTGAAGCGTACCTTACATTATATCATCATTGATGAATATGAGTAATTACTAATTAATAAATCGATCACACCGAGCTGTCTCTGTTAATTCTATCAACCGACCGTTGATGGTCTGTTAATTAAATATGCATGTTTGTGGGGACAAAAATTCAACTTAATACATGAAGCATATGTCCAAGCTATCATTTGCACGTCTGTGTCGACATGAATTATCATTGATATGGGAATATTTATGAATTAACTGTTCACAAAAACTTCGAATTTTTGAAATGCTTAGGCATTTCTACCTCAGGAATAGATAACCTAAGCTGTATTTGGCCAAATGCTGACGAAATTTGGTCCTCAATGCTCTTTATTATCTGACTTTTTTAACCTTTTAGATTGGAGCTTCACTCATGAAACTGTTGTAGTCGAACGCGTGTCTGGCGTAATTGCAAAATTAAATCCTGGTATTTATGATGAGTTTGTTTGGTATATGTTGGGACCTATTGCCTATGTCGCTCCCCTTGGTCTATGTGCATATCAATCAACGACACCGATGAATTCATGTCAAAATTGTGTTTTGGTGATGGTGATGTGTTTGTAGATTTTACTTTACCGATTTTTTTGTAAAAAAATACTTTGATTTAACCAAATTTATGAAATTTGTTAAAAATTCTTATGGGTTCATTTTGGGCATGTGGACATATTTGTAAATCTTACTTTGCTACACATCATTGCTGTTTACAGTTTATCTCTATTTATAATATTATTGAAGATAATAACCAAAAACAGGAAAACTTCCTAAGGAATTACTTATTCAGGGGCAGCAACCCAAGAACTGAAAGTCTGATTCATCTGAAAGTTTCACGGCACATAAATCTAGACCGGATTTACATTTTAACCCTCATGTAAGATTTGCTGTAAATACTTTGGTTACAGAGATATAGGCTGATAACAACCTTTTACCTCCATGTTCTATTTTTAGCCATGGTGGCCATCTTGGTTGGTTGGCGGGGTCATCCGACATCGGACACATTTTTTTACCAGGATACCCTAATGCTGATTGTGGCGAAGTTTGATTATCTTTGACCCAGAGTTTTAAAAGGAGAAGATTTTTGTAAAAGTTAACAACGACGGACGATGGACGCCAAGTGATGAGAAAAACTAGGCGAGCTTAAAAGAATATAAACACACCTGGCTATAGGTGACAACACTGTAGACTGAACTTTGGTTTTGTTTTGATTTTGAAATGAACAGTGTGTGTGTGTATGAATAACAGCCTTCTGACTGATCTTCGTTATATTTTTGGTTATGCGATAAACTGAAAAACCTAGATTTTTCAAAATGATAGCTAACAATCAATTTTCACTGGTAAAATGTTTAATCGTAAGAAAGTTTGCTTTATTTAAACTGTGTGGTTATTATGAAACCAGATGACATTTCGTTAACGTTCAAGGACAACGGATATAGAAAAATATAGCCAAAGCTCAAATGGTCAGATGAGATAAGAATTATCACGAGAAACAACTTAATTCAGCTTATACTGAATTAACATGAGTTGTCTGACTGGTTTTCATTTCAACAGTTACCAATATGCCATAGGATGCTTTATCAATCTATAAAGTAATACAATCAATTATACTATATTAACTTATCTTAAATGTGTAATAATTAAAGCAAGTCATATACATAATAATCTATGCTAACTTATAAGCTTCAAAAAGTAGCTTGTTACCTTGGTGGATGTACCTGTAGTTTGGATTTGTCCCAAGCTGTCTACGTTAGGATAATATCTGGGAACATCTTCAGGACTCTTTGACAACTAAAATTATTTGCAAAATAAACATTATCAGTGATCTGGAAGGTTTTTTTCACTATGGGCCCAGGGCCCCTCAAAAATAAATTCAATGGGCCATTTTGAAAAATAATGGGCCATGTTGTCAAATGAGTGGGCCATTTGAATTGACTTCTGTAAAAAAATAAAAAGTATCATGATTTTTTCATGTTTTGGAAAAGAAGTGTTGGTACTTACCTTTAAGATTTTAAATAAGATCATGGATATTGTTCCTGTGATTCTGTAATTTCAATGAATATACAATAACTTTTTCCAAAATGGACAATATTAAAGATAACCTTTATTTACAATGTTTAAACTGTTACTGTTGTCTTGGCTTGTTCATGTTCATGTTTTTTTAACATTAAATTTGGGTCTTCGTCGATACCATACTCATTCCAGACGTTCCGTATTAGAGGACATTTCAGGAACGTCCTCTGCACTTCATGTATTATTATTATTACTTCATCACGATGACAAGAATAACAGTAGAGAGTACTATTAATTGAAAGAACAAAACAATAATTCGCTGAAGTCATGTTTACAAAATGTCAAAACGAGCCAAAGACCAAAAAATGACAAGGACAGTTAAGCGCTTTTTATGGAGACAAAAACTATATTCATAAAAAGGCTTCAGGGGTTTTCAATCGAAATAATAGCAAGCTAAACTAAATTAATAGATTATAGTTAGAGTTAAATCTCGTCTGAAAAGCCATATTTCACAAATGTAAAGTTGTTTATAAAAAATTATATCATGAATGATCATGGTTAATTACGTTTTTTTGGGTTATCAGTTAAACCGCATGGTTCTATTATTACCATAGGAAAACACCCGAGACGTTAAACCGCATGGTTCTATTACCATAGGAAAACACTCGAGACGTCCTAAAAATATATAGGTGCTCCTATGATTGGAGGAACATTATACAGTTGTGTACACACACATGGCGGCACGGAACACGATCGAAAATCTACTTGACGATATCTAAACGTTTCGAAACTATGTGAAAAATATCGTGCGCCACGTGGGCGCTTACATTTGTCACTCTATGCGCCATTCCTGGTGAATTTGCGCTATAGGCGCAAGGCGCACGTCCTTCCCGATCACTGCATTATCGTTATTTGATAATCACCGCTTTCTAAAAAAGATAGCACTGTACTTAAATCTATAAAACATTATTGAAACACATTACAGCTTTCCAAAGCCAAACAAGGAATTCACATTTGCTTCAAGTCTACTTGGATAATTTGCTATGACTACAATAGTTCTGCAGATTGGCAACCAAATATGTGTTTGATGACAAACATGATAAAAGCACTAGGGTTGACATGGTATTGTAAGGTGTTGCGAGCCACTGAGACATTTCAATACATCAGGTATTTCAAAGATAAAACATAATAAAATGTTCTGCAGGGTGCAGCTTGATAGGACCACAGATGTCGAACCCTGAACAGTTGGGGCAAGTATGGACACAACATTCAAGTTTGACACAGCATAAGTTTCTAACACAGAATATGTGTGGTCTAAAATTTAAAAAAATAAAACTGGACATTTACCTATTGTTGTCCAATATCCAAAATTTAAATACATGGTAAGAATCAGCATATCAAAGAATCTCAAAAATTCAGTTTGAATAGAAAAAGTATTATTTTGGACCCTTTTGACCTCTACATGGTAAGACTCCGCATATCAAAGAACCCCAATAATTTAATTTTTGATGAAATCAAACAATGTTTAATTTTTAATGAAATCAAACAATGTTTAATTTTTGCACCCCTTGGATCTCAATGTGAACCAATTTAAAAACAGGGCCCAAAATCCAAAAACATAATACTTGGTTAGATTCAGCATATCAAAGAACTCCGTATATTCAATTTTTTTTACGAAATCCATGATTTTACAAATTTACTGTAACATATATATATATATGTTCATAATTGTATAGTTGATAGTTTCCAATGTCCATCCGTCGTCAACATGTCGGACATTGACTCAAAAATGCTTTATTCAATTTGCATACAACTTTGGTGAATTGTTTATATCTATTGACGTAAGCTTTCATTTGTTTTATAAATTTTAGATTTTACGTTTTCGCATTATGGTACACACATTTTCAATCTTTCAAGAACAGTAACTCATTTTTTTAATCTTTCAAGAATTATAACTCCTGATCGGTAAAAGTGAAAATCGTGATTATCAAACTTAACCTTCATGTTGTCATCAGTAACAACTTATTAAAATTAAGCATTGGTTGAACGGTTCATGAGTAAATTCACAGACACGTCTGAAATCACCATTTTTCTATATTTTTAGAGCCGTAACTCCTGGAAGGTAAAAGTGAAAATCATCATTATCAAACGTGAACTCCATTTTGTCATTAGTAACAACTCACTACGTAAATTTGGTAAATGTTATTGAACACGAAGTGGTTTGCCCTATGTCTGAAGACATAATATATGATTTGTTTAAAAAGGCACGTCAATGTATTGAAAACTTTGAAAACATGAGTACAGAGCTTAAGGTAATGCTACAATGACTTGTAATGACATTCAAATAACACTGTCCTACTCTATTCACAAATTCTACGTCAGGAGGAAAATATTTTTTTAAACATATAAATGTCCATAAAGCCTATTTTTTTCAGGATAAAAGATAATTAAAGGAAAATTTATATTTCATGGAAAAAACTTTTGGTACATAAATAATGAAAGTAAATTTGGTGCAATAGTGATATATTATGCTGATAGAACATTTTAAATTTATATTTTTTAGAAAATTGGTGAAAGTGGTTTGAATTTCCTTCTGGTTCTATTTGCTTTCTCTTTTTTTCTATGAATTTTATTAATTTTAAACCATAATATATAGTAATGTTTATTTTGATTGCAGTTTTACCAATAATTTTGTTTCAGTGGCAAGACGCAATTTTTAAATTAGGTGTATTTAAGTCTCAATTTTTTTTTAAATTTTAATTTATATTATTCTGTTTAATTTATTTAGTTTACAAGATAAATACATGAGATTTTTTATTATTTTCTTTTTTGTTTACATTATGTAATTAAGCTGTTTTATATGTATATAATAGTGTCTCGTAAGAATTTATAGGCTAGGCGTTGATAGTTGTTTTTTTATGTAGTTGTACTTGTGTAAATATGTTACTGTTGTGTAAGATAGATACATGACACTTTCATAAAATAAATTTATTCTTATATCCTAAAAAAATATCCATATTTAAATTTGAAAGCTTTGGTTTAACGGTTCATGCGTAAATATATAGACGAACTGGAAACGCCATTTTTTCAATCTTTTAAGTATCATAACTTCTGAACGGTAAAAGTTAAAATCGTCATATATTCAACTTGACCTCAATTTTGTTGATGGTAATACCAATTTTTAAAGCTTTGGTTGAATGGTTCATAAGTTAATGCATGGAAATCCCTTGCAAGTGAATAATTCATAATTAATGGGTTTTAGCTTATTTTGACAAAATTGAACCATACGTACTGGCTGCTAGAAGCAAATTATTATTTCACTATTTGCATTTCATTAATGATTGAGCAAAAAAAATAATATATTAGATTTTGTTTATATATCTCGTAGCTAGTTGCCCTTTAAGTACTATTTTATCTTTAAAAAAATCACTCTTTATTTGTAAGATATTTTTTTCCTCATCAAATGATTACCTTAGAATAAAGAATAAGTCAGATAAACAGAATATAAGATTGATAAATCACTGAATTTGTAAACATAGAAATTGACATCCAAACACATACATGTAAATCCTATTCCCTCGTAAAATTTTATCTTTTCTTACCAGATTTATAATAAGTGGGAATAGAAGGACACCTAAAGTCAAGACCAGACAGTACAGAAATTGCTAACAAAAGTACATAAGTTTCACATGTGAAACTTATGAGATGCATATCGTGGCTTGTTGGGTGAAACATTTCAACAAAACATTTGTATATTAATTCTGTGTTTGTTGTTTTGTAAATTTCATTGAATAGCCCGGTGTATATATTGTTTACAACAAGAAATCTGTGAGGTTATGCTAACTTAACATACAATAAACGATGATCCATGTCCATTTTTTACTGACAAGTCCCACATCAAATATATCAGTTCATAGCTTTGGATTCATCTAATCATTTTGTAATAGACAGTAAATGGGCAGAATACACTTTACAGCAAGTATTTACATTTAATATACTTGCCACACGTCACCAACCATTTAAAAAGTGCATTTAACACCAATTTTAACTTTGCACCCCCCTAATCCTGGATTCACCCCTGACCAAAAAAAAAATAGGATCTAACATTGTTGGGCTGATGTTATGACGAGTTATGTATACAGAATGTATTATCAGCCTTGCATCATCATCACTGCTGGTGATTTGATTCATGCAATATGTTGTTCAGTGGTTCAGACGTACTTATATTATAACTTAAATTCTGTGATGTATTTTCAGCCTTGTAACACCATCACTGCTGATAAAATCTGTTGTAGAGTAGTCACTGGTTCAGATGTACGTATATATATATATATAGATAAAATTATTATTTAATTTAAATCTTTCACTTACAGACAGCACTTCATGTCCTTCCTTTGACCATTCGCCAATAAATGGATGAAGTGTTGTACATGACCCACAAAGATATTCTGTTATCTCCTCCTCACTAAATTCATTAGATCCTGTCACTAATTCGGGTTCTGTAAGGCCACAATCAAACTTTTTCTCAAACTCTACATTTGGCATTTTGAATCTTGTATGTATTATCTTTTGTAATTCGACTGTCACAAAGTCACCAATGTCTTTGAACAAACCTCTTTTGATAACAGCACCTGTTCCAAATTCCAGAACCTGAACCTGAATTATATTTTGAAATTTCATTAATAGCAATTTTCTCAATTTTGTCTGCTTTAACTCAAATACTACATTGTCTTTAAAAAGAGCAACTTGCAGTTTCTTCTTATTAGGGACAGTCAGTTGTGCAACATCGTACACTCGACTCAGTGAAGCAATTAAATGATTAATTAGATGTGGTGGTAGGAACCCAAATTTGAAACATAACCATGTGGATTTCTGACAGGTATCTTTGGTTACATTCAACATCTTATATGTGTCATATTCGGGTTGTGATTTTACCATGCAAGGAACATAGTAGCAAGGTTTTTCATCAGCACTTTCTCGAGTTGCAGGTATAATGATATCAAACTTCTCCATAATATTAAGGATATCATCTTTATGTTGCTCATGTTTATACAAAACATTTCTTTCATTTTTAAATATATCGTCCAAAACCTCAGTATGTAATATTCCTCTAACATTTAAATCCTCCAGTTTTTCCTTCATTTTATGTCTGCTTACATCAAATTGAAACTTCTCTGCTGTAACTATGCATTTAAAAGCGTCAGACAACCACTGTGTATCTAAAATGATAAAATCACGAAGATCCTCAAAATAAACTATAGCTCTTAATTCATGTTGAAATTTCAAAAACAACTTAAGTTCCTCATCATTCATTGGCATTGGTGTTTCAAGAGAGATTTTCATCAGTTCATTAAAAGTTATAATTGGAATTTGTAACTCTATCATCTTCTCTTGAAGACTTTTTTCCAGTTGTGTAAATTTCAATGGGTAGGCTTTATTCCATGATTTCATTCCTCTGGCTAAGTTTAATATGTCCTGTTTTATTTTCTGGAATACACTATCATCATCTTTTGTATTTGAAATGAAGTATTCAGATCGTATATGTCCACAGGCATCATCTGAAACACCTTTCACAAAGCTTTCAATCTGCTTCTTGCATTCAATCTCTATCTGTAATAAAAGTATTTTAATTACTAAGTATGTGATAAAGGAAACCTAACAAAAACATGTCAATGCTACAAATTATACTATAAGGTTAACTGACATAAAAATATTAGAAAGGGAAGGATATCTACATGTATATTAAATGTCCTTCATGTATCTCTCGTCCCTCTTTTATGGCCATTTTGAAAATTTCAAAAATCGACCTTTTTTTTTCTTTCTGACTCATCATATTGGGTGGGCATTCTAGAAGTTTCAAGTCTGTCTGTTATGTACATATATTATTGTAAATCGTCATAATTTATATATCAAATTATGGATGACCTGAAATACTTGGGGACCTTCATAAATACTTTAGGATATCCTGGAGTCGAATTCTGTTGATCCTCTAATACCCAATGAATATGAATTCAAGGGCCTCCTGAAATAAAGCAATTTCTATCCTATCATCAATTATTTGTGTAGGTCCATACTAGAATTATTCAGGTTATCCTCAAGTAGAAACATTTCAGGATGAAAGGCAATCAGCAAGCAAATTTTCGAGGTCCTGAACTTTTTTCTGGAGGTGCTGAATGATACTATGCATGGATACCCAGATGGATGCTCTGAATTTAAATATGGAGCTCCTTAACTATTTCAGGACATACTGAACTACCGTATGAATGGTTATCCAAATTCAATTACAAAGGTTCTGAAATATTTAAGTGTCTCCACAAATACATGCATTTTTAACTTAATACACTTCTTACTAAATTGAATTACTTCTCCTAGTTTTATATAAAGTCTAGATTCATTTAAGTGTATAACTAGAATTTTATTGCATGCGACATAAAGGGAATTACATAGAGCACATATTTGGTAGTCAACAATAATACACATTGGTCAAAGACATCGATTTAATCAACAATCTTATCAGTCATATCACTACGACACCAAATGTCTACAATAATTTGACATCGAAACAATGTATGTTATATCATTTTAGTGATTATTTCTCTCTTAATATGTATAGAGGACTACATAAAAGTCTGGTATTATTTGTTTAACAACAGGGTCGATGACACTGTTGGTAGATGTTTCGTATTTTGCTGCTCATTTCATTATTTTGGTCAATTTTACCAACACTCGTTATTAATATTATTTACTAAAATTATACATATTTAAGATCGTTTTTTTGTGGTTATTAAAATCGAAGACTAGATGTCTCGTTTCGATCAGTGGTAAACATGGTAAAGTAGGAACGTTTGGTCTTGAACTTGTCTTATCTAACAACCCTTAAAATTTGGTGTGAATATGCAAATGAAAATCAGTATGCTGTTAGGGTTTGTATGCTTTGAAAAATATTGTTCTATGTTGTAAGGGTTTGTGTGCTTTAAACACATGTTGTACTGTACTACTCTTTGTCAAAGCAAAACATCAGACCAGTGAACTTTGTCACAAAACTAACAAGACATATATTGATCTAATTAAACACTACTTTGTTTATTCAGGTAAATAAATCAATAAAGGTTGACTTTCTCTATGAACAAATTTAAAGGTCCTAGCAAAAAACGAACATAGAGAACAAGCATGACAAAAGTTATTGTATAAATTAAATTGGACAATATAACTAACACAGGTTTAAATTCCTTCAAACAAGAGGAGATGAGACTGTTGGAAAGTATCATTTGTTTTTCTTATAATTTAAATCAACTTTCAACAAATTTGCCTCTTTCGGAAATATTAATTTCTTGACTTTTGCCATCATAGTAACCCAAATCGTATTCATTCATGTAAAGCTAATCCTGTTTGTACAGTAATACAATTAAATGATTTTTCTGCTTTTACTTGATATGAATAATTTAATATTGTATGCATGTTAGCCGGTGATCTCATATACCGTTTCTCCCTTTGAATTTCTGACTTTGTCTTTATGTGAACCAACAAGAATTACTGGTGGATCACACATATTTGTCTCCTCTTTTTCCATACTCTCATTTATTGTAGGAGTAACACTTTCAGGTTTAGTTTGTTGATCATCAAGTCTACAGTAGCAATGTATTGAATTCATCCACAACTGAAACAGTTCTACAAAAAATAATTGTAGCATGTATCAATTTCTAGAGGTGTTCATTTTAGTTAATACCACCTGTTGCTTACATTATTACATTATCACATGATACTAGAGGAATTAAATATGCATCGAATATTTTTGTGTCAAATAGATGAATAGGGAAATACCTAATATAGAATAGTATTTTCATATGAAGCCTGATACCAACTACAGAAAGCCCTGACTTGTAGTTCCCGCAAGAAAATCCCATTATACGTAAACATTATGCGTAATAATAAATAGACATGATAGATGTACAAGATAATAATCAAAAAGATGCATTATAACATACTAATGCAAACTATATAAATGTATAAGTATTATCATGATTATGTACAGGCTGAATCTTGAACCGGTATAAGTTAAAACTGCATAGCTATAGTATATTTATTGATGTCAACTCTGTTTTTAGGAAGGATTTATAAAGTATAATGTTATAAAATAACAAATCAAATACAGTTGGACAAATAAATACCCCTATTACATAATATCCATACAGAAGTTGAACGGAAGCTACCATTAGGAAACAAACAATAAAAGGCTTACAGACAAATGCACAGAAGGAAATATATTTGAAGTAATATATACATGATATACATGAACCCCAGTTTCTGTTCAAAGAGATATAACTAAAGTTTATGTAATCAAGTCAGTCTTGTTATCCAAGTTATGAGAAAACGGGTGAGGGGTACAAGAAATGATTATACCCACAGTGTAGATACTATTCTGTATGCTATCTGGAAGTCGCGATATTCGAAGCGAGGATTTCAAACTGACTAACAGAACGGTTTTGTTTTGGTGCTTTTTCTCATCATTTGTTTACTCCTATATCGATAAAGTGCTTTGCGCATCTTAAATGTATATATAGCATCATAAATATGAGTAACTGAAACAAAAACATGCAGTAGAATATAAAATATACGTGTGCATCACACCAACTTCATAGAAAAAAAGTGAAATCGATGCACAATTTTGCTCTTGTAGTACAAAACAAATAATCTTTTATTGCAAATATTTGCATCAATTTACAGTTAAATATATACTGTTTCAATATTCTTACCGTATTTAAGAAGAACCCAAGTCAAAGTGAACTGCAGTTCTTTAGCAGTTAATTAGCATTCACAGTTCCCACTTGACAGCAGTTATTTGGCAGTTTATTAGCATTCACAGTTACTAAATATAAGGCAATGATTAATTTGCATAAAGGCATTCCAATAGCATTCCATAGCTGTTTCTTAGCAGTTTAGTTAGCCTTCACAGTTCTTTGGCAGTTATTTTTAACGAAAAATTTAAATGAGATCTAAATATTCATGAGAACTGCTATAATAACAGCTATCAAATAATGAATATTCATGAGAACTGCTATAATAACAGCTGTCAATAATGAATATTCATGCCAACTGCTAAGTTTTACATCCTAATATGGTTTTATAAACTGCTAATAACTGCTGTGGAATGCTATCAGATCTGCCAAAAGTTGCAATACAAGGCGACGCATGAATACTGGTAATCAATAAATACAGTGTACAAGATATGAAAGCCAAAATTATCACAATTCTAATATTTTACTGTAAGTCTTATGTGAAATTTCAAAAAGTTGTACTTAAACTTATATTTGTAATTAGAGCAGTAACTATACAATCTAATAACAGACTTAATTTTAAGGGAATGTAAAAAAAAAAAAGAGTAGCACTTACTTTAGCTGGTCTTAGACCCTTTATTAATTATATAAGTGGCCGTAATGATATAGGAACAATTAAAAATGCACTTTAATTATCAAAACTTTTTAAAAAGCAACTTATTTAAGAGCTATTACTGCTAAGAGGCTTATCACTACCTTGACTAAGTGATTTTCAAATAAGAAGTTATTTCATTGTTATCATTATTTTATTACCAAACATGCCAAATGTACTGTTTTTATTCTATTAAGGTGGTACCTAACACTACAGGGAGATAACTCTGTAAAATCAGCTTAACGTTTTAATTACATTGTGTTGTAAAGGGAATATTAAACTTCTCAATGATCAAAATTGGTGTTTACCAAACTGCTATATAACCAGTGTAATTTTTCTGACAAAATTTTTGAAATTTTTATATTTTTGTTAAAGGGTCAAAGTTAATACTTTGTCAAAATTTTATTAAAATTAAATGAGCCAATTTTATGTTTCTTTTTCTGAAACAAACTAAAGTAAAATTATATATTATAAATTAATTTCATTAAATGGATTGTTTAGACTTTTTTAACCAATCAGCTATTTGCAGTCTAGGTTTACCTATGAATTCCCTCCCCCTTTTTTCAACTCTTGAATATGATTAGATTTGTTTTTTAACAAAATAATAGATTAAAATAATCATATCTATTTTTTTCAAATATCATCTTGAACTGTAAATATAATTTATATATGCAAGTATTCTAATACAATCCTGTCAACATCAGATATTCTATTTAAGTAAACAACAACCCCCCTTTTTGTGGGCTTTCTGTATGATTTCTGTTTCCCCCAACAAAGTTATGTCAGAATATACACAAGCATTAACTGTAACTTTCAACTTACTGTACTGCAGGTGTGTAAAAGTATTCAATTCATCCAAAATTAAGCTTATAAATGACAAAAATACAGTTTTTCACTAGCAAGTATTTCCACACAACATGGGGCCAAAATGCACATTTGAAAATGATCAAATTATCTTTAAATAAATGTTTAACTTCAAGCTGAAAACATAGCCAGATCCAAGCATTTTTATAACAAAGATTAATAGGTCAACTGCTATCGAACTGCTGTCATAACTGTTGTCCCGACTGCTAAGAGGAATGCTAAGAGGAATGCTAAGACGAATGCTAAGTCGAATGCTAAGACGAATGCTAATCCGAATGCTAAGAAATGGTGAAATGTGGCAGTTTTTCAAACTGCTGTTAGATTGAATGCTTAGAACAGCTAAAGGACTGCTAAAAATATGAAGAACTGGCAAATAACAGCTAAAAAACAGCTAATAATAGCAGTTCAGTTTGACTTGGGAATGTTTGTATTTCAAATAAAAAGATGCTTTTCTTGAGGATCCAAAAATAAATTACTGTACGATCAGTCTAAAAGTGACTGTATTTCTAGAAGCGATTTCAGATTTTTTGTCTGTATGACCAGTCGTTATTTTGAAGAAAAAAATGAACGGCAATTTGAAGGTATATACGTGTCTATGTGATATTATGATTGTGTCCATGGAACTATAACATGTACTTTCTTTCATCAGACAATACATATATATTTCTGATGATTTTTGTAGACGGCAAATTAATTATATATTTGTTCCGTCAGTCTTATCTAAAATCAAATGCCTAAACTTGAAGCAATACATGATTCGCTTGTGGACTTTGTATTAGTGTGTATTTGCAGTTATCTGTTTAACTATTACATTTTTAAGACTATTTACACCGTCTGCCGTTGACCAATTGGTGATAACATACATCAAGCTTGTCTCTTTTAAAATGACAAAAAATAGATAGAGAAAGCTTTGTTTAAAAAATTTAGGTATTAAGAAAAAAATTAACGAGATTATACCCCGCCACTTCTATAGTCCATTTTTTGGAAAAAAAATAAACCACCAAAAAAACTAAATTATAAGTGCACAGGGGCATCATTTAATAACGAATACGAGGAAGTTTTATTGATTTTTTCGAAAATTCAGCAGTTTACTATTTCCATAAGGACTTTTCCACTAAATTATTGGGTGGTACCCATTTACTATACGCAACTTTCATAAGAGGTGCACAATTGAATTAAATGATAAGGAATCTGAAAAAGATTCATTAAGTTATGACAAGTGTCTGAAGGAAGTTGTGGATATAAAATAGGTACGCCCAATCAATATAAGGTTATGACAAAGTCCGTATTTTAGATATAGAAACAACAAAAATATGTTTACCAAAAATTCGAAATATAAGGTCCATAATCATGATAATACATTAATGGATTAAAAATGGAGCAATTTTTGAAAAGTTTAACAATTGGTTTTGGAGGTCACGGTTGGAAATACCTGATGAGTGCCCCCATATAATGCAATGTTCAAGTCCGTATCTTATATAAAGAAACCCCATAAAAGATTTTTAATAAAATTCGAAATACATTCCCTTTTTTATATAAATAAGGCCGTTAATTTTTCTCGTTTGAATTGTTTTACATTGTCATTTCAGAACCTTTTATAGCTGACTTTGTGGTATTGGCTTTGCTCATTGTTGAAGGCCGTACGATGACCCATATTTGTTAATGTCTGTGTCATTTTGGTCTCTTGTGGACGGTTGTCTCATTCGCAATCATACAGCATCTTCTTTTTTATATTATCATTTATGATACGGAATCAGAGAAAAAATAATTAACAGTTATACCAGTGACAGATTCAAGTAAATTGGGATCCGGCGGTTTGAAACTCTTTTTCAACTTTCAATGCATTTGTATGGGAACATATATTTGGAATCCACTTTTCTCCTGGATTGGACCCCCTCTCCATTTAGAAATGTCTGGACATCCCAATGCATATCAAGTAGTTTATGAGGAGATGCGCTTACAAAACTGGCCAAACATGTTGTACCGGTTCAACGGACAAACGGAAAGACGGACTTCATTATCACTATAAACCACCGCTTTACAAAGTGGTGTACAATTGAGTGTGAAAGAGACAGATCTACATCCAAAACAAAGTGACGAAACTGTGATCAATTACAGGCTACAGTACGGCCTCGAATGTTTGTAAATACATAGATATAGGAAGGTGTGGTGTGAGGGCCAATGAGACAACTCTCCATCCAAATAACAATTTAAAAATAAGTAAACCATTATAGGTCAATGTACGGCCTTCAACACGGAGTCTTGGCCCACACCGAACAACAAGCCATGAAGGGCCCCAAAATTACTAGTGTAAAATCATTCAAACGGGAAAACCAACGGTCTAATCTGTATAAAAACTAGAGGCTCTAAAGAGCCTGAGTCGCTCACCTTGGTCTTTGTGAATATTAAACAAAGGACGCAGATGGATTCATGACAAAATTGTGTTTTGGTGATGGTAATGTGTTTGTACATCTTACTTTACTGAACATTCTTGCTGCTTACAATTATCTCTATCTATAATTAACTTGTCCCAGTAGTTTCAGAGGAAAAATTAAAAGATTACTAAGATTTACGAAAAATGGTTAAAAATTGACTATAAAGTGCAATAACTCCTAAAGGGGTCAACTGACCATTTCGGTCATGTTGACTTATTTGTAGATCTTACTTTGCCGACATTTATTGCTTTTTACAGTTTATCTCTATCTATAATAATATTCAAGATAATAACCCAAAACAGCAAAATTTCCTTAAAATTACCAATTCAGGGGCAGCAACCAACCCAACAACAGGTTGTCTAATTCATCTGAAAATTTCAGGGTAGATAGATCTTGACCTGATAAACAATTTTACTTCATGTCAGACTTAATTTAAATGCTTTGGTTTTTGAGTTAAAAAGCCAAAAACTAAATTTTACCTCTATGTTCTATTTTCAGCCGTGGCAGCCATCTTGGTTGGTTGACCGGGTCATCGGACAAATTTTTGAAATAAGACACCAAAATGATGACGGTGGCCAAGTTTTGTTAAATTTGGCACAGAAGTTTCAGAGGAGAAGATTTTTGTAAAAGATGACTAAGATTTACGAAAATTGGTTAAATATTGTCTACAAAGGACAATAACTCCTAAAGGGGTCAACTGACCATTTCGGTTATGTTGACTTATTTGTTAATCTTACTTTGCTGAACATTATTGCTGTTTACAGTTTATCTCTATCTATAAAAATATTCAAGATAATAACCCAAAACAGCAAAATTTCCTTAAAATTACCAATTCAGGGGCAGCAACCTAACAACAGGTTGTCCGCTTCATCTGAAAATTTCAGGGCAGATAGAACTTGACCAGATAAACAATTTTACCAATGTCAGATTTGCTCTAAATGCTTTAGTTTTTGAGTCATTAGTCAAAAACTGCATTTTACCCCTATGTTCTATTTTTAGCCGTGGCAGCCATCTTGGTTGGTTGACCGGGTCATCGGACAATTTTTTTAAATTAGATACCCCAAAGATGATTGTGGCCAAGTTTGGTTAAATTTGGCCATGTAGTTTCAGAGAAGAAGATTTTTGTAAGAGATTACTAAGATTTACGAAAAATGGTTAAAAATTGACTATAAAGGGCAATAACTACTAAAGGGGTCAACTGACCATTTCAGTCATGTTGACTTATTTGTTAATCTTACTTTGCTGAACATTATTGCTGATTACAGTTTATCTCTTTCTATAATAATATTCAAGATAATAACAAAAAACAGAAAAAAATGCTTAAAATTACCAATTCAGAGGAATCAACCCATCAACGAGTTGTCTGATTCATCTGAAAATTTTAAAGCAGATAGATCTCGACCTGATGAACAATTTTATCCCATGTCAGATTTGCTCTTAATGCTTTGGTTTTTGAGTTATAAGCCAAAAACTGCATTCTACCCCTATGTTCTATTTTTAGCCATGGCGGCCATCTTGGTTGGTTGACCGGGTCATCGGACACATTTTTTATACTAGATACCCCAATTATGATTATGGCTAAGTTTGATTAAATTTGGCCCAGAAGTTTCAGAGGAGAATATTTTTGTAAAAGTTAACGACGACGTACGACGGACGACGACGGACGCAAAGTGATGGGAAAGCTCACTTGGCCCTTTGGGTCAGGTGAGCTAAAAAACGAGAAACAAGTATATATTACATAAACCAGCGACAACTACTGTACATCAGATTCCTGACTTAGGACAGGTGCAAACATTTGCAGCGGGATTAAACGTTTTAATGGATCCAAACCTTCTCCCTTGTTTTTCTGAAACAATAGCACAACATCACAACATAGAAAAACACACGATAAAATATCAATTGGCAGACTTAACTCAATCAAAATATGTAAATTAATACACATATATTTTTATATACATGTAACAATTAAATCTGTGTGTTTGTACAATTTTAAGTATAACTGAGGACATTTATAAAACTTATATATACAAACAAAACTTTCTCTTATTTCAGTAACATTCAAACATCCTTATACTTAATGTAGTAAGTCGAGTACACCCTACCAAGCTAAAACATGTTTGATAAGTTTTCAGGATGTTAATCTATCAAAATATATTTGTGTTATTTAGAAAAATGCCATCTTATAATGTATCGTAACTAAATCACCACTAGAAGTCAGTGAAATAAAGACTGATCATACAGTTTCAAAATATACAAGCGAGACTGATCGAACAGTGAGAAATTCAAACAAGTGTAATTTTCTTATTTCTGGCTTCAAAGATCTGGCTGAAACTTTTACCACCACTTAAAATATACTTTATTTAATCTGGTTTTTAAGTTAATTTGTACAGTAAGGGTGCAAAAAGATTGTTTTTAGGTTCACCGACTGATTTTTCTTAGTGATGCACTTGAAAATCTCTTGATTAAGGCAAAGATACGAATAATGAATGTGCTAAATTTAATCATAAACCATTTGTGAATATCGATGTCAGCTGAATTAATCATTAAGCAATGTACAGATAAACATCTTACCGTTTAATATAGTATATCCAACAAATTTAAAATGTGATCCAAAAAGTTCTCGCTTTGAAAATCGCGACTTCCGGAAAGCGTACAGAATAGTATCTACACAGTGATACCAGAATCATGTTCATCCCATATATTTTTTTTCCTTTTCAAATTCATGTTTTTTTCAATTAATTATAACAAACACATTTGAATAATGCATTTGGTACTTGAAACTGAGAAAAGTCCTAAATTTTCAAAATTGACAACATGGTAATTTCACACAAAAGAAATATTATAATATGATACAACTTTCTGATTTTAACACCTACCTATAGTTTTTTTTAAAGTTAATTTATTCCGATTCGTCCACCTCATCTTTATTGAAAGTATAAAAACAAAATTCAGTTTTAAAATGAGACTTTTTTTTTCACGATTATAGCCTAAAAAAAGGAAAATATGATGAAAAATGGGAAAATCCTGAAAATATGGTATTTTCAATGGGGCATTGTAAAAAACATATGAAGCTCAATATGATGTTTTTCTACACTAACTATTTTTTGTAGTCATACAGACCTAAAAATCAGTATAAGAAAAAAAATTGAATTCATGAAATGTTTGGCTCATTAGAGGTGGACATCCTGAATTTGAAAATAATTTCAGCACAGCGTTTTCCTGTTATCGGACGAACACTGTGTGGCAGCGCCCGATATTTTCGTAAAAATTCTGGTGAAAAAAATGTATCGTTCGAACATGATGTATCAAAACTTACCTTGTGCATTTTTGTCATCAGCCTCATTCAGTTTTGTTACAACAAGATAAATTGCATCTTGGGACAAAAATGTTTGATGTGTGTGGTAAAATTCTTCATCACCAGCAAAATCCCATAATAAAAAGTTGACATACTCCTCTTTGTCATGTAAATCAACTTTATATTTGTCCATCATGGCTTTGATATCCTTATGTGCTTTTGATAAAAGTAGGTTTTGCTGCTGTGGATGGTCAGTATTGGTTATAAAAGATTTTATGGTTACCGGAGGTTCAAGTTGAGTGACTACTGGGGATTTCATTTTGTCACGCTGATGAGAAAAAATTGTTGAATCATTTGATTCATCAACACGTCTATACAAAATGGTTATGAGGGTATTGTCTTTAACCGTGTGATGAGCTCTGTCTGAATGTTTAATTTGAGTGTCTTCTGAGGGTTTTTCTGTAAAGAAACTGGCTACTAGGCGTTTGATTTGAGAGTCTTCTTGAGTTTCTTCTTTACATTCATTGTCTACTTTTGTAGGCTGAGAAGTTGATAAAGGTACCTTTGAATTATCAAAACCTGTCGGTGAAGTGGTGTTTTTGGAGGTATTGTGGGCTGCTTTTTCAATGCTGGCTAAGCTATGCTTATTGGCTAGTTTTTCTTTGTATGGTTTTAATAATCTTGCATTAAGTTCAGTTTCTTTATAGTTACCTATAATAAAAACAAGTTTAACTGCTATATGTTTCCTTTAAAACGTGTATAAAACCTTTAAATAGACTTATTAAGAAGGGATATATAGTTAAAATACTGTTGTCAGGTCATTAAAGATTGCATATTTTTGCATTAATATTGATTCACTTATAAGGTCTTTGCATCGGAACTAAACACATTTATTTAAAAAAATGTTGGCATGACACGGGTTATGTTCTTCTCATATATGTTCTGATGGTATGATACTAAACCCCTAACGGGAAGGATTGTGCTTGATGTTCATATGATGAAATCACAATCTTTCAGTCAGTTTGATTGAAGTCTGGAGCTGGCATGTTAGTTAACTGCTAGTAGTCTGTTGTTATTTATGTATTATTGTCATTCTGTTTATTTTCTTTGGTTACATCTTCTGACATCAGACTTGGACTTCTCTTGAACTGAATTTTAATGTGCGTATTGTTATGCGTTTACTTTTCTTCATTAGCTAGAGGTATTGGGGGAGGGTTGAGATCTCATAAACATGTTTAACCCCGCCACATTTTTATTTGGATTTTAGGATGGCCTTTATTGTCACTGAACTAGTATAATTATATTTATTTAGGGGCCAGCTGAAGGATGCCTTCGGGTGCGGGAATTTCTCGCTACATTGAAGACCTTTTGTTGACCTTCTGCTGTTGTTTTTTCTATGGTCGGGTTGTTGTCTCTTTGACACATTCCCCATTTCTATTCTCAATTTTAAAACAGATATGAGATGAATTATTCGTAAACAAAATATAAAAGAAATATGTGTCTGGTGACACCAATAGGCCCGAGAACACAGTTATTTTGTAGTGCATTTTAGACAATGAATTCAAATAAAAAAAAACGCACCTTCTCTACCTCAATTGTTTTTTATAGTGTAGTGTACCACTATTGGAACAAATAATATCAAAATTACAGAAACTTCTACCAGCTATCTCAAAATATTGACAATTCTGTGTTAAGGGAGTCTAACATTCAGTTTGACAGCTTCAGGCGTACTTATTTTTGACTTATTTTAACTGGACAAAATCACTACTACATGAAGATTCAGCACCCAAATTTTGTTAACATATAATTTCATCCACCTACTTATTATTGCATGCATTAAATATTAAGAAACAAATTGGGACATTTTATAACAAGAAAAATGCTTATTTGGGTCCCTTTTTGGCCCCTAATTCCTAAAATGTTGGGACCAAAACCCCCAAAATCAATACCAACCTTCCTTTTGTGGTCATAAACCTTGTGATAAAATTTTATAGATTTATATTCACTTTTACTAAAGTTAGAGTGCGAAAACTAAAAGTATTCGGACGACGACGACGACGACGACGCCAAAGTGATAGCATTATACGACGAAAATTTTTTCAAAATTTGCGGTCGTATAAAAAGAAATTATACACTGTTCACACTTTATTTATGGACAACGAAAACTAACTGCGTCCTTGGACCTAATAGGGCAGAAAGATTTGAACAATCTTAATAAAACTTTACATGACATATGCTTAGGGAATTATGAGATAGTTGGCCAAGTTATTTAGATATATATTATAGAAACTAGGGTCATTTTAGTATCGACATGTGGATGTTGTTTTTTTTATGTTTCGATAAAATATTTTCATCTGTCAAAGTGTTGGCCTAAACAATAAAAATATTGAAAAAATAAGCTTTTTAAAGGCTTTTGAGCATTATATAAAAGTATTAGAAGCATCTGAACACTTATTTTATTCATCAGATTTATTACAATTTTTCCAAAATTAAATTTATATGAGCCTATGCCTGTAAATAGAGCTATTCGAATTAATGGAAGTCTTACATAAACCTGCATTTTTTTCAACCAATTTGAAGATTTTAAGGTTTTTTAACCATCAATTATTCTTTCATCTATATTTAATGTACTTTAAATGTAGATATGAGATGAGAACATGTTAATGTAATGTGAAAAATTATCCTTCCTTGTACTAGATGAACCTGCTGATCTGGATTGTTAATGACAAGCTCAACCTAGCGACCAATTCCAATTTATTAATGTGAATACATATAAGATACAAAGAGTGTATTAATAATAGACATATACAGAATTACAGCACACATCTTACATCTAACACAGGTTTTATTCAGATGTTTACTTTTTTGCTTTTTCGAATTACTGGCACTTTTGCTTTGATAGATACATTTTACTATATTTTGTTTTACTCATTGATATCAATATGCCGGCATTTAGTAAGCAAGCTAGTCAAGCTGGCTACATTAATCTATAATTGTTTACTGTTTATACATTGTGACTTGGATGGAGAATTTGATCACTGGCACTCCTACCACCTCTTTTTATTTATAGTCATTGCATAAGCTACAGACGTTATTGATGTGTCCAACTTTCACTTCACATGCTGGACATATCTTGTCATTTTAACTTTAAAAAACAAATTATACATGTTAGTTCACAAGAAGCACAGGAAGACATGTCATCCTACATGGACACATTGTTCTTACTCAGAGATGATGAGTCTTTGCTCTTACTTCTTAATGCTTTATGCTTATCAGAGAAGCAGCAAAAACAAAATTTAAAGTTTTTGATTTGATGAGGCCAGTGTTCGAACCTATAACCTTTCGCACTTGAGGTGAACAAGCTCCATGAGACCACAAAATCGGCCAAAATTTGAAACTGAGCTGCACAAAGTTAAAAAGGAGTAATCTAATTTTATTTAGCAATAATGGAAAGGGGTAGTGCTATACATTTTAAGCATTTTCAAATAGACATGGTGACTTAATAAATCTGAACTTGAAATTAGTCTTCATTTGGATTCAGGTTGCAAACTTACAATGACTTACATCCATATGACTTGTGTTAATTAATTATATATATCAAAACAGCTCTGATCTTTAAAATGATATAATAGCTAATTCATACATGTAAACCTGTCTGAGAAAATGAAGTCATAGAGGTAAAACATCTTAAATGTTAATACCATATATGCCATACCTTCTAATTTATTCCAAATGCTATCACCAAATTCTGCTTTACATTTTATCAAATGAATTTCTATTCCATTCGTGCTTGTAACATCTGCATTATTTCTTCCAAACAATCTTTTAAATAATGATGTGAGTCCACCATCTTTCTTTCCTTCTTTGAATAACCTGTTAACCAATGAAGTCTTACCCGCACCTTTCTTCCCAACTATTACTAAACGTATGTCTCTTTTTTTCTCAGATCCTGACTCGAGTAATTTGAGGTACAAAGGAACAGATCTTTTGTCAGCCATTAATTCTATTTCAGTTGGAACTTCATTATCTTCAAAGATATGATAAAGAGATATTTTCATAAATGAGAACATTATTCTTTTATTTATTTGAAATAATATATTATCAATGTATGGAACTATCAAACATTCCGTTTAAAGTAAATTAAAGATGCTTAAACGCTTTTAAAGCGAGACTATCTTGAGTTGAAAGTTTTTGCTCCATGTTTGAGGACTCACTGTAAATTTTAAACAGGAACATAAATTAGGGTGCCTACGACATGTACTATGCGTTATTGTTACACAATTATAACCAAAGTTTAAGCGTCCCAATGATCAAACTAATATCTAAACAGTGGACTGTTCTGGAACAGTAATGAAGGAAAATCTGTAACAAATAGACATGCAGCTGTTAATTGGACCACAATAGTTTCTGACAAAAATATAGAACAATAATAGTGAAATCCTTACGATGGGCATCTTTGGTATCGTGTCAAGTCTAATAATACAATATAGCAAATACCTGTTATCCTTTTCGCAGCTGTCTGAAAAAAAGGAATATATATTGTGAGTATATCAGGAAACTTGTAGAAATGTAAGATATAAAATATATTGTAATTGATTGATTTTTCATGTTAAAATGCTACTTTCTGTATAATTATTGGCTAATTGTTATTAGAGTAAGAAGCTGGAGTGCACAGGAAGAACAACCTTACTTTGACAGGAAAACTGGCAGAAGTTTGACGACCACTGGACCATGGCTCAGGGGATGAAGCAAAATTATCTCAATGGTTATAAAAGTAGAAATTAAAATCAGTCATAAGCCATTGGATGAAAAAATCACTACTTAAAGCAAGTATTACATATATATCAAAGTATCAATAACATTACCTTCTGTAGCCTCCTGATCGGGTATTTAATACACTAAAATGACACTGACCTAATCACAAACTTTAATATGTTAACAAGTAAAACGTTAAAAGTCAGTAGACTATGACTGAAGTGGTGGGGCTATAAATCTACATGAAAAGTAGATTTGCCATCGCTAACACAACTGCATAACTTCTGGTACTGACACCTAATGGTACTCATCTACCCAGAAGACAGAGTTTACTACCACTGTTAGTTAGAGTTCAAACATGTATCATGTACCAACTAGACAGTGTTTAGTACCACTGCTGGTAAGGGTACCCAAGTTTACCCTCTTTAGACAGTGTATAATACCAATGATGATACAGATATCATAGTGTATCATCTACCTAGTAAAGGGTTTAGCATCACTGCTGGTAAGGGTATCCAAGTGTTACATCTGATAGACAGTGTCTAATACCAATGATGATATAGATATCATAGTGTATCATCTACCAAGTAAAGGGTTTAGCAACACTGCTGGTAAGGGTACCCAAGTGTAACATCTTTAGACAGTGTCTAATACCAATGATGATATAGATATCATAGTGTATCATCTACCAAGTAAAGGTTTAGCACCACTGTTGATAAGGATACTTAAGTGTGTCAACTACAGTAGAGTGTTTAGCATCTATGCTTGTGAGGGTATCTGAATGTTTCAACTACCAAATAGTGTTTAGCACCACTGCTGGTAAGGGTACCTAAGTGTGTCTTGAACTACCAAGTAAAATGTTAAGCTCCATTGCTTTAAAGGATATTCAATGGTACCATCTATCTGGTAGACAGTGATCAACACCACTGCTGGCAAATTTACCCAGGAGTAGCATATACTCAATAGGCTGAAAAGGTATTCAGGTGTATCATCTGCCAAGTAGATAGGTTTTAGTATCACAGCTTATATGAGTACCACCTTCCAAGAAGATAGTGTTCATTACAACTGTTGGTAATACATACCCAGTAGACAGAGTTTAGCACCACTACTGTTACGTATATCAAAGAATACCATCTACCAAACAGACATGGTTCAGTACCACTGGTGATAATGGTATCATCTATGTAATACTGTGTTTGCTACCATTGCTGGTAAACATTTCATCTTCCTAACAGACAGTGTTTAGTACCACTGCTAGTAATAGAATCATCTACCCAACAGACTGTGTTTAGTAACACTTCTGGTAATGTTACCATCTACCTAACAGAGTGTTTAGTACCACTGCTGTTAAGGGTATTATCTACGTAACAGACTGTGTTTAGTAACACTCCTGGTAATGTTACCATCTACCTAATAGAGTGTTTAATACCACTTCTTGTAAGGGTATCATCTACCTGAAGACTGTGTTTAGTAACACTCCTGGTAATGTTACCATCTACCTAATAGAGTGCTTAGTACCACTGCTGGTAAAAGCATAATCTACCTACCTAACAGACTGTGTTTAGTACTACTGCTGGTAAAGGTATCATCTACTTAACAGACTGTGTTTAGTACAACTGCTAGTAAAGGTATTATCTACCTTACAGACTATGTTTAGTAACACTTATTGTAAACGTATCATCTCCCTAACATACAGAGTTTAGTACTACTGCTGGTAAAGGTATCATCTACTTTACAGAGTGAGTTTAGTACTACTGCTGGTAAAGGTAGCATCTACTTTACAGAGTGAGTTTAGTACTACTGCTGGTAAAGGTATCATCTACTTTACAGAGTGAGTTTAGTACTACTGCTGATAAGGGTATCATCTGCCTAACATACTGTGTTTAATATCAGTGCTGGTAGCGGTATCTTCTAATTAACAGACCGTGTAAAGTACTACTGCTAGTAAAGGTATCATCTACCTAACAGACTGTGTTTAATATCAGTGCTGGTAGCGGTATCTTCTAATTAACAGACCGTGTAAAGTACTACTGCTAGTAAAGGTATCATCTACCTAACAGACTGTGTTTAATATCAGTGCTGGTAGCGGTATCTTCTAATTAACAGACCGTGTAAAGTACTACTGCTAGTAAAGGTATCATCTACCTAACAGACTGTGTTTAGTAAGACTAATGGTAAAAGTATCATCTACCTAATATAAAGTGTTTAGTACCACTGCTTGTAATGGTATCATCTACCTAACAGACTGTGTTTAGTACCACTGCTGGTAATGGTATCATTGATATTTGTCACAGGTGTACAAACTACAATTGATTAGTTACAAAATTAAGCGGACCTTTGATGTTCTAATTAGGTTGTAAAATTATTTATAAATTTGACACTAATTAATAAGGATATAAAATAACAGAGTTCCGATGTCCTCCGTGTTGCACATATTTTATATGTCCAAGGGGCATAACTCGTTTTTAGAAAAGTTGATCGTCCATCATCATATAATTTGTCCGAGATATTGCTGATAGTAACCTATTGGTACAAGTTTTATAAAAATCTGGCAATAATTGTTCCTGTGAGAGCGCTAACAAGGCCATTTTCCATATATCTAATATTTCCAACGGGCATAACTCTTTTGAATAAAGTTGATTGGACACATTTATATACATGTAACTTGTCTGAGATATTGCTGATATCAACCTATGGTATAAGTTTTATAAAAAATTGCCAAGAATTGTACCCGTGAAAGTGCTAACAAGACCAGACGGACAGACAGACGACAGGTATTTCCATGTCCCCCGTAAGACGTTACACAGGGGACAAAAATACCTAACAGAGTATCTAACAAATAAATGTTTTGACACTAATCAATAAGGGTATACATTTTAATATGCCTTCACAACTTCATTTTATAAAATACAAGACAGTGCAATGCCCATTTGCATTTATGTTGTTAAAACGACCATATATCGTTATTGACCTGCTGATTGAAAAAAAGATCGTTCAAAAACGCTTTAACTATTTGAAATTAACAAACATATGCATAAATGTTTCGCTATTTTCATTTATCCGCCAAAAAAAGCGAAAAAAAACACCCTGCGAAAATAACCCGCTTCATGGAACTTAAGAGTGTTTAGTTTCACTGCTGGTAACTGTATCATCTACCTAGCAATCTGTGTTCAGTACCACTGTTGATAAGGGTGTCATATACCTAACAGACTGTGTTTTGTACCACTGCTTGTAGAGGTATTATCTACTCAACAGACTGTGTTTAGTACCACTGCTGGTAATGGTATAATCCACCTAACAGATTGTGTTTAGTACCACTGCTGGTTAGGGCATCATCTACCTAACAGACATTGTTAGTACCACTGCTGGTAAAGGTATCATCTACCTTACAGACTATGTTTAGTACCACTGCTGGTAGTGGTATCATCTACCTAACAGACTGAGTTTAGTACCCCCTGCTGGCAATGGTATCATCTACCCTACAGACTGTGTTTAGTACCACTGCTGGTAAAGGTATCATCTACCTCACAGACAGTGTTTAGTACCACTGCTGGTAGTGGTATCATCTACCTAACAGACTGAGTTTAGTACCCCCTGCTGGCAATGGTATCATCTACCCTACAGACTGTGTTTAGTACCACTGCTGGTAATGGTATCATCTACCTCACAGACAGTGTTTAGTACCACTGCTGGTAGTGGTATCATCTACCTAACAGACTGAGTTTAGTTCCCCCTGCTGGCAATGGTATCATCTACCCTACAGACTGTGTTTAGTAACACTGCTGGTAATGGTATCATCTACCTAACAGACTGTGTTTAGTAGAACTGCTGGTAATGGTATCATCTACCTAACAGACAGTGTTAAGTACCACTACTGGTAATGGTATCATCTACTTAACAGATAGTGTTAAGTTCCACTACTAGTAAGAGTATTATCTACCTAACAGACTGTGTTTAGTACCACTACTAGTTATGGTATCGTCTACTTAGCAGACAGTGTTAAGTAACACTACTGGTAAGGGTATCATCTACCTAACAGACTGTGTTTAGTAACACTGCTAGTAATGGTATCATCTACCTAACAGAATGTGTTTAGTACCATTGCTTGTAATGGTATCATCTACCTAACAGATTGTGTTTAGTGCTGCTGCTAATAAAGGTATCATCTACCTAACAGACTGTGTTAAGTAAAACTGCTGATAAGGGTATCATCTATCTAACAGACATTGTTTAGTACCAAAATTCGTAAAGGAATCATCTACCTAACAGACATTGTTTAGTACCACTGCTGGTAGTGGTATCATCTACCTTACATACTGTTTTTAGTACCACTGCTGGTAATGATATCATCTACCTAGCAGACTGTGTTTAGTACCACTGCTGGTATTGATAGCATCTACCTAACAGATTGTGTTAAATACATTTTTGTAGCACTGCTGGTAAAGGTATCATCTACCCAACAGACAGTGTTTAGTACTAATGCTGGTAAAGGTAATATCTACCTAACAGACTGTGTTAAGTACCACTGCTGGTAATGGTATCATCTACCTAACATACAGTATTTAGTACCAGTACTGGTAATGGTATCATCTACTTAACAGAGAGTGTTAAGTACCACTACTAGTAAGAGTATCATCAACCTATCAGACTGTGTTTAGTACCACTACTGGTATAGGTATCATCTACTTAACAGATAGTGTTAAGTACCACTACAAGTATGAGTATCATCAACCTATCAGACTGTGTTTAGTACCACTACTGGTAATGGTATCATCTACCTAACAGACTGTGTTTAATACCACTGCTGGTAATGTATCATCTACCTAACAGACTGTGTTAAGTACCACTGCTGGTGAGGGTATCATCTACCTAACAGACAGTGTTAAGTACCACTACTGGGAATGGTATCATCTACCTAACAGACTGTGTTAAGTACCACTGCTGGTGAGGGTATCATCTACCTATCAGACTGTGTTTAGTACCACTACTGGTAATGGTATCATCTACCTAACACATTATGTTTAGTACCACTGCTGGTAAAGGTAATATCTACCTAACAGACTGTGTTAAGTACCCCTGCTGGTAATGGTATCACTACCTAACAGACAGTGTTTAGTACCCCTGCTGGTAATGGTATCATCTACCTAACAGACTGTGTTTAATACCACTGCTGGTAATGTATCATCTACCTAACAGACTTTGTTTAGTACCACTGCTGGTAATGTATCATCTACCTAACAGACTGTGTTTAGTACCACTACTGGTAATGTATCATCTACCTAACAGACTGAGTTTAGTAGCACTACTGGTAATGGTATCATCTACCTAACAGACAGTGTTTAGTACCACTACTGGTAAAGGTATCATCTACATAACAGACTGTGTTTAGTGCCACTGCTGGTAATGGTATCATCTACCTAACAGACAGTGTTTAGTACCACTACTGGTAAAGGTATCATCTACCTAACAGACTGTGTTTAGTGCCACTGCTGGTAATGGTATCATCTACCTAACAGACAGTGTTTAGTACCACTACTGGTAAGGGTATCATCTACCTAACATACAGTGTTAAGTACCACTGCTGGTAAGGGTATCATCTACCTAACAGACTGTGTTTAGTACCACTGCTGGTAATGGTATAACTATCTAACAGACAGTGTTTAGTTCCACTGTTGGTAATGGTATCATCTACCTAACAGACTGTGTTTAGTGCCACTGCTGGTAATGGTATCATCTACCTAACAGACTGTGTTTAGTACCACTACTGGTAATGGTATCATCTACCTAACAGACTGTGTTTAGTACCACTACTGGTAAAGGTATCATCTACCTAACAGACTGTGTTTAGTGCCACTGCTGGTAATGGTATCATCTACCTAACAGACAGTGTTTAGTACCACTACTGGTAAGGTATCATCTACCTAACAGACAGTGTTTAGTACCACTACTGGTAAGGGTATCATCTACCTAACATACAGTGTTAAGTACCACTGCTGGTAAGGGTATCATCTACCTAACAGACTGTGTTTAGTACCACTGCTGGTAATGGTATAACTATCTAACAGACAGTGTTTAGTACCACTACTGGTAAGGGTATCATCTACCTAACATACAGTGTTTAGTGCCACTGCTGGTAAGGGTATCATCTACCTAACAGACTGTGTTTAGTACCACTGCTGGTAATGGTATAACTATCTAACAGACAGTGTTTAGTTCCACTGTTGGTAATGGTATCATCTACCTAACAGACCGTGTTTAGTACCACTGCTGGTAATGTATCATCTACCTAACAGACTTTATTTAGTACCATTACTGGTAATGGTATCATCTACCTAACAGACTTTGCTTAGTACCACTGCTGGTAATGGTATAACTACCTAACAGACTGTGTTTAGCACTACTACTGATAATAGTATCATCTACCTAACAGATAGTGTTTAGTACCACTACTGGTAATGGTATCATCTACCTCACAAACAGTTTTAAGTACAACTGCTGGTAATTGTATCATCTACCTATCAGACTGTGTTTAGTTCTTCTACTGGTAAGGGTGTCATCTACCTAAAAAATAGTGTTTAGAAAAACTGTTGATAATGGTATGATCTACCAAACAGATTGTGTTTAGTAACACTGCTGGTCATGGTATCATCTACCTTACAGACAGTTTTTAGTACCACTGCTGGTAATAATATCATTGATCTAACACATAATACTTTGTACCACTGCTGGTAATGGTATTATCTATCTAACAGACTGTGTTTAGTACCACTACTGTTAAAGATATCATCTACCTAACATATAGTATTAAGTACCACTATTGGTAATGGTATCATTTACCTAACATACTGCGTAAATTACCACTACTGGTAAGGGTATCATCTACCTAACAAACTGTGTTAAGTAGCACTACTGTTAAAGATATCATCTACCTAATTGACAGTGTTAAGTACCACTGCTGGAAATGGAATCATCTACCTTACAGACAGGTTTAGTACCACTGCTGGTAATGGTATCATCTACCTAACATATTGTGTTTAGTACCACTGCTGGTAATGCTATCATCTACCTTACAGACAGTTTTAGTACCACTGCTGGTAATAATATCATCGATCTATCACATCGTTTTTGGTACCACTGCTGGTAATGATATCAACTACCTAACAGACTGTGTTTAGTACCACTGCTGGTAATGATATCAACTACCTAACAGACTGTGTTTAGAACCACTGCTGGTAAGGGTATCATCTACCTAACAAACTGTGTTTACTACCACTACTTGTAAGGGTATAATCTACCTAACAGACTGTGTTTAGTAACACTGCTAGTAATGGTATCATCTACCTAACAGAATGTGTTTAGTACCATTGCTTGTAATGGTATCATCTACCTAACAGATTGTGTTTAGTGCTGCTGCTAATAAAGGTATCATCTACCTAACAGACTGTGTTAAGTAAAACTGCTGATAAGGGTATCATCTATCTAACAGACATTGTTTAGTACCAAAATTCGTAAAGGAATCATCTACCTAACAGACATTGTTTAGTACCACTGCTGGTAGTGGTATCATCTACCTTACATACTGTTTTTAGTACCACTGCTGGTAATGATATCATCTACCTAGCAGACTGTGTTTAGTACCACTGCTGGTATTGATAGCATCTACCTAACAGATTGTGTTAAATACATTTTTGTAGCACTGCTGGTAAAGGTATCATCTACCCAACAGACAGTGTTTAGTACTAATGCTGGTAAAGGTAATATCTACCTAACAGACTGTGTTAAGTACCACTGCTGGTAATGGTATCATCTACCTAACATACAGTATTTAGTACCAGTACTGGTAATGGTATCATCTACTTAACAGAGAGTGTTAAGTACCACTACTAGTAAGAGTATCATCAACCTATCAGACTGTGTTTAGTACCACTACTGGTATAGGTATCATCTACTTAACAGATAGTGTTAAGTACCACTACAAGTATGAGTATCATCAACCTATCAGACTGTGTTTAGTACCACTACTGGTAATGGTATCATCTACCTAACAGACTGTGTTTAATACCACTGCTGGTAATGTATCATCTACCTAACAGACTGTGTTAAGTACCACTGCTGGTGAGGGTATCATCTACCTAACAGACAGTGTTAAGTACCACTACTGGGAATGGTATCATCTACCTAACAGACTGTGTTAAGTACCACTGCTGGTGAGGGTATCATCTACCTATCAGACTGTGTTTAGTACCACTACTGGTAATGGTATCATCTACCTAACACATTATGTTTAGTACCACTGCTGGTAAAGGTAATATCTACCTAACAGACTGTGTTAAGTACCCCTGCTGGTAATGGTATCACTACCTAACAGACAGTGTTTAGTACCCCTGCTGGTAATGGTATCATCTACCTAACAGACTGTGTTTAATACCACTGCTGGTAATGTATCATCTACCTAACAGACTTTGTTTAGTACCACTGCTGGTAATGTATCATCTACCTAACAGACTGTGTTTAGTACCACTACTGGTAATGTATCATCTACCTAACAGACTGAGTTTAGTAGCACTACTGGTAATGGTATCATCTACCTAACAGACAGTGTTTAGTACCACTACTGGTAAAGGTATCATCTACATAACAGACTGTGTTTAGTGCCACTGCTGGTAATGGTATCATCTACCTAACAGACAGTGTTTAGTACCACTACTGGTAAAGGTATCATCTACCTAACAGACTGTGTTTAGTACCACTACTGGTAATGGTATCATCTACATAACAGACATTGTTTAGTACCACTACTGGTAAGGGTATCATCTACCTAACATACAGTGTTAAGTACCACTGCTGGTAAGGGTATCATCTACCTAACAGACTGTGTTTAGTACCACTGCTGGTAATGGTATAACTATCTAACAGACAGTGTTTAGTTCCACTGTTGGTAATGGTATCATCTACCTAACAGACTGTGTTTAGTGCCACTGCTGGTAATGGTATCATCTACCTAACAGACTGTGTTTAGTACCACTACTGGTAATGGTATCATCTACCTAACAGACTGTGTTTAGTACCACTACTGGTAAAGGTATCATCTACCTAACAGACTGTGTTTAGTGCCACTGCTGGTAATGGTATCATCTACCTAACAGACAGTGTTTAGTACCACTACTGGTAAGGTATCATCTACCTAACAGACAGTGTTTAGTACCACTACTGGTAAGGGTATCATCTACCTAACATACAGTGTTAAGTACCACTGCTGGTAAGGGTATCATCTACCTAACAGACTGTGTTTAGTACCACTGCTGGTAATGGTATAACTATCTAACAGACAGTGTTTAGTACCACTACTGGTAAGGGTATCATCTATCTAACATACAGTGTTTAGTGCCACTGCTGGTAAGGGTATCATCTACCTAACAGACTGTGTTTAGTACCACTGCTGGTAATGGTATAACTATCTAACAGACAGTGTTTAGTTCCACTGTTGGTAATGGTATCATCTACCTAACAGACCGTGTTTAGTACCACTGCTGGTAATGTATCATCTACCTAACAGACTTTATTTAGTACCATTACTGGTAATGGTATCATCTACCTAACAGACTTTGCTTAGTACCACTGCTGGTAATGGTATAACTACCTAACAGACTGTGTTTAGCACTACTACTGATAATAGTATCATCTACCTAACAGATAGTGTTTAGTACCACTACTGGTAATGGTATCATCTACCTCACAAACAGTTTTAAGTACAACTGCTGGTAATTGTATCATCTACCTATCAGACTGTGTTTAGTTCTTCTACTGGTAAGGGTGTCATCTACCTAAAAAATAGTGTTTAGAAAAACTGTTGATAATGGTATGATCTACCAAACAGATTGTGTTTAGTAACACTGCTGGTCATGGTATCATCTACCTTACAGACAGTTTTTAGTACCACTGCTGGTAATAATATCATTGATCTAACACATAATACTTTGTACCACTGCTGGTAATGGTATTATCTATCTAACAGACTGTGTTTAGTACCACTACTGTTAAAGATATCATCTACCTAACATATAGTATTAAGTACCACTATTGGTAATGGTATCATTTACCTAACATACTGCGTAAATTACCACTACTGGTAAGGGTATCATCTACCTAACAAACTGTGTTAAGTAGCACTACTGTTAAAGATATCATCTACCTAATTGACAGTGTTAAGTACCACTGCTGGAAATGGAATCATCTACCTTACAGACAGGTTTAGTACCACTGCTGGTAATGGTATCATCTACCTAACATATTGTGTTTAGTACCACTGCTGGTAATGCTATCATCTACCTTACAGACAGTTTTAGTACCACTGCTGGTAATAATATCATCGATCTATCACATCGTTTTTGGTACCACTGCTGGTAATGATATCAACTACCTAACAGACTGTGTTTAGTACCACTGCTGGTAATGATATCAACTACCTAACAGACTGTGTTTAGAACCACTGCTGGTAAGGGTATCATCTACCTAACAAACTGTGTTTACTACCACTACTTGTAAGGGTATAATCTACCTAACACACTATGTTTAGTACCACTGCTGGTAATGGTATCATCTACCTAACAGACTGTGTTAAGTACCACTGCTGGTAATGGTATCATCAACTTAACTAACATTGTATAGTGCCTTAGCTGGTAAAGTTATCATTTACCAAACATAATGTGTTTAGTACCCCTTCTGATAATGATATCATCTACCTGTGTTTAATACCACTGCTGGTAGGTGTATCATCTAACTAACAGACTGTTCTCAGTACCACTGCTGGAAAGGATATCATATTCCTAACAGATTATGTTTCGTTCCACTGCTAGTTAGGGTATCATCTACCTAACATACAGTGTTAAGTACCACTGCTGGTAATTGTATCATCTACCCAACAGACGTTGTTAAGTACCAATGCTGGTAAGACTATCATCTACCTAACAGACTGTGTTTAGTACCACTACTGGTAATGGGTATAATCTACTAACAAAGTGATTAGTAACACTGCAGATAAAGGTATCATCTACCTAACAGAGTGTGTTTATTACCACTGCTGGTAATGGTATCATCATCTGGACAGACAGTGTTAAGTACCACTGCTGGTAATGGTATCATCGATCTAACACATAATGCTTAGTACCACTGCTGGTAATGGTATTATCTACCTAACATATTGTGTTTAGTATCACAGCTGGTAAAGTTATTATTTACCAGACAGACTGTGTTTAGTACCACTACTGGTAATGGTATCATCTACCTGGTAGACTGAGTTTAGTACCACTGCTGGTGAGTATCATCTACCTAACAGAGTGTTTAGTACCACTGCTGATAATGGGTAATATATACATAACAGACAGTGTTTAGTACCACTTCTGGTAATGTTATCGTCTACCTAGCCAACAGTGTTTCGAACAATTGCTGTTAAGGGTATTCAAGTGTACAAATTACTCAGTAGACAGTGTTTTATACTACTACTGGCAAGTGTTTAATACTAATTCTGGTAAGTGTATAATCCATTTATTAGATCTGCTGGTAAGTGTACCAACTAATAGACAGTGTTAAACACAATTGCTGGTAAGTATACAATCTACCAAGTATAAGCTGGTAAGTTCCACTGCTGGTGATGTCAAGTACCACTCCTTGTAAGGATATCCAAATTTAGGAGTGTTATGCACCACTGCTGGTAAGGGTATCCAAGTGTATCATATACTCAGTAGTCAGAGTACTTAACCTGATCCATCTGGAAGAGTGATACTAATACAAGCAGTGGCAATTAAAGAACCTTAGTGAGCGCGCTCACATATCCAACGTCCCCACATTGTCATTGGAGAAATAAAATATGCGTAAGAAAAAAAAAAATTGAATCATAATTTCCTGTCGATATGCACATCTTCATAGTATGTCCTTATTATCTACAAAGTTTCATGAAATTATGTTGTGTGGTTTCAGAGGAGTTGTAATGACAAACTGTTGCAGTAGTATATTTAGGCAAAAAAGTTCAAAGGGTCGCAACTCCTAGAAAAAAATTGAATCGTAATTTACATTTACTAATTAACCATGAAAATGAGGTCAAGGTCAGATCATACCTGCCAGACAGACATATACACCTTACAATCATTCCATACACCAAATATAGTTGGCCTATTGCCTATAGAATCCAAGAAAGAAAATAAACCAAGATTATAAAAAAACGGTTCTTTTTCTAAAGTGAACATTGATTGGTTAAATATTTCTCAGTGATGTCCTGTGTTTGAATTTGTTTGTTAGCTTTTTGGTCATGAATGTTTGTCTCTAATTTTTAATTAACTGTGCATTTGTATTCAGATATTGCAGATCAAATTTATTCGTTCATTGTGTAATCATACGTTTTTTTATTGAGTTAAGTCTGCCAATTGATATTTTATCGTATGTTTTTCTATGTTGTGATGTTGTGCTATTGTTTCAGAAAAAGGGAGAAGGTTTGGATCCATTAAAACGTTTAATCCCGCTGCAAATGTTTGCACCTGTCCTAAGTCAGGAATCTGATGTACAGTAGTTGTCGCTGGTTTATGTAATATATACTTGTTTCTCGTTTTTTAGCTCACCTGACCCAAAGGGCCAAGTGAGCTTTCCCATCACTTTGCGTTTGTTTATGTAATATATACGTGTTTCTCGTTTCTCGTTTTGTTTATATAGATTAGACCGTTGGTTTTCCCGTTTGAATGGCTTTACACTAGTAATTTTGGGGCCCTTTATAGCTTGTTGTTCGGTGTGAGCCAAGGCTCCGTGTTGAAGGCCGTACTTTAACCTATACTGGTTTACTTTTTAAATTATTATTTGGATGGAGCATTGTCTCATATTGGCACTCACACCACATCTTCCTATATCTATATACAACTTAAAATCTATAGTTCAAGAGAAATATACCAAAACACACAAACTTAACAATGAGCAATGAACCATGAAAATGAGGTCAAGGTCAAATACACTTGCAAGACTGACATGTACATCGTAATTTACTTCCATACACCAAATATAGTTGACCTATTGCATATAATATTAGAAAAAAGAACAACACAAAAAATCAATTTACACCACTGAACCATGCACATGATGTGAAGGTCAGATGACACCTGCCAGTTGGACATGTACACCTTACGAACATTTCATACACCAAGTATAGTAGACTGTTTGATTATTGTATCTAATATATAGACTTGACCATGATAACTTAACCTTGATCACTGAACAATGAAATAAGATTGAGGTCAAATGAAAACTGTCTGACAGACATGGGGACCTTACAAGGTACATGTATACACATACTAAATAAAGTTATCCTATTTATTTAAAATGAATAAAAAAAGGTTTATCCAAGACATTGAAATATTTTATTTTTTCATATTGAAAACAAAGGCAATTTTTTGAATTTTTCATTAATTTAATCAGAATGTAATACTGTAAAAAAAAATCAGGATTAAAAGATGTTTTGAAAAGTAATTGATTAAATTAAAATACTTGTAATTTTTGGTTGATTAATGATTACAATGATTACTTAAAAAATTGAAATCAATTATAGCTGACTAATGATTACAATTACAATTACCCCAAACCTGATCTGAGATAAGACAAGTTAACCATGAAAATGAGGTTATAGACAGACTGTCGGTGTAAGAATCTCAAATAGAATTTTGCAAAGCTTGTTTTCGCCTTAAACACTCTTGAATGAAATAAAAGACATCTACTAATTTTGTTTAATATTGAAGAAATCACAAACCAATAATTTTCTGAATTCAAAATGGTGGCTTAGCTTTGTGAAAGGCTGGTAAAACGTTGAATTTAGCCTCTCAAATATATGATTGTGTCCAATCAAAATCGTAAAAACAAATAAATTGCATTAGAATTTGAAATTTTTAATTCAAGACATAAAGAATGTCACCTGGAATATCCTGGTTTTGTACCTGAGTTATTCTTAGGGTAAGCATTTGTAATTCAAAAGTATATGTACCTGTAAATATTCCATCACTTCTTTATAATCCCAATTTTTTCCTGCTGCTGCTAGATCGTATGGAGTCTTACCCTGAAATATAGACAAATCTTTATATTGCTTTCATCTGTTAATTACAAAGAAAACTTTTGTAACACATATCATACAATAAACAAGACCAGTAGCAGCTGAGTGGTGTTTAATTTTGTTTTTACAGGTACTAACCATATTATGTTCATTTATAAATTATAACTCATGAACAAAATTCTGAATATTTTTATAACTTTTTTTGTAGCCTTTAAGAAGGCTTTTAACTTTGTTAAAAGCATATGAAATAATTTCAATCTGTCAGCATTTAGTCTTTGCATTTTTTTTTATGCGTTTTTTTTTTTTTTAAATCTGTTAATGCATCCTTATGTCTAGATGAGGGTTGTAGGATTTTTTTTTTTTTAACTATTTTTTTTAATTTTTTGGACAAATTATTCTCAAGTTTTGTTTTTATATTTTTGCACCCCATTATTTTCTATTCATCCTCTTTTTGCCCAATTCTCTCCATTTCTATTTTTCTATCATTCATGATTTTCTATTCTGTATATTCTATCCATATCCTCCTATAACTATATATTGTTATTTTACAGATTTCATAGTTTTTAGTTTTATCACTGACATCGTATAAATAAGGAAATACATAAATTATAGCACAGTTGAGAGTTTTTTCTGCAACTATTCCAACTATATAGCTTTTAAAAACAAGAATTTGAAGAAATTTGCAGTCTTAAGGAGGCTGCGGTGTCTTCCTCCATATTGGATTTTGAAAAAAACGGACAACAAACAGTTGAGATCTTTAATAAAATGTGCAAATTTCGAAAGTTGTATGTAATTTATGTGTAAGACTTTTCATGTTAATATAGAAAATAATGTGATTTATCATATTAACTGCTATATTTTACAAAAAAAACAGATTTATTATTTTTTTTTAACTTTGCCATATAAGGGGAGATAACTTCGATATAAGGAGAGATAACTTAGATAAAGTAACTTTTACAATAGAATATTTTTTTAACTATTTTAAAATTATAAATATATTATGAACTTGTACGTCTGACGTATTAAATTTTTAACCTGGTACCTTTTGTTGGCTATTATTCATTTGTTTCTCTCTCCTATATTTTCTCCAATTTTTTTGTATTGTAGTCCTGTCAAGTAATATTGTCAGTTCAATGTTATAATTAACATCGCCATTAAAGTGGGAGGTTTGGCATGCCACAAAACCAGGTTCAACCCACCATTTTTATTATAAAATGCCCTGTAACAAGTCAGGGAAATTGCCATTGTTATATTATAGTTCGTTTCTGTGTGTGTTACATTTTAAGGTTGTGTTTCTGTTGTGTCATTGTTCTCCTCTTATATTTGATGCGTTTCCTCCAGTTTTAGTTTGTAACCCGGATTTGTTTTTTTCTCTTTCGATTTATAAATTTCAAACTGCGGTATACTACTGTTGCCTTTATTTAATGTATTGCTTAAGGATGTCTGCTTATCATGTTTTGGAATTTTGTAAAATTTTCGGAATCCTCTGGTTTAAACCATTTCAATGCCTTAAAATATTTGGCCCATGAAACCCATTTTTCTTTTTATAAATCTTTTACGTGTATAATTATAAGTCATTTGTAAAAGTCTTATAAAATATTATTTATTTTTTAATAGTTTTGAGATCTTTAACTGGTCAATGATAAAGCTATGAAAAATCAAGAGAAAACATTTTCCCGCTAAAATTACAATGGCTAATATCTCGAAAACAAGCACATTGACCCCTAAATTGTTTTTGCTGTTTGGATTCCTCAATTTATTCCCTATCAATACATACTAGTTTTATGAAAAGTTATTTATTTTGAAACTGAGCAGCGAACATCCTTAAGACTATTTTGATAAGATCTAATAATTGTGTTATCATTGTCACGACAACAGATTGGTGTATGGGTCTTTTGACAGATTGTTTGTTTACAATTTGTTTAATAACAACAAGTGCCATATTCAGGATATTGCCAGGTCTAATTTTGAATCAAAACAAATTATTATTTTTGATATCAAAAATTATTTTATCCATTTACTTATAGGTTATTACTATTGCTTATTTTCCCTAAAACTGAGATATTCATAAAATTTGGCTAACAAATTATGGAATTATGGAATAATAGAATTATCCCCTTTTAGTATAACTAATCACCCAAAATGTGTTAGTTGTCTATAAACACAGTCATTTTATTTTAGAAGATTTTGAAAAAAAAAAATGATTTCTTTTATATGATCGTCTAAGTGCATGTGTTTTATAATAAAATTAAGCCATCTAAGTCTATAAAACACTTTCATATTTTTAGTTCAATTTTAAGGATCATATGACATATGACATACTTTAACCTTGAGAAAAAAGTCCATTTGACCAAAAATATCTTAAACATCATTTTAGTGATGCATTATTTACTAGTTGAATACTGAGCATATACTGTAAACTATTACCTGATGTGTTTTGACCAAGGGACTGATACTAGCTTGTTCTACGAGATATCTTGTGATCTGTAGACGTCCCCACTTAGCAGCCAGATGTAAAGCTGTGTATCCATTATTCTATATATATAACCAAATAACAAGTAAATATTATGGACAATATTTTCTCAATGTCAATAATATACAACATATCCTACAACTGATATAAAACTTGTCTGATAAACTGGATGTTGTTGTGTAATAAATAAAAACAAAATGTATATCACATGAATCAGTGGTCAAAATTGAACAAAATGACCAGTCACACTTGTATTTGTATTGTACATAAATAACATGTTTTTTTGTGGGGTGTTAGCACTTCCATCAGAAATGTCATGTGAACAAAAACAATTTTTTTTTCAAGAAATGCATAAATTATTTATATCAATTGATTCAGTGAAATGAACAGAGATAAATGAGATCTCACTTTATATAATTCTGGCGAATATTTGTTGATATAATAATAAAATCTGTCTGATTAACATGGTTCAGAATAGTGATCAATTTTAAAAAAATAACTTTTTCAAAGATATAGGAAAAATAGTTACATTTCCTGATTAAGTACGAGGAGACAAGAAAAATGAGACCCCACTTTATGTAATTATTACAAACAATAGTTGTCCATTAGACCTGTCTTATTAACAACTTTATGTTGGTTAACAGTAATGTGATCAGATTTAGTAGATAACATACATTTGATGTGATATCTTTGTTACATCTGTTCTCCAGGAGAAGTTGACACACTTCCACATGTCCTCCACTGGCAGCCCACATTAATGCTGTCCGTCCACTACCCTGGAATAATACAACTGACATCATAACTTGTCTGATAAACTGGACAATATTGTGTAATAAATTTAAACAGAAATGACCAGTCACATCAAGTAAAACTGTCTTATTAACAACAGGATTTAGTGTAGATTCAGTTTAGTCATAAATTTTAAGAAAAAAATTTTTTTTTTAAGAAAAATGAAAAAAAGTTTTATTTTCTGATTCAGAACAATACTATGAGTAAAATGAGACCCACTTTATATAATTATTACAAACATTAGTTGTCTTTTAAACCTGTCTAATTAACAACATGATTTTGTGTTAAAAGTAATGTGATAAGATTTAGTAGATAACATACATCTGTGATATCTTTGTTACATCCGTTCTCCAGGAGAAGTCGACACACTTCCACATGTCCCCACCTGGCAGCAAACATTAATGCTGTCAATCCACCAACCTGGAATAATACAACTGACATCAAAACTTGTCTGATAAACTGGACAATGTTGTGTAATAAATATAAACAGAAATAAACAGTCACATTAATTAAAACTGTCTGATTAACAACAGGATTTAGTGTAGATTCAGTAAAATCATTAATTTTATCAAAGAAATTTTTTCAAAGAAAAATGAAAAAAATTATATTTTCTGATTCAGAACAATAATATGAGTAAAATGAGACCCCACTTTATATGATTCTGACCAATATTTGTTGTCCATTAAACCTGTCTAATTAACAACATGATTTTGTGTTGATTAAAAGTTATGTGATCAGATTTAGTAGATAACATACATCTGTGATATCTGTATTACATCTGTTCTCCAGGAGAAGTTGACACACTTCCACATGTCCTCCCTCAGCTGCCCACATTAATGCTGTCCGTCCATCAACCTGGAATAATACAACTGACATCAAAACTTGTTTGATTAACTGGACAATGTTATGTAATAAATATAAACGAAAATAAACTGTCACATTAATTAAAACTGTCTTATTAACAACAGGATTTAGTGTAGATTCAGTAGAATCATAAATTTAAAATTATTTTTTTTTTAAAGAAAAATGAAAAAAAGTTATATTTTCTGATTCAGAACAATACTAGGAGTAAAATGAGACCCCACTTTATATGATTATTACAAATATTAGTTGTCCATAATGCTGTCCATCCTCTACCCTGGAATAATACAACTGACATCAAAACTTGTCTGATAAACTGGACAATGTTGTGTAATAAATATTAACAGAAATGACCAGTCACATTAATTAAAACAGTCTGATTAACAACATGATTTAGTGTAGATTCAGTTGAATCATTAATTTTAAGAAAATATTTTTTTTAAGAAAAATGAAAAAAAGATATATTTTCTGATTCAGAACAATACTATGAGTAAAATGAGACCCCACTTTATATGATTATTACAAATATTAGTTGTCCATTAAACCTGTCTTATTAACAACATGATTAGTGTTGATTAAAAGTAATGTGATCAGATTTAGTAGATAACATACTGTTGTGATATCTTTGTTACATCTGTTCTCCAGGAGAAGTCGACACACTTCCACACGTCCTCTCACGGCAGCCAACATTAATGCTGTCCATCCAGTACCCTGGAATAATACAACTGACATCAAAACTTGTCTGATAAACTGGACAATGTTGTGTAATAAATATAAACAGAAATGACCAGTCACATCAAGTAAAACTGTCTTATTAACAACAGGATTTAGTGTAGATTCAGTTTAGTCATAAATTTTAAGAAAATATTTTTTTTAAAGAAAAATGAAAAAAAGTTGTATTTTCTGATTCAGAACAATACTATGAGTAAAATGAGACCCCACTTTATATGATTCTGACAAATATTTGTTGTCCATTAAACCTGTCTAATTAACAACATGATTAGTGTTGATTAAAAGTAATGTGATCAGATTTAGTAGATAACATACATCTGTGATATCTTTGTTACATCTGTTCTCCAGAAGAAGTCGACACACTTCCACATGTCCTCTCACGGCAGCCAACATTAATGCTGTCTGTCCACCAACCTGGAATAATACATCTGACATCAAAACTTGTCTGATAAACTGGTCAATGTTGTGTAATAAATATTAACAAAAATAAATAGTCACATTAATTAAAACTGTCTGATTAACAACAGGATTTAGAATTTTAGTGTATATTCAGTAAAATCATTAATTGTAATAAAAATATTATTTTCAAAAAAATATGAAAAAAGATATATTTTCTGATTCAGAACAATACTATGAGTAAAATGAGACCCCACTTATATGATTCTAACAAATATGTGTTATCCATTAAACCTGTCTAATTGACAACATGATTTTGTGTGTAAAAAGGATTTAGTGTAGATTCCATTTAATCATTAATGTTAATAAAATAAATTATTCAAAAAAGCATGAAACAAGTTTTATTTCCTGATTTAGTACAACATAAAGAAAATGAAACCCTCTTTAAATAAAGATTATTATTATTATTATTATTATTATTATTATTATTCTTATTATCATTATTATTATTCATAAATATGTCTAATTAACAACAGGATTTAGCACAGGTTCAGAATAATCATAAATCTTAAAATTAAAATAAAAGAGTAGTATTTTTAGATTCAGAACAATTATATGAGTAAAACGGAATACACATTTTATATGACTCTAACGACTATTTGTCCTTTTTAAAAGATGTTTCTACATTAGATCTTTATAAATATCACTATCTGTTCAAAGTTGTTAACACAACACCAAGTGAAACCTTAGTGTAAACAATTGTTTCTTGTCAAGAAGCAAAATAAGAACTTCACCATCCATAACTTAAACACAAACAAAAATATTTTAAAATCAAACCCTGCATACATTTTTTTTCCATTATAACTGTCTATTCAAATTTAGAATTTTGATTTAATGCTGATTCAGTATAATAATTAAGTATCAGTTAACATACAGACCAATGGTAATTGAACAGTGCAGGGTTTATTATTCTGTGTTTTATTTTTAATACCAATGGTCTAAATAGGCCAAGGGGGAATTGTACTAAAGCAAATATGGTTTAATCTCTCCAAATTTTGTGCCTGTACCAAATCAGACAACCCAGACCATGTATTGTTTGTTGTTATATTTGTCTATTTACTCTGAGTAGTCAGGTCAAGACCATGTGTTGTTAGTTGTTATATTTGTATGTCTATTTATTCTGAGTAGTTAGGTCCAGACCATGTGTTGTTAGTTGTTATATTTGTTTGTCTATATACTCTGAGTAGTCAGGTCCAGACCATGTGTTGTGTGTTGTTATATTTGTTTGTCTATATACTCTGAGAAGTCAGGTCCAGACCATGTGTTGTTAGTTGTTATATTTGTATGTCTATTTATTCTGAGTAGTTAGGTCCAGACCATGTGTTGTTAGTTGTTATATTTGTTTGTCTATATACTCTGAGTATTCAGGTCCAGACCATGTGTTGTTGGTTGTTGTATTTGTTTGTCTATTTACTCTGAGTAGTCAGGTCCAGACCATGTGTTGTGTGTTGTTATATTTGTTTGTCTATATACTCACAGTAGTCAGGTCCAGACCATGTGTTGTTAGTTGTTATATTTGTATGTCTATTTATTCTGAGTAGTTAGGTCAGGTCCAGACCATGTGTTGTGTGTTGTTTTATTTATTTGTCTATTTACTCTGAGTAGTCAGGTCAGGTCCATGTATTGTGTGTTGTTATATTTGTTTGTCTATTTACTCTCAGTAGTCAGGTCAGGTCCAGGCCATGTGTTGTTAATTGTTAAATTTGTATGTCCGTCTATTTATTCTGAGTAGATAGGTCAGGTCCAGACCATGTGTTGTGTGTTGTTATATTTGTTTGTCTATATACTCACAGAGGTCAGGTCCAAACCATGTGTTGTGTGTTGTTATATTTGTTTGTCTATATACTCACAGTAGTCAGGTCCAGGCCATGTGTTGTTAGTTGTTATATTTGTTTGTCTATATACTCACAGTAGTCAGGTCCAGACCATGTGTTGTTAAGTGTTATATTTGTATGTCTATTTACTATGAGTAGTCAGGTCCAGACCATGTGTTGTGTGTTGTTATATTTGTTTGTCTATTTACTCTCAGTAGTCAGGTCAGGTCCAGACCTTGTGTTGTTAGTTGTTATATTTGTATGTTTATTTACCCCGTGTAGTCAGGTCCAGACTATGTGTTGTTTATTGTTATTTTTGTTTGTCTATTTACTCTGAGTAGTCAGGTCAGGTCCAGACCATGTGTTGTGTGTTGTTATATTTGGTTGTTTATTTACTCTGAGTAGTTAGGTCCAGACCATGTGTTGTTTGTTATATTTGTTTGTCTATTTACTCTCAGTAGTCAGGTTCAGACCATATGTTGTTAGTTGTTGTATTTGTTTGTCTATTTACTATCTAAAGTCAGGTCCAGACCATGTGTTGTGTGTTGTTATATTTGTCTATTTACTCTGAGTAGTCAGGGTCAGACCAAGTGTTGTGTGTTGTTATATTTGTCTATTTACTCTTAGTAGTCAGGGTCAGACCATGTGTTTGGTTGTTATATTTGTTTGTCTATTACTCTGAGTAGTCAGGTCCAGACCATGTGTTGTGTGATGTTATATTTGTCTATTTACTCTGAGTAGCTAGTCTCAGAGCATGTGTTTGGTTGTTATATTTGTTTGTTTATTTACTCTGAGTAGTCAGGTCAGGTCCAGACCATGTGTTGTGTGTTGTTATATTTGTTTGTCTATTACTCTGAGTAGTCAGGTCCAGACCATGTGTTGTGTGTTGTTATATTTGTTTGTTTATTTACTCTGAGTAGTCAAGTCTAGACCATGTGTTGTTAGTTGCTGTATTTGTTTGTCAATTTATCTCAGTAGTTAGGTCCAAACCATGTGTTGTTTGTTGTTATATGTGTTTGTCTATTTTCTCTGAGTAGTCAGGTCAGGTTCAGACCATGTGTTGTGTGTTGTTATATTTGTTTGTCTATTACTCTGAGTAGTCAGGTCCAGACCATGTGTTGTGTGTTGTTATATTTGTTTGTCTATTTACTCTGAGTAGTCAGGTCCAGACCATGTGTTGTGTGTTTTTATATTTGTTTGTCTATTTACTCTGAGTAATCAGTTAAGAGCCATGTATTGTTTGTTGTTATAATTGTTTGTCTATTTACTCTGAGTAGTCAGGTCAGGTCCATGTATTGTGTGTTGTTATATTTGTTTGTATAATTACTCTGAGTAGTCAGGTCCAGACCATGCGCTGTGTGTTGTTATATTTGGTTGTCTATTTACTGTGAGTAGTCAGGTCAGGTCCAGACCATGTGTTGTGTGTTGTTATATTTATTTGTCTATTTACTCTGAGTAGTCAGGTCCAGACCTTGGTTGTGTGTTGTTATATTTGTTTATTTTACTCTCAGTAGCCATATATATAGTCAGGACCAGACCATGTGATGTGTGTTGTAATATTTGTCTATTTACTCTGAGTAGCTAGGTCTAGACCATGTGTTTGGTTGTAATACTTGTTTGTCTATTACTCTGAGTAGTCAGGTCCAGACCATGTGTTGTTTGCTGATATATTTGTATGTTTATTTACTCTGAGTAGTCAAGTCTAGACCATGTGTTGTTAGTTGTTGTATTTGTTTGTTTATTTACTCTGAGTAGTCAGGTCAGGTCCGGACCATGTGTTGTGTGTTGTTATATTTGTTTGTCTATTTACTCTGAGTAGTCAGGTCAAGTCCATGTATTGTGTGTTGTTATATTTGTTTGTCTATTTACTCTCAGTAGTCAGGTCCAGACAATGTGTTGTATGTTGTTATAGTTGTTTGCCTATTTACTCTGAGTAGTCAGGTCAGGTCCAGGCCATGTGTTGTAAGTTGTTATATTTGTTTATCTATTTACTCTTGAGTAGTCAGGTCAGGTCCAGGCCATGTGTTGTGTGATGTTATATTTGTTTGTCTATTTACTCTGAGTAGTCAGGTCAGGTCCACACCATGTGTTGTTTCTTGTTATAGTTGTTTGTCTATTTATTCTGAGTAGTCAGGTCAGGTCCAGGCCATGTGTTGTGTGATGTTATATTTTTTTGTCTATTTACTCTTGGGTCGCCAAGTCCAGACCAAGTGTTGTTAGTTGTTATATTTGTTAGTCTTTTTACTCTGAGTAGTCAGGTCCAGACAATGTGCTGTAAGCTGTTGTACTTGTTTATTTACTATGAGTAGTCAGGTCCAGACCATGTGTTGTAAGTTGTTGTATTTGTGTGTCTATTTGCTCAGAGTAGTCAGGTCCAGACCATGTGTTGTGTGTTGTTATTTATGTATATTTATTTACTCTGAGTAGTCAGGTCCAGACAATGTGTTCTTAGTTGTTGTATTTTTATGTCTATTTACTCTGAGTAGTCCAGTTCAGACCATGTGTTGTTAGTTGTTGTATTAGTATGTCTAATTACTCGGGAGTAATCATGTCCAGACCATGTGTTGTGTGTTATTATATTTGTTTGTCTATTTACTCTGAGTAGTCAGGTCCAGACCATGTGTTGTCAGTTGCTGTATTTGTGTGTCTATTTGCTCTGAGTAGTCATGTCCAGACCATGTGTTGCGTGTTGTTATATTTTTGTGTCTATTTGCTCTGAGTAGTCAGGTCCAGACCATGTTTTGTCTGTTGTTATAGTTGTTTGTCTATTTCCTCTGAGTAGTCAGGTCAGGTCCAGGCCATGTGTTGTGTGATGTTATATTTGTTTGTCTATTTACTCTGAGTAGTCAGGTCCAGACCATGTGTTGTTTGTTGTTATATGTGTTTGTCTATTTACTCTGAGTAGTCAGGTCCAGACCATGTGTTGTGTGTTGTTATATTTGTTTGTCTTTTTACTCTGAGTAGTCAGGTCCAGACCATGTGTTGTCAGTTGTTGTATTTGTTTGTCTTTTTACTCTAAGTAGTCAGGTCAGTTTCAGACAATGTGTTGTGTGTTATTGTATTTGTTTGTCTATTTGCTCTGAGTAGTCAGGTCCAGACCATGTGTTGCGTGTTGTTATATTTTTGTGTCTATTTGCTCTGAGTAGTCAGGTCCAGACCATGTTTTGTCTGTTGTTATAGTTGTTTGTCTATTTGCTCTGAGTAGTCAGGTCCAGACCATGTTTTGTCTGTTGTTATAGTTGTTTGTCTATTTACTCTGAGTAGTCAGGTCCAGACCATGTGTTGTTTGTTGTTATATGTGTTTGTCTATTTACTCTGAGTAGTCAGGTCCAGACCATGTGTTGTTAAGTGTTATATTTGTATGTCTATTTACTATGAGTAGTCAGGTCCAGACCATGTTTTGTCTGTTGTTATAGTTGTTGGTCTATTTCCTCTGAGTAGTCAGGTCAGGTCCAGGCCATGTGTTGTTTGTTGTTATATTTGTAGGTCTATTTACTCCGAGTAGTTAGGTCCAAACCATGAGTTGTTAGTTGTTGTATTAGTTTGTCTATTTACTCTGAGTAGTCAGGTCCAGACCATGTGTTGTGTGTTGTTATATTTGTTTTGTCTATTTACTCTGAGTAGTCAGGTCCAGACCATGTGTTGTGTGTTATTATATTTGTTTTGTCTATTTACTCTGAGTAGTCAGGTCCAGACCATGTGTTTTTAGTTGTTGTATTTGTTTGTCTATTTACTCTGAGTAGTCAGGTCCAGAACATGTGTTGTTAGTTGTTGTATTTGTTTGTCTTTTTACTCTGAGTAGTCAGGTCCAGAACATGTGTTGTTAGTTGTTGTATTTGTTTGTCTATTTACTATGGTAGTCAGGTCCAGACCATGTATTGTTTGTTGTTATATTTGTTTGTCTATTTACTCTGAGTAATCAGGTCCAGACCATGTGTTGTTTGTTGTTATATTTGTTTGTCTATTTACTCTGAGTAGTCAGGTCCAGACCATGTGTTTTTAGTTGTTGTATTTGTTTGTCTATTTACTCTGAGTAGTCAGGTCCATAACATGTGTTGTTAGTTGTTGTATTTGTTTGTCTTTTTACTCTGAGTAGTCAGGTCCAGAACATGTGTTGTTAGTTGTTGTATTTGTTTGTCTATTTACTCTGAGTAGTCAGGTCCAGACCATGTGTTTTTAGTTGTTGTATTTGTTTGTCTATTTACTCTGAGTAGTCAGGTCCAGAACATGTGTTGTTAGTTGTTGTATTTGTTTGTCTTTTTACTCTGAGTAGTCAGGTCCAGAACATGTGTTGTTAGTTGTTGTATTTGTTTGTCTATTTACTATGGTAGTCAGGTCCAGATCATGTATTGTTTGTTGTTATATTTGTTTGTCTATTTACTCTGAGTAATCAGGTCCAGACCATGTGTTGCTTGTTGTTATATTTGTTTGTCTATTTACTCTGAGTAGTCAGGTCCAGACCATGTGTTGTGTGTTGTTATATTTGTTTTGTCTATTTACTCTGAGTAGTCAGGTCCAGACCATGTGTTTTTAGTTGTTGTATTTGTTTGTCTATTTACTCTGAGTAGTCAGGTCCAGACCATGTGTTGTTAGTTGTTGTATTTGTTTGTCTATTTACTCTGAGTAGTCAGGTCCAGACCATGTGTTTTTAGTTGTTGTATTTGTTTGTCTATTTACTCTGAGTAGTCAGGTCCAGAACATGTGTTGTTTATTGTTATGCTTGTTTGTTTACTTACTGGTGAGTAGTCAGGTCCAGAACATGTGTTGTTAGTTGTTGTATTTGTTTGTCTTTTTACTCTGAGTAGTCAGGTCCAGACCATGTGTTTTTAGTTGTTGTATTTGTTTGTCTATTTACTCTGAGTAGTCAGGTCCAGAACATGTGTTGTTAGTTGTTGTATTTGTTTGTCTTTTTACTCTGAGTAGTCAGGTCCAGAACATGTGTTGTTAGTTGTTGTATTTGTTTGTCTATTTACTATGGTAGTCAGGTCCAGACCATGTATTGTTTGTTGTTATATTTGTTTGTCTATTTACTCTGAGTAGTCAGGTCCAGACCATGTGTTGTTTGTTGTTATATTTGTTTGTCTATTTACTCTTAGTAGTCAGGTCCAGACCATGTGTTGTGTGTTGTTATATTTGTTGTCTATTTAGTCTGAGTAGTCAGGTACAGAACATATGTTAGTATTAGTATGTCAGTGTTATGCTTTAAAAAATGGTAGGTTTCACATTTAGTGCAGTTATCTGGTTACATGTATGTCTCAGTGTTGTGTCATGATGTGTCTCATTTTCTGTGTTGAACATCAGTGTTGTATCCGGTTGTGTCTCATGTTCTGTGTTGAACACCAGTGTTGTGTCATGTGATTCCTGTTCTGTGTTGAACATCAATGGTGTGTCCTGATTTGTCTCATTTTCTGTGTTGAACATCAGTGTTGTGTCCTGTTGTGTCTCATGTTCTGTGTTGAACACCAGTGTTGTGTCATGTGATTCATGTTCCGTGTTGAACATCATTGTTGTGTCCTAATATGTGTCTTGTTCTGTGTTGAACATAAGTGTTGTGTCCTGTTGTCTCTCATGTTTTGTGTTGAACATCAATGTTCTGTCATATGATTCATATCCTGTGTTGAACACCAGTGTTGTGTCATGCTCCATGTTAAACATCAGTGTTGTGTCATGATATGTCACATGTTATCTTTAAATGCATGTTGTTTCATGATGTGTCTCCAATTTTGTATTGAAAACAAGTGTTACATCATGATATGTCTCTTGTTATGTGTTGAACATCAGTGTTGTGTCATGATATGTCTCATTTTCTGTGTTGAACATCAGTGTTGTGTCATGATGTGTCTAGTGTTATGTATATTTATTTACTCTGAGTAGTCAGGTCCAGACAATGTGTTCTTAGTTGTTGTATTTTTATGTCTATTTACTCGGGAGTAATCAGGTCCAGACAATGTGTTGTGTGTTATTATATTTGTTTGTCTATTTACTCTGAGTAGTGTGGTCCAGACCATGTGTTGTCAGTTGTTGTATTTGTGTGTCTATTTGCTCTGAGTAGTCAGGTCCAGACCATGTGTTGCGTGTTGTTATATTTTTGTGTCTATTTGCTCTGAGTAATCAGGTCCAGACCATGTGTTGTTTGTTGTTATATTTGTTTGTCTATTTGCTCTGAGTAGTCAGGTCCAGACCATGTGTTGCGTGTTGTTATATTTTTGTGTCTATTTGCTCTGAGTAGTCAGGTCCAGACCATGTGTTTTTAGTTGTTGTATTTGTTTGTCTATTTACTCTGAGTAGTCAGGTCCATAACATGTGTTGTTAGTTGTTGTATTTGTTTGTCTTTTTACTCTGAGTAGTCAGGTCCAGAACATGTGTTGTTAGTTGTTGTATTTGTTTGTCTATTTACTCTGAGTAGTCAGGTCCAGACCATGTGTTTTTAGTTGTTGTATTTGTTTGTCTATTTACTCTGAGTAGTCAGGTCCAGAACATGTGTTGTTAGTTGTTGTATTTGTTTGTCTTTTTACTCTGAGTAGTCAGGTCAAAACATGTGTTGTTAGTTGTTGTATTTGTTTGTCTATTTACTATGGTAGTCAGGTCCAGACCATGTATTGTTTGTTGTTATATTTGTTTGTCTATTTACTCTGAGTAATCAGGTCCAGACCATGTGTTGTTTGTTGTTATATTTGTTTGTCTATTTACTCTGAGTAGTCAGGTCCAGACCATGTGTTGTGTGTTGTTATATTTGTTTTGTCTATTTACTCTGAGTAGTCAGGTCCAGACCATGTGTTTTTAGTTGTTGTATTTGTTTGTCTATTTACTCTGAGTAGTCAGGTCCAGACCATGTGTTGTTAGTTGTTGTATTTGTTTGTCTATTTACTCTGAGTAGTCAGGTCCAGACCATGTGTTTTTAGTTGTTGTATTTGTTTGTCTATTTACTCTGAGTAGTCAGGTCCAGAACATGTGTTGTTTATTGTTATGCTTGTTTGTTTACTTACTGGTGAGTAGTCAGGTCCAGAACATGTGTTGTTAGTTGTTGTATTTGTTTGTCTTTTTACTCTGAGTAGTCAGGTCCAGACCATGTGTTTTTAGTTGTTGTATTTGTTTGTCTATTTACTCTGAGTAGTCAGGTCCAGAACATGTGTTGTTAGTTGTTGTATTTGTTTGTCTTTTTACTCTGAGTAGTCAGGTCCAGAACATGTGTTGTTAGTTGTTGTATTTGTTTGTCTATTTACTATGGTAGTCAGGTCCAGACCATGTATTGTTTGTTGTTATATTTGTTTGTCTATTTACTCTGAGTAGTCAGGTCCAGACCATGTGTTGTTTGTTGTTATATTTGTTTGTCTATTTACTCTCAGTAGTCAGGTCCAGACCATGTGTTGTGTGTTGTTATATTTGTTTGTCTATTTACTCTGAGTAGTCAGGTCCAGAACATGTGTTTTTAGTTGTTGTATTTGTTTGTCTATTTACTCTGAGTAGTCAGGTCCAGAACATGTGTTGTTAGTTGTTGTATTTGTTTGTCTTTTTACTCTGAGTAGTCAGGTCCAGAACATGTGTTGTTAGTTGTTGTATTTGTTTGTCTATTTACTATGGTAGTCAGGTCCAGACCATGTATTGTTTGTTGTTATATTTGTTTGTCTATTTGCTCTGAGTAGTCAGGTCCAGACCATGTGTTGCGTGTTGTTATATTTTTGTGTCTATTTGCTCTGAGTAGTCAGGTCCAGACCATGTTTTGTCTGTTGTTATAGTTGTTTGTCTATTTCCTCTGAGTAGTCAGGTCAGGTCCAGGCCATGTGTTGTGTGATGTTATATTTGTTTGTCTATTTACTCTGAGTAGTCAGGTCCAGACCATGTGTTGTTTGTTGTTATATTTGTTTGTCTATTTACTCTGAGTAGTCAGGTCCAGACCATGTGTTGTTAGTTGTTGTATTTGTTTGTCTATTTACTCTGAGTAGTCAGGTCAGGTCCAGACCATGTGTTGTGTGTTGTTACACCTGTTAGTCTATTTACTCTGAGTAGTCAGGTCCAGACCATGTATTTTTAGTTGTTGTATTTGTTTGTATATTTACTCTGAGTAGTCAGGTCCAGACCATGTGTTGTTAGTTGTTGTCTTTGTTTGTATATTTACTCTGAGTAGTCAGGTCCAGACCATGTGTTTTTAGTTGTTGTATTTATTTGTCTATTTACTCTGAGTAGTCAGGTCCAGAACATGTGTTGTTAGTTGTTGTATTTGTTCGTCTATTTACTTTGAGTAGTCAGGTCAGGTCCAGACCATGTGTTGTTAGTTGTAGTATTTGTTTGTCTTTTTACTCTGAGTAGTCAGGTCCAGAACATGTGTTGTTAGTTGTTGTATTTGTTTGTCTTTTTACTCTGGGTAGTCAGGTCCAGACCATGTATTGTTTGTTGTTATATTTGTTTGTCTATTTACTCTGAGTAGTCAGGTCCAGACCATGTGTTGTTTGTTGTTATATTTTTTTGTCTATTTACTCTGAGTAGTCAGGTCCAGACCATGTGTTGTGTGTTGTTATATTTGTTGTTATTTAGTCTGAGTAGTCGGGTACAGAACATATGTTAGTATTAGTATGTCAGTGTTATACTTTAAAACATGGTAGGTTTCACATTTAGTGCTGTTATCTGGTTACATGTATGTCTCAGTGTTGTGTCATGATGTGTCTCATTTTCTGTGTTGAACATCAGTGTTGTATCCGGTTGTGTCTCATGTTCTGTGTTGAACACCAGTGTTGTGTCATGTGATTCCTGTTCTGTGTTGAACATCAATGGTGTGTCCTGATTTGTCTCATTTTCTGTGTTGAACATCAGTGTTGTGTCCTGTTGTGTCTCATGTTCTGTGTTGAACACCAGTGTTGTGTCATGTGATTCATGTTCCGTGTTGAACATCATTGTTGTGTCCTAATATGTGTCTTGTTCTGTGTTGAACATAAGTGTTGTGTCCTGTTGTCTCTCATGTTTTATTGTTGAATATCAATGTTCTGTCATATGATTCATATCCTGTGTTGAACACCAGTGTTGTGTCATGCTCCATGTTAAACATCAGTGTTGTGTCATGATATGTCACATGTTATCTTTAAATGCATGTTGTTTCATGATGTGTCTCCTATTTTGTATTGAAAACAAGTGTTGCATCATGATATGTCTCATGTTATGTGTTGAACATCAGTGTTGTGTCATGATATGTCTCATTTTCTGTGTTGAACATCAGTGTTGTGTCATGATGTGTCTCATGTTCTGTGTTGAACATAACTGTAGTGTCACGATGTGTCTCATGTTCTGTGTTGAACACCATTGTTGTGTCATGATGTGTCAAATGTTCTGTGTTGAAGACCATGGTTGTATCATGATGTGGCTCATTTGTTGTGATGAACAACAGTTATGTTATGATGTAGCTTGTGTTCTATGTTGATCTTCAATGTTCTGTAATTATGTGGCTCGTGTTCTGTGATGAACACTAATGTTGTGTCATGATGTGTCTCATGTTCTGTGTTTGATTATTAGTGTTGTGTCATGATGTGTCTCATGTTCTGTGATGAACACCAAAGTTGTGTCATGTTGTGTCTCATGTTCTGTGTTTGATTATTAATGTTGTGTCATGTTGTGTCTCATGTTCTGTGATGAACACCAATGTTGTGTCACGATGTGTCTCATGTTCTGTGATGAACACCAATGTTGTGTCACGATGTGTCTCATGTTCTGTGATGAACACCTATGTTGTATCATGATGTGTCTCATGTTATGTGATGACCACCAGTGTTGTGTCAAGATGTGTCTCATGTATTGTATTGAACATCAGTGTTGTGTCATGATACGACTCATGTTTGGGTTGAACATCAGTGTTGTGTCAATATGTCATATTTTGTGTCGAACATCAGTGTTGTGTCAAGATGTGACTCATGTACTGTGTTGAACATCAGTGTTGTGTCATGATGTGACTCACATTTTGTGTTGAACATCAGTGTTGTGTCCTGATGTGTTACATGTTCTGTGTTTTACACCAGTGTTATGTCATGATGTGTCTCATGTTCTGTGTTGAAAATCATGTTGTGTCATGGTAAGTTTACCTACTATGTTACAAATTTACCTACTTGATATTCAATGTTACAAGTTTACCTATTTGATATTCAATGTTACAAGTTTACCTATTTGATATTCAATGTTACAAGTTTACCTATTTGATATTCAATGTTACAAGTTTACCTATTTGATAGTCAATGTTACAAGTTTATCTACTTGATATTCAATGTTACAAGTTTACCTGTTGATAATCAATGTTTGCTCCATTCGCTAGGCAAAGCTTCAATTCTTCTACTCTTCCATTTTTAGCAGCTTCAAGGAGATTCTGTAAATAAGAAAGAGTTTACATTTAACAGAATGTAAAGAAAGTAGTAACTGAAATGTTTTTCACGCTAACACCAGAAAATAACTATACTTTAGAATGACTGATTTTGATTGGTTAATACAAGGGAGACATTGTACTCTTTAGTATACAATAATGTGACAAACAATAGTTGGGGTGGGGGGATTGAAAGTGTCGAAAAATATATTGTTTTGTCAAAAGAGGTAGTAAAAAAGAAAATAGACCCAAGGGAAACCCTGCTTATGATTACATTGTATACCGTTCCTAAGTTTTGAAGAAGAAAAAATATTGTTTAAAAACATTTCATTCTAACATAAAAAAGTTAATCTGAGTGAAAATTGTGTTTCAATATTTTCAATATAAACATGCAATGTATAACAACTTGGAAAGGAGCAGTGTAATATTTGTATGTTTGATGATAAATTAATAAATAGTGACTATTCAATGATCAAATAGCCTTTTTGTCAGTGGGGACATATTTGACATTATGTGTTTTTACAGGTGTTAATCACTACTTCAAAGTTTTATGACAAACAATAGGTAAGCTTGGGTAATTAAAATGAATAGACCTCTTTTGAGTTCGTTGCATTTCCGTCAAAAACTTTTGGTTTTAGTGAACATCATTCATGCGTTTAGGGGTCTTCGTCACTTCTTTCCCATGTTGAGCTAGCAGTTAAAAAATATAATGCTGTATTGCACGAGATATAATGGTTACAGTATTTTGTTCATAAAAAAGCTTCTGTCCAAGTTTCTTAAAATTCCATGAAGGTTTGACAAAAAAAATTGATGTCTAAAAAAAATATTTAACAACAGAATGAACCTTAATGTTGACGCCATCGAGGGAATCTAGGATCACATTGTCTCGCTTTTGCGACATAAATGTTGCAGGCTCGACAAAAATCACTCGACTGTTTGACTTTAAAGAAGAAAACATCTTACCTCATTCCAATCTTCCATATTTCCTAAAATAGAAAAATAAATGTATAAATCTGTTGAGTAATAATTGCCAGGCTAATTGTTTCTGCTAATTGAAAATTATCACTAACCACAACTCTGAAATGGTAAATACTGAAATAAGTGATACTGAGCCTCACCTGTGTTTAGTGCTCAATAAAATACCTTTTTAACATTTCAGTTGTTTTTTCTTTATCATCCAGATACCAAAAAATCTTTTAATTTTCCAATGATCAAGGACCATAACTCTAGGAAGGAACAAACCAAAATGACTGAAATAAAATTTCATCATTCCCTAAAGTACAAAAAACTCACTGAAAAATTTCAGGAAGTGATTCTCTTTTTACCATCTGGAAACCCGATTCTGGTAAAAAGAAAGAAAGACTGCCTACCTTCCCAATATAAGCTATTGTAGTTGTAAATTAATCATGGTGAATGAATATGAATTTTAATTTATTACACTAATAACTTTTTACAGAATGTGTCATAAAATATTGAATATGTCCTTATTACATAACATATGTTTTTAAACATTCTGATATTTTATGTCCTTATTACATACCATATGATTATAAACATTCTGATATTTTGTGTCCTTTGTGCTAATTTAATATACCAATGTGCCCCCTTATTCAATAAGCAGGTCTTTTGTGGTAATCCTATGGATTTAGAACTTTACCAAATACAGCCAAAGGGAGGGGGGGGGGGGGGGGGGGGTTGTATAAATAATATGGCTCTACACCGGCAAATAAACATCAACAACTGATAGTCTCTTAAAAATCTGCATTGTTTTTTTCAATGTGATATCAAAATGAGTTTGCCTTCCGTATTTTAGAACTCTTTTTTGGGATATTGATTCAAGTCTGACAAAATTTTCATTCATACGGCAATTCTATTTGGGTTGGACAGATCATTCACATATCCTACAACTCATCAGTCTTACAAAAGTCAGACTAGCAAAGAGTGTATGGTACTTTGACAAAAGGACAAGTTAGTGCACAGCTTTCAACAATGAGAAGTGAACACCTTAGTTACCTTTACCTTTTTATCTTTACATGTGTACTAGTATTCAGAATATTTTAAGTCTATACAAAAGTATTTACTTTTTTATCATGAAATCAACAAAGTATTAAACAAAACAATCCATATTTCAATTATAAACCATCAGAGCCAGGTTTTTAACTGTTGACTTCACCTTTATCACGATAGAAAGGTAAAGCAGCAGCAAATATATTTTTTTTAATTATAGTTTAACTAGACAATGGCATCAGCCTCCCAAACATGAGACAGATTTTTACAATTTGACAAAAGATAAGATTTTTTCAAAAAGGCAGAATCCTTCAAAACCCAAAAGGAACTAGCAAATAATTTATAAATATAACATGTGTCTGGAAATTTATTTGGGAGCTCTTGTCCCTGGGGAAGTATAATTGTAATTTTAATTGTGCAGAAAAAAATTTACCTGCCCTGAATTTCCCAATAAATAATGAAAGTAATTCAATATAAGCTTGTATTGAAGCAAAATAAATAATATTTGTAATATTTTTGTATATATAAAAGGAGGTATGGGGTTAAACATCAATGACATTTCTTCACTGGAGAGCCAGGGGAAATTTATAGGCTACAACGTCTAGAATTCTTGATTCTGTTTTCTTTTTTATATTGCCGGTCTTTCTCTGCCTGCATTTTCTGTTTTTTACTCGACTCATCAAAAGTATTTTCGTTCCTTTTGTTGTGATGATAACTGATGTATCTGTTTTTAGCAGGTTTTATTCTTCTCGATAGAAACTCAGTCGAGAAAAATTAAAATGACACCTCCCTTGGATAAGGCATAAATCTTAATAGACGATTACTGGTAATTATGGTCAAAGATAACGTAATGTTTATGATAACTGGGATTGCATACTTATTATTTTTTTTATTTTGGTAATTAATCTACTTCCTGATTTATTTCATTCATAAACATTGCTGTTTTGGCTTAAATATGTTTTTCACATGATGATCATAATAACCTTAGCAATTTTCAAAATTCTTAGGCGACTTAAATCGTCATTTCGCAGGCAAAATTATGGCATGCATAGGTTTCAATTAACAACAAGAGGCTCTCAAGAGCCTGAATCGCTCACCTCAATTTTTTGGGTTAAATATCTCATCAATGATTATTTTGGCTTTTCAATTTATTTAAATGTTCTTTGAATCGTCCTATTTTCTTCAAAAGCAAAAAAAATAAATAATTTTCTCCTGTTCTATTTTAGCCATAGGAGCTATGTTTCTTGACATATAGGGAAATAAAATATAAAATTTATACTAGATACTCTGAAACTCATTTAGCCTAAGTTTGGCTGAAATTGATACAGCAGTTTCAAAGGAGAAGATTTTTTAAAGTAAGTCAACATGATGAACAAATTGTAAAAAAAAACACTTTAAAGGGCAATTACTCCTTAAGGGGTCAATTGACAATTTTGGTCAAATTGACTTATTTGTAGATCTTACTTTGCTTAACATTTTTGCTATAAACAGTTTATCTGTATCTATAATAATATTCAAGGTAATAATCAAAAACTGCAAAATTTCTTTAAAATCATCTATTCAGGGGCATTATACCTGAAAAACCAGTTACCCAATTCGGCTGAAAATTTCAGGACAGGTAGACCTTGACCTAATAAATACTTTAACTTCTTGTCTAATTTGCTCTAAATGTTGGAGTTTTTCAGATATAAGCCAAAAACTGCATTTTATCCTATGTTCTATTTTTAGCCATGACGGCCATGTTTTTTGACGAAATAGAAAATAAAACACAAACTTTATTGTATACACCCTACTGATCATTCAGTTGAAGTTTGGTTGAATTTGGTTGAGTAGTTTTAGAGGAGATTTTTTTTTAAAGTAAGCAAATATGATGAACAAATTGTGAAAAATTGTCATTAAAGGACAATAACCCCTTAAGGGGTCAATTGAAAATTTTGGTTAGATTAACTTATTTGTAGATCTTACTTTGCTGATCATTTTTGCTGTTTACAGTTTATCTTCATCTATAATAATATTCAAAAAAATGACCAAAAACTGCAAAATTTCCTTAAAATTACCAATTAAGTGGCAGCAACGCAACAATGGGTTGTTTGATTCATCTGAAAATTTCGAGGCTGATAGATCTCCACCTAATGAACATTTAAACCCCACGTCAGATTTGCTCTAAATGCTTTCGTTTTTGAGATATAAGCCAAAAACTGCATTTGACCCCTATATTCTATTTTTAGCAATGGCGACCAGGTTTGTTGATAGATCAAAACTTCGGATATAATTTATAAACTAGATACCCTAAGGAACATTCAATTAAAGTTTGGAAGTATTTGGCCTAGTAGTTTCAGAGGAGAAGATTTTTGTAAAAGTTAATTAAGATTAACGAAAAATGGTTAAAAATTGACTATAAAGGGCACTAACTCCTAAAGGGGTCAATTGACAATTTTGGTCATATTAACTTATTATTAAGTGGCAGCAACCCAACAATGGGTTGTTTGATTCATCTGAAAATTTATGGGCTGATAGATCTTGACCTAATGAACATTTTTACCCCATGTCAGATTTGCTCTAAATGCTTTCGTTTTTGAGATATAAGCCAAAAACTGCATTTGACCCCTATGTTCTATTTTTAGCAATGGCGACCATGTTTGTTGATAAATCAAAACTTCGGATACAATTTATAAACTAGATACCCTACGGAACATTCAGTTAAAGTTTGGAAGTATTTGGCCTAGTAGTTTCAGAGGAGAAGATTCTTGAAATAGTTTACGACGACAGACGACGGACGACGACGGACACAAAGTGATGGCATAAGCTCACTCAGCCCTTCGGGCCAGGTGAGCTAAAAATAATATATCGTAATGAGCTGTGAAAATAATTCTATATTTTTTATTAAATTGAATTTAGTTCAGTTATTTTTTACTTGTCCAAGAGCAAGCCAGACAAAAAACTTTTTATGTCAGGTTGTTCAAATATACGAGCTGGGGATAGCATTTACACATCCTGCCATACATAAACAATTACTTTCGTACATTTCAGCGGTTTGTATCTAATTGATTTAGTCCAAAAGATCAAATTTATTATAAATACATTTATAAACTTGATTTGATGAAACATTTAAAAAGGTTGTACATGAAAAAATCGTCAGAACTACGTTGTATGAACAAGAACATGTGTGCGCATGTGCACAGGTGGGAAATTCAATTATGCATCCTACACTTCTTCAAACTTTTAAAACTACCATTGATACCTGTACCTAACGTTCATTTCAAGTATTTTGTTGAAGAAATAACGTGGAAAGAGCTTCTTCGCTCAGGTCGTGCTATTTAACTGGCCACCCGCTGATTGATACTTCGACATAGATAAGATTGAAACAACAGCAGGGGTCCAGTTAATCGTGCTATGTAAACGTACACGGATTTTACGTATCCGTTTATGGTCCATGTTTTACCATTGTCAAGTCAACATCCGGTTTTGAAAAATGTGACTTTATAAACGAAAATAAAGTTCTAGACAACGTCAATTTGCACAAATAAAGAGTCTAATGCAGATATGAACACACTGATGAGCACACTTTGAATGATGCAATGCCAATTTTAACAGTTTATGTCAGAACATCAAATTCATATCAAAGTAAATTTCAATATCGTTTTTAATCTAAATTTATGTCATTCATTGGGATGGCCATCTGATTACCATAATTGCCTTTTGTGACTTAGTCTTGGGGATTAAAATTCGGATCAGATATAAAATGTCCGGCTGGCTCAGAAAATTTTTGGAAGCCCTGGTGAACACCCCCAACTTAATTAAAAACAACTAGAGGCTCTCAAGAGCCTGTGTCGCTCACCTGTTACTGTATTAACTGATGTTGGCCATCTTGGTTGGTAGGCGGGGTCATTAGACACTTTTTTTAAATAGATACCCTAGTAATGATTGTGGCCAAGTTTGGTTAAATTTGGCTCATAGTTTTAGAAATGATTTTTGTACAAGTTACAAAAAATGACGAAAAGTTGTTCAATATTGACTATAAAGGGCAATAACTCTTTAAGGGGTCCTCTAAAAATTTTGATCATGTTGACTTATTTGTAGATCTTACTTTGCTGAACATTATTGCTGTTTACAGTTTATCTCTATCTATAATAGTATTCAAGATAATAACCAAAAACAGCAAAATTTCCTTAAAATTACCTATTTTAGGCCAGCAACCCAACAACGGGTTGTCAGATTCATCTGCAAATTTGTGACGGGATAGATCTTATTCTGATGGACATTTAAATCTTGACAGATTTGCCCTAATTGTCTTAGTTTCAAAGATATAAAGCAAAAACTGCATTTTACCACTATGTTCTAATTTTAGCTGTGTCGGCCATTTTGTTTGGTAGGCGGGGTCTTCGGACACATTTTTTTAAACTATATACCACAATGATAATTGTGGCCAAGCTTGTTAAATTTGGCCAAGTAGTTTCAGAGAAGAAGATTTTTGTACAAGTTTCAAAAAATGACGAAAAGTTTTTAAAAATTGACTATAAAGGGCAATAACTCCTTAAGGGGCTGACTGACAATTTTGGTCATGTTGATTTATTTGTAGGTCTTACTTTGCTGAACATTATTGCTGTTTACAGTTTATCTCTATCTATAATAGTATTCAAGATAATAACCAAAAACAGCAAAATTTCCTTAAAATAACCAATTCAGGGGCAGCAACCCAACAACAGGTTGTCTGATTCGTCTGAAAATTTCAGGGTAGATGGATATTGACCTGATCAACAATTTAACCCTGGTCAGATTTGCTCTAAATGCTTTGGTTTCAAAACCAAATATAAGCCAAAATATACATTTTACCCCTATGTTCTATTTTTAGCCATGGCGGCCATCTTGGTTGGATGGCCAGGTCATCGGACACATTTTTTAAACTAGATACCCCGAGGATGATTGTGGCCAAGTTTGGTTAAATTTGGCCCGGTAGTTTCAGAGGAGAAAATTTTTGTAAAATTTTACGGACGACGGACGCCAAGGGATGAGAAAAGCTCACTTGACCTTTCAGGTCAGGTGATCCAAAAAGTATATTAAATAAAATAACATAAAGTATGACCCTTTTGCAAATGTTTTTCAACATAAGATAAGATGTGGTATGATTGCCAGTGATGCATGTCTCCACCAGAGAACAAATAACATAGAAGTTAACAACTAAAGGTCAACTCACAGCCTTCAATCGATAATTTACAAGGCATAATATGTATTATCGTTTCGTGTGTATTTGAGTCCTGACAGCATTCAAATAAGAATCGAGTTGACCTCCAAAAACTGCCAACGGTCATATAAGCGATATAAACATTAATATAGATATAAATAGATAGATAGCGAATTCATGCCTACAGCCATTTTCTATAAGTAAGCTTTAAAATTTGCTTAAAAGAATGTTAAGTCCTGGACCATGTAGACCATTTGAATTTTCAAGTGAAAGGCCCTCCTCAAGTAATGGAACTGAAAAAAAGCACTAACGTAAAGGATGGGAGGCAGGCCTTGGACATTTGTTTTCCAATTTCAAAGGTTTCCTCTCAGAAATGAAAGGGCCCAGACCATTGGGCCCAAACAAATCAAACCCCTGAAAAGTATGTAATGGTGTGTTATATTGCTATAAAGGCCTTCACTAAAAGCCCTTTTCGAATATGGCACTAGCCTATGCTCTGAGACCCTAGCGTAACTTGGACCGAGACAAAATTACATGCGTCGTTGCATGCAAATACTGTGAATTCACAAAACACAGGAAAATAGGTCATAAAAGGGCAATAACTCAAATAAGGAGTCGTCTGATGATTTCAGTCATGTTTGACTTATTTGTAGATTTGTCTGTCTGATAATTTTTGCTTTTTAAAGTTCCTGCCTATCTATTATAGTTTGGAAAATAATCGGCGGAAATGAAAAAAAATCAGTAAAATTTGACATTTAAGTGCAATGACTCCTTTAAGAAGTCGTCTGACAGTTTTGATGTAAATAAACAGCAGGCAGTTCTCAACATTCTGAAAATTTCTGTCCTTTTTCAGATTTTCTCTATGCAAAGCATTTTTTCAGATGATAGACACAACTTATATTTTACACCAATGATCTATGTTTAGCCATGTCCGCCATGTTGGTTTGCAGGCAGGGTCATCTGACACAGTTTTAAAACTAGATGTACTCTAATGATGATTGTGGCCAAGTTTGGTTTAATTTGTCCTAGTAGTTTCAGAGGTGAGGATTTTTGTAAAATTAAACAACACCAACGATAGACAACTGACGCTAAGTGATGAGTATGCCAGGTGAACTAAAACATATATATGATACAATACATACTAATTTGATGAAAACTGAAGTCAGCTAAATTTACCAGGAAGATAGTGCCATCATCTAAAGCATCTCTGAAAAATATTTCTAAATCATATTTACTTGTTTAAGCCTGATATATGTAAAATATATGAACCACGTCAAAATACTTTACCGGTACTTCTTTTTTCAGTAATTGTTGTGATATACATGAGTTTTTCTATATCTTATAAACATATCAATGTTTGTGTTATTTCCTGTTTAAACATAATAAATATGACCAATAAAGGTATATGTATTAATTATTTCATTAACAAATGATTAACATGAATAAACCCTTACTTGTATGACCAGCGTCATGAAAATCTAGACCTTATCAGTTGAAGATATTTTGTATTTATTGACTATATATTGACCTCTACATATTTCCTTGCTTTATATAGTTCTTGCTTTGTTGGGTTGCGTTCTCATAGATATATATACTGTTGAAATATTGCGGGAGTTATAATGTTGTGTTGTATCTGTTTAATATAGGGTTGATATCAGTGTGCTGTACACTATGTTGCCTTAGCACTCATTTTTTTCTATCCTTTACCCAAAGTTCACACATAAGTTTAACCTATCTATTTTTTAAGAAAAATAATTTTGCAATGATGTCATGTTCGTTTGTGTCTCATCTATTATAAAAATATTGGTCTTGGGTATTATGAATGTTGAGAAACTATTTAGTTGATTATCTCCCCTTATAGAGTTTGAATATTTTACATTCGAAACAAATTTCAGTATTAAAATGATCCTATATAGTTCACATTTGATGTACTTACCTATAACAACAGCCTGCCTGGACAGGGATCAAATCCACTGGACAAGGATCAACTTAACTGGACAGGGATCAAATCGACTGGACAGGGATTGACTTGACTGGACAGGGATCAACTTGACTAGACAGGGATCAAATCGACTGGACAGGAATTGACTTGACTGGACAGGGATAAAAAAAATACTGATGATATATGTTTAAAATGAGAATAAGAATGTTTCTATTTCAGGTTGAAATACAATTATAACATATTATAAAGATGCTTGTTTATATTGTTTGATACAAATTTGGTTGCTGTCTCATTGATATAGAACTCTTAACCTTCATTTTTACAAGATGTTTAAGGGTCTTGTTTAATACATTAAAAACCAGATGCTCCGCAGGGCGTAGCTTTATACGACCACAGAGGTTGAACCCTGAACAGTTGGGGCAAGTATGGACACAACATTCAAGCTGGATTCCGCTCTAAATTTGGATTGTGATTCACTATGCTGTTGAATATTAATCCTCTCAAAAAAATGTTTGAAGAAATTTTCTTTTTATTTATGAAATTTCAAATGAGAAAAATTGAACCCAATTTTTTAATCACATCCCCCTTTCCATTATTCCAAAACTAATTTCAATTAAAATATTCTAATGGAGTTTGCAACAATTACTACTCATTTAAATACATCATAAAATATTAAGATGTAAAAAAACTGCTTGTTAACACTGAATGGTAAAGATTATTTAAATTTATCAGTTGGTAGTAAAAAGTGAATATACATTGTATATTGTATATAACAAAGATTTAAGTTGATTCTGGACAAAGAAAGATAACTCCAATTAAAAAAATTCTTGCAATAAGATATTTCTTGCTTACTATTCTGGACAAAGAAAGATAACTCTTAATTAAAAAAAAATTGCTATTTCACAATATTGTGAAATTAGATATTTCTTGCCATTGCACAATACTGTGCAATTGAAAAGACTTGCTATTGCACAATACTTAATATAATAATTTTAGATCCTGATTTGGACCAACTTGAAAACTGGGCCCATAATCAAAAATCTAAGTACATGTTTAGATTCAGCATATCAAATAGGCCCAAGAATTTGATTTTTGTTCAAATCAAACTTAGTTTAATTTTGGACCCTTTGCACTTTAATTTAGACCAATTTTAAAACTGGACCAAAAATTAAGAATCTACATACACAGTTAGATTTGGCATATCAAAGAACCCCAATTATTCAATTTTTGATGAAATCAAACAATATTTAATTTTGGACCTCGATTTTGGCCAACTTGAAAACTGGGCCAATAATCAAAAATCTAAGTACATTTTTAGATTCAGCATATCAAAGAACCCCAAGGTTTCAATTTTTGTTAAAATCAAACTAAGTTTAATTTTGGACCCTTTGGACCTTAATGTAGACCAATTTGAAAACGGGACCAAAAATTAAGAATCTACATACACAGTTAGATTTGGCATATTAAAGAACCCCAATTATTCAATTTTGATGAAATCAAACAAAGTTTAATTTTGGACCCTTTGGGCCCCTTTTTCCTTAACTGTTGGGACCAAAACTCCCAAAATCAATACCAACCTTCCTTTTATAGTCATAAACCTTGTGTTTAGATTTCATAGATTTCTATTTACTTATACTACCGCTATGGTGCGAAAACCAAGAAAAATGCTTATTTGGGTCCCTTTTTGGCCCCTAATTCCTAAACTGTTGGGACCGAAACTCCCAAAATCAATACCAACCTTCCTTATGTGGTCAAAAACCTTGTGTTTAAATTTCATTGATTTCTATTTACTTTAACTAAAGTTATTGTGCGAAAACCAAGAATAATGCTTATTTGGGCCCTTTTTTGGCCCCTAATTCCTAAACTGTTGAAACCAAAACTCCCAAAATCAATCCCAACCTTTCTTTTGTGGTCATAAACCTTGTGTCAAAATTTCATGGATTTCTATTAACTTAAACTAAAGTTAAAGTGCGAAAACCAAGAAAATGCTTATTTGGGCCCTTTTTGGCCCCTAATTCCTAAAATATTGGGACCAAAACTCCCAAAATCAATACCAGCCTTCCTTTTATGGTCATAAACCTTGTGTTAAAATTTCATAGATTTCTATTCACTTTTACTAAAGTTAGAGTGCGAAAACTAAAAGTATTCGGACGACGACGACGACGCCAACGTGATAGCAATATACGACGAAATTTTTTTCAAAATTTGCGGTCGTATAAAAACTATTGTCGTGATATTTTGAATGTAAAATATATCTGTTAATTATCTCCTCCTGTCAGAGTAAAAATTCTACATTCGCCTCTTTTTTTAAACAAATTTCAGTAGTAAATGATTCTATCTAGTTCACATACAATTAAAGAACCTTAGTGAGCAAGCTCACATACCCCACGTCCCCACATTGTCATTGGAGAAATTAAATAAGTGTAAGAAAAAATAATTGTTTAAGAAAAATTAATTTCCTGCCAATATGCACAACTACATAGTATGTCCTTATTATCTGAAAAGGTTTCATGAAATTCTGTTGTGTGGTTTGAGAGGAGTTGCGATGACAAACTGTTGCAGTAGTACATAAAAAGTAAATAAGTTCAAAGGGGCGTAACTCCTAGAAAAAAAATTGAATCGCAATTTCCTGTCGATATGCACAACTACATAGTATGTCCTTATTATCTGAAAAGGTTTCATGAAATTCTGTTGTGTGGTTTGAGAGGAGTTGCGATGACAAACTGTTGCAGTAGTACATTAAAGTAAATAAGTTCAAAGGGGCGTAACTCCTAGAAAAAAAATTGAATCGCAATTTCCCGTCGATATGCACAACTACATAGTATGTCCTTATTATCTGAAAAGGTTTCATGAAATTCTGTTGTGTGGTTTGAGAGGAGTTGCGATGACAAACTGTTGCAGTAGTACATTAAAGTAAATAAGTTCAAACAAAGGGGCGTAACTCCTAGAAAAAAAATTGAATCGCAATTTCCCGTCGATATGCAGAACTACATAGTATGTCCTTATTATCTGAAAAGGTTTCATGAAATTCTGTTGTGTGGTTTGAGAGGACTTGCGATGACAAACTGTTGCAGTAGTACATTAAAGTAAATAAGTTCAAAGGGGCGTAACTCCTAGAAAAAAAATGTAATCGCAATTTCCCGTCGATATGCACAACTACATAGTATGTCCTCATTATCTGAAAAGGTTTCGTGAAATTCTGTTGTGTGGTTTGAGAGGAGTTGCGATGACAAGAAACAGGACTGAGGGACGGACTGACTGACAGACAGACAGACGGACGGACGGGTCAAAAATATTATACCCTCCGCAACCCGTTGCATGGGGTATAATTAAGCTTACCTATAATAGGAAGTCAACTGGACAAGAATCAAATTGACTGGACAATGGTCGCAACGACTGGACAATGATCACAAGGACTGGACAATTATCAATAAAAAACAATAATGGACAATGATAGATGTTTAAACTGAAAATAGAAATGAAACAAAAACAACACGTTATAGAGACACTTCTCTATTTTTAAATAAAATGTTAACCTCTTTTGTTCATTGGTTGCTGTCTCATTGACATTGGTCTTGGGTATTTTGAATGTTGAAACAATTTGTTGATTATCTCCCCTTTAACAACAGCCTGACTGGACAGGTATCAAATCCACTGGACAAGGTTCAACTTGACTGGACAAGGATCAATTTGACTGGACAGGGATCAAATCGACTGGACAGGGATTGACTTGACTGGACAGGGATCAAATAAATACTGATGATATATGTTTAAAATGAGAATATGAATGTTTCTATTTCAGGTTGAAATATAATTATAACATATTATAAAGATGCTTGTCTATTGTTTGATACAAATTTGACCTCTTTCATTGATTGGTTGCTGTCTCATTGATATAGACCTCTAAACCTTCCATTTTCCAAGATGTTATAGAGTCTTGTTTATTACATAAAAAAAACACTAGTCAGATTGATTGTTTAGTCTTAGATGCATGATTTTTTTATTAGTTGTTAGTGGCTTTGAACTAGCTGTCAGATAACTGCGAGTACTCTCAGGTCTGTTCATTGTGTCTTTTTGAGTCGGGATGTATAAGTACCCGGCCACGTCCACTTGTATTTTTTGTCTATCTGATGAGTTTAGCCTTTTTCAATTGATTTTTATAGTTCGTTCTTATGTTGTACTGTTATACCACTGTCCCAGGTTAGGGGGAGGGTTGGGATCCCACTAACATGTTTAACCCCGCCACATTAATGTATGTGCCTGTCCCAAGTCAGGAGCCTGTAATTCAGTGGTTGTCGTTTGTTTATGTGTTACATATTTGTTTTTCGTTCATTTTTGTCGAGCCTTCGACTTTAGTCGAAAAAGCGAGACTAAGCGATCCTACATTCCGTCGTCGGAGGCGGCGTCCACAAATATTCACTCTGTGGTTAAAGTTTTTGAAATTTTAATAACTTTCTTAAACTATACTGGATTTCTACCAAACTTGGACAGAAGCTTGTTTATGATCAAAAGATAGTATCCTGAAGTAAATTTTGTAAAAATAAAATTCCATTTTTTCCATATTTTACTTGTAAATGCTAAAATGGACTTAGTTTTTCTGCAGGGAAACATTACATTCACTCTGTGGTTAAAGTTTTTAAAATTTTAATAACTATCTTAAACTATCCTGAGTTTGTACCAAAATTGGACAGAAGCTTATTTATGATCATAAGATAGTATCCAGAAGTAAATTTTGAAGAAAAAAAAATCCACTTTTTCAAATTTTTACTTTTAAATGGACTTAGATTTTCTTTCAGTTAACATTACATATGTGTATTAAAAGTCTACAGTTAAAGTTTTTAAATCATTTATTAGATTCATAAACTATGCTGGATTATTACCAAACTTGGACAGTAGCTTCTTGCAATCAAAAGATTGTATCAAGAGGAATATTTTTATTGATTTTTTTCCTCATTTTTGTTGAGCCTGTGATTTACAGCAAAAGTAGGCGAGACACTGGGTTCCGCGGAACCCTTATGAATTTTTTTACATAAATAAGGCCGTTAGTTTTCTCGTTTGTATTGTTTTATATTGTCTTATCAGGGCCTTTTATAGCTGACTATGCGGTATGGGCTTTGCTCATTGTTGAAGGCCGTACGGTTACCTATAGTTGTTAATGTTTGTGTCATTTTGGTCTTTTGTGGATAGTTGTCTCATTGGCAATTATACCACATCTTCTTTTTTATACAGTGTTGTGATATATTGAATGTAAAATATATCTGTTTATTATCTCCCCCTGTCAGAGTAAAAATTCTACATTCACCTCTTTTTTTAAACAAATTTCAGTAGTAAATGATTCTATCTAGTTCATATACAATTAAACTTACCTATAATAGGAAGTCAACTGGACAAGGATCACATAGACTGGACAATGGTCACACGGACTGGACAATGGTCACACGGAGTGGACAATGGTCACACGGAGTGGACAATGGTCACACGGACTGGACAATGAACACAAGGACTGAACAATTATCAAATAAAAAACAATAATAGACATAATAGATGTTCAAACTGAAAATATAAATGAAATAAAACCAACAAGTTATAGAGACACTTATCTATTTTTAAATAAAATGTTGACCTCTTTTGTTGATTGGTTGCTGTCTCATTGACATAGACCTCCCATCTTGCATTTAAAAAGCACAATCTGATTTCTACATGTTCTAAGTTAACAACTCTATTTGTAATTCTTGCAATGTTTAATTAGTTTCAACTTCCAAGTACAATTGATTTTGTAATTGTGTCATTTTATTTTTTGTATCCCGTCACAAAGGTTGCTAAGTGCAATTTTAAACTTGTTCTAAAAGAATTAATACAAACAAACACTGGTCAAATGCTATTTAGAATGAATCCTATAGCTCTGGATTATCTCCCCTTTAATACAAACACTGGTCTAATGCTATTTAGAATGAATCCTATAGCTCTGGATTATCTCCCCTTTAATACAAACACTGGTCTTATGCTATTTAGAATGAATCATACAGCTCTGGATTATCTCCCCTTTAATTCACATTTACAATTTCAATATATTTCTGATTTTCATTTGATAAAAAAATCATTAAACATTCCAATACAATATCAATGTAATATTCACTTACCTATAGATAGTAGTAACTTGACTGGACCTTGAATCAATAAATACAAATAGTAGATCTTCAATCTGAAAATATAAAAAAATACATGTAGCTTAATTTCAGTTTGTTTCACGTTGATATAAATACTGGTAAAACTTTCCCTGAACTTTTATGTCAAGAATTAAAAAAAGAAAAGGTACATGTAACATGTGTACCATACAAAGCTAATCAGTGGAAAAGTTTTTAGGACATATTCATTATAGCATGACATCATTCTGTGTCCTGTTTATCTAACGTTAATACATGTAGTTAACCTTTTAAATTGGAATATTAAGTCTTTAAATACATGTATATGTTTAGTTTCACAAAGAGAAAACTTCGATTGCATCTTCCTCACTTGCTATTAATCGGTCAAGTATATTTATTCCTTTTGTGAAAAACTACCAACTAAATATAAATAAATATTAAGAAATCTAAGCATAATCCGTTGTGTTTGTGTGCCGAAAAATATACAATCAAAACTGACCTTGAAACATTGCTGATGCAAATAATTTTGTGAAACTAAACCTATGTAAAAAGTATTCTCCTGTCTGGTTTGTTGATCTACCTGTACAAGCTTAGGTACAAGTGATTAGCGATCTTAATCCGGATGTCCCTCAGGCGTTAGAACTGTATAACATAAAAAGCCTAAGGGTTATGCAATTACAAGCATTTGATTATAATTGATAAAAAAAAAATGGCGTCGGGCTACAAAAAAACATGAAGTTTTGAACGATGGCGGAAGACAATTTAACAGTGGCACGAGTCTTTTGACGATGGCGCAAGACATTTAAACGATGGCGGGGCGCCATCGTTAAACAGGCCATGGAGATCCCTGGGATATGAAATAGTGTATTGCTTTATGCTCGACACAAAACTTAATTATAGCTAATAGATTTATCATTAAAAATGTTTTTATATATGCAACTGAGATCACTTTTCTTTGATCTGTAGTAAATTAAATCATTAATGGCGGATTTCATTATAACTAAATACTGTTTATATAAAGGTTCATAATACTCTGAATTAACTGCACAATTTACCTGAAGCACTTTCCTTCTTTCTATATATTAACAGATCAATGTAGGCCACATGTATATATCTAACAGGACATTATTGTTTTTATTTTTCTGTACTCTTTTCTTCAGCGTTCACTACGTTTTAGACCTAAAAAAAAGAGTATATAAATAACATTTTGTTTCTGCTGAAAAATAACATATCTAGTCCAGGTTCAAACTAAAATAAAATAGTTCCCTCTTAATAAACACATTAGAGTGTCTGTCTCAAGTCAAGAAGATTAACGCAAGTTGCGAGGCCAAATATATATTCTCCATGAAAATGAGACGTGCTAATGCTTATATATATGCATACCAATTAACATTGGCTTACCACTTATGGTTCTGCTTGAACTGACCAAATCACAAACAAATACATGTAAACGAAGCAAATGTTTTAACGTCAATTATAGACCATTACTGAGGGGGCAGGGCCAAATAATCTCCATGGAATCTGTGTTTTGTAGTAATAAGTCATGTAAGTACTGTGTATACATAATAATAATGTAAGTTTCATAACATTTGGTTGAGGCAAACTTAAGTTAGAGAATGGAAACCAACATTGGGACGTACATGTACATACGTATGGACGGACAAGGATAAAGCTTAATGCCCCCTCTGCTACGGCAGGGGCATAAAAACGCAGAGGGAAAAAGACAGAGAATATGAAAAAATGAAAACGAGAATTTGATTGATTGCTTGACTGTCATGACTGTTGGTTGCCTAATGTCTAGGCAAATATTTCATGCATATTCAGGACAAACGAGAACTTGAAAAGTCATGCTTAACAGATTTCCCCTGCCCTTGGTTCTCCAGTAAACATGGTGAAGAAACTTCTGAAATAAATTTAATTTTTGCACAATTTGTAGAAAACATCCACATCTTGCTAATTAAAAGTATATACAAATTATTACAATGTATTAATTTGTTGGCAATTTAATAGATAAAAGGAACACTTAATGATTTATTTTAAATACATGTATTAATTAGTCATTTCTTCGCTCGTTTCAAAACTTATAAAATATCATGGATGTATCTATACCATGTATACATGTACTGGCTTTCATTCAAAAAACATTGCAAAATTGCCCTTCAGATGTGTTTTGGTTGTTTTGCTGTTGGGTTTCTGTCTTATTGAAGGTATCCATATACATCCTTTTATTCATACACATAAACAAATATCACAAACATACTTTTTTTGAGATACAGTTAAAAATTAAGAATCATACAAGCTTACAATAAATTACTTCAATATTTATTAAGAAATTCAGGGCAAGTAACTTTTTTCTCGACAAGTAAAATTTAGTTTTACTAGGGGCAAGTTCTCACAACAAATGTCAAATATTTCCACAACCCTGTTCATTTCTGTCAATCATATTTGTTTTTCATAAATTGTTTTGTTATAATTCAGGCCGTTTGTTTTTTCCTTTGAATTGTTCCACATTTTTCATGTCGGGGCCTTTATAAGCCAACTATACGGTATGGATTTTTCTCATTGTTGAATCCTTACCGTTGCCTATGTTTGCTGACATCCCCTTCATATGAGTTGTCTCATTGGCATTCAAACTACATTTTATTTTCATATTATGACATCAGAGCTCCAGATAAGAATTCACAAATTGGGGTTTTTACCCACCATTTTCTTATATTCAATGTAATTGGGTGATAAAGTTTTTAATTGCATTATCAATTCCATTTCACCCCTCCGGTTAATATAAAATTGGGTTTTTCACCACCAAGCTCCTTAATGTATTGGTTTTTTTCATCAACACAATATTGAATATTTAGGCAATATCAACCCCAGATTTTTTCCCATTTTAAATATGTTTCTTTCTTTGTTTAGCTGTTTTATTTGGTTTAGGGTTAAGGTTAAGGTAATTTGCTAGCTGTTTTATTTGGTTTATTCACTGAGGAGCAATTGTAGGTTTAATTTGTGTCCAGTTTCAAACCTTCTGCAAGTTTTGTATTTTCTAACAAAAACGGATATGTGTATTCACAGGCACTCGTCTTATACCTTTATATAATAAATTCTGAGACCAGTGGCAGTGCCTGTTTGTGTATTCATAAATTAACCGTAAAATGAAATAAAAATAGTATATAAACTCTAATTATACTTGAATGTTTTTGTTTTATTCAATTTACATAAATCTGGCTTTAGTTGTCTTTTATTAGAACTTTTGGTTTCTGGTGCTTTATCATGTCATAATATTTGATTTGGCCTTTCACTTTTTCCAACTGATTTTGTTTTTGACGAAACCCCATGTTTATTAGCAATGTTCTTGCTAAGGTACGCACAAACGCCCGTGCATTCGATGGACGCTTTCTAATAAAACTGGTTAGGTCTTGTTATCATCAAAACTTTCCCTCAGCTTTTCAAAAGAAGCAGAAAACATGCTTCTATTCAATATTTTTACCGGACATTCACTTTCGTTTGAATTCAATGTATGTTATGATAAATCCCGAGCAATTCGAAACAAATATGACTTCATGACACATGCTAATGGATAAACGCCGAGAAGATTGAAATGTTTTCAAAAACACGTGTACCTATTGAGCAACGGAAAACTGCTACAGGGACCCATTTCAGCTACATGATGCAGGAATTTATTTTTAGGACGAAAGGAAATTTCCAATTATAAATATTATAAAAATAGATTGACGCGACGACTGGAAACAGATAAGGGTAAAATAACGTAAATGGTAGCCAATAAAAGGGTTGAGAACTCATAATTTTGGCATATAATTGGGTTTTCCTTTGAATTAATTGGGTTATTGAACCCAACAATGGGCAATTGCATTGGGTTCTTTATTAATTTGTATTGCATGATCACGCAAATACGCAGCTTATCTGGATCTCTGATGACATTATCCTTTTATAAAAAAAACCTCAACATTCCCTATTATGATATTGCTTAACACAATCAGTTAGTCTAGACTACGTTTAAATCTTACGTTAAGGGAATGACCATTTAACTTCAAGGTGGGGGGGGGGGGGGGGGGGGGTTATGTTTTTTTCCTAGATCCCCAATTTGATGAAAAAAAATTATTCTGTTCAAGCAGATGACAAAAAAAATATTCTGAATCCAGATTTTCCCCATACCTTATAGTGTTAAAATGAAAAAGATAATTTGATTGATAGAGTTGAAAAACATGAAAAACTAAATAAAATTGATCAGGCTTTGCGCGAAAAAAAAATTTTGGACTCAGACAAAAAACCATAATTAGCGAGAAAACGGTCCAAAACTTCTATGCGATCACAATTTTTAGAAAAAGTAAACAAAATTAGTTTATTTCTTTTCATAACCATAGTAAATAGGTCGTTATACAAATGTTATAGACTTCATATTTTTTTACATGTCGACTGTCGTTCTAGAAGAACCAACTTTTTTTCGATTGAAGTCTGTTTTATATTCACTTACTTTTCTGTGTTCTCACAATATCTTGGTTATATCTTAAAGTATATCTTAACAAAATCGTCTGTTTTCCCATTTCTTTCAAAATTACAGGAAACAGACTTTTGCCATGATCACTTTTGACAGGGGGCGCGAAATCTGGTGCGCATATATATTGTACAACTCGTTTCAGGACTTATTTCTCCGGAAAATCTCATGATAAATTAGGAGATAACTGTATTGTATTTTAAGCTTGGCCTTCGTAAAACGTAGATTTTACTGTCGCAAATTGAGTTTACCTAGCGACGCGGAGCGGAGATAGGTAAACGGATATTTGCGACAGTAAAATCAAGTTTTACGAAGGCCAAGCTTAAAATACAATACAGTTATCTCCATTCTAATGCCACATATTAAATTAAATTTCATTTAATAAATATTTTGGCTTAAAATGCCATAAATGAAAAAGTCCGCGAAAATGTTGCATCGTCTTTAGCATCTAAACAATGTGACGTCATATGTATTCTCTGGATGTCAAACATGAATACTAAACGTATTTTTACTTTTCGTACGCTTCAGAATGGTTTCAATGTGGACAAGAAGTAGATTTTGAGGCTCAACATGTGACAATCTTGTTTATTTTTTGAGAAATTACATACCCCAAAAAAATCGGAATTCAAAATGGTGGCTTCCTTAGTTACGGACTGGTAGAACGTGGAATCTAACCCCTCAAAATATTTGTCAACGTCCAATGAAAATTATCGTTACAAACTAATTGCATTAGAATGATAAATATATCAAACAATGTTGCAGTCGCAGTGGCGGATCCAGCACGGATCCAGGTTGACGTAGAGGGCGTACATTTCCCCCTTTGAACGGAAAAAAAGAGTTCTCATGTTACACACGATTTATATGTTTTTTACAATAAAGTTGTCCAAAAAAAAAATCGGCTCGCTCCGCCTCGACGGTATATATAGTTAACTTGATTCCGTTTTGGGGATTAACCCCCCTCAGTTTCAAAAATCCTTGATCCGCCCGTGAGTCTAGTATACTAACTGCTTCATAGTATAATGCATCATGGACAGGAGGAGGCTGAGAAGTTGGATGGGCCGGTCCTTCATTTCTATAGTCTTTAATTTTTCTTACTTTTTGTCCATGTTTTTCTATTCTTTATATTTTGACACCTCATTATTCTATATCCTTTATTTGCCCATTTTTCTCTATTCTTTATATTTTGTCCATTATTCTCTATTCTTTATATTTTGTCCATTTATATTTTGTCCATTTTTCTCTATTCTTTATATTTTGTCCATTATTCTCTATTCTGCTAAGCCCACACACGGACCCTCCTATAGATTGGCGTGTTTTTTGGTTTTTTTTTGTTTCTTCGGTAGTGAGCTAGAAGAGGTCAATTTCTATTTGTATAGCTTTGCATTGGGAATATCTTCTGTCTCTCCATTCCCTCTTTTACTTTTAGATATATGTAGTTTAGACGACAGAGGCACATAACAAGTGTAAATGACATTAATAAATTTATGAATGCAGATATAATAGAAAATGAGCTGAGTGATAAATGTTTTCATGATAAGGCAGCCTTAGTAGAACATCCCTGTAGGGACTATAAGCTGGATGAATATAAAAACTACACGGACAATAACAGTAAGAAGATGACTATTTGATATTCTGGGGAGGGGAGGGGCAGGCTGATTTTTTACTGATTTATTATTCATTTCAACTGATCTGTCGCTCAGCTTGCCATTTTTTTACAGCTCTTACCAGATCATCACATTCATATTCATAATCATCGGACTTAGATTCCATTAAGGTACAGTATTCGACAATTGATTGATTCGACAAGAGTTGATTTTTCCTTCAGGTTTTAATTCAATTCAATTAAAAAGAATGAATTGAATAGACACATTAACGATCGATTTATTCAACAAATCTTTAATGATAGATACGATCGATAACGATCTTGAACATTGTTTGTCGATTCAATCAACTCAATTTATTAATGATGGATACTCGATCTTAACGATTGATACGATCGATAACGATTGAACTTTATATGTCGAATCAATCAACTCAATGTGTTTTGATGAAGACTCGATCGTAACGATCTATACGATCGATAACGATTGAACTTCGTATGTCGAATCAATCAACTCAATGTGTATTGATGAAGACTCTCGGTCGTAACGATCGATAACGATTGAACGTCATAGGTCGAATCAATCAACTCAATGCGTTTTCATGAAGACTCGATCGTAACGATCGATAACATTTGAACATCATATATCGAACCAATCAACTCAATTTGTTAAAATTTAAATTCATACAAGACTAACAAAGGCCGGAGGCTCCTGACTTTGGACAGGTGCAAAATTTGTTAATGGTTACTACTTAATAAATTTTATTCATAAAGATTAAACAAAATAAGTTGTATTACTGTATTTCCCACTTCAGCACTTCATAAACTCTACATAATATATGTCAGAATGGGTACGGAGATATTAGTATAGTGAACATAAAATGTACACACAATTGAAAAATATACAAAAGTTGAAGCATAGGAATTTGCTGTTTCAAACACTGATAAAACATTTTTAACATTAATTCAAGTTTGAAGAAGGTTCATAGCAACAGTTTCAGGAGAGAAAAGTATGTATGTGACAAAAATGTGTATTGTAGTAGACAGTTTATAACAGTAGTATATATAGAACATTAAAATGAAGAAACTGAAATGAGTAAACCAACATGAGAATTATTTCAAAAATTATTATCAAATGAATATTAACGGAAAGAGAGTTCTATATGTGCCTGCTTGTGCTGTAGTATGTAAAAATATGCCGGCTTAATTGCGCCTTTACAATTTTTTATAGCTGTATTAAATATAAGCCTTCTGGCGCCGTAGGCTGTGTCAATTTATCGCCTAGCACCGAAGTGTATGTTATTGTGTCAGACTAAGGTTAGGGTAAGAGTTAGGGTGACAGTAAGACTGTAATTATTACGGCTTCTAGCGCCGTGTGCTGTGTCAATATGCCGCCTAGCGCCGTAGGATATGTTATTGTATCAGACTATGGTTACGGTTAAAGTTAAAGTAATAGTAAGACTGTATTAAATATGCGTTCTAGTGCCATAGGCTGTGTCTATATATCACCGAGCGGCACCGTAGGCTATGCTGTTGTGTAAGACTAAGGTTATGGTTAGATTTAGTGTTACAGTAAGACTGTAATAAATATGCCTTCTAGCGCCGTAGGCTGCATGTGTCAATATGCCTTATAGTGCCGTAGACTATTTTATTGTGTCATACTTAGGTTAGAAAAATATATGCCTTCTAGTGCCGTAGGCTATGTCTATATGTCATCGAGCGGCACCGTAGGATATGCTATTGTGTTAGATTTAGGTTAGGGTTAGATTTAGGGTTATAGTAAGACTGTAATAAATATGCTTTCTAGCGCTGTAGGTTGTGTCAATATGCCACCTAGTGCCGTAGTCTATTTTATTGTGTCATACTTAGGTTAGAGTTCTATGCCTTCTAGTGCCGTAGGCTATGTCTATAGGTCACCGAGCGGCACCGTAGGCTATGTCTATATGTCACCGAGCGGCACCGTAGGCTATGCTATTGTGTTAGACTTAGGTTAGGGTTAGATTGAGGGTTATAGTAAGACTGTAATAAATATGCCTTCTAGTTCCGTAGGCTGTGTCAATATGCCACTTAGTACCGTAGACTATTTTATTGTGTCATACTTAGGTTAGGGTTACTAGAGTTAGGGTAATGGTAAAACTGTATCAAATATAAGCCATCTAGCGTCGTAGACTGTTTTGATGTGCCTTCTAGCGCCATAAGTTGTGTCAATTTATCGCCTAGCACCGAAGTCTATGTTATTGTGTCAGACTAAGGTAAGGGTTAGAGTTAGGGTAATAGTAAAACTATTAAATATAAGCCATCTAGCGTCGTAGACTTTTTTGATGTGCCTCCTAGCGCCATAAGTTGTGTCAAATGCCGCCTAGCGCCGTAGGCTATGTTATTGTACCAGACTTAGGTTACGGTTAAAGTTAGAGTAATAGTAAGCCTTATATTAAATATGTCTTCTAGCGCCGTAGGCTGTATTAATATGCCACCTAGCGCCGTATGCGTATGTTATTGTAATATACTAAGGTTAGACTAAGGGCTAGAGTTAGGGTAATAGTAAATCTGTATTGATTATGCCGTCTGAGGCTGTAATAAATCTGCCTTCTAGCGCCGTAGGCTGTGTCAATATGCCACCTAGTGCCGTAGACTATTTTATTGTGTCATACTTAGGTTATGGTTATATGCCTTCTAGTGCCGTAGGCTATGTCTATATGTCACCGAGCGGCACCGTAGGCTGTGTTATTGTAACAGACTTAGGTTAAGGCTAAAATTAGAGTAATAGTAATAAAATTGAGAAAGGAAATAGGGAATGTGTCAAAGCGACAACAACTCGACCATAGAGCAGACAACAGCAGAAGGCCACCAATGAGTCTTCAATGTAGGGCGAAACTTCCGCACCCGTATGCGTCCTTCAGCTGGCCCCTTAAAACATATGTACATGTATACTAGTACAGTGATAATGGACGTCATACTTAACTCCGAATTATACACAAGAAACTAAAATTTAAATTCATACAAGACTAACAAAGGCCGGAGGCTCCTGACTTTGGACAGGTGCAAAATTGCAGCACTGTATTAAATATGCCTTCTAGCGGCATAGGCTGTGTCAATATGCCTTATAGCGACGTAGGCTGTATCAATACGCCGCCTAGCGCCGTATGCGTATGTTATTCTATTAGACTACGGTTATACAAATATCTATTAAAATACAGATCTAGAGTTGACTGAGTTGACCATATTTATCAACCTTGGCACAATTATAGTGATTGAATAAGATTGAAACGATCGTGCAATGTTTAAAATATGAAAATAGAGTTGACTGAGTTGATTAAACTGATCAACTGTTGCACAATCGTTACGATTGAATACGATCGATACGATCGTACCCGTGCAACGTTTAAAATGTGAAAAAACAGAGTTGACTGAGTTGATTAAATTGATCAACTGTGGCAAGATCGTAACGATTGAATACGATCGAAACAATCGTGCAACGTTTAAAATGTAAAAAAAATAGAGTTGACTGAGTTGATTATATTGATCAACTGTTGCACAATCGTAACTATTGAATACGACCGATACAATCGTGCAACGTTTAAAATAGGAAAGCAGAATTGACTGGGTTGATGAAATTGATCAACTGTTGCACAATCGTAACGATTGAATACGATCGTGCAACGTTTGAAATATGAAAATAAAGTTGACTGCGTTGATTATATTGATGAACTGTGGCACATTTGTAACGATTGGATACGTTCGATACGATCGTGCAACGTTTAAAATGTAAAAAAAAAATAGAGTTGACTGAGTTGATTATATTGATCAACTGTTGAACAATCGTAACGATTGAATACGATCGATACGATCATGCAACGTTAATTAAAATATGAAAATAGAGGTGACTTAGTTGATTATAATGATCAACTGTGTCACAATCGTAACGATGGATCGTGCAGAGTTTGAAAAAAGAATAGAATTTATTATAATAAAAGCACAGTTGACTGAATTGATATATCCTGACATGAATGAAGTATGTTAGTTTGGTACAACAATTGATTGAACTGTTACGATCGAGTACAGTTGACAAATAATTATACTACAAAATAAAATATGTCGAATCAATCGATTGTCGAATACTGTACCATAGTCTTACATTCAGCGGCACAATGGGAAAAAGACTGGTTAATAACGGTCCTTCCATCCAGACAAATGCTCCATTCTAAGAATCACACAAAAAAAGAAACCAATCAACAATGACTACATCCTTCATGGTCACATTCTTCAAACTGAAACACTGAGTTACAAAATATGTGTGCATAACCATCCAATCAGATCTCAAATGAAATAAACATGTAGATAATAGAACAGCAAATGAAAATCGACAACTAAATTTTCTAAAACGTAACCCGTAAAAGAATAATCCAAACAAATAAAATAAAGGGCATACATGTCGTTAGAAAGACCCAAGCTTGGGTTCAGCTCTTGTGTCTGGGACCCACACAACAACATCAAAACAATCAAATTGAGATGGTCCAGCGAAGAGCTGCCCGCTATACATGTAATAGATACCACAATACCAGCTCGGTCTCAAATATCCTCGAACACCTACAGTGGCCTATATTACAATTGAGACGAATACAGACAAGACTAGTAAAATTACACACCACCATTTAGCAGTCTACCCTAAAGATCTCATTAAATCAGACAACAGAACAAGACATAAGCATACCAATCACTATATAAACAAATTCAAACCAGTAAAGATTCTTACACATTCTCATTTTATGCGCATACAATAGTACAATGGAACTTACTTCCAACCTCAGCAATCCTTTGTGCAACAGTTGACGGCTTCAAAGAGCAGATTTCTATATCTGCTCTTTCGCAAATAGTCTGCATAACATGTACACAGTTTTACCAAGAAATATACATAGGATAACAATCCACAAAAACATTTTTTTTTAATTAAATCAATATATATTTTATTGTATTTTCTGTTCACCAATGTAACGTATTATTACTGGAAAGTTTATTTCTTTTAAATTGTAAATAAGCCACGCATGCAACAGCAAGTGCTAGTCAAAGTTGTGACTGAGTGCGGAAATACGAAGATAGATAGATTTATCACGAGTTTAAATTGATTGATGGTTGATTATTTTTAAAGTCCAGTGACAAATATTTCATGAAAGTTATTGAAAACACAAGTTCAAAAGTCAGGTAGATAATATAGAAAAAGGGAGGTCTGGTATGGTTACAATCCATCAGAGTTCAAATGAAGTGGATTTAAGCAATTAAAGGCACCAGTTCGGCCTTCAAAAAATGACAATAATTCTTACCGTATAGTCGGCTATGAACGCACAATCCTTCCATAAACTGGGACAGCGGCGTAATAGTACAACATAAGAACAAAAGTTAAAAATCAAGCAGATGCAATAGGATAAACTCAAAAGACCGGTACGAGAAAAAAAAGAGACTAACTTTAAGACTATAGACACAAAGCACTGAAAAAAATTTCAACGCCCCCCCCTCCCCCCCCCCAAAAAAAAACCCAAACACCAACAACATAAAAACACAAAAACAAAAAACAAAACAAAACAAATAAATCTTGTTCTCTCAGACTAAAGTATCAATCAGTACAGAACCAACGAATTTAGTCATTACAGTCTGAGAAACGCCATGACCTTGTGAACCTTAAAGACTAGTTGTCTCTGAGGGAGAGTTGTCTCTGATGGAGAGTTATCTCTGATTGACATTTGTCCCTGTGGATAGTTGTCTCTGATGTAGAGTTGTCTCTTCTGGAGCGTTATCACTGATTGAGATTTGTCTCTGTGGAGAGTTGTCTCTGTTGGAGAGTTTTCTGATAGAGAGTTGTTTCTGGTGGAGAGTTTTCTGATGGAGAGTTGTCTCTGGTGGAGAGTTGTCTCTGATGGAGAGTTGTCTCTACTGATGGGGAGGTGTCTGTAAAAGAGAGTTGTCTGTGATGGAGAGTTGTCTCTACTGATGGGGATTTGTCTGTAATAGAGAGTTGTCTCTACTGATGGGGAGGTGTCTGTGATAGAGAGTTGTCTCTACTGATTGGGAGGGGTCTGTAATAGAGATTTGTCTCTACTGATGGGGAGGTGTCTGTGATGGAGAGTTGTCTCTACTGATGGGAAGGTGTCTGTAATAGAGAGTTGTCTCTACTGATGGGGAGGTGTCTGTAATAGAGAGTTGTCTCTGATGGAGAGTTGTCTCTACTGATAGGGAGGTGTCTGTAATAGAGAAGTGTCTCTGATGGAGAGTTGTCTCTACTGATGGGGAGATGTCTGTAATAGAGTGTTGTCTCTGATGGAGAGTTGTCTCTACTGTTGGGGAGGTGTCTGTAATAGAGAGGTGTCTCTGATGTAGAGTTGTCTCTACTGATGGGGAGGTGTCTGTAATAGAGAGTTGTCTCTACTGATGGGGAGGTGTCTGTAATAGAGAGTTGTCTCTACTGATGGGGAGGTGTCTGTGATCATGGAGAGTTGTCTCTACTGATGGGGAGGTGTCTGTAATAGAGAGTTGTCTGTGAAGGAGAGTTGTCTCTACTGATGGGGAGTTGTCTCTACTGATGGGGAGGTGTCTGTAATAGAGTGTTGTCTCTGATGGAGAGTTGTCTCTACTGATGGGGAGGTGTCTGTAATAGAGAGTTGTCTGTAATAGAGAGTTGTCTCTACTGAATGGGGGGGGGGGAGGGGCTGTTATAGAGAGTTGTCTGTGATGGAGAGTTGTCTCTACTGATGGGAGGTGTCTGTAATAGAGAGTTGTCTCTACTGATGGGGAGTTGTCTGTAATAGAGAGGTGTCTCTGATGGAGAGTTGTCTCTACTGATGGGGAGGTGTCTGTAATAGAGAGTTGTCTGTGATGGAGAGTTGTCTCTACTGAGTGGGAGGTGTCTGTAATAGAGAGTTGTCTGTGATGGAGAGTTGTCTCTACTAATGGGGAGGTGTCTGTAATAGAGAGTTGTCTCTACTGATGGGGAGTTGTCTCTACTGATGGGGAGGTGTCTGTAATAGAGAGGTGTCTCTGATGGAGAGTTGTCTCTACTGATGGGGAGGTGTCTGTAATAGAGAGGTGTCTCTGATGTAGAGTTGTCTCTACTGATGGGGAGCTGTCTGTAATAGAGAGTTGTCTATGATGGAGAGTTGTCTCTACTGATGGGGAGGTGTCTGTAATAGAGAGTTGTCTCTACTGATGGGGAGGTGTCTGTAATAGAGAGGTGTCTCTGATGGAGAGTTGTCTCTACTGATGGGGAGGTGTCTGTAATAGAGAGTTGTCTCTACTGATGGAGAGTTATTTCTGTGGAAGTTGTCTCTGATGAAGAGTTACCTCTGATTAAAAGTTGTCTCTGATGGACAGTAGTTTCTGATGGAAGTTGTCTCTGATGGAGAGTTATCTCCGATTGAGAGTTGTCACTGATGGAAAGTTGTCTCTGTTGGAGAGTTCTCTAATAGAGAGTTGTCTCTGGTGGAGAGTTGTCTCTAATGGAGAGTTGTATGTAATAGAGAGTTGTATGTGATGGGGAGTTATCTCTGATGGAGTGTTTTTTCAATGGAGAGTTGTTTCTGTGGAGAGTTGTCTCTGATTGAGAGTTGTCTCTGTGGAGAGTTGTCTCTGGATGAGAGTTGTCTCTTATGAAGAGTTTGTCTTATGGAGAGTTGTCTCTGTGGAGAGTTGTCTCTGATGGAGAGTTGTCTCTGGTTGAGAGTTGTCTCTGATGGAGAGTTGTCTCTGATGGAGAGATGGAGATTTGTCACTGATGTAGAGTTGTCTCTGGTGAGGAGTTGTCTTTGTGGAATGTTGTCTCTGATGGAGAGTTGTCTCTAATGGAGAGTTGTCACTGAAGGAGAGTTGTCTCTGATAACACTACTGGACGAAAAAACGTCTGTCCATACCAGTAACAGTCGTTCTAAGACTGTTAATGTTTGTTAAAGTTGTAACAGTTGTTAAATTTCACTGCTGCAGTTATTTTGTAACTGTCCCAACTTTAAAAGTGTTTGTCTACAACATAAATCGACTGCAACAACGCAAGAAATAACTGTCAAAGTCATTAAAGGACTGATACAACTATTTCAAAGTTGTAACAGTTGATTTACAACTGTCCCAACTCGAAAAACGTTGCAACAGTCATAAATAAACTCATTAAACGCCTAAAGGGTTGTCACAGTCGTAATAAAACTGATGCAACCATTTGAAAGTTGTAACAGTTTTTTAATTACTGTCCCAACACGGAAAACGTTGAAACAGTCATAAATAAACTGTTTAAACGCAGAAAAAGTTGTAACAGTTAAAATATGATAGCTACAACCATTGTATAGGCATAGCTAATTTATAAGCGTAGCAACTTCCAAACATTGATCTTCATGTACATTTAAAAGTCACGGATACAAAATGTCTAACAGTCAGGAATATAGGTTCAATTATTTGTAAAACAATTTTACCGTGTGAAATATTAGGTTGTGACAAAGAGAAACAACCATCACTCTCATTTAATACATTACTTTTAGATAGATATTGATTTAAAAAAAAAATAGTATTTTGAAATATTTGCCGCTGAACACATTTTTTTATTCCTCGGTTATTTAGTGAATGTGATGAATTTATACATTTTTTTAACACTTCATCGCCCTTATCTCTTCGAACAAATAAAATCAGAACCAGCACTAGATACCTGCAATTTCACTAGATAAAAGATAACTACTAACAGAAAAATCGAAAACGTTACCCAATATATTTGTAACCAAATGTATCTTTATAACTGAATTAAAAGTTGACAATTTTTAATATTATCTAAATAACAAATTTAAATATTTTTTATTAAATTAGTTAGGTGTGAAATCATTCATGCATACACGGTTGTTTTCAATATCCGTAGTTTTACGAATCACATTACTTCATAATAACGCGCTCAATATACATGATATACTCTAAACCTAGCGAGGAACTCCTAATACACACACTTGTCAAACTTATCCCCATATAAAACTGCTTTATATTTTCTTGAGGGCTTATTTCACACACGTATTCTGAGCTTTTATTTGGGGCTACATTTTTTTCTTGTAAAATTATAAATATTGCCGTATTAACCATTTTGATTTCTATACAATGTAAAAAAAATTAATCAGACATTTAACACATCTTTTGCAGCTATGGAAAACAAATCTTAAATCTATCTAAATTTAATTTTTTTTTTTTACCGTATTTTATTTTTGAATAGTTCCAGGGGCGGATCCAGCCATTTTAAAAAGGGGGGTGGGTGGGTTCCTAACCCAGGACAAAGGGAGGGTTCCAATTACATGTCCCCATTCAAATGCATTGATCGTCCAAAAAAAAAGGGGGGGTTCACCCCCCCCCCCCCCCCCCCCCTGGATCCGCGCCTGAGTTCAATATTCACTCGACTTTGTATTGTATATTGTACGGAATGGTCTATTTGAAGTTCAATTGTAATTGATACACATGATACATGTAAATAGCACGTCAGCATTCATGATTGAGGTAAAAAAGTATTATCACTCGCAAGAAAAATTAATATTTTCACCGGATTTTTCGCAAACAATTTACCATAAATACTAGTAGATTGACGTACTGTACATGTACAAGACCCGACAAAAATAACTAGCGCCAGTGAAAGTTCAAATGTTCAAAACAAGAAAACTCGCTTTATTTCAGACAGGGAAATCAAATCTTTTTTTTATATTTTTCACATCACGGTAGAGAACTTGATGTATTCTTTAGACTCCGGTCTTATTAAATTCTAAAGACTGACATCGGATTCTCTTATGTGGTTTCAGTTGATCAGATGTCGTACTAACGTTTATCCAAAATATTTTCCCATTTCAATTGTTCAAATTCAAATTATTTAATCTTATAAATGCTTGTACAATAATGACATATTATTCAATCAGTAAAGAAAACTAACAATGTTACTATATATATATATATATAGCTAGATGTACAGACAATATTTTGGGTCCCTTTCTTTTTTTTGTTCGGTGTGAGGCGAGGCTCCGTGTTGAAGGCCGTACATTGACCTATAATGGTTCACTTTTATAAATTATTTGAATGGAGAGTTGTCTCATTGGCACACACACCCCATCTTCCTATATCTATGACAGTATAGTACTGGAAATTTTAAAAATGGTCACATTTATAAATTAGGCAAATGGGTCCAATATTTTGAATATATACACCTTAGAAAAAAAATTAAAATCATAAAAAATTGTTGGACTCACTTTAAGAGAAGGATGGACTGAAAACCAACCTTGATCGATTGCATTACCTGTTCTTTAGCCATTTGATGGACAAGGTGCAGTTAGTTTTGGTTTTGAATATAAAATGCAAGTGGGAATAGAAATGTGGTCATTTTGGTCTTCTTCCGACTGCCAGTAAACCCTTGCCAAAGTTGGACATACATCTGGTTGCGCGGGATGTATACTTTTTCACAAATATCAGAGTGGTGATATTATATCCTGGTTCTTTGCAGGTTAAGAACCATTGAAACAACTCTTTGCGGGGGCGTCAGTGTAACCTCTTGTCTAAGCCTGCTGAACGGCAAAATTCGGACTGTATTCAATATAGTAGTTACTTTCATTGTCCATTATCAGTCAAAGATTCAGTGACTCGTTTCATCCCGGATGGCAACTATTAAAGAACCTACCAAGTGTATTTATTGTTAAATTGTTCTTGTCCTGAACGTGCATGTAATATTTGCTACTGGACAATAAGCAACATTATAATATTGTAAGTAATTTTGAGACTCTCATGAAGATCAATTCAAAATAATTTAATTAACCTCTTGAAATACAGACTATATATTTAAAATATTGTTCAATTATTTCGTGCCGGACTATCATGACTATTGGGGTGTCGGACTAATGGGGCGTCAGACCATAGGGGTGTCAGACTAACGGTGTGTCGGTATAATGGACGTATATATATACAATGTGTTGATGTCTCTTTCAAATAACACTGCACTTTACTCAATTTCACAAGGTTAGTATTTTCTTTTGCTAGAAGTTTTTAAAACAATGGCAAATTAAAACCCCAAAAATATGCTTCCAAACATAAATATTATAATTAAATTATAACAAACAGCTCACTAATAGTGCATTTATATACATTTATGACTTTGTAATGCTTATTGTGTTTATGGAAAACAATGGGAAAATGTTTCTTAACATCTGGGGATATATATTTAGAAGGCATTTATTCAAAAGCAGATAGAAAGGATTTGTAGAAAAAAACACGAATAAGGGCAGATGATCACCTATTATAGTACAAGTCTTTGGTTAACCACAATATATTTGTCATCACTGATGTACATGATGTATCAATGTTGCTTTTGTATACATGGTATAAAAATCAAACTTAGGTTTCTCATCTAAACTTGCTTACATTGTGTTACATCATCCAATATGGCTAGGCCGGTTATAGGTTTTTCATAATCACACTTATGCGGAACTGATTTTGCTCATTGTTGAAGGATGTACAGTTACATGTACTAACAATTACATCACTTGGTTTACGGTTGATGGTCGTCTTATCGAAATTCATACCACATCTCCTTATTCTGGTTATCATACAGTATACATGTTATACAAGACTACAATACTAGTATTATCAAATGAACTAGATACCATTGAGATGGGAGCCATCTCTGTGGGCCCCGCTGTCAATAACGTATAGAGCGAACACGATCTTCACCACAGGACACGGGGTTGTCAACTGAAACCAGTTTTTTTACCTTGACCTTTGACCTAGGAAGTTGTACATACATCATGACACGCCCTCTGGTGGTGGTTAAAATGAATGTCAAGTATAAACTTTGAAATCATAACGGTTCTCAAGATATAGAGCGGACACGATCTTCACCACAGGACACGGGGTTGTCAACTGAAACCAGTTTTTTTTACCTTGACCTTTGACCTAGGAAGTTGTACATACATCATGACATGCCCTCTGGTGGTGGTTAATAAACATGTAAAGTATAAAGTATGAAATCATAATGGTTCTCAAGATATGGAACGGACACAAAAAATAGTGATCAAGCATGAACATGTAATTTATACTGTAGTAGTATCTGAGAAACATTTGGAAATAGATCAAACCACAACAAGAGTGCATACACTGAAATGTCTCGCCTTCTTTACTTATCATTGATATTATGTTGATAGTTCTAACATGTCTAAGTATAAATCTTTATTAAAAACTGTCACATAAACTTTGCATTAACCAAGATAACTAAACAAAGACCAATGAACCATGACAAAGAGGTCAAGGTCAGATGAACCATGCCAAGCAGACATGTACAGCTAACAATGCTTCCATACAGCAAATATAGTTGACCTATTACTTATAGTTTCAGAAAAATAGACCAAAACACAACAAGAGTGCACACGCTGAAATGTCTCGCCTTCTATACTAATCATTGATATTATGTTGATAGTCCTAAGTTTAAAGCTAAGCTTTATTACAACTGTCACATAAACTTAACATTAACCAAGATAACTAAATAAAGACCAATGAACCTTGAAAATGAGGTCAAGGTCAGATGAACCATGCCAGGCAGACAAGTACAGCTAACAATGCTTCTATACAACATATAGTTGACCCATTACTGATAGTTTAAGAAAAATAGACCAAAACACAAAAACTTAACACTGTGCAATGAACCGTGAAAATGAGGTCAAGGTCAAATAAAACCTGCGCGACTGACATAAAGATCATAAAATATTTCCATACACCAAATATAGTTGACCTATGGCATATAGTATTAGATAAAAAGACCAAAACTCAAAAACTTAACTTTGACCACTGAACCATGAAAATGAGGTCAAGGTCACATGACATCTGCCCGCTAGACATGTATAGCTTACAATCATTCCATACAACAAATATAGTAGACCTATTGCATATAGTATGAGAAAAACAGACCAAAACACAAAAATTTAACTATAACCACTGAACCATGAAAATGAGGTCAAGGTCAGATGACACCTGTCAGTTGGACATGTACACCTTACAGTCCTTCCATAGACTGAATATGCTAGCCCTATTGCTTATAGTATCTGAGATATGGATTTGACCACCAAAACTTAACCTTGTTCACTGATCCATGAAATGAGGTCGAGGTCAAGTGAAAACTGTCTGACAGACATGAGGACCTTGCAAGGTACGCACATATCAAATATAGTTATCCTTTTACTTGTAATAAGAGAGAATTCAACATTACAAAAAATTTGAACTTTTTTTTCAAGTAGTCACTGAACCATGAAAATGAGGTCAAAGTTATTGGACATGTGACTGACGGAAACTTCGTAACATGAAGCATCTATATACAAAGTATGAAGCATCCATCTTTGTCCAGGTCTTCCACGTTCTAAAATATAAAGCTTTTAAGAAGTGAGCTAACACCGCCGCCGCCGCCGCAGTAGCCGCCGCCGCCGTAGCCGCCGCCGCCGCCGGATCACTATCCCTATGTCGAGCTTTCTGCAACAAAAGTTGCAGGCTCGACAAAAACTTAACACTGAGCAATGAACCATGAAAATGAGGTTGAGGTCAAATAAAACCTGCGCGACTGACATATAGATCATAAAATATTTCCATACACCATGTACACCAAGTATAGTTGACCTATAGCATATAGTATTAGATAAAAAGACCAAAACTCAAAAACTTAACTTTGACCATTCAACCATGAACAGTCAGGGGACTTACTGAAATAAGTGATTTTTAAATCACCTATTTGAGTAGCAAATTCGAGGTTCTGTCACAAATTGGGATTAAGTAGTTTTTTCAAAATTTTAAACACATAGGTTTAAATAATATCTTTTAATTAGTAAAATTTAAAAAAATGAACTTTTTGCTTCTTTTAAGTAGCAAGGTTTATGCCTTTGATACTATCATTTAGCTGAAAATACTATTTTAGTTGAAAAAATGCTATAATAATTGCTTTACATAATGAACTGATACTTTCTTAAAAGATTTTTCCCAGCAGTGGGAGTATTTTTCCTGTGAAGTTCAAGGTTTCATCTTTCAGATTATGTAATAAAATTCTACTGTTCGCAATAAAAATTTCACTGTTCGGGGGTGTTGAAATTAGTGGGAGTTATTAAAAGAATGATACTTAAAGAAGTGATTTTTGGGAAGGAAATTGAGGTCTGATACTTAAACAAGTGATTTTTATGTCATTATCCTAGATTCAGTACAAGGTCATCACCTGAAATGACCTGGTCATCCTAGACAACACAGATGTTGGTTCTGATAAGTTTAGAATCATAATTAGTCCCTGGATCATTAGTATTCTATATTTAAAGCTACAATAAAACTTAATCACTTCTTCTAGTGATTAATTTGTACTACTTAAATAGGTGATTATTAAAGAAAGACAACTCTAACTTCCAACCTTTATGGAAATAATGATACTTGAATCAGTGATTTAGAAAATCACTTATTTAAGTAAGTCCCCTGACTGATGAAAATGAGGTCAAGGTCAGAAGACATCTGCCCGCTAGACATGTACACCTTACAATCATTTCATACAACAAATATAGTAGATCTATTGCATAAAGTATGAGAAACATGAGAAAAACAGACCAAAACCATGAAAACACAAAAACTTAACTATAACCACTGAACCATGAAAATGAGGTCAATGTCAGATGACATCTGCCAGTTGGACATGTACACCTTACAGTCCTTCCATATACCGAATATACTAGTCCTATTGCTTATAGTATCTGAGATATGGACTTGACCACCAAAACTTAACCTTGTTCACTGATCCATGAATGAGGTCGAGGTCAAGTAAAAACTGTCTGACAGGCATGAGGACCTTGCAGGGTACGCACATACCAAATATAATTATCCTATTACTTATAACAGGAACTTCATAACATAAGGAAATATCCAGGCCTTTCAGGTTCTAAAATGTATCTGATGAAGCTTTTAAATATCCAGGCCTTTCAGGTTCTAAAATGTATCTGGTGAAGCTTAAATACAAAACAGTACGCTGTAGCCACTGCCAGATTGTAATATTGAAGTACATGCATGATTTATTTGTTTCAAATACTTGGCCACTAATCATGCTAATTAAGATTTTTATTTAATTCTAATTCAGACTTTAATAATTTAAGTACAGCAAGCAGTCATTTGACACTAAACAATTGACACGGACTGCACGAGACCCTCATAGTTGGTTAAGATCTTTTACACACCCTGGACATGCTGGCGGTAGTTAACGATTGCAATGCCAACATAAACTTAGATGTGATATACTTGTACTGTTTTGTAAATTTCACTGAAACTAGAAATTCACATTATCCATATTGTTATTATATTAAAATGACTGATTATCCACTAATTAAAAGTATTCATGAATTCAGATATGATGCACTATTATTAGTAGTATTCACTGAAACTATGAATTTTCATTATTCCAAATTGCTATTTCAAATGAATAATTATCCTGGGTATTCGTGGAATACAGAAACAATGTACATGTATGATTGCACTATTAATATGCACTGCAACTATGAAATTTTGTTATTCCTAATTCACAATTGATCATGATTGATATAGCAAATTAATAATTATCATGATAATCCAAGGTATTTAGTCCTCCAGTAATGTGGTCCTCCTTTAAACAATTTGTAAGTTTCCTATTTGTACAAGGCACAATTTTCTTCTTGTCCAATTTAATCAGAACATCAGATCATCATCATGGAATAATGTTGCACACCGTATTCATTATTTCCAAAAACAATAGATAACTAGCATAACATAATGAATTAATCCATTGTTTCACAATTTGCAGCTATAAGAGCGACTCAGTGACATCTATATTTCCTATGCATCGAAGTGCACATGTACTAGCAGGCGTCATATATATTCTAAGTGGGAATCATGGTCAAACCAATGCATATTCAGTATGATTCTACAAAATAAAATATACATTTAGACTCGAGTACAGTAAATTTTTAACTAATAATAAATATATAATACTACATGTATATATACATTGTGCAATAATAAGAAAGTCAATTACAATAACTGTATAAATACCTAGATAAAACTAGCACTTCTCATTTGATTGACCAAAAAATTCTAGCACTTATACAATTCTATTTTCAAGTGCCTATTAACAAGAAAAATAAATCTTTTAAGGGGGTCTAAATTCTATATAGTGTTGTCTTTTTTCCTGCATTAATGATTTTTTAAGTGTGACTGTGTACTTTCATTGAAGAGTTACTATCTTATTGAGGCTCTCATCATACTTTATTTCATCAATTCTTTAAAGTCAGACATCATGGACATAGACATAGTTATTCCTCTCTAAAACACAACAGGTTATTTCTTTTGTTCATTTTAATTTATATGTTAATCATTTAACATGTTTAATATGAAATATATTGATACTACAAACATGACAAAGAAAAGTTTAAGGAATGAAAAAAAAAATGCACTGTTTTATTCAGATAACTTTTAAAATTTGCATTTTTATATATCATGATTATAGTATATCCTGCTGTTTCATATTTTTCTTAAATTATAATTTGTTTTGAAAAAGTTATCAAAATTTTGATTCAAGATTCAAGATTTTATTCATAACCTCAGACACATACTTGTGTACAAGAGGACAATTTTAATCATAATTTGTGAACATTATTATAAAATCATATTCAATATACCCATGACAGATTAAATGTCATCCCCAAGGCAATAAACTATTGTGTCTTAATTTGTATATTAGCTACATCATGTATATAAGAATTTCTGATTATTACCTATCCAGTGTTGATTATATAAATCATCCTGATTATCATGATTATTTATTTATTACCTATTTTAATGTCATATTCAGTAAATACAAATATTTTAATTATTTATCATGTTTATTTTGAATTTGAATAAAAAAATTTTTTAGACACATGTACAACATGTACAATGCAGTTAACACAGTAAATTTTATGACAACTTACTGGATAATACACATAATTTAAAACAATCTCCTGACTAACCGGGGCTTTGAATTTAATCCCGGCCTTACTTTTAATCAAATGAAGGACAAGCACGAGAAATTAAGAGTACCGACACGAAACACGGAAAATAAATAAAGGAGAACACGAGGCATGCACGTCGAGCCAAACATGAGAAAACGAGAAATAAAACTACAAAACACGAAAACACATGAATTAAAAAGGCGTAAAACTTGCACGAAAATAACCCTTTACCACCCTCATTAACATACAATATGTACACTACATGATGTATAGGTCAGTAGCAGATCCAGAACTTTTCATAAGGGGCCCCTATATTATCAAACAAATTTTTCCCACAAAAAAGGAGGAAGATATAGAGTACCCTTTTTTGTATTCCACTCAGGGTGATGTATGCAAACTAAATAAGGGAATAAATGACATACACATGATAAAAGGGGGAGGGGAACGGTGTCCTTTATGACTTTCAATGATTTGTTATGATGCACAACTAACAAGCTCAACGCCTATATTTTCCCTGGAATATGCAACTATGCACGAGTGTGGTAGTATAGAATGTCGATTCATAGCTATATAGTCTATCGGAGTATCTCAATATGGAATCTGTAGGATCAGTGGCGGATCAAGCCATTTTACATGTTTTAAAAAGGGGAGGTTTCCAAAGGACAAAAAAAGGGGGGATTCCAACTGTATGTCCACATTCAATTGCATTGAGCGGCAAAAAGAAGGGGGTTCCAACCCTCGGAACCCTCCCCCTGGACCCGCCAATGAGTTTAAACAAACTGTACATGCTGTAAGGTCTGTAAGCTGACAAATGTGCACATTTTTTCCCTTCAAAATTATGAAACCATATGATTATTCGATAGACATTCTTTAAAATATTGATAATTTCTACTCACCGATTGTAATTTCCAGCTCAGATTATTGTACATGTCATTGTGGTCTAACATCTAGTTTTCTGTGTAAAGATGTACTTAGAAGTTTGCCGACCTGAGGTCCGTTTTTTTTGCCGACAAAAAATTAAAGAGGGTAAATCGTTTACGGTGAAGAATTGTTTTCCGTTTTTAATGAAACTTGACAGATTTTACTAATTATTTTTTTAATCATCGGAAATGTCCGCCTCGGGGTGTAATTCAAATTAAAACTGTATTATTATGCTGTACAATATTGGTAACTTAGTCATAATCTTTAAATTTATTTCAGGTACACCCATAGTACATTTTTCTATTCCGCAGAATCTATCCGGCAAAACTTTTTCAAGTATAAATTTGAATGCATATTGGAATCCATTATCATCTTCTCATTTTTCTGCAATAATATTAAAACTCCATTTTAAACAACAGCTTCTGGTTTTTAAAACCAGTTATGAACGACAGATATTATAAAATGAAAAGTAAGGATTTCAAAAGAATTATTTAAAGTCAAACGCACATGACTGTCAAAAATAAACGGACAATGCTACGGCAATAAATGGAAAACGACAAAAGACAAACAACGATCGCAAAATAAATGAATAAACAGCAAAACAAGTTTACAATCGCACAATAGACGATAATAGTATATTAAGTTATGGACTATTTCACAACTAAATAAAATCTTGAGAGCCGGGTGAGACGTGATTTTTTGTTTACAATGATCGACTACCGTTACGCTAAAATATTTGCATTAAAAACATTTACCGACTGTATCAACCTATGAAGTGTTTGTTTTAAACATTTTACGACTGTGTCAACCTTTTATAAGTTGTAATAAACATTTAATGACTGTGTCAACCTTTTGAAAGTTGTAACAAACATTTAATGACTGTCCCAACTCTAAAATCGTTGTGACAAATATTTTTTGACTGTATCAACGTCTGAAAAGTTGAAACAAACAAATTTTAACTGTCCCAACTATTAAAAGGTTGGGACGGACATTATGCAACTGTCACAACTATTAGAAAGACTGTAATAAATAAAGTTTGACTGTGACAACACCGTAAACCACTGCGCCAGTTCTGAAATGACTGATGGTAGCATTTTTTGACTTTCACAACCCGTAAAAAAGTTGGGACCGACATAAATGAACTGTTGCAACGAAATATGACAGATTTGACAGTCGTTACTTGTCTTTCACAGACTAAGACAGTCGTACAACGACTGTTACTGGTATGGACAGTTGTTTTTTCGTCCAGTAGTGTAAGGAGTTGTCTCTCATGGAGCGTTGTCTCTGCTGTAGAGTTTTCTTAGATGGAGAGTTGTTACTGATGGAGAGTTGTCTCTGATTGATAGTTGTCTTTGATAGAGAGTTGTCTCTGATGGAGAGTTGTCACTGATGGAGAGTTGTCTATGATTGAGAGTTGTCTCTGATTGAGAGTTGTTTCTGATGGGTGAGATATCTCTTAGGCAATGACGTACATTTTTGTATTGAGAAACGGTCTGCATCATTAATAAGAATATTTAGCTTTAAAAATCCGTTTTATGATCCTTTGTATGTTTTGTATACTGAAAAATGAAAAATTTTGCATAACCGTGACCTAAATATTATTGGCCTCGCAGATTTGAAATCACATAGAAAAGTTTAAGAAAAGCCTGACATTTGGTTAGATAATTGCATGCGATACTTATATAAGTACTGAGAAGATGCGGTATGATTGTCAAAAAGACAACTCTCCACAAGAGACCAAATGACGAAGGAGTTAGCAATTATAGGTCACTATAAGATCTTCAGCAATGAGCAAAACCCTTCACCACATATTAAGCTGTAAAGGGTCTAAAAATTACAAATGTTTCAGACTGATAGAGTATTAGTTCAGACTTTTATGTATTGTCTAGATTATGGTCGAGTACAAATCAATACATACAAGTATGGTTAAGATTGGGGTCAAGTAAATTTCCAGTAAAATTTAGACTTATTCAGAATGATCGAGTAATAATCAGTACAGTAGAGTACAATTACTGCTAATTTTAGACTTATTCAGAATGATCGAGTAATAATCAGTACAGTAGAGTACAATTACTGCTAATTTTAGACTTATTCAGAATGATCGAGTAATAATCTGTACAGTAGAGTACAATTACTGCTTATTTTAGACTTATTCAGAATGATCGAGTAATAATCAGTACAGTAGAGTACAATTACTGCTAATTTTAGACTTATTCAGAATGATCGAGTAATAATCTGTACAGTAGAGTACAATTACTGCTTATTTTAGACTTATTCAGAATGATCGAGTAATAATCAGTACAGTAGAGTACAATTACTGCTAATTTTAGACTTATTCAGAATGATCGAGTAATAATCTGTACAGTAGAGTGCAATTACTGCTAATTCTAGACTTTCTGGTATGTATAATGATGGGTAAAAGTAAGATTTATAGAAAGTTTTTAAAATAACTTTGCATATAAAAAAAATGTAATAAAAAACTTTTCACATATTTAAGGAGAGGTAATTCAATTTATTGACATTCCTGAAGTCGCCTACTGCTAACAATCTTTACTACATGTAGGCAATCTAAGTAGCATATTTATCCTAAAGTTGTAATTCAAATTTACGAAAAAGTAAATTTGGCCTCACAATTGCTCATTCAGTGAAGTTTCATTTATGTCCATCTTATTGCTAGTTTTAGTTAACAGCAACGACCAAAACACTATGTTTTGTCAGAGTAGGTTTTACATGTTCTAAATGCTGATTGGATGAATAGGTGGTGTGACAACATACTAAAGAACCGTTTTACTCAAGTCCAAAATCGACCACATGAATTATCCATTACGATATTATTTTCGTTGCAATTTAAGAAATTACTTTGAACAAGACCTATATAATACAATTCAATTACCAATATGTAACACTCTGTCGATATGCAAGTTTCAGAAACCGAGTAAAATCCAATAAGGTCAAGGCAAAGTCAATTAGTTATATTTTGGTAAAAATTGTGCATGCAACTTTGGCTTGGTTAACTAAAATGTAAAAAACGGAATGTTTTTATTAATTTCATTTTCCTAAATATTTTAAAAGTTATCCTTTTCAAAAGAAGTACATATCAACCACACGAAGGAGGGACGAAAGATACCAGATGGATAGTCAAACTCATTGATTGAAAATAAACTGACAACGCCTGGGTCTTAAAATAATAAGACAAACAGACATTTCTTAAAACAGGCGAACAATTCAAAATAATCATATCGCCAATCACCAATGCATAGATTTTTCCTTCAAAATTGATTTATTGTTGACAAATATTTTTCCGTTTTGATAATGTGAAATAATGACATAGTTCAAAGATTAAATTTATTTTCAAATTGCCGTCTTCCTACATTTTACTACGTGTAGAATGAGAGGTTTCCGCTTCTCCGGGAATTAGATCTTTAACCATATATGTCGTGAAGTGAAGTAAAACACATGATGATGAATAAAAAACTCTTTTGACAATCATGTTACTATACAGTATATGACAGGGTCTTTGAACAATCATGTTACTATACAGTTTTTGACAGGGTCTAGACATTTTTCAGAAATGTGAACTTGAATCTTTAGTTCTGACGTTACCGATTGGACAGGCTTCAGCAAAATCATTCTTTTCCTTGTCGTCATTGAATTCTTCCGGATTTTCATTGTGATTGTGTTCTTGTAAAAGCATTTTATTATTTATTTCATTGATATAAGCTTTACAGTTTCGAGTAACGACCTTACTATGTTTGATCTTTCTATAAAATTATTTGAAAATAATGTTTTTTAAAATTCCAATTTTCGCACGGTTTAAAAAGACATTGAATCACATTTCTTAAAAGATAGAAAAAAATGTCCTAGCATAATGAAGGAAAACTATTATGCTGTCATAAAACTTATCATATTTACCTTTCTGAGCAGTACGTTAGACAAATCGCCTTGCTGCCTTTAAGGCCACATCTCGATTAGTAATGCAAACAGGAAGAGGAAATATTTAGTGAAAACGAGACGACAATAAAAGTACTGACGTACTGTTAACTCTGAGTTTATTTCTTGGCCTATTTACACCCATACCGCTTGGCACGCTTTAAGTACAAACAATTTTATTTGAATTTATATAAATAAGGAAAATTCAAGGGAGAGAAAGGTTCGATACATGGTTATGGTATATGATTTTTGTAATTCTTATAAATATTGTGGAACTAATGAGATCTAGAAAAATAGTCTTTTTTATCAGCGTAAACAGCTATTATAAACATAAATTCTAATGATCATTTGTTTTTATTTTAAACTTTTAAATTCGGTCAAGTCTTCGTGTTGGAGAATTAACATATCCCTAATTGTTCTGTATTTGGTGACGTCTTAGGGATAAGTGACATGTATCGAGTCCCTATTGTTAGACGCCTAATCAATACAACTGACTGATGAATGTATATTAAGAGTGACACGACGGGATTCCAATGTGGAGATGGAACTGTTGTTTTACCATTCAGGAGCACTCGGCCCCCGATTATTTTATTTGTCTGTTTTATTTTCTGAGTTATAACTAATTCAGGAGTAATTTTTTTTAGACCAAAAAATCATTTAAATTGGCTTGAACCTTCATACTATTGTCATCAAATAATCAAATTTTCAATTACCTGCATAGATCTTTCTTTAAAATTGATATGATGTTGAGCTTAAATTATAAATTTCCGTTTTAATGATGTAGAATGATAAAACAGTTCAAAGTTTAAGTTTTAATTTTGACATCCGCTTTGTATATGTTTCAATGAGTAGAGGTTTCCGCTAGTCCATGAATTATCCTTTTGTTTGTGTTCAACAAATTTTGTTAACTGAAAAGTTATATTATCAAGCATGTATACCTTACCAGTTTATGACAGGGTTCAGCATTTTGTCCAAACTAAAGTCATACAGCTAAAAACCTTAATTCCCCCACTCCCTAAGAGGAAAGGATACCAAAGAATTGATTCTTTATCTATGTGTTTATTGTAATTGATGTACACTTTTTTGGATATATACTATATACTTATAAGTTATAAACAATACTTTCGTTTACAATTTACAAAACAAAGTTTTTACCTCGTCTCTTAACGTGTTTGAGATAGGTAGGGCCAATATGCCGAGGATTTTTTTCACAGAAGGGCCAACTTCCAAAAGGCCAACAGAGTAAAATTTACTATACAAACAAAAAATAAAAATGCTTTTTGATCAATATCTCGATTTACATATAGTATGATATGTGTGATCAATAGTTAATTTAACCCTAAAAAAGGATGAAAGTCCAATATCTGGATTTTCGGGTGTTTTTATGTGGAAAAAACAGGGAATCCCCCAAGAAGGACATTTCAAACCAAAAAAAAGTTATGCTTTTTATGACTGTTGTTATCTATCTTATTGAATGAAACAAATTGCCGGCAAATTTTCCCTCCCTCTTTCTTACACATTTTTCAATTAAATCTCCCGGTCAAACTTTGTTTGTGATTGTTTATCTTAGAAATCATTTCAATACATTTTTTTGCCTTTGATACATATATCAATAGATATTCTTTTTATGAAACATTTGAACATATTGTTTTTAAAATAATTGTCCAAGGATTCGAACGAGACCATCTATAATTTCTTTTTAAAGTTTGATACAAACATTGTGAAAGAAAAACATCATACCCCTATATTACTAATCATATGTACCTTTCTGAGCAACATGTTAGAAAAATCGCCTTGCTGCCTTAAAAAGCCTCATCTGGATAATTTGCAAAACTGATCATAGAAGACGACCCTATATCAACACTGAACGAATAACAATCAAATGAAGAACAACGATCAAGAGTTTGTGACGTATTTTATGACATTTCATACCTTTATCAATCAATAATATCAAATTCATTTATCTCAGAAGCAATATTTTAGCAATACAAGCCAGACTCAAGTCCAAACGCTCATATGACGGAGCTATTCGAAGCTCATACGCAGCCTTTTATAGATACATATATACAATGGGGTTGTTCTCTATTCCTGACATTTAAATACTGGGATATTTTCCTTGGAGCAGTAGACAATTTGCTGTTTAAAAGATCATTATAAAAGCCTCAAGGGATCGGGTGGCACTGTAGGCATAACAAAATAAAAGTCTGCGTTTGTTAAATAGACCCTTACTAGACATTTCATAGAATACCTTGGTCGTAAAATACTAAAATCGGTTAGAATTACTGCAAATAATGCAAATTCACACGAGGAAACAAAACAAACAGCAATGAAATTATACGAAGAACTTGTTATTGTCATTGTGTGAACCATCTGAATGAACCATGACTGATCCCTTTGAAGTGGAATCCCATCCTTAATGTCTTATCAATATCTCTTCTGAAATGCATGCTACAAGAAATTTTCAAGAGTCTTGAAGGGAAGGCTTGAATATGTCTAGACATTTCATCACTAGTTTTCTTTCTTTAGGTCAGTCAAGGAGTTTATATAGTCCTATATCAAAGTCAAAACTAATAACGAAAACAAACCTTTAATGTCAATCTGAGGAAATAATTTCAGGTCATATAATTCAAGAACTTGTATTTAGACGTACGCTGATTTTGGCAAGATGATGATGTTAGAATAGAAAATGTACTGTCGCAACCTGTAGGTCCCCTTCCAATTTCTCTTTTTTTACGATAACGGCACCACGAAACAATCATGCAGAGTCTGATTTGGTGAAGCAATTAGAATCTTAAGTCTATTGTGCACTTTCCATACCTTCCATTGTACCATCACTCACAACTTAAATCAGAAATGGTATGGCATTGGTTCAATGTATTGATGTTCTACATGAACAACTCTATAAAATCTGCTGAAAGGGAACGCAGGACGCACAAAGACTACAGCTTCCATGAAAGTGTATTAGATTATTGAAGGGAACAGTATTCCTGAATGGGAGAAGTTTCTTTCTGTTAAAGAAAACAAACATGCACTCCTTAATTATTTTGGTGGTTTTATTCTTCAAAACTTTGACAAATCCCCTATTATTCCACCTGATTGTGAGCTTTACTTAGCCGGAATATTGTAAATCCCGAAATCGTCAAAGTTATTTAAACCAACACTGTTAATGACTGTCGTCACTTGTTTAGCACTCAAGATGAGTCCGATACTTGTATGCTACTCCATGTCTCAAAATTTAACACGAAATTTAGAGAAATGGGAAAAGAAAAAATATACGGACCTCTTTGTATACTACTAATATATGACACATACCAGCGAATTGTGGGTGCAGATGGGGAACATAATCATTGTAAAGAATGTGCGAAGATGTTTACCCTAAACAAGTTGCCTGTTATATAAATGCATTTAACGGATGCGACATTACTCCGTCTGTGTTTGGAGTAGGTAAACAAACTGTCAACAAGACTTTGAAGGACAGTGGCTTGCAGAGCTTCGGTAATATTGACAAAGATGAAGCCCTTGTTTGAGCATGAACATTAATTTCAAAGCTTTATGAGCAGACACATATCTTTAAATAATTCCATCAAGCTTGCCACTATCAAAGATGTAAGTTGAGTCAGTTAACCTCCCTGTGAAGCTGCACTGAAACAGCATATTTTACGTGTTACGTTTTAAACTTAAATTTAAACCGCATCACACATTGCTATACCCACTATTCTGTCATCTTTAGTATACGTTTGGCGAGAGTTAAATTATTCATTACACCCCGTGTATTTAAAAGGGCAAATGTCAGCAGAAATCTTGCAGGAGCTTGTGTTTTCATGTAAGGGAAAATCTTCATGTGAAAAGTCATGTGTTTGTTCACAAAAAACATAGTATATTTGGAGCCTTGCTCCTGTAAAAGGACAGAATTATGTAGATATTTTCGATCATGTTCCTCGACAGATGAACCAGAAGATATTCCTAGCTGAATTCTGTTGTGTGGATCTCTTTGATTGGATTTTTAATTGTAACTGTTTTTGAGGTATTGCGTGGTTTTGAGTTTTGATTAATTTCATGAATGAGCTTTTGCAAAATACGCTTTCATGATAAAAGGCTTCACGTAAAAATAATATTTATCATTTATTGCTCAGGTTGAATGATACCCGGCAAGGTACATTGTAAAAATCGTAACTTAAACAGAATATTTGTTGATCTTGTATAATAAAACAAGTGTTTGAAAAAAGCCAATTTTCAAAATAAATCAATAATATTAATTTCTTTTTTTTCATTTTCAAGATAGTTCATTGCTTATTGATTTGAGAAAATGTCTGTATCTGAAATATAACCTAAATTGTTGCATATATCTTTAAATTTTGAAAATATGGAAGAAAAAAATAATAACAGATTTTGATCTTTAACCTTAATTTATGCAAAACTGTTACCACATTTCTTTTTGACGACATCGACATTTCAAAAGTACTCATTTTTCCGAATCCAATGATATATAATAAAGCCATATAGTATGTTTGACGATTAAATCTAAAAAAAATATTGTGTCTGGTCACTGTACTATTTGGCTACAGAGTATTCTATAATATTTTGTAGAGGCGCCAGGGTGGCCACCGATTACCCATACATAATGGCTATCAGCTGACATATGTTGACATAGTGTCATAAAACCCCTGGTAGTTAAACACGGTTACACCACCACCTATCATGTGGAATGACCGGGGAAAACACTCGTATTACCAATGCTCCAGTTATTATTGCCCCACCTGTTAGCAGGTGCAGGCCTTCCCTCTATAAGATGAGGCGGAGGAGGTCCCAGAGTTACCCATATGTATACCTCACCGTTACTGCTCAACAGATTGTCCGAACCTGCAAATTTTAGAACTTATCAGGTCCAAAGGAAGGGCCGAGTGAAATAATCCCCCAATCACTACCAGTCTCCTAGGACCGCCACATGAGAGCCCAAGTCAGATACCAAATCTGACTTGGGTTCTCACCTCCACAAAATTTTCATTATTGAATCATTGGAAAAGTTGATTTTGTTGTGCGTAGAAATGAATCAACCCCTAAGAAATATTGCCTTGCTGCCTTTAAAGGTATAAACTCGATTAATGATGAACACAGGAAGAAGAAATTAGGTAGTGAAAACGAAATAATAAAAGCACTGACGTACTGTTATCTCGTAAGACCAAATATATATTGGTTTATTTGTTGGTCTGTCTACGTGCATAGCACTTGTCGCTCTTCTAGCACAAATATTTTTTCCTGACTTAGTGTTGAAGACAAAAAGGCAGATGATACGTTGTTTAAATATATATATATATATATGATTTTTGTAATTTTTTATAAATAATGTATTCATTGCTACTTTTGTAAAGGAACTATTTTTGTACTAAAAAGTCTGTAGTTCCTGAAATTAACTTTTTATATTTCGTACTATTTCTTTACCTAAGAATTATTGTAATATTTAGGTACGTATATTATACAGTACTTGATTTGTACTAACAAAAAGGTACAGAAACAATACCAACTGTGATCGCAATATTTCATGTTTGAAAATTAGAAAATACACAAACCTTCAAAATGCTGAAAATGTAGCGGTGTAACAAAAAAAAGTATACTACTAAATTTCAAGTACTGTAAAATACAGGTACTTCAATAATACAATGATTTTAATGTAACAAAATAGTACGGAAAATTAAAAGTAGATTCCCAGAACTACAGATTTTTGATACATAAATAGTACCTATGCGAAAGTAGCTGTGTAGTGAGATATTAAAAAAAGGCTTTTCTTTTTATTTCGCTGTTAGTCATGTTAGTCTACGTATACAACTATCATAAACATCAATTCAGATTTAAACGCTATACATATATTACTTAAGCACCATTTTGACCTTTCCTAATCACCTCAAATTTGGTTCCTGCTGTTTTTGCAATAGTTTTCAGTATTATTTCTTGCTATATTAGTTTTTTATAATTCGTTCTGTAATATACCGATGGTTTATGTTATTAAATAAGTGTTAGAGTTAAACAGGATAAAACTATCAAATTGTTATTGTAAAATAACTAAGAGATTCAAATGTCTGGTCAATGTATTTTAAGAGTAACACATCGGGTGTCCCATGTGGTGCATGATCACCTTACTCTTCCGGTGCACTCCCGACTTTTTTGTGGGATTCACAAACTGTTTTTCAAAATTCAATTTTGTGTATTTTACAAATTTATTGCTATTGCTTTTCGTTTTTTCGTCGTTTATTTTTACAAATGGCCACAGTGTTAATGTTTTTGTTGCATTTCCGATTATCCAAATGGTATCTTCTGTTCCTTTTTGAATAAAAAGCAAAGTTTTGATGGATCAATTTACAGGAAGTTATTTAAGTTTTGAAAACCAATCTTCAATAATAGCTCTTTACTACTGAGCACTCGGAATAAAGGAGTAAGATGATTGAATGTTAAGCTCTGTGTGTCAAATACCAGAGAAAGGATTTGTGACTGTAACCAGAGATTATTATCTTGCACATGAATTATACCGTTAGTTTAATCGTTTGAAGGGTTTTTACATTTGTTAATTCGATGGCTATTTAACGCTGACAAGGCGTTATGGGCTTTTCTCATTGTTGAAGGCCATACGGTGACCTTTTATCACATTTGGTATCTTGTGGAGCGTTGTCTCATTGACAAGCAAACCACATCTTCATATCTTAATATATACAGGTATCCTTATACATGTTATATCTAAACCTTCATTTCAACATACTTTTCCTCTTTTTTCTGATGTAATTTGTATGTGGCTTTACACAAAAAAAGTTGATTATACAAATTGCATACCCATTTGACCTAGTATAACCGTGTTTGATTTGAGGCATGATACTGTTTTTCTTTATGATAAAGATTGTTTAATTTTTCTACATTCTCTACATCCTTAAAATGCTTTAAATGCACAGTCTCGTTAATATTAGTTTGATTACTTCAATGGTCGAAACACTTACAAACGATTATGCTTAAACAGGAAACAAGTAGTTTACATTTGTTTACCTGCAGAGTACTACATATATCAATATTTCACAACAAATGTAGAAAGTACTTGAAATTTGATTAAACCACGTGACAGAAGACAATCGAAACCACGAGATAGATTTAATATTTAAAAGCGAGGGTCGGTGTGTTGATTACAGAATAAAGACTGATTGTCCAAATCTACAGAAAAACATAAAAAGGAAAAATATTGCAAACAAAATAGAGAAAAATAGTGAAAAATTAAAAAAAAAGGATAGAGGAAATTGCGGCTACAACATTGTTCTCAACATACTTTCCCAAGTTCATAACACTTAAAGACAGTACTTTAACTTTGACAATTGTTTGATTCAAATATGAATGAAAATCACGTGATAAAAAACACGGAAATGATCTAAGTATTTGTTTCTCCTAATAAATGATTAAAATAGAATTGACAAAATATTACAATACACCATTCTAGTATAGAGGACAGATGAAGTTTTATAAAGCAGAAACAAATGATTGTATTTGTTATCTGAAACCAAACTGATATTTCTGAAATAATAAATAGCTTATAACACATGTATAAATAAGGGCAACAGTAGTATACCGCAATTCAAAACTCGTTAATCTATGGACAAAACAATAAAATTGGGATAACAAACTAAAACAGAGGAAAACGCATTTAAAAATATAAGAGAACAACGACACAACATGTAAATGTAACACACACAGAAACGTACTAAGTATTAGACAAAATCCGATGAGAATAACAAATATAACATCAAAACCAAATACATGAATTTCGGATAATTGTTGTGACGTTCATTACAATATCGACATTCTTTTAAAAAAAGGGGGGGGGGGCTGTTTTCTGTTTGTCTTTTTCATTTTTAGCCATTGCGTTGTCAGTTTGTTTTAGATTTATGAGTTTGACTGTCCCTTTGGTATCTTTCGTACTTCTTTTCCAGTCTGTTCGTCCGTTTGATAATGGTCATGTGTTTATAAAATATGTTAATATCTATATGAAACAATATGAAACTAATACAAGGACATTTGCAACAGTAAGGAAAGAATTATTGTTCACATTTGTTTGCCTACAATGTCCTTTCACAACTTCACAATAATTGAAGAAAATACTTGAACTTTGCCAATTGTTTGTTTTTATATCAATAAGAACCATGTGACAGAAGACTACTGAATCACGAGATAGTATTTAAAGTGTGTGGGGTTTACAACATAAAGACTAATGGTTAAACAAATAAAAGAGAAGAAATATTGCAAACAAAAACAAAAAGAATAGAAGAAAAAGGCGGCTTGAATACTGTTATCAAAAATCGTTCCCAGGTTGACAACAATAGAAAAAAGGACTGTACTTGAACTTTGACAACTGTTTGATTAAATATGAATGAAAACCACGTGGAAAAAAACCCGGAAATGTTAGAAGTAAACATCTCCTTATGAATGATGAAAATATAATTCAATAATAATACACAAGTTTAGTTTTGAGATCAGATGTATAAACTTTGACTTTTTACAAAGCAGAAACAAAACTTGATATTTTCAGAAATAATAAAGAGCTTATAATTGGTGTGACATTCATAAAAATGACGGCATTCGATAAAAAAGGGGGTGTTATCTAGTATGTGTGTCCGTTTGATAGTACGTCTGGTATTAGATTAAGGTTGGTGTTAAAGTATTTTGTAAGAAAGTTGTGGTCACATCCGCTTGGTTTTCTAAATTTTCATATCATGTTGTTTATATAATTTTTGATCCTGATTACATGGTTTACTGATAATTGAAATGTACTAGGTTGACATGAGTATATTACCAGTTTGAAGTTTACCATGAAGTTTTGGTCACACAGCTCTACCAGGCTTTTATTCGACAATATTTTTCCTGTATTTCATTTCCTGCATTTTTTTCCATTAAAGGTTGAGGATTTGCTCTTATTATATGTCCCATCTATTTTTTTCCGTATTTGGTAAATTATTTGCTCTTATTATATTTCCTGTATATTTTTTCCGTATTTGGTTAAGGTGTTGGTGTTAGTATTTTTCCCTTATTAGATTCCGGTATTTAAATAGAGAACAACATTCCATATTAACAAGAGAGCGCTGTACAATATATGCCATTTGCAAATCTGAGATTAAATATTTGAATGATAAATCTAACAAATAATTGTGCTTAAACATGTTTATGAAACTAGTCATTTTACCAATGGGACAGCAACCAAGAGACACAAACTAAGTTATTTAGATAATAACGAGATGTCTATGCAATATGTAAAGAACTACTATTTTATTGAACCTTGTCAAATAATGTGAAACTGCTAACAACAAGTTTACACTGATGGGGAACTAATTGTTTAAATTTATTTGCCTACAAAGTACTTTCACAATTTCACAACAATTGTACAAAATACTTAAAATTTGACAATTTTTTTAGCAATTTTACCTGACCATATCGGGAAATAGGTATTTAGTCGGATCTTAACACGTACTTGTGAGTTGGTTTAAACCGGTTTTGCTATAAATATACGGAGAAATGTCGAAATGTTCAGGACTTAATTAAATCCGTATTTCGGTAGGATGGTGTAAGCATACGATTTGTATTGCGTCTAACACTTTGAGAAGCGAATAGTCTTTAAATAGTTACGTTATTCAAATATTGTGTAAAAACATTAATTTTGAGCTTTGAAAGTCAAGTGACTCGATCATTTTCCTGAGGATGTTTTAAAAAATTGCAAAGAAATATTTTTACAGTGGGTTAGCTTTCATTAGTCTTTTTAATAGATAGATTAACAACTTTTGGTTATATTCATAATTTAGAATCAGCATTGAAGGTGGAGCACGATTGCGCAGTTAATTAATTATATTGATGTACAATTTGTATGGAAGAGTGACATTCCGTTGTATTATGTGCCAATTCGAAAAAGTTATGCGAGTATTCTCTCCCCTTAACAGGTTCATTATTTTATAATTAAGTTAACGTTTCTGATATAGTTTTGAATAATTACAAAATGTATACATTCAATATATTTCAGTTTATGTTATTGGTGTATCAAAAACATTGATTAGATATAGGAAGATGTGGTGTGAGTGCCAATGAGACAACTCTCCATCCAAATTACAATTTAAAAGTAAACCATTATAGGTTAAAGTACGGCCTTCAACACGGAGCCTTGGCTCACACCGAACAACAAGCTATAAAGGGCCCCAAACTTACTAGTGTAAAACCATTCAAACGGGAAAACCAAAGGTCTAATCTATATATTAAACAAAACGAGAAACACGTATATATTACATAAACAAACGACAACTACTGTACATCAGATTCCTGACTTAGGACAGGTGCAAACATTTACAGCGTGTACGAATATAATTTCATAAATTTGAAACGTTTAAAATGATTACATACCAATATAAAGAACCGTTCATCATTTAAAAAAAAAGACTATGAACGAAATTTGAATAAATTATCTTCTCTTGATGATAGATTGATTGGCAAATGAACCAGCGTTATCTAATGATAATCACAGAAAGGGACCGGCGAGCAATTTTTAATTGTAGCTTTTTCAATCTCAAAAATTTTTTCCACTATAAACGAATTTTACTTTATACATATATAAGGACTTAGTTATCTAAATCTACAAATTTTATTAGATATTATGATTTTTATTGCAATAGATTAATATGCTAATTGTTTGATTCAAATATAAATGAAAACCACGTGACAGAAGAACCTTGAAACAACGAGATAGTTTCTAAAGTGCGTGGGGTTTACAATATAACGACTGATAGGAGAAACATACTAAACAATAGACAAGATAAAAATATTGCAAACAAAAGTAAAAAAAAATAGAAATAAAGCGGCTTGAATACTGTTTTATAGACATAGGTCTGATTGGGGTCACCAGAATAAAGACTGTTTTGCTAAACGTACATAAATACAGGAAAGAGATAAAACATTGCAAACAAAATAGAGAAAAAGTAAAAACAAAATAAAGAAAACCCTTTTCACAACATACATTTGTGTACTTTCCTAATGAAACAACAATTGTAGACAGTACTTCAACTTTGACAATTGTTCGATTGAATATGAATGAAAATCACAAAAAACACGGAAATGTTATAAATATTTATTTCTCCTTATGAATAATGTTATAAATATTTATTTCTCCTAATGAATAATCAAAATAAAATTAAATAATAATACACAGACATATAGTATAAAAGACAAATATTTAAACTTTACCGAATCGCGCGTCTGGCGTACTAACTATTGACCTATTACAAAACAGAATTCAAAGTTGATATTTTCTCTATCTAAAATAGAGAATAGCTTATAATTGTTGTGACATTCATTACAATGACAGTATACTATTAAACATATGGATATTTTATGGGTCTTCGACAATAACCAGCTAGGTTTCTATTCATTATGTTAAGATCTACTATTATACCTAGTCAAAAAGGAAAACTGCTTACTGGAAGTTTCACCTGGTGCTGAAATAATTGTTAATATTTGATTGCTTACCGATTACTCTCACAATTTCACAACAATTGTAGAAAATACTTGAAATTGTACAAATGTTTCGTTCGAATATGAATGAAAACCCCGTAACAGAAAACACTTGAAACCACGAGAAATTTGTAAGAGAAGGGTCTGTGTGGGTGTAACCAAATCTACAGAAACAGTCTATGGAAGAAGCGTATCGATAAAAACTTTTCTTATATCAATGAGCGATATTGTCTAATATCAATTGTAAACATGCAGACATTTCATGCGGAAAATGTTGTTTTTGGCAACGAAAAATTAAGTAAATACTAACTTTTAAACTTATTATTCAAATATAAACAACAATTGAGTCTAAATATACATTCAGAAGTTAGCTAAACGCTAACGTTTATGTCCGTGTAAAATTTGAAGTGCTGTGTTTTTCTTATATACATAAATAAGCAATGCGACACTTTTAAAATATCAATGCGATACTTTTAAAATATCATAGCGGTGTTTTTGTTATATCAATATTAGTACTTATTAGTAGCAATATTTGACTGTTGTACCCATATTTTTACAATTTTACCCATTATGTCTGTTTTGTTTACGCAACGTTGTAAATATGACAGAATTTGATGAGACTGTCATACACATGAGAGGTTAAGCGGTATAAAACCAGGTTCAATCATCCATTTTCAAAATGTAAAATTGCCAGTACCGATGTGGTTAAATAAACAATATCGTAATCAAATAACTAAGTATCAAATTATTGTTCACATACTATATTACATTAATTTTTTAGCAATTTTATAATGAACGCACCGAAATAATATATATCTGATATGCTTGCAATGCATGTAAGACTTTCTTTATTGATAAAAATGAAACTAACTTGTGACAAAGATGAATCATACTGTTCTCGTTCAGATTGATTCGACAAAATCTGACCTGTACTTTTGAATCTCCTTTTTTTTATACAAATTAGACCGTTGGTTTTCCTGTTTGAATGGTTTAACACTAGTATTTTTTTTGTTCCTATATAGCGTGGTGCTTGCTGTGAGCCAATCCTCCCCTTTACCTCTAGCCAATGTAGAGATCATATATGCATTCTTTATAAGTAAAACAAACTGCGAAACATAAAAGCTCAAGCTTGAAATTCCACATGTAGGAGATGTTACCCGGATTCTGTACGCTGCGGGCCTTTATAATTTATCAAAATGGCTTATTAAGCAACCTGTCATAAACAAAAAAAAACAAGAAAATCCAGACGATATGCGCACCTTTCTAAAACAGTTACACAATTTAAACCTGAAACAAAAAGACTATCAAGTGTGGGATTGACGGTCGAATTTACACGGGTGAAACAATATGATGTTGCGTGCTCTATTAGTTTCAAGTGGCGATTTTGAATTGTAGGATTGATTGCTGGTAACTTTACGTCCAGTGGCAAATATTTTATGCATGTTCAAGACGCAGTTAACAATAAATAATACATCCCACACAGCCAAATGTACGCCTCACTTTGGAGCATTTTACTGCCGGTCAGAAGAAGACCAAGTGATCATATTTTTATCCCTATTCACCCTAGGACTTGGGGTGTAAATTGAAGATATAAACAAAATATAAAATTATGTGCAATATACATTATCAGAATTATAAAAGGTTTTTGCACTCGCTTCGAAACAAGTGGAAAGCTCGGCGATTCTCGCTTTCCATCGTGTTTCTAAATCTCATGCTAATACTTTTTATACTAGTATTACAATATACATACATGTATATGATTTTTTTTTATATAATTTATTTATCCACAGAAAGAAATGCATACAGTTATTTTTTACATGTATATAGATCTACATGGAAGTTGCATGCTTGTTCTAAAACCTCCTTTTAATACTGTGAAACTCCTCGGGCTTTTCCCGACGATAAGGCAGCAACCATTTGAGTTTTTAGGCTATGGATTTTCTTGGAAAAAAAGTTTTTTTCCAGTTTTTGGAGAAAAAAATAATTTGTTTTTGACCCTGAGAAAAAAAAAATGTTTGTTTCACCCTCAGCTGCAACTATATGTACTGCTAACATTGAAAGAAAAAACTTGTTTTCGACTTGTCGCCAAAAAAAAATAGATTGTCTTTCGCCGAAGGCGAAAAAAATAGGTTTGTCCAGAAAAAAAATCCATAGCCCCCCCCCCCCCCCCCCCCCCCCCTCAGAAAATCAAATCGTTGCTGTCTAAGTATGTGAGCAATATGTCCCTCAGGGCCTAAAAAGGCAATTTTGTTAATTCTCTTTCAGTCGTGTTGTCACCGAACTTGTACATGTACATTATTTCTACCTCAAATCACACAAAAAAAAACACACACTACCACCAAATCCCGCGATGCAAGCGTAAGTAACACGAAAATAAAATCTAAAGGATTTCAAGATCTAGCTATTTCAGTCTCTTTTTTCCGCTTGAATAATAATTAGTCAGTCGTTTAATTGTAACCAGTCTGACTATAGCCAGTCCCGACTATCAACTTGCGTTTATAGGCGCAAGTGGCAACTTGGGGATGGCTTTAATCAGACTGTCACGGGACCTGCTTTTTTCGTTTTATTTTTGCCGAATCAAGTTCCCGTGTATTTCTCAGCCTACGTTAACTTTTTCAGGCTTTACCGTTAAAAATGTCACATAAATACCCAATATTTTTTTTATAATTTTATCACTTTGTGATTGCAAAACCTGATGCATTGGCTTGATTGTGTGAACCGGTATTCGATAACGTCAGGAACGATAACTCGTGGCGTAACGTCATTCGGTATCGTGTTACCTTTTAAAGGTAACGACAGTTATGATGGTACAAGAACGCTTACGTCAATAAAAATACCAAATAAACAGCACTGAAAGATTTATAATTCTAGTATGACGTCGCTTTGTAAACAATACTGTGACAAAATTCTCGATAGATCAATACTTAGCGCAGACTCAGAGGTATACATAATAATTGCTGTTATGTACAATATACTTTCCGCGTAAATCTACATGCATTGGAACCTATTTGCAGACCCTTTGCCGATTTTATTGTTTTAAAAAGTGCAATTAAAAAAAAATAACTATTATTCTTATGTGGATGCATAATATAAAGAAGTAATGCACTTGTAAGAGCTCGGAGAAATCAACAGGATAGAATTCGAATATCACGGCCCAATCTATGTGTAAATTTCCAACAATCTATGGCTTCCCTGAATTATTTCTAAAATATAGAAAATATGTATACACATTTGGATTAGAGCGTCACTGATGAGTCTTTTGTAGACAAAACGCGCGCTTGGCGTTTACATCTTATCTATTTGTTTTCTAAATATTTTTTTTAGCATTCATTGTAGAAATGAATTTATAACAAGCGATACGGATTGTTATTTTGCACTAAGAAATGTAAGCGTATTTATACGATCGGTTACTAGTCAAAAACTAAGGTCAAATCTCTGGCAACAATACAGCGGAATGTCCTCGCTGTTGTCGCGATGTAAAAACATTAACGGTACCAATTTTCCTGCACCAGATGCGCATTTCGACAATACACGTCTCTTCAGCGATGCTCGTAGCCAAAATATTTGAAATCCAAAGCTTATATAAAAGATGAAGAGCTATAATTTAAAAGGTTCAAAAAGTATAGCCAAATCCGTGAAAGGAATCAGAGCTTTGCATGAGGGAGAAACATTCAATAATTTATAATAATTTCTAAAAATTTGCTACAGAAAATTTAAATAACACAAAAAATCCGTATTTACATGCCAGTACCAGTACCAAGGAACTGGCTACTAGGCTGGTGATACCCCCGGGAACTAACAGTCCACCAGCAGAGACATCGACCCAGTGGAAGTAATAACATTAACGGTCCCAATTTTCATGCACTAGATACGCATTTCGACAATACAGTGTCTTTGAAGTGATGCTCGTTGCCAAAATATTTGAAATCCAAAGCTTATATAAAAGAGGGAGAGCTATAATCCAAGGTCCAAAATATATAGCTAAATTTGTAAATAAGTGTCCATATTGATAGACAGTTTCTGTTTCACAAGATTTTTGATTTTCGTTCGATCTGAAGTTGTTCAATTTATAGTCTGAGGCTACTCAGTTGGTTTCTTCAAAGGACAACAGCATTTATACATTTTAATTTGTTTGGAATGTTTATTTTACCATTTGAATATGCATTGCTGTATTGAATTGGATTGTTTGAATGAATGTTTTTCTTTTCTTTTAAGTAATGATTTTTTTTTATTTCGATATTACCAATGTGGATAGGCTATAGGAGTGTGACCTCAAGGGCGGATTCCGCCGTTTCTAAAAGGTGGGTTTCAAACCCAGGATAAAGGGGGTTCAACCATATATCCCCATTCAAATGCATTGATCGGCCAAAAAAGGGGGTTTCAACCCCCCGCCCCCCCCCCCCCTCCGGATCCACCACTGGACCTTTATTAGAATCGAATAGGTCGGTAGACTATTTACAACCGCATTCAAATTCCGCCATTGCATCATCACGTCAAATAGAATTTGTCGGTTAAAGCATGTGATTGCAAAACAATAGACTGAACAGGTTGTTAACACTTTCAAATATCAATAGGGTCAAGCAACATTTTAAAAATGATAAGATCGTGTAAGCGTTAATTTTGGTACAGACACGAAATTTTAGTGATATTGATCCTCAAACATTAAGCCGGTCATGAAATAAGTTTGTGAATTATGTTTGCGGTTCTTTTGACATGCATTGTGACATATCATCGTATTAATTCTAAATTAGAAAACTACAGCAGTTATATTAAAAAAGTATCGCATTCATAAATTTTTTATATTAAAAAAATATCGCTATGATATAAGACAAACATCGCATTGATATTTTAAAATATAGCAGTATCTTTGACTTTTAGGCGATTTTGGCTTATCCAACAATCTAATTCATCTCGATTGTATTCCACATAATTTGCTACATGACATTAATTAAATTTGTACATCTACAAATGATAAATCGTGCATTTATGTCTCATTTATTCAACAATTCAGTTTTCTCGTTTAAATACATCTTGCTTGGTATAACTTAAAATAATTCATGGAAATTATACAGCAGACGTATGTCTTGTTAAATGACAGCCTGGTTTAAGAAAAGAATCATTACTTTATACCGAGAAATCTTCGTTCCTTCATAAAAATGTAAACATTCGTCTGAGATTTCCCACAATGCAACTCGTTGATATAAGACAATATCGCTCATTGATATAAGAAAAGTTTTTATCGTATCGCACCTTCCATAGACTGAGAAATGTAAAAACGAGAAAAAGTAATGCAAAAAAAAAAAAGAATAAAGAACATAGTAAAAACAAAATATAGAATAGAAAATAATTTGCAGCTTGAACACTTTTCTCAACATACTTTCCCAATTTCACAACAAATATAGACAATACTTGAACTTTAACATTTGTTGATTAAATATGAATGAAAACCACGTGACAGAAAACACGGAAATGTTATAAGTATACATCTCCTAATAAATGATGAAAATATAATTCAATATTAATACACAACAATTTAGCATTTGTTATCTGAAACCAAACTTGATATTTCTGAAATAATAAATAGCTAATACTTGTTGTGACATTCATTAAAATATCGACATTCTTTAAAAAAAAAAGGGGGACTGTTTTCTCGTCTGTGCGTAAATAGAGTGAACAACAACCGATATATACAAAAGAGCTATATGCGATATAATTGACTTGTTAATCTGAGATAACATATAAGAATGATAATCTTACAAATAACTTAAACTTCTACAGGGGAGGAAAAAGCGTTCACAATAGCCATGTGTTTATAAAATATGTTAATATCATTATGGAACAATATGAAACTAATACAAGGAGAATTACCACGGTAAGGAAAGAATTGTTTGCATTTGTTTGCCTACAATGTACTTTCATAACTTCACAATAATTGAAGAAAATACTTTGCCAATTGTTTGATTTGATATGAATAAAAACCACGTGACAGAAGACTTTTGAATCACGAAATAGTTTTTAAAGTGTTTTGGGCTGACACACACTACAAACCATTAAAAGTCTGAAATGGCCTATATCTGTACTCGACTGTACTGATTTTTACTCGACCAGTCTGAATTCGTCTGAAATTTACTTGATAATACTCGACTGTAGTCTGGACCATACTTAACAGTCTGCATGTGTACTTGACCATTACTTAACCGTTTTATACTAGTCTGAACCGTACTCGACTTAGTCTGAACCGTAAATTTTTAAATGAAAATGAAATTTGAACAACAACTTGAAATTAAAAATGTAAAAAAATAATGCAGTGAATTATTTTTTTTATTAATATATTAATAAATTAAAAAAAAAGACAGCTTAATTGTTTTGTTTTATTAAACCAAGAATTAAATGTAATCATGATAATAGAATTTCCAAAGCAATCCTTGATAACTTTTTTAAAAAGGAAATGTATTCCAAAGTAACAGTAAAAATTTATTTCAATTAATTTAAGTATTTTTTTGTCAAATTAACGTGGCATACATAAAGCACTTTAATATGTTCTAATTATTTCAGTACATGTGTGGTTTACAGGTAAAAAAAAAAGCCCTATTTTCTTAAACTCGTGCATTACTTATCGAGTACATACATGTATATTCGAAAGGCCTTGTAATTTAACTTAAACAGGATGTTGCAATTCTGAATCAATGATATTTAGAATTTAATACCTCTGACCAGGTGTGATCTTATTTATGAGTTTGCCCCCAAGCAGAGGTTATTTTTTTTACTTCACCACTAATCAGAAAAACAATTTTATTTATTTATTTAAATTTATTCCTTTATGATATAAGTTATATTCAAATTTTTTTTTCATCCTGAATATAATCATAGATTTATTTCTAATATAAGGTTAAAACAATATTAATTTTGTTGGCTGTTGTTATATATGTCAGTTTTAAAAAAAATTATTTTAACAGTTAAAAAAGTAGAGGTTTTTTGGTCTAGTATGGTTCAGACTGGTCGATTACTGTTCAGACCTTTGGTTAAGTATGGTTTAGACTGAAAAAATAGGTCGAGTACATGTCGCGAATTGGTTAAGACTGTTTCAAACTGGTCAAGTAATAGTTCAGACTATTTTCAACAGCAAAGTTAAGGGTCAAGTACGATTCAGTACAGTCAAGTATGGTTCAGACTGGGGTCGAGTAATGTCAAGTAAAAGTCAGACCAATTCAGACTGGTCGAGTAAAAATCAGTACAGTCGAATACAGATATAGGCCATTTCAGACTTTAATGGTTTGTAGTTACATGTTACAACATAAAGACTAATGGTTAAACAAATAAAAGAGAATTTTTTTTTTAAATAAACAAAAATAATTGAATAAAAAGACGACTTGAATGCTGTTCTAAAATATCTTTCCCAAGTTCACAACAATAGAAAAAAGGACTGTACTTGAACTTTACAATTGTTTGATTAAATATGATTGAAAACCACGTGACAGAAAACACGGAAATATTATTAGTATACAATGATGAAAATATAATTCAATAATAATACACAAGTTTAGTTTTGAGATCAGATGTATAAACTTTAACTTCTTACAAAGCAGAAACCAAACTTGATATTTCAGAAATAATATAGAGCTTATAATTGGTGTGACATTCATAACAATGACGGCATTCGATAAAAAATGAGGTGTTATCTAGTATGTGTGTCTGTTTATTAGTGCGTCTGGTATTATATATTAGGGTTGATGTTTAAGTATTTTGTAAGAAAGTTGTGGTCACATCCGCTTGATTTTCTAAATTTTAATATCATGTTGTTTATATAGTTTTTGATCCTGATTACATGGTTCACTGATAATAGAAATGTGATAGTTTGACATGAGTATATTACCAGGTTAAAGTTTACCATAAAATTTTGGTCACACTTAGCTCTACCAGGCTTTTATTGGACAATATTTTTCCCGTATATCAATTTCTGCATTTTTCCCATTAAACATGTTAAAGGTAGAGGATTTGCTCGTATTATATATTTCCCGTCTATTTTTTTTCGTATGTAATTAAGGATTTGTTCTTATTATATTTCCTGTACATTTTTTTCCGTATTTGGTTAAGGTGTTGGTGTTAGTATTTTATCCTTATTAGATTACGGTATTAAAATAGAGAACAACATTTATTAACAAGAGCGCGCTATACAATATAAGCCACTTGCAAATCTGAGATTTTATATTTGAATGAAAAATCTAACAAATGATTGTGCGTAAACATGCTTTTGAAACTAGGCATTTTACCGTTGGGAAAGCAACCAAGAGACACAAACTAAGTATATTTCGATAATAGCGAGGTATCTTTGCAATATGTAAAGATCTACTATCATTTAGAACCTTGTCAATCAATGTCAAAGAGCTAACAGCAAGTTTAAGGTTGGGAAATAATTGTTTACAGTTTTACAATTATAGAAAATATTTGAACTTTGAGAATTGTTTGATTTAATAAGAATGAAAACCACGTGACAGAAGACACTCGAAACAACGCGATCGTTTTAAACACGAGGGTCTGGATGTGGTGTACGGATTTAGACAGAATCGCAAAATCTACAGCAAAACTGAAAAGAAAAAAATATTACAAACACAATAAAGAATAGAAAATAATAGTGAAAAAAATAAAGAATAGAGAAAACGGGCGGCTAGAAAGCTTTTCTCAACGTACTTTCCTAATGTTACAACAAATGTAGACAGTACTTGAACTTTGACAATTGTTTGATTAAATATGAATGAAACTCACGTTACAGGAAACACGGAAATGTTATAAGTATCTATATATGTTTATGAATGATGAAAATATAGTTTAATGATAATACACAAAAGTCTAGTATTGAAGCCAGATGTATAAACTTTGATTTTTTTACAAAGCAGAAAAGACGGAAATGTTATAAGTATTTAACACACATCTAATCCTAATGAATGATGAAATTATAATTAAATGATAATACACAAAAGTCTAGTTTTAAGGTCAGATGTATAAACTTTTTTTTTTTAAAATCAGAAACAAAAGTTTATATTTTTTATCTGAAATAATGAAGAGCTTATAATTGTTTTGACATTCATTACAATGCTAGCATACGATAGATAAAAAGGGGAAGGGGTGTTTTCTGGACGCCGTTTTGTAGTTTTTTTTCTTCAGGTATTAGTTCTGATATTATGATATAGCGTTTGATCCTGATTACATGGTTCACTGAAAATAAAAATGTGATTGTTTGAAATTGATTTATTTTCAGGTTAAAGAATACATTATTTTGGTCACACTTGACTTGCACCCGGCCGTTTTTTGACAAATTGACAATATATGTATATTTCAAATGCATACTGAATATATTTCGGAGAGAGCAAACTTATGTTCACATCGATATGAAGTTTTTAAGTCTCTAATGCATGATTTTTTTTTATAATAACTGTTTTTGGATTTTATGTACCTGTCAGTAAGTGCGAGTACTCTCAAATCGTACTTTCATGTTAATGTTTACCTGTTGATACTATTTGTAATGCTGTTTTGTTATTTAATGTCTACTTATTCAGGTATTCTATCTGGTATATATATAGATACAAGCTTTGTTACATAATTGGTATTACAATAAATTTTCAATTCTTCGTACTATGAACATAAACACCATTAATGTATTTTTTTAAAGTATGTCTATTCCTCATTTAAGGATGTTCGCTTCTCTTGTTTTATGAATTTTTGCCAGTTATTCAGAATCCTCTGGTTGTATCCATATAGTGCTATTAGACGTGTTAGAAAAGTCGACACTACTGCTGGCGCTCGTGTTGGATGAAGATTAATACGATATGATATATAGGGGTCATCTCCAAAAGTTTAAATACTCTCTCATATTTTGTTACCTGTATGGGTGTGTTTGATACCACTGTAAGGCGGAATTATTTTTAGCAAGACATACGCATTGTATGTGACTTTTAAAACTAATCACGTGGAATATTGAAAAAAGTATATTCACACATGCAGTTGGTATTATTTGATTAAAGGAATATATATAAAATTATTAAAAAACAAATCTTAATTATTTTTCGTTGAACAGGGGGGCAATGCTTGTTTCTATTTTCTTTTCAGAATCAACAAATACTAAATGACTTGCAAATCCACTAAAGGAAGAAGATATAGTATATTTTTGCCTTAACTCCTAGGAGACTCCAACTATTGTTTTATTATAGCTTTTAAACATATCTTCTTATCTAAATTAACTTAACCAAACTTGGCCTGAATCGTCCTTAGGGGATCTTTTTTAAATAAGCATTGAGGGTGACAACCTGTCCACCAAACAACATGGTCGCCATTACAAAAATAGTACATATGTGTCTACTATAGAAATCAATGGGAACATTTTAGAAAAGAAAACTATTTCAAAGGTTGAAAACTAATCTAAAAAAATATTTGAGGTCTACAGTTACTATTGTAAGACTACACTGTAAAAATGGTGCTTAGGATTTAAACACTTTCTAAACATGTTTAGGAAATACACATAATCCTAAACATGTTTAGCCCTAAACATGTTCCCAACTGGGAACAAATTTGGCATTTAGGATTATGTTTAGATCCTAAACACTGTTTTTACAGTGTATACAACGGGATATCTTGATTTTTTGTATAAGGTCCATTTTTTTCAGGCGGTGCTAACTATTTCTCCCTGGTATGTTTCATTATCAGAATTATTCAGTTTTACGTTTTCTATAAACCATGTGTATATCTTCTCTTTCAACAATCAATACAGTGCACAATACAGTGCACGGTAAATAAACAGCAAAACAAATCTACCTGAAACTATTAACTGTTAAAGTACAAGAATATTCTTATGGCACACTGCTATTCACAGACAAAAGTGTATGTAATATATAAACTCCAACATGACTGGGTACGAATTTGTTTATGATACGGTGAACGAAAACTTAAATCATGAGAAACAAATCTACGTTGACCGAAAATAAATATTGTGGTCTATGCGTCCTGTTCTTATCATGGGTAAACTACCTCTGTGTTCTCGGGTTTTCTAGTTCTGAGGGTAGTACATGAAGAGGGTTCAAACGCCAGTTTTCAACTTGGACTCTACGTACATCACAATAACATCACGGCAAATCGATACATTTTTAAAAGATAAAATCTGAATAATTTTCGATTCTTTAGAATAATTTTAGATTCTTCAGAATAATTTAAGATTCTTCAGAATAGTTTTAGATTCTTCAGATTTGAGATCAATGCAATAATTCAAACGAAATTATGTTTAAATTATATATATATATAGGGTGTGATTTGCTCATTATCGGCCGCCTAGTCATATTTTCGTTTGAATTATTGCATTGATTTGAAATCTGAAGAATCTAAAATTATTCTGAAAAATCTAAAAATATATATAAGATAAGATAAGATGCAATATTGTTAATTTACAGGTCATATAAAGTTTTGTGTTGACAATTGCAAAATGCAAAAACCATTGAAATCGTAAATGCAAATGAATGTTTATTTATACGAATGCAATTGGGACACGAAGGGTCGATTGAAAATGTATACAGTAATGAAAGCCGTTAAAGGGTGTGAATTTGTAGCTACGGAAAACATCATCTCTGTTTCGAAGTGTAAAGTGGCGTCCATTTATTTGATCTAGTATACATTAGGTTTTCGGGGCCTGCTCAAAACTTCCGCTGGGTGCGGGATTTGTCGGTTGTTGAAGACCCTGGAGTTGTTTTAAATATTTTGGTCTGGTTGTTGTTTTTCTGACATAATCCCTGTTTCCATTCTTCTTATTCAATTAATTGAGACGAAGTGTATTTTATCATTTTCTTTCAATAGCTTGCAAACTTGGTTTTGAAAAAAAAAAATTGAAAGTAAAAAGCTTCCATCTTATCAAAGCCGATTGATTAATAAACGTTAAACGAAACAGAAATCATAATCCCTATTTTCTGGTCTTATAAGAGTTGGGGTGAGGATGGAGGGGCTTAGGGGTGTATTTTAATGTTTCTATATTTGTTTCTGCTATTTGTTTTGAACTATTTTTTCTATCTTTTTATTTTACTTTCAGCTGTTCTACTATCAGTGTGCTAAAAAAAAAATATATTAATAAACAATTTAAAATAAAAACGTAAATATGTGAAGTCATGCGTTATACGACTATGCCCTTTTTACCATTTGTTTACAAAACGTAAAACAAGATTAATATGATAATTGTTTTACATTTTTTTTACATGATATTTGATCGTCTTCTGTCTTATTTATTAAAAAACTGCTGCAGGTAAACATCAACGGTATCAAACACACCCATACAGGTAAAAAATATGAGATAGTATTTAAACTTTTAGAGATGACCCCTGTATATCATATTGTATTAATCGTCATCCAACACGAGCGCCAGCAGAAGTATCGACTTTTCTAACACGTCTATTAAAACATTTGCACACTTACCCCTACTTTTCTTTTCATGATCTTATTACAGATACTAGTTTAAAAAGCCATATTCGAGGATCTCATAAAAAAAATCTTTTTAGTTTTTCATTGCTTTTGACAGAAAAGAGATGCCTATGTAAGATGTATTAAAAGTATGTAGAGAAACATTTCCCGCCAAATTTCCAATGGCTTATATCTCGAAAACAAACACCCGAACCCTTAATTTTCTTCTGTTCTTTAAGTTCTTTTATCTAGAAACTTCAATTAACAACAGTCTTTAAAAAACCTTGTTATTTTGAAACAGAGTAGCGAACATCCTTTAGTTGTATACCTACCAGCACACTTATTTGCATTTACCTGACTGTTTATTCTGTTATTGCAAATCGCAGATTGTTGTTCAATGTTATGGTTGTTTTTCTGAAATTGTTTTGAAACATTTCACAGGGGTAAATCACTGTTACTTAAATAATTCATCCCTTATTTTATCGATTGTGTATTTACAGTCTCTAAAAGATCAAATTTGTTCTTTCGCTTGTGTTAATAATTCTGTTTATAGAGTTAAGCCATTTCAATTAATATTATTATATAACTATAACTATTCGTTAGATAAGGGTGAAGATTTAGTACCATTGATACGCACCTGTCCTAAATCAAGAATATGATGTCCAGTAGTTGTTGTTTGTTGATTTGGTTTACAAGTATTTCTGGTTTCTCGTTTTATATTTAGATGTGACTGTTTAAATAACTTACACTAGTAATTTGTTAGAACCCTTTATAGCTTGCTGTTAGGTGTTAGCCAAGGGTCTGTATTGAAGACCGTACTTACACTTATAATGGTTTACTTTTATAAATTGTGACTTTTATGGAGAGTTGTCTCATTGGCACTCAAACCACATCTTCGTATATCTATTGATGTGATTTACGCATACAACATTCATGTTTATGCAAAATCAATTTGAATCTGTTGTATTCATACTTAGATATACACCATACAATCAAGGATAAATCTAGTTGCCATAATAGTAGTAGTTTTGCTTTTTTCAAATAAAACAATGGAGGGATTACAGTGATATGATAGGCAAGTCAGTCGAATTTTACAGTGCTATTATTTTCGTAAAACAGAACCTGGGGTTAATAAAAAACATATGATATTGAAAAGTAAGGAATTGCTATATGGATTTCTTTGACCTCTCATTTCAGCATATATTCCATAGGTTGTCATTGAAACATGTCTGACATGTAAGTTTTTCTTAAATTGTTTTTTTTATAAATTAGTTTCTTAATTAAATTATATCATATTTTTCATGTCGGGTTTTGTTTTATAACCGACTGTGCGGTATGTGTTTTTTCATTGTTGACGGTCGTACGGTTGTCTATAATTGCTTCCATCAAATAAATTTGTACTTTGGTTGATACATGTTGTTGTCTCATTGTCAAACATACCTCATCTCTTTTTTCTTATATTATCTCACCATTAATAATAACATTAAGATTTTCTTTATAATAGCTTGAAAAGTTAAAACGTGTTTATCATTCTGCCTTAATTTTCCGCAGTTCATATACTTACTACAATATTGATTGGTTTATTGTAAGTTGAATAATGACCAATGACAAGAATTACAATATTCTTCTGATCCTAAAACATGTTTAAAAGTATTAAAATGGTCAGAAGGGGAATTTATACAGAATATATTTACCGAAATTGTTCAACTTGACATTGTTTAATGTAAAATTAAAATTGAGAATGGAAATGGGGAATGTGTCAAAGAGACAAAAACCCGACAAAAAAAAACAGAAGGTCACCAACAGGTCTTCAATGTAGCGAGAAATTCCCGCACCCAGAGGCGTCCTTCAGCTGGCCCCTAAACAAATATATACTAGTTCAGTGATAATGAACGCCATACTAATTTCCAACGTGTACACAAGAAACTAAAATTAAAATAATACAAGACTAACAAAGGCCAGAGGCTCCTGACTTGGGACAGGCGCAAAAATGCGGCGGGGTTAAACATGTTTGTGAGATCTCAACCCTACCCTATACCTCTAACCAATGTAGAAAAGTAAACGCATAACAATATGCACATTAAAATTCGGTTCAAGAGAAGTCCGAGTCTGATGTCAGAAGATGTAACCAAAGAAAATAAACAAAATGACAATAATACATAAATAACAACATACTACTAGCAGTTAACTGACATACCAGCTCCAGTCTTCAATTAAACTGACTGAAAGATTATGATTTCATCATATGAACATCAGGCACAATCTTTCCCGTTAGAGGTTTAGTATCATACCATCATAACATATATGAGAAAAACATTACCCGTGTCATGCCAACAACTGTTTTTTGAATAAATGTGTTTAGTTCCGACGCAAAGACCTTATCAGTGACTCAATATTAACGCCAAAATATGCAATCTTTAATGACTTGACAACAGTATCGTAATTATATCCCTTCTTAATAAGTCTATTCAAAGGTTTTGTAAGTGTTTGAGGTGAATATTGACACCTTTGTGCTTTATAAAGAATATTTCCATAAAAAATTTGATGTGAAAAACCTGAACGTATAAAATATATATAAGACACGAAAAGTAGAAAGAACATTTCCACTTGTAACAAAATGTCTGATATCTTCTCTGCATTAATACCATGTTTTATATTGATAACTTCTCTGCATTAGTGGCATGTTTAACCCTGATATCTATGATGAGTTGTTTGAGCAAAGTAGTGAAACGTTTCAAGAAGACAAACTGTTTACATATTTTTCGTGTGTTGTATTGTTTACTAAAAAGTGTGCAATATAATACAACTGATTTATGTATTTACATGTAGTATGTACTGTTTGCAAAATTTGTGATTTTTTTTTTTTTTTTTTGGTTTCTAAACAATTACATAAAGTGCTTCTACTGATTTGAACATTTGATATACTATCATGGTTCCTGACTTATTGAAAGTTTAAATAAAGAAATGAAATTAAAGTATGACATTGAACAAAAACAAAGAGATTTATTAATTCAAGTTGTATGTGTTCACAGCAAACTGGATGCATTGTGCACAATCATGAACGTACTGTATTGTCAATGTAATACACTCAGTGTTATACAGACAATAAAAGTATCAGTGTGATTCATAATGAAAAGTCTTTCTGATATTGTTTACATTTCATCCCTTGTTTCAGAGATTTTGTATTTACATTGTGTGATAGATAAACATTTTCGTTGTGTGTATGTTCACTTGCTTGTGTTAGCATGTCTTTAAGTTAAAGTAAGCCTATTAAATAGATTTTTATACTGTATCTTTTTATGCTGTGATGTTACACATTTATTTGTCAGGTTAGGGGTGAAGGTTGATACCTATTTAAATATCAAAACACGCAGCATTTGTTTGCACCTGTACTGAGTCAGGAGCCTGATGTTCAGTTGTTCATCAGTGTTTCTCATTTCTCGTTTTTTTTTATACAAAGTAGACTGTTAGTTCTCCTGTTTGAAATGTTTAAGACTATTAATTATTGGGGCCCTGTATAGCTTCAGATGTGAGTCAATATTACGTGTTGATGACCATACTTTGCAGAATGATAGTTTACTTTACAAATTGTGCGATGATGGGGAGTTGACTCTTTGGCACTCGTACTACATCTTCGAACATCTATGTTATTAATAGACAGGGTATTAGGACGGACTGTCACCCATACGAAACAAATGTGACAGCATACGTCTGCTACTTGTATTTAAACAAAATAGGAACCGCATAACTCTAAGGGACCATTATATGATTATTAACACATAGCTATTAACTATTGTGGACCACATAATTCTAAGTTACTATTAGAAAAATAACTGTGAGAGTAGTCGGGTACACTTCACTATTCCAAGTACACTATTTTCACACTTTTAACCAGAGAAACCAAAAAAGAGATGTCATAACTCAAGAGATTATAGAACTAACAAACATTGCAATTAGGCATACACTGCATTATTATGAGATACTTGTATTTACTTCGTGTTACTGCATGGGTTGTTTGCTTTTTCACGTCAAATATTTAAATAATAAAACAAACATTGCTTAGAAAAACATGTGGGTTCAAATCTTGCAAATATGTAATATTTAAATTATTCTTTTATTTGTGAAACAAATTATGTTAAAAACTTATAAAAATGTATGCAATAATTCCCTTTTTATATAAATAATATATATGCATAATTTACCTATGTATATCATGAAAAAAAATATGTTCAAAACTAACAAATGTATGCAATAATTTGTTATATACATTTAAAAAACGTCTTTAAAATTGAAAATAGAAATGGGGAATGTGTCAAAGAGGCAACAAACCGACCATAGAGAAGATAAAAGCCGAACGCCACCACTGGGTCTTCAATGCAGCAGGAAACTCCATTACCCAGAGGCGTCCTTCAGCCGGCCCCTTAACACATATGTATACCAGTTCCGAGATAATGGACGTCATAGTTAATTCCGAATTATACACAAGAAACTAAAATTAATAATCATACAAGACTTATATATATTCGAAATCAATGCTCAATATTTCGTATTACATCTGTAAAAAATTTTGGGCTTTCACTTTTTAAATTGCATGTGCAATGTTCTATAATATAACATTGTATGTGGTGAAACATATAATGTATACTAATATACAATACTATTCCATTCTTGGTAATATTTGTAATTAAATTAAATCAATTTTCATTATTTTATAACCACACGGCCCTTATAGCATGTTTAAGGTATTACAAAATTTTGCATGACCATTCACTTTTCAATTGTTTCACTCATCTAACTCTGATTATGTTAGACAGATACAGTGAATTGGAATGAATGCATATAAAGCATCCAGTTCGTGAATAAAGAGAGATAACTCGTATTGCTATAATTAAATTTTTTTTTAACGATGTAGATATTCCTTGTAATAGAGTACATGTATGCTGTTTTCTTACTGCAAAGTTAAGCTTTAAAAATTCACATAACTATGGTAAAATGTGTTGTCTTAATTTATCATTATCAATATAAGCAAGTTATTGGTATTCAGATATTTAACATTGGGGAACTGGTTTTTAATCGCCGATAGTAAAGTTTTTCTTCTATGAAGATATATATTCAGGACATTGATTCCGATTTATAAAAAAAAGGGAACTCGTCCTGTACTTTGTTTAGATCACAGAACTGGCAAAGCCGTTCTCATCTGTTGTATTCTCTCTCACGTCTTGCAGTTTCTACCCTTAAACAGTTTTACTGAATTACTTTTTTTTTATTTCTTAATTTTTTTCCGTTTTTATGTTTTCATTTAAATTTGGTTTTGTTAAGATTTTTGCAAATTAAAAAGCCACTGTTTATTTTTTTATTTTCCATTGACATCTTTTATAACCAAGGCAAGGGTCTGGCTTGTTTTTTCATATGTCATTTCGAAGTTTTTTAAATCTGACTATAATGTATGGGCTTTGCTCATTGTTGAAGGCCATGTGATGACCTATAGTTGATAAGTGTTGTGTCATATAGTCACTTTTGGCGAGTTGTTTCAGTAGTAATCATACTACATCCTCAGGAATCCTTATATTCAAATCTTGAATCAACATAATGCAACTTTTGTTTTTTTATTTTGTGGCTTTAAACAAACACGTTGATTCAAAATTACGTACCCACTTGTTCAAATGCTGTTTGATGTGGGGCATGACCTTGTAATTCTTTCTCATATAGACAGTGTAATATTTGACATGCTATAAATCATTAAATTGTTTTCGATGCAAATAACAACCACGGACATACACGAGAGAGCTCTATACAATATCACAGACTAGTTCATCTGAGATTACATATTATGATTGATAAACTAACAAAGTATTATTCTGAAAGAAACTAGGATTTTTAACAACGGGACAGCAATTAAACAGCACAAAATATATAGTATATTTAGAATGGATATCGTCTTCAAAAATAGTCAGGCGTCTATGTAATATTATACAGTTATTTAATATGTAACTATGAAGATCAGCTCATTGTTTTATTGCCCGAAGCCATACCGAGGGAAATATATTTTGATCTATTGCACTGTTACACGTTCAATAACTGTTATATCACCTAATACATATAAAAGACCCAATTTGATTGGACAGCATGAATACCTTTCAACTAATCAGATTTTAAAATAAGAGGTCATAACAGGTCAGTAGAAGGATAATTTCTAGTGCAATAGACAATGGAACAAAACAGTTGCAGAAAAATAGCAAATAATATAGAAATATTAATGAAACAGTAAAATACTCTTTATTAGGTAATAATTTTAACTGTACATCGCACCGAGTCTAACATTGTGAAACTGATAACAGGAAATTTTAACTAGTGGGGAGAAAATTGTTTACATTTGTATGCCTACAAAATACTTTCCCAATTTCAAAACATTTGTAGAAAATACTTGACCTCTGACATTTGTTTGATTCAAATATGAATGAAAACCACGTGACAGAAGAAACTTGTAACAACGAGATATTTTCATAAAGTGTGTGGTGTTTACAGAATAAAGACTGATGGGCAAAATCTACTGAAAAACAGAAAAGAGAACAATATTGCAAACAGAAAAAAAGAATAAAGAAAAATAGTGAAAACAAATTTGAAGAATAGACAAAAATGGCCGTAGATTATTTTTCTCAAAGTACTTTTACCAATTTCACAATAAATGTAGAGAGTACTCGAGCTTTGACAATTGTTTGATAAAATATTAATGAAAATCACGTGACAGAAAAGACGAAAATGTTATAAGTATTTAACATACATCTAATCCTAATATTTGATGAAATTATAATTCAATAATAATACACAAAAGTCTAGTTTTAAGGTCAGATGTATAAACTTTGTTTTCTAAAAATCAGAAACAAAAATTGATATTTGTTAGTTGAAATAAATATAAATGAAAATCACGTGACAGAAAAGACGGAAATATTATAAGTATTTAACATACATCTAATCCTAATAAATGATGAAATTATAATTAAATAATAATACACAAAAGTCTAGTTTTAAGGTCAGATGTATAAACTTTGTTTTTTAAAAATCAGAAACAAAAGTTGATATTTGTTATCTGAAATAATGAAGAACTTATAATTTTTGTGACATGCATTACAATGCCTGCATTTTATAATAAATTGGTAGGGGTGTTTTCTGGAATTTTTTTTGTAGTGCATCCCGTATTAGATTTTTTCAGGTAGTAGTGGTCACATACACTTATAAAACAGGACAATTTTTATATAATAATATGATAAAGCTTTAGATCCTGATTACACGGTGCACTGAGAACAAAAACGTGATGTTTTGAAATACGTTTTTTTTTGGTTAAAGAATAAAATATTTTGGTCACACTAGACTTGCACCCAGCCGTTATTTGACAAGTTTGACAATATTTGCATTATCCGAGGGCATACTGAATATCTTTCAGAGGGAACAAACTTATGGTCACACCGACATAAAACTTATAACACATAAAACATATTTTAAATTTAATGCGAACCTTACAGATCAAACAGGAATGATCATACACTCCTCACTGTCTGTACGTTGTCTGACTGCACTGGCTAATTTCATATTGATTTCTCTTTAAGCATCGCTAATGTTATGTAATTCATTAAAGGAGCACTAACTGTCAGATTAATGTTCACCGATTTAATTTAAAATCTCATATTTTATTTATAACAATGAAAAACATTTATCAAAGTGATTAAAAGTCTAAAATAAATTATAACCGGGCACGAGCATAACTAATTTTTTTTTGCTATCTCCTTTCTGTGATTGAAGAGAAATAACTCTGGTCAATTTTCCTAACATTCAATCATTATGGGGAGTTGATATGTTTCTCTTTTCATTTATTGTCTTTTTCAGAAGTGTAAAAACATATCTGTTGTAGTTGGTTCCAATTATAATTTTAAACTATAGCATTTTTATAAGAAGTTTCTGGAACCAAGATGTATCTAAGGTAAGTGTTTGAGCGAACATGTATGTGTGTTTGTGCTAGGCGGTATTATACGTCTTTCGTGTATTTGACTTAAGGGACCGAGTAAAAAAGATAAACTAAGACAACGGGTATGCTAATTTGAGTTCTTACATTAATGTATACACCATATCATAGAAACAAATACCGTTACGAGTAAAAATACGAATGCTGTTGGACATTATATAATACCTAACTTAACATGTAACAGTGTGTTCTAGACAACAGAATTAAGCATACGTTATTCACCGGCATATCGTACCTCAAATTAAAACTAGAAAGAAACAAAATAAACAAAAGAAATTAAAGATATACATAAATGTCTGTAATAAACTAATGAACAATACTTATATTTTGTACATTTATAGATTTTGTAAAGATTTTAAATTCAATAAAAAAAGTAAAATATGAAATTATAATTCTGTACAAGGTAGACAATCAACACATTGACTTTATGAAATTGAATATAGTTAAAAGGAATAATACTCTTGTATACAAATGACACATACATCAAATTAATTAACTGCGCATAGTTGCTCCTCCTTCAGGGAAAAATCTAAATTATTAATGTAACCACATTTTTAAGTTTTTAATCTACAGGATAGTGACGACTTATGAATGCTAATCAACAGTAAAGAAAATTTTTTTTGGATTTATAAAAAACTTCTTCAGAGAAATGCCCGAACTACTTGAGTTTCATAGCTCAAAATTAGCATGTTTACACACTTATATAATATGGTTGATAAATATTATAAATCTGTAGCAGTATTAGACACTAAACACCTCGTGTGCTTGCATTTATCTATGATGAGTTTATTTACTTGTTTGGCTATAAAACTATTTTGATCTGAGCGCCACTGATGAGTCTTATGTAGACGAAACACGCGTATTAAATTATAATCCGTGTACCTTTAGTAACTTTTATTTACAACCACTGGGGTGCTGCCACTGCTGGTGGATATTTCTTTCCCTGGGGGTATCAAGAGCCCAGTTGTCAGCACTTCTGTTTTGACCTGAGTTATCATTGATATGTTCATAATTATACATTTACTGTAAACAAAAAACTGAATTTTTGAAATATTAAGGCTTTAATACCTTAGGAATATATTATCTTAGCTGTATATGGCAAAACTTTTAGGAAATGTGGTCCTCAATGCTCTTCAACTTCGTACTTTAATTGGCCTTTTAAACATTATTCTATTCGAGCGTCACTGATGAGTCGTTTGTAGAGGGTTGCTGCTTACAAGGAAGCTATTAAACCAAGAGTTCCAAATGGTGAAGTTGAAATCATCCCTTCGTAAATTTTACGGACGCCATCACGAGTTGGTTGACCGTTATGGAATAACCATTTTACAAATGATATCGGATATGTTCCTTACGTCAGAACTACAATCCCCTTCCCTTTCATGAATGTGACCTACCGAATTAGACTATTTACCGGATTTGTAATCACATAAGCAACACGACGGGTGCCACATGTGGAGCAGGATCTGCTTACCCTTCCGGAGCACTTGAGATCACCCCTAGTTTTTGGAGGGGTTTGTGTTGTTTATTCTTTAGTTTTCTATGTTGTGTCATGTGTACTATTGTTTTTCTGTTTGTCTTTTTCATTTTTAGCCATGGCGTTGTCAGTTTGTTTTAGATTTATGAGTTTGACTATCCCTTTGGTATCTTCCGTCCCTCTTTTGTAGTTGAAACACGCGTCTGGTGGAAATATGAAATTTCAATCCTGGTATATATGATGAGTGTATTTACAACCATTGGGTCGATGCTACTGCTGGTTGAGATTTATTTTTCCGAGGGTACCACCAGCCCAGTTGTCAGCAATTCTTTGTTTACTTGAGCTATCATTGATATGTTAATAATTATAAATTAACTGTTAACAACATTTTGAATTTTTGAGATACTAAGGCTTTTCTAACGCATTAATATATTACCTTCGCTGTATTCGGCAAAACTTAAAGGAAATTTGGCCCGCAATGCTCTACAACTTCGTACTTTTTTTTAACCTTTTAACATTATTTGATTCCAGCGTCATTGATGAGTCTTTTGTAGACGAAACGCGTGTCTGGCGTAAATAGGAAATTTTAAATCTGGTATCTATGATGAGTTTATTTACTTACCCAAATACATATTTATTTAAAGCATAAACATTACGATATATTGTTTACATTTTTAAATTTTGAAAATCTAATTGTATCATAAATTGCGTTTAAGATTTGACTAAATATCAATTCGAATATCCTGATATCGTCAGGTAAACATGCTACATATAGAACATAATGAACGGATTACAATACAATGGTAGGAAAGTTAGTAGAATTTATGTCGTTTACAGTGCAATTTTACGTAGAGCAGAATCTTGGGTTAATAAAATAAAAATATAAATAGCAAATGATATTGAAAAGTGAGGGCTTTCTATAGGCAGTTCGTCGATCTCTCGAATGGGCAGTTTTTATAGCTTGTACGGTATGGGTTTTTCTCATTGTTGAAGGCCGAACAGTTGTCTATAATTGTTAACACATTATGTGAATTTTAGTGGACAGGTGTCTCATCAGCTATCATACCATATCTTCCTTTTTTAATAGTATCTTACCATTTTTTTTTTATAATAGCATGAACATTTAGAATATTCCGCAGTATACATACATTTCATATTATTGCGTCACCATTGATTGATGTATTGTTAGTTTAATAATGAACACTGAAACGTATAGTAATCTTATTCCGGATCTTAATAAAATTGAGAATGGAAATGGGGAATGTATCAAAGAGACAACAACCCGACCATAGAACATACAACAACAAAAGGTCACCAATGGGTCATCAATGAATCGAGAAATAATCGCACCCGGAGGAGTCCTTCAGCTGGCCTCTAAACAAATAAATATACTAGTCGAGTGAAAAATGACGTCATAATAAACTCCGAATGATACACAAGAAACTAAAATTAAAAATCACATAAGTCATACGCAAGCAAAGGCCTTTTGAAATCCGACAGGTGCACAAATGCACGGGGTTAAACATGTTTTTTTTTAAGAGATCTCAACCCTCCCCGTATACCCCTAGATAATGTAGAAAGAAAAAAAAGCACAACAATACGCACAGTAAAAATCAGTTTAAGAAAAGTGCGAGTCTGATGTCACAATAGGTAACAAAAGAAGCTAAAAAAATGACAGAAATACAGAAATTAACATAGGACAACTAGCAATTACTGACATACCTGAATGAAACTGATTGAATAATTATATCTTTATCAAATGAATATCAAGCCCATCCCGTAAGGGGTTTAGTATTTTACCATCATAAAATATATGAGAAGAACATAACCCGTGTCATGCCAACAACTGGTTTTAGAATAAATGCGTTGAATACCGATACAAGGACCCAATAAGTGAATCAATATTAAAGCCAAAACATGTAATCTTTAATGACCTGAAAATAGTATCGTAACTATATCCCTTCGTAATTAGTCTGTTTAAAGGTTTTGTTAGCTTTTGAGGTGAATACTGACATTTGTGTGCTTTGTAAAGAATATTTTCATAAAAGATTGGGCGTGAAATACCTGAACATATAAGATGTTTGTATGTTGAGTTAAAATTAAGAATGATGTCCTTGTTTTGACTAGTGTGTAACATCGAAAATCCTGGTGTCACAATTTTGAGTAATTACACATACATTTCACTCGCTAAAATCTAATACTTGACTACATACACGAGCGAATCAAGTTGAGATATATAGTAGTGTGCCCAATCAACGAATTTGATCCATTTGGATTAACAAAAAAGATGGTTTATTCTCATAAAACCAAGCAAGTAAAAAGGTTACATAGAAGTTTAAAAAATAATATACACAATAACATGAATAACAAAAATTTAAATGCATTTAACGTGTTTAAAAAGCATAAAATTTTGGATGGAATAACATAATTATAAAATAATATATATATATGTCGTGTACATGTTATTATTTTGTACACGTTATTACTTATACAAACATTTTGTACAAGTAATTACTTGTATGATGCCATCATACAAGTTATTACTTGTACAAATACAATTGCACATGTAATTACTTGTCCAATTTTTATTGAGATGAAGATAATAACTTGTACAAATCAGTATTCTACCTTGACCTCTTTCCAGTATACAACAAAACTTTCCCTTAAACAAACAACTAATAAGCGCATCAGTATAAACTTGTAACATGTAAGTAATTTTTATTTGATTTAAATGGTAGCCAATTTGCACAATTTAGTAGGGTATTAAAGGATAAAAATGGAAAACTTCAAAGAAAAAAAGTGCACGGTGAAATAAATAAATAGTGAGATGGCAATAAAATCTTCTTATAATTCAGTATTCACTAGTGAAAAATAAAGAGATAATTTAAGTAATGTGAAGGAAGCCAAGTTTAGTTCCAAAAAGACAGCACTTAAAAAAATATTCTTAAGATGGCATGATGTTTTGAATGTAGCAGGAAGTAATAAACTTATTTGCAAAGGAGACGAAATTATTTATTAATATTTAGTTGATCAACTTTACCCTTTGATTAGAACAGCACACACAGGAGGCATACAAGTACTAATTATAAGGAGTTAAAAACACACAGTTAGCCAATATAAGCAGAGAAATTAATCGGATTTTCATTTATATGTGTGAATATTTTGAAAAAAGTCGCTCCTTCTATCATTACAACAGTCTTTAATGCTTCTAGTAAAGTCAATGTAAAAGAATTTACTGTCAGATAGACCAAGTTGATTATCATTCATGTACTATGAGAATCACTGTTCCAAATTCAGTTGACTGTGCTCGTAAAAGGCAAAGAGGGCAGCTGAAGTGGCTTACCAACTTACTGACATTATTTTCAATTTTTGGAGCTCAACATATACTGCATAGTGTTATTAAACAGGGGTGTGGACATATTTGCTGTGGGCACTTGTCCCTGGGCAAGTAAAACTGTAAAGTTCACTTGTCCTGAAAAAAGTTACTTGCCCTGATGGTCCCAATAAATATTGAAGTATTTTATTGTAGTTAGTATATGATTCTTAGCACTGTTTTGCTTCACAAACAAGTGAAATCCATTTGTTTATTATGTGTAAAAATTTAGTAAAGTAGGTCAACATCTATGGGACAAAAACTTTACAGCAAACCAACCAATGAAATGCCATGTAAAGGTAATTTTGCAGCAGTTTTGGAATAAAAATTGTAGCCAGTAGGTACATATAATGATATACTTATTTAGAGGACAGTGAGTGAAGAAATGGAAATTAAATAATGGATAACTATTGACTTTTTTGCTGTTTCTCTCAACTGACACACTTGGTTTCTTTTTTTTTTTTTTTTATAATTGTATTGATGGGCAATTAAACCGTCCCTTCCATTTACCACTCTGACAACAAATAATGTTGACCTTTGATCTATAAATATAAAGACAAAAAAAATATTATTTTCCGAATTTCCATCCTAGATTGCCAGGTGCAATCTGATATTCACGATGTCTGAAATTCTCGCTTCCGTAATTTTTTAATACTCCTTATCCTCCATTTGCGTTTTAGGGTTTTTACTCGATTCATTACTCTTTTTGTCTTGCTTGCCCGGTGTTTTATAAAGTATTTATCAATCTGAATCTCGATACAAAAACATATAAAATGACACTTCCGGTAGATGATGGATAAAACCTAATCGACCATCCCGTGTCAATTGACAAAACCAATGCAATGTTACGCAACTCGGGTTCGCATACTTATTTTTATTTATTTTGTTAAACTATCTATTTTTGGTATTATGTATTATTTATCGCCATGAACCATTGGTTTCTTTTCAATAAATTTAACATCTTTATACATTTTGAACATGTTGAAATTAGTTCTATATTTCTGTTGGATTTGAACTTTGTCTTTTATATTATTTTACTTGTCCACGGGCAACCCAGACAAAAATACACCTTATCGCTATTTGCCTACTCGGCCGGCTGACCCGGCCGCTTGACCTTTTGACGCATACAACAATCACTTTTCCATTGTGGCGTCAGATATTTTGTTTTATGACGTCAAAATTTTATGGGAACCTGTGTGATATACAGTAATGGCGGACAAATAGCGATAATGTGTATAATTACTTGTCCGGTTGTTCAAATGTACGAGTTGGGCGAGTCGGGCATAGCATTTCCACACCCCTGTTAAATGAATATAATTTCTTCTTTGGCTAGAGCTTTTATTTATGTATGATAGACCACTTCCACCTCAAAGTTACGTGTCCAAAAAAATATGGAATGCTGACATAAAGGGTATAATGATTTCATGAACACACGAGAAAAACCGACACTGGTCTGAATGATAAAGAATTGTGCAATTCAATAAAAAAAAAAGTAAATAAATAATTATAATTAAAACACAGCTGTCAGAGAACAATTGAATATTTCCCTCCATTGAAAAAATATAATAAATCAAAATAATTGGAAGAACAGTTTCATTTATTAGTCCTTTCAATGACTTTGTCACTTCGCACCAGTAGTCTGTATTTTAGTGGCACCTTCTTGTTTTGCTCATAGTGTCATGTTTGCTAAAGTTATTACTTAAAAAGCAGATGGAAGGTAAAAACAAATAAAACTAAAAGATAGCGAGTTGTAAAAGTTATTATCTTTTTCTCAACAAAAACTGTACAGGTAATTACTCGTACAATTATATTTGTACAAGTAATAGCTTGTATGATGGCATCATATAAGTAATTACTCTTTCAAATTTTTTGTACAGATAATAACCTGTGCAAAATAATAAAATGTACACGACATATATACTTATACAGTCAAATACGATAGTTCAAATTTTACCATTGGTTTTAAATCTCAACTTTAATTATTTGTCGAAAACAAATGTTTTTTACGTATTTTGTTAGTAATGTCTTCGTCAGTTTCTAGGTAAATGTAAAATGCCTGTTATTGAGTGTGACAATGTGTTAAGTATTGATTTTTTTTCGAAATTTGTGTAACATTAACGTAGAACTTAAATATCTGAATATATAGATATATGTACAGAAGTAAACAATACTACTGCAAACGTAGAAAACAGGGAGATAAAGTTATGAAAACAATGCGTCTGTGAGAAACAGGTTGAAAACCCAAATCCTACATTTACAGATGACTAAATGAGCAATCATTGGCTTTGTTGTTTACAAGTATTCAAGGAATATGATCAGGGAGCAGGTAATGTACAGCACCGATGTATTTAAAAAAAAAAACATTTTCAAACAAAAAAGGTGTGAGAGACCATAAAATAACATTTAAACTTAAAAATGGAAGACAAGCTGACAACAGAATGATAAAAACACGAAAAACGACAAAAGAAAGAAAAAAACAAACAGAAAATTATGATCGAAGCTAGAATTAGCTACTACACTCAGAGACCATATGGCAGGTATTTTGTTTACATATCTTTCCCGACTATAGATAGATGAACACTATTTTTCCCTAGGTATAAAAACTAAGTAGATATTTAATTGATTTTGTGTCATTTACCTAACATTGGTATATAAATGTGTACATGAAAGATTTTGTTGAATCAAATGCAACCCTTTGAACACACAGATTTTCCCTTACAAGTGGAATCAAAATCTTGCAGAAATTCGGATGACATCGAACCTTCGAAATAGACAGGAGCAAAGTCATTCTTCTTTTTATATCCGAACTGAGGAAGAGGATGAAAATATATGTGTCTGGAGTGGAGCTCTTAATACATGTTGAGTAAATGTTAATTCACTAGGAGGAATTTTGGCAAGGGAGGAATTTTGGCAAGGGAGGAATTTTCAATTGTAGCCTATTTTACCCTCAATTTATTTTGGTCACTATGATCTGAGTTTTGACCTGAGATAATACAACCTGATTCGAGCTGTATCTATAGATTCATCGATGTCACAAATCGAACGGTTTGACAAATCAGTGAAATCATCTAGGTCGTCCTTCAAACCTTTTAAAACAGTGCGCTTATCGATCCCGAATAGAAATGACGTTGCATTACATCCTGTTTCAGCATGTATGGCTGGTAGAATGTTGCAAATGTCAGACCTAATACTTTTACATATTTCCTGGACAGGAGCAAATCTTGTTTGCAAATTATAGGCATGTTTGAACCATAGCTCATGTGTATACTGCATAGAGGGGAAATAATAAACGCTTACAATCATACGAGTATCAGCTCCCTCGTGCGTACAAAATAATGCTTCAAACTTGAATACTCTTTCTGAATAGATTTTAGAAATAGGGTCAGTGGAAGTACCACCTAGATAAATAACTTCCCCATGTGTTATTGTAACTGTTGATTACAATAACGCTGTACAATTTATTCGCCAAGAAATCGTATCAGCCTACTTGTTATCACCGAATCCGAGAAAATATTTCAAGTCAGGTATTTGACGACCTTCTATGACCTGAAATACTTTTACAGACAAACACAAAGAATGAACCTGCCTGTTTGGCACATATATACCAACGGCTGCAAACGTTTGCCAAGGCATACACAATGGCGATTCAGCTTTAAAATAACTGCAGTTATGTCTGTTAGTGATACCTGACTTACTAAAAGTATCAATACAAAAAATATATAATAGTATGAAATTGGACAAAAATAAAATCAGATAAAGTAGTTATATTCTATGGCATTAACAAAAGACGAAATAACTTATTTAAGTCTGCTATTCGATATTACCTTTAATTTTATATCTGTTTCACATACAAACATAAAAACAAATACATATTCCCATTAAATCATCCTCGTGAATACACGTGTCTCTTCTTTAAGCTTTAGCAAACGTCGATATTCAGAAAGTTGACCGCATGGGTGTTAGATGTACAAACATGGTCATAAACAAACAAACAAACAAATATCTTACTGCTTATGAACGCGTCCACAAGGAGCACAACAATCAACATTAAATACATACTAATAATTACAAGTACTTCAATATGATTAAGACACGTTGTTATACACAATATTTATTAGACAAGCAGAACAATACAACAAGCATAATGTTAATAATATAACTAGGTTAAGAAATGGGGTTTACTGGGCGTTACCACATACATGTATCTTTTAAGGAAACTTTCCTATAAGAGGATATCATTTCAAATAATTCGCAGAGTTTCTGGAGTATGACAATATCTTCTGAAGACACAAACCAAATAAATTGTGAAATACTATCTTAACTACTAAACTTGTTGTTTTATTTCATTTAAAAAATTGGGACGGATATTTGAAAGTTTGTGGCATTGAAGAAGAAAATGAATTTCACATGAAACACTTCATGACAACAATCCTAGTTTATACTGGAAATTATTAAGTGATTTAAAAGAAAACACCGAGATATAGATAAACAAATGCATTACACCTTCTATGTGGTCAATGATTGAATGAAGGAAAAGAACATTTTCATTCAAGAATAAATAAACTTGAAGAAAAACTAACTAGAGGCTCTAAAGAGCCTGTGTCGCTCACCTTGGTCTATGTGCATATCAAACAAAGGACACAAATGGATTCATGACAAAATTGTATTTTGGTGATGGTGATGTGTTTGAAGTTCTTACTTTACTGAACGATTTTGCTTCTTACAATTATATCTATCATGAACTTTGCCCATTAGTAACAGAAAACTATATTTGGTAAAAATTTACATAAATTTACCAAATTAATGAAAATTGTTAAAAATTGACTATAAAGGGCAATAACTCCTTAAGGGGTCAATTGACCATTTAGGTCATGTTGACTTATTTGTAGATCTTACTTTGCTGAACATTATTGCTGTTTACAGTTTATCGCTATCTATAATAGTATTCAAGATAACCAAAAACGGCAAAATTTCTTTAAAAATTACCAATTGGAGGGCAGCAACCCAATAACCAGTTGTCCAATTCATCTGAAAAATTCAGGGCAGATAGATATTGACTTGATTAACAATTTAACTTCTTGTCAGATTTGCTCTAGATGCTTTGGTTTCATAGTTATAAGCAAAAAACTGCATTTTACCCCTATGTTCTATTTTTAGCCGTGGCGGCCATCTTGGTTAAATGGCCAGGTCATCGGACACATTTTTCAAACTAGATACCCCAAAGATGATTGTGGCCTAGTAGTTTCAGTGGAGATTTTGTAAAAGATTACTTAGATTTATGAAAAATGGTTAAAGATTGACTATAAAGGGCAATAACTCCTAAAGGGGTCAACTGACCATTTTGGTCATGTTGACTTATTTGTAGATCTTACTTCGCTGAACATTATTGCTGTTTACAATTTATCTCTTGCTGAACATTATTGCTGTTTACAATTTATCTCTATCTATAATAATATTCAAGATAATAACCAAAAACAGCAAAATTTCCTCAAAATTACCAATTCAGGGGCAGCAACCCAACAACCGATTGACCGATTCATCTGAAAATTTCAGGGCAGATAGTTCTTGACATGATAAACATTTTTATCCTTTGTCAGATTTCCTCAAAATGCTTTGGTTTTTGAGTTATAAGCCAAAAACTGCATTTTACCCCTATGTTCTATTTTTAGCGGTGGCGGCCATCTTGGTTGGTTGACCAGGTCACGCCACACATTTTTTAAACTAGATACCCCAAAGATGATTGTGGCCAAGTTTGGATTAATTTGGCCAAGTAGTTTTAGAGGAGAAGATTTTTGTAAAAGATTACTTTAATTAACGAAAAATGGTTAAAAATTGACTATGAAGGGCAATAACTCCTAAACGGGTCAACTGACCATTTTGGTCATGTTGACTTACTTGTAGATCTTACTTTGCTGAACATTATTGCTGTTTACAGTTTATCTCTAACTATAATACTATTCAAGATAATAACCAAAAACAGCAAAATTTCTTCAAAATTACCAATTCAGGGGCAGCAACCCAATAACCGATTGACCGATTCATCTGAAAATTTCAGGGCAGATAGATCTTGACCTGATAAACATTTTTATCCCATGTCATATTTGCTCTAAATGCTTTGGTTTTTGAGTTATAAGCCAAAAACTGCATTTTACCCCTATGTTCTATTTTTAGCCGTGGCGGCCATCTTGGTTGGTTGACCGGGTCACGCCACACATTTTTTAAACTAGATACCCCAATGATGATTGTGGCCAAGTTTGGTTTGATTGGCCCAGTAGTTTCAGAGGAGAAGATTTTTGTAAAAGTTAACGACGACGGACGACGACGACGACGGACGACGACGGACGACGACGACAGACGACGGACGACGACGACAGACGACGACGACGGACGCCAAGTGATGAGAAAAGCTCACTTGGCCCTTCGGGCCAGGTGAGCTAAAAAGCTTCTACATGGTTTGTCTGTCTCAGAAATCAGCATTTTAAACAGAAAGGGGCTGGTGTGGATGAAACAAATAACCCATGCAATAAAATTGAGTTCTTATGCAGATGACAATGTCATAGACAGAACAGAGTACAGTTGTGAATTTCTTCCCATGCAGAAACGTGATAATTAGGAACACATCGGGTTACTGTATGGATTGTTTGTCTTGCAAACCCATGAAGCTACTACTACATTAGGAACACATCTTGTTACTACATAGGTTATTTTTATATACATGACAGTATATATATATATAAAAGATGTGGTATGATTGCCAAAGAGACAACTGTCCACACGATGTTATACCTGTACATTATGTAATGTTTACTCTTCTCTCCACAGGAGCTGGAGTTATAATATAACTTCTCTTAAAAAGTGTTTTAGACAGCAAGCTAGCAGAGATATGTGAGACAAATTTAAAGTGAAATCAGCATGTATGGCCAATGAAGAGGTAAATTATTCAAGGAATCGTTTTGGACGAGGTAGAGGATACAGAGGGTATCAACGTTTAAATAGAGCAGGTGATTATAGGCCACAAAGTAACTGTAATTACAAAGCAAAATTCAACAAATCTGTCAATTCAAATGGACCTGATGGTTTGACACTACGTTGTCTCAGTTGTGTTTCAATTAGACATTTGGTAAAGCAATGCCAACACTCTAATGAAAATATGGCCAAGGCAAATCAAGTGGTTGAACAAACTGTTGATTACTGGAAATAAATCACAGGAAGCTCTTGTTCTTTTGACAGAATCTGCCAATTTAGCAATATTAGATAGTGCTTGTACTGCCACTGTGGCAGGGGAAACGTGAAAGAAAAGTTATTTAGACTCCATCGACTCTTCTATAAGGAAAAAGTAGTAGAAAACATAAGTGACACTCTTTTCAAACTTGGTGGAAGTACAGTTCTGCAATCAACAAAGAAGGTAACTTTTCCATGCGCTATTGCAGGTGTTGAATGTGAAATTCAGGCAGATGTTGTAACAAGCGATATATCATTGTTGTTGAGTAAAGACTCCATGAAGAAAGCAAAAATGAAGCTAGATCTTGATAATGATAGTGCAAATATTCGGAAAAGATGTTCAAATGCAGTGCACATCTTCAGGGCATTCTTGTGTACAAATAGATCAATTGAAAATTGATATCTAAATTACAGCCGCTGCACTTGTAGCAACACAAATGACCAAAGACAAACCAAAATCGTAGAAAAATTACATAAGCAGTTTGCTCATCCATCAGCAAAAAGACTGAAAACTTTGTTGAAGATGCCGGTAGTTATACCAAAGAACATTTAGAGTGTGTGAATGAAATAACAGAAGGTTGTGATGTCTGCAAGAAATATAAGAAAACTCCAGCTCGACCAGTTGTCTCACTTCCGTTGGCCACAGAGTTCAATGAAGTGGTTGCTGTTGATTTAAAATAATGGATAATATAATGCGGGGTTCACACATTGCCGATTATTGCTCCCGTTTGAGATCAGACATATGCAGCGATACGACAAGAAAAGTGAAAAAGTCGGATTTGTATCCTCAATTATCTGGAATGTCATATTATTGTCTGAACGCAGTCGTTTAGTTCGTAACAGATTCCTACTGGTCGGGAAGGGTCCGAATAGTTCGGCAAAGCACCCCGACAGTTAGGTGCGTCCCTTAACATTCGGGGAACCTCAGCCGATTTTGTCTAGTCGGATTACAATCGTGCCTATGTCGTGACAGATTCTGCTGTAACGGATCGAATTCCTAACAATGTTTTGTGTATTCGACACGGTGTCCTGGGGAACGGGAATGATCTGGAGAAATTTGTCATTGCTGTTTTTTGGCCGATTGAGTCAAGATTGCTTCCAGATCTTGTCGATTGCGAACCGTTTTTGCCAAAACCGTTTCGAAACAGTCCCATTATTAATTCTAAATTCGTCAATGTTACCCACGTCAGAGTCCCGACAATTACAGAATACAAAACGACTGAGACTAAACAAAGCCGTTTGCAATGCGATAGAGTGGACCGTGATAGGATTACGTTCCGACAGTACCTCATCATCCCGAGTATACCGACAGTTTTCGAACGGATAACTTCCGTCAGCGTCGGTTCACTGTCTTGTCCTTATCTGATCTCTGTCGGACTACATTCGGTAGAATCGGGACGCAGTCGTGACAGACTCGGTCGAATTGTACCTGGCGAAAGATACATATCGGATTAGAAGCAGATTTAAAACGAGATTATCGGGATAAATTCGCTTGGAAAAGGTTGAATATCGACGCTTCCTGAACAATATCTGATTGTTGTCGTAATAAACCTTCTTTTACAAATTTTAATTAAAGTTTGAATTTCCATCCACGATTCATAGGATCTTGATCAGACTTTTAATAAATTTTAATCGGGAATGGTCCTGTTAAGGACGGCAGTACAAATCGTGAATGTGTGACCCCAGCTTAACACATACTCTTTGCATTTAATTGATATTGCATCAAGATTAAGTCTGGCTACAGTTATCAAAAGGAAAACACCAGATGTCATAGCGGACAAGGTAATGTCTCTGTGGATAGGGAGTGGAATGGGACATCCAAAGCGTTTATTAGCTGACAATGGTGGTGAATTTGCAAATGAAATGTTCCGTGATATGTGTGCTACCCTAAACATTGATGTAATAAATGCTGCTGCTTATAGTCCTTGGCAGAAGGGTATTTGTGAATGTAATCATGCTGTGGTTGATGACTGTGTTGCAAAAATATTAAAAGATCAACCAAAATTAAATCTAGAAGTAGCTTTTTTATGGGCTTTCAATGCAAAAAACAGTCTCTCGATGGTAAATGGATGGAACCATATCAACTTGTTTTTGGAACAAACCCAAACTTGCCAAATGTGCTAAATGATGAACCTCCTGCTTTGGAGCACAATACAGTTAGTCAGACATTTGCCAATCATCTAAATGTATTGCACTCTGGTAGACGTTCTTTCATACAACCAGAGTCATCAGAAAGAATAAGAAGGGCTATATGTCTTAAAATTACAGCCTCTGATGAATGTTTTCTGCATGGAAATAAAGTTTATTACAAACTAGATGATGATATTAAGTGGAAAGGACCTGGAACCGTCCTTGGTCAAGATGGCAAAGTAGTGTTTGTAAGGCATGGAAGTATATATGTCAGGGTTCATCCATGTAGACTTATCAGATGTGGAACTGAGTTTAATGATATATGTCATCTAAGCAGCTAAATGTAAACAAAAACAATGTACAACCAGTTAGAGAGAAAATTCATCAAACTGCAATTTTTGATAGTGATGATGATGAGGAAAACAACAGTAGAAATGTGCAACAGAATATAGAGGAACAAGAACCTGTACAAAATGAAAATGATCATCAGCAAAAGATACAACTTCCTCAAATGCAAAATGATAACAATGAACAAGTAGATCAAATGATTGCACCTGGAGCAGCAATTGATAACCTTGAACCGCCGGTAAGGCCAAAAGAAAATAAAACCAAAGACATTCCACATGTGTACAAAATGAAAGAAAATATCACATGGGTCAAAGCTAAGGTTGTGAGTAAAGGTGGTATTTTTACAAGGTAAAGAAATAGACAGAATTATTTTTGTGAAACCTCCAAGAGAGTTTTCGTCTGATAAATCAGTAGCATGGAAACTAAACAAGTGTGTTTATGGACTTATTGTTGCCTCTAGGAAATGGTTTCTTAGTGTTAAAAGAAAACCTCTACAACTAGAGTGTATTCAGTCTAAGCTTGATCCTGCCATATTTTATTGGCACACAGACAACAATCTTGAAGGACTTTTCCTAATGCATGTAGATGATTTTCTATGGGCAGGAAGTGAACATTTCAAAAAGCAGGTTATATGTCAACTAAGGGACAACTTTGATTGTGGGAAAGAAATAGACAGTAGATTCAGATATATAGGTCTAACCATTCAACATGAAGGCAATAATATATACTTACAACAACATGATTATACAGATGAACTGAAGCAAGTTGATAGAGCTGACATTAAGAATTATATATATCCAGAAATTGTTGGTCAGTAACACTGGATTGCAACACAGAGTAATTAAAAAGACAAACAACAGTATACAAAACACCACATACATGTATAAAGCTGTTTTAAAGAATTATTAACACACACTTTACCACAAACCAGTGCAGATATCTGGTGCTTTGAATGGATAAGCAGATCCTGCTCCAAATGTGGTACCTGTCGTGTTACCCATGACCATTCATGTTCACAATGCAGGGATTCCTAAATGTGCAGAGACCGTGGAAGTCTAACATAACAAGACTACGGGTTTATGGTCCCATTCTGACTGTATATCGATATTTATACATCCCACACAGCCACATGGCTCAATATGGCAAAGGTTTTATTTCTATACATAACTCATCCTTAAGATAGAAAAAAGTCCAGCAAATATGCCAACTTTAATGCCAGCCAAGTATATATAATCAATTTTGACTAATACGTTCGATTATCTTACCTCCTATACATTTCTAAGAATATGATTGGCTAAAAGCAACCGTGTGGAGACCATGTTTATTCCATATGAGGTTACTAGGATTTCATATTGGGTTAGTAGGCGGGGCTTATTTCAATAAACGGTAAGTAGGGGTCGTACGTCCCTTTATAAAAACAACACGGTGTTCAGAGAAAATCTTAAAGGTTTCAAAAGACAAAGAAATTAATGATAAACAAATGAAATAATTTCATAAATTACATTTAAAGCTAACAAGTACTAGTTGTTTATGTTATCTTTTGTGTTTGTATAAAACAATGAAAGTATAGGTGTTTAATACTAACAATATTGAAAACTTAATCGCTTTGATAGGTCACAAATCTTTATTCCACATGTTAAGATAGTCGGTGAGATAAATTCGTTACATAAGTGTGCTAGTGACCTATTATGATATATATGGGGTCAGTAATTTCCATATGGTCCTCCAGGTTTGGGGTTGAGCACAAGAACAACTATCTCGTCTCGCAAAAAAACAATCAGTTACGGAAACAAGGACTAGAAACTTTTAACTCGTCTCGGACACTCGGAATACCAGCAATCACATGCAAGTATGAATGGTGCCAGTGAAAGCCAAGAGGAAGCTAGCAGCAGGAATGGTATTCTGAACACGAGAACAAAACTAAAGGTAGGATGTTGGAATGTTCGTACAATGTACGAAACAGGAAAACAAGCACAAATGTTAAAAGAAACGAAAAATTATAGGCTCCACTTACTAGGCATAAGTGAATGTAGATGGACAGGTTGTGGAAAGTCTATAGCAAGATCAGGAGAAACAATCATACATTCTGTAAGGACAGACAACAAGCATCAACAAGGTGTTGCAATAATTATGAACAAACAAACAGCAAAGTCACTTATTGAGTACAATCCTGTAAATAAAAGAATTATAAGAGCCCATTTCCATGCAGAGGAAGGCAAAGTAACTTTTGTTCAGTGCTATGCACCAACAAACGAAGCGGAAGAGGAAGTAAAGACTGAATTCTATAACACCTTGCAAGCTGAGATCAGAAAAATACCAACACATGATTTGACAATTGTAATGGGTGATTTAAATGCAAAGGTTGGCAACGATAATACAGGAAATGAAAGAGTAATGGGTAAATATGGATGTGGGCAAATGAATGAAAATGGAGAACTTCTGGTTGACTTTTGTGGAATTAACAACTTAGTAATTGGTGGAACCATCTTCCCACACAAAGACATTCACAAGCTAACTTGGAACTCGCCAAATGGAAGATACAAAAATCAAATAGACCATATTATGATCAATGGAAAATGGAAAAGATCATTACAAGATGTAAGGGTAAAGAGAGGAGCTGACATTGCAAGTGATCACTTTCTAATAACAGCCAATATAAAGTTGAAACTTAACAAGATGTCTTCACCAACAACCATTAAAAAAAAATCGATATAAATAAATTGCAAGACACCAAAGTAAAACAAAAATTTAACCTGCAGATAAAAAACAGTTTTCAGGTACTAGAAGACACAATAGAAGAAACAGCAGAACCAGCATCGATAAACAACAAATGGCTGAAAGTAGAAGAAATATACAAAGAAACCAGTGAAAAAGTTCTTGGCTATAAAAGACAAATACATAAAGAATGGATTACACAAGGAACAAGGAAAATGATTGACGAAAGAAAAGAAATAAACAACAAACTCTGTCAGATTTATTCAGAAAGAATAAAAGATGAGCTGAGGAAGGAATACTCAGAATGCAATAAGAAAGTGAAGAAAGCAACACGAAGTGACAAAGGAAAGTATACAGATGACCTTGCAAATGAAGCAGAAAATGCTGCATCCAATCAGAGAATGGGACAGGTTTACCAAGTTGTAAAACAGCTATGCAACAAGAAAACTAATAAGAGCATGCCAATTAAAGACAAACAAAACAACACATTGTCATCCGAAAAAGAACAAAAGGAAAGATGGGAAGAATATTTTCAAGAAGTTCTCAATAGAAAAGAACCAGAAAATACAGTTAGCATCGATATCACAGAAACACCATTAGAATTAGATATAGATCTGTATGCACCAACCAATACAGAAATCCAGAGAGCACTAAAAAGTTTAAGGAATAAAAAGGCACCAGGCATTGACCAATTAAATTCTGAACTCTTTAAAGCTGATGCTAAGCAAACATCAGATATCCTTTACCCAGTTATTCAAGAAATTTGGGAGAACAACACCATACCAGACAACTGGTCCTAAGGTGACATCATAAGGATACCAAAGAAAGGTGATCTTATTAATTGCAATAACTGGAGATGTATCACTCTTCTCTCTATTCCTAGTAAAGTATTTTGCAAAATCATAATTTCAAGAATTAAAACAGCTATAGACAGAACACTACGACAAGATGAGGCAGGTTTTAGACAAGGACGAAGCTGTACAGACCACATATTTGTCCTCAGAAATATCCTCGAACAATCTGCAGAATGACATAGAAAAATAATCATCAACTTTGTAGATTTTGAAAAGGCTTTTGACAGCTTACACAGACAGGGATTATTGACCATCTTAAAAAGCTATGGAATTCCTGAAAAAATAATACAACTCACCAAAGCCTTCTACAACAATTTTAAATGCACTGTAGACTCTGACCCAGACACTAGTTTTTTGGTAAAATCTGGAGTGAGGCAAGGATGTATGATGTCATCTCTTTTGTTTATCATTGGAGTCGACTGGGTGATGAAATCAACAATGTCAAATACCAACAACGGAATAAGGTGGACACTCACTTCAAACCTAGAGGACATAGACTATGTAGATGATCTAGCATTAGTATCCCATACTGAAAATCAAATGAAAGAAAAAAAGGAGAGATTAGAACAGAATGCCAAAATGATTGGTTTGAAAATCAACTCTAAGAAAACACAAATAATGACAGTTAACATGCTTAATACACCAGACATCAAAGTAAATGGAGAACAACTGGAATTGGTACAGTCCTTCGCTTACCTAGGTAGTGTTGTAACATCCGAAGGTGGAGCTGAACAAGACATCAACACTATAATTGGCAAGGCAAGATCAGCCTTTCACAGACTAAGAAACATCTGGAAAACACCATCAATCAGAAAAAAGACCAAACTGAAAATCTATAACAGCTGTGTAACATCAGTTTTACTTTATGGAGCTGAATGCTGGAGAATGACCGAAAAAGACATGAACAGGTTATCCAGCTTTCACAACACCTGCCTACGTAGAATCATGAAGATATACTGGCCAAACAAAATAACTTACGAAGATCTTCATAAGAAAACAAAAAGCCAAGATATTAAAACCACTCTGCTACAGAAAAGATGGAGATGGCTTGGTCATGTCCTAAGAAAACCACAAGGAGATATGACCAAAGTTGCATTTAGATGGACACCATAGGGAAAAAGAAGAGAGGACGACCAAATAGCGTAGAACAATAGAAACAGAGATGAAAGAGAGAACTATTGAGAAAAAAGCAGAAAACAGAGAGGAGTGGCGGCAACTTGTCCTTGCCCTATGTGCCAAAAGGTATAACAAGGACTAAGTAAGTAAGTAAGTAATTTCCATATGGAGATTCGAACTTCGCCTTCACCCCATATGGAATTTACTGACCCCATATATATCGTCTTAGGTCACTAGCACACTGTGTAACGAATACTATCTAAATGATCTACATTAAATTCACTAAAGGAAAAAAAAAAAGAATTTATATATAATTTCCATAAAAAGATATAGAAAGGCAATATAAGAATACTGCTGTTCAGGAAATATTCCTAAATGTTTTCATGTTTTGATCTCAGTACTAAACACATTTGACATGACTTAACATTTCAATGCATTATTATAACGCACTAACATACCTATAAACACATAGTAATTGTTATGTTACGATTTAGGTATTGGTAATATTTACATAATATGTTTGCTCCATGTAATTAAATTTTTTAAATCATATTTAAACAGTACACAATAGGTGCACTTTTTAAGTTTTGTCCAATATTAATACTTTGGTCAACTATCTCATATTGACCAAAACTTTCTCTAATTCTTCGAATATAAAGATGTGTCCACCATTACAGCTTAGCCATTCCGTTCTATATTTCTGCTTATACACAGATTTGTCCTCTATTTTATCTTAACCATTACTTTCTCCAACTTTTTGAAAAGACAGTTTGTGTCATTATGTCATCTTGATCATTTCTTTCTGTAGATCTATGGTAAGACAGTTTAAGACTGATATCATTACATGTAAACTCTAAACATGCTAAAGATGGCCTTCAAGTCATAAATGATTAGTGGTCTTCTGTCAATATGTTGGTAGTAGATGTATTTATAATAAAGTGCACAAACAACTGTTTGTAATTAATAAAACATTGAGGATGAGATCATTCTCTATTATAGGCGAACATTCATTTGGTTTCAATTTCAACTGCAATATCCATTCCTGAAATAAAAATAAAGAAAATCACAAATGCACAGATAAAATAAGATATTGTTTGACATTGTTCTTCAAAAATACAAGTTGTACTGATATATAAATTTTTTTGGGACCAATAGAAAAAAAGTTGTAGATCATGATGATCAGGAAATGGAACACATACGTTTCATACATACTTAATTAAGTCTGCATACACTCATACTGTTGTAAAAATCAGGATAAAATTAACTTTGAGCACAAATTCTAATTTAAAAAAGGCTAAGGGTTTAAGCTGTTTTAAACCATATTTATGTATACCTAATATTCCATTTTCAATTGATTGCACTTCATGCGCAGAAATAGTCTTAGCCGCAATTTCATTTAGATGATCGGTATAAAGCCTTGCTGGTTTGTTATGTTGATCAAATCTTTTTAAAAGATCACTTAATATGTTCCATAACTCGTTAAAACGTGTATCTCCAAGTTCAGCTGCCCGTGAGTGTTGTAGTTCGTTCCTTGTAAGTCTTATGCGCTCAATATCATCTCCAATTGCTATGTTCGTAACCTTAATTTTTTGCCATTCCCCACCCCATCCATTAGTTGGAGCATGTTTTCTAACTTTCCTATGCTCCTGGTACAAGTATGTTATATCGCATTCACTTCGGAGACGGAGGTTTGGTATATCTTGTTTTAATAGGTCATATAAAGCATCAGCAAGAATATTCAGCACAATTATTCCCATTTTTGTGAAATTGATCTGCTCTACGGTGAACTGAAAAAGATAAATGTAAAGAATTGTAATGTAAAAATATGAAAAAGTTCAAAATATTGTAGAAAAAGGCCTATTATGATGCGCTTCTAGCGCTTTGAGTCCATACACATATACATTATTTCGTCAAAATGTCCTTAGGTTGTTCCAAGCAAACTCCCACATTGTAGGCTTTTGTTAATAAGTTATGCCAGTCGACCAGATGTCAAGCAGTGTAATAAGTGCCTACATTGACAATCGACGCACATTGTGAAATTAACATTGTGACATTGAAAACATATGAGAAAATGATTTAAAGAGATAGTCGTCAAAACATTGATACCATCATGAAAACGATTATATAGATTGGAAGATGTGGTCTGAGTGCCAATGAGACAACTCTCTATCCAAGTAACAATTTATAAAAGTAAACCATTATAGTTCAATGTACTGCCTTCAACACGGAGCCTTGGCTCACACCAAACAGCAAGCTATAAAGGGCCCCAAAATTACTAATGTAAAACCATTCAAACGGGAAAACCAAGGGTCTAATCTATATAAAAAAAACGAGAAACCAGAAACACATATAAATTACATAAACAAACGACAACTACTGTACATCAGATTCCTGCCTTAGAACAGGTGCAAACATTTGCAGCGGGATTAAACGTTTTAATAGTACCAAATCTTCTCTCTTTTTCTGAAACAATAGCATAACACCACAACATAGAAACACACACGATATAATATCAATTGCTTATCTCAATCAAACCAGATGCTCCGCAGGGCACAAGTATATACGACCCCAGAGGTACTGAATTAGGATTGTGATTAAATAGTTGACACAACATAGGTTTCTGACACAGAATTGAATGTGGTCTAAGAACTTAAAAACTAAAAAATTTAAATTGGACATTTACCTATTATGGTCCAATATCCAAAATCTAAATACATGGTTAGATTCAGCATATCATAGAACCCCAAGAATTCATTTTGTTGATGAAATCAAATAATGTTCAATTTTAGACCCTCTTGACCTCAATGTGGACCAATTTGATAACCAGGCCAAAATATTAAAATTCTAAATACATGGTTAGATTCAGCATATCATTTGCATATTGAAGAACCCCATTTATTCAATTTTTGTTGAAATCAAACAAAGTTTCATTTTGGACCCTTTGGACCTTAACGTAGACCAATTTGAAAACAGAACCAACCAGGTGCTCCGCAGGGCACAGCTTTATACGACCCCAGTGGTTGAACTCTGAATAGTTAGGGCAAATTTGGTCACAACATTCAAGCTTGATTCTGTCTGAATTTTGATTGTGATCAAATTTTTGACATAATACAGGTTTTTGTCACAAAATTAATGTGGTCAAAGATCTAACAAATTTATTGCACAATACTGTGCAATTGAAGATTTCTTCTTGAAACTTCTTTGAAAAAAAAGGAAGCCCTTCAAAAAATGGTAAACAAAAAATCCCCGTCCTCAACTTTGTGAACCCCCCTTGGTGCAATAACCCTTAAACTCAATCCCATGTTTTCCATTGGAGTATTGAACCTTGTAGTACAATTTCAGAGAGATCCATACACTTAAACACAAGTTATTGTCATGATTGTTTGGAAACTAGAAACATGCTTCTTTTTGGCCCTTTTTTTGGCCCCTAATTCTTAAGATATTGGGCAATTAACCCAAAACTTAATCCCAGCCTGCCCTTTGTTATATGGTACATTGTGGTACAATTTCAGAGAGATCCATACAATTAAACATAAGTTATTGTCTTGAAACTAGAAAAAGCTTGATTTTACCACTTGTTGGCCCTTAATTCCTAAACTTTGGCTCCATAACCCCTAAAATGAATCAAAACCTTCTACTTGTGGTCTTAAACATTGCGGTATGATTTCAGAGCAATTGAAATTCTTCTACACAATCCTGAAACTAGAAAAATGCTTGTTTTGGGTCACTTTTTTGCCGCTAATTCCAAATGGTTGGGACCATCATCCCCAAAATCAATCCAAATCTTTTTTTTTGTGGTATTGAATCTTCTGAAAAAAAATCATGAAGATCTATTTCCTTAAACTAAAGTTATAATCCGGAAACCAATGTGTCTTCGGACGACGACGACGCAGACGACGACATCATACCATTATCCGATCCCAAAAATTTTGGGATCGTATAAAAATTAAGAATCTGAATACACGGTTAGATTTGGCATATCAAAGAACCCCAATAATTCATATTTTGATGAAATCAAACAAAGTTTAATTTTGGACCCTTTTTGCCCCCAATTCGTTAAGACCAAAACTCCCAAAAGCAATCCAAACCTTCCTTCTGTGGTCATAAAAAAATGGAAAACAACACGTTTTATAATTTATTGCGTTCAAAGCGCTTTTCTGGATTTACCTTCATCAGGAACGCTCAACGCCAAACATTTGAAATCCGAAGATGTATAAGTACCGAAAATCGTGGTCATAAACCTTGTGTTAAAATTTTATAGATTTGTATTAACTTATACTAAAGTTATTGTGCAAAACACAAGAAACATGCTTATTTGGGACCTGCTTTTGGCCCCTTATTCCTAAACTGTTGGGACCAAAACACCCAAAATCAATCCCAACCTTCCTTTTATGGTCTTAAACTTTGTGTTTAAATTTCATAGATTTCTATTTACTTTTACTAAAGTTAGAGTGCGAAAACCAAATGTCTTCGGACGACGATGACGACGACGCCAACGTGATACCAATAAACGACCCAAAAAATTTCATTTTTTGCGGTTGTATAAAAACGTAAATTAACACATATGTATGAATTGAAAGCTCATGTTCTTTTCTGAAAAAAAGTCAGATTGAATTTTGCAAATTCATTTATGGAAAAGTAAATAATACGGAATTTGATGAGACTGTCATCAAAGTGAGAGTGTTAGCGCTATAAACACAGGTTTAATTCACCATTTTCTACATTTGAAAATGTCTGTACCAAGTCATGAATATGACAGTTTTTGTCCATTCGATGTGTTTTGTTATTTGATTTTGCCATGTATTGATGGAATTTTAGATTAGATTTTCCTCTATGTTGACGTATTTTTGTGATTTTACTTTTCATTTGTCCGTAAAACTTTCTGTTGTAACAGACAGTCATACTTGATTATGGGTTGGATTGTTAGGAATTTTATTTCATAACATACGGTGAATCATTTACCACACTTAACTACAAAAACAGCAGTATGATGACTTTAAAATTGTGAACTGTGGTGATTGATTTTAATTTTGAAACGGGTAATAAGAATGGAAACATATATGACAGTGTTTTATCGATTCCATGAAAGTTTAAGTGAAATACTGAACATATACCACTAGTACAGTGAAGCTGTTTGCTTATGTTTCCTTCAGATATACTTTTTATTTCCTGTTTGATTCATTCTAATTTCTGCTTATTAATATGGCATGAAAAAACATTTTCTATGAGTTATATATGGATGTAAATATGGAATACATTGTGATATTACATACCCCAGCCGAACTGGCTGTTCCTGGTGCCTCTTCGTGGACAAATACTTTATTACCAGATTTGATACGGACACATACCTGCATTTAAAATAGTATATCCATCATTATAAATAGAACATAGTTGGTAAACCCCACAAAAATATTCCATAAACAACTTGCTAAAGAGGATGACCCTTTTCATTTACTTTTATTATATTTTAACATGTTTAATAAGCATAGTAGTTTAAATCAACACTATCGAGCATGCTATTTATAAGTTAGTTAATGTATTGTAAGGTGAACTAGTCTGATGAACAGTTTTACCTTGTATGATTCTCAGTGACCAATAATGAAATGAGGGCAAGGTCAGAAGAACCTAGCAAGGAAGACGTGTACTTTTTAAAAAAATAATTCTACAGATTTACAGCTTGTCAACTTAATATCCTGACATTTCGACTCATTAAATTAAATTGAAAACATAATTTTTTGCTAATATTAATTCAAAATCAACATATAAGTAAATAGAAAATTCCTTTAACTATGTTACGTAATTGTCTACATTCACATAAACTATGGACACAGCATAATTAGGAAATAACTAAATTGGATTGTGAAGCCAAATGTAGCAACAATTGCCATGGTAAATAAAACTAAAAAAAGTTATGATAGCTTTTACTTTTAAAATTAACGTCTAATGTGTCTATCTTTATCAAATTATTTTTGTTTCAGCGGTAGATCTTAATATCGATATTTGTTTAAATTAGACACTTAAAAGACAATTTGAGGGAAAAGTCATCCACTTTTGATCCTTCAAGTTCCTTTTCCTTAAGAGAGAATTTTTCTCAAAATATGGTCCTTTATTGTCCCTATTTATTCTCCTTTTGGATTCCTGAAAGTGAACTTTGACAGTTGATTTTCTTGTTGCATTGTTTCGTGTTTTGGCATGTCAGGGCTTCTTAATGCATGCAAAGTGGTTTGAATGTTGAAGGCCATTACTAACATCTACATTGCGAAATACTGTGCAATTGAAAATTTCTTCCTATTGCACTATACTGAATATAATAATTTTGGACCCCAATTTGGACTAACTTGAAAACTGGACCCACAATCAAAAATATAAGTACATGTTTAGATTCAGCCTATCAAAGAACCCAAAGAATTCAATTTTTGTTAAAATCAAGCTAAGTTTAATTTTGGACCCTTTGGACCTTAATGTAGACCAATTTGAAAACAGGACCAAAAATTAAGAATCTGAATACACGGTTAGATTTGGCATATCAAAGAACCCCAATAATACATTTTTTTTTTCCAAAAGTTTAATTTTGGACCCTGTTGGCCCCTAATTTTTTGGGACCAAAACTCCCAAAATCAACCCAAACTAAGAATCCTTTTGTGGTCATAACCCTTGTGTTAAAATTTCATATGCCTATTTGGGACCTGTTTTTGCCCCTAATTCCTAATCTGCTGGGACTAAAACTTCCAAAATCAATCCCAACCTTTCTCTTGTGGTCATAGATGTTTCGTTAAAATTTCATAGATTTCTGTTTACTCATACTAAGGTTATTGTGCGAAAACCAAAAAAAATGCTAATTTGGGCCCTTTTTGGTCCCTAATTCCTTAACTGTTTGGACCAAAACACCCAAAATCAATCCGAACCTTCCTTTTATGGTCATAAACCTTGTGTTTAAATATCATCAATTTCTATTTATTTTTACTAAAGCTAGAGTGCGAAAACCAAATGTATTATGTACGACGACGACGCCAACGTGATACCAATATACGACCAAAAAAATTTCAATTTTGCAGTCGTAAAAAAATAGAAATAAATGTGCATTGTATCGAGATAAATACAACATCATTATATCAACAACTAATCACGCAAACTGATCGTAGTAATGTTTTGGGTTCAATTGTTCACAGAAAAACTCCAGAAACGGGGTTAAGTTGCAGACGAAATTGATCCCTTAATATCGACAATAATGAAAACTCAAGTGAAAGTACATTACGGTACATAGCTAGAAAAAAGGGAAATAACAACCTTTATGTTTCATATCAAAATTTAATCCTAAAGTCAAACAACTGGGAAAAACTTTAAAAAAAACATTGGCACTTATAAATAATTTCGAATGATGGCACAACAAACCAACTTTTTCAAAAACTACCAATTAATGCATATGATACCAGAAACACAAGAACTTAAAAGAATATTTAACATCTTCTAAACTAAAATAGAATATAGGAGATAAAGCTATACCACAATATTTGCAATTTAATTTAAGGTAAACAGAAATATGATTCACCGAGTGTCGTGCACCAGAATTTTCGTTTATTTTTATCGATGTTGCTGTAAGGCTAGGGTAACTGATGAGGATAATGCCTAGGTAATATAAAACCTAAACCGAAACACCAGTTGAAATTACATCATCAAATCAATTATTTCTTACCTTTATCTATGCGTATATATGCGTGTATTATTTAACTATTAAAGGAATGATAAAATAGATACTTGCCTACATAGTTTGGTTCAAAACGAAACTAACAGTAATATTGACCGACTATTTCAAATATATGAAAATAAACTAAATAAATTATGTATTTAATGCAGAGATAATGAGATCTTTCATTGATTCTCTGAAGCTATACATACTGTTACAAAAAAATAGAAGATTTTGTTTAAGAAATAATATTGAGATGTTTGGATTAATTAAGGACTCGTTTTTATTTCAACATCTCTGTTAAAGAGAATTGTGTCTTAGGATTTAGATTTGCTCAAATATTTTGGTTTAAGAGATATAAGCCAAAAACCACAATTAACTCCTATGTTCTATGTTTAGCCATGGTAGCCTTCAAGATTTTCCGTTCATTAATCTGTCTATTTCATTGTAGGGTACATCTTTTTGGTATATTCGAATAATTACGTTCTCTTAAACCCTTCGAAAATGTAGTATGCATGGATATCCTGGAATGAATTGGTTTTAGTATAGTTCATATTGACAATTTTGATGTTTACATGCCAGGTTAATGTTTTCTGTTCTAGAAAAGACAAGTCCATTGGAAAAAGATGAACTAACAATGTTATGTTTAATGAAATAGATTGTATCTGATATATTAAACTTTATCATGCTGCACACCACAAACTATTCATTCGACATCAACAAATGGCACGTGTTGCTCCAATCAGAGAATAGAATGGAGACAACTACCAAGTTGTTACCATAGTTTAGCATCATTAAGTTTAAAGGTCACAAAATGCATTGAAAAAAGGAGATGTGGTATGATTGCCAATGAAACAACTATCAACCATAGATTTAATATCAATGAAGTTAGATTAACAGGTCATTATACGACCTTAAAAAATTATGAAATCATATAATGTGAGGCAGGCTATAAATAGTCCAGTCAAACTAAGATTTAACCTCAAACTAATTGCAACAGAAAATGTTTTAGTTCTAATCTAAAGTATTATGCCCTTTATATACACAGAAAAAAGTCCCATAAAATCTAACTTGAGGAAAACTCAAAATCAGCATTTTAAATTTCCTATGGAAATTTACATTGGGAGGGGAAATAACTCTTACAAAAATGAGTCTTTTATTGTCAGTTTTTGGTTATTTTTCTTGAAATTTATGTAGAGTATGATACTTTGATGGTGTTTTAAGTTTGTATTTGACAAAATTATATAATCTTCTGCTCATGAAATGTACAAAACCTAAGTGTTATGGGTAGTTTTATTTTTTTCATGCATTTTTCATTAAAGAAATTGCAAATTTGAAGCTTTGTAACCATTTTGAAAAAATAATGTGAAAATTTGGTATTGTTTATATCTGTATATTATATTTTTTCAGCAACTTACTTATCTAAAGAAACTTTAAACCACAAAAAGAAGAATACATGCTTTATTATTTTTATTAAAAGTTGAGATTCTTTACCTTGACATGTTGAAAAATTCAAAAAATGGTCAACTAATAAATTAAGAAATCTAGATCATAGCTTGATAAAATATATGAAAACACCTTAAATGTTGTTTTTTATACTCTAAAGACTGCTAAAAAAATCAAGAATCAATACATTCCGATGAATAGAAGCGGTAAAGTTATAATTTTGTATCAATTTTAATGAAATTTCCGCCTTTTTTGCAAGAGTTATTTCCCTTTTCAATGCAAATCTCCATAGGAATTTTAAATGGTAATTTTTTTAGTTTTCCTCAAGTTAGATTTTATGGGACTTTTTTCTATGTATATTTGGGGTATAATGCTAAAGATTAAAACTTTAAAATCTTCTGTTGCAATTACTTTCAGGTTAGGGTCAAATTTATGCTAGATTGACTGGACTAAAAGGTTCTCTTAAACTATATTCAAATACTGAATCAACGATTAAGGTTTATAAAATTCAATGAAGGTTTGCAGAAGTTATTAACATTATTTTTTTTATTTTTTTTATGTTGAGAGTTATTTCTTAAGGAAGATTATATTCGACAATTACACGTTCTTGAGTAATATTATATAGTAATATCAAAATATAGAATGACACCGATACAAGAGAAAAAAAACATGTACTTTAAAATTATAAATAACATTGAACGGACCCAAATTTAAATAAAGTATGAAATAAAAGCCACAACTGTAAAACTACTTTTTTGACAATAAAAAAAACAAACAAATTATCGTTATTATATGAAAATTAAATATGTAATATCTCTAGGTTTAAACGATATTTTGGTTGAGAAAAAAATAACGATGAAAACATTTTATTCAGGGTACAAGGTTTGAACTCCTACTGTTAATATCAATGTTACGACTTTTGTTACCGACGACTAAACAATCACGGTTATGAACAGCTTATTTGGAATTTTATAAAATCAACATTATTATACATTTACAGCAGGAGCAAGTCTGCTGTGGATTCGGGAATGCATACCACAGATAATACAAGTTTATTGACATGGATGCCAAATGTTATAACGCTAAAATAATCTAAACATGCTTAATGAAACGGAAACAGTTTAAACAAAATGTATATTAAATTGTTCTAATAATTAGCATACACTTTTCATTAATTTTAGAAAGCAATATGGAACTTTAGGTTTGTGGCATTTTCGCTATCGTTATAGATTTGGATTAGCCAGCTGATTAGACACTTTCAAATTTTATAAAATACAAATGTTTTAAATCTTGTTAAATGCTTTATCAGTCAGAGCTCAGACATAAATAAGTCTGAATCTGCTTTTAACTCATAGAGGTCTAAACTTGTAAGTTTTAGGATTTGTCTCCCTTTAATGTCAGACAAATTACGACTTGAATAAGTCCAATATTGTTAAACAAGAAATAATTGACCAGAATCAAAAAGTTGCAAATATTGACTCCTACAAGTCGATGAGTGATCAAAATTGGCTAACTTCAAGACCCACGCAAACTTATAAGGAGGTCATGCATCTAAATCAAATAATGCCAACATTAAAAGCCAATGCTTTGTCTTCTAAAGAAAAATATGAATGAGAGTCTAAAAAATCGGAGATAATGTTAATTAACCTTACAATGCAACCACCTGGAATCACACTTAATGAGGAAAACATCTGTGTTTAGTAAGGATGTTCAATTAGATAATTAAATATAGATAGCTCAAGTCCTTGTGAATTCTCATACAGGTTTTTGCTGTCATAGGTGGTGTTGTTTGGCCACAAAGTAACATTAAGTTTTTTCACCAACATAAATAGACCTCAACAAGTCTGTCATTTTCTGACTTAGATAAGTCTAAAATTGAAACTACATTTTTATAATAAATACATGTTTCGACTTATTTAAGTCAAAAACAAAAATCAACTTGTTTATGTCTGAGCTCTGACTGTTTATATATCATGTATATATAAATTTCAAAGGTTCTTAGTTTTGGTAATTTGTTAAACATTTCAAAACAAGATAAATGAATTATATATATTAATATATTTCTTCGTAGATAAATAGAACTGTCTAAGTAATTAATCTATCTTACATCCTCATATACATTACATAGTTTTACTGCTATTCATACATATTTCAAAATAAGGGTAACATATACCCTGAATGCTATAAAATGGTAGCTAATGTTACCTTTGTGGATTGAACAGGATTTTTGTTTTGACTGAAGCTTGCTGTGGAAGGATTAGATCTTGGAACATTTGCAGAACTCTGTGACAATAAAAATACATTGTAACTTAACAAAATAAGTTTCCATAATCGGATGATCCCCAGTACCTAATAGACCTAAAACAACACTCTACTCAAAGCTATGAATCAATATGTTATTTCAATGACTGCATATATATATATCATCGTGTATTTCTACCAGCAGATTGTACTTAAGTTATCACATAGAGTATTTGAAATATTCAAATTATCTCAATTTTTTTTTATGTTAAACCATCTCAACTCAGAAAAGAATATTAAAGACACAACTGCTGCTTAATCCTGGGTTATAGTATATGTCTTGCTTTCTTGCTTCTAATTTCCAGAGGAGACAAGTTTTAATATTGTAAGCGTTTCCTAACTACTTCAAAACCTTTATATAACTATTCGGTAAATATGAAGTAAATGAGTATCATATTTGAAAAAGTAGCAGATGGTAGAGTAAATTACATTGAAATCTTATTAACACTTTTTGAGAGAGAAAAAAACGTGTCATATGCATAATGTTGTGTGTTGACATATATGTATATAGCAAACTTGATCACGATGAACAATGAATGTGAAAGTCAACATGTTTTAAATAGATAAACAGCTATCAACATGATTAAGTAAAAGAGGTCAAGGTGGTATGGGAGTATACATTAAAAACGATATTCATAATTTGTTCATACTCTGCCAAAACGTAGTATATATATTGATATCTGTTCAAAGATATATTAAAAATGATAGGTCACTGCTAGTTTTCTTAAGCTACAGGTCAAACAATATAATGTTATTAGAAGCTAAACTGAATGATATAATTGTAAAATAAAATACGAAAAGATTGCATTTAGAAAAGGCTTTAAGAAAATCAAAAGAAAAGAAAGGGTCACAGTACATTTTTTTCAGCTCAAATACAAAATAGCAAAATTCCATGTAAAATCCTTCAGAATGTGCATTATTTAAGAATTACCAATTTAAAAAACATTCAAATTCAAGCAACAGTAATATACACTTGTAAAAATATTAATATATAAGTTATGAAGGTTTTCTGTTATTTACAATCCAAGATGGCAAAGGCACCAATACCACCTTAACTATTGAACAATATAATTGAAAATTTGCTGTTGTAAAACTCATCGAATATGAATAAATATATTATACTTACATCAGATGAACTATAATGTAGATCAGACCATTCCCCAATGAACTCATGTATAGCAGAACAAGTCTTACAATAATATATTGTTTCCTGCTCTTCACTAAAGTCAAATGTTCCTGTCACAGACTCTGGTTTTGTAAGTCCACATTCCCACTTTTTCTCAAACTTAACATTTGACATCTTAAATCTTGTACTTATTATCTCTGTTATTTCCTCTAACACAAAGTCAGCAATGTATTTGTACATGCCTCTAACAACTTGCTTCCCAAACTGCCAAACCTGAATTTGAATAGCATTTGGGCATTTCATAACAAGTAATTTTCTTAATTGTGTTGCCTTCTGTAGCTCAAAGACACCAGAGCCTCTAAAAAGAGCAATTTGCTTTTTATGTTGCGTAGATGCAACTTCTGCAACTTCATATTTCCTGGACAAAGAAGCAATCAAATGATTTATTAGATGAGGTGGTAGAAACTCGAACTTGAAATTTAACCATGTGGATTTTTTACAGATATCTTTTGTCACATTAAACATTTTGTATATGTCAAACTCTGGTTCTTCTTTAATCATACAAGGTACATAAAAGCAAGGTTTTGCATCAGCATTGTCTTTACCTGATATATTTGGACGTATAATAATATCAAATTTCTCCATCACATTCAGTACATGGTCTTTGTGTTTGTACAAAATGTTTTGTTCTATTTTGAATATGTCTTCTACAACATCATTATGTAATTTTCCTCTTTGGTAAAATTCTTCCCATCTTTTTTGATTTCTAATATTAGCAGCTCGAAATTTGTTTGCCGTTACTATACATTTAAAAGAATCAGACAGCCATTGTGTATCTAAAATAATATAATCAGGGAGATCCTTAAAATAAACTAAAGCTCTTATTTCGTGATGAAAATCTAAGAATAACCTCAGTTCTTCCACACTCAAAGGTTTTGGAGTAGCAGCAGACATGTGCATAATTTCCTGATAAGAAATTATTGGTAACTCCTTCTTCTCTTGAAGGCATTGTTCCAGCTGAATGAATTTCAAAGGATAATCTGTGTTCCATGTTCTCATTGATCTGGCTAAGTTTAAAATATCTTGTCGTATTTGCAAAAATACATGGTTATCATCTTTTTTATTGGAAATAAAGTGTTTACTCCTTATATGACCCCGTTCATCTTCTGCCAGATTCTCAGTATACTGCCAAAGGTTGTTTATGCATGCATCCTCAAGCTACAAAATGAAATATTTGCTTAGTTTACAAAAACATGAAAAAGTGAGATACATGCGTGTTTTAAACATATTGAAAATACCCCTTTATCAGATTATATCTGATTTTTATACATAATATCTTATTCCTTGTTGACAAAGCAGTTTCTATTATGGTAGATACTGAACAGTGTGTTAGGATTTGACTGCCTTAACATATTTAAATTAAAATAATCTGATAACGCATAAGAGTATTGCACGGCACGGGTTAATTGTATTGAAACATACTGCTAACTTTGATCCATTACTTTTAAACTTTATAACATATAACAAATCAAAATCAAGCATGACTGAAAAAGTGTGAAAACATTCATTATTCTCCTGCAGAGGACCACAACACTGTAACAAAATCATCCAATCTGAACAAAGATCCAACTTGATTTGTAACTTGACATGGTAAAACTATTTAGCGAATATCAAACCAATTTCTTTTAGCTTGACGATAAAAAGTGCAACAAAATAATTACCTAAGCAAATTTTCGGAGACAAGAATCATAACTCTGCACAAAATCATCAGACAGAAAAAAAATTGAAACTTGATCTGCATCTTGTTACAGTAAAACTATATACTAAATATCAAAACAGCATGACTAAAAAAGCGCGTAAAAAAAAACCCCAGATTACTTGTGCGAACTTTCAAGGTCCTAAGACTAGTATTAGTACTGTGCACAAAATTATCAGACTGGATCAAAAATCAAAAATCAAACTTAATCAAACTGCTCATGATTAAACTATACAAAAAAATATCAAATCAATATCATCAAGCATGCAGAAAAATGTGTGGAAAATTTATTTGCCGAACTGACGGATGGACAGACAGGCAGACAAACAAAACCTAAAGCCCCCGTCGACTTTGTCGGTAGGGGACTTCTTATATGGATCTGATATGTCCATCATGAAATTGGGCCTCAAAATAGTAATCAAACTGATATTTACTGATAGTAATGCCAACTTTTAGAAAATATCATTTAGCTATCACATGTAGTGCCTATCAAACTTACTATCACCATCTTCGCCACTGTTGCCGAGAAGGCAATCCCTATGTCTAGCTTTCGCCGCAGGCAAGACAAAAACTGAAGCAATGTGATTAATTTTATTATTTTCAATTTATTATACCTCTTCTAATTCACAGGTAACAGCATCTTTCCAAGTACCAATAACAACTACTGGTGGATCAATGCAATTTGGTGATTTGTTGTCATCAGCTTCATTTTTGTCGTGTTCCGGTCTGCAGTAGCAATGTATTGAGTCAATCCATAAACGGAATAAATCTGCAAAGAAATAGTACACTGGTTTCATAAGTGTAATTTAGGTTGTAGTTTGTTGTATGAAAGATCTCCTGAGAAGATAAAAAAAGAGGATATTGGTACAGAATCCTTCTTTAGTTGTCATTCTTCCTAATGTCACTTTTCAAAAAGTAAAATCACAAAAATACTGAACTTAGAGGAAAATCAATTGCAAAACTCCATATAAAAATCGATGCATTGCTTGGATCATCAAGATGTTCGACTACACATATTTCTAAAGTACTGACTATTTTTTTTACAGTAATAGATGGCCTTCAAAAATATTGTGATGAAATTTATTCTACCAGTGGTGTTAACCAGATGTGGATTCCCAAAAATTATTAAGATCTACTGCTTAATCTAAGATCAAAATCTTTGCAATTTTGCAGCAACATTCTGTCTTATCATTGATGTTTTCATATCTCAGTTGATACGTTATGCTCATGCATGTTCACACTATACAGACTTCATAAACAGGAGAGTGTTTCTTAAAGTTATGAGGAGGAAAGATTAAAAATGGCACTCTGTAAATTTTATGGACACCATCACGAGTTGGTTGATCTATACCATGTGTATGTGTCTAAACTAACTAAGGACATTGTTATCACATCTTAGATTGTGATTTACCATTTACGTCGTCTGGTCCTCTAAGTACCGAACATGACATATTCTCGAATACGACTGTTTTGCTGAGTGTGAATTCACATTGCTATAAGACGTGTCACAGTATTTGTTTATCCAACATTCATATATTTAGTAGTGATGTTGTATTTGTAATTTTTTTATTTTCTATTTGTATGAAACAGTTTAGATAAGTAATCACCAGTTCATTTCTTAGATTTTAGTTAATGACTCAAGAAAATGATGTCAAGGTCAGATAAACCAAACTGAAAGTACATGTTTACCTTACAATCATTCCAAACACCAAATATTCTTCAAATATAGTTGACCTATTGCACGTCTTAGAAACAAACTTTACCAGGAAAACTTAAATTTGACCAATGCACCATTAAACCGAGGCCAAGGTCAGATGAACCCAACCAGACAGACATCTTTAATTATTACATGATTTTTAATATAGTTGACCAACTGCATATATAGTATCTGAAAAACAAAACTAACCAGGAAAACTTAAGATTGAACATTGAACCATACAAATTAGGTCATGTTCAGATGATGATTATCAGACAGACAAATACACCTTACAGTCATTCCATACACCAAATATAGTTGACATATTGCTATATAGTATTAAAAAACAGATAGAAAAACCAGAAGCCTAACATTTAGCAATAAACAGTAAAAATGTGGTCAAGGTTAAATAAAACATGCAAAACTGACAGCTACATCGTAAAATACTTTCAAACACCAAATATAGTTGACATATTGTATACAATTTAAGAAAAAAATAAGCAATGAACTAGGAGTATGAGGTCAAGGTCAAATAAAACCTGTCAGACTGACATGTATATTGTAAAATATTTCCACACAACCAAGTAAGTTGACCTACAGCATACAGTATCAGAAAAATATACCGAAACACATAAACATAACACATAACTTTAACCATGAACCATGAGCATGAGGAACAGGTCAGATGACACCTGCCAGTTGGACTTGAACACCTTACAATCATTCAATACGCAAAATATAGTAGACCTATTGCTCACAGTATCTGAGATACGCACTTGACCCTGCAAAGCTTAACTTTATTCATTGATCCATGAAATGATGTCGATGTTAAGTAAAAACTGTCTAACGGATATGACCTTGCAAGATACGCAGATACCAAATAAAGTTACCGTATAACTCATAATAAAACAGAAATTAAGAATACTAAAAATCAAATATTTTATTAAAGTAGTCACTGAACCATGAAAATGAGGTCAAGGACAATGGATATATGACAGACGGAAACTTTATCACATACAGCATTTTTATACAAAGTGTGAAGATTAAATCCAGGTTTTCCACTTTCTGAAACATAAAGCTTTTAAGGAGTTAATTATTTTTTCATATTCATTACAGTAACAAAATATATATATGAAACAATTAAAATAAAATGTGCTAATTAGGTAGACTGTCATGACAGTAATCATAACAAGAACTATCTTAAAAAAAGATATCCGACGTATTTAAATATGAGATTATGTTAAAAACTATCATTTCGATAACCTTCAGTAGCATAAAGATACCATCTAAATAACGTTTTCTCTGTTTGTGTTCAGTATTCTCGGTCCTCGTATCTTTTTGTTTACATTAACCAAAACCCCGTGGAAATCTCACATGCGTAGGTGCGTTCTAAAAGTCATGAACGTTGGTACAACAAAGTTTACATTAAAAATTATATAATTGTCCCGAATGAACAGCTGTCACGGATGCAAAGAGCTACTGGAGAAACAATTATTTTAATAAAAATATAAATCTTTGTAAGATCTAGTTCAAATATTTATAGTTTTTCACTTGCTTTCAATCACGATATAATTAACGAGACGTTTTTTCAAACACAACCAAATCACCCATCATGACAGCATTTTGTCCAATCAAAGAAAGGATTTTGGAGCATGCATATTCTGTTGCCATAGTTAAGCGTTAAGTTCAAAGGGCACAAACCGAAACAATACCGACTACGTCAGAAAAAAAAAAAGAAATTGGACTCAAACTTACTTATGACATGGTTGTTGTTTATACCTTTATAATGTATAAAATAAGTTTATCTTCCCCTTTCTTTTATAAAAATAAACTAAAATATTTCCTAATGCTAAGATAACTCATCATCTAGTAACACAGTTATTAAAAATTTTACACGTAAGGTCCAGTTTATAGAATAACATTATACTTAATGAATCATATAGTTACACATTTTAATCATTTTATGTATATATACCGATCAACTATTTTGAATTTTAATAGAGCTTCACAAATGATCATGAGCTAAGATCATATATAAGTTAAATTAACAAAAACATATTATGATCAATGAGATAATGGTATCAATAGGTCTATTTAAGGAAAAGGGTCTAGATGAATACATCTTTAAATCTTAGGAAACATACCAAATATTATTGTATTAATTGATAATAGATCTATTTATATGAAAAAATACCTTGGGCATTAGGGTCATCAGCTTCATTCAGTTTTGTAACAACAAGGTAAATTGCATCTGGTGAGAGAAATGTTTGATGAGTGTGGTAAAATTCTTCATCTCCAGCAAAATCCCATAGCAGTAATGTGGCATACTCCTCTTTGTCGGTTAAATCAACTTTGGACTTAGCAGTTTGCATGGCTTCATAATCCCTTCCTGCTTGTTCAAGTGATTGGTCTGGCTGCTGGTTAGTAACTGGCGGATCTGCTGCTTCTTGAGTTTTTATTATTTCAGGCTGCTGATATACTGTCCCTGGTTTCTTTGATTCATCAAAACTTGTTGACGGAATGTTGTCATTAATTTCAATGTGGGATTTTACTGGTTTCTCAACTGTTCCTTCGTCCTGAACTTTTCCCTCGTATTCTTTCAAAAGTCTTGCTTGAGGTTCAGTTTCTTCATGGTTTCCTATCATTTAAAAATCAAATAATTTTTTTTCTTCCTTTCTAATACTCTGCTGAAGGTAGATCGGATGTCTTTCTTCATCTTATATTGTAAAATAGCAAAAAATAATTGGTCTACAACTTTTTTTATGCAAATTTTTGGATAGGATTGCAATTCATTTGAAAGATTTATATTCTAAAACGTATTTTATCTTATCAGTTTATTTTAACTGTTTTCACATATAAATATTTTTGTTCTTAGATTCAATTGTTCAACTTAGCTATATATAATGTATAGGCAATATTATATACGATTATACAGATTAACAAGCTATTAAAATAGAACATGTTGTAAATTTACATAGTTTGTTTTTTTAAAGTGGCAAGGAAACAAGTTCTGTTACCTATATTTCCATTTTATGTTTTGAAAATTCTATCGTTTAGTGTACTTTCTATCATTTAAATCTTATTTTCACTGTATGTATAATCTGTGGAAAGTATGTAAATTGTGTACAAACTGAAGCTGGAAAAAAAGTCGTGTGATCCACACTTTTTATTAAAAAAGTTGACAAGTGCATGATATGAACTAAATTTTGGCAAATTATCAAAAACAGTTTATTTCTGTTGTTCCTCCCTTTTCCTCTTATAGTGGGTGTTCTTTCTTCGGTTGTAGTTTATAACCCATATTTGTTTTCTTTCATTCGATTTATGACTTTTGAACTGCGGTATACTACTGTTGCCTTTATAAATCGATTTGATTTAGATCCCGATCTCCCTGAAGAAAAACTGTTTAGTTATATGAAGGTATCAAATAAGCAATAAACAGTTACAGAATACAATTGCCATGTGTTATTCCACCCTAACATCTGTAAGGTAATAACTTCTTAAACAATGGAAGGCCACCAAATTTCTGAAAGGACCAGTAAGAGTTTTTTTTTCTGTCAGGCCTATGTCTGAGAGAAGAAAAATCAGTTTTGCAATCTATGTAAAAGGGTCAAAGTTAGAGACAGATGGATCGACTTAATAAATTGCACAAATTGAAATGTCTAGCCTGTGCCTGACAGAAAAATTGAAGTTTCACAAACTATGCATAGGGTCAATTCAGGGACAGATGAGCTGTAAAGATTACATACACTGAAATGTCTGTCCTGTTTAACTGATATGATTGAATTTGTTGTTGAATGTCTTTAAGATTAACTGATTGATTGATGTTTGACTACCATTCAGGAGCAAATATTTCATGCATGTTCAAGATGAGAACAAATTAACAAGACAGTTTATCTTACAACAGGGCACATGCAAACCTCGTAAAATTATTTAACAAGGATTGTAAAGGTGCAGAGGGCTTTGGAATATCTCTACAAGAAACGTTAAATTTAAACATTCTTCGAAGTTATTCATCCCAAACTACCAAACAAACACACCACTTTGGCTCGGGTTTAACTGACGGTCAGAAAAAGACAACTTTTAGAAATAAGGCCAAATAAAATATATGTCTGTGTAAGGTTACATACTTTAAAAAATATTGTGATTGATCGGGTAATTGATTTATATTATTGGCAACACTAACTTCACTTTTGACACGAGTTCAGTTTATTTTTCACTTTTACGACGGAAATAAAATGACTAAGGGTCGGCGCTCAAAATAGGGTCGGTCGGGTAACCGTAAACAGACATATATTTTGTTTTTGGCTCAACCATGTTTCTATACCCCAGTCATACCTGGGATAATTTCATAATACAGCTACAAAATAAACTTGGCTAGCCACAAAACAAGGTTTAACCTATTATTTCTTTTAAATGAGTCATAATGACCTGTACCAAGTCCGGAATATGGCAGGTGTTACTAGTATAGAATTGTCCGTTTCTATGTGTGTTCGCGATTCTTTTTGTTGCACTTTAGAGTTTCTGTTGTTCTTTTATTTTCCTCTTATAGTTGATGTGTTTCCCTCGGTTTTTGTTTGTAACCCGGATTAGTTTTCTCGAAATCGATTGGTGACTTTTGAACAGCTGTTAACTATTGTTGCCTTTATCTTTCACAATAAATAATCAATGAAACTGAGGTTAAAGTAAGATAAAACCATTCATGATTACTTTTACTATTTTGTATATTTTAGGCAATATCCTTTTGACGTGGCTCAGTACTTTTTGTGATATGGTAAATTTTTGTATTCTTGTCTTTCGTTCTTGCTTATGTGCGTTTTCTATATGCCTGTTTATCTTTGTTGACCTTTTTCGCTTCTTTTATCATGTTTATGTGATAAAGTGTATAACATAATGTTGAATGTTGTACCCCTTTTTTTGCAATTTTTACAAATTATGTCTGTTTGTTTTATTATACACATCGTTGTCCATGTTGTCAGTATAATGGAATTGTATGCGACTGTCATACAAATCAGAGGGTCTGTTAAGCTTGGTAATAAATCAACCATTTTCCACATAAGAAAATGGTTGTATTAAGTCAGGAATATGACAATTGCTACCCATTCGTTTGATGTATTTGAGCTTATATTTTTTTCCATTTGATTCACGACATTTTCTCGGAGTTGGAATTTTTTTTTTATTTTACTTTTTTCAGACGGATATTTACACATTGCAATTGTTCTAAACACCAAATATAGTTGTTGAATTCCTTATAGTAAAGTTTGTATATAGGACTAGAAGTAATGTTGACCAAAGAAACATGAAAATGATGTCAACTTCACATGAACCCTACTAAAAAGAAGTTGACCTGGTAGCTTTATTATCTTAGAAAGGCTATAATCACGAAACAACAGAGCCTAAAACAACATACATATGCCAGACTGAAACCTCAGATTAGTAGGCATCAGTATACAAGATAATGACAAACTTAACCTGCTCTTCAAAATAACCTTTTGAAATATGTAGGTTTATAAACGAGCATTAGAAATGTGTCCACTTCTGCCTGGAAAGCATCCGACTTTCTGATTTGGGACAATAAAACCTTAACCTTATATAAGACATACCATGGCTTGTTATTCTCAATTGCATCCACCGATGTCCACGTTTCAAGTTACATTTTTAAATAGAGATTTGATCTTAAAATGAAGAATATTGGAATTATTTGATTTATCGTTTTAACACATTTGTTGTGATTGTCTTTAACTATAAAAAATCATACCATCTAATTTATTCCATATTCCATCATCAGATTTTGCTTTGCATTTAATTTTGTGAATTTCTATTCCATTTGTACTGGTAACATCTGTAATGTCTTCACCAAACAATCTTTTAATCAATGAGGTCTTTCCTGCCCCTTTCTTTCCAACAACTACCAAACGTATGTCCCTCTTTTTCTCAGATCCTGACTCAAGTAATTTAAGGTACAATTCAACAGATCTTTTGTCAGTCATTAGTTTTATTTCAGTTGGAACTTCATCTACAAAGTCAAAGATATGAAGTTATTTTTATGAAGAAGAAGAACATTATCTTACCCAATTCATTATGATATAATTGTTCTGTTATGCACCTTTTTCATTGTTTGAAAATATCACATATTTAGTTTTTTCAGCAAAGCTAGATAATTAAACAATAGTTAAGGGGCCTTTTGAACCTACCGTTATGTGAGGATTTTTGTCGAAGGCTTCATTGTGATTTTGCCGATTATGTCCTTTTCAGACGTAATTTACTGTAAAATTATCTAACATGTATTTTAATCGGTCTCGAAGTTACCATAATTTTAAAATGGTTTTCCCATTTTACAGTGAAACTGTTGGGCAATTCATGATAGTATTTGTAAAATTACTATGCCAAATATATTTCATAACTTGTTGATATTACCCTGTAGTTGTTTTCTTAAATGCACTAATGAAGTCAGTGTCATTGAGGTATTCCAACAACTTAAAGTAGCCATCTAGAATTTGCAGTGAGATAAGGCTTTTGGTTAAATATTGAAGGCATCAGTGTGAAATGAAGAACAGCAATACAAGTGTTGTTTTATCAGGTGCAGTGTTGATTTTGTGTCATTTGATATACCATATATACTTTCTTTTCGAGTATACATAGTATAATAGGAATACAAGCATAAGGCATTTATATAAAGTAAAACAGTTGCAACAGTATAGAAAGATACAACATTTGTATATGCATATTAAAATGGTTGCATGAATAAAATGAATATATGTTCCCATGTCATATCAAGGGCTTGTGATTATGGTATAAAAATTATTGATTTAGGTACTTCATATTTGGTTTTAGTAAAGTGATTTGTAACTGATAAACCCATTATTTTTTCTTGTTTGAATTGTTCAACATGTTTCATATCAGTGCCTTTAATAGCTTACTATATGATATAAGTTTTTTTCCTCATGGCCTATAGTTGTTAGTATGAGATATTATCTTCCTCCTTTGAACTCTTTTGGATAGTATTGGTTCACTTGCCAAAAAAAACCCCACATTTTCTTTAAATAAGGCAGTTAACTTAAATCAATACAACTGTAATAAAAGTGAATTTAAATTAAAGGTTTTGATCAATAAATAAGGACACAAATGATGCCCCCACTATCATTTCACGTTATAAAGGGACACAACTCAACAACTGTAAAAGTGACGCCACCAAAATTTGTACTTTATCTGAGGTTAAGGGTAATAGGCATATATTCCTACACATTAAGTCGAGGCAAAATTAAGTTTAAAAATGAAAATGAAAAAATCAGCAATTTTTCCATTTGTAATGGGGTATAACACTAGAGCAGTCCAAGTGATACCCCCGACCAATTATTTTGGTAAACAGGAAAATTTTGAGTGATGAATCTGAATACGAATAACACAGTATAGCTGACTTATATAAACCATAAAACCAAATTTCCAAAATCCTTGAATTACAGTTCCTAAAAAAAATGTGACGAAAATTTTCAACTTGACTATCTTGTGTAAAATTATACAAATTTACTTTGGGCCAGGTGAGCTAAAAAGGCGTTTAATCATATAGCAAATATTAATCAGTGATTGACATGTATATTTGCATTTCTTTTTACGCACACATGTACAGTAATTTAATTGACCATCCAACTCTAAATGTTATTTTGATCAATGAAACATAACGTTTGCCAGGTTGGATTTTAAAGTTCTTAGTTTTTCACAGGCTTTAACAGAATATATAATGTTTCAAGCTGTTGCCATTTCAATTTAATCTACATAAAACAGCAAGTTTATGAGGTCAAAATAAGACCAATCTGCTTTTTTTGTACAATGTTATCCTTTTTAAGGCCAGATACTTCTACCTCACTTAACGATAGGAACTCTAGGACAAGGGCACTATTCGAGAAAGGGTTGATTGAACGTCAAGTCGCAAAATATTTCACTCATGTTCAGGACTAGAACATAAAAAGGTAGCTCCCATACAGATGTAAAAGAGTAGGATCTGGAGGGGGTACTTCTGTTAACCCCAACACACACCCAAAGATGTCGTCCAGTATGCAGATCAGAGAAATTTGAACTTCCAGAGGAAAATGATGGTATATTGGATAGAGAAAAACCTTCTGGTTGCAACTGGCTATCTACTGAGCCCTTAAAGAGTTTTGCAATGGTTTTACATCTTTTTACACGAGACATGGTTCCATAGAATTACTTACATCAAAACTGCCATACCATTTTATGAAATTCAAATTAAAAGCAGAGCAAATGCCAAATCTAATCGCCATCAAACATACAAACATATTAGATGCAGCAAAGACCATTATAAATTCTATTGTGTCCGCCAAACTATAAATGACAGATTCAATAGCCTGCATCACCACTACTGACTGGTCGAAGGAGAAAATCACCAGAAAAAAATACTACTCAAACACACCTATTTACATGGTCCATTACTAGTTTTTATTATTTTAAAACAAATACGAAAAAGAATGTACACCATACACTCTGACATTTGAAATACAAAATATAGACCACCTAATGCTTTTAGTTTTTCGAGCGACAGCATTACTTTGAAAACTATACATTGACCAAGAAACAAAGAAAATGAAGTGAGGGTAAGATGTACATATGTCAGAAAAGTAAAACGTGATACCATTCCATTGATGTCTGCACAATGGCTACCTTTTTGTAGGGGAAATAATTTTAGCAAATTAGAATATTGCTTGCAATACAAAGTACGGATTAACAGGTAATATAGCATCATATACATGCTATAGCAGACCATATATGTGATGGTACTAAATAAGTTTGTCCTGTATTTCATTTATATTGGAATGCTTCTATCTTTATAGCTCCAAGTTACCTTTTATGGTGATTAATCTCTACAATACATTGCAGTTATTTGGATAACATCGTACATAAAACATGCTGGTATCTGCAATTCCTATTGTAATAAATTATCAATAATAAAATAAAGAAAATTACCTTCTATACCTAGTCCAGTAGTCACAACTGAAGATTTCTCTGACATGACAGTCTAAAAAATGAGGAATTTGCATTGTGAATATATGTTTACTCATGTCACTGAACTTGTTGAACTATTAAATTCAAAAATAACAACCCCCCAAATATTCTATTAAAACAAAATACACATTTTATTCTAATATATATATATTTCATGTATTTATTGAACAAATTTTCATATCATATCTATATGTCATATCTAGTAAATCAAGTATCAATGTTCCATCGTATAAAAAAATGTCCTTTAAGGTACAAGTAGTATTTAGGGTATAAACAAACTTAGAGGCTAGAAGGTGTCTGTATATGGTTCACCTGACAGGTTTGCTCCAAAAAATTATACAATGTAACTTGGCATTTTTGCCAAAACAAACTGGGATTGATTGATTTTCAGCACCACTGGCTTTGTTTTGACAGTCAGGTTTTATTGGCGAAGCAAGCCTTAGTGTCCTGAATGAACCACTGAGCTTTAATTAAGAGAGGAGTCGAATGCACCTCACAAGCTAACTGTTGGATGCAATGTAACAACATAACTACAGGCTCCAAGCAGCCTTTGTTGCTAACCTAATATTTTTGTTTACAATTGATACATGAAACAATGCAATAATCATACTTTTTTTAAAGAAATCGGTGTGGATCAAAATCTAATCTTTCGTTTGATTTTAAGTGCTTTCAACCCATTTATCATTTTAAGTTTTCAAGGTTAAAACCCACATTTCAAAAATACTCTGTTGACATTTCAATATTAATTAATGTGTAGATTTTGTCTTGCTGATATTCATCATTACAGTTTCTTTCTATCTTATTATACTGTAAATTCAGAAATTATTGCATGCATTTATTTTTGCAATTTTGTCAGTATAGACTTAAATGCGATTTGAATTTTTACAATTTTGAGAAAAAACTCAAACTTAAATTCATATAAAATATTTCAAAATGCGAGCTTAAATTATTGCATTTACAACTTTGTCGCATTTTCCGCAATAATAGAAACCTCACAATAATTTCTGAATTTACAGTATACTTTTTAAGATATCAGCCTAAAACAGCAGAAATTGGTAAAAATGGACATGTAAGGGCAATAACTCAATACAAAGTCGTCTGATGATTTCAACAATGTTTGTCTTATTTGGAGGCCTTTTTGAACTGATCATAATTGCTTATTTAATTTTCTAAATAAAAAATATATCAGTATTTGTTTTCAAATGATATACAAAAATAAAAAAAAATAAAAAAAATGTACCTAACAGACTGTGTTTAGTACCAATACTGTTAATGGTATCATCTACCTAACACACTGTGTTAATACCACTGCTGGTTATGGTATCTATCACTTAACAGACTATGTTAAGTACCACTGCTGGTGATTGTATCATCTACCTTACAGACAGTGGTTAGTACCACAGCTGGTAATGGTATCTTCTACCAAGCCAACTGTGTTGAGTACTACTGCTGGTAATTGTAGCATCTAACTGACAGACAGTGTTTAGTACCACTGCTGGTAATGGTATCATCTACCTAAGGCCAAAAAAAAATATATGTCTGTTTCCTGCTTCCAAGGCCAAAAAATCAGGGTCGGTAGGTCGGGATTGTGCTCGGAGCAGCCATTTTTTGTTTGGGCATAGTAAAATACGGATCTGGTTCGGACCGGAAACGATTTTTTTCCGGACCGGAACCGATTTTTTTCCGGATTTGAATAAAAAGATTTAGGGTCGGGGGGTTTGAGTTAGGGTCGGTCGGAAAACAGGAAACAGACATATATTTTTTTTGGCCTAACAGACAGTGTTTAGTAGCACTACTGGTAATGGTATCATCTACCTAACATACTGTGTTTAGTACCACTACTGGTAAGGGTATCATCTACCTAAGAGCCTGTGTTTAGTACCACTACTGGTAATGGTATCATCTACCTAACAGATAGTGTTTAGTACCATTACTGGTAATGTTATCATCTACCTAACAGATAGTGTTTAGTACCACTACTGGTAAGGGTGTCATCTACCTAACAGACAGTGTTTAGTACCATTACTGGTAAGGGTATCATCTACCTAACAGACAGTGTTTAGTACCACTACTGGTAATGGTGTATTCTACCTAACAGACTATGTTTAGTGCCACTCCTGGTAATGGTATGATCTATCTAACAGACAGTGCTTAGTACCACTGCTGTTAAGGGTATCATCTAGCTAACAGACCAGACTGTGTTTAGTACTACTACTGGTAATGGTATCATCTACCTAACCGACTGTGTAAAGTAACACTGCTGGTAAGGGTGTCATCTACCTAACAGATAGTGTTTAGTACTACTGCTGGTACGGGTATCATCTACCTAACATACTGTGTTAAGTATCACTGCTGGTAAGGCCACCATCTGTTTGACAATATGAGGTACCAATGTAGGTAAGGGTATTATATACTGTATAGCGGGTTTTTTTTCACGGGTGTAAAATATCTTGATTAAGGGGCAACAATGTATACGAACAGTATTGGCGGATTCATAATTCTCAATTCAATATTTTGACTGAAATGGTTGCAGTTAAACAATTGACCATTGATATGATTTAATTGGGTTTTTTTTTGTTTTATTCACTTTAAAGGAGATGTGACATGATTTTTTTATATTTTTTTTTTTGGTAAATAAATATTTATTTATTCATAATTACCCCCAAAAAACATTGAAAGCAATATAATTATCGTTTAAATGGATAAATAATGAATCTAAATGTATCGATCTGTTGACCTACTAATTATGCATATTTCAATCCCGGAAGTCACTCAGAACGAGGCTGTGACGTCAGTGGTTACATCACTCATATTTGACTGACGGGTGTATAGGCATAATTAGAGCAATTTCATTTTCGAATATCTTAAAAAAAAGCATGACAGTGATTAAAAATGGTTCTGTGTGCTGCCAGTGGATGCAACAGAAGGCATAAGACAGTTTGAATTTATTTTTTTTCGTTTTCCGAGTAGATCATCATCTAACCCAGGAAGAGATAGGACTTCCTACCAAGCACTAGTCATAGACTTTGTTCTGCCCACTTTACAAATGTTTGTTACGATCGTGACCCAGAAGTTAAGAAGAATCTCGAGGGATGTCCTACCATGAAGCCAAAACTCCAAATGCAGTACTTGATATTCCATTGAAACAACCAACAACAGCTGAGCCCAGTCCACCTATACCTATACGCAGGGAGCTTATAAAAAGCAGAGAAAGGCTGAAGAAAATATATTTTTTTTCTTCGCAAATATTTTTTGGTTCCCTTTATATTTTTTTTTATATAGTTTAGTCATATCTGTATATAATTGTATAGCCAAATATATCTCAATATTAAAAATTGGTATTTTGTACCTCCTATGTGATCCTTATAACTACCTGTTCACGTGTGCAGGTGTGTACACTGAAATTGGACATAATGAAATAAAAGTCATCAACATTGATCAGAAGTTACAGGTATCGGCACACGTTCTCTACAACGCTTGATTTACCTTTGAAGTTGAAAGCTTCAGGTGTCATGCCCCCGGGTGGTGATATGTAAGACATCGGCAATACGCGCTATTGCTTAACATGCGCCGAATCTGTGTACATCCATGGGCTCAACTACTGGCAATTGTTACGGATATAAGTTACGTAATGCATATCTGTTTAACCTGTTTGAATAAACAATAGTCAATTCCTAACTGTCGGATATGGGGTATTACAGAATAGAGAAAAAAGGACTGGACAGTGCAGCTTTTAAAAGGGGGCGGATCAAAAATATTGGGTTTGTGAATTTACTTTGTAAACAATGGAGTACGATAACAATAATTAAATAAGCAAAATAAATAGAGAATTAAGAAGTAATGCTTCTAAAGTAAAAAAAAATAATTAAAAAAAAAGCCTGTCAGTCCCCATAACTAATACATAACCTGCAGTTGGTACATAAATTTCTATGAGTTTTCTAATAGAAATAAGGCAGGTATGAAAGGTGTATTGCAATAAGTTATTAGTACTTACCCTTATTATTTTATTCTTAAATTAATAATCATTTTATTTCTTAATAAAAAATAATTGTGAAGAGATGCCAAGTGAAGCTTTTAAAATGACAGACCATTGATGCAAGGTTATTGCGGTGAAAAACTACACGCAAAAGGTGATTTGAATGTGCAACGAATATTTTGGCTAGTGAATGTATGCAAGTCTTTATATTGCATAAGACACAAAGCTGTATTACATAGTTTTAACTTAAATAATGCAAATACATCCAATTGATACAGACCTGGGAGTAGTAGATTATGAATAAGTATAGACTGAGTTAGTTGAAACATTATTTTATTTGCCGAATTAAAACAAATTGGATTAGACACAAGTAAATCATACAACATGGACAATATAAAATTACAATTATACTAGTATGATATAATGGACATACATATAAGGCAAACAGTTTATAGAATAATACTAGCTTTCATTCGTAAAAAGGAGAAAAGGAAAGTTTGAAAGTCATATGATAATGTGACAATGACGTGTGTACTTATGATGACGATCATGATGTTCCGTGCCAGTAACAGTAACGCTCTATCATAGACTATCAAGGCTTAACAAAAGTTGTTTGACCATTGTATGAAATTTTGAACATATTTTGTTCATTCGAAAGTTCAATGAGTTCGCAAATTAATAGTTTTGTATCTAAAACAATGCTTTCAGATAGCCAGTTAAGATTATTGAATAAGGTTTTTCTGCATGATGTGTCTTTTGGACAAACAAAGAAGTAATGGTAGACATCCTCAATATCTGACCCACAATGACAAGAAGGATCATTTATAATATTAGCTCTAATTAGATCATTGTTATAAATGAATGGGAACATCTCAATTGCGTTATTGTGCCGTACAAATTAAACGTTACAATTTTATATAATCGTTTATCGTGTTTTTTTCAAATTGCTGTTATGCATTTAATACTGCTCACTGTTTTCTGTCGTGAAGATAGTCCTGAAACCAATTCAATAAGTTTTCGTCAATACTGTAAGCTTTCATTTTACATATTATACGGCCCCTATGCCAAACTTTGTCAAAGTTTAATAGAAGTCACAAAATACAAAACAATTTTAAGACTGAAGATATACCACACAGAAAAAATATTAAAAAAAAATAAGTCAGTACTCATAGAACATTTTCAATGGGATTATTATGGAGAAGAGACATATGGATTTATTTCACTGTTTTACAACTTCTTAAAATATTTCTTATAATACCCAACCCCCTGTTATGTCATACTTATAACACATTTATTGGTGACAGCTTTAGTGATTCAAATTTTACACCCGTCATACTTGGTAAGGTGATAGTTATTCTATTATTTTCATTCATTTGCTTGTTTAAGAAATTTTTCATGAAGCTTGATTAATGAAAAAAAAAAAATTTATCATGCAAAGGATATATCTGACGCCAAAATGAAGCCATTTATAGATATCAAGCCACTTTGACATGTTATTTATATAACAATTATTTGATTATTGATATCTATTAAATAATTTTAAGTAACAAAGTTACTTCGTATATAATAAATCAAAAATTTTGTATTTTCCTAAATTATTTTTTTCTTGTTATTAGAAAAATAATTTCGAAAATAAATTGTGACTTTTTGTACTGTGACGATTTCTCCGTGACTTTTTGGCTGTGACTTTTTGTCCTGTGACTTTCTGTCCTACATTCTTTATGACCTATCCTTTTCTCTTATTAAATGTAATTAAATTTCACTCAAACATTTTTAAGAAATGTATCTTTATTTTTGGTGAAATTAATTATTGATATAGTATTTTTATATTATATCGACATTGCTTGAACGATCGTCAATGTCGGTGACGAATTTATATCTTCTACTTGATTTTTTTCTACAAGTAACGGTTCAAAATGATACGGTCGAATATCTAAAGTTAGAGAGTTGCCTTGAAAACTGATGCTAACACTGTCCATTGTTTAATTATGCAGAAATATGATCGACTTCGTCCTCATTGAGACATTTTCTAGGCTTGTATCCACTGACGTCATCAGGATCACGTGACCGGTATCTCATTAAAAATCAAAGATTACGACAAGTGCTGGATTCTTTGACCATTTTAAGGCCGTTAAATGATGTTTTGACAAGAAAAAATTATTACAATATATTTTTTTACCAATATTTATTAATTAATCAAAAAAAAAAAAATTGTGTCACGTCTCCTTTAATGACACCTTATTTATTGATTATATCTTGATGCAGTTAATCAAAAGAATACCAGTATCTTCAATATTTGTCACAGGTGTACAAACTACAGTTGCTTAGTTTCGAAATTAAGCGGACCTTTGATGTACTAACTAGGTTGTAAAATTATTTAGAAATTTGGCACTAATTAACATGATTAATCAAGATATAAAAAAACAGAGTTCCTATGTCCCCCGTGTTGCACATACTTTACATTTTCAAGGGTCATATCTATGTTTAAAAAAGTCTATCGTCCACCCTTATAGAATTTGTCTGAGATATTGCTGATAGTAACTTATAGTATAAGTTTGATAAATATCTGGCACTAACGAAGCCATTTTCCATAAATTTAATATTTCCAAATGGCATAACTCTTTTAAAAAAAGTCAATCATTAATAAATATTGCTGATATTAACCTATAGTATAAGTTTTATAAAAATCTGTCAAGAATTATTCCCATGAGAATACTGACGAGGCCATCTACCAGAAATTTAATATTTCCAAGAGGCATACACTCTTTATAAAAAGTCGATTGTCCACAATTATATAACTTTTCTGAGATAGTGTTGATATGTACCTATTGTATAAGTTTTATAAAAAAATCTGGCAAAAATTATACCTGGGAGAGTACTTAGGAGGCCATTTATCATGAATTTAATATTTCCAAGAGACATAACTCTTTTAAAAAAAGTTGATCGGACACCATTATAGAACTTGTCCGAGATACTACTGATATTAACCTATAGTATAAGTTTTTATTAAAATCTGGCAATAATGGTACCCGTAAGAGCGCTAACAAGGCCATTTTCAATAAATTTAATATTTCCAAGAGGCATACACTCTTTATAAAAAGTCGATTGTCCACAATTATATAACTTTTCTGAGATAGTGTTAATATGTACCTATTGTATAAGTTTTATAAAAAAATCTGGCAAAAATTATACCTGGGAGAGTACTTAGGAGGCCATTTATCATGAATTTAATATTTCCAAGAGACATAACTCTTTTAAAAAAAGTTGATCGGACACCATTATAGAACTTGTCCGAGATACTACTGATATTAACCTATAGTATAAGTTTTTATTAAAATCTGGCAATAATGGTACCCGTAAGAGCGCTAACAAGGCCATTTTCAATAAATTTAATATTTCCATGGGGCATAACTCTTTTAAAAAAGTCGATCGCACATCATTATATATAACTTGTCTGAGATATTGCTGACATTAACCTATAGTATAAGTTTTATAACAAATATGGAAATATTGGTACCAGGAAGAGGGCTTACAAGGCCATTCTCAATAAATTTAATATTTCCAAGAGGCATAAAGTTCTCTTTTCAAAAAAGTTGATCGGACACCATTATAGAACTTGTCCGAGATACTACATATATTAACCTATAGTATAAGTTTTATTAAAATCTGGCAATAATGGTACCCGTAAGAGCGCTAACAAGGCCATTTTCAATAAATTTAATATTTCCATGGGGCATAACTCTTTTAAAAAAAGTCGATCGGACATCATTATATAACTTTTTTCTGAGATATTGCTGATATTAACCTATAGTATAAGTTTTATAAAAATCTGGCAAAAATTGTACCTGTGAAAGTGCTAACAAGACCAAACGGACAGACAGACGCCTGGTATTTCCATCGTCCCAGCAAAACGTTACGCAGGTGACAAAAATATCCTACAGAGTATCTACCTGTACCAATTAACTAGATATCACTGAGATGGGAGCCATCTCTGTAGGCCCCGCTGTGAATAATGTGTGGTAAAAAATTTGTATTTTTACCATTGGACATGGGGTTGTCAACTGAAACCAAAGTTTTTGACCTTGACCTTTGACCTAGGAAGTTGTACATACATTATGACACACCCTCTGGTGTTGGTTAATATACATTTCAAGTATAAACTTTGAAATCAATCCGGTTCTCTAGATATAGAGCAGACACAATTTGTTACAGACGGACGGACAGACTGATCAATATAGGGCGTCTGCCATTTGGCGTGGCCCTAATTTAATTGTTTGACACTAGAAATATAATCAATAAGGGTATACAGTTTAATTAGACTTCACAACCTCATTTCAAAAAAATACAAGTGAGTACAATGCCCTTTTGCATTTATGTTGTTAAAACGACCATATATAGTTATTGACCTGCTGACCGGAAAAAAAAGATCCTTCAAAAAACGCTTTTAACTATTTGAAATTAACAAGCGTATGCATACATTGTTTGCTAATTTCATTTATCCGCCAAAAATAAACGAAAATAAACACCCTGCGAAAATAACCCGCTATCTGGAACCCAAGAGTGTTTAGTTTTACTGCTGGTAAGTGTATCCTCTACCTAACATACTGTGTTTTGTACCTGATTTGTTCTAAGTGTAAGCATATGTAATTCAAAAGTATATGTACCTGTAAGTATTCCATCACTTCTTTATACTGTCCCTGTTTTCTTGCTGCTGCTAGATCGTATGGAGTCTCACCCTGAAATACAGACAAATCTTTATATTGACTTTATCTGATTATTACAAAGAAGACTTTTGTTACACATATCATACAATATCAAGACCAGTACCAGCTGAGTGGTGTCTTATTTTGTTTTTACAGGTGCTAACCATATTATGTTCATTTATAAAATATAACTCATGAACAATATTCTGATTATTTTTATAACTTTTTCTGTAGCCTTTAAGAAGAATTTTACCTGTTTTTTCTTAAAGCATTTGAAATAATCTCAGTCTGTCAGCATTTGGTCTTTGTAAATTTTTTTCGCGTTTTTTTTTAAACGGTTAATGCATCCTTATGTCTAGATGAGGGTTGTCTGTTTTGGGGGGTCTTTTTAACTTTCTATTTTTAAATTTTAGCACCCCATTTTTCTTTATTCTTTATATTTTTGCACCCCATTTTTCTTTATTCTTTATATTTTTGCATCCCATTATTTTCTATTCATCATCTTTTTGCCCAATTCTCTCTTTTTTCGATGTTTTTTTTATCATTCATGATTTTCTACTCTGAATACCCTATCCATATCCTCCTATAACTATCTATTGTTATTTTACAGATTAAATAGTTTTTAGTGTTATCACTGACATCGTATAAATAAGGAAATACATAAATTATGGCAAAGATGAAAGGTTTTTCTGCAACTATTCCAACTAGAAAGCTTAAATACAAAAATATGAAGAAATTTGCAGTCTTGAGAAGGCTGGGGTGTCTTCCTCTATCTCGGATTTTGAAAAAAAACAGACAACAAACAGTCTAAATCTTTAGTGAAATGTGCAAATTTCGAAAGTTGTATGTAATTTATGTGCCAGACTTTTCATGTTGATATAGAAAATTATGTGTTTTATCATATTTACGGCTATATTTTACCAAAAAAAACCAGATTAGTGTTGTTTTAATAATTTATTTAAAACTTTGCCATATAAGGGGAGATAACTCAGAGAAAGTAACTTTTACAATAGAATGATTTTTTATTTATTAATATACAATGAACTTATTTCAATGAATTGCTTAAGACTATTTTGATACTATCTAATATCTTTGTTATCATTGTCACAACAATGGATTGGTGTGTGTGTCTTTTGACAGTTTGTTTGTTTACAGTGGGTTTAATGACAACAAGTGTCATATTCAGGATTTAAAATCAATACAACTGATTATTTTTTATATCAAAAACTATTTTATCCATTTACTTATAGGTTATTACTATTGCTTCTTTTCCCTAAAACTGAGATATTCATATAATTTGGCTAAAAAAATATGGAATAATAAAATTATCTCCTTTTAGTATAACTAATTACCCAAAATGTGTTAGTGGTCTATAAACAAAATCATTTTATTGTTGAAGATTTTGAAAACAAATACTGGATTTCTTTTATATGATCATCTATGTTCACGTGTTTTATAGTAAAACTAAGCCATCCAAGTCTATAAAACACTTTAATATTTTTAGTTCAATTTAAAGGATCATATGACATATTTGTAACTATAACCTTGAGAAAAAAAAATCCATTTAACAAAAAAATCATTTTAGTGATGCATTATTTACTAGTTGAATACTGAGCATTTACTATAATATATTACCTCATGTGTTTTAACCAAGGGACTGATGCCTCCTTGTTCTATCAGACATCTTGTGACCTGTAGATGTCCCCTCCTAGCAGCCAGATGTAAAGCTGTTATTCCTCTGTTCTATAATGATACCAAATAACAAGTAAATATTATGGACAATATTTTGTTATCAATATCAATAATATACAAAATATCCTACAACTGACATAAAACTTGTCTGATAAACTGGATAATGTTGTGTAATAAATAAAAACAAAATGTATATCACATGAATCAGTGGTCAAAACTGAATAAAATGACCAGTCACACTTGTATTTGTATTGTACATAAACAACATGTTTTTTTGTGGGATGTTAGCACTTCCATCAGAAATGTCATGTTAACAAAAACAATTTTTTTTTCAAGAAATGCATAAAATATTTATATCAATTGATTCAGTGAAATGCACAGAGATAAATGAGATCTCACTTTATATAATTCTAGCAAGTATTTGTTGATATAATAATAAAATCTGTCTGATTAACATGGTTCAGAATAATGATCAATTTAAAAAAAAAACTTTTTCAAAGATATATGAAAAATAGTTACATTTCCTGATTAAGTACGAGGAGACAAGAAAAATGAGACCCCACTTTATGTAATTATTACAAACAATAGTTGTCCATTTAACCTGTCTAATTAACAACTTTATGTTGGTTAAAACTAATGTGATCAGATTTAGTAGATAACATACATCTGTGATATCTTTGTTACATCTGTTCTCCAGGAGAAGTTGACACACTTCCACATGTCCTTTACTGGCAGCCATCATTAATGCTGTCCATCCACCAACCTGGAATAATACAACTGACATCAAAACTTGTCTGATAAACTGGACAATGTTGTGTAATAAATATAAACAGAAATGACCAGTCACATCAATTAAAACTGTCTGATTAACAACAGGACTATTGTAGATTCAGTATAATCATAAATTTAAAAAAAAAAAAAATTTAAGGAAAAATGAAAAAAAGGTTGATTTTCTGATTCAGAACAATACTATGAGTAAAATGAGACCCCACTTTATATAATTATAACAAATATTTGTTCATTAAACCTGTCTAATTAACAACATGAGTTTGTGTTGATTAAAAGTTATGTGATCAGATTTAGTAGATAACATACATCTGTGATATCTTTGTAACATCTGTTCTCAAGGAGAAGTTGACATACTTCCACATGTCCTTCCATGGCAGCCCACATTAATGCTGTCCGTCCTAACATCTGGAATAATAAAACTGACATCAAAACTTGTATGATAAACTGGACAATGTTGTGTAATAAATAAAAACAAAAATGACCAGTCACATTAATAAGAACTGTCTGATTAACAACAGGATTTAGTGTAGATTCAGTATAATCATAAATTTTAAGAAAATATTTTTTTCAAAGAAAAATGAAAAAAAGTTATATTCTCTGATTCAGAACAATACTATGAGTAAAATGAGACCCCACTTTATATAATTATTACAAACATTAGTTGTCCATTAAACCTGTCTAATTAACAACATGATTTTGAGTTGATTAAAAGTAATGTGATCAGATTTAGTAGATAACATACATCTGTGATATCTTTGTCACATTTGTTCTCCAGGAGAAGTCGACACACTTCCACATGTCCTCTAACGGCAGCCAACATTAATGCTGTCCATCCTCTATCCTGGAATAATACAACTAACATCAAAACTTGTGTGATAAACTGGACAATGTTGTGGAATAAATATAAACAGAAATAAGTAGTTACATCAATTAAAACTGTCTGATTAACAACAGGATTTAGTGTAGATTCAGTATAATCATAAATTTTAAGAAAATATTTTTTTTAAAGAAAAATGAAAAAAAGTTGTATTTTCTGATTCAGAACAATACTATGAGTAAAATGAGACCCCACTTTATATAATTATTACAAACATTAACTGTCCATTAAACCTGTCTTATTAACAACAGGATTAGTGTTGATTAAAACTAATGTGATCAGATTTAGTAGATAACATACATTTATGATATCTTTGTTACATCTGTTCTCCAGGAGAAGCTGACAGACTTCCACATGTCCTCCCTCGGCCGCCAACATTAATGCTGTCAATCTATCATCCTGGAATAATACAACTGACATCAAAACTTGTCTGATAAACTGGACAATGTTGTGTTATAAATATTAACAAAAATAAATAGTCACATTAATTAAAACTGTCTGATTAACAACAGGATTTAGAATTTTAAAGTGTATATTCAGTAAAATCATTAATTGTAATAAAAATATTTTTTCCAAAAAATATGAAAAAAGATATATTTTCTGATTCAGAACAATACTATGAGTAAAATGAGACCCCACTTTATATGATTCTAACAAATATTTGTTCATTAAAACTGTATAATTAACAACATGTTTTGTGTGTAAAAAGGATTTAGTGTAGATTCCATTTAATCATTAATGTTAATAAAATAAATTATTCAAAAAAGCATGAAACAAGTTTTTTTTCCTGATTTAGTACAACATAAAGAAAATGAGACCCTCTTTAAATAAAGATTATTATTATTATTATTATCATTATTCATACAAGCATTTGTTGTTCATTAAATATGCCTAATTAATAACAGGATTTAGTGCAGGTTCAGAATAATCATTAATCTAAAAAAAAAATAAAAGAGTAGTATTTTCAGATTCAGAACAATTATATGAGTAAAACGGAATTACATTTTATATGAATCTAACGACTATTTGTCCTTTTTACAAGATGTTTCTACATTAGATCTTTATACATATCACTATCTGATCAAAGTTGTTAACACAACACCAAGTAAAACCTTAGTGTAAACAATTGTTTCTTGTCAAGAAGCAAAATAAGAACTTCACCATCCATAACTTAAACACAAACAAAAATATTTTAAAATCAAACCCTGCATACATTTTTTTCCCATTAAAACTGTCTAATTAAATTCAGAATTTTGATTTAATGTTGATTCAGTATAATGACTAAGTATCAGTTAACATACATACCAATGGTATTTGAATAGTGCAGGGTTTATTATTGTGTGTTTTATTTTTAATACCAATGGTCTAGATAGGCCAAGGGGGAATTGTACTAAAGCAAATATGGTTTAATCTCTCCAAATTTTGTGCCTGTACCAAATCAGACAACCCGGACCATGTATTGTTTGTTGTTATATTTGTCTATTTACTCTGAGTAGTCAGGTCCAGACCATGTGTTGTGTGTTGTTATATTTGTTTGTCTATATACTCACAGTAGTCAGGTCCAGACCATGTGTTGTTAGTTGTTATATATGTATGTCTATTTATTCTGAGTAGTTAGGTCAGGTCCAGACCATGTGTTGTGTGTTGTTTTATTTATTTGTCTATTTACTCTGAGTAGTCAGGTCAGCTCCATGTATTGTGTGTTGTTATATTTGTTTGTCTATTTACTCTCAGTAGTCAGGTCAGGTCCAGGCCATGTGTTGTTAGTTGTTATATTTGTATGTCTATTTATTCTGAGTAGTTAGGTCAGGTCCAGACCATGTGTTGTGTGTTGTTATATTTGTTTGTCTATATACTCACAGTAGTCAGGTCCAGGCCATGTGTTGTTAGTTGTTATATTTGTTTGTCTATATACTCACAGTAGTCAGGTCCAGACCATGTGTTGTTAAGTGTTATATTTGTATGTCTATTTACTATGAGTAGTCAGGTCCAGACCATGTGTTGTGTGTTGTTATATTTGTTTGTCTATTTACGCTCAGTAGTCAGGTCAGGTCCAGACCTTGTGTTGTTAGTTGTTATATTTGTATGTTTATTTACTCTGAGTAGTCAGGTCCAGACCATGTGTTGTTTATTGTTATTTTTGTTTGTCTATTTACTCTGAGTAGTCAGGTCAGGTCCAGACCATGTGTTGTGTGTTGTTATATTTGGTTGTTTATTTACTCTGAGTAGTCAGGTCCAGACCATGTGTTGTGTTATGTTATATTTGTTTGTCTATTTACTCTGAGTAGTCAGGTCAAGACCATGTGTTGTTTGTTGTATTTGTTTGTCTATTTATTCTGAATAGTCAGGTCAGGTCCAGGCCATGTGTTGTGTAATGTTATATTTGTTTGTCTATTTACTCTGAGTAGTCAGGTCAGGTCAGGACCATTCGTTGTTAGTGGTTATATTTGTCTATTTACTCTGAGTAGCTAGGTCCAGACCATGTGATGTTTGTTGTTATACTTTTTTGTCTATTTACTCTGAGTAGTCAGGTCCAGACCATGTGTTGTTTGTTGTAATATTTGTCTATTTACTCTGAGTAGTCAGGTCCAGACCATGTATTGTTTGTTGTTATATGTGTTTGTCTATTTACTCTGAGTAGTCAGGTCCAGACCATGTGTTGTGTGTTGTTATATTTGTTTGTCTATTTACTCTGAGTAGTCAGGTCAAGACCATGTGTTGTTTGTTGTATTTGTTTGTCTATTGACTCTGAGTAGTCAGGTCCAGACCATGTGTTGTGTGTTGTTATATTTGTTTGTCCATTGACTCTGAGTAGTCAGGTCAAGACCATGTGTTGTTTGTTGTATTTGTTTGTCTATTTTCTCTGAGTAGTCAGGTCCAGACCATGTGTTCCTATTTGTTGTATTTTCATGTCTATTTACTCTAAATAGTCAGGTCCAGACCATGTGTTGTGTGTTGTTATATTTGTTTGTCTATTTACTCTTGAGTAGCCAAGTCCAGACCAAGTGTTGTTAGTTGTTATATTTGTTTGTCTTTTTACTCTGAGTAGTCAGGTCCAGACAATGTGCTGTAAGCTGTTGTATTTGTTTATTTACTATGAGTAGTCAGGTCCAGACCATGTGTTGTAAGTTGTTGTATTTGTGTGTCTATTTGCTCAGAGTAGTCAGGTCCAGACCATGTGTTGTTAAGTGTTATTTATGTATATTTATTTACTCTGAGTAGTCAGGTCCAGACCATGTGTTCTTAGTTGTTGTATTTTTATGTCTATTTACTCTGAGTAGTCCAGTTCAGACCATGTGTTGTTAGTTGTTGTACTAGTATGTCTAAGTACTCGGGAGTAATAAGGTCCAGACAATGTGCTGTAAGCTGTTGTACTTGTTTATTTACTATGAGTAGTCAGGTCCAGACCATGTGTTGTCAGTTGTTGTATTTGTGTGTCTATTTGCTATGAGTAGTCAGGTCCAGATTATGTGTTGGGTTGTTATATTTTTGTGTCTATTTGCTCTGAGTAGTCAGGTCAAGACCATGTTTTGTCTGTTGTTATAGTTGTTTGTCTATTTACTCTGAGTAGTCAGGTCAGGTCCAGGCCATGTGTTGTGTGATGTTATATTTGTTTGTCTATTTACTCTGAGTAGTCAGGTCCAGACCATGTGTTGTTTGTTGTTATATGTGTTTGTCTATTTACTCTGAGTAGTCAGGTCCATACCATGTGTTGTGTGTTGTTATATTTGTTTGTCTTTTTACTCTGAGTAGTCAGGTCCAGACCATGTGTTGTTAGTTGTTACATTTGTTTGTCTATTTACTCTGAGCAGTCAGGTCAAATCCATGTATTGTGTGTTGTTATATTTGATTGTCTTTTTACTCTGAGTAGTCAGGTCCAGACCATGTGTTATATGTTGTATTTGTTTGTCTATTTACTCTGAGTAGTCAGGTCTAGGCCATGTGTTGTGTGTTGTTATATTTGTTTGTCTATTTACTCTTTAGAAGCCAAGTCCAGACCTAGTGTTGTTAGTTGTTGTATTTGTAGGTCTATTTACTCTGAGTAGTCAGGTCCAGACCATGTGTTCTTATTTGTTGTATTTTTAGGTATATTTACTCTGAATAGTCAGGTCCAGACCATGTGTTGTTAGTTGTTACATTTGTTTGTCTATTTACTCTGAGTAGTCAGGTCAAATCCATGTATTGTGTTTTGTTATATTTGATTGTCTTTTTACTCTGAGTAGTCAGGTCCAGACCATGTGTTATATGTTGTTGTATTTGTTTGTCTATTTACTCTGAGTAGTCAGGTCCAGGCCATGTGTTGTGTGTTGTTATATTTGTTTGTCTATTTACTCTTGAGAAGCCAAGTCCAGACCTAGTGTTGTTAGTTGTTGTATGTGTAGGTCTATTTACTCTGAGTAGTCAGGTCCAGACCATGTGTTGTTTGTTGTAATATTTGTCTATTTACTCTGAGTAGTCAGGTCCAGACCATGTGTTATATGTTGTTGTATTTGTTTGTCTATTTACTCTGAGTAGTCAGGTCCAGGCCATGTGTTGTGTGTTGTTATATTTGTTTGTCTATTTACTCTTGAGAAGCCAAGTCCAGACCTAGTGTTGTTAGTTGTTGTATGTGTAGGTCTATTTACTCTGAGAAGTCAGGTCCAGACCATGTGTTGTTTGTTGTAATATTTGTCTATTTACTCTGAGTAGTCAGGTCCAGACCATGTATTGTTTGTTGTTATATGTGTTTGTCTATTTACTCTGAGTAGTCAGGTCCAGACCTTGTTTTGTAAGTTGTATTTGTTTGTCTATTTACTCTGAGTAGTCAGGTCAAGACCATAAGTTGTGTGTTGTTATATTTGTTTGTCTATTTACTCTGAGTAGTCAGGTCAAGACCATGTGTTGTTTGTTGTATTTGTTTGTCTATTTACTCTGAGTAGTCAGGTCCAGACCATGTGTTGTGTGTTGTTATATTTGTTTGTCCATTTACTCTGAGTAGTCAGGTCAAGACCATGTGTTGTTTGTTGTATTTGTTTGTCTATTTACTCTGAGTAGTCAGGTCCAGACCATGTGTTCTTATTTGTTGTATTTTCATGTCTATTTACTCTAAATAGTCAGGTCCAGACCATGTGTTGTGTGTTGTTATATTTGTTTGTCTTTTTACTCTGAGTAGTCAGGTCCAGACAATGTGCTGTAAGCTGTTGTATTTGTTTATTTACTATGAGTAGTCAGGTCCAGACCATGTGTTGTAAGTTGTTGTATTTGTGTGTCTATTTGCTCAGAGTAGTCAGGTCCAGACCATGTGTTGTGTGTTGTTATTTATGTATATTTATTTACTCTGAGTAGTCAGGTCCAGACCATGTGTTCTTATTTGTTGTATTTTCATGTCTATTTACTCTAAATAGTCAGGTCCAGACCATGTGTTGTGTGTTGTTATATTTGTTTGTTTATTTACTATGAGTAGTCAGGTCCAGACCATGTGTTGTAAGTTGTTGTATTTGTGTGTCTATTTGCTCAGAGTAGTCAGGTCCAGACCATGTGTTGTGTGTTGTTATTTATGTATATTTATTTACTCTGAGTAGTCAGGTCCAGACCATGTGTTCTTAGTTGTTGTATTTTTATGTCTATTTACTCTGAGTAGTCCAGTTCAGACCATGTGTTGTTAGTTGTTGTACTAGTATGTCTAATTACTCGGGAGTAATAAGGTCCAGACAATGTGCTGTAAGCTGTTGTACTTGTTTATTTACTATGAGTAGTCAGGTCCAGACCATGTGTTGTCAGTTGTTGTATTTGTGTGTCTATTTGCTCTGAGTAGTCAGGTCCAGACCATGTGTTGGGTTGTTATATTTTTGTGTCTATTTGCTCTGAGAAGTCAGGTCCAGACCATGTTTTGTCTGTTGTTATAGTTGTTTGTCTATTTACTCTGAGTAGTCAGGTCAGGTTCAGGCCATGTGTTGTGTGATGTTATATTTGTTTGTCTATTTACTCTGAGTAGTCAGGTCCAGACCATGTGTTGTTTGTTGTTATATGTGTTTGTCTATTTACTCTGAGTAGTCAGGTCCAGACCATGTGTTGTGTGTTGTTATATTTGTTTGTCTTTTTACTCTGAGTAGTCAGGTCCAGACCATGTGTTGTTAGTTGTTACATTTGTTTGTCTATTTACTCTGAGTAGTCAGGTTAAATCCATGTATTGTGTGTTGTTATATTTGATTGTCTTTTTACTCTGAGTAGTCAGGTCCAGACCATGTGTTATATGTTGTTGTATTTGTTTGTCTATTTACTCTGAGTAGTCAGGTCCAGGCCATGTGTTGTGTGTTGTTATATTTGTTTGTCTATTTACTCTTGAGAAGCCAAGTCCAGACCTAGTGTTGTTAGTTGTTGTATTTGTAGGTCTATTTACTCTGAGTAGTCAGGTCCAGACCATGTGTTCTTATTTGTTGTATTTTTATGTATATTTACTCTGAATAGTCAGGTCCAGACCATGTGTTGTTTGTTGTTATATTTGTTTGTCTATTTACTCTTGAGAAGCCAAGTCCAGACCTAGTGTTGTTAGTTGTTATATTTGTTTGTCTTTTTACTCTGAGTAGTCAGGTCCAGACAATGTGCTGTAAGCTGTTGTACTTGTTTATTTACTATGAGTAGTCAGGTCAAGACCATTTGTTGTTAGTTGTTGTATTTGTGTGTCTATTTGCTCAGAGTAGTCAGGTCCAGACCATGTGTTGTGTGTTGTTATTCATGTATTTTTATTTACTCTGAGTAGTCCAGTTCAGAACATGTGTTGTTAGTTGTTGTATTTGTGTGTCTATTTGCTCAGAGTAGTCAGGTCCAGACCATGTGTTGTATGTTGTTATTCATGTTTTTTATTTACTCTGAGTAGTCAGGTCCTGACCATGTGTTGAGTGTTGTTATATTTTTGTGTCTATTTGCTGAGTAGTCAGGTCCAGACCATGTGTTGTGTGTTGTTATATTTGTTTGTCTATTTACTTTGAGTAGTCAGGTCCAGACCATGTGTTGTGTATTGTTATATTTATTTGTCTATTTACTCTTGGTAGTCAGGTCCAGACCATGTGTTGTTTGTTGTTATATTTGTTTATCTATTTATTCTGAGTAGTCAGGTCCACACCATGTGTTGTTGTATTTGTTGTGTATTTACTCTTGAGTATTCAGGTCAGGTCCAGACCATGTGTTGTTTGTTGTTATATTTGTTTGTATGTTTACTCTGATTAGTCAGGTCAGGTCCAAGTAATGTGTTGTTTGTTGTCGTATTTGTTTGTCTATTTACTCTTAGTCAGGTCAGGTCCAGACCATGTGTTGTGTGATGTTATATTTGTTTATCTATTTATTCTGAGTAGTCAGGTCCAGACCATGTGTTGTTGTATTTGTTGTGTATTTACTCTGAGTAGTCAGGTCCAGACCATGTGTTGCTAGTTGTTATATTTGTTTGTATATTTACTCTGAGTAGTCAGGTCAGGTCCAGGCCATGTGTTGTGTGTTGTTATATTTGTTTGTATGTTTACTCTGAGTAGTCAGGTCAGGTCCAGACCAAGTGTTGTTTAAGAAATAATTCATGGGGGCTTGAATATATCGTGATTTTACCACGGGTTGGCCCTTTATGACAAATATTTTACCCTGAGCGTTAGCGAGGGGTAAAATATTGGCATAAAGGGACAACCCTTGGTAAAATCTAGATATATTAAAGCCCCCATGAATTATTTCGATTCTAATAGGACAAATACGACAATTCTTTTGGATCAAAGCGCTCTAGGTGGAGGCAAATATTTGCCTATCTCATAAATAAACGCACTATTAAATTGACATAAAAAAACGGAACAAACTGAATTAGTGACATGTTTTAACTATTTAAAATAACGTATTTAGATAGTTTTGTGTGAATTTAAATGATAATTTACTTATATGTCTAACATGTATAAAAAAAATGGCTTATAACACATTTTAGCATCGTTTGTTTATGCTTCCTTGTTGTGCTGATTTTCGGATTCACAAGCGTGAATTTTCCCGTAAAATGCTTATATTCTTACGTCATTGTTCTATGACGTCGGGTTCCTCATTCATTAAAAAACAAATGACGTGGGGTACAATGGGAACAGCCCATGCAATATATTCATATTTTACTACGGGTGTGCATTTGAAGGATGTCCTGTTAGAATTGTTGTTATATTTGTTTGTATATTTACTCTGAATAGTCAGGTCAGGTCCAGACCATGTGTTGTTTGTTGTTGTATTTGTTTGTCTATTTACTCTTAGTCAGGTCAGGTCCAGACCATGTGTTGTTTGTTGTTATATTTGTTTGTCTATTTACTCTTAGTCAGGTCAGGTCCAGACCATGTGTTGTGTGTTGTTGTATTTGTATGTATAGTTACTCTGAGTAGTCAGGTCCAGACCATGTGTTGTGTGTTGTTATATTTATTTGTCTATTCACTCTGAGTAGTTAGGTCCAGACCATGTGTTGTGTGTTGTTATATTTGTTTGTCTATTTACTCTGAGTAGTTAGGTCCAGACCATGTGTTGTGTGTTGTTATATTTGTTTGTATAGTTACTCTGAGTAGTCAGTTCCAGACCATATGTTGTGTGTTGTTGTATTTGTATGTATAGTTACTCTGAGTAGTCAGTTCCAGACCATGTGTTGTGTGTTGTTGTATTTGTATGTATAGTTTCTCTGAGTAGTCAGGTCCAGACCATGTGTTTTGTGTTGTTATATTTGTTTGTCTATTTACTCTGAGTAGTCAGTTTTAGACCATGTGTTGTTGGTTGTTGTATTTGTATGTTTATTTACTCTGAGTAGTCAGGTACAGACAATGTGCTGTAGGCAGTTGTACTTGTTTATTTACTATGAGTAGTCAGGTCCCGACCATGTGTTGTTAGTTGTTGTAATTGTGTGTCTATTTGCTCTGAGTAGTCAGGTCCAGACCATGTGTTGTTATTTGTTGTATTAGTGTGTCTTATTATTCGGGACTCATCAGCTCAAGACAATCTGATGTAAGCTGTTGTACTTGTTTATTTACTATGAGTAGTCAGGTCCATACCATGTGTTGTCAGTTGTTGTATTATTTGTTTTGTCTATTTACTATGAGTAGTCAGGTCAGGTCCAGACCATGCTTTGTTAGTTGTTGTATTTGTTTGTCTATTTAATCTGAGTAGTCATGTCAGGTCCAGACCACGTGTTGTTTCTTGTTATATTTGTTTGTCTATTTACTCTCAGTATTCAGGTCCAGACCATGTGTTGTGTGTTGTTATATTTGTCTTTTTACTCTGAGTAGCAAGGTCCAGACCATGTGTTGTTTGTTGTTGTATTTGTCTATTTACTATGAATAGTCAGGTCTAGAACATGTGTTGAGTGTTGTTATATTTGTTTTGTCTATTTACTCTGAGTAGTCAGGTCAGGTCCAGACCAGGTGTTGTTAGTTGTTGTATTTGTTTGTCTATTTACTCTGAGTAGTCAGGTCAGGTCCAGACCATGTGTTGTTTGTTGTTATATTTGTTTGTCTATTTACTCTCAGTATTCAGGTCCAACCATGTGTTGTGTGTTGTTATATGTGTTTGTCAATTTACTCTTAGTAGTCAGGTCAGGTCCAGACCATGTGTTGTTTGTTGTTATATTTGTTTGTCTATTTACTCTCAGTATTCAGGTCCAGACCATGTGTTGTGTTGTTATATTTTGTCTATTTACTCAGTAATCAGGTCAGTTCCAGGCCATGTATTGTTTGTTGTTATATTTGTTTGTCTATTTACTCTCAGTATTCAGGTCCAGACCATGTGTTGTGTTGTTATATTTTGTCTATTTACTCAGTAATCAGGTCAGGTCCAGACTATGTGTTGTTTGTTGTTATATTTGTTATATACTTTGAGTAGTCAGGTCCAGACCATGTGTTGTGTGTTGTTATATTTATTTGTCTATTTACTCTTGTAGTCAGGTCAGGTTCAGACCATGTGTTGTGTGTTGTTATATTTGCTTGTTTTTTTACTTGTAAGTAGCCAGGTCAGGTCCAGACCATGTGTTGTAAGTTGTTACATTTGTTTGTCTATTTACTCTGAGTAGTCAGGTCAAATCCATGTATTGTGTGTTTTTATTTTTGTTTGTCTATTTACTCTGAGTAGTCAGGTCCAGGCCATGTGTTGTGTGTTGTTATATTTGTTTGTCTATTTACTCTGAGTAGTCAGGTCCAGTCCATGTATTGTGTATTGTTATATATGTGTCTATTTACTCTGAGAAGTCAGGTCTGATTCAGACCAAGTGTTGTTTGTTGTTATATTTATTTGTCTATTTACTCTGAGAAGTCAGGTCAGGTCCAGACCATGTGTTGTGTGTTGTTATATTTGTTTGTCTATTTACTCTGAGAAGTCAGGTCCAGTCCATGTATTGTTAGTTGTTATATTTGTTTGTCTATTTACTCTGAGTAGTCAGGTCCAGTCCATGTATTGTGTGTTGTTATATTTGTTTGTCTATATACTCTGAGTAGTCAGGTCAGGTCCAGACCATGTGTTGTGTGTTGTTATATTTGTTTGTCTATTTACTCTGAGAAGTCAGGTCAGGTCCAGACCATGTGTTGTGTGTTGTTATATTTGTTTGTCTATTTACTCTGAGAAGTCAGGTCCAGTCCATGTATTGTTAGTTGTTATATTTGTTTGTCTATTTACTCTGAGTAGTCAGGTCCAGTCCATGTATTGTGTGTTGTTATATTTGTTTGTCTATATACTCTGAGTAGTCAGGTCAGGTCCAGACCATGTGTTGTGTGTTGTTATATTTGTTTGTCTATTTACTCTGAGAAGTCAGGTCCAGTCCATGTATTATGTGTTGTTATATTTGTTTGTCTATTTACTCTGAGTAGTCAGGTCAGGTCCAGACCATGTGTTGTGTGTTGTTATCTTTGTATGTATATTTACTCTGAGTAGTCAGGTCCAGACAATGTTTTGTTAGTTGATGTATTTGTTTGCTTATTTACTATCAGTAGTCAGGTCTAGACACTGTGTTGTGTGTTGTTATATTTGTTTGTCTATTTAATCCTGAGTAGTCAGGTCAAGTCCAGACCATGTGCTGTTAGTTGTTATATTTGTTTGTCTATTTACTATGAGAAGTCAGGTCCAGACCATGTGTTGTTATATTTGTTTGTCTATTTACTATAAGTAGTCAGGTCCAGACCATGTGTTGTTTGTTGTTATATTTGTTTGTCTATGTACTCTGAGTAGTGAGATCCAGACCATGTGTTGTTTGTTGTTATATTTGTTTGTCTTTTTACTGAGTAGTCAGGTCCACACCATGTGTTATGTGTTGTTCTATTTGTATATTTACTCTGAGTTATAAGGTCAAGTCCATGTATTGTGTGTTGTTATATTTGTTTTTCTATTTACTCTGAGTAGTCAGGTCTAGACCATGTGTTGTGTGTTGTTATATTTGTTGTCTATTTACTCTGAGTTGTCAGGTGCAGAACATATGTTAATATTAATATGTCAGTGTTATGCCATAAACTTGATGCTCTGCCGGGTGCAGCTTTATACGACCGTAGAGATCGAACCCTGAAAAGTGGGGGCAAGTATGGACACAACATTTAATCTTGATACAGCTCTGAATATGGATTGTGATTAAATAGATGACACAACATAGGTTTCTGACATAGAATGAATGTGGTCTAAGAACTTGAACTTAAAAAATTAAAAAAAATTTAATTGGACATTTACCTATTATGGTCCAATATTCAAAATCTAAATACATGGTTAGATTTAGCATATTGAAGAACCCCATATATTGAATTTTTGTTGAAATCAAACAAAGTTTAATTTTGGACCCCGATTTGGAACAACTTGAAAACTGGGCCCATAATCAATAAACAGCTGCGCCATGAGCGCATGATACGCCGGACGTCTTGTGTGGAAGTTTATGCAATAATCATAAATAGTTTCTGAGAAAGTTTTAAGCAATAACCATATATTGTTTTTGAGACACAGCGGGACATGTGAAACCCCCAACCCTGTTTTTTTTTACAAAAAACTAAATATCACTAAAATAAAATTTTGAATCAAAACCAAAAAGTATACAGATCTTTAGATTAATATAACAAAGAAGTGTGTAAAGTTTTAAGCAATAATCATAAACTATTTTTGAGATACGGCGCGACATCACTAAAATAAAATTTTGAATCAAAACCAAAAAGTATACAGATCTTTAGATTAATATAACAAAGAAGTGTGTAAAGTTTTAAGCAATAATCATAAACTATTTTTGAGATACGGCGCGACATCACTAAAATAAAATTTTGAATCAAAACCAAAAAGTATACAGATCTTTAGATTAATATAACAAAGAAGTGTGTAAAGTTTTAAGCAATAATCATAAACTATTTTTGAGATACGGCGCAACATGTAAAAAAAACCTCCCCTGTTAAACAAAATACTCAATAACTCCAAAATCAAGTTTTAAATCATCACCAAAAAGTATACAGATCTTTAGATTAATATAACAAAGAAGTGTGTAAAGTTTTAAGCAATAATCATAAATTGTTTTTGAGATACGGCACAACATGTAAAAAAAACCTCCCCCTTTTTTACAAAATACTCAATAACTCAAAAATTAAATTTTGAATCATCACCAAAAAGTAAACAGATCTTTAGATCAATATAACAAAGACATGTGTAAAGTTTTAAGCAATAACCATAAATCGTTTTTTGAGATATGGTGCAACATGTAAAAAAAACTTTTTTTACAAAATACTCAATAACTCAAAAATAAAATTTTGAATCATCACCAAAAAGTATACAGATATTAAGATTAATATAACAAAGAAGTGTTTAAAGTTTTAAGCCATAATCAAGAATCGTTTTTGAGATACGGTGCAACATGTGAAAAAAACACACCCCTGTTTTAGTTACAAAGTGCCGTAACTCAAAAAGTTTTAATCTTATTTTCACCAAAAAGTATACAGATCATTTGACAATCATAAGAAACAACTATGTTAAGTTTCATGAAATTTGGATAAGTTGTTCTCAAGTTACGGTGCGACCTGTTTACGCCGGACAGAAGGACAGATGGACGGACACCGAACATTTGTATACCATAATACGTCCCGTCGAAATTTTGACGGGCGTATAAAAATCTAAATACATGATTAGATTCAGCATAACAAGAACCCCAAATATTCAATTTTTGTTAAAATTAAACTAAGTTTAATTTTGGACCCTTTGGACCTTAATGTAGACTAATTTGAGAACAGGACCAAAAATTAAGAATCTATATACACGGTTATATTTGGATTATCAAAGAACCCCAATAATTCGCTTTTTGATGAAATCAAACAAAGTTTAATTTTGGACCCTTTTGGCCCCTGATTCCTAAACTGTTAGGACCAAAACTCCCAAAATCTATCCCAACCTTACTTTTGTGATCATAAACCTTGTGTTAAAATTTTATAGATTTCTATTTACTTATACTAAAGTTATTGTGCAAAAAACAAGAAAAATGCTTATTTGGGACCTTTTGTGGCCCTTAATTCCTAAACTGTTGGGACCAAAACTCCCAAAATGAATCCCAACCATCCTTTAATGGTCATAAACCTTGTATTTAAATTTCATAGATTTCTTTTTACTTATACTAAAGTTATAGTGCGAAAACCAAATGTATTCAGATGACGACGACGACGCCAACGTCATACCAATATACGAAAAAAAAAAATCAATTTTGGCGGCCATAAAAAAATGGTAAGTTTCACATTAAGTGCAGTACTCTGATTACATGTATGTTTTCAGTGTTGTGTCATGATGTCTCATTTTCGGTGTGGAACATCAGTGGTGTGTCATGATGTGTCGCATGTTTTGTGTTGAACATCAGTGGTGTGTCATGATGTGTCGCATGTTTTGGGATGAACATCAGTGTTGTGTCATGATGTGTCATGTTCTGTGTTGAACATCAGTTTTGTGTCCTAATATGTGTCATGTTCTGTGTTGAACATGAGTGTTGTGTCATGTGTCTCATGTTCTGTGTTGAACATCAATGTTGTGTCATGATGTGTCTCTTGTTCTGGGTTGAACATCAGTATTGTGTCATGATGTGTCTCCTGTTCTGTGTTGAACATAAGTGTTGTGTCATGATGTGTTTCATGTTCTGTGTTGAACATCAGTGTTGTGTCATGATGCCTCATGTATTGTGTTAAACACCATGGTTTTGTCATGATGTGTTTCATATTCTGTGTTGAACATCAATGTTGTGCCATGGGGTGGCTCATTTGTTGTGATGAACAACAGCTATGTTATGATGTAGCTCGTGTTCTATGTTGATCTTCGATGTTCTGTAATTATGTGGCTCTTGTTGTGTTGTGTCAAGATGTCATATTTTGTGTCGAACACCAGTGTTGTGTCAAGATGTGTCTCATGTATTGTGTTGAACATCAGTGTTGTGTCATGATGTCATATTTTGTGGTGAACATCAGTGTTGTGTCAAGATGTGGCTCATGTATTGTGTTGAACATCAGTGTTGTGTCATGATGTGTCTCACATTTTGTGTTGAACATAACTGTAGTGTCCTGATGTGTTACATGTTCTGTGTTTTACACCAGTGTTGTGTCATGATGTGTCTCATGTTCTGTGTTGAACACCATTGTTGTGTCATGATAAGTTTACCTACTATGTTACAAATTTACCTACTTGATATTCAATGTTACAAGTTTACCTATTTGATATTCAATGTTACAAGTTTACCTATTTGATATTCAATGTTACAAGTTTACCTATTTGATATTCAATGTTACAAGTTTACCTATTTGATATTCAATGTTACAAGTTTACCTATTTGATATTCAATGTTACAAGTTTACCTGTTGATAATCAATGTTTGCCTCATTTGCTAGGCAAAGCTTCAATTCTTCTACCCTTCCTTTTTCAGCAGCTTCAATAAGTTTCTGTAAGTAAGAAACAGAGTTTATATTTCACAGAATGTAAAGAGTGTAGTAACTTAAATGTTTTTCACGCTAACACCAGACAATAACTATTAAACACTTTAGAATGATTGATTTTGATTGGTTAACACAAGGGAGACATTGTAGTCTTTAGTATACAACAATGTGACAAACAATAGTTGAGGTGAAAAATTGAAAGTAGCGAAAAATATATTGTTTTGACAAAAGAGGTGGTGAAAAAGAAAATAGACCCAGAGGAAACCCTGCTTATGCATTTTTATGATTACATTGTATACTGTTCCTAAGTTTTGAAGAAGAAAAACACTTTTTTTTTAAACATTTGATCATCACATAAAATAGCTAATCTGAGTGAAAATTGTGTTTCAATATTGCAATGTATAACAACTAGGAAAGGAGCAGTGTAACATTTGTATGTTTGATTATATAATTTTTTTGACAGATTTATTTTTGAATGTCTCTGAGCTTACTCTGTTAAAGAAATAACAGTGTTGTTTTAATATTTTGCCCAAAAACATATTTTCAATCAAGAAAAAGAAATTAATAAATAGTAACTATTTAATGATCAAGTGGTCTTTTTTTCAGCGGGGACATATTTGACACTTATGTGTTTTTACAGGTGTTAATCACTACTTCTAAGTTTTCTGACAAACAATAGGTAAGCTTGGGTAATTAAAATGAATAGACCTCTTTTGAGAACGTTGCATTTCCTTCAAAAACTTTTTGTTTTAGTGAACATCATTCATGCGTTTAGGGGTTTTCGTCACTTCTTTCCCATGTTGAGAGAGCAGTTAAAAATAAAATGCTGTATTGCACGAGTTATAATGGTAACAGTAATTTGTTCATAAAAAAGCTTGATGTCTAAAAAAAAATTTAACAACAGAATGAACCTTAATGTTGACGCCGTCGAGGGAATCTAGGATCACATTGTCTCGCTTTCGCAAAATAAATGTTGCAGGTTCGACAAAAATCACTCGTCTGTTTGACATTAAAGAAGAAAACATCTTACCTCATTCCAATCTTCCATATTTTCTAAAATAGAAAAATAAATGTATAAATCTGTTGAGTAATAATTGCCAGGCTAATTGTTTCTGCTAATTGAAAATTCTCAACAACCACAACTCTGAAATGGTAAATACTGAAATGAGTGATACTGAGCCTTGCCTGTGTTTAGTGCTCAATAACATACCTTTAACATTTTTTCATAATGTATATACCATTTCAGTTGTTTTCAGATGCTCATACAAGTGGATACCAAATATGATTGACCTACCACTTGTGGTTCACCATAAACTAGACCTAATCACAAACTAATACATTGCTGACGCCGTCGATGCCGCCGGAAACAGCATACCTATGTATAGCTTTTTTACTCCGTCAAGGCGAGACAAAAATGAGCAGAGATTAATATTTATTTCTGCACTTATTGAGCAACATAAATATTAAAATTTATTTATCTATTGTGTATTTAAGAATATTTATTAATGATTCTGTATTCCATACAAGATTCACCAACAACGATTTGCATTTAAACAACTTCCCCGATTTAACACTTCCTGTTGTTCTCAATCAAACACATTCAACAAACAATAAAGAATCAAACATCGTTGGCCAAATTATTTATTCTGCAATACTATTTTCATTATCCTGTAATCAACCAGGACTGGAGTTCAATGTGTCTCCGAAAAAGAAATAATTTTCAATGGAAGCATTTTACCGAGTTTGAAGTTGGGATTTTCAAGAAAGCCCCTGCGTATAAAGCATAAATGAAACTTTTTTCTTAAGTTTCAAGGGTAAAATGGGGGTTATTAAATGTTCTTTCTATCTATTATAAATTTCAAAATAATCAGCAAAAATAAAACCAGATGCTCCGCAGGGCGTAGCTTTATACGACCGCAGAGGTTGAACCCTGAACGGTTGGGGCAAGTATGGACACAACATTCAAGCTGGATTCCGCTCTAAATTTGGATTGTGATTAAATAGTTGACACAGCATAGGTTTCTGACACAGAATGAATGTATTCAAATGATCTTAAAATTTTTGTTTTCTCTTAGAGCAATTCACTATGCTGTTGAATATTAATCCTCTCAAAAAAATGTTTGAAGAAATTTTCTTTTTATTTATGAAATTTCAAATGAGAAAAATTTAACCCAATTTTTTATTCACATCCCCCTTTCCCTTATTCCAAAACTAATTTCAATTAAAATATTCTAATGGAGTTTGCAACAATTACTACTCATTTAAATACATGATGTAAAAAAACTGCTTGTTATCACTGAATGGTAAAGATTATTTAAATTTATCAGTTGGTAGTAAAAAGTGAATATACATTGTATATTGTATATAACAAAGATTTAAGTTGATTCTGGACAAAGAAAGATAACTCCAATTAAAAAAAATTCTTGCAGATATTTCTTGCTTACTATACTGGACAAAGAAAGATAACTCTTAATTAAAAAAAAATTTGCTATTTCACAATATTGTGAAATTAGATATTTCTTGCCATTGCACAATACTGTGCAATTGAAAAGACTTGCTATTGCACAATACTTTATATAATAATTTTAGATCCTGATTTGGACCAACTTGAAAACTGGGCCCATAATCAAAAATCTAAGTACATGTTTAGATTCAGCATATCAAAGAGGCCCAAGAATTTAATTTTTGTTAAAATCAAACTTAGTTTAATTTTGGACCCTTTGCACTTTAATTTAGACCAATTTTAAAACTGGACCAAAAATTAAGAATCTACATACACAGTTAGATTTGGCATATCAAAGAACCCCAATTATTCAATTTTTGATGAAATCAAACAATGTTTAATTTTGGACCCCGATTCGGGCCAACTTGAAAACTGGGCCAATAATCAAAAATCTAAGTACATTTTTAGATTCAGCATATCAAAGAACCCCAAGGTTTCAATTTTTGTTAAAATCAAACTAAGTTTAATTTTGGACCCTTTGGACCTTAATGTAGACCAATTTGAAAACGGGACCAAAAATTAAGAATCTACATACACAGTTAGATTCGGCATATTAAAGAACCCCAATTATTCAATTTTGATGAAATCAAACAAAGTTTAATTTTGGACCCTTTGTGCCCCTTTTTCCTTAACTGTTGGGACCAAAACTTCCAAAATCAATACCAACCTTCCTTTTATAGTCATAAACCTTGTGTTTAAATTTCATACATTTCTATTTACTTATACTAACGCTATGGTGCGAAAACCAAGAAAAATGCTTATTTGGGTCCCCTTTTGGCCCCTAATTCCTAAACTGTTGGGACCGAAACTCCCAAAATCAATACCAACCTTCCTTTTGTGGTCATAAACATTGTGTTTAAATTTCATTGATTTCTATTTACTTTAACTAAAGTTATTGTGCGAAAACCAAGAATAATGCTTATTTGGGCCCTTTTTTGGCCCCTAATTCCTAAACTGTTGAAAATAAAACTCCCAAAATCAATCCCAACCTTTATTTTGTGGTTATAAACCTTGTGTCAAAATTTCATAGATTTCTATTAACTTAAACTAAAGTTATAGTGCGAAAACCAAGAAAATGCTTATTTGGGCCCTTTTTGGCCCCTAATTCCTAAAATGTTGGGACCAAAACTCCCAAAATCAATACCAGCCTTCCTTTTATGGTCATAAACCTTGTGTTAAAATTTCATAGATTTCTATTCACTTTTACTAAAGTTAGAGTGCGAAAACTAAAAGTATTCGGACGACGACGACGACGACGCCAACGTGATAGCAATATACGACGAAATTTTTTTCAAAATTTGCGGTCGTATAAAAATTAGTAAAATTTTACATTTAAGGGCAATTACTCCTGAAAGAAGTTGTCAGACAGTTTTGACATAAATAGACAACAGGAAGGTCTTACAATTAAGAACATGTCTGCTATTGTCAGATTGTAACTCTTCATATCATTTTTCAAGATAGACAAAACTTGCATTTTACCCCATGTTCTATTTTTTAAGCCATGTCAACCATGTTTGTTTGCAGACAGGGCCATCGGACATATTTTTTTAAATATATACGATAATAATGATTTTGGCCAGTAGTTTTAGAGGAGTAGATTATTAATCAAAGTTGCAAAAAATTGTAAAATTGGTCTTAAAAGAGCAATGACTAAAATATTGAGTTGCCTGACGATTTCAGCTATGTTTGTCTTATTTGTAGATCTTGTGTCTGATAATTTTTCCATATAAAAGTTTATCTTCATCTATTATACTTTGGAAAATAATAAGCAGAAATTCAAAAAAAAATCAGTAAAATTTGACATTTAAGGGCAATAACTCCTATAAGAAGTCTTCTGACAGTTTTGATGTAAATGAACAGCAGGTAGATCTCAACGTTCTGAACTGTCTTGTCAGATTTTCTCTATTAATACTAGTTTTCAAGATAATAAACAAACTTGCAATTTACACCTGTTATATTTTTAGCCGTGTCAGCCATGCTGGTTGGCAGGCAGGATCATCTGACACATTATTAAAACAAAATACGCTAATGATGATTTTTTGTTAAATTTGTCCCAATAGTTTCAGGATAGATTTTTGTACAAATTAAACAACAACGATAGACAACTGACGCTAAGTGATGAGAATGCCAGGTGAACTAAAACATATATATGATACAATACATACTTATTTGATGAAAACTGAGGTCAGCTATATTTATCAGTAAGAAAGTGCCATCATCTAAAGCATCTCTGAAAAATATTGATAAATCATAACTCCTTGTTTAAGTCTGATATATGTAAAATATATGTATCACAAAGTGACTTAATAATACTGTATCGGTACTATTTGTTTTCAGTAACTGTTGTGATATATATGAATGTTTATTTATCAACAATTATGAACAATAAAGGTATATTTTTTAATTATTTCATTAACATGAATAAATCCTAACCTTATGGCCAGCTTCATGAAAATCTAGACCTTGTCATTTGAATTTTTTTTTCGTTGACTATATATTGACCTCTACACATCTGAGTTTTTACTTTGTTGGGTTGCGTTCTCATTGACATATACTGTTGAAAATATTGCAGGAGTTATGATGTGTTTTACCTATTTTATATAGGCTTGATGTCAGTGTGGAATGTAGCCTTAGCACTCCATTTAGATGAAGTAAAACTTTGCCAAATAAGGGGAGATAACTCCGATAAAGTAAATTTTACAATAGAAAGTGTTATGGATTTACCTATTTTGATATGTAGCAAGAAAACAACTTCGGTGACCCCATTTTTTCTTTTGCTTATTTGAAAGCATGTTATAAGAGCAATATTCTCACATTTTATCTTAAAGTTCTTATAGTACGTTTTCGTTTTATCACACAAAATTTAATTTTCCATGAATAATCTATACAAAATCTGACAATTTTGCGCAACCTGTAGCGTGAAAAAAAGTCCAGTGACCCATACTTTTTAATACAGTTTTGAAAAAAGCATGATAAAAGCTTTATATTGACAAGTTATCAAAAAATTCTGTCAGTTTTAATTAAGACGCCCCAGCCACCTTAACTGTGAGTATGTCTGTGTTCTGCTTTCTTTTTAAGATAGTTGATTAAGCTCCAGCAAATACCTCACATTTTTTTTATACTTTACCCCAAGTTCATTCAACCAATCTATTTTTGAAGGAAAATAATTTTGCAATGATGTCATCATGTTTTCTGATGTGTGTGTCTTGCTTATAAAGTATTGGTGTTGGGTATTTTGAATGTTCAAACTATTTCTTGATTATCTCCCCTTTAAGAGTTTGAATATTTTACAGTTGAAACTAATTTCAGAAACAAATTTCAGTAGTAATTAAATGATCCTATATAGTTCACATATGATTTACACTTACCTATAATAACAGCCATGACTTGACAGAGATCAAATGGACTGGACATTTACCTATAACACCACCTTGACTGGACAGGGATCAAATAAATACTGATGACAGATGCTTAAAATGAGAATATAAATGTTTCTATTTCAGGTTGAAATAAGAATATGTTATAAAGATGCTTGTGTATTGTTTGATTCTATTTTGACCTCTTTTATTGATTGGTTGCTGTCTCATTGATAAAGACCTCTAAACCTTGACTATTCAGAGCTCTAGATAAGCTGCATATTTGCACAATTAAGCAATGAAAACAATTGAAAACCCAATTCAACTGACAATTGCATGGTTCAAAAACCCAATTCATGCAAAGGAAAACCCAATTATATGTCAAAACTATGCGTTCGCAGCCCTATTTGTTGCTATTGTGAGTGTTATTTACCCTTATCAATAAATTGTTGTCGCGTAAATCTATTTTTGTAATATTCATGATATAATTTAAGCTAATTTCGTTCTAGAAATAGAGTATGTTTACATCAAATATCTGATCTAGGTCTTTGTTAGAAGAAACAAGTGAAACTGCGAGCTACTGCTCACTGATGATACCCCCGCCGCAAGTGGATAATATTAATAGTGTAAACATATACAAGTGTTCGGTAAACAGGAAGTTGTCGAGTGATGAATCTGAAAACGCATCACACGGTATAGCTGACTTATATAAATCCTGAAACCAAATTTCAGAAATCCTTGTATTGTAGTTCCTGAGAAAAATGTGATGAAAATGTTCAACTTGGCTATCATGTGTAAAATCATACAAGTGTTCGGTAAACAGGAAGTTGTCAAGTGATCATTCTGAAAACGCATCACACAGTATAGCTGACTTAGATAAACCCTGAAACCAAATTTCAGAAATCCTTGTATTGTAGTTCCTGAGAAAAATGCGACGAAAATTATTCATTGGACGGACGGACTGACGGAAGGACAGACAGAGGTAAAACAGTATACCCCCCTTTTTTAAAGCGGGGGTATAATAATATTCAAGATAATAACCAAACACTGCAAAATTTCTTTAAAATCATCAATTCAGGGGCATTATACCTGAAAAACCAGTTACCCAATTCGGCTGAAAATTTCCGGACAGGTAGACCTTGACCTAATAAATACTTAAGTTTCTTATCTTATTTGATCTAAATGCTGGAGTTTTTGAGATATAAGCCAAAAACTGCCTTTTACCCTGTGTTCTATTTTTAGCCATGACGGCCATGTTTTTTGACGAAATAGAAAATAAAGCACAAACTTTATTTTATACACCCTACTGATCATTCAAATGAAGTTTGGTTGAATTTGGTTGAGTAGTTTTAGAGGAGAAGATTTTTTAAAGTTAGCAAATATGATGAACAAATTGTGAAAAATTGTCATTAAAGGACAATAACCCCTTAAGGGGTCAATTGTCAATTTTGGTCATATAAACTTATTTGTAGATCTTACTTTGCTGATCATTTTTGCTGTTTACAGTTTATCTTTATCTATAATAATATTCAAGATAATGACCAAAAACTGCAAAATTTCCTTAAAATTACCAATTAAGTGGCAGCAACCCAACAATGGTTTGTTTGATTCATCTGAAAATTTCAGGGCTGATAGATCTTGACCTAATGAACATTTTTACCCCATGTCAGATTTGCTCTAAATGCTTTAGTTTTTGAGATATAAGCCAAAAACTGCATTTGACCCCTATGTTCTATTTTAAGTAACGGCGGCCATGTTTTTTGACGGATCAAAAATCGAAGCACAAGCTTTGTGCAGAATAATCTAAGGAACAATCATGCTAAGTTTCATCCAAATCCATTCAGTAGTTTCAGAGGAGAAGATGTTTGAAAAATTGTTAACAACGACAGACGACGACGACGGACGCCAAGTGATGAGAAAAGGTCACATTTCCTTTTAGGAAAGGTGAGCTAAAAATGACGTTAGGGCAATAACTCTTTTTGGGATCAATTGACAATTTTGGTCATGTTTGACTCATTTTAAGATCTTACATTTTTGCTGTTTACAGTTTATCTCTACCTTTTATAATATTCAGGATAATAACCAAAAACAGCAAAATTTTCTTAAAATTACAAATTCATGGGCAGCAACAATGGGTTGTCTGTCGCGTCTGTAAATTTCATGACAGATAAATTATAACCCTATGAACAATTTGACCCTATGTCAGATTTGCTCTAAATGCTTTAGTTTCAGAGATATAAGCCAAAAACTGCATCTTACCCCCCCCCCCCCCCCCCCATGTTCTATTTTTAGCCATGGCAGCCATCTTGGTTGATAGGCGGGGTCATTGGATACATTTTTTTAACGAGATACCCTCAGGATGATTTAGGCCAAGTTTGATTTAATTTGGCCCAGCAGGTTCAGAGAAGATATTTGTAAAGATTACGAAAATTAATGAAAAATTGTCAAAAAATGACAAAATTGACATTAAGGTGGTACCCAACACCTGAACTAAAATTAATTTGGCTCGTTTAATTTTCTTTAAATTTTGACAAAGTATTTACTTTGTCCTTAAGACAAAAATATAAAAATTTCAAAAAATTTGAACCAACCGTTTAATCAGAAAAATTGCACTGGTTATATAGCAGTTTGATCATTGAGAAGCTTAATATTACCTTAACAACACAACGTAATTAAAACGTTTTGCTGATTTTTCAGAGTTATCTCCCTGTAGTGTTAGGTACCACCTTAAAGAGCAATAACTCTTAAAGGGGTCAATTAACAATTTTGGTCCTATTGGCTTATTTGTAGATCTTACTTAGCTGAATAATTTTGCTGTCACAGTTTATCACTATCTATTATAATATTCAAGATAATAACTAAAAACTTAAAAATTTCTCTAAAATTACCAATTCATGGGCTGCAACCCAACAAGGAATTGTCTGATGTGCCTGAAAATTTCAGGGCAGATAGATATTAACCTGAAGAACTTGTATACCGCTTATTAAATTTGCTCTTAATGCTTTAGTTTCAGAGATATCAGCCAAAAACTGCATTTTACCCCCATGTTGTATTTTTAGCCATGGCGGCCATCTTGGTTGATATCGGATATATTTTTTTAACTAGATACCCTTAGGACGATTTAGGCCAAGTTTGTTTAAATTTGGCCTAGTAGTTTCAGAGGAGAAGATTTTTGTAAAAGTTAACGGACGACGACGGATGACAGACACCAAGTGATGAGTAAAATCACAGGTGTTGTGATATTTGAATTTAAAATATATCTGGCAACTAATATCTACTCTTGTTAGAGTTAAAATTCTACATTTGCCACTCTTTTGAAACAAATTTCAGTAGAAAATGATCCTATATATATATGAAAATATAGTTCACATACATATATACACTTACCTATAACAACAGTTTGACTGGACTGGGATCAAATAAACTGGTCAATGATCAACTTGACTGGAGAGGGATCAACTTGACTGGACAGGTATCAACTTGCCAGGACAGGGATCAACTTGACTGGACAGGGATCAAATAAATACTGATAATAGATGTGTAAAATGAGAATATAAATGTTTCTATTTCAGGTTAAAATATTAATCACATGTTATACAGATGCTTGTGTATTGTTTGATACCATTTTGACCTCTTTCATTGATTGGTTGCTGTCTCATTGATATAGACCTCTAAACCTTCACTTTTACAAGATGCATTCTTTGTTTTTTGTGTCTTGTTTACTGTATAAAAACACAGGTGTTGTGATATTTTGAATGTGAAATGTATCTGTTAATTATCTCCCCCTGTTAGAGTTAAAATTCTACATTCGCCTCTCTTTTGAAATTAATTTCAGTAGTAAATGATCATATATAGTTCACTTACCTACAATAGTAACTCAACTGGACAAGGATCACTTCGACTGGACAAGGATCACAGGGACTGGACAATGATCCCAAGGACTAGACAATGATCCCAAGGACTGGATAATGATCACAGGGACTGGACAATGACCACAAGGACTGGACAATGATCACAGGGACTGGACAATGATCAAATAAATATCAATAATAGACATTATAGATGTTGAAACTGAAAATATAAATGAAATAAAAACATGTTATAGACACACTTGTCTATTGTTAAATACCATTTTGACCTCTTTTGTGGATTGTTTGCTGTCTCATTGACATTGACCTCCCATCTTACATTCATAAAGCACAATTTAATTTCTTAGTTAACAACTTTATTTGTAATGTTTGCAATGTTTAATTAGTTTCGATATCCAAATGCAATTAATTTCGGAATTATGTCATTTCATTTTTTGTCTCCCCTTATAAATACAAAAGCTGCTGAATACAACTTTTGTTAATCTTGTTCCAACAGCATTAAAAACACTGGTGACTTAGAATGAATTCGCTAGCTCTGGAATATGAGGCGTCATTACCTGTGAATGGGGACGAAGTTTGTTTAAATTTTTTTTTTTGTAACTTAAATATTTGTTAAAAAACAGAAACGGAAATACCGTAACGTTTCCGATTTTGGTATTGTTGTAAGAGATTTTACTTGTGACGTTATTTAAGTTAGGACGTCATGTTCAATGTAAACAAAGAAACACAATGCATCAGGTAAAGTTTATTCATACCAAAGACAAAGAATGATTAAAAATTATATATTGGTATTGTCTTCCTTGAGTTCCTATATTTTACTAGACTAATCAAAGTCTCACGACAACAAGAACGGAAGAAGGAAGTAGAGTTATGTGTTCTGCGCAGATCCGGAAATTAAAAAACGCGCAAAAAAAAAAATTGAACGTATTTGAGTTCATTAGTACAATGAAAATTCAGGAAATTTTCCCGATTTTTTTTTATTTTTTTTTTATTGAATTTTCTACTATAATAGGGGACTTCGTCCCCATATTATCTCCCATTTAAGAATTTTTACATTTAAAATTTCAATATATTTCTGAGTTTCAATTGATAAAACAAGTGAAACTGCGAGCTACTGCTCACTGATGATACCCCTGCCGCAAGTGAATAATATAAATAGTGTAAAAATATGCAAGTGTTCGGTAAACAGGAAGTTGTCGAGTGATGAATCTGAAAACGCATCACACGGTATAGTTGACTTACATGTATATAAATCCTGAAACCAAATTTCAGAAATCCTTGTATTGTAGTTCCTGAGAAAAATGTGACGAAAATTTTCAACTTGGCTATCATGTGTAAAATCATACAAGTGTTCGGTAAACAGGAAGTTGTCAAGTGATCAATCTGAAAACGCATCACACGGTATAATTGACTTATATAAATCCTGAAACCAAATTTCAGAAATCCTTGTATTGTAGTTCCTGAGAAAAATTTTCAACTTGGCTATCATGTGTAAAATCATACAAGTGTTCAGTAAACAGGAAGTTGCCAAGTTATCAATCAGGTCTTCTACACACTGAAGTATAAAACTTTATAAAAAAATGTTTCTGCTGCCACCATTATATAGTCATCCCTTATACATTTTTTACTTTATTTCTAGCATGTTTCTTAATAAAGACAAATAAAAATATATGTGTGGTTCTGTTTTCCTGGCAGACCCTATTTAAAACCCCAACTCTAGCACTTTGTTCCCTTTCAGCTTTCTGATCAAAATAATCACTCATCTGGTAAAACTATGCCATGGTGATGCTTATTTTTTCCTCTATCGCAATCAGTTTAAACATGTTAAAGGCAATAAGTCATATTACTAGTATAACAATTTGGCCATGTTGACTTACTTCAATTTACTTGCAGATCTTATTTTGCTAATCTTGTTTAAAGTTCCTTGCTAACTCTAATAGTTTTTGACAAAATTGCAAAATATTATATATGGATGAAAATCATCAGTAAGGGGAAATAACTTCTATAGTTTATTAGAAGTATGTTGACAGTTTTTGGGGATGAGACTGATTTGTAGCTCTAATTCTGCTGAATGTTGACTCATTTGTAGATCTTATTGTGCTAAACATTTTTGCATTTTCATAACTTGATTCTGTCTACTATGGATTCATTATTATTCGTTGGATACCAATTGTCATGGGTTTTTTGGGGACAGGTGAACCACGAATTCATATTTTCAATGAATTACAAATTTTATATAGGCTTTGTACACAGAAATCGGCAAACCACAAATTAAAATATCCACGAAAATGTAAGTTTTCCTCAATCCACGAAAAATTGATACCCACGAAAATAAATGATTCCACAGTTTAATGATTTCTATAAAAAATTGAAAAATATGGATAAAAACCATCTTTCAAGGACAATAACTCCTGTGTACCGATTATCAGGTTGCCTGCATATTGATATTGAAAAATATCAGCTGTGAGTCACAATATTAAGATTTATCGTATATTTAGTAGTAAAATTTATACAGTAGTTTTGAATATTTGATAAATAGCCTGCTGTTAAATCTGTATCGCACAACTTTGATGCGCACCCTTTATCACACCCCTACTCAAATTTCTCATTTATGACAGCAGTGATTCCGACTAAATTTACATGAAGTCAATGTTTTAATTAATGCAAGATTCTCAAGAAATATTTTTCCTCAATGGGTCCTAAATGAAACGGTCATTAGGACGTGACATCATTTATCGAATGACGTCATTGTTTGGCATTTGACATCACAGACATTGAGCTTTCATATTTTCTGGCACACGAAATGCAACTATAAAAAGGAATTCAATGAAATACCATACAAAATACAAAAAAAAATATAATAAACAAAGCATTTCTATGAACAACAGGACGCTAGACCAGCTGACTACTAATTTAGTACGTAGTTTAAATACAAGCCGGATTCCAGTTTACATTAAGCATGACATTTCAAAAGAAAATTTAAAAAAAAAATTGATTAAGCATCAAATTTTCATATCTACCAGTAGAGATTTTATATTTCAAAATTAAAACTACATATTAATATGGTTTAGGTAAATGATAAAAGATTTGAAAAGAAAAAAGGGTGCCCTGTTAAATTATAGCGAAACATAATCAAACATCTCAAAATGGTTTCTTTGTGGTTTTTCTCGTTATAGTACACCCTGTCTAGCAATAAGACCACGGTTGACTCCTGTAAAAGCCAAAAAAAGTAGATATTTACTAAAATTGATATTTCAGGGGAAATAACTCTACAATTGGTTGTCCAAATTTTTCTTGAATATTTAGGAGGAGATAGACCTTGACCTGCTGATCATTTTCTGCTGTAGTTGCTTTAATTTTTAGATGAAAACAGCATCAAAGTTTACATTGAACAGGAAATGGATATATGGCTTTCTAGAGTCCTGAGAAACCCGAAAGAATTTAATAATCTCAAACAATCAAGTGCTTATTATTGCACAATTATAGACAAAGATAAAGCGGCCAAAAATTATACAAGTATCTAAACAGGGAAAGGGGGGGGGGGTAGGTAAACAATAACTGTCACTTACATTTTTGACTTACAAGACAACTGCTGAGTCAAGGTCAACTTGGTGAACAAGGAACGAAAGAGAAGACCTTTGTCATACAAGGAAATTTAGAATACATTTTCCCAAAAAATTTTGATGTCACAATATGAAATGTCTGACGCCACAAACGAGAAGTGATTGTTGTTTGACATCAAAAGTTCAACATGTTCAAAGTGTCGCAGATTCTCGGGTCAAGTGTCACTGATTTTCAACTAGAGGCTCTCAAGAGGCTAGTATCTAGAGCCTGTGTCACTCACCTGTATCTACGTGTGGTTTTGGAAATCCTGTTAAATAAGGTTGAAATCATATATATACATGTATCCGTATAATGATTGAGGCCAAATTTGGTTTAATTTGGCCTAGTATTTAAATTAAAAGCAGAAGATTTTTGAAAAGATTTACAAAAATTACCAATGCATTAAATTGCAGAAAATAACTTTAAAGGACAATATATAACTCCAATAAGATGTCAATTGCCATTGGTCATATTAACTTATTTGTAGATCTTTCTTTGCTTGGTATTTTTGCTGTTTACAGTTATTATACACTGGTATACAAGTATCTCAATCTATAATGATATTCAAGATAATTAACAAAAAATAAAAAAATAAACTTATCAGTATTTAAATTACTTCATTATGTACTTTTCAAGTTGTGACCATTTGAAATTGTTTTTTTTTAACATTTTCCCCCATAGACTTCGATAGTAACCCCTATGTTCTAATTTTACCAATGGGGACCATGTTGGTTGTAGGGCAGGGTAACATAAGATACATTTTTCAATCAAGATACTCTATAATAATTGTGGCTAAGTTTAATTCTATTTGGCCAAGTAGATTTAGAGGTGATGAATTTTGTAAAAGAAAAATTGATGAAAAATAGTTAAAAAAAAATTGACTTTAATGGGCAACTACTCCTTCAGGGGTCAATTGACAATTTTGGTCATGTTGACCTGATGAACCTTTTAACCCTGTTAGATTTGCTCTAAATGCTTTAGTTTCAGAGATACATGTATAAGCCAAACTGCATTTTAACCCCCCCCCCCCCCCCCCCCCCATCATGCCCATGTTCTATTTTTAGCCATGATGGCCATCTTGGTTGATGGGCAAGGGTCTTCGGATACATTTTTAAAACTAAATACTCTAAGGATGATTTAGGCCAAGTTTGGTTTAATTTGGCCCAGTAGTTTCAGACTTTTATTAACATGTTTAAAGGGCAATTACTCCTTATGGGGTCAATTGACAATTTTGGTCATGCATGTTTGACTTATTTGTAGATCTTACTTTGCTGAACTATTTTGCTGTTTACAGTTTATCTCTATCTATTTTAATATTCAAGATAATAACCAATAAATTGCTTCACCAAGGGCAGCTGGATATGACGCCAGAGGTCCAACTCTGAACAGTTAGTTGGGGCAAAAATTGACACGATATTCCCACTTGCGATTTCTTGCTATTGCGCAATACTGTGCAATTGAAGTTTCTTGCTACATGTATTGTGCAATTGAAGATTTCTTGCTATTGTGCAATACTGTGCAATTGAAGATTTCTTGCTATTGCGCAATACTGTGCAATTGAAGATTTTCTTGCTATTGTGCAATACTGTGCAAATGCAGATTTCTAGCTATTGCATAATACTGTGCTATTGCGCAATACTATGCAAGTGAAAACTTCTTTCTATTGCGCAATACTGTGCATTTGAAGATTTCTTTGTATTGCGCAATTGAAGATTTCTAGCTATTGTGCAATACTGTGCTCAGTGCTGTTGCACAATACTTAGTTAATCTGTTCAGGGATGATTCCAGGTGTTTTCAAATGGGTCCCTTTAACATCAAATTGGGAATTTTTATCCCAATTGGGAATTTTTATGCATACAATCTAAAACGAAATAAAATCATTTTCTTGACCTGTAAAAACGGAAAACGTATATTAAGTTTCACCTGTACAATGATTGAAGAAGATATTGGATTCAGACGAGGGAAGTTGTAATACATGAATAGCATTGCATTTATGAATGCACTATCATCTTAACTTTAATAAACAAGGCTAGTAGTCTGTTGTTATTTATGTATTATTGTCATTTTGTTTATTTTCTTTGGTTACATCTTCTGACATCAGACTCAGACTTCTCTTGAACTGAATTTTAATGTGCGTATTGTTATGCGTTTACTTTTCTACATTGGCTAGAGGTATAGGGGGAGGGTTGAGATCTCACAAATATGTTTAACCCCGCCGCATTTTTGCGCCTGTACCAAGTCAGGAGCCTCTGGCCTTTGTTAGTCTTGTATTATTTTAATTTTGGTTTCTTGTGTACAATTTGGAAATTAGTATGGCGTTCATTATCACTGAACTAGTATATATTTGTTTAGGGGCCAGCTGAAGGGCGCATCTGGGTGCGGGAATTTCTCGCTAAATTGAAGACCTGTTGGTGACCTTCTACTGTTGTTTTTTTCTTTGGTCGGGTTGTTGTCTCTTTGACACATTCCCCATTTCCATTCTCAATTTTATATATACCAGCTAACATAAACCTATGTCAAGCAGTTTAGCTATTTATTCGAATTTCAAATTATCTTAAATTATCTCATAATATATATAAGATATCTTATATAACATATAAGACTTTTATAAGATATCTCATTTAATATATGAGATATCTTATAAACTATAAAAGATATCTCATAAATTTTATAACATATCTCATGAACTATCTTGTAAGATATCTTATAAACTCAGGGTTCTCGCTAAGGATTTTTGAAGGTGAGTCCAGGGACTCATCATTTTTAGGTATGATGAGTCCAACAGAAAGAAGAAAATATTTTATTGCAATATAAAGTAATATTTTAGTCTCCATTTCCTGACAGAGCAATGAAATGAAATCAAATTCAGATCACTTTTAAACTTTTGCTATACAATGATGATATTTGTGTTTAACTGTGTTCAGTTTATACAAAATATTTTAATCTTGATGCATCTGTGGACTCACCAGTTTTGAAAATGGTGAGTCCAGACAGATTTTGATGAGTCCAGGAATCATGGACTCGCCTGAGTGAGAACCCTGAAACTTAATAAGATATCTTACAAACTATATAACATATCTAATGAACTATTATATAAGATATCTTATAAAGTTTATGAGATATCTTGAAGATAGTTTAATAGCAAAACGGCTTGCCATATTAACCACTGAAAAAAAACATCCATTGGGTATTTTTTACAACAAATCCTCTTTATAAACTTACCTTGATTCAAATGGATTTCAAATTGAACTGGCCAATTGTCGAAATCAGAAAAGCAATTACAAAAGGTTATATACTTAATTGATAAGATATTCAAAGCAATTGCACCAGGCACCAGTGAACTTTAAAATTATTTGGATCATTTTTATATCTTTTGAAACAGTTCCATAATGATGACATCGTATTTCAGGGGGGGGGGGCTCATTTCATGAGTGGTCTATCATCAATATTATTTTCAAAAACGCTCAAACTTTTGTCCTTTGAGGAAACAGAGCAAAATATAAAATAACTTCTTTTACAAAATAGGTTTTAATCAAGTTACATAACCGGCTCTGCAGGGGTATCTGCTTTTATAAGATTGTCGCCCATTAAAATTTGTTCATCAATGTTATATGAAAATTTGTTCTTTGCCGAGGTATACTTTGACACCAATTTTGACAAAAAACATGTTTGTGATTAACCTGCTGTCAGAGCGATCTACTTTTTTTAATTGAAATACTCCCATACAATTTTATTCAATTGAATCCGGCTGCAAAAATTGTTTACCTCACGTTGACATAATTAAATCATTGCTAATAAAATGCGATCGTAGTCAGCATTCTTATCCAGATTTTACTACGTTTTGACGACAAACTATGAAAAATTATAGTTGCCGTAATCAGTGTCACTGAAACTTTTCCGGAAATAACCATTTTTATTTTATTTTCTTGAATTGGGAATTTATATTCACAAACATTTTTTTGGGGCCGCTGGCAGATTTAAGGGCCGCTCAGCGGCCCTAAACTATATAGTGGAACCATCCCTGCTGTTATATATATAATGATTTCTTGCTATTGCGCAATACTGTGCAATTGAAGTTTCTTGCTACATGTATTGTGCAATTGAAGTTTTTTGCTATTGTGCAATACTGTGCAATTGAAGATTTCTTGCTATTGCGCAATACTGTGTAATTGAAGATTTTCTTGCTATTGCGCATAATATGCAAGTGAAAATTTCTTGCTATTGTGCAATACTGTGCTTTTGAAGATTTCTTTGTATTGCACAATTGAAGATTTCTTGCTATTGCGCAATTGAAGATTTCTAGCTATTGTGCAATACTGTGCTGTTGCACAATACTTAGTTGATCTGTTATATATATAATAATTTATACATCCTGTTTGGTGTGTACCTCCTGCCATATCAGTATTTGTTGCTTTACTATATAAATCAGAAATCAAAATCAAGGAAAGAAAAAATAGAATTTTTTTAGGAAAATAAACTCACAGAGATATGTCTCGCCTTTTTGTAATTTTTATTATGGAAAATAGCAATACCTTAACATCTTACACAAGTTATGCAAACATTCAAAGTCAATGAACCATAACTAAGTAAGTAAGTTACATTGGCTAAACATGCTAAACAACCTCCATGTAAATGAGATGTGCCAATGCTAATACATTTGTACAACTGCATAATCAAATACCATTGACTTATTACAAGTCGTTCCCATATCTAAATACAAAAATTAACTTGTAAACTATGTAAAAGTTTCAAAGTCAATGAAGCATGAATAGGGGGTGGGGCTATAAAATCTCCATGGAAACCATACTTGCAAATTTGCATACCAAATAACATTGATTTAACATTAGCAGTTCATCTTAAACTGATCTAATCACAAACTAATACATGCGAACTAAGATAAGTTTCAAAGTCATCATGTCATTAGACGACTGAAGGGCAAGGCCAACTATTCACCATGGAAATGAAATGTGCCAATGCTTATACAACTGAATACCAATTAACATAGGCCTACCACTAAAAATGGTTTCCCTTGAACTGACCTAATAACAAACTAATACATGATAACTTACAAAAAAATTCAAAGTCAATAGACCATGACTAAGGGGGCGGAGCCACATTTGTCCCATGGAAATGAAATATATATATGCCAATGCTTATACAACTGCATACCAAACATCATTGACCTACATGTACCACTTGTGGTTCCCCATAAACTGACCTAATCACAAACTTATACATGATAACTTACAACACTTTTCAAAGTAAATAGACCATGACTAAGGGGGCGGAGCCAAATAATCTCCATGGAAATGAGATATGCCAATGCTTATACAGCTGCATACCAAATATCTTTGACCTAACACTTGTGGTGCCCTATAAACTGACCTAATCACAAACTAATACATGGAAAATAAGCAAAAGTTTTGAGGTCAATAGACCATGACAGAGGGGGCAGGGCCAAATAATCCCCATGGAAGTGAGATCTGCCAATGCTTATACAACTGCATACCAAATATGATTGACCTACCACTTGTGGTTCACCATAAACTAGACCATTTTGTAGACCTAATCACAAACTAATACATTGTTGACGCCATCGCCTACACCGGAAACAGCATACCTATGTCTCACTTTTTGACTCCGTCAAGGCAAGACATCAAAAAACAAAAAGTTATGAAAAAAAATCCCTCCCCAAATAAATTTGTTTAACCCCCCCTCCCCCCCCTAGGAGTATTTACCCACAAACTCAATCCCAGCCTTCCCTTTGTGGTATGGTGCCTTGAAGTACAATTTCAGAGATATCCATACACTTTAACACAAGTTATTGTCTGGAAACTACAAAAAAGCTGGGTTTTTTTCCTTTTTGGCCCCAAATTCCTGGACGTTAGGGGCAAATACCCCCAAACTCAATCCCAGCCTTCCCTTTGTGGTTTGGTACCTTGAAGTACAATTTTAGAGAGATCCGTACACTTAAATACAAGTTATTGTCTGGAAACTACAAAAATGCTGGTTTTTTCCCCTTTTTGGCCCCTTATTCCTGAACATTTGGGGCAAATACTCCCAAACTCAATCCCAGCCTTCCCTTTGTGATATGGAACCGTGTGGTATAATTTCAGAGAGATCCATATACTTACACAGAACATACTGACCTACATGTATTACAAATATAATTTAAGAAAAACAGAACAAAACACAATAACTTAACACTGAGTAACGTACAGTGAAAATGAGGTCAAGGTCAAATAAAACCTGCGAGACTGAGATGTACATCATAAAATATTTCAATACACCAAATATAGTTGACCTATTGCATATACAGTATTAGAAAGAAAAAAAAACTCAAAAACTTAACTTTGACCACTGAACCATGAAAATGAGGTAAAGGTGACAGGTCAGATGACACCTGCCAGCTAGACATGACGTACACCTTAAAATCATTCCATACACCAAATATAGTAGACCTATTTATTGCATACAGTATTTATTACAAAAACAGACCAAAACACAAAAACTTAACTATAACCACTGAACCATTAAAATAAGGTCAAGGTCAGATGACAACTGCCAGTTGGACATGTACACTTTACAGTCCTTCCATACACCGAATATACTAGACCTATTGCTTATAGTATCTGAGATATGGACTTGACTACCAAAACTTAACCTTGGTCACTGATCCATGAAGTGAGGTCGAGGTCAAGTGAAAACTGTCTGGCGTGCACGAGGACCTTGCAAGGTACCCACATACCAAATATAGTTATCCTATTACTCATAATAAGAGAGAAATTAATATAACAAAAAATCTTAACTTTTTTTCCATAGTCACTGAACCATGAAAATGAGGTCAAGGACAATTGACATACGACAGACGAAAACTTCATAACATAAGGTATCTATATACAAAGTATGAAGCATCCAGGTCTTCCACCTTCTAAAATATAAAGCTTTTAAGAAGTTAGCAAACGCCTCAGGATCACTTTAATCCCTATGTCGAGCTTTCTGCGACAAAAGTCGCAGGCTCGACAAAAATTACATCTTAAGGTTGAATTTTTTTCAGAATGATAATAGCGTGGGGACGCTGTAAAAAAAATTGATTCATAAAACTTCTAAAAACTTTTAATTGAAATGCCCATCAAAATCCAAAAAAGATTTTATCTTTCTGAAAGTTGATAATGAAACACAAAATTAAAATGCATTGAACTTTTATATATATCTAGTGGATGCTAGGCCTTACAACTTTTCCAACTGGACAGATTAGTCTGTACTCAGAGTAGTTTTCGAGATGCTATTTTTGTCCATTTGTTATGAACCATAATCATGATAATAGTCCCAGATGCCTGAGATGCATGGAAGTACAGAAAATCCTATGCATGTTTCCATCCAACTGTTCTGTTTTAATGATGTTTTCCGTATTTTCCAAATCATTTTTTTTTCTCTATTTACAAAAATGATTTATCTTATGAAAATCTACCCACTCTAGAGGGTTTGGATGGGGTAAAATGTTTAAAGAATAATGCCCTTAAAAAATGAAGATTAGAGGAAACGGGCCAAAAAAATGAAGATTAGAGAAATGCGTGGTCTAATTTTTATAAGATAAGTGAAAAAAGGGGTTAATTTTTTGAAGATTAGAGGAAAAAGGGGTGAAAATTAAATGTTTACAGAATAACAGACCCCACCCCCTTCCCCCAATCCAGACCCTCACTCTAACCCTGGGAGTAAGATCTTACTATTAAAACAAATCCTTGCTGGGACCATTTTCAAAATACACGTCTTATTTTAACATACTTCTTAGAGTTGTCGCAATATCTTGGTTATGTCATTGAGTATATTTGACCAACCCGTCTGTTGTTGTCCTTCCTTCGTATTTTGTATTTGTGACAGGGGGCGCGAAAACTAATGCGCATAATTATTATATACAGCTCGTTACGGGACTTGTTTCCGGAAATTCTTACGATATTGCAGTCTTCTTTTTCTTTCAGTTTCTAGCGATCCTTTAATTATTGAAGATTAATCGCCGGGTGTCGACTATACAAATTTATATAATAACAAGGTAACCAGAAAAAATCAAACAAAATCAAAAATCATAATAATGTATGTACATTTGAAAAATAACGTGTAGATAAAACTATCATATAGGTTGATAATAATTATAGTTAAGGATAGAAAAAAGAGATGAGAGCAGATTCTGGGATCATACTCTTAATTCCCTGTACTGTACAGCATGACACTATTTGTTGTGGCAGGCGATTCCAATCTATAACTGTACGTGGATAAAATGAATAATTATAACTCAGGCTGGGCCGTAACTACATTGAGGCAAATGAGGCAAATGCCAGTCATGTTTCAAGTTAAATTAAAAAAAAAAAAAAAATTATAAAAAGAAACTAAAGCAAAAATTTGTCTTCATATCAAATTGTTTTCACGGAAAGTGTCTTGCAAGAAGCATGTTCTCTTCACTCTCTCATGTCGCCTCTGCATGTTTTTCTTAATCCATGTTTCTATTTTACTCAGTTTGATTTCCACAGTTGATGGTCTATTGTTTGTACTTCTGTGTCCCGGGTTTGTCTTTTGTTCATTTACTGTCCTACTTAATGACTAGTTTGAGTGTTGATTTTCATTTGTAAACATGTTAACACTGTGTAATGCTGCATGTCCACCGATGTCCAGGCATTATGCGAGAAAATATTTTAAGAATATATACGATACTACTCACACTGGACTAAGAAAGAAATGGTCGTTTCTGCATGGAGAATTGAACTTAATATCACTGAAGAATACAAAACTGCCTTTTTTGTATATAAAACCACAGGCGCTTGGTATATGATACAGATATTTCTTTTTATTTCTTTTTGTTGATTAAGATATTCAATTTTCCATATTTATGATACATATCTATCACTTCTGTGCATGTCTCACCTAGTTTCGTGGAATTTAAACGACTCAGAGAAAACACCCAATTTTCTTAGTATGGATTGTAAAATTGGATTTTCTCTGAGTCGTTAAAATCACTAGAAACTAGGTGAGATATGCACAGAAGTGATAGATATGTATTATAAATATAAAAAAATGAATATGTTAATCAACAACAAAAAATAAAAAAACATCTAAATCATAACCCAAGCGCCGTTGGATACATCTAAATAGCTGACATGGTTTATATTCAAGAAGACCACCAATTTCCCGGTATCAAATATTTTTTGGAAAAAAACATCAATGTATTGCCATATGACCTTTTACATTCAAGGGTTAAATTTGCATCAAGTCGTGTTCAGACCCTTTAACGGAAAATAAAGCCGGAATATGAAGTACACGTGCACGGGAGCTAATCGAACACATTGTCAATGTATAGAAAAAAATACAAATGATGAATTGTTTAAGATTTTATGCCTGTCCTTCATCTTGATAGTTGCTGGAGGGTCTTTAATAATGAAGGAAACATAAATACCGTAAAACCGGGTCAATATGGTCCCTAGTGTCGACTTAAGCAGTACTAGTACTTTAAAAAGTATAACACTGCACTCAGGGGCGAATCCAGCCATATAAAAAGGGGGGATTCCTAAACCCGGACAAAAAGGGAGGGGAGGGGGGGGGGGGGGTTCCAACTAAATGTCCCCATCCAAATGCATTGATCGTCAAACAAAGGGAGGGTCCAACCCCGGACCCCCTCCCCCTGGATCCGCGCCTGGCACTGTCACTATATTTAAGTCTAGTCATAAAAAAATCACAAGTCAGCACAATACAAAACAAGAACAGACAGACCGATCCGGTATTAATGATTATGAGAATTACGAATTTTGCCTTATCCTACATATCGGTCTTTTAATGTTTTCCCCAAAACCTTTAAGATTTAAATAACAATGAATCTATGTTTTTGCTTTGAGACTAGAATATTGTCGAAAAAGTAGCTAAAAATTATTTGCGTTTCTATGTAAGAAAGAGTCCGGGAAACGCTCAGAATGCACGATTTTGCGTTATTTTTCTCTGAGCTTACCCCTCGCGAAAAATCATATGTGGTTATCTAAACAAGAAACATATTCATATTATAATAATTTACTGTGTGCTTGGATTTATAAATAGATGTCATAAGTCCCAGATCATGTAATAATAGCATTTTATTTATGCATATATTTATCTAACAATGCCATTTTTTTTTACAAAGGGAAGGGGCAAGGCTTGTTTAAAACATATTAATGGTGCGCGTTTTTTTGTTCTTCGGTAGTGAGCCAGAAGCAGTCCATTTCTAGTTTTTTTTTTTTGGCATTGGGAAGATCTTATGGCTCTCTTCCATCTCTTTTTTTTTTATAAGTTGTTTAGACAACATATGGTATGGGCTTTGCTCATTGTTGAAGGCCGTACGGTGACCTATAGTTGTTAATGTCTGTGTTATTTTGGTCTTTTGTGGATAGTTGTATGACCCGAGAATTGTTCGTTCAAAGTTCACATTTAGGATTTTGTATATTTTTATAATATTTGCTTTTGATCAATTATTCCGAGTCCTCATTGCGTTTTAATAATTTATTAGTTTATTGTATTTTAAGCTATTCAAAAGTTACTTGTATTTTACACTTAGATTAATTATCAAAGAGTTATATCCGTCTTTAAGATAAAAGGTTCTGTAACAAAGAATATAGATAATTTGACACTAAGTGATAACTGCCGAAAGCCATTCTTGACAAACTTATACGAAGCATGTTTTTAATCCTTTATCCCCGCTTTCGGCAAAACGCGAATTAATTATTTAATAAAAAGATATTTGATTGGTTCATTTTCCGTATGTCAATCAGTCTTTTGAATTTGTATTTTATATTTGTTTTTATGTTGTTATTCAGTTATGTTTTGATATTTGAAATATATGGATGTGAAATAAATATGTAAACTTTCCAGCGACTTGGACTTTATCTAAACTACCGCTAGTTTCCCCCGAAACTAATGAACATGACAGAGGTGACCAACAACCCGGTCATAAGTGGTGGAATAGTACCCGTGATCTCAGATGTGTACCTCAAAAGCCAAGCGAGTGAGAAAATGTACTTTTAAAATTAACAACATTTCGTTATATATAAGTGCTAGTTACAAAATTTTATCGAGGAAATGAAACGACGAAAGCGGAGAAAAATGTGTTTTCCGTTTCCATTGGACTTATTCCTATCACAACTATGATGAACTTTTAATGTAAATATAGATCTGTACAACTGATTTCAAAATGGACCCTACTAAATTATTAGCTAAATTCAAAGGTGACTTTACCGAAAACCCAAGTCGTTGGTGGAAATTATTTGAAAACTTTGTTTCGTTATATTACGATGAATCTAAATTTTGTAATGCATTTCCACTATTTCTAGAAGAAAACGCACAAATATGGTTTAATGGACTACCGGCAGATTTAACAAACACTCGTGAAAATTTAAAATGCGAATTTCTGAAGAAGTATCAAATTTCCTACGGACAGAACTTTCAAAAATTTTCTGACTTTATAGATTTAAAACAACAGGAAACAGAATCTGTTGCAGAATTTATTAACCGAGTTAACGCTTTGTCAGTGGAAGCAAACTCTCACTATTTAGAAAAATGCGAGAAGAAGGAAACTGAAGACAAAATTTTGTCAGAACTGAAACCTAAAATCGATATGATGTTTCAACAAATCAGTGCCGTTAACAGCAATACAATACAACAGCTTACAACCAGACCTACAATGGTGGAACCACTTCTTAATTCGGATGCTGATCGCAAGACCAAAATTCAACAACGTACAAGAACGTCAAGACAACAACGCAGACGTAACCCATGCCACAGATGCGGTGAGTGTGACCATATTCCATCTCAATGTCGCTTTATTAGAATAAAATGTAATAAATGCAAATCCATAGGCCACAAAGCAAAAATGTGTAGATCAAAACAAAAACATTTTTCGGCGCAACCAACAAAATTTATTTCGGCAACAGGTTTAAATAACACAAAAGCATCAAATTTAATTAAAATTCGGGTTGCAAATCATTTTGGTATGGCTATGGTTGATTCTGGAGCTACTATTAGCGCAATTTCGGCAGATTTTTATTATGCAAATTTGCATAAGAAAGTAACACTTAAAAAGGCATCTCTTCTTGCAACCGGAGCAAGTGGAGCATCTTTAAGAGGAATAGGAACAATTGAAGTCCCTATAGAAATAGGTCGTTTGAGCATGCAACAAACTTTTCATATTTTTGAAAATTTCGCACATTCAATTATTCTTGGTTTAGATTTCTTAGACAAACAAAAAGCTAGGCTTAATTTTGATGACAAAACCCTTGTTCTGCAGTCTGGTATTACTGAAGTTCCCCTTACTAATGGTGAAAATAATGACAATAGTATATGCTTTATTTCTTTAGTTAACGATGAAGTAATTCCAAGTAGGTCCGAAGTCATTATCCCCGTTCAAACTGTTGACAAAAGTATAAAATCTAAATTAGGTATTATTGAACCGAACCGAGCCTTGATTGGTAAACAGAATATTGTAGGTGCCACATGTCTTGTACAAATAAGAAACAATAAAACATTTTTACAAGTCCTTAATCCTACAAATGCAAAAGTACGATTATCGAAACATACACAAATAGGCAAATTTAGTGACATTATAGAGAACTCGATTTCAAGTGAAATCACCGATGACACAGTAGAAATTAATTCAATAGATAAGGGTACACAAAATAAAAATAATGAAGCAAAGTACATCGAAATAGCTAAAAGTTTAAATTTCAATTTTTCTGACTCTGATTTAACAAAAGAACAAAAACAAAAACTAATGGTTATGTTAGGTACAAATAGGGACGTTTTTGCTATGAATTTATCCGAACTTGGTTGTACAGATCTCCATCCCCATCGTATCGAAACAGGCAATGCGCAACCTGTAAGACAAAGGTTCTACAGGCAATCACCAGTCGTCAAAGGAGAAGCCAGTAAACATGTCGAAGAGATGTTAAAGTACAATATTATAGAACCGTCACAAAGTGAATGGGCCAGTCCCATTTGTTTAGTCCAAAAGAAGAGTCCAAAGTCAGCATCGTCAACACCCAACACGCCCCAGTATAGGTTTTGCGTTGATTTTCGTCTCCTGAATTCTTTAACAACTAAAAAGGTGCACCCGATTGTACAAATGGACGATATTGTTGATATGTTAGGCGAGGCGAAGGCGAAATTCTATAGTACTGTCGATATGTTTAATGTATTTCATCAAATAAAGCTTGATCCGGAAACGAAACACAAAACCGCATTCACATGTCACGAAGGAGTCTTCGAATTTAACCGACTACCATTCGGCCTTTCTAACAGTCCGCACACTTTTCAATTAGTCATGTCCGAAGCATTACGTGGTATCAACTGGAAAAGTGCACTAGTCTACATGGATGATGTACTCGTTTTTTCAAGAACATTTGAAGAGCACCTGCAACACCTTACGACTCTATTTCAAAAACTACGGGAAACCAATCTAAAACTGAAACCTACAAAATGTACTTTCGCTGCAAAAGAAGTAAAGTTTTTAGGCCATGCTTTGTCCAAAGATGGAATAGCTGATGACACAACCAAGACAGAGGCAGTTAAGACATTTCCTGTTCCCCAAAATACAACAGATGTCAGAGCATTTTTAGGACTGGCAAATTACTACAGGAAGTTCGTAAAAGGTTTTTCTGAAATTGCTTACCCGTTACACAGACAGCTTGTGAAAGGAGCTAAATTTATTTGGGATAAGAGATGCCAACAGTCATTCGAAGAGATAAAGAAACTTTTAATCTCATCTCCAATACTAGCGTTTCCAGACTTTTCAAAAGATTTTATACTCTACACGGACGCTTCACAGATCGCTATTGGTTACATTCTTGGACAAAAAGATCATAAAGGCAGAGAACAAGTCATTGCTTATGGTGGACGATCATTAAGAGGAGCAGAAAAGAACTATTGTATCAGGGATCTTGAATATTTAGCTTTGGTTGAAGGAGTTAAACAATATCATGTTTATTTGGCTAGCCGAAAATTCACAATATTTACAGATCATGAAGCACTACTACACACCCAGAAGCTTACGAAGGAGAAAATTACAGGCCGACTTGCAAGATGGGCTATGTTTCTACAGAGCTATGATTATGAAATAATCTACAAAAAGGGAACGGCTAATGGTAACGCTGATGCATTAAGTAGAAGACCATATGATACCGAAATAGCTACTATTACAACAGCTACAGTCGAATCGTCAACACAGACAGAATCCAGTTTCATCGAGTTAGACCCATATGCGTCCATTTGCGAAATAACCACAAGTCCAAAAGAGAAAGTCATAAATGATCAACGGACAGATGAAAATTTCAAAGATGTCATTAAATATATATTGGATAAAGAACTACCCGACAAGACCAGACAAGCTAGAAAAACGGTTATTGAATCACAAGATTATATTATAGACGAGGATGTATTATTTCATTTATACTACCCGAAAGGAAAAGGTCACAGAGCGGATAGGATAGTTAAACGATTGGCAGTACCATTAACCCTAAGAGACGACATCCTGAAGTCATACCATGACAGCTTACTCGGTGGACACAATGGCATTGAACGTACTTACCATACAATACGATATAAATACTATTGGCCTGGTATGTACAATGACATTCAACAGTACGTACAGACGTGTATGCAGTGTCAAAAAGCTAAACCGGACGCCCATAAGCGCCCGACACCACTACAACCACTTCCTGTGCTGGACGTATTTAGAAGAGTACACATGGACATCTTAGGACCATTTAGAAAAAGTTCCGGCGACTACACACACGTTCTACTAATAGTCGATTCATTTACAAAATTTATGGAAATACTTCCTATGAAAAATACAAGCGCGAAAGATGTAGCTGACTTATTTTATAACCAGTGGATATGCCGTTATTCAGCGCCTGATGCAATCCTGACAGACAAAGGACAAAACTTTATGTCGAATATATTGAAGGAGGTTTGCAATATCTTCGAAATCGAAAAGATAAATACCAGTAGTTACAGACCACAAACAAACAGTACATGCGAACGAAATAACAAGACAATAGCTGAAAAACTTCGCACATGCATTGATGCCAACCAGTTAAATTGGTCAGACAAATTACCAAGTATTGCTCATGCTATGAACACGTCAGTATGCACTGAATCGACACAGTACACTCCGTATTTCCTCGTATTTGGAAGAGAATGCAGAACGCCTATTGACACAGTTTTAACAGAACCCTCCAAAATCGGACCAGTCGCTAAGCAGTTTATAGACAAGTTACATGAACACTTATTTTTAGCTAGAGCAATAGCGCGAGAAAATGCACTCGATGCACAAAAGAAGTACAAAGCACAGCACGATAAAACAGCAAGAGAAATTTCTTACAACATTCGTGATAAAGTATGGCTAGATACTAAGAAAACGGAAGTTGGGTTATCCCGAAAACTTTGTAATAAATGGCAAGGCCCGTATTACATAACAGAAGTTAAGGGTAAAAGCACGTATAGACTCCGGCGCTGTTCTGACGATGTACCAATTAAAGGACTTGTCAACGTCAACAGACTAAAGAAGTTTTACGACCCACAAGACAGGCCTACAAACAATGTAGATGTTCCAACTGACGACGAAATGTCAGACGATGATGACAATGAAGAGGAAATTGCTGAGGATGACGATGAAATTGTTCGAACGGATCCACAGCCAGACTTCAATGACCCAACACAAAACGATACTCAGGTACAACGGCACACAAATGATGACCGAAATAACGATGATTCAGATCTGTATCTAGTAGAACGGATAGTAAAAGCAAACCGTATAAACAATAAAATGCATTATTACATAAAATGGTTAGGTTTCGGTAGCACAAGCAATTCATGGGAACCGGAAGAAAATATTCCTCCAGAATTAAGACACGAATTTAAAGTTCGTATGGATCAGACTAAACGTATAAAAGCACGTAAAACAAAGAGATAGAAATGACCCCCCTTTTTTATTTTTCTGTAGAATTGCACATTACAATTACACATCATTTTTCAAATTATATAGCAAAAGTTAACTTACATACAATGTACAAGCCCGTGTTTTCCTTACATCACAATTTGATAGATTTACATAATCAAGTACTTCAGATTTTCATATTTTTCTTACCTTCAAACGGTATTGTTAATTATAGTATAACAACTTAAATTTATATTGGGTTGTCATAGTATGTTTGTCGTAAATTTGGACCTAGTGTTTTTACACAAGTTAATGGTCGTATTATCAGACAAACATCAGTGACAATTCATACATCAAGTAACTGCAATTTTTACAAAATTGGTGTTATTTTCGTGTTCTAACAATGGTATACTGGGTACAGTCGTACCAAACTTTTGGCATTTATTTCGACCCCTTTCGATCATGACTTGGACTCGTCACCCAATTCGTGTTCAAAGGAGTTTCAATATAGGAGTGACGATCCTATGCTGAAACGATCAAACCTTGAAAAATCATTTTAACTGCTTTTTGCATTTATAGAAACTATTGTTAAACTTTTATATTATTTCAAAACTTACATTTTTTCAAACAACATCACGACACAAGTTCATTTGCATATTTCAAAGTATAAAAAAGGTACTTCAGATCTTTATTCAGACAAAATAGTGTCTTAAAATTCCATCAGAACCTGTTTAGTTTTAAAATACACAGCATGTTTACAATCAGAAAGAATTTTACACTTGAGTTTTATATATCCTATTTTCTATTTTTCTCAATTTGAACTTCAACAGTTTGACCCCCCCCCCCCCCCTAATTTGTTTACCACCATTTTATATCCGTACCCAAGTTATCATAATATTTTAAGAGAAATATGTTGAGATTTTATTTACTGCAAATATATATTTTTAGCTTTACAACTTCAGTATTGCGATATTTCATACAATGCCTTTTCAAGTATCGAAATGATCTACACTTTGCGTTTTTATTGAAAAGAGATATCAGGTATAAGCGACATTTTGATAAATGGTTACATTCACATAAATGTATTCAATGTATTAGTACAAAAATGTGTACATAAATATATATAGTGCTACAGAACTAGTTCGGACAAATGTTCCTGAAACTTAAGATATGTAATAACAAAGTTCAGATTGAAGAGAATCTCCGTGATATTCTAAATCTTAGTGATAATTCCAGGTGGAAATAGAGTTGGTGATGAAATCACATTTATTCGAAAAAACAATGAATTTTAATACAATGACAATGTTTATATATATATATTACTGATTTATTTTATATTCCCATATAGATGCAAGTATCGAATTAAGGAAAGAGAGAGACACAATGTTCATTTGTTATTTGCATGGTAGCAAATATTATAGACTGTTCGTTTTATACTTATTGATTCGTGATTTATTCGTGTTGGTATTTAGACACACTTAGATTTTATTACATGTACTTTCAAGAAATTTTGAGAGAGAAAATTTTAGACGACAAATGTTCGTAATAGCGCGCTTGTAAATAATGTAAATACAATTTTCTAATTTTAATTTTTCCTGTATGCATTTTTAAATATTATTCGTTCATAATTTACACGCTGATACGGGAGTATCAGATAAGAAGCGACGGGGTAATATGACCCGAGAATTGTTCGTTCAAAGTTCACATTTAGGATTTTGTATATTTTTATAATATTTGCTTTTGATCAATTATTCCGAGTCCTCATTGCGTTTTAATAATTTATTAGTTTATTGTATTTTAAGCTATTCAAAAGTTACTTGTATTTTACACTTAGATTAATTATCAAAGAGTTATATCCGTCTTTAAGATAAAAGGTTCTGTAACAAAGAATATAGATAATTTGACACTAAGTGATAACTGCCGAAAGCCATTCTTGACAAACTTATACGAAGCATGTTTTTAATCCTTTATCCCCGCTTTCGGCAAAACGCGAATTAATTATTTAATAAAAAGATATTTGATTGGTTCATTTTCCGTATGTTAATCAGTCTTTTGAATTTGTATTTTATATTTGTTTTTATGTTGTTATTCAGTTATGTTTTGATATTTGAAATATATGGATGTGAAATAAATATGTAAACTTTCCAGCGACTTGGACTTTATCTAAACTACCGCTAGTTTCCCCCGAAACTAATGAACATGACAGAGGTGACCAACAACCCGGTCATAGTTGTCTCATTGGCAATCATACCACATCTTCTTTTATATATGGCGTCGTTTAGCCTAAATGATATTAATGAATTTATGAATGCAGATATATTAGAATGTGAGCTGTGTTATACAAGTTTTTATGGCAAGGCAGCCTTTGTAGGACATCCCTGTAGGATGATAAGCTGAATAAATATAAGAACTACACAGTCGGACAATAACAGTTAAGGGACGATTATTAGATATTCTTGGGAAGGGATTTTAATTAGTTTGTGTTTAACGCTACTTTCAACACTATTGGGCAACCATTATCATATATGAAATCCTTCAACAAATAAATAAATATCAAATGGTTTTCTGCTTATTTAACACAAGTTTAAGTTGATTGATTGTTTGTTGCTAGTTTTTAACGCCCAGTGACAAATATTTCATGCTTGTTCAGGAAAACACGTGCTTAGAAGTCAGGTTTATATTATAAAAACGAAGAGATTAGATAGGATTGCTAATAAGGCAACTATCCACCGGAGTTCAAATATGAAGTGAATGTAAGCAATTATAGACAATCCTTAGGCCTTCAACAATGACAAAAACCTGATACTGTAAAGTCGTCTATAAAAGGCCCGACATGAAAAGTGTGAGCAATTCAAACCAAAAACATAGGCCTCATTATATATAACAAAACAAAAAAGCTAAAAAATATCAAATGTGAGTCGAGACATGAACCAACAACAACCACTAAATTACAGGCTCCTGACCTGGGACAAGCAAATAAAGAATATTACAGGGTTAATATAAAACGAAAATTGGTATGATTGCAAATGAGACAACTCTCCTCAAGAGACCAATTTAAGTTACACAGAAATCAACAACTATAAGTCATCGTACGGCCTTCTCGACAATAAGCATAGCCTACACCGCATAGTAAGCTATAAAAGGCCCCGAAATCACAAATGTTAACAATTTTAACAAGAAAACTAACGGCCGAATTAATGTACAAAAAATGAACGAAACACGAATATGTTTAACACAGCAACAAACGGCAACCATTGAATAGACCACTTTCGAGTTCATCCGTCACCGGAAAAAACTCGTCAATTATACGCGCCTTTATCACCGTCATCTGTGCGTTTAGGGGCGTCGTCACTTCCTTACAATGTTGAGCGAGTGGTTGGAAAATTATAATTCTATATTGTACGAATTATTCGGCAAATTGAATTCTGAAAATAGACAATCAACACTGCTGTCATTAGGGAATTGTCAGTAAGTACCTACAGAGCAACCATTATTTCTAGTTTATCCTGCACAAAAACGATCACTTAGGTGCTTGATGAACGTAAATAGTGCAGGGATACAGGCGAGCCCCTCTATCTGGTAAATGACGTCATAAAGGCGTGCATAATTGACGAGTTTTTGCCGGTGACGGATGAACTCGAAAGTGGTCTATTACAGGCTCCTCACTTGGGACAAACACATAGATACAGAATGAGGCGGGGTTAAACAAGTTAGTGGGATCTTAATCCTCCCACTAACCTGGGACAGTGGTGTAACATCAACCTGTTTGTGAGCACTCAACCCATCCCGAAGCTGGGACAGTGGTGTAACAGTACAATAAAAGAACAACCTGCACTAATCAGTTGCAATAAGATTAACCCAAAAGATCGGTACGAGACGCACAAAAAAACTAACATTAAGACAATAGACACAAAGCACCGACATTGGATTATTTGCAATTACTAGAAGTTTGCTCAAAGCTTATAACAACGTAGTACTGAAATAAATCTTGTTCTCCAAGACTGAAGTATCAATCAGTACACAACGCGCGGCAAAATATTTATTAAAAAAGAAAACAGTCTGAGAAACGTCTGGTTTACGCTGTATATAGATAAGAAGATGTGGTATGAGTGCCAATAAGACAACTCTCCATGCATCCAAGTCATAATTTGTAAATGTAAACCATTTTAGGTCAAAGTACGGTCTTCAACACGGAGCCTTGGCTCAGACCGAACAGCAAGCCATAAAGAGCCCCCTAAAAATGACTAGTGTAAAACCATGCAAACGGGAAAACCAACGGTGTCTAATCTTTTCAAAATAAGATATACTTGCATATCTATAGATCCATATTATACAATGAAAGTTTTTGAAAAGAGGTGGTCCAAACGTTTTGACCATCGAAAATTTGAAATAGAAATAATAGTTAGGAACGGAAGATTTTTTACTGCCTGTGCAGGACTCGCACGAACGCCAGATTTAGTTGAATGGGCGGCGATATTCTGACGCGTTTTTTAATTCTTGGTCACTCATGTTTAGAAAAGAAATCCAAACAAATACCGACCTATCACAAACGTTGTTGCAAATTTGACCTTATGACGTCAAATAATTTCCCATAATGCAATTATTGCATATAAACAAAAAAACTACTATATCAATTGAAAACAAGAATGTGTCCTAAGTACACGGATGCCCCACTCGCACTATCATTTTCCATGTTCAATGGACCGTGAAATTGGGTAAAAAGTATAATTTGGCTTTAAAATTATAAAGATCATATCATAAGCAACAAGTGTACTAAGTTCAAGTTGATTGGACTTCAGCTTCATCAAAAACTACCTTGGCCAAAAACTTTAACCTGTGAAGACTGGCGAACGGACGCACGGACAGACGAACGAACGAACGAACGGATGCACAGACCAGAAAACATAATGCCCCTCTACTATCGTAGGTGGGGCATAAAAAAGTATTGCATTCAAATGAAAAGTTATACCATTTGAATAAAAAATATTGCATTTAAATGAAAAAATATACCATTTAAATAAAAAAATATTGCATTTGAATGACAAGTTATACCATTTGAATAAAAAAAAAATTGCATTTAAATGAAACAAATATTGCATTTAAATGTAAAAATATACCATTCAAATAAAAAAATATTGCATTCAAATGAAGAAATATACCAATTAAATAAAAAATATTGCATTTGAATGACAAATTATACCATTTTAATAAAAAAAATATTGCATTTAAATGAAAAAATGTACCATTCAAATAAAACAAAATTGCATTTAAATGAAGAAATATACCAATTAAATAAAAAATACTGCATTTAAATAAAAAAATATCGAATTTTTACAACCAACACCCTGCCATAGTCTTACTAGTTTACCTGACTGGATCATTTTTAAATGTTATAATCAATAGATACCTGTGCGTGTACAATACAATACACAAGGAAGTTATGTTTACTTCTTTGTTAGATGGACCTTCAAATTACCTCAGTTTGTTAGCAATACCAATTGAAAGAATACTAACAGCTATTTAACTCTAGCCATTCGAATCATTTTTTAAACGAGACGGTAACCAAACACGATTAAAAAAACCTGTTAAACTAGTTTAAAAATAAGTTTCTTTAAACAAATAAATTAGTGCATCTTGCAAAAAAGGTTGTATTAAGAAGTCCATCTTTTCTATTTAATTTACTGTGAATTGAGTTAAATAACTTAGTAAAATAATTACTTGAAACGTATAAAAATTGGTCATAAGAGTATGCTTACTTGTTACAAATGCCATAACAAAGCATTATTATTAATTGCCTAATGAGGTATCAAAAAGGTGTGGCATCTATGTGTAATATATGAGACCGTTCACCAGTGGCGCAGAGGCAGATTTTAATTTAAGGGGGGCAGGGGGGGTGCCTTTTGTAGGAAAAAAATGGTTGATTATTTAGGGAATCACTGAAGTATGACTTGAGCGGGTCCCCTCTCAGGCAGTCAGTGGGCCCCCACTTATGAAAATTTCACAGTGGCGGATTCAGGACTTTCGAAAAGGGAGGGGGTTCAGAAATGCTCATATAAAATCAGGGCCCAGCAGCTCAAAAAAACAAAACAAATTGGACAATCCCTGAAACGCCAATGTTAACGAATGTGTATCTTATAACATTAAACAATAATAAAGAATATGCGATAATTCAATTACTGTCTGGATATTTTATCATTATACATATACATAACAGAATTAGTTAAAATTACCTTTAAAATGTTTTTAAAAAGTGTCCTCTTTGTTAAAAAAGAATTTCCACTTTCGTTTCATATATAATCACACAGACACAACCGATTGTCGCCAAGTCATTTTTACATACGGGTCTCTAGTATGTAATACAATACCATTCAATGTGTAACGTGTACACAAGGTAAGCGTGTCTATTTCTATTTTAGAATAGGTTCGTTACCAGTTTGATACCGGGTCCGAAATGTTCTATTTACAAAGTATATGTCGAATAATTCATCAAATAAGTTATACCCATCAAATTATGTCAATGAACTAAACTATATACAACTGCTCTTGCTTTAACAGTTCAATTCATCTACTAGTACAAAACAAATTGTAGTATATTAATCATATTTTATACAAATGATACAAATTTGTACAAATACCAATTTGTTCTGGGTCAAACTTGTCATAATGGTACAATTTAGAACCCTACAAGCTACGACTTGTCCTAATGGTACTTCTTAGTACCCTAAAAGCTACGACTTGTCCTAATGGTACTTTTTAGTACCCTAAAAGCTACGACTTGTCCTAATGGTACTTTTTAGTACCCTAAAAGCTACGACTTGTCCTAATGGTACTTTTAGTACCCTACAAGCTACGACTGGTTTCATACAGAAAAATTCATACCGTTGACAAACTACAAGTTGTACAAGTCTTTAAGAACAGACACCAACCTTGTCCTTTGATGCATTACAATCATGAATGCAATTCCATATTAGAGAATACTAACAGGCTCAAACATGTTCTTTATTACACTTGAAGTAATAATATCTTATATAAGAGACGACGATCTCAAATATCCTATCTCTAATAATTACCTACGTATCATGGCCATCGTCTTCGTAGACATCAGAAGAATGACAAAGAGCAGGAAATCATCACCTGCTTATCATATACCACAATGGTAGCCGTACCATTCTTGAAGGAGAGGTGTTCCAAAGTGCCGCATTACTCGTATTAGAGCTTCCACTGGAACACCCTTCACATTTGACCTGACACAAGGTTTACCCGCCAAATATCTTATTCTTTTCTATGTTTTATTAAAGAGGGGGGTAATATTTTTCATGTAAACCTGTTTTGGCCTTTTTCAAGGTGTTGTTAACTGATTTCTGAGATAAATTTAAACTGTTAACTGTTTTCAACCCACTGTTATCAGCATTTTGCATTTGTTGTTAACTGTTTTTGCCAAAATCGAAGTGTTGTTAACATGCTAACGGACCCCTTATTGCCCCCCCCCCCCCCAATTAAAGTATATACAAATACATAAAATAAGGCTTCTGCCGAACTGTAACTAGGATAAACCTATCGTACCTATGATACAAAATCATCATAAATGGAATGCAATATGTGTGTATTGAACCAATTTAGGGGCTGTTTAGGGCATATCGCTACCAGTCTTTAGATAAGTGATTATAATTGGACACACACTATATAATATGTATGATATATAACAATAATATTTCATTTATCAATGAAGGGGAGAATATATATTTTAGTAAGTCCCGTAGCCATGAATTTCAAAATAGGGGATCTGCGATACCGATGCAACGATATTGCAATAAAACCCCTGTTTTAAATAATCATCACTCACAATCTATGCTAACTAAAACTTATTGCACTGAAATATAACTAAGAACATATCCAGAGTTGACCTTGTTGACTGAGGAAAAGAAATATTGTCACCTTGACTTCTCCCATTCCGCAAAACACTTGACCCTTTGCTAGGGTGGGGTGTCCGTTTGGCTATGCTGATGTATATATACCTAGACACGTCCGGTTAGAAGTTGGACGTTACATTCGATGCTTCGTGTAGAGAAAGAAGTTTTATTGGCTCCCTGTACGTGAACTCACCGACAATTTTTAACTTCTTAATTATTCCTGTTTATCATTTTAGTTAGAACATTAAATATCGGTAAACAATGGTTTTATTTTTAATTAGATAATAATGTCAGAACATTCGAATGACTTAAGTTCAAATGTCCTCTTACTTTTCTTATTCTATTTTCAAAAGATAGTATTCCGAAATAATTTTTAGTTCTGTAACCTCAAATCTACCACCAAGGCGCCTCTGTGGTCTCGTGGTAGCGTGTTCGCCACGAGTGCGGGAGGTCGTGGGTTCAAACACTGGCCGGGTCAAACAAAAGGATTCGATTTTGGTATTTGAAGCTTCTCCGCTAACTCCGCCAAGCACGCGCGGCATTACGGGGTAAAAACAAAGACTGGACGGCTCGGAGTCAGGATTATGTGTCCGGATAAGGTGACATGTCTCTCTGCGGACTTTTACTATTTCAGCTTCCACGTTAAAAAAAATCCGGCTCAGCGTGTCGGTCTAGTACAAAGCAGGGTTAATATTCATTTAACATAGATATGTTCTGGTCCTGAATATGCCTATTAATTTGCCGCTGGACATTAAGAAGCCATTCCTCCTCCTCCTCCTCCTCCTCCTCCTCCTCCTCATCATCATCATCATCATCATCATCGTCGTCGTCGTGTCGTCGTCGTCCTCGTCCTCGTCTTCCTCCTCTTCCTCCTCCTCCTCCTCCTCCTCCTCATCATCATCATCGTCATCGTCGTCGTGTCGTCGTCGTCCTCCTCCTCCTCCTCCTCCTCCTCCTCCACCTCATCAACATCATCACATCATCATCATCATCATCATCATCATCATCATCATCATCATCATCATCATCATCATCATCATCATCATCATCATCATCATCATTCATTCATCATCATCATCATCATCATTCATCATCATCATCATCATCATCATCATCATCATCATCATCATCATCATCATCATCATCATCATCATCATCATCATCATCATCATCATCATCATCATCATCATCATCATCATCATCATCATCATCATCATCATCATCATCATCATCATCATCATCATCATCATCATCATCATCATCATCATCATCATCATCATCATCATCATCATCATCATCATCATCATCATCATCATCATCATCATCATCATCATCATCATCATCATCATCATCATCATCATCATCATCATCATCATCATCATCATCATCATCATCATCATCATCATCATCATCATCATCATCATCATCATCATCATCATCAACATCATCAACATCAACATCATCATCATCATCCTACGTCAATGACACAACAATCCAACAACACAAATAACCAATAGACATCTAGTGGACAACACACAACGTACGAGTAATAAGGAGACGTGGGATATACGTCAATGAGACATCAATCCAAATATCACAAATAACCAAAAGATATCTAGTGTGCAACACACAACGTACGAGTAATAAGGAGATGTGGGATATACGTCAATGAGACAACATTCCAACATCACAAATAACCAAAAGACATCTAGTGTGCAACAAACATACAAAGTACGAGTAAAAGGAGGTGTGATAAACGTCAATGATACAACAATTCAACAACACAAATAACCGATAGATGTCTAGTAGACAACACACTACGTACGAGTAAAAGGAGGTGTGAGATAAACGTCAATGAGACAACAATCCAACAACACAAATAACCAATAGACATCTAGTGGACAACACACAACGTACGAGTAAAAGTAGATGTGAAATAAACGCCAATGAGACAACAATCCAACAACACAAATAACCAATAGATATCTAGCGGACAGCATACAACGTACGAGTAAAAGGAGGTGTGAGATATACGTCAATGAGACAACAATTCTACAACACAAATAACCAATAGACATCAAGTGGACAACACACAACGTACGAGGAGTAAACGGAAGTTTGCGATATACGTCAATGAGACAACAATCCAACAACACAAATAACAAATAGACATCTAGTGGACAACACACAACGTACGAGTAAAAGGAGGTGTGAGGTATACGTCAATGAGACAACAATCCAACAACACAAATAACCAATAGACATCCAACGTACGAGTAAAAGGAGGTGTGAGGTATACGTCAATGAGACAAAATCCAACAACACAAATAACAAATAGACATATAGTGGACAACACACAACATACGAGTAAAATGAGATGTGGGATATACGTCAATGAGACAACAATCCAACAACTAAAATAATCAAAAGACATCTAGTGGACAACACACAACGTACGAGTAAAAGGAGATGTGGGATATACGTCAATGAGACAACAATCCAACAACTAAAATAATCAAAAGACATCTAGTGGACAACACACAGCGTACGAGTAAAAGGAGATGTGGGATATACGTCAAAGAGACAACAATCCAACAACACAAATACGCAATAGATGTCTAATGTGCAACATACAGTGTCTAACATTCATCCTGTTAGTGGGCAGCACATAGTGTTTAATATTCATCCTGTCTTGGTATTCTAAGTGCCCCCAAGAAATCTCTTTCTTAATTATTAACATTAATTTTATTTCAAAACCGAGCTTCAAAGCTATTGTGAAACTACCTATTCTAGAGGTTGCATGAATCAGATGCATGAACTAAAAAAATCCAAAGATATTTTTAGAGTAAACACAGCGTAAGACTCTTTGGGAGACGGATTTATATAAGTTTTTCTTGTTTCCGAATCCCTGTATTAATATTGTATTATTATATTTCATGCACTTTTTCTGAATAAATATTGTTTAAACTAAGACTCTTTCATCTCGCAATAGTATAAATACATTTGACTTTTCTTCACTTTAAACCAGTATCCTCATTCCAAACTAAAAGTCAATTGAATGAGTTGGTCCTGCTTTGATTCCTGAAAGAGAATGGCCAACGTAGATACAAGTATCTTGTCTTACAGAAGGATAAATCTTACTTTGTAAAAAATCACTCGTATTAAAACAAAAACTTCTCTGACGCTGACATTATAAAGATGCTTCATTTCATGATTGACAACATATTTGCTACGTTTGGTTGACGAGTTTTTCAACAAACAATCGGCATCCCCATGGGAACCAACTGTGCTCCTCTTCTTGCAGACTTGTTCCTTTAACCATATGAGACTGACTTCATACAGGAACTTCTTAGGAAAAGAGAAATGAAGCTAGCAGTGTCCTTTAACCCCACTTTCCGCAATAAAGATGAGGTTCTCTCACCAAATTATTCAAAATATTGAACGCGTCTATCCCATTGAACTTAAGATAAAGAATACAACAGAAACAGTAAAGTCTGCCTCATTTCTTGACTTTCATCTATAATCTGAAAATGAGGGTCGGTTGAAAACAAAACCTTACTACAAAAGAGAAGATTTCAGATTCCCAATTGTAAACTTTCCATTTCTATGTAGCACATTCCAGCATCGCCTGCATACGGAGTATAAATCTCCCAGTTAATACGACATTCCAGGACTTATATTTCCTATTATGATTAAATTTTCCTTGATAAAGGGTTGCTGATCACAAGGAAGCCATTAAACCAAGCGTTCCAAGTGGTGAATTTGAAATCATACCTTCGTAAATTTTACGGACGCCATCACGAGTGGGGTGACCGTTATGGAATATCTGTTTCACAAATGACGACGGATACGTTCCAATCGTAAATACGATCCCGTCCTTTTTCCCCCGAATGTGATCTACCGAATTAGACTTATCACTGGGTAAGTACTTACAGGAGCAACACGACGGGTTCCATGAGTCGAGCCGGATCTGCTTACCCTTCTGGAGAATCTGAGATCACCCCCCGTTTTAGAGGGGTTCGTGTTGCTCAGTTTTTAGTTTTCTATAATGTTGTGTTTTGAGTACTGTTGTTTGCCTTGTTATTCTTTAAATATTTTGCCTATTATTCTCTATTCTTATTATGATGATTAGCAATGCCTCATTATTCTCTATTCTTTCTTTTTCCCCTGTTTCTCAGCTCTTTTTTTTTTGCCTGTATTAATTCTGCATTTTTTGTCAATTATTTTCTATTTTGTAAACCCCAACCAGTACCGAAATACCTTGGTTCACAATTAATCATAATATACTTTCTGAAAATTATTAATCATGATAAAAAAAGAGCATTTTAAATTTATTAAAATAAATTTTGAAGTAAAAAAAATCTTTTATATCACTTTAATCAGGGCAGAAATAATTTCCCAAGAAAGAATAAAAATTACATAAGAAAAATATCTTAATCGTGCATCTATTAGCTTACCTAGACCAACGGGTCGTGTGAGGTACTGTCTTAAGGTGCCATGTTCTAACCATCTGCAAAATATTTCTTGCGAACTGGAACCAAACTTGACAGTAATCTTTATATTTGAAGTTTCATGCTATAAATTTGAACTCTCCATTACAAAATGAAAGTAAGTAGATGTGGTTTGATTGCAAATGAGACAATTTTCAACCAGATAAAAAATGTAGTAAAAGTAAGATTTGTGAATCTTAATTATAAATTGACTGCAAGTGCAATAATGTATATATTGATTGTTTTTCATAAATTGTTATGTTATAAATTATGCCGTTAGTTTTCTCAATTGAAATGTTTCATATTTTTCTTGGCGGAGCCTTTTCTAGCATACTATACCGTATGGGTTTTTCTCATTGTTGAAGTGACAAACCTCAAGTAAAAGGGCTAGTGGGTTCGATCCCTGCTATTAGGGATCGAACTAAAGACTTGCAAATTTATTACTCTCAAATTAGCACGTGTCACTGAGGAGTAAGAGCGAAGACTGGTTGGCGTGGAGACAACATATAACAGTTTCTAAGACTGGACTATAATGAATAGCATTACGCTTGTATCTTAAAATTAGGGATGTCAACTCGGTCTTAAAATTAGGGATGTCAACTCGGTAAAGATTTACTAATCGGGTACTAGTTGGATTTCGGTAAAACATTTTACAAAATGGAAACCAAAATTATACCCATTTAATGTATTGTGGGTTGTTGTCTTATGAACTTTAATCCCTCAACTTGATTTCCTAGGACTAGATATTAGTAAATTTTATGCCATAATTAATATCTCATTTACTACATGAACTAATTATGTAAACTGGCAATAATCTAATCAAGTAATTAATTAATATCTATTGAAAAAGTATTGTTACTCAAACAACAGTATTTGAGAACCGTAAAACAAATTTAATGATCAATAAAGGGTAGGCTCAATAAAGGGTAGGCTCAATAAAGGGTAGGATCAATAAAGGGTAGGCTCAATAAAGGGTAGGCTCAATAAAGGGTAGGATCAATAAAGGGTAGGCTCAATAAAGGGTAGGATCAATAAAGGGTAGGCTCAATAAAGGGTAGGATCAATAAAGGGTAGGCTCAATAAAGGGTAGGCTCAATAAAGGATAGGATCAATAAAGGGTAGGATCAATAAAGGGTAGGCTCAATAAAGGGTAGGATCAATAAAGGGTAGGATCAATAAAGGGAAGGTTCAATAAAGGGTAGGCTCAATAAAGGGTAGGATCAATAAAGGGTAGGATCAATAAAGGGTAGGCTCAATAAAGGGTAGCAATAAAGGGTAGGCTCAATAAAGGGTAGGATCAATAAAGGGTAGGATCAATAAAGGGAAGGTTCAATAAAGGGTAGGCTCAATAAAGGGTAGGATCAATAAAGGGTAGGATCAATAAAGGGTAGGCTCAATAAAGGGTAGGATCAATAAAGGGTAGGATCAATAAAGGGTAGGCTCAATAAAGGGTAGGATCAATAAAGGGTATGATCAATAAAGGGTAGGCTCAATAAAGGGTAGGCTCAATAAAGGGGTAATCATTTGAATTAACTTACACAAGGTGCAACAAATTTGTTTTTATTTAAGAATTTTATTTCTGGGACGAGGCGATTTCTAAAATTTGTTAGGTTTAAACTAACTGTTTTATAACAGTCCTGCTGATGAAAATATATGCTTAGACGATAAAGAGGTGGGGAATGACTATAAGATTAGCTAAAAGTGTAAGCCTTGGAAAAGTGCTCTTGTTCATATATCCTACCTCTGTTTGGAGGAATTTTAAATGACTGTTAAACGCAAACATTCGAATCGTATTTTAAATTTTAATTATTTTTTATTTATTAATAATTAATTTCCCAGGAAGCGCTCTCAATAAACAGAGTATTTGTTTTAAAGTAATATGAAACTTCAAATTAAAAAAAATATGATGCAAATATTTTTTTTATAACTAAATGGCTTGTTTTTAATTATAAAACTTGTCTGTCCATATACTTTTTTCTAAGAAAATTCTCAGCGTGACCTTTCTCGTAATTGTTCGGTGATCGCAATACAGATGGATATTCCATTGAAATAAACTATTATCTAATTGCACATGTTATACACGTGCATACTGTCCATGTTTCTTTGTTGATTGTTTACTAAGGTGACAATCGGTAAACCACGGCTTCAAAACACGACAATTAATTAGCTACCATATTTTCACATCCTAGCAGACTGAGCTAATTTTCTTTTTGACGATTATACGATATGGATGCTTAAAAAAGATAAAATTGTGCACAGAAGACTAAGTTTATGATATGTTATGTACATGCATTGGTTGAATAATTAGATAAACAATATTTTTCACCAGTTACTCGTTTCATATGAATTAACTTAGAAAGCAACAGAATTTGTACAGGAAACCAATTAGTCGAGTATCATTTTGGTAATTGATACTCGGTACTACCGAGCGATACTCGAGTACTTGAGTACTCGTTGACATCCCTTCTTAAAGTTATAAAAAAAAATTAGATACAGCACTAGCATATTTCCAGTTTGACATAGTTTGATGGGGTCTTGAACTTTTATTTTGGCATAGAAGATGAATCTTTACAAGTGAAAGAACTTATGAATTGTTCATTAAGGCCGTAAGCTTGCGTATCAGAATCACAGTACAGATAATGTTAGCTTGCGTGTCAGAATCACAGTACAGATAATGTTAGCTTGCGTATCAGAATCACAGATAATGTTAGCTTGCGTATCAGAATCACAGTACAGATAATGTTAGCTTGCGTATCAGAATCACAGTACAGATAATGTTAGCTTGCGTATCAGAATCACAGTACAGATAATGTTAGCTTGCGTATCAGAATCACAGTACAGATAATGTTAGCTTGGGTATCAGAATCACAGTACAGATAATGTAAGCTTGCGTATCAGAATCACAGTACAGATAATGTAAGCTTGCGTATCAGAATCACAGTACAGATAATGTAAGCTTGCGTATCAGAATCACAGATAATGTTAGCTTGCGTATCAGAATCACAGTACAGATAATGTTAGCTTGCGTATCAGAATCACAGTACAGATAATGTTAGCTTGCGTATCAGAATCACAGTACAGATAATGTTAGCTTGCGTATCAGAATCACAGTACAGATAATGTTAGCTTGCGTATCAGAATCACAGTACAGATAATGTTAGCTTGGGTATCAGAATCACAGTACAGATAATGTAAGCTTGCGTATCAGAATCACAGTACAGATAATGTTAGCTTGCGTATCAGAATCACAGTACAGATAATGTTAGCTTGCGTATCAGAATCACAGTACAGATAATGTTAGCTTGCGTATCAGAATCACAGTACAGATAATGTAAGCTTGCGTATCAGAATCACAGTACAGATAATGTTAGCTTGCATATCAGAATCACAGTACAGATAATGTTAGCTTGCGTATCAGAATCACAGTACAGATAATGTTAGCTTGCGTATCAGAATCACAGTACAGATAATGTTAGCTTGCGTATCAGAATCACAGTACAGATAATGTTAGCTTGCGTATCAGAATCACAGTACAGATAATGTTAGCTTGCATATCAGAATCACAGTACAGATAATGTTAGGTTGCGTATCAGAATCACAGTACAGATAATGTTTAGTTGCGTATCAGAATCACAGTACAGATAATGTTAGCTTGCGTATCAGAATCACAGTACAGATAATGTTAGGTTGCGTATCAGAATCACAGTACAGATAATGTTAGCTTGCGTATCAGAATCCCAGTACAGATAATGTTAGCTTGCGTATCAGAATCACAGTACAGATAATGTTAGCTTGCGTATCAGAATCACAGTACAGATAATGTTAGCTTGCGTATCAGAATCACAGTACAGATAATGTTAGCTTGCGTATAGGAATCACTGTAAGCTAATGTATTAGAATCACAGTACAGATAATGTAAGCTTGCGTATCAGAATCACAGTACAGATAATGTTAGCTTGCGTATAGGAATCACAGTACAGATAATGTTAGCTTGCGTATCAGAATCACAGTACAGATAATGTTAGCTTGCGTATAGGAATCACTGTTGGCTTGCGTATCAGAATCACAGTACAGATAATGTTAGCTTGCGTATCAGAATCACAGTACAGATAATGTTAGCTTGCGTATAGGAATCACTGTTGGCTTGTGTATTAGAATCACAGTACAGATAATGTTAGCTTGCGTATTGGAATCACTGTTGGCTTGCGTATTAGAATCACAGTACAGATAATGTTAGCTTGCGTATCAGAATCACAGTACAGATAATGTTAGCTTGCCTTTCAGAATCACAGTCCAGATAATGTTAGCTTGCGTATCAGAATCACAGTACAGATAATGTTAGCTTGCGTATCAGAATCACAGTACAGATAATGTTAGCTTGCGTATAGGAATCACTGTTGGCTTGCGTATTAGAATCACTGTAAGCTTGAGTATTATAATCACTGTTAGATTGCGTATTAGAATCACTGTTACTGCTAACGTATTAGATCACTGTCAGCTTGCGTAAGAATCACCGTTAGCTTGCTTATTAGAATCACTGTTAACTCTAAGTGTATTAAAATCACTGTTAGCTTGCGTATAAAAATCACTTTTGCTTGCGTATAAGAATCACTGTTAGCTTGCGTATAAGAATCACTGTTAGCTAGGGTATTAGAATCACTGTTAGCTAGGGTATTAGAATCACTGTTAACTTGCGTAAGAATCATCGTTAACTTGCTTATTAGAATCACTGTTAGAATGCGTATAAGAATCAATGTTAGCTTGCGTATAAGAATCACTGTTAGCTAGGGTATTATAATCACAGTGGTGAATGCAATTGAAGAATGGAATCGGAGTTATCTTTGTACAGTGGGGAATGCAATTGGAGAATGGAATCGGGGTTTTCTTTGTACAGTGGTGTATGCAATTGAATAATGGAATCGGGGTTATCTTTGTACAGTAGTGTATGCAATTGAAGAATGGAATCGGAGTTATCTTTGTACAGTGGTGTATGCAATTGAAGAATGGAATCGTAGTTATCTTTGTACAGTAGTGTATGCAATTGAAGAATGGAATCGGGGTTATCTTTGTACAGTGGTGTATTTAATTGAAGAATGGAATCGGGGTTATCTTTGTACAGTGGTGTATGCACTGATAACAAGCAGGCGGTGTATGCAATCGAAGAATGGAATCGGAGTTATCTTTGTACAGTGGTGTATGCAATTGAAAAATGGAATCGGAGTTATCTTTGTACAGTGATGTATGCAATTGAAGAATGGAATCGGAGTTATCTTTGTACAGTGGCAGTAGTGTATGCAATTGAAGAATGGGATCGGAGTTATCTTTGTACAGTGGTGAATGCAATTGAAGAATGGAATCGGTATTATCTTTGAACAATGGCGAATATAATGGAAGAATGAAATCGGAGATATCTTTTTACAATCTTTGTACAGTGGTGAATGCATTTGAAGAATGGAATCGGGGTTATCTTTGTACAGTAGTGTATGCAATTGAAGAATGGAATCTGAGTTATCTTTGTACAGTGGTGAATGTAATTGAAGAATGAAATCGGAGTTATCTTTGTACAGTGGTGTTTGTAATTGAAGAATGGTATCGGAGTTATCTTTGTACATTGGTGTATGTAATCGAAGAATGGAATCAGAGTTATCTTTGTACAGTAGTGTATGCAATTGAAGAATGGAATCGGGGTTATCTTTGTACAGTAGTGTATGCAATTGAAGAATGGAATCGGAGTTATCTTTGTACAGTAGTGTATGCAATTGAAGAATGGAATCGGGGTTATCTTTGTACAGTGGTGTATGTAATTGAAGAATGGAATCGGAGTTATCTTTGTACAGTAGTGTATGCAATTGAAGACGGAATCGGGGTTATCTTTGTACAGTAGTGTATGCAATTGAAGAATGGAATCGGAGTTATCTTTGTACAGTAGTGTATGCAATTGAAGAATGGAATCGGGGTTATCTTTGTACAGTAGTGTATGCAATTGAAGAATGGAATCGGAGTTATCTTTGTACAGTAGTGTATGCAATTGAAGAATGGAATCGGGGTTATCTTTGTACAGTAGTGTATGCAATTGAAGAATGGAATCGGGGTTATCTTTGTACAGTGGTTTATGTAATTGAAGAATGGAATCGGGGTTATCTTTGTACAGTAGTGTATGTAATTGAAGAATAGAATCGGGGTTATCATTGTACAGTGGTGTATGTAATTGAAGAATGGAATCGGGGTCATCTTTGTACAGTGGTGTATGCAATCGAAGAATGGAATCGGTGTTATCTGTGTACACTATTTCTCATCAATAAAAACTGTAAGATTAAAGGGTAATCATTACAAATAACTATTAACAATACATACAAACTATAGACACTAAATATATCACATTGTTCTATGCTCAGATATAGAATATCTTGAAAATCGTCGTTGTAAAATATTTTAAGGGTCTTTTCCTTTTAGTTAATTTTGTTAAAGTCTATTGCTTATTAGTTTGTAATGTATCAGCCCCCCCCCCCCCCAAAAAAAAAAAAATAAAAAAAAAAAATATATTGTTATACATTTACATAAATCAAAATGTCCTATCTAAAGCATAACAGTTATAGATTCAGAAAGAAATTGTTTATCAACACAGAAGATTATTTTACTAAATGTGGAAATCATTATTTTCTAATTATGTAGCCTTTGTCATATTATATAGACACTTGTCTATTGTTAAAGACAGTATGTTGACCCCTAAATGACTTTTGTGTTGAAAGTGTGATGTTTTTTGTTGCTGTCTTCTCTGACGTGTGACCGCATATTAAGTTTCATACGTAACAAGTTCTTCTCTTAGGCATGGTCGCGATAAACAAAATGTAAACACATGTCATATTAGATTTAAAAGAACAAGAAAAGCAAATAAGGCCGCAGAATTTTAAGAGGCTGTCATACCAATAACACACAGCTGATAAAATAATAAAGCTGATTATCATTTCTCAGTTTGCTTTTTCTTTATAAAAAATTCGTAAGGGTTCCGCGGAACCCAGTGTCTCGCCTACTTTTGCTGTTAATCGCAGGCTCAACATCAATGAGGAAAAAAAAACAATAAAAATATTCCTCTCTAAACTATCTTCTGATTGTAAGAAGCTTCTGTCTCAGTTTGGTAAAAATTCAGGGTAGTTTATGAATCTAATAAATGTTTTAAAAACTTGCATACTGTATATTATGTTAAGTAGAAGAAAAACTAAGTCCATGTATAAGTAAAATACGGAAAAGTTGGATTTTTTTTCACAAAATTTACTACTGAATACTATCTTATGATCATAAACAAGCTTCTGTCCAAGTTTGGTACAAATCCAGGATATTTTAAGAAAGTTATAAAAATTTTAAAAACTTTAACCAGAGTGAATGTAATGTTTCCTGGCAGAACAACTAAGTCCATTTATGAGTTAATTAAATACGGAAAAACAGGAATTTTATTTTTACAAAATTTACTTCTGGATACTAGTTTGGTAAAAACCCAGGATAGTTTATGAATCTAATAAATGTTTTAAAAACTTTTAACTGCAGGCTGTATGTATGTTAACTAGAAGAAAAAGTCCATTTATAAGTAGAATACGGAAAAAATAGATTTTTTTTAACAACATTTACTTCTGGATACTATCTTATGATCATAAACAAGCTTCTGTCCAAGTTTCATAAATTTATTTTATTAAAGTGTCACGTATTGATCTTACACAATAGTAAAATATTTATAAATCCAGGATAGTTCAAGAAAGTTATTAAAATTTCAAAAACTTGAACCACAGAGTGAATTTTTGTGGACGACGACGACAACGACGCCGACGACGGAATTATCGATATGTCTCGCTTTTTCGACTTAAGTCGAAGGCTCGACAAAAAGAATGAAAAAATTGTGATATTTCATCCAAAATGCCGCGTGCTGATCGGAAAAGCAAGAAGTACCCATTTGTAAGTCTTTGGTTTGACACGGCCGGGGTTCGAACAAACGACCTCCCACACGCGAGGCCAGCACGCTAGCACAAACATTGTATTTACCTATTATTGAATATTGTCATTGATGTATATTTTCAAGTGATATCCGTATTTTGCATTGCGGATATGGGATAAACAGAAGATCACGTTTTGGGCTTCACATTGTGTCTGCCTTGCTAGAAAAGTACTGTTTTGTTCCAAATTTAAGATCGGACATCGCTACATACATGTAAATTAGCTTACATTATAAGGGAATCAATGCAATGTTGAGAGCAGAATCAATAGAAAACACAACAAAAATACAAAAAAAGAGGAATAAAATTACTGACCTTAATCGTTTTTTTTTTTGTTGAAGTGTACTTCCACGAGCGATGAAAAAAATCTAACTGAGCAAAGTGTACCAACACGGGCGACAAAAACATATATTTGAACAAAGTATACTTACACGAGCGACCAACATCTTACTGAGAAAAATGTACTTACACGAGCGACCAACATATAACTGAGCTAAGTATACTTACACGAGCGAACAACATCTAACTGGGCAAAGTATACTTACACGAGCGACCAACATCTAACTGAGCTAAGTATACTTACACGAGCGACCAACATCTAACTGAGCAAAGTATATTTACACGAGCGACCAACATCTAACTGAGCTAAGTATACTTACACGAGCGACCAACATCTAACTGAGAAAAATGTACTTACACGAGCGACCAACATCTAACTGGGCTAAGTATACTTACACAAGCGACCAACATCTAACTGAGAAAAATGTACTTACACGAGCGACCAACATCTAACTGGGCTAAGTATACTTACACAAGCGACCAAAATCTTACTGAGAAAAATGTACTTACACGAGCGACCAACATCTTACTGAGAAAAGTATACTTACACGAGCGACCAACATCTAACTGGGCAAAGTATACTTACACGAGCGACCAACATCTAACTGAGCTAAGTGTACCTACACGAGCGACCAACATCTAACTGAGCTAAGTGTACTTACACGAGCGACCAACATCTAACTGAGCAAAGTATACTTACACGAGCGACCAACATCTAACTGGGCAAAGTGTACTTACACGAGCGACCAACATCTAACTGGGCAAAGTATACTTACACGAGCGACCAACATCTAACTGAGAAAAATGTACTTACACGAGCGATGAAAAAAATCTAACTGAGCTAAAGTGTACCAACACGGGCGACAAAAACATATATTTGAACAAAGTATACTTACACGAGCGACCAACATCTTACTGAGAAAAATGTACTTACACGAGCGACCAACATATAACTGAGCTAAGTATACTTACACGAGCGAACAACATCTAACTGGGCAAAGTATACTTACACGAGCGACCAACATCTAACTGAGCTAAGTATACTTACACGAGCGACCAACATCTAACTGAGCAAAGTATATTTACACGAGCGACCAACATCTACCTGAGCTAAGTATACTTACACGAGCGACCAACATCTAACTGAGAAAAATGTACTTACACGAGCGACCAACATCTAACTGGGCTAAGTATACTTACACAAGCGACCAACATCTAACTGAGAAAAATGTACTTACACGAGCGACCAACATCTAACTGGGCTAAGTATACTTACACAAGCGACCAAAATCTTACTGAGAAAAATGTACTTACACGAGCGACCAACATCTTACTGAGAAAAGTATACTTACACGAGCGACCAACATCTAACTGGGCAAAGTATACTTACACGAGCGACCAACATCTAACTGAGCTAAGTGTACCTACACGAGCGACCAACATCTAACTGAGCTAAGTGTACTTACACGAGCGACCAACATCTAACTGAGCAAAGTATACTTACACGAGCGACCAACATCCAACTGGTCAAAGTGTACTTACACGAGCGACCAACATCTAACTGGGCAAAGTATACTTACACGAGCGACCAACATCTAACTGAGAAAAATGTACTTACACGAGCGACCAACATCTAACTGGGCTAAGTATACTTACACAAGCGACCAAAATCTAACTGATAAAAATGTACTTACACGAGCGACCAACATCTTACTGAGAAAAGTATACTTACACGAGCGACCAACATCTAACTGGGCAAAGTATACTTACACGAGCGACCAACATCTAACTGAGCTAAGTGTACCTACACGAGCGACCAACATCTAACTGAGCTAAGTGTACTTACACGAGCGACCAACATCTAACTGAGCAAAGTATACTTACACGAGCGACCAACATCTAACTGGGCAAAGTGTACTTACACGAGCGACCAACATCTAACTGGGCAAAGTATACTTACACGAGCGACCAACATCTTACTGGGCAAAGTGTACTTACACGAGCGACCAACATCTTACTTGGCAAAGTATACTTACACGAGCGACCAACATCTTACTGGGCAAAGTGTACTTACCGGAGCAACAAACAAATTTAATTTAACAAAAAGAAACATCTTTTTTTAATCAGATTTAATATTTGATATTCAAAATGCAGTAGGATTTTTAAAAACACTTTCTTTTTTAAACCTGTTCGTTAAACAAATATTAGCACAGGTTCATGGTTTTTTCCCCTTTACAAAATACACAATAATATCATTTGATGTCTAACTGAATTTTTTCGTATGTTGATGTATTTAAGTTTTTTGTGTTTTCATGTTGCTGTCTAACTGACGTATTTCATATGTTGATTGATGTATTTAAGTTTTTTTATGTCGTCATGTTTCTATCTTGTTGATGTTTGTCGTATGCTGATGTATTCTTGTTATTTGTATCGTCATGTTTCTGTCTTGTTGATGTATGTCGTATGTTGATGTATTCTTGTTATTTGTATCGTCATGTTTCTATCTGGTTGATGTTTGTCGTATGTTGATGTATTCTTGTTATTTGTATCGTCATGTTTCTGTCTTGTTTATGTATGTGTAATGCGGGAAAAGGGGGAAGAATCGCTGCTCTGTTAGGTTGTCTCCCCTTTCCCTCCAAAACGTTAGTAAACTTAAATGTCGGGGGACTGGCATCATTTACTGGGGACTATTCTCGCTTATAGCGTATTCTCGGATAAGGAATATAAATTAGCCTCGGACAATATCTTCGCTCTGTAATCTGGGGAATACTAGCTCGCTCATATTCAAGTCTATGTAATACCTTCTGCTGTCGTGTCCCTCATCTCGGACACTTTCTCCTTTCGAGGCCTGGCGCTGGTGAATAAAATACAATGATGTTTCAATTATTTATTCCAAACAGCTATCTACATTTAAGTGTGATATGTGATCTGTGATCTGTGATCTAAATAGTAAACTTTGTTTTAACTTATTTCTGTTAATGAAAATCTTTTATAAATTTAAGTTAAGTTTTAAATACGAAACTAAGTTATTAAATCAGAAGCTAAATTCTTACTTTTAAAATACAATTTGAAATAGTTTATACTTTAATAATTTACATACCTGGTGAATAAAATACAATGATGTTTCAATTATTTATTCCAAACAGCTATCTACATTTAAGTGTGATATGTGATGTTGGGAAGTTGCGGTCTTCCCTTTTTAACCCCAACATCACGTGCTGATTGGAATTATTTTATTCACCTATGAAATTTAAGCGTCAATTTTGAATTTTATAAAGTTACTTTTTATTGGTCAACTATTCTCTTTTTATGTTATAGATTTATATGATTAATATATATTTTATTTAGTTACATAAAAGCAAATAAAGGATTATCAAAATCTTAACTTACTTTACAGAATTATTAAGTGGACAATAGAAACACTTTAAGGGTTATTTTCCTACGGCAAATTACAAACATTTTTATTCTTTTAAAAGATGACAGTTTATTTAATTTATTTCTCAACGTCAGATTAATAGCTTTGATCAAAAGAACTCTAGAAATGAGATTAACTATATTATTAAAAAAAGACGAAACTATTTATAACTTAATCTTACGTCACATACTTTGTCTTAGTCTAAGAGCTTTAGCAATGCAATTTAATTCAATTTTATTTATTTATTAGTTTATTTATCTAAGTTTACTTTATTTTATTTTCCTTTTCCAACATACAATTTTCCATCATTATATATATATATAAAGGGAAGACCGCAACTTCCCAACATCACATATCACACTTAAATGTAGATAGCTGTTTGGAATAAATAATTGAAACATCATTGTATTTTATTCACCAGGTATGTAAATTATTAAAGTATGAACTATTTCAAATTGTATTTTAAAAGTAAGAATTTAGCTTCTGATTTAATAACTTAGTTTCGTATTTAAAACTTAACTTAAATTTATAAAAGATTTTCATTAACAGAAATAAGTTAAAACAAAGTTTACTATTTAGATCACAGATCACAGCTCCCTTACAGAACTGAAATGTTTGCAGCAGGTCTGCCGCATACTTGCTGCAAGTCTGCTGCAAACAAAAAGCTTGCAGGAACCCTTTGAATAATGTTTGCAGAAGTTTGCAGCTAGCTGCGAACCTCCTGCAAACATTGCAGCTTTTTGCTGCAAGCTTGCGGCAAGTTTGCAGAAACTTTTATGTTTGCAGTAAGATTGCAGGTAACTCTAGAATTAAAGGGATGTTCGCAGCTAGATTGCAGGAATCTTTGACAATTCTATATGCTTGCAAGAGCATTGCAATAATTACATAAAACGAATGAGCATGCCCATTGGTAACTTCCTGGAAGATACAGATTTTAAATTTGAAAATGTTGAAGGTGTTTGAGTCATGTTATCATAAAATGTATTAGTATTCAGTGAGTATTTAGGTTGGAAATTAATAGAAAAGTTCTTAAAGACATTTGTTGTAAGTATTGATTCGTCATAGATGTGTAAATATATGAAATTTGTCCCCCGATAAATACCTGCATGAAGTTTTGAAAAACATTTTCAAACATGTAACAACTATACAGTACACTCAAGTTAGAATGTTTGGAGATTATAACTTATTTTAAAATATTGAGTTGCTATAATTCAAGTTGAATTACGTGAAAATATCAATTAAAAAGCAGTATATATGCACAAAATAAATTTTAAATAAACTTTTATTTTCGTATTTTAGATATGCATGCAATTCATTTTAGCACGTACTTGAAAAACAAGAAATCTTATTAAATTATTTTTTAAAGGAATAAACCTTTGCTATGATAATTTATTCGAATTATTGTATGTATGTAACCAAACTTTTCAGAATTTTCTGTGTAATAAAGATAATGTGCTGTGTATACACAACATGACTCAATTGGTTAATATTGTATAATCATTTATGTAGTTCCTGCAAGTTTGCAGCAAACACGCAGGAGAAAAATTTAATTTGCATATAAATGTTTGCAGCAGGTCTGCAGCAAACACGCAGCAGGTCTGCTGCAAACACGCAGGAGAAAGATTAATTTACATTAAAATGTTTGCAGCAGGTCTGCAGCAAACACGCAGCAGGTCTGCTGCAAACACGCAGGAGAAAGATTAATTTGCATAAAAATGTTTGCAGCAGGTCTGCCGCAAACACTCATTTGCATATAAATGTTTGCAGCAGGTCTGCAGCAAACACTCATTTGCATGGTAAATTGTTTGCAGCAGACCTGCAGCGTATTTGCAGCAAACACGCTGCAAACACAGACTCTGTGTTCGCTGCAAGTCTGCAGCAAGTTCGCAGCAGACCTGCAGCAACTATTTGCAGGAGGCAGATTTTTTTGGTAAGGGAGATCACATATCACACTTAAATGTAGATAGCTGTTTGGAATAAATAATTGAAACATCATTGTATTTTATTCACCAGCGCCAGGCCTCGAAAGGAGAAAGTGTCCGAGATGATGGACACGACAGCAGAAGGTATTACATAGACTTGAATATGAGCGAGCTAGTATTCCCCAGATTACAGAGCGAAGATATTGTCCGAGGCTAATTTATATTCCTTATCCGAGAATACGCTATAAGCGAGAATAGTCCCTAGTGAAAGATGCCAGTCTCAGGATATATAAATGTTGTAATCGTTTTGGAGGGAAAGGGGAGACAACCTAACAGAGCAGCGATTCTTCCCCCTTTCCCGCATTACAGATGTCGTATGTTGATGTATTTTTGCTATTTATGTCATCATTTTTCTGTCTTGTTGATGTTTGTCGTATGTTGATGTATTTTTGCTATTTATGTCGTCATGTTTCTGTCTTGTTGTGATGTATGTCGTATGCAATCTCCGGCGCAGAGCTCACATATCCGTTCCGTTCAATACTTTGTAACACTACACTCAATATACTCATATTAAGTGCAGTATTGCAAAGCATGTATGGAACGGATATGAACTCTGCGCCGGAGATTGTGTCGTATGTTGATATATTTTTGTTATTTGTGGCGTCATGTTTCTGTCTTGTTGATGTTTGTCGTATGCTGATGTATTTTTGTTATTTGTGTCGTCCTGTTTCTGTTTTGTTGATGTATTTTTGTTATTTTTGTCGTCATGTTTCTGTCTTGTTGATGTATGTCGTATGCTGATGTATTTTTGCTATTTATGTCGTCATTTTTCTGACTTGTTGATGTATGTCGTATGCTGATGTATTTTTGCTATTTATGTCGTCATTTTTCTGTCTTGCTGATGTTTGTCGTATGTTGATGTATTTTTGTTATTTGTGTCGTCAGGTTTCTGTCTTGTTGATGTTTGTCGTATGCTGGTGTATTTTAGTTATTTGTGTCGTCAGGTTTCTGTCTTGTTGATGTATGTCGTATGTTGATGTATTTAAGTTATTTGTATCGTCATGTTTCTGTCTTGTTGATGTTTGTCGTATGCTGGTGTATTTTTGTTATTTGTGTCGTCAGGTTTCTGTCTTGTTGATGTTTGTCGTATGTTGATGTATTTAAGTTATTTGTATCGTCATGTTTCTGTCTTGTTGATGTTTGTCGTATGCTGGTGTATTTTAGTAATTTGTGTCGTCATGTTTCTGTCTTGTTGATGTATGTCGTATGATGATGTATTTTAGTTATTTGTGTCGTAATGTTTCTGTCTTGTTGATGTATGTCATATGCTGGTGTATTTTTGTTATTTGTGTCGTCATTCTTCTGTCTTGTTGATGTATGTCATATGTTGATGTATTTTAGTTATTTGTGTCGTCATGTTTCTGTCTTGTTGATGTATGTCGTATGCTGATGTATTTTTGTTATTTGTGTCGTCAGGTTTCTGTCTTGTTGATGTTTGTCGTATGATGATGTATTTTTGTTATTTGTGTCGTCATGTTTCTGTCATGTTGATGTATGTCGTATGCTGATGTATTTTTGTTATTTGTGTCGTCAGGTTTCTGTCTTGTTGATGTATGTCGTATGCTGATGTATTTTTGTTATTTGTGTCGTCATTTTTCTGTCTTGTTGATGAATGTCGTATTCTGATGTATTTTTGTTATTTGTGTCGTCAGGTTTCTGTCTTGTTGATGTACGTCGTATTCTGATGTATTTTTGTTATTTGTGTCGTCATGTTTCTGTCATGTTGATGTATGTCATATGTTGATGTATTTTAGTTATTTGTGTCGTCATTCTTCTGTCTTGTTGATGTATGTCATATGTTGATGTATTTTAGTTATTTGTGTCGTCATGTTTCTGTCTTGTTGATGTATGTCGTATGCTGATGTATTTTTGTTATTTGTGTCGTCATTTTTCTGTCTTGTTGATGTATGTCGTATGCTGATGTATTTTTGTTATTTGTGTCGTCATTTTTCTGTCTTGTTGATGTATGTCGTATGCTGATGTATTTTTGTTATTTGTGTCGTCATTTTTCTGTCTTGTTGATGTATGTCGTATGTTGATGTATTTTAGTTATTTGTGTCGTCATGTTTCTGTCTTGATGATGTATGTCGTATGCTGGTGTATTTTTGTTATTTGTGTCGTCATTCTTCTGTCTTGTTGATGTATGTCATATGTTGATGTATTTTAGTTATTTGTGTCGTAATGTTTCTGTCTTGTTGATGTATGTCGTATGCTGATGTATTTTTGTTATTTGTGTCGTCATTTTTCTGTCTTGTTGATGTATGTCGTATGCTGATGTATTTTTGTTATTTGTGTCGTCATTTTTCTGTCTTGTTGATGTATGTCGTATGTTGATGTATTTTAGTTATTTGTGTCGTCATGTTTCTGTCTTGATGATGTATGTCGTATGCTGGTGTATTTTTGTTATTTGTGTCGTCATTCTTCTGTCTTGTTGATGTATGTCATATGTTGATGTATTTTAGTTATTTGTGTCGTCATGCTTCTGTCTTGATGATGTATGTCGTATGTTGATGTATTTTAGTTATTTGTGTCGTCATGTTTCTGTCTTGATGATGTATGTCGTATGCTGATATATTTTTTTTTATATCTGATTACCCCAGTATTCTCTATTCTTTATATCTGATCACCCCAGTATTCTCTATTCTTTATATCTGAACACCTCAGTTTTCTCTATTCTTTATATCTGAACACCCCAGTATTCTCTATTATTTATATCTGAACACCCCAGTATTCTCTATTCTCTATATCTGAACACCCCAGTATTCTCTATTCTTTATATCTGAACACCCCAGTATTCTCTATTCTTTATATCTGAACACCCCAGTTTTCTCTATTCTTTATATCTGATCACCCAGTATTCTCTATTCTTTATATCTGAACACCTCAGTTTTCTCTATTCTTTATATCTGAACACCCAAGTATTCTCTATTATTTATATCTGAACACCCCAGTATTCTCTATTCTTTATATCTAAACACCTCAGTTTTCTCTATTTTTTATATTTGAACACCCCAGTATTCTATATTCTTTATATCTGATCACCCCATTATTCTCTATTCTTTATATCTGAACACCTCAGTTTTCTCTATTCTTTATATCTGAACACCCAAGTATTCTATATTCTTTATATCTTAACACCCCAGTATTCTCTATTCTCTATATCTGAACACCCCAATATTCTCTATTCTTTATATCTGAACACCTCAGTTCTCTCTATTCTTTATATCTGATCACCCCAGTATTCTCTATTCTTTATATCTGAACACCCCAGTATTCTCTATTATTTATATCTGAACACCCCAGTATTCTCTGTTCTTTATATCTGAACACCCCAGTATTCTTTATTCTTTATATCTAAACACCTCAGTTTTCTCTATTCTTTATATTTGAACACCCCAGTATTCTCTATTCCTTATATCTGATCACCCCAGTATTCTCTATTCTTTATATCTGAACACCTCAGTTCTCTCTATTCTTTATATCTGAACACCCCAGTATTCTCTATTCTTTATATCTGAACACCCCAGTATTCTCTATTCTTTATATCTGACCACCCCAGTATTCTCTATTCTTTATATCTGAACACCTCAGTTTTCTCTATTCTTTATATCTGAACACCCCAGTATTCTCTATTATTTATATCTGAACACCCCAGTATTCTCTATTCTCTATATCTGAACACCCCAGTATTCTTTATTCTTTATATCTGATCACCCCAGTATTCTCTATTCTTTATATCTAAACACCTCAGTTTTCTCTATTCTTTATATTTGAACACCCCAGTATTCTCTATTCTTTATATCTGATCACCACAGTATTCTCTATTCTTTATATCTGAACACCTCAGTTTTCTCTATTCTTTATATCTGAACACCCCAGTATTCTCTATTATTTATATCTGAACACCCCAGTATTCTCTATTCTCTATATCTGAACACCCCAGTATTCTCTATTCTTTATATCTGATCACCCCAGTATTCTCTATTCTTTATATTTGAACACCCCAGTATTCTCTATTCTTTATATCTGAACACCCCAGTATTCTCTATTCTTTATATCTGAACACCCCAGTATTCTCTGTTCTTTATATCTAAACACCTCAGTTTTCTCTATTCTTTATATTTGAACACCCCAGTATTCTCTATTCTTTATATCTGATCACCTCAGTTTTCCCTATTCTTTATATCTGAACACCTCAGTTTTCTCTATTCTTTATATCTGAACACCCCAGTATTCTCTATTATTTATATCTGAACACCCCAGTATTCTCTATTCTCTTTATCTGAACACCCCAGTATTCTCTATTCTTTATATCTGATCACCACAGTATTCTCTATTCTTTATATCTGAACACCCCAGTATTCTCTATTCTATATATTTTAGCCCCTCATTATTCTCAATTCGGTAACACCCAATCCACACCCTCCTGAATGTACTTGAAATATTTGCCACTTGACGTTAAATAAGTAACAACAAATTAATCAACCTTTTGCGTTAAACGCATTTTTATTTTTACCCTTGCGTTGTAACGCAAACCTTTGCGTTATAACGCAAACATTTGCGTTTTAACGCAAACCTTTTGCGTTAAACGCATTTTTATTTTTACCTTTGTGTTGTAACGCAAACCTTTGCTTTATAACGCAAACCTTTGCGTTGTAACGCAAACATTTGCGTTAAACGCAAACATTTGCGTTATAACGCAAACATTTTGATTTCAATTATTCATTAAGTTTTGTATATATGTCCGTCAGTCATTCATTTCGGATGTTATTTACTAGTAGATAAAAAAAGAAACATACATACAAGGCCAAATCATTATAATAAATATGCATAGGAATAATGGAATACTTGAAGTGCAATTATACATAAATTAAGACTGATTTGTGCATCAGAAAAGTATAGAATTTAACAAGAAAATAGATATAGTTTAGTATATAGTCATATTTAAATTGAAAGATCAAAAATAATGTCATACAATTGTGAAACCTCCAAGTCAAATAGACAAAATGATCTTTCTGCTTTAAAATGAATTATTAATAAGGAAACATTTTTTTTAAATCTCAGAATATGATTAAGATTCTTTGATAGAAAGTCATTGAATTTTCATTTCAATATAATGTAGTATTTTTAAGATGCTTGGGTAGCAATGTGAATAGAGAGAACATATTTTATTAATAAAACATCTTCATTCTATACATTTATCGCCAAAGGGTAGCTTATTGGAATCTAACCTACTTTACACATTTCTCAAACGAGAGCTTTCTTTGGAAGTATATTTATATTCGGTTATAGCTATATTAGCAGGGTTGATTTTTTACTTAGGTATAAAAAACCTCAATTTACTCAATTTTCTTTGTAATATATATACTAGTAGTAACATGGATATCGTTTTTGGGGACCTTTATAGTTTGTTGTTTTGTGTGAGCCAATGCTCCGTGTTGAAGACCGTAATTCGGCCTATGATGGTTTACTTTTACGAATAGTGACTTAGATGGGGAGTTTACAACGCAAAGGTTTGCGTTTAACGCAAACATAGGAAGAAGAAAAAATAATGTGTGGCGCTAATACGCTTCCGTACAATACATCAAAATATAAACTTTTTTTTTTTTTTTTTAACTACATAATAATTTTATTCATCAAATATTGCTTGTTACATAAACCATCAAGATTCCAAGCTTCTCTTGACGTACCCTGTTACAATCCACTGACTACCCAGGGAATAGTCAGCTGATTAAATTAATTGACATACATTTTTTTACAAAACTCTATATTAACAATTTAAACATATTATTCATTGACTATGTGTCTTTTTATTGAAAGTAACATTGGACTTATTGCCTTATGTCCATTAAAATTGGTATCTACTCTCTTTGTGTATTCGTTAGTAAAAATTCTGAATACGTCTATGTTTTTTGTTTTCTGTTCAGATACATAGTACGACTTGTATATTGAAAAACTAATAATTGTAATCAAAAAATTTATCGGGTAATACTTGCTGTCTGTAATTTTGTATCCAAATATCATGTGTTGTAATTTTATTGAAAAATGTAAATTACTCTTTTTTAAAAGTTCGTTAAATTGTTGCCAAAATCTTGTTAAATAAGAGCAATTGAAAAAATAATGAGCATAGTCTTCTTCTAAGTTACAAAAATTGCAAAGACTGTTATTAGTTATTTTCCATTGTAATAAATGCTTTTTGGTTGGTACAATAAACTGTAGTAGTTTCCATCTGTATATTTTTAATTTATTTTCAGTTATAAACTTAATAACATTTTTATTTGGGGGTTTCAAACCGATACAATCGCCAAGTTTAAAAATCTAACTGAGATCTTTCAGCAAATAAATTGTCAGTCATTTTTAAATTTCAACTTTAGTTTAATGTTCTAAGATGTGTCATCTTGTAACTCGATATTTGATGTATATACTATTTATTTTGTGGCTAAATGAATAATATAGATTTATCCTTTTTGATAAAATTTTTAAGTGACACATTCTATTTCTAATCGACTTAAAAATTTACAAAAACATATTGACTTTCTTCGGTTTTTACATTTCTTTAGTGATTGCTGTTAATTTTCAATTTTATTCTTTATTTTTTTTCTCATTATCATACCTATTCAAAACACATCTTTACATGCTGCTGCCAGCAAAACTTTTCATTTTCAAAACCAATTAACTAAAGCAGAAGGAATGATTACTTTAGAACGAAGAATAAGCCTCACAGTGGCCCAATAGTCTAAGCTACTAAAAAGTTGGACGGGTCACTAATTTTACAGAAGTCAGAATATTTCTATATGGACAATACATTTTTTTCACATTTTGTCAAAAGAACTCCTAGAGTGAAATGTTAAAGCTTATTACCAGTAGAATTACCATTCTGACAAACCCTATTCATATTCGCTAATCGCTATTTTGAAATAAGCCCGGGTAATAGCCTTTTTCATTTCAGCGATTAGACGAAATCTGAATGATACATGGCTATGATAATACAAAATATTTATTATTTTGCTCTAATTTCGATGACAATCAATATTTATGATTTGATATCACTTCAAAGTCGCTTGTTGTTGTGTTATATATTTGTTCTTCGTTCATTTTTTTGTACATACATTAGATCATTAGTTTTCTCGTTTGAATTGTTTTACATTTGTTATTTCGGGGCCTTTTATAGCTGACTATGCATTACGAATTTGCTCATTTTTGAAGGCCGTATGATGTCCTATATTTGTTAATATCTGGTTCATTTGGTCTCTTGTGAATAGTTGTCTCTAAAGCATCATACCATATCGCATTTTTAAAATTGACCATACCTTTTATAGATGTAATAAGACTTAGCGCAACTATAGGATTATTTCTCTCCTCTTACGACAAAGCGACTATTAAATTATCATTTATAATGACAAAAACATGTTTGTTTTCAGTCCCAAGTCAGAAGCCCCTGGCCTTTGTTAGTCTTGTATGGTTTTTTTAATTTAAAGTTCATTTATATGTCTTGGAGTTTAATGTATGGACGTCAAGTTGGTTACTTATTCCCTATTCCCTATTCGTTACCTATTCCCTATTCCCTATTCGTTACCTATTCGTTACCTATTCGTTACCTATTCCCTATTCGTTACCTATTCCCTATTCGTTATCTATTCCCTATTCGTTACCTGTTCCCTATTCCCTATTCGTAACCTATTCGTTACCTATTCCCTATTCCCTATTCGTTACCTATTCCCTATTCCCTATGCGTTACCTATTCGTTACCTATTCCCTATTCGTTACCTGTTCGTTACCTATTCCCTATTCCCTATTCGTTACCTATTCCCTATTCCCTATCGTAACCTATTCGTTACTTATTCCCTCTTCCTTATTCGTTACTTATTCGATTTTTAATATCCTTCCCCCTTTTTAATTGTTTATACTCTTATATCTGGTAATAGTTCTAAATTTGTTTAGGTAAAATGATCTTTTTATGACCTATTTATATGTGTTTGTGCTCAACCGATCCTTTTACTTTATGTTCGATACTCATTTGTTTCTTATTTAATTTTTATACGTTCTACCTTTTAACTGCTTTATGTCCGTATGTTTGAAGATGGATCTTGGTTCGAAGGGATGTCATGAAATCATCGTGTTAGCGCTTGTATAAAAAAGAAGATGTGGTATGATTGCCAATGAGACAACACCCCACAATAGACCAAAATGACACAGAAACTATCAACTATAGGTCACTGTACGGCCTTCAACAATGAGCATAGCCCAAACCGTGTAGTTACCTATAAAAGGCCCAGACATGACAATCTCAAACAATTCAAACAACAAAACTAACGGCCGTATTTCATATACAAAAAAATAAACTGAAAACGAAATATGTAACACAAAAACAAACGATAACTACTTAATTTCAGGCTCTTGTCTAGGGACAGGCACATACCAACATAATGTGGTGGGGTTAAACATGTTAGCAGGGTGTACATCGTTTCGGAGCATGCTATTACCTTGTTAAATTCGTTCCATCACTCGCTTATAATTCGCTTATAATACGTGTATCATACGTTGCACCTTTTAAAACATGATTTTCAATTGTTTTGTTGTCTCTGGTGGAAGATTTAGGTTCTTAGAGGTGATATAACTCCATAAGCGCATATGTACCCGTTCCAGCGCTCGGATAATACCCTGTTAAATATTCGTTACTTATTCGCTTTTAATACGTTTGTTGTACGTTGCACCTTTTAGAAAAGGATTTTCATTTGTGTTCATATTTCTGGTGGTAATAATGTGTTCTTATAGATGAAATACCCCTATTAGCGCGTATGTACCCGTTCCAGCGCTCGGATAATACCCTGTTACTTATTCGTTCCTTATTTGCTTTTAATGCGCGGGGTAAGTATACGTTGCACCTTGAAATAAATCGTGTTTTACTTGTGTTCATGTCTCTGGTGGTAACAATGTGTTCTTAGTGATGAAATGACCCTATTAGAGCGCATGTACCCGTTCCAGCGCTCGGTTAATACCTTGTTACCTATTCGTTACCTATTAGTTACCTATTCACTTATAATACGTTTGTTGTACGTTGCACCTTTTAGAAAAGGATTTTCAATTGTGTCCATGTCTCTGGTGGTAACAATGGGTTCTTAGAGATGAAATGACCCTATTAGCGCGCATGTACCCGTTCCAGCGCTCGAATAATACCCTGTTACCTATTCGTTACCCATTTGTTACCTATTCACTTATAATACGTTTGTTGTAAGTTGCATCATTTAGAAAAGGATTTTCAATTGTGTCCATGTTTCTGGTGGTGTCAATGTGTTCTTGGAGATGAAATGACCCTATTAGCGCGTATGTACCCGTTCCAGCGCTCAGTTATACCCTGTTACTTATTCGTTAGTTATTCGCCTATAATACGTTTGTTGTACATTGTACCTTTTAGAAAAGGATTTTGACAAGGGCCTGTTGTACGGTATGTTTAAACTCAGATGACAAGGTCCTGTTGTACGGTATATATATACACTCAGATGACAAGGGCCTGTTGTACGGTATATATAAACTCAGATGACAAGGGTCTGTTGTATGGTATGTATAAACTCAGATGACAAGAGCCTGTTGTACGGTATATATATAAACTCAGATAACAAGGGCCTGCTGTACGGTATGTATATAAACTCAGTTGACAAGGGTCTGTCATACGGTATGTTTAAACTCAGATGACAAGGGCCTGTTGTACGGTATGTTTAAACTCAGATGACAAGGACCTGTTGTACGGTGTGTATAAAACTTAGATGACAAGAGTCTGTTGTATGGTATGTATAAAACTCAGCTGACAAGAGCCTGTTTTACGATATGTATATTAAACTCAGTTGACAAGGGCCTGTTATACGGTATGTATAAAACTCAGCTGACAAGGGCCTGTTGTACGGTGTGTATAAAACTTAGATGACAAGAGTCTGTTGTATGGTATGTATAAAACTCAGTTGACAAGGGTCTGTCATACGGTATGTTTAAACTCAGATGACAAGGGCCTGTTGTACGGTATGTTTAAACTCAGATGACAAGAGCCTGTTGTACGATATGTATAAGACTCAGCTGACAAGAGCCTGTTTTACGATATGTATAAACTCAGTTGACAAGGGCCTATTATACGGTATGTATAAAACTCAGCTGACAAGGGCCTGTTGTACGGTGTGTATAAAACTTAGATGACAAGAGTCTGTTGTATGGTATGTATAAAACTCAGCTGACAAGGGCCTGTTGTACGTTATGTATAAACTCAGATGACAAGAGCCTGTTGTACGATATGTATAAGACTCAGCTGACAAGAGCCTGTTTTACGATATGTATAAACTCAGTTGACAAGGGCCTATTATACGGTATGTATAAAACTCAGCTGACAAGGGCCTGTTGTACGGTGTGTATAAAACTTAGATGACAAGAGTCTGTTGTATGGTATGTATAAAACTCAGTTGACAAGGGCCTGTTGTACGGTATATATAAAGTCAGATAACGAGGACCTGTTGTATGATATGTATAAACTCAGATGACAAGGGCCTGTTGTACGATATGTATAAGACTCAGCTGACAAGAGCCTGTTTTACGCTATGTATAAAACTCAGTTGACAAGGGCCTGTTATACGGTATGTATAAAACTCAGCTGACAACGGCCTGTTGTACGGTGTGTATAAAACTTAGATGACAAGAGTCTGTTGTATGGTATGTATAAAACTCAGCTGAAAAAGGCCTGTTGTACGGTTTGTATAAACTTAGATGACAAGGACCTGTTTTACGATATGTATAAAACTCTATCGACAAGTGCCTGTTGTACGGTAACTACAAATACAGATGACAAGAGCCTGTTGTACGGTATGTATAAAACTCAGATGACAAGGGCCTGTTGTACGGTATATATAAACTCAGATGACAAGGGCCTGCTGTACGGTATGTATATAAACTCAGATGACAAGGTTCTGTCATACGGTATGTTTAAACTCAGATGACAAGGGCCTGTTGTACGGTATGTTTAAACTCAGATGACAATGGCCTGTTGTACGGTATGTATAAAACTCGGATGACAAGGACCTGTTGTACGTTATGTATAAACTCAGATGACAAGAGCCTGATGTACGATATGTTTAAGACTCAGCTGACAAGAGCCTGTTTTACGCTATGTATAAACTCAGATGACAAGGGCTTGTTGTACGCTATGTATAAAACTCAGTTGACAAGGGCCTGTTATACGGTATGTATAAAACTCAGCTGACAAGGGCCTGTTGTACAGTGTGTATAAAACTTAGATGACAAGAGTCTGTTGTACGGTATGTATAAAACTCAGATGACAAGGGCCTGTTGTACGGTATGTATAAACTTAAATGACCAGAGCCTGTTGTACGGTATGTATAAAACTCAGATGACAAGGGCCTGTTGTACGGTATATATAAGCTTAGATGACCAGAGCCTGTTGTACGGTATGTATAAACTCAGATGACAAGGGCCTGTTGTACGGTATGTATAAACTTAGATGACAAGGGTCTGTTGTACGATATGTATAAAACTCAGTCGACAAGTGCCTGTTGTACGGTATATACAAACACAGATGACAAGGGCCTGTTGTACGGTATATATAAACTCAGATGACAAGGGCCTCCTGTACGGTATGTATAAACTTAGATGAGAAGGGCCTGTTGTACGGTATGTATAAACTCATATGACAAGTGCCTGTTGTACGGTATGTATAAAACTCAGATGACAAGGGCCTGTTGTACGGTATGTATAAATTTAGATGACAAGGGCCTGTTGTTCGGTATATATAAACTCCGATGACAAGGGCCTGGTGTACGGTGTGTATAAACTCAGATGACAAGGGCCTGTTGTTCAGTATATATGAACTCAGATGACAAGGGCCTGTTGTTCGGTATATATAAAGTCAGATGACAAGGGCCTGTTGTATGGTATGTATAAACTCAGATGACAAGGGCCTGTTGTACGATATGTATAAAACTCAGATGACAAGGGCCTGTTGTACGATATGTATAAAACTCAGATGACAAGAGCCTGTTGTACGGTATGTATAAACTCAGATGACAAGGGCCTGTTGTACGATATGTATAAGACTCAGCTGACAAGAGCCTGTTGTACGGTGTGTATAAAACTTAGATGACAAGAGTCTGTTGTACGGTATGTATAAAACTCAGATGACAAGGGCCTGTTGTACGGTATGTTTAAACTCAGATGACAATGGCCTGTTGTACGGTATGTATAAAACTCGGATGACAAGGACCTGTTGTACGTTATGTATAAACTCAGATGACAAGAGCCTGATGTACGATATGTTTAAGACTCAGCTGACAAGAGCCTGTTTTACGCTATGTATAAACTCAGATGACAAGGGCTTGTTGTACGCTATGTATAAAACTCAGTTGACAAGGGCCTGTTATACGGTATGTATAAAACTCAGCTGACAAGGGCCTGTTGTACAGTGTGTATAAAACTTAGATGACAAGAGTCTGTTGTACGGTATGTATAAAACTCAGATGACAAGGGCCTGTTGTACGGTATGTATAAACTTAAATGACCAGAGCCTGTTGTACGGTATGTATAAAACTCAGATGACAAGGGCCTGTTGTACGGTATATATAAGCTTAGATGACAAGGGTCTGTTGTACGATATGTATAAAACTCAGTCGACAAGTGCCTGTTGTACGGTATATACAAACACAGATGACAAGGGCCTGTTGTACGGTATATATAAACTCAGATGACAAGGGCCTCCTGTACGGTATGTATAAACTTAGATGAGAAGGGCCTGTTGTACGGTATGTATAAACTCATATGACAAGTGCCTGTTGTACGGTATGTATAAAACTCAGATGACAAGGGCCTGTTGTACGGTATGTATAAATTTAGATGACAAGGGCCTGTTGTTCGGTATATATAAACTCCGATGACAAGGGCCTGGTGTACGGTGTGTATAAACTCAGATGACAAGGGCCTGTTGTACGGTATATATAAACTCAGATGACAAGGGCCTCCTGTACAGTATGTATAAACTTAGATGAGAAGGGCCTGTTGTACGGTATGTATAAACTCATATGACAAGTGCCTGTTGTACGGTATGTATAAAACTCAGATGACAAGGGCCTGTTGTACGGTATGTATAAATTTAGATGACAAGGGCCTGTTGTTCGGTATATATAAACTCCGATGACAAGGGCCTGGTGTACGGTGTGTATAAACTCAGATGACAAGGGCCTGTTGTTCAGTATATATGAACTCAGATGACAAGGGCCTGTTGTTCGGTATATATAAAGTCAGATGACAAGGGCCTGTTGTATGGTATGTATAAACTCAGATGACAAGGGCCTGTTGTACGATATGTATAAAACTCAGATGACAAGGGCCTGTTGTACGATATGTATAAAACTCAGATGACAAGAGCCTGTTGTACGGTATGTATAAACTCAGATGACAAGGGCCTGTTGTACGATATGTATAAGACTCAGCTGACAAGAGCCTGTTGTACGGTGTGTATAAAACTTAGATGACAAGAGTCTGTTGTACGGTATGTATAAAACTCAGATGACAAGGGCCTGTTGTACGGTATGTATAAACTTAGATGACCAGAGCCTGTTGAACGATATGTATAAAACTCAGATGACAAGGGCCTGTTGTACGGTATATATAAGCTTAGATGACCAGAGCCTGTCATACGGTATGTTTAAACTCAGATGACAAGGGCCTGTTGTACGGTATGTTTAAACTCAGATGACAATGGCTTGTTGTACGGTATGTTTAAAACTCGGATGACAAGGACCTGTTGTACGTTATGTATAAACTCAGATGACAAGGACCTGTTGTACGTTATGTATAAACTCAGATGACAAGAGCCTGTTGTACGATATGTTTAAGACTCAGCTGACAAGAGCCTGTTTTACGCTATGTATAAACTCAGATGACAAGGGCTTGTTGTACGCTATGTATAAAACTCAGTTGACAAGGGCCTGTTATACGGTATGTATAAAACTCAGCTGACAAGGGCCTGTTGTACAGTGTGTATAAAACTTAGATGACAAGAGTCTGTTGTACGGTATGTATAAAACTCAGATGACAAGGGCCTGTTGTACGGTATGTATAAACTTAAATGACCAGAGCCTGTTGTACGGTATGTATAAACTCAGATGACAAGGGCCTGTTTTACGGTATGTTTAAACTTAGATGACAAGAGCCTGTTGTACGGTATGTATAAAACTCAGATGACAAGGGCCTGTTGTACGGTATGTATAAAACTTAGATGACAAGGGCCTGTTGTACGGTATGTATAAACTCAGATGACAAGAGCCTGTTGTACGGTATGTATAAACTCAGTTGACAAGGGCCTGTTGTACGGTATGTATAAAACGTAGATGACAAGGGCCTGTTGTACGGTATGTATAAACTCAGATGACAAGAGCCTGTTGTACGGTATATATAAACTCAGTTGACAAGGGCCTGTTGTACGGTATGTATAAAACTTAGATGACAAGGGCCTGTTGTACGGAATGTATAAACTCAGATGACAAGAGCCTGTTGTACGGTATCTATAAACTCAGTTGACAAGGGCCTGTTGTACGGTATGTATAAACTCAGATGACAAGGGTCTGTTGTATGGTATGTATAAACTCAGATGACAAGAGCCTGTTGTACGGTATATATATAAACTCAGATAACAAGGGCCTGCTGTACGGTATGTATATACTCAGCTGAAAAATGCGTGTTGTACGGTATGTATAAACTTAGATGACAAGGACCTGTTGTACGGTATGTATAAAACTCAGTCGACAAGTGCCTGTTGTACGGTATATACAAACACAGATGACAAGAGCCTGTTGTACGGTATGTATAAAACTCAGATGACAAGGGTCTGTTGTACGGTATGTATAAACTCAGATGACAAGGGCCTGTTGTTCGGTATATATAAACTCAGATGACAAGGGCTTGTTGTACGGTATGTATATAAACTCAGATGACAAGAGCCTGTTGTACCGTATGTATAAACTTAGATGACAAGGGCCTGTTGTACGATATGTATAAAACTCAGTCAACAAGTGCCTGTTGTACGGTATATACAAACACAGATGACAAGGGCCTGTTGTACGGTATATATAAACTCAGATGACAAGGGCCTCCTGTACGGTATGTATAAACTTAGATGATAAGGGCCTGTTGTATGGTATGTATAAACTCAGATGACAAGTGCCTATTGTACGGTATGTATAAAACTCAGATGACAAGGGCCTGTTGTACGGTATGTATAAATTTAGATGACAAGGGCCTGTTGTTCGGTATATATAAACTCCGATGACAAGGGCCTGGTGTACGGTGTGTATAAACTCAGATGACAAGGGCCTGTTGTTCGGTATATATAAACTCAGATGACAAGGGCCTGTTGTTCGGTATATATAAACTCAGATGACAAGGGCCTGTTGTACGGTATGTATAAACTTAGATGACCAGAGCCTGTTGAACGATATGTATAAAACTCAGATGACAAGGGCCTGTTGTACGGTATATATAAGCTTAGATGACCAGAGCCTGTTGTACGGTATGTATAAACTCAGATGACAAGGGCCTGTTGTACGGTATGTATAAATTCAGCTGACAAGGTAATGTTGTACCGTATGTATAAATTTCAGTTGACAAATTGTGCGGTATTTATAAAACTCAGTTGACAAGTTGTGCGGTAAATATAAAACTCAGTTGACAAGTTGTACGGCATATATACAACTCAGTTGACAAGTTGTACGGTATGTATAAAACTCAGTTGACAAGTTGAACGGTATGTATAAAACTCAGTTGACAAATTGACAAGTTGTACGGTATGTATAAAACTCAGTTGACAAGTTGAACGGTATGTATAAAACTCAGTTGACAAATTGACAAGTTGTACGGTATGTATAAAACTCAGTTGACAAGTTGACAAGTTTTACGGTATGTATAAAACTCAGTTGACAAGTTGTACGGTATATGTGTTAAACTCAATTAATAAGAATCAGTTGTACGATATGTATACAGCTCAAATGATAATGGTTAGTTGTACGGTTGGTATCAACTCAATTTAAATGGTCGGTTGTACGGTATGTATATAAACTCAAATAATTAGGGTCGGTTGTACGGTATATAAAAAACTCACAATGCTGTGGGTCGGTTGTACGGTATGTTTACAACTCAATTCATAAGTGTCGGTTGTACGGTATATAAAAAACTCCCAATTGTATGGATCGGTTGTACGGTGTGTATAAAGCTCAGATGATTATTGTAAAAGCCGTTTATACGATATGAGTCGGATGTACGGTATATATAAAACGTTCAGTGATGACAAGGTTCGGATTGAACGACACGTTTAAAAAATAAGGGTTGGTTGTACGGTATGTATAAAACTCAAATGATAAGGGTCGCTTGTACGGTACATTTACATTTTTTTTATAAATAAAAAATTTCAATGATAAGCGTCGGTTGAACAGTATATATGTATATTAAACCCAAAATTATAAGCGTTAGTTGTACGGTATGATGCTATATTGCACGAATTATTCGGCAATTATAATTAAATTATATTCTTATAGTTGCTCATCAGCACTGCTGTCATTAGGGAATTGTGATTAAGTACACAAACAATGTACCTACGGAACAAACATTATATCTAGTTTATGATCCTACGATCACGAAGCCGCTTTGATGAACGTTAATAGTACAAAGATACACACGGTAGGTATAGTGTCCGGCTAGGATCGTGTTTTTTCGAGTGAATCTGTCCATTTTTTTCGAGTGTAGATCAGGCTTTTTCGAATGATAAAAGATGCGATTGTAGGTCAATTAACTGCTATTTCGTATGATTATAAAAGTGTTTTACGTGACAACCCATCTTATTATGAATATTATATATGTTTTGAGTATCAAAGAAGCACAATTTCCTTGTACTTAACTATTAATTTCAGTGTTTGTTTTTGTGCGGGCCTTTCGAGAGGAACTGTGAAACCGTCCGGGTTTTTAAACAAATGGTCCGGGTTTTTAGAGAATTTAAAGAAAAAAAAAACAGGTATTCTTGACCTTTAAAAATGACTTTAATAGTTTAATGAATGAAAATATCATTATGATATATTCTCAATAAATCACCACAACATATTACTACGTGGATCAAAATTAACCTTTTTCAATTTAATGCAAATTTTCTATTAACGTTCTACAACAACTTTTCAGTATTAAATTAGAAATTATTGGATCCTTTATGTAAAGGTCTTTCTAAAAATAGTGCAGGGGACTCATTATCTTTTCAACTTAATTTTATGGTATTTTTTGTTGTAACAGTTAATAAAATTTTTCATGGTCAACCACGGAGTTTTTACACGGTACTTATTATGGTATACCGCTGTCCGTCCGTTGTCATCATGTCGGACAATACCTCAAAAACGCTGTAACCAATTTACATGAAACTTCGTTGAATTGTTTATATCTGAGGACAGGGGACTCTTGATTTATTTATAAAATATATAATTTATATATCATATAGATAGATTGTTTTGCTTTTTTGCTTTTTTTTGTTTTCATGGTTTTCTTTTTTAAATGTTTTTTTGTGTATGTTTATATTATTTGTCACAAACTTATTGTTCAGAGTTTATAAGACAATGAATATTTGAGATCATTTGACTTGAAATAAATTAATAAATCACTTTCGAATAACATACATTTTAGATTTGACGTTTCTGAGTTATATGGAATTTTATTAAACAAACTAGAGGCTATAAAGAGCCTGTGTCGCTCACCTTGGTCTATGTACATGTGTTGTGCATATTACACAAAGGACACTCTTCTACATAAAAGACAAAAATAGAATTCATGACAAAATTCTCTGTTTTGGTGATGGTAACTTGTTTGTAGATCTTTAAATACTTTACTGAACATTCTTGCTGTTTACAGTAGTCTCTATCTAAAATGAACTTGGTCCATAAATTTACAAGGAGAAGATTTTTTAAATGTTTGCGTTGCACATGATCCGCCGTTATCCTTAAAATTGAAATATAGTTATTTAGCTGCTCAGATTGTGATCTGTTTAACAGCAATTTTAAAACTCTAGACGTATATATCCGAGCATCACGGGACGACAAAATGTGAAAGTTAACAGACGACGACGACGGATTATAAGTGATGAGAAAAGCTTTCTTGACCCTTTGAGGCCAGGTGAGCTAAAAAGGGGTGATTTTACAGTTTGCATACAATATTTTTAAAGTGCTTTGAGAAGTTTTCATGAAGCTTTGGTGACTGCTTTATATAGATTAAGGTTATTTCCTTTTAGTTTTTTTTTATACATTTTTGATATGACATTGAGAAATTATTTTATAACGATTGATAATGAATATCGCTTGATATCAACTCGAGTTATTTAATTTCAATAAAATAATAAACGAATCTCCGGCGAGTTTATTATTACTATTTGAATTAAATAACGAGAGGAAATTACTAACTTTCTTATTTGAATTAAATAACGAGAGTTGATATCAAGCGACTCCCTATTCTCACAAGTTGTTAGACCTATTTGTCTTATGGTCAACACTCTCATTGTGTCAAATTAAAGAATTCCGCGAATCGTTGGTCTAGTATTTTGCACATGAAATGTTCATCTTCGTAACTTTTGATGGTCATCAATAAACTAACGAATAGCCAATGGAAATGTCGTAATATCGTCTTATCATTCTGGATAAGCAAATCAAATTAACACAAATTTTCGTATCACTTTTTCGTATCACACTCCGTCCAGTGTGATATGAGAAATATATAATAGGCCAAAACCATAAGAAAATGAACTTTATTATTTGAAAACACGACGGACGTATCATGAGCCCATGGAGCAGCTGTTTATTAAAAAACGGAATAAGAGACCAATTTGACGGCAGAGAAGAATCAGAAAAATGCATTGTTTTTGTTAGATGTATTCCTATTTGCATTCATCTGATGAGTTAAGCCTTTTTCGCCTTTTTCAACAGATTTTTTTAGTTCGTTCTTGTGTTGTGCTGTTACACCACTGCCCCAGGTTAGGGGAGGGTTGGGATCCCGCTAACATGTTTAACCCCGCCACATTCTGTATGTATGTGTCTGTTCAAAGTCAGGGGCCTGTAATTCAGTGGTTGTCGTTTGTAGATGTGTTATAAATTTGTTTTTCGTGTATTTTTTGTACACATATTAGTTTTCTCGTTTGAATTGTTTTACTTTTGTCATTTCGGGGCCTTTTATAGCTAACTATTCGGTATGGGCTTTGCTCATTGTTGAAGAACGTACAGTGACCTATAGTTGTTAATTTTTGTGTCATTTGGTCTCTTGTGGAGAGTTGTCTCATTGGCAATCATACCACATCATTCTAATATGTAAGAAAAACAAATCCACTACAAGAGGTCTGCCCCCTGCTCCCACAAAAAATCTTCATTAATAACAAACAAACAAAAAAACATTAACACACTTAATCCGATCAGTTTTTATTTCCATTGACAATAACATCAGAATTAGATTTCATATACATGTGTATAGATAACAATGAAATGAATAATTTATCCGCTTAATTCACTATTAGTACGTACGTCTGATACGGTGCTGTTTGTCCGCTTTTGCTTTTTGTCCGATAATTTTGCTTTTTGTCCGAAACTTTTGCTTTTTGTCCGTTGCTTTTTGTCCGTTTTGCCTTTTGTCCGATTATTTTTCTTTTTGTCCGAAACTTTTGCTTTTTGTCCGTTTTGCTTTTTGTCCGAAACTTTTGCTTTTTGTCCGAAACTTTTGCTTTTTGTCCGTTGCTTTTTGTCCGTTATGCTTTTTGTCCTATAATTTTGCTTTTTGTCCGACACTTTTGCCTTTTGTTAATTGCTTTTTGTCAGTTTTGTTTTTTTAGCTCACCTAGTTTTCTCGTTTGAATTGTTTTACATTGGCTTATCGGGGCCTTCTATAGCTGACTATACGGTGTAGGCTTTGTTGAAGCCGTACGGTGACCTATAGTTGTTAATGTTTGTGTCATTTTGGTCTTTTGTGGATAGTTGTTTCATTGGCAATCATACCACATCTCCTTTTTTTTTATAAACTCTTCTCATCACTTTGTAAAAATTAAACTACTGGCAAAATAAAATCAGATGTGGCCCAAACCATCCTTATGGTAACTAGTTTTAAAAAATAGTACCCCTTGACACGCCCAATAATGAAGATGACCGCCATGTCTAAAAAAAAAATTGAACATAATGGGGGGGGGGAGAGGGGTTAAATGTAGATTTGGGCTTGTATTTCTGAAACTAAAGCATTTAGAGCCAATCTTACAAGGGTTAAAATGTTCATCAGGTAAGCAAAATCTCTCTGCCTAAAGTTTCAGACACATTCAACGTGTTTTCGGGTTGCTGCCCCTGAATTGGTAACTTTAAGAAATATTAGCAGTTTTAGAGTTATAAAGATCTTAAGCTTGGTTGCTATAAAGACTTAGCTAACTTATTTTTATGACTTAACTAACTCAATCGTTATCTAACTCGATCGTTTAGACAATTTCTCTTACTTGCTTACTTAAAACAAGATAGATACTGTTTTGTTACTAAAATAATACTTATTGTAAATACACATTTATTCACACAGTTATGACTAATTATGAAAAAAAAATGTTAATTCGTTGATATTTTCCACTTGTATCACATATTCATATGAAAAATTCTACTGTCCTGATAACCGCGACATGTAGTTCAAGGTCTGATTTTATTCCTTTTTCTTTTTCAGGAGTAGTAACCCGGGATACAGTCATCTTTCTTTGATGGTACATACATACTCTATTAATAAAAAGTATACCTAACATTTTATCACATTTACGGATTAGTATTATTAAAAAGTATTGCATTTTAGTGAAGAAAACAAATAACACCAACTTTTCCTTTTTTCCGCCCTTCAAACTTGACCAATTTTATCATAATAACTGTTGTTGTCTTTATTTCAAATGCTTCTTTAAGATCATAAGTAAATGTTTTTTGAGACAGAATTTTCTTATAATTTGCCATAATGAAGATTTTACTATGTTTTTTTCAAAAATATAAAAAAGTATGGTTCACCGCGCTATTTTTCAAGCTATGAGTCGTTGAAAATTGCCTAAATTTGGTTAGTTTGTTCATGGAAAAACACATAAGAGTGCATAAAAGAAGTTCTATGAGATAGAATTTTGAAATTAATTGTGAGACGATAGGTTTCGTAATATGCTTTAAGAAAATAAAAAGAAATCATGGTGTCACCAAACTTGTTTTTTTTTGCCACAAGAAAAAATAAAAAATCCTGTTTAGCCTAGTATAAATTTTGTACTAAAAGAGTTATCTCCCCTTAAATGGCTCTTTTGCAAAAAATGATTTTAAAAACCAAAAAGGTTGATATTTGTTAAAATCTTTTGGATAATACAATAAATTAACAAGTTTTCTTTATATAAATAAACAGTCTAACCATAAAATTGCAAATCTGTTTCCAAATTTACTGATTTGGGCAAATAACTAGACCGATTGTGTACTGTGATTGTACAATCCAAGATGGCGGTTTACCATCAATCTAAAAAATCAATTAAAAAAGATGTATTTTACATTTGGAAATGGCTCCTTCTATATCTAAAATATTGTACATATCTATTTCGTTAGGAAAATCAAGTAAATGCTAAGTATCTCTTTAATCACTCTCCCCCTCTTTTCGAGTATGTAACTACTTGACTGTCAATGCTGTTGTGTTTCCCGAAGTATCTTCATTACTTGAATAGCCTCAAATGGTTTTTTTTAAAGTAACGGTGTACGCCATTTTGAAATAGTTGCTGTAGACATTCCGAAATTTAAAGATTAATAAGTGTTATCTAAAAAACTAGCTACAAAATTAATGCAAATTGTGACTATATGTCACAATCGGAAAGAAGACATTGTTAGTGTAAGCTTACTATAAACACATGCAACACACGTCGACACCATTTGCCAAAATATTAAAACAATTCAAAGGAGAAAAACCAATGACATGATTGATTTTATACAAAACTGTAAAAAGGACAAACAAATGATGTACAGAGAAAAAAAAACCTACCAAACAACAGTGGGGTTTCTGACTTATTTGTATGATTGTTATATATAATATTTAGCGCGGTAAACATTTTTAGATTTTCAATATTATTTGATTTGATCAATTTTCAAACCATTATGCTGTTTCGAAGATGTTCCTCTGAATCTTTGAATATCCCTTGTATTCTACAAATTGCAGAAGGTACACCATTACTAACAAATTTGAGGATGACAGCCTAACTTACAACTAGAATGAATAAGCGTGTTGTCTATATATAACACTATCTATAATGTTGTCTGTTGTGTAAAACAAGTAAAACACTTAATAATTCCAACCTCGCCCACATACAAATATTCTTATATATTGCCTTCTATACTTTTCCTGTAAATCTCCTTAATTACTTTTTCTATTTCTTCATTTTCTTTTTTTTACTCATCTACTAATTATGTTTATTTTGATTCAACATTGTATCCACATAAATGTACATATGAACGCTAATATTTTGATATATACTCATTATGGTATCATATATAAGAGAGAGGAGGAATTTACCAAAGAGGTAATAACACTAAAACAGGTTGAAACCATTGAAACAAAGCCACAGTCAAAATAAAAACAATTATTCACACAACAGTCCATAAACTACAACATTAAAAAATAAAAGAAACAAGAACCCTGTAAAAACTGACTCTCTGTGATGATTTATGGCTTTAAGGAAGGGTAAGCATTAGCGGTACCAATTTATCGCACCAGCCATATTCGCAATATATATCTCTTCAGTGATGTTGGAGACCAAAATAATGAAATAAAAAATCTGCCAGGATACATATATGTTGAATAGCTAAACAATATCGCTAATGAGGAGTCCTTCAATTGTTAAAATGAGACGTCCTTCAAATTCCTAGTATGTAAGCGCACGTCAGATACTCTTAATCAAAATGTCTAATTTTAAGGTCTTTCTATATACAAAAAAGTTTCAATCGTATTCTATGTCAACCATTTCGGTCATATTTGGCGACCGATGAGTTCATCGGGATACTTTAGCTTCCAGATTTTCTCCAGATTAGCCTGTACTATGAAATTGGGCTGGTATAATGGGATAATTGTACTAAAATTACGAGGTCCAATTTCACGGGTAGTAAGGTCGTCATATCGAGGAGCGTTTAGAACAGTGATTTTGTCATAGTTTGGATAAGTTTGACATGGTTAATCTATGTTGCTTCCCTTAACTTATGCCTCAGTTCTATTCACACGAGCAGATTAAAAGCAAATAAGATGCTTGAATCTGTATTGGAGGTCAAACGATCTATATTGAAATTGTTGTTTCACGAAATTAACGCAGAATAAGCAAGATATCGGAATTGCTATGGTTTGGTTAAGCGATTGACATGGTTTGGTTAAGAGTCTAGAAATTTGTCATGGTTTTGGTCAAGATTGTCATGGTTTGGATCGAAATAAATATATATGTGTTTAACTTTAATACTAAAATGTTGTTTGATAGCGGCTGTCATTGGACGAAGTTGCACTATATACTAACTGCCCGAGAAGAAAAAAAGCCTGTTTAACCAAATTTAGTGGGTGTAATCGTCAATGGGTAAACTTAACATGTCATGATACTCACTTTTTGTAAGTTTTCTACAATATAAATTTAAAAGTCGACTAGCTTTCGATATAACTTTACAAAAAAAAAGACAAAGCGTTGCTTCTGTTTCACATATAATCTTTTCTCCATATGTTCATGCTTGACTCTGCCGATGATATCATGAACGGCATCGCTAGTCAAATAGCTAAAGACTTCTACTCAAAAGTGGCAGTCAGTCAAAAAGTAATTCTTGTTTTTCATTTTCTTTTTTAGAAAACTATACATTTGTTGCTTTTTCTTTATTTTAAATTTTGAACCAGTATGTTGAATAAAAGGAGATGTGGGGTTATAGGTTCATGATACAGTGACCCAACTACAAAACTAATCAAAAGATATTAAGAGGACATCATAAGTCTTCAACCATTTACGAAACCGAATAGTTACGCGGGACTTATTGGTTTTAAAACTATAATAGATGAAATTACAATAAAAGTACTTTCAAAGTTCAAATTTAAAATATGAAAGATTACAACTCCAATTTTGGATTTAAGCCGATATAATGTTTAAGTTTATCAATTATTATTACGAATCAATAAAAATCTTTGTAATACTGTATAAACATGATAAATGCATCGTGTATAGTATCATTAAATTATTTCAAATATTTTACTTCTTATGTTATATAGTTTTTATACATCAGAAAAAACCCTCCTGCTTTCTTGTTTTGAGTATGAGGTGATATATCATTAAATGTGATAGAAAAAGGATTGAAATTCAAAGAAAAACGTGTTACATTGTCTGCTACATGTACATTTAAACTGTGTACGACCTTAATTTTGACCTGGCTAGACAAGAAATCATCGTTTATAATAGGACAGAACGCATTATTAGATGAACAAAGATGAAACGGATGGTAAGTCTGTTGACATATAATATCAGAAGTACACTTCATTTGAACTTCTTAGAACATTCAATGCTATTTTTATGCTATCTATATTTGCCGTTTATCATTTTTGCTTTTTTGCTTTTCAATTTACTAGGTAATAACAAATATAAGATGACGTGGGAAATACATTAATGAGACAGCAAACCAACAACACAAACATGAATTTTTCAACAATAGGATGAATTAAATAGGCCAAACTCTATATCTGCCCGTTTCTATAAAATGGGTAAATAAATTGAACAGAGACAACCAGAGATCTGAAACCATCAAACTATTCTCAGTACATGTATAGCGTAAAACAGTAAGGTATGGCATAGGACAACTTGTCGCGTCACTAGGTTCTGGACTTTTTTGGTGAGTCGCAACTTCGGAATTCAGTAAATATGTTTTTGAAATTAAATGTGTAAACCCTTCCTTTCACAATAGTTAGCACTTATGAATGCCTGTTTGGTGTCTGTGTTGTAAACTTATATTTCAATGATTTCGTAGTTTATAACTTCTTATTAGTTTGTGTAACTAAATATGTTTAGCATAAAAACAACGCAGCCAAATTCATAACTGGTTTTTTTGTTGTTATTTATTTACACGATTAGGCTCGAAATTTAACACAAATGCATTGAATTTGACTCATACAATTTTTCAGAGGCAATTGCACCTATTGCTCCTTTAAACGGGTCATTTGAAGCTGTTGGTGATACTGATTTAATTAAAGAAACAGTGGTTTCACTCAATAAAGATGATGACAAATTAGATGAAAACAATAATGACGATCAACAGGGTTTGCCAAAAACAACTTAAGTTCAGTGCGACATCTGTTCTTAAATTGTTCAAAGACGATGTCTTACACGCCACATGAGAACACACGGGGATCAACTGATTTATTCTCATTGTCCAGCGAAATTCTCGGATAGATGGGCTTTGACCGAACATGAAGGACGACATTCAAATCCTTTAATGTGCGATGTTTGCGGCAAAAAATAGACTTAAAGAATCGGCCTAAGTCGTCATTTAAGAGACCATGCTGGTACACGACTAGAGTGTGATATTTGGCAATTGCCACCAACGGTTTAACGATAACGCACATTTTGAAGGTCATCGCAACAGTAAACATTTAAACTACAAACCGTTTAAATGTACCGTATGCAGCAAGGCTTTCACTTATAGACAATCAATGGCAAGACATGTCAAATAATGTCAAGGGAATAAGTCCTACAACTGTATGGAATGTAATGCTGTGTTTAACAGCAAGCGTTCACTAGACCAGCACCATAGTGGGAAACACGGGCATAAAGAGTATGTATGTGTGGAAAGTCCTTCCTTTGGGTTCGATCATTCACCAGACAAAGTAAAATATGTAAAACAAAATAATTTATTAAATAATCAGTATTTAATACATTTGAAAGTTGATTTTTGTTTCATTTCTAACATTCATAAAGTTTAAATGATATATTGTCTCATTTTCAAGATAATGACATTTTTAGATATCATAACATTTTCTTTCATGAGGATGGATTTTTTCTTCATCTTTCCTATGGAACTGACGAATTCCTTGCGCACCATGTGCAAATCCATCATATGGGTTCACGATTGCACTTTTACGTTTAGCAGTAGATCTTCGGGGTTGGTCAAACATTGCATGGCTTCTGAAATAAATAAACCTAGTAATGTTAATTAGTCCATTTGGAATCATGTTTATAATATGACTGCTGCAATAAAAGATTTAAAAATTAAGAAACAAATATTGAAAAATAGAATCCTCTCAATATTGTAATATATGCAATGAAACTACAGTGTTAAATATATATCGTTATTTATTGCTAGACATAATTCAAAGATGCACGTACATTATATGCAGATATAGACACCATGTTCTGTCAGAAACTATTATCACTTGATGTATATCACAAGATGTGATTTATCACATTATTTTACTCACAATGACCGACATAATGGCTGTCCCTTATGGTAAAGGATCACCTCGCCCTACAGGAGCGAGCGAGCAGCTTAGAGAAACCACAATTCACGAGTTTGTGATGCTACTGACTATTTCATGAGTTACATTTTCTTGATATTATTAACATATTAAAGATTGGTAAAATTATGAATATAAGAACAGGAGTTTCTAATTCATTTTTTCATCATTAAGAGAAGGGATGTTATGTCCCGTCACGATGACAAATAGCTGCTAACATATACATCATTTGATCTCAGGTGGATAGTTATCGCATTGGCAATCATATTGCATCTACTTATAACATATTACTACATTGTATGTGCGTTTTTATTTTCTTTTATGTCTCAAATGGAACGATTTTTGGTAATTTTGATAGTAATTCTTCATTATACACGACAAGAATTACATAACGGAACCATGTCGAACATGAACTTAACCATGACACGAATGAACCAAACCATGACACAGATATTTCAGTAATTTTGAATTTATTGCAAAAGCAGGTATTTTTCAGAATAATTGACCGCAGTGTTATATCACAAAGATATATGTGATGTAACAGACTGTAAGAAAATAACTTTTTTTATGCACGATAAACCAATAAGCAAGTTTTAAATTTTGACATACGCAAGCTTTTTCTGTGTTAAATCATTAACCATATGATACAACTTATGATGAACTAACATATTTACTTTATACAAAGGTACTTACCAGCTTGAATTGATGATCAGAAGTTCCATTTACAAAATATCCCAATGTTTACATTTTTGCATTGATTGTCATCAAAAAGACTTAACACCGTCATGTCAAGCTTATCCAAACTATCACAAAATCACTGTACTAAACGCTCATCGATATGACGACCTTACTACCCGTGAATTTGTCAGCCGTCATCACGTAAAAACGATGAATCAAAGAATTCAACTTTACATATTACTAATATAGTACAATGCTGTTGATTAAAAATGACACCACTCCAGACCCTTTTGTTTTCCGCATAGTTAATATTGCCAATAATTAAGAAGTTCCGGGTCGAATCCGATACCGATACCAATAGTATATTCACCTGTTACCTATTAACTTATCTGTACGTTCCGCATCTGACAGGCGCACCACCAAACGCTGTATTTAGGATTTTGCTATATACACGGGTCGTAATCACAGGGTTGACACTACTACTGTTCCCCATTGTAGTACTTGTAGTACTTTTATCAGTATGACTTTCTAAGATGACAATACGAGCAATAACAAATCGGGGACTTAGAATAAGGCGTATAGGTACAGCATGTACAATTTTCAATTTGTTGAAATGACGTAAAACAGCGAATCAAAGAACTCAACTTTATTTATAACTCATAAAGGACAATGCTGTTGATTAAAACATACTCCTTTCCAGGCCCTCTTGTTTTCCAAATAAAATTATTAATACCAATAATTGATCAGTTCCAGGTCGACGGGTCCAAACAGAAAGATGTTGAAAGCAGAGAAAACTGTGTATCTTATAATCGACATGACTTTATCAGATGACAATACTTATAAGGCTTACGCATAGTTGTGTTCTTTAATTCAGTCACAGACCCGCGAATCACAGGTGTGTTCTAGTAAATATATTTTGCCAGAGGTGCTTTTCATATTAATTTACACATTTTTTATTTAAAGTTGACTGTGTTAAATTTTTTGACTTGCCAGTTAATTTTTGAATGGTGTATACAAATATTAACTTTTACGTATTTTACTTTTTATAGAGATTTATGTAGAGGTAAACAGATTTATTTTTTGAACCCCTTATCATAAGAAGATAAGACGATTGTTTTTTTTTAAATTGTAGTACCTTGTAGGATCTTGTAGATTACACATACCGGTATCCAAAAAAAAAAAAGGACTTGCATATACTAGGTATAACACTTAAGCTAACGTGAATGAATTTTTAAGTACATTTGATTAACATTAATCTGGTCATATAAAACATTAATAGTTTCTCATTCATGGTATAAAATACTGCATGTTTCGATCCCATAATGTGTGTACGAAAATTTGCATAAAAGCTAAGATAATGCAATTGTGTAATGATAATATACCTTCATGTGCTACTTTAAATCTAAGAGGTAAAATTGATCAATTTTTTTTTAATTTTTTTTTACATTTTTATCCTTTTGATTTTTATTTGAACACATGAACACAAGCGGATTTTTGTACAAAAAAATATGAAAATCTTTTTAACTCGTCTCTTAGTATGTTCAACAATGCTTTGCAAATACAATTGGAATCTTAGGGAAAACGGTATTTTTGTGGCATTTTATCAAATAAAAAAAAAACCAATTTTGACTTTTTCATTTAAATTGGTACAAATAACCTTCATACGTTATTATAAACAATACAGTTTTAAATAAGAGGGGTCCATGTACTCGTTTTCAAGTGAAATCAGTTCAAATCACACCAAAAAAAACCCAGTCATTTCCAGATATGTCACATAACAGTTCGACCTCTCGAAAATTACTTTTACATTAGGAACGCCATCACCTTCCCTGCATTTGTATTGTATGCAACTAATGGCAGAGGGTAGTCGTGAAAGGTTGGATTACTGTTACAGTTCATTCAAATCAATCAGAGGGATATGTATGTTTTGGAACTCGTATTAATGTCATATAATTCTTTTCTTACCAATTTGACTATACGTGTTGTCTTTTAAGAATAGATATCTTTGAAGGTTGTTCAAAAGACACTTTTCTAAATGTATTTACCGTGTTTATACAAATCAGGAAAATGTATTATTTTTTCATTAAAACTTGCTTTTCAGAATTTTTTATTTCTTATGTTTTGTATTTCAATCTATTCATGCAAATACCGTATAACGGAAAGTTTGACAACTTATAAAATAAAAAATCAGAAGACATTAAAGAAGTTTCATCACATGATTTCTTGTACAACCTGTTTGGTATATGTGTACCCAGTAAAGCCAATAATCAAAAGTGTGATCATTATATAACAGTTTTCGCTCGGCTTTTAACAGTGAGTAAACCACAGTTTCAAGTTTCAAGAGTCATAACTAAGGCAAAAAATCACTAGTCTGAAATTATTTATTTCAAGTCCTTAAACATTGGCAAACATTTTCTTAATCTAAACGAAATTGAAGGATGCTATACATTCTCTCAGGATACAACTATACAAGTGTTTCAAGCTTTCAGATAGATAAGGAAAAATGGAAAATCTAAGGTGGTTTCATTTAGAACTGTTCCATCTAAAGAGGGGGCGAAAAATACCAAGGAGGTATTAAAACTCAAATGCGAAAATGATCTTACATCGCAATGGCTAAAAAAAAAAAGAAGGCAAACGCACACAAACAATCAAAGAACACAAAACATAACATTCTGAGCAAAACTTGGGGTGATCTTAGGTGGTAAGGAGATTTACATCTATACCACTCCACATTCTGTATGTTCTTTTTCTGTCCCAAGCCAGGAGCCTTTATTCAGTGGTTGGTGATTTTTACTGTTGTTTTTCGTTAATTTTTATGTACAACTATTAGGCCGCTAGCTTTTGAATGAATGAATTTATTCTCATCAACTAATGACATAGTTACAGAGACAATAAGTATATACAACAATATAATATACAGTGCATGTATGAAGAAAATTATCAGCATTAACCAGGAGGAGAGACTTTCACATAAACAGCTTTAATATATCGACATAATTTTTCTAAAACTGTAATATTATTTGAGGTAAACAGATTACATAATTTCAAGGTGTTTGGATTTTTCCAACAAAATTTCGGTAAATATTTTTGTCTTTCATTAACAAGAGATTTACAAGACAAAATATAATGATACTCGTCACCGATTTCAGCCGAGCCACAGATACGACACAATCTATGATTTCTCGACAGATTATGCCATCTCCCTGTCTCAACTGGTAAACGGTGGCTACCACATCTAAATTTACAAAACATATACATACAATTCAATGGTAAAATAGATATGTATTCTTCAAATTTAAATTCTTTTTTTAAATATTCTATAACATATACCTTTTGAGGTAGAATTCATATTTTCATACCATTCCTGTATAAATTGGTCCTTCAGTTTTTGTTCTACACATTTAGAAATCCACAGAGCAGAAAAATTACCCTGCTGATCCCAAATATTTGACATTCCACAATTGTCTAATGTGCTTTTTATAAAACATAACCATTTACTCTCCAAACCATAATTATTAGAATAAACGAATAATAGCTTATATAAAAGTGAAGAGACTTTACATTCATCTCCATGTAAAAGACGACACCAAAACTTTACCATACGAACTCTTGTGTGAAATGAAATGGGATATCTTCCAAGCTCTCCGTAAATCATAAAATTTGGAGTAGACTGTTTCAAATGTAATATAAGTTTGCAAAATCGCAAATGTACTTTTTCGAGTAACTCTAAATTTTCAAAACCCCAAATTTCACATCCATACAAAAGTATCGGTAAAATAGTTTTGTCAAACATATCCAATTGACATTCAATAGACAAATTGTTTTCTCTACATTTTTGTAACAATCCATACATTGCTTTTGTAGCTTTTCCATATAAATATTTTCTTGTCTTCAAAAAAGAGCCACTTTTCGAAAAAATAATTCCAAGATATTTATATTCATTTACTATCTCGATTTCATAATCTTCAATATAAAATTTTAAATTCTTTGACAGTCGACCTTTAGAGAAAACCATAACTTTTGTTTTCTGCACATTTACTTTCAGTTTCCATCGTTTACAATAATCACAAAATTCATTAAGCATCAATTGTAAGTCTTCATTTGATTCTGACATTAAAATGGTATCGTCCGCATACAGTAAAATAAACATTTTGAAATAAACCATTAGTTCATTTTCTAAATCTTTACTAATAGTTTCTAAACCTTTAGCATTTGTAGTTTCTAGAAAGTCTTGCAAGTCATTTAGATATAAAGAAAACAATATCGGAGAGAGATTCTCCCCTTGTCTAACTCCTATATCACAAGCAAAAAAGTCAGACTTTTCATTATTATGTACTATACAGGATTTCGTATCTTGATACATATTTTGTACAATTCTAAAAAAATTACCATTTATGTGGTTCTGTAGAAGTTTGAAAAATAAAGAGTTTCTATGTACAAAATCAAAGGCTTTTTCAAAATCTACGAACGCACAGTAAAGTTTCTTTCTTTTTAAAAACAATAATTGAAACAATACATACAGCGAAAAAATATGGTCGTTAGTAGAATATCCGGATCTGAATCCAGCTTGATTCTCATGTAAAATCTTATAATGATCGAAAAATGTACTTAATCTATCATTCAAAATAGATGTGAATATCTTCCCAATGCAAGATAACAATGTTATGGGTCTATAATTTTTTGGTTCCATTTTACTCCCCTTGTTCTTAAAAATAGGTAAAACATTACCAAAAAGCCACGACTCTGGTACAATACCTGTATCAAAAATCAAATTGAATAAATAAACATAAATGTCAATCATAGAATCCAATGAAGATGAAATGTATTCATTAATAATTAAATCATCACCTGGGGACTTTTTATTTTTCGCTTTCTTTACTGCTTTTTTTATTTCATCTGCAGTTATTTCCTTGTTAATCATCTCATTTATTTCGTCCGAATTTATCTCGTTTGTAATAACAAAATCGTCTGAATGATCTTTGTTTGTATTTAAATCTTTAAAAAAGTCAACCAAAGTTTGCAAAGGAATTTTAGAAACATCTCTTTGCCTTTTACCATGAAAAAGTTTCCAAAATTCTTTGGGATTTTTTGTTCTCATGTTTTTCATTTTGTTTCGAAAATCTGTATTAAATCTCACAATAGCATTATCCATAGTTTTCTTATAGGAAAGTTCACTCACCCTTAATCTTTCTTTAAATATGTTTGAACCATATTTTTTACACAGTCTTTTTGATTTTCTAAAATCTTTTTTTGCTTTCAAACATTCCAGATCAAACCATTGCTTTTTTGAATGTCTGTGCGCTTTGTTACCTGTGAGACCGAAAGTAGTTTCTGCCAATTTCAATAAAATATTACAAAGATCAAAAACTACTTCATCTACTTCCGGTTTTCGTGCGTTTTCTTTTGCATTATGTAAAGATTGTATCTTAAAAAATAATTTCTCAATCATTTCTCCATCTAAATTATCTTTAAAATCCAAAGTTTTTTCACATTTCCATTTACCAATTTTCGGTGTAAAGTTATTTGTCTCAAAATCTGAATGCTTCTTATTTTTACAGCTCAAAGTAAGTGAGAGAGGTGAGTGAACATCTGAAAAAAGTCTACAAAACTCTTGTGCTTCAAATTCGTTTGAATTGTTTTCATTTGTGATTTCGGGGCATTTTATAATTGACTATAGTATATACTTTGCTCATTGTTGAATTTCGAACGTTCCACACTCATAAAGACAACATATAAAACATAGAATTTAATTTAATTCCATTTAATTGGCGAATAGTATGTTCCTATTAAAATCATTTCAGAAAATATACTTGGTCTACTATAAGATTATTACAAAAAACACATCTAATGAAAAATAAGCATCGACCGATAGCACATGAAAGTAAGATCAAATTAAGGTCAATATCAGATGAACCACGTTTAATATTCTAGTAAAAATAACAAGCCCCTGTATACGCTTATTGTAATTGACCCATTGATAAAAAAAAATACACAAGGAAAAAAACCCATAACAATTAAACATTGACAAAAGAATAGTTGAATCCTACAAATACACCCTAAAATCAGCCTATACACACACGAAACAACGAAAATAAAATCAAGGACAATCAATTGAAAATTGTGTCATTGGAGCAGTTTTGTGAATTATTGGGATATTTTGCACATCTAAAATAAATTAAACGAAATATATGCCAAAAGATAAAAAAGATGTCAGATTTACATACCTATATTTTGCATTATGTTGAGCGCTTCTCGGTCGAAAGTGAATACAGGTCAAAATTATAAATGCTCTTCTAAAACTTTTCCACTGAACGTTAGAGAGCGATAAATTCAGAACATATTGATCAAACTAGATGGAGAGATTTTTCATTGGCATTCATACCATATCTTCTTATATATAGGGAAAGAAACGAATAGTTCATATACAAATCATTTACATAGTGAGTATGGTGTGTATTTCATTCCAAAAAAGGGCAAGGTATTACGAAGTTCAAAATGAAACCTGCAAAAAATATACATGTACTCATTTTTTGCATTTTATATCGGACAAAAAGCAAAATTATCGGACAAAAAGCAAAACGGACAAAAGCAACGGACAAAAAGCAAAAGTTTCGGACAAAAAGCAAAATAATCGGACAAAAAGCAAAACGGACAAAAAGCAACGGACAAAAAGCAAACGTTTCGGACAAAAAGCAAAATAATCGGACAAAAGGCAAAACGGACAAAAAGCAACGGACAAAAAGCAAAAGTTTCGGACAAAAAGCAAAATTATCGGACAAAAAGCAAAAGCGGACAAAAAGCACCGTATCATACGTCTCAATCCATGCTTACATTACATTGTTGACATCATAAATGTATACTGTACATGTAATTTATTAGATGTGACAAACAATACACAGCTACTTTTCCATAGGTACTATTTCTGTACTAAAAATCTGTAGTACTGGAAATCTACTTTTCATATTCAGTACTATTTTGTAACTCTAAAATTATTGTAATATTTAGGTACCTGTATTTCATAGTACTTTATTTGAACTTGAAATTTAGGTACTACATATTTTTGGTTACTACCGTTACATTTACAGCATTTTGAAAGTGTTTCTATTCTAAATCTCTTAACGTTATGATTTTCAAACGGAATATTGTGATCACTGTTGGTATTATTTCTGTACCAAAATATTTAGTACAAATCAATTACTGTAATATACAAGTACCTAAATAATAAATAAATAACAGCTACTTTTTCATAGGTACTATTTCTGTTCTTAAAATATGTAGTACTGGAAATTTACTTTTAATATTAGTACTATTTCTTTACTTTCAAATTATTGTAATATTATATTACAATAATTTGAAAGTAAAGAAATAGTACTAGTAATATTAAAAGTAAATTTCCAGTACTACATATTTTAAGTACAGAAATAGTACCTATGAAAAAGTAGCTGTGTATATACAAATGACTGGTACTTTTTTTATAAAGACTAGTAAGTGTTAGAAAACCTTGCAAATACTTTCTTACAAAGTGTAAGTGTTGGTACACTTCAAGTTATCAACTGATGAATGTCTTGGACTGCTCTTGAAAAAACCCGAACACATAGATATGAATTTGGTCTCAAAATGTCGTTTTGAATGCAACAACAAGAATTTTTGTAAAGTGTCTGTATATCTAAGGATATATTGATTCCATGTATGCATTTCCATCGACATTTGCATTGGTACAGTATGTTTATGAAAATGGCTTTTTTCTGTTAGTTGGTATAAAAGCATTGTAAGGCTAAATTTAACTTTTTAACGAAAAATGATGTCGGATCGATACACAGGTAAAATAGCTACGGACGTTTTACGGATGTGGTAATAAACGTTCGTAAAACATCCGTAATACGGATGTATTACGGATGAAACGGTCACGTCCGTAAAACGTCTGTAAAAATACATCCGTAAAACATACGTGTAAAAACTGACGTAAAACATCCGTATTACAGCTGTATCATAATAAAAGATGTAAAAGTACCATGCGTTATATACGTACGACTGCTAATACATGTATAAAGTAAATTTCTTAACTTACTTTAAACATTCTGCATGCCATTTACATATGTATAGTGACACTCTGCTTTAAGGCTATTACTTTAAATATTGGCATAATATGAGTACATACATGTATGAAGTGATTTTTTTCTGAAAAGACCACAGGATTGAAATATTAAAATAGTTAACTGACAATGTCAATGACTGATTTATTATCCTTTTCTCCAGAGCATTTGTTTTTGTATACAACATTTGCATAGGATTTTTCACTGACTTTAAAGCAATGTTTACTGTACATGAAACGTTTCAATTGATGCACAGAGGCATCATCATAGAGGAAAGGGTTAAATATAGCAATTTGATGAAAAGTCTATAGTAACAGGAACATATATATTGATATGCTGTCATGACTGTTCACAGGTAGAAATCAACAAAGCTTCTTAACAACAGTCGTGATGATTCAACAGTTTTCAAATTCTTTCATGTAATAAAAAGATAATGAGTTTCTAATTAAAACGCTGAATTTTTTCATTGCTTTTTGATGTTCATTATGAACATCCATTCGCAACTACCCTATATTTTAAGCCTAGAACTAGCGTACCCTAAAGTTGTTGGATTGTTAATGTCAGAATATCTCTCCCATCAGCCCAAATGAAAAAAAAAAATAATGTAAAATAAAAAAAATCCTTACCTATCCTATTTTTTCAAATATGTACATTTGTAATAGGAAACACAAATATTATTTTATTTGACCTAATTGAAAAAAATCTTTCTAATTTTTTTTTTTGAAGGTTGTAAGAATTATAATTAAGAGTGCTTGGTGTCTTTCCAACAACCAACTAATCATGCTAATGATGGATGGTAAAATAATTGCCATGAATGCAGTTAAGGTTCATCATAACAAATGGACAAATATGGACGTATTTTCACCTCAAAAACTACTCTGTGTACAGACTTATGTCACCGGGGAAATAAGGGTGACTTGTAAGGTTGTGCAACAAGAGCCTGACTGAATGGCCTCTTGTTACGGAAATTGTGTGATGCACCTGATCACACAATGAACGATTGCTGTGAATAGCAATGAAAACTCTGACACTGGAACTCTGGCGAAACTAACTACTGAGACTCTGGAACTAGCGATGAATAAACCAATAATTCAGCGTGGAATACTATTACTTTTATTACAGATGGACTGTGTTCAGGGTAAAGTCCTGAGTCCGAATCTTGCTTATCAAAATTATAAGCAAGTATTTATACAAAATTGAATTGACAAGTATAGACATAACAAATAACAATTAATTTGAGTGATATTGTTCACTGACAAAGATTAAACTATTTTTAGAACTTGAAGAATAGATATTAAATGATAATCTGATAATAACAATTAAGAACATACATTATGAATCAGGTAGAATGTCACTAATTACCCAACAGATTGAAACATGTCACTCAATGTCCAAACTAAGAATTAAATTGCATATCAAAGCATGTTGATTTTAAGTCATTGAAACGAAATGTAAATAGAAACGAAAATATAAAATAAAATGAATTATAAAACACAGAGAATTAAAGTCTAAAATATTAAAATTGAGAATTTTATATTAGAGTCCAAAATATTAAACTGAAGCTGCTTTTTCCACTGTCACACTTACCTGTGCTCTTTGGTTATGGTAGTTTAATCAAAATTGCTCCATCATTTGTCCATTGTTTTATAAATCTATTGATACTGTTTCTGCACATAGATATATGAGTACACACACAACTTCCTTTTAAGATTTCTTAAAAGGAAAGGCTTACATTAGTTTGACAGCAACCTTACAACAAAAAGTACAATAAACATGGACATGACAGCAGTTTTTATACAACCCCCAAAAATCACATCATCGTATGATATTTTTTTTTTTTTTTAAATGTTCAAATATTATTAGGGGGGGGGGGGGGTCAGTAGTGTAGTGCACAAAAGCAAAAAAATGAACATAAATTCAAATCACATATCTAATTAAAGTTCTTTGACTACATTTATCATGTTTATTCTTTGTCAGAGAAACCTATTACTTGTTAAATATTTAATTACAATCCTAAAATTTACGTTACCGTACATATAGGTTTTCCCTATTGTTGAAGGCCGTCCGTACTCAATAAACAAATGTATGTCTTTCAATCGACTGCATGGTTTACATTGTCTAGATGTGTAGAGCGGCCCTGTTTGTCAATATAGATGTGCGATCTTAGTTGTTTTCTACTCGTACCTGATGATTGGATTTCGTTTTAAAGGTGGTGATAAATACCAGTCTGTCGAAGTGGCACGAAAGATCGTTTTTCTCGAGCTTGTGATACTTTGTCACGGAAGCGAGACATAGCGATCCTACATTTTGCCATCATCGGCGCAACATTTAGGTTTAAGTTACCAAGACCTCAATAACTTTGTCAGTCCTTTTTAAAATTCCTGAAACTTGAACAGAAGCTTTTTTATGATCCAAAGACAGTTTAAAGAGAAAAGTTATGAAAATATTTATTTTCTATTTTCCGTCTCTTTTACTGATAAATGATCTTCTCAGTTAACATTTAAGATACGTTTTAATGAATTTTTTTTTTCAGACATCTATTTCTTTGTCAAACCTTAATGGATTTCCGAATCTTATGAAACTTCAACAGAGGGAGTATCTTTATTATCAGTTTCTTAACTAAACATTCTAACATATATTTTTCCCGTATTTTACCTTAATTTAACTTAGTTGCTCGCAGTTGACATTAAGATACAGTCTACGGTTCCAGTTTTTCAGACATCAATAACTTTGTCAAAATTTCATCCAACTTTATGAAAGATGGATAGAAAATTTTTCTGATCAAAAGACTGTCAGGATCCACAGCAAAACGTTCTTATCAAAAGACTGTCAGGATCCACAGCAAAATGTTCTTATCAAAAGACTGTCAGGATCCACAGCAAAATGTTCTTATCAAAAGACTGTCAGGATCCACAGCAAAATGTTCTTATCAAAAGACTGTCAGGATCCACAGCAAAATGTTCTCGATTTTTCTGTTTTTCACTGATATAGGAACTAACATTGAGATTCAGTCTGGGGTTAAAATGTAAAGATGTTATGAGGGTTAATTATGATTTTGATTTCTTGAGCGAAAGAATTAAACCAACAACTAGGTAACTGTAGCAACCATAGCTATCTTCCTGTAGAGGGAGTCACATGATGAATCTGCTTTCCAAAATATGTACCGTTTTTATTTCCTTGTTAGTATTGTAGGTCATCCTGTAGGAAGCTGCACTATGCTGTTTTTTTTTTAATTATGCATCTAATTTACACCAAGATATCAAAGTTAGTACAAACTGTTTTAATTCATTTATTTGTGAGATTGTCTTACAGCAATTTAAACTAATATTATGAATAAGCATGAACCATGCGAGATATCATATTAGAGGTAACACGTATAATGGTAAGTTAAAACAACTAGCTTCGCTGTGAGTTGCGAATTTAAGTTACATCTATAGGGTTGTTGTTTTTATACGCCCGTAAAATTTTTAACTGGACGTATTATGGTTTACAAATGTCCGGTGTCCGTCCGTCTGTCCGTCCGTCGGTCCGTCTGTCCGGCGTTAACATGTCGCACCGTAACTTGAGAACGACTTATCCAAATTTCATGAAACTTAACATTATTGTTTCTTATGATAATCAGATGATCTGTATACTTTTTGGTGAAAAAAAAATTAAAACTTTTTGAGTTACGGTACTTTGTAACTAAAACAGGTGTGGTTTTTTTTCACATGTCGCACCGTATCTCAAAAACGATTCTTGATTATGGCTTAAAACTTTAAAAACTTTTTAGTTAAATTAATCTTAATATCTGTATACTTTTTGGTGATGATTCAAAATTTTATTTTTGAGTTATTGAGTATTTTGTAAAAATAGGGGGATGGGTTTTTACATGTCGCACCATATCTCAAAAACTATTTATGATTATTGCTTAAATCTTTACACACTTCTTTGTTATATTAATTTAAAGATCTGTATACTTTTTGGTGATGATTTAAAACTTTATTTTGGAGTTATTGAGTATTTTGTAAAAAATGGGGAGGTTTTTTTTACATGTTGTGCCGTATCTCAAAAACAATTTATGATTATTGCTTAAAACTTTACACACTTCTTTGTTATATTAATTTAAAGATCTGTATACTTTTTGGTGATGATTTAAAACTTTATTTTGGAGTTATTGAGTATTTTGTTAAACAGGGGAGGTTTTTTTTTACATGTCGCGCCGTATCTCAAAAATAATTTATGATTATTGCTTAAAACTTTACATACTGCTTTGTTATATTAATCTAAAGATCTGTATACTTTTTGGTTTTGATTCAATATTTTATTTAAGTGATATTTAGTTTTTTGTAAAAAAAAAAACAGGTTTGGGGGTTTCACATGTCCCGCCGTGTCTCAAAAACAATATATGGTTATTTCTTAAAACTTTCTCAGAAACTATTTATGATTATTGCATAAAACTTCCACAGAAGACGTCGGGCGTATCATGCGCTCATGGCGCAGCTGTTTATTTTAAATTTGCTAAGTTGTCAAAGGAAGATTGTGTTAGATTGAGATCTTGTTTTCAACAGTGAACAAAGTTCACATACGAATTCTTATAATAGTTGATTTGCTGTTGTAAGAAGTGTATTTGCACATCAGATCTTGGTGGTGTTTTTTTCTTTTCTTCATTTTGTTAAGAATTTGTTGTTAATTGCATATTTGTGATTTTTTTTGGACAAGATTTAAACTAAAGTTTCAATATCTATATATAGAACTTCACATATTGTACATGTATGAACATGTACATAGGTCTTTCGTTGAAAACTGTATGGTTCCCTCTGTCTTTATTGTCAGGTTGCTGTGTCAGTGATGTATACTTAAGTGTTGAGTGCAGAACAACATCCTGATAGCATTGTGTGATACATATACATTTTGTAGTCTCCAGAATGTCGCAAAGAAATCCGAAACTAAGAGTCTTGTCGATTTAATGTTATTTTTTAAAGTAATAACATTTTGTTCAAACAGTCCAAAAACAAAAAAACAAGAGGCACACCAGTGTGTGTATCTCTTACTTGGTGAAAAAGTACCAGTAACTGTTGGCTAATATGAGTCAATGTATATGCATAAACAAGTCACGTATTTGTTGTGTTGCTGATCATGACCACAATCTTCACGTAAACAGAGCTCCTCTAGGTTTTTAAAGATAACTTAAAATCAAAGAGCAGATTGCTCTGAGGGATACAATTGACATTGTTTCATTGACACATGTATACATGTAGCTGGCTCATATTATTTTCAAAACAAAGTCAACTGCACATGTAAAATATAGAAATCTGAATAGTTACAAAATGGTCAATCCCGGATAAAAGTGTACGAACAATGTACTTATGCCTATTGTGTTTTATTTTTGTACTATCAATTCCAAGTTTACTTTCCACAGCAGTCACTGAGACTCAGAGTGAGAGAAGGTATTTCAATTTGTATCTTATCACCTATTTTCCTACGTTAATTCTAGGAGGAACCCCATTCTTAACTCTTTAAATATTTAATTTCCTTTGGGTCAGTGATCATGACTCCTTTCCGTACACATTCGTCGGTTTAAATTGCGATCGTTTTCAATATAATACTACGTTTATCGACAGAACGAGCTAATTATAATACTCGACGTGATGTTTTGATTCAAAACTCATTTCCGGAAGGGAGACAACTCGAAACGATAATATGGAAGACTCCTTTTCGCCTGAAGGGGTGTTATCGTTACAACTTGACGATGAGGAATACATTTATTTTAATTTAAATGATGCATATGATTTAAAATTATGCAACAACAATAACCCTCAATAGCAGACATACATAGAAAAGATCCCATGAGTTATAAATTAATAAACCTAACACCGCTTGAAGTCAAGAAAACTACACGCATGCGCATAATTACCAAAACAAATCCTGGAACAAGAACGTATATTAAAAATTAATGTTTATTAAACGACCTGGATGGTTCTCTTTTTATTTATGGGAGTACAATCTCAAATATCAGTTTCATAACGGTAACAAATAAGAAAAACTCCACTTCAGTTCTTATATGACAGAAATAGATTTATCGGAATTCAGAGAACTCTCGCATTTTTATCACAACTAGAGAATTCCCTCTGACGTGTTTCTAAATTCATAAAAACACTAAATATAAATATTGCTCAAATCTGTCTTTCCGTGTTGTTAAAAACACGCATATAAGTCAAGAGAAATGTCAAACATGAGGATTATGAAAAGAACATTATAGTAAAGTTGTTTAAGTTCAATCTTTTTGTTTGTTTTTACCTTTTAAAGCAAGACAATCATAAGAATCTGAGATGTTCCTTCATGTTTAGAATAAAACGATTGACGTGAGGGCAATGCTCTGAGCCACCAGTATAAGTGTACAGATTGCTTGAAAGCAATCGTATCCCAAAAACTGAAAATTGGTAAACAAATACATATTTCAGGGCCAATAACTTCAAAACCGGTCGAAATATTTTTCTAAAATTTTCTGAATAATATATAGAACTTGTTTTCCTAATTTTTGTTTACCTAAATAGTTTTTCTTTGATTGCTATGTCTCTGACATTTTATGGATGCCATCATAATTTTTTACAATTAAAATGTAATCTGTGTCAAAGATGACCATGACATCGGTGTCTATTTTTATAACCTCTATTCCACCTTATTTCCCTAATTTAAAGAAAGCATAACAGTACTTATCGCTTAAGTATTGCTTGCCAAAAACATGCCATGTGCCACTAGAGGTCCAGGATCTGCTTTCCCTTATATAGCACCTGGTATAACCCATTTTTGTTTGGGTTGTTGCTTGAACTTTCTGTGTAGAGTTGTGTGTACAGTGAGTGTTGTGTATTTTATTCTCTCTATTTCTCTTTTTTGCATTGCATTTTCCGTTTGTTTCTGAACATAATTATTTAATATCCCCTTTGTATCTTCTGCTCCTTTTTCAGTTTTTAAGAATAATTATTTGTATACTTTTAGTTGTCTTTTAGGTCATAATAGTAAGCACACTACGTTTTCCAATGTTTTGTTAATATTCTATTTTTAATATCATATATTTGAAGGGATTTCCTCAAATAAATGTCGTCTTGTCAGTAAAAATACAGGCATATTGGTGATACCTTCATGAAAGAAAATACTGCTCACATGTTGAAAGTTTTAATTTATACACAACTGTTTATAATATTTGTTATAATACATAACATAACAGGAATTATAGAATGCACTCTATATGGTCAAAATAACTTGTGTGAGAATCCTAATATGTTAACAATATGGTCAAAATAACTTTTTTGAGAATCCTAATATGTTAACAATATTGTCAAACTAACTTTTTTGAGAATCCTAATATGTTAACAATGTAGCAATATGGTAAATTATACAAAGTTATTTTATGATATGAAACAACAATTTCTTTATCAACAAGTAACTTATTATTTTTATCTGAATCACTGCATAGAGCATCATCATTTTTTTAAATCAAATCAAAATGATGGAAGTCGGTTGCTGTCTTTCAGTTTTGTTTTTTGTTTATTGTTTAAGCAAAAATCAAGGAATTGGTTTTCTCATATAACATTCTGTCATGTCAGGGATTATTACAGCTTCAATGCATAATGATTTTGCTATGATGCTTCTTATAATAAGTTAGCCCTTCAAACCAAATTTGCTAGTTTTTCAAACTACTGTATACCAACTAAATTTTACGAGTAATCTATTTTAGCGACTTTTGACAAAAGAAAATAAACGCCAAATTAAATCGCCGCAAGGTGCACTAGAAAGGGATACAAGTTTCATAATATTCAGTTAAGGCAAAATAAAGTAATAGAACGGATACGAAACATTTTTTTGTTTTCCATTTGAAAAGGGGCATTACTCTAGAACGGTTAAAGTGACGTCACCAAAATTCACACCTTATCTGTGTTTTGTGGTAATTGACATTTGTATGAGGCAACCTAAAGTTAGAGAACAGAAACCAACTTTGGGACGTACTGACGGACACGGGAAAAACTGTGTGCCCCCTCCTCTTCGACGTTGGCATAAAAAAGGGAGCTGATTTCATATACTGGAAAATTCCCCCTTTTTATGAATTAAGTTACAATACTCCAAAAGTTATAATCAGAAATTATTAAAAATTGAAATGAAACTTGTGTCAATATATATGTCAGAACAATTCACAAACATTTCATAAACATTGATCAAAACCTTTTTAAGTTATAGTCAGAAACTGCAAAAACATCAATTTTTTTTAAGAATAAAAGAGCATAACTTGGATATTCTAAAAAAAAAAAATCTATAAAAATTAAAAGGAGGCTTAGACAATGGAAATATGACAGATGGAATTTTTTTAACATAAGGCATCTGCATACAAGGTATGAAGTATCCAGATCATTAACCCTCTGACATAAAACTTTGTAAAAATAATTTACGAGGTAAACCTATTGTAATGCCCATGTCTAGCATACCCTCTTATCAGGCGAAACAAAAATAGATATTCTATTAATCGTCATACAAATAATTTCCAACAATAATCATTTTATCTAATGTGACTTACTTGAAAACATATGCAAGTCTACATCTGTTGTAATTATAGTTACAATAACAATGCTGATTGGCTGGGATACGTCACAGGCTGATTGGATGGGAAACATGCTGATTGGCTGGGAGACATGGTAATTTTATATCCGTATTGAAAAAGTTGTTAAAAGATAATTTGTTTTGTAATTTCAGAGAAGAATGTTATAAAAGATTATTATAAACCAAAAGTTTAAAAGATAATAACCAAATGATGAAAATGTCAATGCACATATATTTAATAATTATTGTAGTGACAAAAAGAACCGACTTTCTCTATTCAAATAAAATCAAAACATATGAAACAAATAATATACAAACAATTTTAACAGTATAATTATATATACATCTTATAAACAATGAGATTTGATGAGGCTTCATAGTTTTCAAATTCTTGTCTTTTTTTATAGTTTACATGTCCTCCAATTTGCAAAGATGTTCTTGTCATACTTTGTAATGCATCCTTTTAAGCTATTGAACATTTCTTTGACTTCTTTTTTTTACCATGCGGCTTTTGTTCTGATGTGCTCTTTGGTTCTTTGTGAATTGCCCCTTCACCTCCAACTTCTTCTGATTCTTTCAGAGTTTTTAAATCCACATTCTTTAGAACTTCCTGTAAACAACGTGCTCCTTTCCCAATGTTAACTAAAGCCTGTATAAGTACCATTATTGTAGGTTTCACTGTTCTGTCTTTTCTCCATGCGAATAATACCTCTCTGTTCTGAGCTGCTAAATCTCTTGGATTATTGCTCTGAATAGTTTCCAGGGTTCCAATTGACAACCCAATTACAGCGCCAAGTTGAAAATATACTTGACCAATTTGTGGTGCTAATTTATCTAGAATCTCATCCGTCGGTATACAATCTAGATATTCCAAAGGAAGGTCTGAAATGTCAAAATGAATTAATACATAATTGTTGTGATATATTGCATATCTGAAAGTAGGAAAACAACTTTTTTCCTGTAGTTTTCAGGTAACATAAAGAGTATTGAATTTTTTTCATAAAAATTTACATCAATACTCAAATGAACTGATTATAATTTGTTGTATTTTCTTCTACACATATTCTCTACTAATTCTATAAATAGTACTTATTGTTGCCTATTTGTTCTCCACTAATTCTATAAATAGTACTTATTGTTGCCTATTTGTTCTCCACTAATTTATAATAATAATAATAATAGTCTTTCATTCAGAAGCAATACAGCTTATAGAATTTACATATACAAATATAATAGCATTAGTGAATAATTACATACATGTTTTATAATTACAATTATAAATAGTACTTATTATTGCCTATTTTTTTCTCCACTAATTCTATAAATAGTACTTATTGTTGCCTATTTGTTCTTCACTAATTTTATAAATAGTACTTATTGTTGCCTATTTGTTCTCCACTAATTCTATAGATAGTACTTATTGTTGCCTATTTGTTCTTCACTAATTTTATAAATAGTACTAATTGTTGCCTATTTGTTCTCCACTAATTCTATAAATAGTACTTATTGTTGCCTATTTGTTCTCCACTAATTCTATAAATAGTACTAATTGTTGCCTATTTGTTCTCCACTAATTCTATAAATAGTACTTATTGTTGCCTATTTGTTCTCCACTAATTCTATAAATAGTACTTATTGTTGCCTATTTGTTCTCCACTAATTCTATAGATAGTACTTATTGTTGCCTATTTGTTCTTCACTAATTTTATAAATAGTACTAATTGTTGCCTATTTGTTCTCCACTAATTCTACAGATAGTACTTATTGTTGCCTATTTGTTCTTCACTAATTCTATAAATAGTACTTATTGTTGCCTATTTGTTCTCCACTAATTCTATAAATAGAACTTAATGTTGCTTATTTGTTACTACATGTACTAATTCTACAGATAGTACTTATTGTTGCCTTTTTGTTCTCCACAAATTCTATAGATAGTACTCATTGTTGCCTATTTGTTCTCCACTAATTCTACAGATAGTACTTATTGTTGCCTATTTGTTTTCCACAAATTCTATAGATAGTACTTATTGTTGCTTATTTGTTACTAATTCTACAGATAGTACTTATTGTGGCCTATTTGTTCCCCACTAATTATATAGATAGTGATTATTGTTGCCTACTTGTTCGCCACAGATTCTGTATATTGTACTTCTTGATGTTGTTTGGATACGTGTCTGTACAACTGAATGTCCTTGCCTATTGAATGATTATCGAATTTACAAATTCTCAGAATTCATTTGAAAGGTGAAATGGGCCATAGCTGTAGTTCTGTCCTATTTGCATGTGATAACACACAATTTGGACATACATTCACAAAAGGTAAAGAAACAGAATAAAACTAAGGCCCTGTTCACACCAAACGCCATGTACAGTAAACTTATTTACAATTAGTTTAATGTACTGGACATCGATGGAAATATTCCGAACCCCAATTTGGATTAAAAAAAAAGGTCTTACAGATGTTAAAAAAATATTCTAAATCAAGAGTTTCCCCATATATTATAGTACTAAATGTTGAAAAAAAAATTGATTACCAGCATCGAAAACTAGAGGCTCTCAAGAGCCTGTGTCGCTCACCTGTTACTGTATTTACTGATGTCGGTCATCTTGGTTGGTAGGTGGGGTCATTAGACACTTTTTTTAAATAGATACCATAGTGATGATTGTGGCCACATTTAGTTTAATATGGCCCATAGTTTTAGAAAAGAAGATTTTTGTACAAGTTACAAAAATGACGAAAATTTGTTAAAAATTGACTATAAAGGGCAATAACTCCTTATGGGGTTGACTGACAATTTTGGTCATGTGACTTATTTGTAGGTTTTACTTTGCTGAACATTATTGCTGTTTACAGTTTATCTCTATCTATAATAGTATTCAAGATAATAACCAAAAACTGCAAAATTTCCTTAAAATCACCAATTCAGGGGCAGCAACCTAACAACGGGTTGTCCGATTCATCTGAAAATTCTAGGGCAGATAGATCTTGACCTGATTAACAATTTTACCCCATGTCAGATTTACTCTAAATGTTTTGGTTTCAAAGATATAAGCCAAAATATACATTTTACCCCTGTGTTCTATTTTTAGCCATGGCGGCCATCTTGGTTGGATGGCCAGGTCACCGGACACATTTTTTAAACTAGATACCCCAAGGATGATTGTGGCCAAGTTTGGTAAAATTTGGCCCAGTAGTTTTAGAGGAGAAGATTTTTGTAAAAGTTTACGGACGACGGACGACGGACGACGGACGCAGGACGACGGACGACGGACGACGGACGCCAAGTGATGAGAAAAGCTCACTTGACCTTTCAGGTCAGGTGAGCTAAAAAAAACCGGATTAAACGTTTGTGCGGAAAAATTTCTGGCTCAGATAAATTAACAAAACGTAATTTTGTTTAGTTTACGTGTGAGTTACACTTACACAACACCGAGTTTAGGTCAATGTGTCAGTCATTATTATACACCTATAGTGCAATCAATATGGTTATCTAAAAGGCAAAGGGGAAACAAACATCTTAACAACTGATTTCAGAAGGACAGCCTGACTGAGAACACTATATTCCTAGAGGTCAATGAGGTTTTTTGTCATAAAAAAAAACATATTATGTTGACACGATAAAAACATTTTCATAACTTAAAATAGTCGTTAGAAATAACTACTTGTTACATTTTGTATAATACTTTGAAGAGTACTTCTGTTTCTCTCCATTATCATCACATACACTAAGTCATAACATGTCAACAAGACAAGCAATATATCATTATATTTAGGGGTAAAGGAGTACACCCTCAGCAATGTGTAAAAATAGAATCTGTACTATGTTGACTATCATTATAACATACCTGTCTCTGCTCTTCTTTCTCTTCTTACCTACAGAAAACAAATTAAATTATGAAAAACATACACCACGTAGATATAAAATAAAAGGATAATTTGTCCATGGGGCTAGATGCCCCGACTTGTAAATATATTCAAAAGTCAATGTACTAATGCAAATTTTTGAGAAATAAAACGTTTGATCAAAACATTCAACAGTCAGAGCGTGGACAAAAGAAATCTTTACAGTTAGAAAGAGACATAACTCATAAACAGCCACAGTTTTTGGTGGAGTTCCTGTTGCCCAGTTTTCTATGTTGTGTTTCGTTGACTTTTGTTTGTTTTTTTCATTTTTTACCATGGCGTTGCCAGTTTATTTTAGAGTTTGAATGTTCCTTTGGTATCTTTCTCTGCTCTTGTATGCAACACATCTTCTGAAAGAGGCAATTAATTGTGCAACGTTTCATTATTTACCTCCAGGAGGTAAGTTAATTCATTTTTATACCATGGTAAGATAAGAACATGTGCTTGCCGTAGAGACAACTTTCAAGAGACAAAATGATGTAAATGTTAGCACCAGTATAGGTCAATGTATGAGCAAAATATATGGCAGAGCAAGCTTGACCTTAACTGTACACACTAAAAACTGCTCAGAGTGAAAAGTTTGAAAAGACCAAACCTAATGCTCAACCAGTAAGGTCGAGAACAGATGTTACTTGACAAGACTCAACACAATCTTGACAGAACTTAACTGTTCTTAACTGTACGTGACTTTGGTCTAAATTTACTTAATACGTCTGATTGGGTACTTGATAATCTTGGTATAATCTGAATATGGACAAATGCTGGACCAGGTTTGACCAATGTTTGATCAGTATTAACCAGTCTAGAGTCTACATGGCTCAGACAATAAAATGTCAACATCATGTACTGCACCATACCTGTGTCTATACTCTTTGGTGGAGTAGTAGGAGACATGAAACTGAAAAAAGTAACTTTCAAGTTTCTTAGGTGGTGGTAAAACATAAATAAATTATCATATAATTTTGTTTTTAACATTGATCACTTAATCATTAAGACATCATTAAGGGATTTCAAAGGGATATAATAAATGTGTCATTAAAGGATTATCTTGTGAAATGCCTAAGGGCTCTGTGAGGACAAACATAAGTTGAGAAGATTTGATTGCAATAAAAACATTTTGATATTAATTAGGTGAAATAACAAAACAGACAGGACACAAACCACAGTTTGGTTTAAAAATGCTGTTTGATGTATTTAATCTTCATTGAAATACATGTAAAATGTGTATAGAATTATGAAAATTTCATCTTCATAATATTTTCATTCATCTTTATAGTTTTGTTTGATAATTTGTTTTTAAATATTTTTCATAGACCACCAAAGACCAAAATATTCCTAAAATCTTATTAAACAATTACAGAAACCAAGATCAAGACTTGATAATTTTTACCATTTTATATTACTTACCTTAATGTGTGTTTTAAAGATTTATGTAATTTATTTAATACAGTAATTAACTGTGACAAAAATTTTATTTCATATTTTCTTTTGTTTTTGTTAAATTTTTATTTTTATTATACAATATTCTTGAATTTTATGTGTTTTACCAATTTGTAATGAAAAGTAATGTACTGTAATGGAGGCAATACGTCAATATTTTACTAAAGTAATCATTACATTACATGTAATTGTAATGCAGAAAATGTGCATTACAAATTACTTTGCATTACATAAAAAAAATGTAATATTACAATGCATTAGAATTATAAATTACCATTACCCCAGGCCTGGTCTAGACTTAGACTTGACCAGTCTTGACTATAAATTTAGTTTACAGTTTTGAACTCTGTCTGTTCCAGGAAAAAGTTAATGACATTTTTAAAGGTAACTATCTGAATTTAAGGGACTGAAAATCTAGCTTTTTGACATACTACTAGTATTTAAATTTAATTTGACAGCAATAAACCAAACTACCAAATCACATGGCATTTTGTATGATCAGTATATTATTGAGATTGCTGTATAATAATATGAAAATCCAAATTGATTTAAAAAAAATATAGAAATTTTTAAAGGTGACAATCTGAATTTAGCCTGAACTGAAAATTCTTGTTTTTTTTGTTTTTTTTTTTAAATACATTGTATTAATCAAATCCTTTTAAAATGAATAACATGAAATTCTTTAAGTTTAATATATAATTGATATAGATGTAGAATTTTATGAAAATCTAAGTTAATTTGAAAAAGCGGGGGGTATTATCCTAACAATTTATTATGTCCCAGGACAAAGTAATAGAAATTTGTATCTGAATTTAGTCCAATAATGATGTCGCTCACCTTGGTATGTGTAGAAAATAAAAGGATATAGAGTATGTGCATATTCAACAACAAACTCATCATAGATACCAGGATTGAAAATTGATGTTTGCGCCAGACGCACATTTCGTCTACAAAAGATTTATCAGTGACGCTTGAAGAACAAAATGTTAAAAAGGTCAAATAAAGTACGAAATTGACAAAGGACACTTACTCCAACATTGTAGACGAAAATAGAATTCATGACAAAGACCTCTGTTTTGTTGATCATTTACATAACAGTTACTAATCACTGGCTCAGACGTACTTTATATATATATAAACAAGTCTAAATTGAAAACTACTTTCAAACCTATGATTACGTTACGGATAAAAAAACGCAATTTTTATACTGTGCATGTAAAATAAATTTCGTTGTAGAAGAGTCTAAATACAGCACGAACAACATTTTCCAAAAGACCAACAACCGGTGAAAAAAGTATAATGAAGCAATACGCATTTGACTGACAGGTCGAACAACTGATGTTCTTTAACCCTGCAGACTGCCATTGGGGATTGCCAATTAAAATGGATCACGAAATGTAACAAAATGGATCTTAATATAAAGTTAATACTAAACAGAAAATCTTGACCTTTTTTCTCTTTCTAATCAAATTGTTAAATTTGACAGCAATAAACAAACTACAAAAAACCTAGCATTTGTAATAAATCAAAACCTTAAATTGGACAGCATTAAACAAGCTACCAAAAAAACTAGCTTTTGTAAGATCAATATGTAATTGAGATAGCTATACAGTTTGATAAAAATTCAAGTTGATTTGAAAAAATGTGAACTGAAAGTATTAACTTTTTTTTACCTAAATCGTTTAATTTTAAAGCAATAATCTAAACTAACAAATAACCTGACATTTTGTAAGATCAATGTATAATTGAGATAACTGTGCAGTTTTATGAAATTTCAAAATGTTATAGAAATTTTTAAAGGTGAATATCTGAATTTAGATCGAACTGAAAATTCTGGCTTTTTATGCCCCATTTATGAGCATTATGTTTCTTGTCTGTGCATCTTTTCGTTCGTTCGTCTGTCCATCCGTCTGTGCGTCTGTTTGTCCATCTGTCCTGCTTCAGGTTAAAGATTTTGGTCGAGGTAGTTTTTGATGAAGTTGAAGTCCAATCAACTTTAAACTTAGTACACATGTTCCCTTACCTTCCCTATGATATGATCTTTCTAATTCTAATGCCAAATAAGAGTTTTGACCCCATTTTCACGGTCCACTGAACATAGAAATTGATTATATTGCGGATGGGGCATCCGTGTACTAGGAACACATTCTTTTTTCACCTATTTTTAAAATCTGCTTGAATTTTTTAAAATAAGCCTTTAAAGGTGAACATCTGACTTTAGTCTGAACTAAAACTTCTAGCTTTTTTTTCACCTGTATCAAAATCTGCTTGAATTTTTAAAAATAAGCCGAAAGCTACATTTTATCCCAATATTTTTATTTTTAGAAACAGCGGCCATGATTTGTGATGGACCAAAGCCTTATATACAATATTGAAACTAGATTTCCTAAGAAGCATCCAGGTAAAGTTTGATAAAATTTACAGTGGATATAATTTGTTACAAAGCTTCATAGTAAAAGTGGCACAGTTTTAGCTGCAAAGAGAGTTCCTATAGGAAATTGCTCTACAAACTTTTCTCTGTTGAATTGCGCATATTCATGCATAAATGTGATGTATTTAGAATGATGTCAGTTTGTATACATTTAGTGGTGAAGTTAAAATCATCCCTTCATAAATTTTACGGACGCCATCACGAGTTACTTGAGTGTTGTACAATATCAGTATGTTCCAATTGTCGTTACTACAATGCGTTCCATTTTCCCAGAATGCGACCTTCCTATTTACACTTATCACAGGGTTTGTACTAACAGGAGTAACACAATGGATGACACATGTGGAGCAGGATCTACTTACCCTTCCTGTTGCTCAGTTCTATTTTTCTATGTTGTGTTTAATGTACCGTTGTTTGTATGTTGGTCCTTTTCTTTTTTTTACCCATGGGTACTCGTTTTATTTTCGACTGGTGAGTTTGAATTTCCCTTTGATATATTTCGTTTCTTTTTAAGTGGCTCACCTATATACATTCAGGCGAGAAATGATCCATTCTTACATAAAGATATATGTACATGTCATATGAAGAGAACAGGACTAGACAGACATGGGCTACGTTTGTAATTAACTATTTCCTAATGTAACTATATATATCTATAGGAGGAAATGCTATCATGCAGGACACAAAGGGGAAAATATATCTTCATATGAAATAATGCAAACTTACTCGACACAAAAAATGTGTTGATATATCCATTTTGGTCAGAGCTTCTGCCAAGACTTTGAAATTGCTTTGATCTTTTATCTCTTTCCATTTTGATAATACCAAATACTTCGCAACCTCTATATCATTTGGATAGTTGTGTGTGATACTGTCCCATTTGTTTGACATTTCTAGATATGACACTAATTCATGCATTTGGTTTGATACACAGTTGGTTGAAAAACGCAACAATTCAATATCACTCGGTATCTGGCTTAAAGCATCATCGCTTAAACCTGGAAAAAAAACATTGATATAACAATTAAACATGTTAAATCTGCCTTGCAGTTAAATGTTTACTTTAGGTAGTATCTTTCAAGGAATTCCATATGTTCAGTTACAATATTTTTAAAAGTAAATACATAGCAAGAATTGGGCTGAACAAATATAAGAGCCAATAGGTTGTGTCTACTCCAAATGTAAAAGTGATCAAATGATGGCCGGCGTAACCAAAATGATGAGAAAAGTATTGATGGACCTTTGGGCAAATGAGAGGGGAACACGTTATCATACTAAGGGCCAAATCAAAACCATAGATCGAAGAACAGGCAACATCATGTCTATTAAATGCTTAAATGGTGTCGCTCACCTTGGTATGTGTAGAAAAAAAGGATATTGAGTATGTGCATATTCAACAACAAACTCATCATAGATACCAGGATTTTTGAAATTTTATATTTGCGCCAGACGCACATTTCATCTACAAAAGCTCATTAATGACGCTTGAATAAAAAAATGTTAAAAAGGTCAAATAAAGTACGAAATTGACAAAGGACACTCTCCAACATCATGAACATTGTAGACGAAAATAGAATTCATGACAAAGATCTCTGTTTTGTTGATTATTTACATAACTAGTTACTGGCTCAGACGTACTTTATATATATATAAACAAGTCTAAATTGAAAACTACGTTCAAATTATGATTACGTTACGGATAAAAAACCGCAATTTTTATACTGTGCATGTAAAACAAATTTTGTTGTAGAAGGGACTAAATACAGCACGAACAACATTTTCCAAAAGACCAACAAACCGGTGAAAAAAGTATATTGAAGCAATACGCATTTGACTAACAGGTCGAACAACTGATGTTCTTTAACCCTGCAGACTGCCACTGGGGATTGCCAAATAGAATTGATCACTAAATGTAACAAAATGGATCTTAATATAAAATCAATACTAAACAGAAAACAAAAAATTTGTGGCCTAGATGATATGCCACAAACACAAGGGGTCAATATTTTTGTGTACACCAGACCAGATATATATTGCTTTTTGGTTGTTTTAAACTTTCTCATAAATATCAGGTATATTCAGAAATGTAGGTGTTGTACATGCTATAGCATGTATAGGTATAGATCACTACATTATCGGTAATACAATTGTTCAAATATTTTCAATGAGAACTACTCATTTAATCAAATTTTTCAAAGGCCTTGCTGATATCAACCTTTAATGTAAAGTTATAATATGACACTTAATGTATAGGAGAGAGTATTTAAGTGCTTACAATGCAGTTAGCCAAATAATTAACTTTATCTAAGCTTAAGCTTGACAAAGCTTGAGAAGAAAATAAAGCTTGCCAGAGCTTACAATGCATTTTCAATTTAACAAAAAAATCCTTGCATCCATTTTTAAAAAATAGTATATTAATACTGATTTTTAAACTTCAGCATGACATTGTGTATATCTAAATTTTATAAAAAAAAGAGTTATATGCTGATCAGTCTCTTCTATCCTATGTCATGAAAAACTTGATTAATATAGAAAGATTTCACATTCGGTCGAGTTTCATGGCTAAAACATTTTACATGATCGATGGTCTAGAATTTGGTGATGTCATACGATTAGATAAGAGTGATCCAGAGTCAATTACCATCTGCTAGTATGTGATATCTTACTATTAGATAAGAGTGATCAAGAGTCAATTACCATCTGCTATTATGTGATATCTAATGACTTGATATAACTTATCAACCTATTTTAAAGGAGTAACAAGACGGGATCACATGTGGAGCAGAATCTGATTACCCTTCTAGAGGCACCTTTGATCTCCACCCGTTTTTAGTGGGGTTCTCGTTCCTATGTCTTTGGTTTTCTATGTTGTGTTTTGTGTGCTGTTTTTGTTGGTATCTTTCTTTCTAGCCATGGCTTTGTCAGTTAATTTTCTTCTTATAAGTTTGAATGTCCCTTTGGTATCTTTCGGCTCTCTTTTAAAAATATTACATTGCATGTTTGTTATATAGTTTCATTTCATAACTTCTTTCACAATAATTGATCATCACTGTTTTTATAAGTGATGACCATGACACGACCTTAATTGTATTGACACTCCACTTTGTCAATTGTTTATACACTAGAAGAAAATCATCACATTTTTATTAACATTCTTAATTTCACATGTTGACACAGATTTTGAATCCACACAACTTACCTGGACAATTCTGCTCACACTCTTCCTTCTTCTGTAAAAATAGTAGAATATATAATATCAATTACTTGAATAAAACATTTAAGGTAGAAATCAAGAATATTATAAACACGATAATATACTACATTTTACAATTTAATAGACAAGTCCATTTAACTCCTAATAGAAAACTAATAGATAAAGTGATTACACAATAAGATCTTAAAAATTAATTGAATGAAATTACTTGGTTCTAAACAGGAATTTGGCATTTTGACCTAAATTATATTTTATATTAAAAATCTAATCGTTTTGTATATCTTGATATAATATTCAAATTCCTCAAGTCAAGAAGGAATGAAACTTTCTTTTACCCCATAATATAAATGGGCATTTAATAGCAGGTGCCTCAATAAATGTACACTAAGTGACATCGACATTTTCCCATTTTTTCGTTTACTGCCATAAGCCTGTAAATGTCATGGTGGGTCACATATAACAACCAACATGTTTCAAATCTGTGCACTGCATGTTTTTTTTTTATTATACAATATTTAAGGAGATTTAATTATATTTTTGAATTATTCTTCCAACATAAATAAAATACAAAGGATAAAGACACAGAAGGCTTCATTTGAAAAGGTGATATGCTAACATGACAAATCATGTAAGGAGCTATAGCTAATATTTTAAATTTTCCTATTCTTATACAAGATGATATATTTATAAGAGAACTAAATTTGAAAATTTCAACATAATATATATGTACATTAATTTAAAAGATTGGATTATTTACCAATACATACAAATTAATAACCTAATCTGACTTTATAACTGGGTAGTTTTTTTTATCTATGCTAACTCAGTTATCTACAGTACTTAGGTCTCATGTGAGCAGGGTCTTACAGAAAGTTTTAAACTGTGTCAGATCAACTCATACATAATAAAGGCTGTGTTCACTTTCAATATGGCCGAACAACACTGATAATTAACGTGTGCACTCCACTACACATGATTTATGTATTGTTTGGTCACTAATTTAATATTTATGTATATCTGAATCAGTTGATCAGTTTATATTCTAAAAAATTTGTAAGGGTTCCGCGGAACCCAGTGTCTCGCCTACTTTTGCTGTAACTCCCAGGCTCAACAAAAATGAGGAAAACAATCAATAAAAATATTCCTCTTGATACTATCTTTTGATTGTAAGAAGCTTCTGTCCAAGTTTGGTAAAAAATTCAGGATAGTTTATGAATCGAATAAATGTTTTGAAAACTTTAACTGCAGACTGTATGTAATGTAAACTGGAAGAAAAACTAAGTCCATTTATAAGTAAAATACAGATACACAGGTACCAAATATTAACAAAATTTCCTTTCTAGATACTAGCTTTTGATCATAAACAAGCTTCTGTCCAAGTTTAGTACAAATTTAAAATAGTATAAGAAAGTCATTAAATTTTTTCAAAATTTAACCACAGAGTGAATGTGTTGTTTCCTGGCAGAAAACCTACAGACCTATGTCTATTTAAAAGTATAATACGGAAAATAATTATTTATTTTCTTACAAAATTTACTTCTGGATACTATCAAATGATCATCAACAAGCTCCTGTCCAAGTTTGGTACAAACCCAGGATAGTTAAAGAAAATTATTAAAATTTAAAAAACTTTAACCACAGAGTGAATGTAATGTTTCCCCGCAGAAAAACTAAGTCCATTTATAAGTAAAAAACAGAAAAAATGAAATTTTATTTTTGCAAATTTTACTTCTGGATACTATCTGATGATCATAAACAAGCTTCTGTCAAAGTTTGGTAGAAATCCAGTATAGTTCAAGAAAGTTATTCAAATTTTAAAAACTTTAACCACAGAGTTAATGTAATGTTTCCCTGCAGAAAAACTAAGTCCATTTATAAATAAAATACAGAAAAAATGGAATTTTATTTTTACAAAATTTACTTCTGGATACTATCTTATGATCATAAACAAGCTTCTGTCCAAGTTTGGTAGAAATCCAGTATAGTTTAAGAAAGTTAATAAATTTTCAAAAACTTTAACCACAGAGTGAATATTTGTGGACGCCGCCGACGACGACGGAATGTAGGATCGCTTAGTCTCGCTTTTTCGACTAAAGTCGAAGGATCGACAGAAATAGTAGATGTTTTTTTGTTAAATATTCATAAAAAAACTTTATATACAGATACATGTTTCACCTGAATGTTATTTTAATATCACAATGCTGATGTTGAAATTAAAAAAAGATATATTTTAATTGAACAGCAGTTAGAGTCAATGAACCATGATAAGGGGGGTTGGGGGGGGGGGGGGGTGGTGCGTTGGTCCCAACCCAGGATAACGTTGAAAGTTCCATCTATATGTCCCCATTCAAATGCATTGATTGTCAAAAAAGGGGGGTCCAACCAACGGACACCTCCCCCCTAGGTGTCCAACAGTAGATTTTTATCAATTGGAACAAAGTAAAGTTCAGTTTCCGCATTTAGGATACCAACACCGCTACAATTGAACCTCAATGTGAACCTTATCTTAAATACACAATACCTCAGTCTTCTAAAGGTTATCTTTTGCGTATAAAAAGTAAGCAGTTAACTACTATACATTTTATACATCTGGCCAAAAAGGGATCTCCATGACCTGTTAAACGATGGCGGCCCGCCATCGGTAAAATATCATGCGCCATCGTCAAAAGATGCCCGCAATCATTAAATTATCTTCCGTCATCGTCAAATGATATCCGCCATTGTCAAAAATTGTTTTCGTTTTTCTAGCAGCCGCCATTTTTGTTAGCAATTATAATCAATTAACCCTTAGGTAATTGTATTATAATCCAAAGGGTCCCCCCGATTACAGTTTTAATGCCCTGAGGTATATATGGCCAAAGATAACTAATCACTTGTACAGGTAGATCGAAACACATGGCATGAGAACAAGATAGATGACTGATTGCATTATTTAACAACAATTTTCAGCAAATTGAAATTTAGATTAAAAAATACATTTTGAATCCAGTAATACAGAACAAAAAGTTCAAGTCGAACACATGCTTATATTGACGACTTATGCAATCATCATCCCCCTTTTAAACAACTACAAAATAAGACATTAAACTGACCATTATTCATGCCATATAACACGAGCACAGCAATTATCGATAATATTTAATATCTTTACAAGTTCAAAAGTAAATACACAATTATTAACTGTAACTTGATAATTTCTGAAGAAATTTCGTATCGTAATTCCGAATTCATTCTGTAATTTACAATCAAATTGATACATCCAGTCTTCCAGTTTTCATTCAGTATCTAAAGATGAATGTTGCATAGTAAATATATTACTATTATATGAAATAAGCTATCTAAAGTCATTAAAAAAAATTCAGTTGTAAACGTTTGTCCTCCAAATCTTTTTTTCAGCGTTTTACAAAACGATTACGAAACTTCTGGTATTTGATGCTGCAAATCGTTGATTCCGGTTCTGCCTTTGACAGTGAAAAAAAATAAATAATATCCAACCGAATTTAAGCCCTATTCAATTACCAAAATAGCAAGAATACAAAGTGGGAACCCCAAGTACAGCACATCATTCTTGACTAAGGCAGAGCAATGCTTGGCATTGGAATTGTTACAAATGACATTAAATACAAATATTTGTTATTCTATATGTTGAAATAAATAAAATAAGCAATCGAGTTATATCAGCCGGCTCACCATTCCTTTCATGGAAATTAAACAATAAAATGTGTTCGATCACGCCACACCATAGACGCGGGGTTTTGTCATATCCCTGCTGAGGCTTTGATATGTGCAATACATCTGGTTGAGAATTGGCCACATCTTCCTATCTTTATCATGTTTATGTAAGTAATAAAATAGATTGATCATGTTTATAATCATCCTATCTTTATCATGTTTATATTAGTAATAAAATTGATTGATCATGTTAATAATCAAAACATGCTCCTAAAAAAATCTGAGTTAACAATATTGTCATTGTTATTTATCATGACATATTGTCATTATATTTTTTTATGAGATTTTGTCATATTTGTTTGCACTGATCATTTTAAACACGAAATATATACCTTATCTTGGTTCCAAACCAGCCAGTTTCCTGCATTGTGTGTTAGTTTATGTTTGTCACACATCCATTCACTGGTCTGCACAGCTTCCGTTTCACTGATGAAACATTGCATCTGAGAACATGAATATTCAATGTGAAAAGGTAATTGTTGGCTGCGTTTTGCATGGATTGTGGACTGATAGAAATCAGAAATTCTTTCCATTGTGATAACCAAGCATTCCTTAACACCTGTAGCTATATCAGGTACAATTAACCCGGAGGAGGTTTTGTGGACGATGTAAAGAAGAATCTTGTTGCCTTCAACACATACAACAATATCATGTGACTTGTCAAAAGATAAACCAATAAATCCTGAAAACAGGAGTTTTCTCCCTTCATACTTCTTGAGGCTCCACATGCTTAGACATGCACTGATGAGACGATTTGGTAGGGCTGGGGGTATGATGGTCCCCTTGAAAAGAAATGCTAAACAAATAGCTCTCTCTGGTGTACACTCTTTGTCCATGAAGCTGGTGGTGTTTCGCTCTATAACCATGCAGGGAACAAAAAAGATATCCACTGGTAACCGACTTCCTGTAGCTGTATCATATCTTCGTTGCTCTGCCAAGATATCCAAATAAATAAGAATATTAAATATAAACTCTTTGTAGGGCAGAATTGCACTGAAATCTTTTTGTTCCCAAATCAAATAGAGGTCCTCTCGTCTAATGGTCCCACTTTCTGACATCCGCTTGAAAGTTTCCTGCATTCTTGTTTCTTTGGGCCAAAATACTTTATCTGCAAAATATAACAAAATAAAATCTTATAAAAATAGATCAAAATGTGGTGTTAATTGCTAGGTAACAACTGTCCATGACAAAACAAACCGTTTGGTATATCAGGTAGGGTTAAACATGTTTGTAACTAATTAAATTTCCCTTGAAAGCCTGTTACATCTTTGTTTTAGCAAATATGGAAGTTTAATTAAAGATTTTAATTTTTAACAAAAATAAGTGCCCATAGGACAATATGCTCTGCTTACAAAATAACGTATGTGCACGATATGTGAACCGTGAAATCTAGGTCAAAATTGTCATTAGTCATATAATCCTAAAAGTTCATCTAACAGAGAGCATGTGTATAAAAGTTCAAATCAGTGTGAACAAATACTCATGGAAAAGAACATTTACAAAAGTATTTGACCAGAGAATTACAAGTTTTGTGAACTATTAATTGGGGTCAAAACTTTATTTGCCATTATATTTTACAACTTCACATTATATTGACCATGTGTACTAAGTTTCAACTCCATATGACCACTTCAAGATAAGCTACTGTCATAAGCATTTTGTACAAGTTTCATAACATTGTGTTGAGAAATTTGGGGACAAACGTAAATCCTAATGCCCCCCTAGCTGTACTATTGCTGGGGCATAGGAATGGGTTTAGGTTTTGATCTACGTTACTTTCACAATAAGTGCTAAGAAATTAAGTAAAGACCTTGTAGATCATTGCATTTCATCAAAATGAAATGTAAGATGAAACAAAGATCAATTAAAAGATACATATTATTGCATAAACAGAAATTAAGCGAATTCATTTCAGCTTTAATTGGTTTTTAGCAGGATGTATAATACGAGTGAAAACCCTCTGCTAATTATATAAGTCATTCTCTTAAAAAAGCTCTAAGATCAGAACAATCATTGCTAAATATCACATATATATAACATATTACCAGATGCTCCGCAGGGTGCAGCTTTATATGACCGCAGAGGTCGAACCCTGAACAGTTGGGGCAAGTATGGACACAACATTTAAGCTTGATACAGCTCTGAATTTGGATTGTGATTAAATAGTTGACACAACATAGGTTTCTGACACAGAATGAATGTGGTCTAAGAACTTAAACTTAAAAACTTAAAAATTTTAAATTGGACATTTACCTATACATTCTATAATGGTCCAATATACAAATCTAAATACATGGTTAGATTCAGCATATCATAGAACCCCAAGAATTCAATTTTTAATGAAATCAAATAATGTTAAATTTTAGACTCTTTAGACCTCAATGTGGACCAATGTATTAACCGGTGTCATATGGTATTTTGAACCCCCTAAAAATTGACCCCGGGGTAATTTTTCACATATGGTATTTTGAACCCCCTGCGGTATATTGAACCCCACAGTTTTTGAGAAATAGTATTGCAGATAATCTAATTTACAATTTATTGACTCTAAAATTTTTAATTTGAGGTTTTGAGTAGGGGGGTTCAATGTACAGCAGGGGGTCACAATACCATGGCTATCTAAAATTTTGCAAAATATCTTTTCCATATGCTAAATAGATACAAACTACTTACTGGAGTATTATAACTATGTTAAGGAGTTAGAATAGCTTGAATTTTTGAAATTCAAGGTCTATAGTAGGGGGTTCAATATACCGCAGGGGGGGGGGGGGGTCAAAATACCATGGCTAAGTAAAATTTTCAAAATATCTTTTCCAGCATGTTATATACATACAAACTACTTATTGGAGTATTATTACTATGTTAAGGAGTTAGAAAAGCTTGATTTTTTTACAACTCGGTGAAGGAGTTTGAATAGCCAGAATTAAGGAGTTTGAATAGGTTGAATTTTTGAAATTCAAGGTCTATGGTAGGGGGTTCAATATACAGTGTTTTACCCTAGAGGGTTTATGCATGGTGGTACCCCCATGCATTAATTTAGGTCCCCATCCTTCAAATCTTGAAATTCTTTATCACTCTATACAAGTCCCCATCCTTCAATATACCGTAGGGGGGGGGGGGGGGTCAAAATTCCATGGAAATTATTTTTTTTCAAAATATCTTTTCCAGCATGTTAAATGCATACAAGCTACTTATTGTAGTATTATTACTATGTCAAGGAGTTAGAATAGCTAGAATTTTTTGAAATTTTAGGTCTATTGAGGGGTTCAATATACCGCAGGGGGGTCAAAATACCATGGCTAAGTAAAATTTTCAAAATATCTTTTGCAGCAAGTTGAATACATACAAACTACAAATTTGAGTATTATAACTATGTTAAGGAGTTAGAATAGCTTGAATTTTTGAAATTCAAGGTCTATCGTAGGGGGTTCAATATACCGCAGGGGGGTCAAAATACCATGGCTAAATAAAATTTTCAAAATATCTTTTCCAGTATGTTATATACATACAAACTTCTTGTTGGAGTATTATAACTATGTTAAGGACATGTTTAGATTTAGCATATTTCGAAGAACCCCAAGAATTCAATTTTTGTTAAAATCAAGCTAAGTTTTATTTTGGACCCTTTGGACCTTAATGTAGACTAATTTAAAAACAGGACCAAAAATTAAGAATCTGAATACACGGTTAGATTTGGCATATCATTTAACCCCAATAATTCATTTTTTAATGAAATCAAACAAAGTTTAATTTTGGACCCTTTTGGCCCCCAATTCGTTGGGACTAAAACTCTCAAAGTCAATCCAAACCTTCCTTTTGTAGTCATAAACCTTGTGTTAAAATTTTATAGATTTCTGTTTACTTATACTTAAGTTATTGGGCGAAAACCAAGAAAAAAGCTTATTTGGGCCATTTTTGGCCCCTAATTCCTAAACTGTTGGATCCAAAACACCAAAAATTATATTTCATAGATTTCTATTTACTTTTACTTAAGTAAGAGTGCGAAAACCAACGGTCTTCGGACGACTACAACACCAACGTGATCCCAATATATGACCAAAAAATTTTGCGGTTGTATAAAAATATGTACTTTTATAAATGTCAGAGTTCCAATATTAATTGTAATATAAATATCTGTCACAAACACATAAAAAGAACACTCAACTGTCAAACAAGAATCAACTAGCTCCAACCTGAATAGTATTGACACAAATATATATTTCAAAAGTATTGAAAACACAACCTGAACTGACATAAATACCTGCCACAAAGGACCTCAGGACCTCTATAATAGGTATTGAAATGAATACATATGTCATAAACGACCCCATAACCTCCATAATAATATGGACATGAATACCCGTCACAAAAACACATTTCCTCCATTATAAGTATTGACATAAATACATGTCACAGAGGATTTCATAACCTCCATAATACGTATTGACATAAATACCTGTCACAAAGACCCTCAGTACCTCCATAATAAGTATTGATATAAATACCTGTCACTAAGGACCTCATAACCTCCATAGTAAGTATTGACTTAAATACCTGTCATTAAAAACCTCATTACCTCCAAAATAAGTATTGACATAAATACCTGTCACAAAGACTGGCAGTACCTCCATAATAAGTATTAATATGAATACCTGTCACAAAGGATCTCATAACTTCCACCATGAGAAGTGGGTTGATGATGACATAATTTCCTAGCTGTGGGGTCTCAAAGTATACAATCTTCCCCAGTGAGTGGTTGAAATGCAGGAAATCTTTCAGTTGGTCTGGAGACAATACTGACACCTTGCTTATAGCATTTAATTCTTCAACATCCTCTAATGACAAGATTTGTTTTCCTTCGGCCACCAGTTCTGCAATCTCAAGCTCAAGGGGGACACATGCATTTGGCATTGGTTCGCCCCAGCACGGATGTTCAAACGTAAGATCAGTAATGGTCTTTTTGAGAACTTCAATTTCTGGGTCTGTTTTATCCCTTGCATTGACAAATATCCGTTGTGTTAGGACTAGGTGGTTTCTTCCCTCATGATCCTTGAACAACTCCTCTACTCCATTGTACAACTGCTCACGCCTGGACTCAACATCTTCCTAAAAGGTGATAATTAAAGACATTATCTATGATCTTTTAAAAATGATTTTGTTTTCTAAAATGAATGGTCATAGCAAACATTTAAGGACATTACAAAACAGTTCATGCTTTTTATTTACTAAATAGATTTTATACACACCAATAGTTATGTATTTTGAAGTGTTATGTGTTGTCTACTAATAATATAAACAGAAAGGGAGGAATCAATGTTTTTGGACCCCCCCCCCCCTGCCCCCCCAATAAATATATACGGTGGATTACTTCAAGGAGTTGCTCATTCAGACCTCTGTGTAAGCTAGAGTGGATAAGTGTTTCATGTGGTATGGGAATCAACCGTGTTGTCCTGTTTTCGAATTTGTGCAAGTCTAGTTTAACTCTGTCAAGCTTTTTTTCAAGACTTGTTGACAAATGAACTTCGACAGGGACAAAAAGGTAGCAAAATTGAAATCAAATCCTCAAACAAAGACAGGCGTATGACTTTAACATATCAAGTATTGTTCTGTGAAGTTAATGAAATATGGGTTGAAAACTGTAGGAATTGATTTCATAGTTAAGCATGTTAAGGTACCCAAGTTTCCATACCTTCTCACCAACAGTCAACACACTATTAGTTAGTTTTAGCCTTAATCTCATATTGTTCAAGAGCACTTGATAGCACGCACCTGTACATTAGTTGTTCATAATCCTACCAATTGTTGATATTAACTCAATAGAATCGTAGTAAAAGTACTTATCGAGGACATAAGGGTATGGAGATTATTTGTTCAAAGTTTTATAAAAATTGATAACATGCTTTTGATAGTTTTTTGTGAAATTTATTCACAATCATATACCAGTGGGTGCATTTATTGCAAATAAAACTGGTTTTGGTTTTAGTTTAAGGTTTTGAACTGGTTTCCAAAACTAGTTTAGGTTTCATCGAACTAGTTTGAAAAATAAACCCAGTTCAGGCACATTTAAACAAATCGGTGGTTTCCTTGAACAATGTTGAAACCATAACAAAAATGGCTGAAGTATATCTTTTACTACAGGACTTGATAACACAAACAGAAGATGACCGCATTGATAGGCTTTATCAGATTCACAAGAGTGTCTAAAAAAGAAAGCTAGTTTTCTCAGTTGTATCATGCTTGGCAGCTAAACGTAGACATATCGCCAGGGTGAAAAATTATGTTGAAAATGTTATCCCCCAATACACACCTGATGACTTTAAGAATCGTTTTAGAATGAGCAGATCAACATTTGATGCACTAGTTCTAAGCTTATCTCCTCAAAATATGCAAGTGTTCGGTAAACAGGAAGTTGTCGAGTGATGAATCTGAAAACACATCACACGGTATAGTTGACTTATATAAATCCTGAAACCAAATTTCAGAAATCCTTGTATTGTAGTTCCTAAGAAAAATGTGACGAAAATTTTCAACTTGGCTATCATGTGTAAAATCATACAAGTGTTCGGTAAACAGGAAGTTGTCAAGTGATCAATCTGAAAACGCATCACACGGTATAGCTGACTTAGATAAACCCTGAAACCAAATTTCAGAAATCCTTGTATTGTAGTTCCTGAGAAAAATGCGACGAAAACTATTCATGGGACGAACTGACGGAAGGACAGACAGAGGTAAAACAGTATACCCCCCCCCCTTTTTTTTAAAGCGGGGGTATAATTATTACAGATCTTTGATAGTTTTTGTGAAATTTATTCACAGTTATAACAATCCAATTATTTAGAGCTTGGTCTATTGTAAAGACAATTGTCTGTTGTTGATTGCCATATGTTGACCACTATATATTCTTTGGGGTGCTGTCTAAGTAACCCTAACACATATCTGCTTTAATAATATGAATTATTCAAATGAAACAATTATGATCCATTTTACAAGGATTTTCTCTTGAGTTAAAATTTTCTCATATTATATTAAATGAATAAAAGACAACCTAAATAGGTCCGAGACCACAATTATTTCGTAGTGCATTTCTTTTAGAACATAAATGAAAATAAAAAAAATCACACCTGCGCTTTCGCAAAGAAACTTTTACAGTGTGTTGAACTACTTTTGGGACAAATCATAGAAAAATTATAGAAAACTTCATCGGCTCTAACTCAAAATATGAATAATTTTATGTTTAGGGCGTCTTGAAATCTTTTGACAGCTTCCGAAGTGCTATTTTTAAACCTTTTTCAGCTGGACCAAATAAGTAATTTCCTTTGAAATTCTGAACCCAATTTTTTTTACAGTGTAATTGGCATAATTATTTAAAAGTGAAATTTATATGAGCCTGCACCTAAAAATTGGGGTTTTTCAATAAAGGGGGGCCTTACATGAAGATGTAATATTTTCCAGCAATTTTAAATTTGTGAAGCTTTTTGGTTATAAATAATCCTTACATATGTATTGAAAGTACTTTAAATGGAAAGAAAAGTTACAAATAACAAATCATATTAGTTTAAAAGGGTCTTAGGCCAAGTAAGACTGGGAAAAAATTAGGGTCAATTTAGGCTGTGCCACATATTTACATTAAAAAATGCATATTAAGGCTATAAGTAATAAACATTTGTGTCTTTTTTATCATTTCTATACTCATGTGACATGATACAACAAATCTGAGTGTAAAAAGACTCTTGCAATTAACTTTTCTTACAAACAGTTTGGTCTGATACAAAGATTTTTTACTTTTTAGGGAAAAACTTGCATGCAATTTATTCTCAACAGGCTTATATTTAAACCACTTGCAATCCTACAGAAGAAAAGAAAGATATTATGTGAAATGGAACAGGTACAATAGACATTGAATAGTGCTTTTGATACAAATTTAGTGAGGTCTTTATTATGGACTTCAAATTTTATGTACCAAGCTCCCCACTTTTGACTTCATCCAAACTGGGCGTTAGACAAGGGTCATTTATACAACACATTTTGCACATTTTGTCTGAGACAATCTTCTTTTCTGTAGATTCAGAGTTCATAAATAAGTAAATACAAATAACAAATCATATTAGTTTAAAAGGGTCTTAGGCCAAGTAAGACTGGAAAAAAAATAGGGTCAATTTAGGCTGTGGCACATATTTACATTAAAAAATGCATATTAAGGCTATAAGTAATAAACATTTGTGTCTTTTTCATCATTTCTATACTCATGTGACATGATACAACAAATCTGAGCGCAAAAAGACTATTGCAACTAACTTTTCTTACAAACAGTATGGTCTGATACAAAGATTTTTGACTTTTTAGGGAAAAACTTGCATGCAATTTATTCTCAAAAGGCTTATATATTTAAACCACTTGCAATCCTACAGAAGAAAAGAAAGATATTATGTGAACTGGAACAGGTACAATAGACATTGTAAAGTGCTTTTGATACAAATTTATTGAGGTCTTTATTATGGACTTCAAATTTTATGTACCAAGCTCCCCACTTTTGACTTCATCCAAACAGGGCGTTAGACAAGGGTCATTTATACAACACATTTTGTCTGAGATAATCTTCTTTTCTGTAGATAATCTTCTTTTCTGTAGATTCAGAGTTCATAAATAAGTAAAAGAACTAGATAAAGGCGTAGAAACACAAATATTAACACATGAAAACCTGTCAGATAAAAAGTCCGGATGTCATTTATGCATCAATATTGAAAAAGCTATAAAATGCCTATTTTTGACCATAAAATGCCAAAATTGGTCATTTTTACAGAAATTCTGTAAAATAAAAGTTTAAATCCTTTAGTTTCATGCTATTTGACAAATTGACACCATCAAATCATTTAGGGAAGTTGACAAAGTACAGATTCAATATTTACAGATTTCACCTCTTAGGTCCAGACCACAATTATTTCGAAGTGCATTTCTTTTAGAACATAAATGAAAATAAAAAAAATCACACCTGCGCTTTCTCAAAGAAACTTTTACAGTGTGTTGTAATACTTTTGGGACAAATTATATAAATATTATAGAAAACTTCATCGGCTCTAATTCAAAATATGAATAATTTTATGTTGAGGGCGTCTTGAAATCTTTTGACAGCTTCCGAAGTGCTAATTTTAAACCTTTTTCAGCTCGGACCAAATGACTAATGGTTACATAATACAAATATGAATAAATAACTGGACCAGAAAAGATTGAATTTATCAGCCTCCCATTAATATCAAGGTAACTTACCATGAGTACTTTGTCTTTATGGGTGGCAACAAACAAGATTTTCGGTATGCCTTCATATACAACTTTACAATATGTTAGGATTGAGTTCACCCAATGTTGCAGAAATACTGAAAATATAAAGAAAAATACAATATAAGTTTAATAAGCTGACTGGCATGTCATATAATTGATATTGATGGAAACAAATGAAATCTGTTTAATTGGGTTATTATGTTCGTACTTTTGAAACTTCAGTAATTGTGCAAAGTAAATACGAAATTTCTTTAAAATCCAAGCAAGCTGTCTATTCTGTGAATTTCGTCAACCATTTCAAAAAATGGTGGCTGACAGATAATTTTTGACATTGGCAATCAATTTGAAATAAAACATAATACTTATATCTCTTTGAAATTCTATAACAAATTTTCACAAACAATTTAGAAAATTAAATTATAAAATGTTAGAAAAAGCTGCACAAGACAATTTCGTTTTAAATGGTGCATATTGCAAATAAATAATATTAGTTTTTTTCAGTTTGTTATCAAACTTAACATGCTTAACGCAGTTTAACATTTCCTCATACAATTCCGTGTTACCCTCTACAAACAGACTATTATTACAGAAGAAATAACTTTTTATAAGTAAGATATTGATATTGAATAGCATTTTTGAATGCTAGTTTTATTTTTAAATTGTATTTAGCATCATCTTATTATTTGTTGCAAGTTTTATTATTCTGTACAGACCAAAAACAATAACGATGCATCTTTAAGATATTATTGGCATGATTCTTACTTATTATTTCTTGCTCTGACAATATTTGTTGGTTTTCACTTGTTTTTTCATCACTAGTTTATTTTTGTGTCCAGTCACATTTATTACCTAATGAGATATTTATACATGTAAAGTTCCCATCGAATGAACTTCACAGAGAGCAACATCTATTGTATTCATTAATTGGGACAATCAAATTTGCTAAAATCTTAATGGGCAGGTGAACTATCGATTTGATTACCTTCCCAATACATAACAATTTTCACAGTAAACTTGAAGCCTGGTTTTTATTGTTGAAAATGGATGGATTTTTTTTTATATATAGAAATCGATCTGAATCTTTGTGTTGTAACCAACTTGCGGTATATGTGTACGTACCTGCTGGAGTTGGTGTCATGTGCTGTCCTGGAAAACACAGAACATCTGGAACTATTTCATGCAACTGCTTACTTCCATCAAATACCACGAGAAACAAAGCCCTGAAAGTCATGAAGGTTTGGTGTGTCGTATAATAGACATACTGTCCACCGAAGTCCCAAAAAATGAGTCTTCCAACTTTCATCTTGTAGTTTCCACTTTTAAGGACTTTTTCCATTTTCTTTTTTATTTCTTCTCTTGTCATTTTCGATTTCATGCATGTTTTCAACTCTGGTCTTCTCTGGGACACACTGTCAGTCATTTGAGGTGATAAAGATTTGGCTGCTAGATGCTGTTGAGAAGGACCACTTGTCATGATGTTATCATCACTTCTAACAGGATTGGACTCTGGTAGCTGTTCCAATGGTTTTTCTGATTCTTGTCTTTCATCCTCTTCTACAGATGCCATTAAAACCTTGTTGTACACAACATCCAAGGCATTATACGTTTCTGTAAAATATTAAATATCACTTGAATAGATAATTGTCAATAAAGATGTATTTCTGTTAAATAATGAGCAAATGTTATACCATTTTGTTTAAAATAATCATCAACAGGTATGATCATTGTCAAATGCATTTAATGATTGTTAACACAAACTAAACATATCTCAAGAGAATAAATAAGGCCCGTTTTGTCATATTTTGTTTTTACAAAGAATAAAACTACCATGTATCTGTTTTCTTCCTGTGTTCTTACTTTGAGTGATCAGCAAAGATTCCAGAATATATTTGAAACTAGACCTCAGGAATGATTTAAGTTAGGTTCAAGAAGCAGGATTATTTCAAAACGTTTATAGATAGAAAGCAATGGCAGTAAATGAATAGACGATACACTCCAAGTTAATAGCTAATACATTGTTGTCTGTTCTATGGTCGGGTTGTTGTCGCTTTGACACATTCCCCATTTCCTTTCTCAATTTTATAGTATATCCTTTAACAAAGTGAACTAATATAGGTATAAAATAGACGATAAACTCCAAGTGGAAAGTTAATTCATTGTAGTATATCCTTTAACAAAGTGAACTAATATAGGTATACAATAGACGATAAACTCCAAGTTGATAGCTAATACATTATAGTATATCCTTTAACAAAGTGAACTAATATAGGTATATAATAGACGATAAACTCCAAGTTGAAAGTTAATTCATTGTAGTATATCCTTTAACAAAGTGAACTAATATAGGTATACAATAGACGATAAACTCCAAGTTGATGGCTAATCCATTATAGTATATCCTTTAACAAAGTGAACTAATATAGGTATACAATAGACGATAAACTCCAAGTTGATGGCTAATCCATTATAGTATATCCTTTCACTGTTTAACAAAGTGAATTAATATAGGTATACATTGTAAAATAGACAATAAACTCAAAGTTAATAGCTAATACATTATAGTATATCCGTTAACAAAGTGAACTAATATAGGCATACAATAGACGATAAACTCCAAGTTGATGGCTAATCCATTATAGTATATCCTTTAACAAAGTGAACTAATATAGGTATACAATAGACGATAAACTCCAAGTTGATGGCTAATCCATTATAGTATATCCTTTCACTGTTTAACAAAGTGAATTAATATAGGTATACATTGTAAAATAGACAATAAACTCAAAGTTAATAACTAATACATTATAGTATATCCTTTAACAAAGTGAACTAATGCTGTAAGAATCAATTATAATATGCAGAAGGTTTTCATCAGTAGTCAGTAAAACGGTTCTATAGAAAGAAGTTCCCCAAGGAAATCTTAAGGCATATAAATGTTGCCACAAAATATGACTGTTATCATGGTAACATGTCATTTTCTCTGGTACATCAGACCAGATTTTGTTTAAATCATAAGAGAGACTACATTCATCAATACAAGCAACAGTGCAAAGTTTGTATCCATTAGTTCAAAGCATACTTAAACCTAGTGCCTGATATGTGAACCATTAACTTATATAACAACGTAAAGTTTTGAGTAAATATATTTAAGGAAGTACACCACTAATTCATGGTCCCATTGCTTTCTATGTTAAATTCCTCCGTTTCAAGAAGGCACACCTCTTTTGTTTTAAGTTCAAACAAAGTGGCAATCAATGCATTTCAAAGCAACACTTTATGGTGTCTTGTACTGAAAAAATCAACATACCTTAAATTGCATATAAGAAAGAACTGGTTCCCGGAACTTTGGATGTACCAAAACAGGTACTTCAGATTTGACAAACAGACAAAATGTACCCTCTTTTTAAAATTTGGTTTAGTTTTTTTAATATTCAAAAGTCCAAAAAAAAAAAAATATTTTAAAGTCCAAAAGTGTTCCACAATGATCACCAGTCCTTCAGCTTTCATTTCATACCAAAAGTACCTAAATATTCTACATATTTCTTAAGTTAAACTCATGCATAGGAACTATTTTGTGTTAAATATGTACTACTTTCTTGTATGTGCTTTCTAGCCGGGCCCGAATTAGTGGTGTTACACCTTAATAAAATCAAGAATGGAAACGGGAAATATGTCAAAGAGAAAACAACCCAACCAAAGAGCAGTTCTCTAAGACAGCCGAAGGCCACCAATGCATGGGTCTTAAACACAACGAGAAAATCCCCAATCCAGAGACGGGCTTCAGCTGACCCCTTAAAAAAATGTATACCAGTTCAGCGATAATGGATGTCATACTAAACTCCTAAACATATAAACATGATAAATGAACTAAAATTTAAAAAAAAAATACTTTTTAAGCATACACTAGAAGGTGTACCATTTTTTTTTAAAAGACTGCCTTTTAATCTGACAATTAAAGTCCCATAACTCTAGAAAGATAAATCAATACAATCTTATAATTAAAAGAGAACTTTTACTTATGAATCTGAACAACAAAATAAAGGTTTAATCAATTGATCATGTTGATCAAATTCATATTTCAATGAATAAAACAACATTTAGAATTGTAAACTCAATATATCGTTTTTCATAGTGTCCCCTTTTGTCAGCTCTACATGTGACATATATTTGTTGTACAAAGTATGTGATAGTCTCATTTGGGGATGTAACATTAATGAACAAATAAAGGGGATATGATTGTACTCACTGCATACTCTAAACATCTATAGTCTCCCTGTACAATAACCTGGATGAACTGGGATATACATACTGTATACTCTATACATCTGTGGTCTCCACGTACAATAACCATGAACTGGGAGGTACATACTGTATACTCTATACATCTGTGGTCTCCACGTACAATAACTTGGATGTACTTGGAGATACATACTGTATACTCTATACATCTGTGGTCTCCACGTACAATAACCTGGATGTACTGGGAGATACATACTGTATACTCTATACATCTGTGGTCTCCACGTACAATAACTTGGATGTACTTGGAGATACATACTGTATACTCTATACATCTATGGTCTCCCCGTACAGTAACCTGGATGTACCCAGAGATATATGTGGTATATAAAAAAGAAGATGTGGTATGATTGCCAATGAGACAACTATCAACAAAAGACCAAAATGACACAGACATTAACAACTATAGATCACCGTACGGCCTTCAACAATGAGCAAAGCCCATACCGCATATTCAGCTATAATAGGCTTGATAAGATAATGTAAAACAATTCAAAGAGAAAACTAACGGCCTTATTTATGTAAAAAAATGAACGAAAAACAAATATTTAACACATAAACAAACGACAACCACTGAATTACAGGCTCCTGACTTGGGACAGGCACATACATAAATAATGTGGCGGGGTTAAACATGTTAGCGGGATCCCAACCCTCCCCCTAACCTGGGACAGTGGTATAACAGTAAAACATAAGAACGAACTATAAAAATCAGTTTAAAAAGGCTTAACTCATTGGATGGACAAAAATACAAGTGAACGTGACCGGGTACTTATACATCCCGACACAAAAAAAACACAATGAACAGATCTGAGAGTACTCGCAGTTATCAGACAGCTAGTTCAAAGCCACTAACAACTAATAAAAAAATCATGCATCTAAGACGAAACTCTCAATCCGTACACATCCAACATCCATTAATGGATTTAGTGTAAAGACGTCATAAACAGCCAGAGAAAAACATGACCTTGTGCAATGCCAAGTTACAGGTATCGACATATTGTAGATCCATGAATATGTATATGTATATAACATACTAGTAATATTTAGTTACCTTTTAATTTACTGATAACAAAATCAATATTTATACCAATAAAAACAATATTCAATGATCTTATTACAGTGTTTAATAGGTAACCTTTTAGAATAAGTTTATTTAAAGGAGCGACAAGTTTACATTGATCATTTCTAAATATACTCTATACATCTATTGTCTCCCCGTACAATAACCTGGATTAACTAGGAGATACATACTGTATACTCTATACATATATAGTCTCCCTGTACAATAACCTGGATGTACCTGGTGATACATACGGTATAATCTATACATCTATGGTCTCCCCGTACACTAACCATGAACTGGGAGGTACATACAGTATACTCTATACATCTATGGTCTCCCTGTACAATAACCATGAACTGGGAGGTACATACGGTATACTCAATACATCTATGGTCTCCCTGTACAATAACCTTGATGTTCCGGGAGATACATACTGTATACTCTAAACATCTATGGTCTCCCCATACAATAACCATGAACTGGGAGGTACATACAGTATACTCTATACATCTATGGTCTCCCTGTACAATAACCTGGATGTACTGGGAGATACATGTGGTATACTCTATACATCTATGGTCTCCTTGTACAATAAACTGGATGAACTGGTAGATACATACTGTATACTCTATATTTATATTCATCCTTAAAGTAGACAGAGATGGAAATAACGTTATTGTTGAAGACTGTATTTGACCTTAATAAGTCTTAAGTTTCCAAGACAGAACTATCTCACTGATGTATACCTTGCATCTCTTTTGATATCCAATATTGTGATAAGTAACTCTATGTGTTGTTTTTCAATGTGGAATATAATTATCCTCAGACTAAATAAAGATCCAGTGCTAATAAAACTATTTATTAAAACTAACATATAATATGAAAAAAGAAATTACATTGGAAAAACTGGGGACTAACAGCTGCATACACATAATAAACATTAAGAGTTATCCCCCTTTTAACATATAAATGAAAATTAATATATACAGAAAACTTGGGGGATAAGATAAAATTTGATGATAAAAGTATACAATTTTATCGAAAAGTCCAGCATGATTAAAATCAACACCTTAATACCTCAGTAGGTAAATAAAATAAACAAAACTCAAAAAACAGTATGAGTATCAAATATAAGAGCTCATCATTAACAATACAAATTTGAGCTCATAAGTACATGAAAAATGAAAAATAAAATAACAACCCATACGTCAGCATGAGTAGAGAGTAAAAGCTCATACGTCAGCATGAGTACAGAGTAAAAGCTCATACGTCAGCATGAGTATAGAAAAGATCTAACATCATGCATGATGAGAATTAAAGAAACTCATACGTCAGCATGAGTAGAGAGATTTAAAAAACTCATACGTAAGTATGAGAAGATGTAAAAGAAACTCATACGTCAGCATGAGTAGAGATTTAAAAAACTCATACGTAAGTATGAGAAGATGTAAAAGAAACTCATACGTCAGCATGAGTAGTATAAATGCAACCCATACGTCAGCATGGGTACAAATTAAGACCTCATACGTCAGCATGAGAAAGTAAAAAAAAAAAAAAAAAAAAAAAAAATCATACGTCAGCATGAAAAGTAAATAAGAGCTCATACGTAAGCATGAGAAAATATAAAAGAAACCCAAACGTCAGCTTGAGTAGTATAAAAGAAACTCATACGTCAGCATGAGTAGAGAATATAAGAAAATATACATCAGTATAAACAAAAAACAAAAAAATAATACAAAAATTAAGATCATAAAATTACAGGTACATGTATATGTTCATGTATATACAACAATAGTAATGACTACTAAATAGTCCCCAGAGGCACTGGCAACAAAAGGAGAGAGGTGGGGATGGTGGCGGAAATTTAAAATATGAAAATCCAATCAAAATGTAATGAAAATATCTGATGACAAAAGGGGCACTGCTATTGATCCAAGAGCAGCAATATAGATGACGTATATCCCAAAGTAATTTGAAAATGAGGCTAACATGATAAAGAGGTACAAATGGGGAAAACCTATCTTTGATAAAACTAAGTTAATCCTTTATATAAACATCAATTATCCAAATAATTGTTAATTTATATTCATCCTTAAAGTAGACAGAGATGGAAATAACGTTATTGTTGAAGACTGTATTTGACCTTAATAAGTCTTAAGTTTCCAAGACAGAACTATCTCACTGATGTATACCTTGCATCTCTTTTGATATCCAATATTGTGATAAGTAACTCTATGTGTTGTTTTTCAATGTGGAATATAATTATCCTCAGACTAAATAAAGATCCAGTGCTAATAAAACTATTTATTAAAACTAACATATAATATGAAAAAAGAAATTACATTGGAAAAACTGGGGACTAACAGCTGCATACACATAATAAACATTAAGAGTTATCCCCCTTTTAACATATAAATGAAAATTAATATATACAGAAAACTTGGGGGATAAGATAAAATTTGATGATAAAAGTATACAATTTTATCGAAAAGTCCAAATACAGATGCGAAGCAGCTGTAGCCCCAAGTTTAATTCTCCTTTTATTGCCAGTACAAAAGTTTAAGACAAGGAAATTGATGAAACTAACTGATTTTGAGCTTGTTGAATTACTTTAGGGCTGGTATGAATATACCTAATGTAACAATCTGATGACCACCTGCCTAAAGTTTTAATTAAGTGGTCTTCTAATCTTACTTCCTGTGCTGTTGTTGCTGCTCCAATTCTGAAAGAATGCCCATTATAATTTTTGCTTTCAAGGCCTAAATTTTCTAAAATAATTTTGACATGTTTAATAAAAAATTGTCTACTTAAAGGATTGCCATCATCAGAGACAAACAGGGCATCAGATGTAATACTTGACATTTTCTTTCGAAGAGACAAATAATTTTTAATAGCAAAGCAAGGACAAATAGTGTGTCCACTTTTGTATAAGGGTATAGTGACACCTTGTCTGAAAGGATCTGTTTTTGATTTTTTCAAATGTAATAAAATGTGATCTTCAAAAATTGCTAAATCACCAACACACAAATGTGTTTCCGAATCAAAGTTGCTAAGTATAGTGAACTCTCCACAACGCAAAAAAGCAAAAAAAGCTACAACACAAGCTGCTTCTAACATAACATTGTTAAAAAGACTGAAAAAATTGTTTCTCAATAGCATAACCATTTTATACAACAAAGACATAGTAATTGGCAATCTAGGCCTTTTTACACAACCTTTCTGCTTCTTTTTTAAACCATTTAAAATAGATTGTAAACATAATAATGGCTTGCCATATTGTTCTAAAGGACTAAATCCTGCATATTGCAAGTAATAATATCTTATACCACATAAATACAGTTTAATAGTACTATATTTTAAGCTTTTATGTTCATCGCAAAAGGCAACAAATCTCATTAACAAAGTTTCTGAAACCGGCGGCATTTCATTTGAAGTCCAGAATGATCCCTGTAGTAAGGAGAACTTCTTATATAAGTCAAAACCTGTAGTGTAATGCGATCTTGTACTGTCTGCTACAGAATACTTCCATAATGTCTCTACTGAGCTGTCCAGAGAATGTCTGAAAGCTGTGGGCAAGGAGTGGCGGTTGCTTCTGCTAGAGGCGCTAAAAGTCTGAACTTGTTCATCTGTAAACGAGACAATGCATCAGCAATTACATTAGATTTTCCCGGTAAATGTTCACTATAAACAGCAAAGTTATAAGTTGCAGCACACATTGTTAGTTTACGCATTAATTTCATAATGTTTGTTTCTTTCGATCGACCTTTAGCAATAATGTGGACTGTTGCTAAATTGTCACAATAAAATAGAATCCTTTTTCCACACCACTCCTTACCCCATAGAACAGCTGCAACAACTATAGGATAAAGTTCCAAAAAGGCCATAGAAGTGGCAAAGTCAGATTTGCATGGTAAATTGTCGGGCCAACGGTCACAAAACCATTTATGCTGGTAATATCCACCAAATCCTATTAAAGAGGACGCGTCTGTATAAAGCATCATATCTGCTGCTCTAGTTAAAGTCTTTTCATAAAAGAAATTGATACCATTCCAATTTTTCAAAAAAGATAACCACATATATAAATCAGCTTTGCACTCTTTGTTTAAATGAACATGATAAAAACTCTCTTTGACAGATGACATTAACTTGTACAAATAACTAACAAAAGAGCGTCCTGGAAGAATAACTCTAGTTGCAAAATTTAAATGTCCAAGCAACTGTTCAAGTTCTTTCCTAGTACAGGACTTTTTACTTAAAATTAAAGTTATAAAATCTGTAATTCTTTTAACTTTGTCTTGAGGCAATCTAGCTTGCATATTTACAGTGTCTAATACAATGCCTAAATATTCTAATACACAAGAAGGACCAACAGTCTTTTTCTTTGATAAAGGAATACTTAATTTGTTGAAAATTAAAGAAAGTAAAGCCATTGTTCTTTCTCCACAATCAGTAGGCCTATCAACTGTCAAAAAATCATCTAAAAGATGAAAAATTACATTAATGTTATAATTATGTTTGGCTATCCAACATATACTTCTTGACAACATATCGAATAACTTAGGACTAGATCGACAACCGAAAGGAAGTCTTACATAATGATAATAAAAATTATGCCATTTAAAACAAAATAAATGCCATTGGGAAGGTAAAATACCCAATTGTTTAAACGCATCGCAGACATCTACCTTACAACAAATGCTATTTAAACCATAATCTTGAATTGCATTGATTGCATCGTCAACTTTAATGTAACTAAGTGAACATAAATCTTTGTCTATCAAACCATTCACACTATCATGATCACAGCTGTTGTGAGGCGAGGAAAGATCCAATATAAGTCTTTTCTTAAAAGAATATTTATGTACTGCTATTCCGATTGGACTAACCCTATAAACAGAAAAAGGGGGGTGTAAAAAAGGTCCCTGAATGAAGCCTTTAACCAATTCATCTTGAATTAGAGCAGTAACTGAATCTGGATCTTTCCTTGCCGACAAAGCATTTTTACATTCATAAGTAGAAATATTAATGTCAGAAACTAACATATCAAAACCATATCTAACACTGTTACACAATAAGCTAACAAAGTTTCTGTCGGGGTGGTTTCTTAGCTCAAATTCTAACTGGTCACAATTTATAGGTGAAGAGGCTGTAAAGTCGGAAGGTAGTCATTTTTTAGGTTGAGATTTACTGCTTGCTTTAACTGAGTTTATATCGTTGTGTTGATAACCTTCTTTGTAGTTTTGACAAGTAGCTTTGCCATGTGTTTTACTTTTACACGTTTTACAAGCATGAACATATTTACAATAAGGTTTAGTGCAACCTTTAAATCCATTGAAATTGTTGCAGACGGGTAAACCATCTACAAAAATGACATCACGGCCAAGAGAATCGGGTGTATTTCTAGATGAATTAGAATTTCTTTGTGGCTGAAAATTTTGTTGCTGTATACTACACATAACGGTGGAGTGGGTTGTTGAGTGACACTTTCTACATGTGTTGATCTTGGAACCTGCACATACCATATTTCGTAAATCTGAGTCCCCTTTTGACCAATCTATTTTTATGTTGTGCTGAATTAGCATGACGGCACATTTAGCTGAGAACAGTTTATGATATTCATAAAAACAGTCTGGCCAGATGTTTGCTGTTTCAATGATGTGTGACAAGTATAAGTCTAACTCCTCGTTTCTGTTAGGGAAAGCTGTACTCATAATACGTTTGTAACGCCCAAAGGCAGTTACAAATTCGTCCATTGATAAATTTCTCTGGAGTCTTACATCAGATTCCTTATTCTTTTTCATAGTAGAGTGTTCATAGTTAGGAATTAATAATATATTTAGATTGACATCTTTACCTGTAATGATATCGTTCCGTAGTTCGGGGGAAACCATGTCAACAGCTGAAAACGATGAAGCTGGGAATCCGAATTTTCCTGGAGTTGATGAATTAGCAGAATAAACGGGAATAGTGGAATTAAAAGACGGCGCAATGCCTAGGGAAGTTGAACCATGTCCTAAAGCCGTTGATAGATTAAAACTTGGCTGTATCTGCTCTCCTTGTTTATTCATTTGTTGCATAGATTGCTGGCATAGTTGAATAGTATTCATCAAGAGGTTTTGCATGTTTACATTTTGATTGTTATTGTTTACGGTTGCGTGCGCAGATGCAGCAGTGGGCGGAAGCTGAGGAATTGCGTGCGCATAAGATGTAGACGGCGTAGCAATCTCCTGTTGAACGGTTGAAATAGGAGTTGTGTGAACATCGCGATCGGAAGTATGTGTGTCAATAGGATCACGTATAGTAGCATCACTTACGTTTAAAGAATAGTTTCCATCAGAAATTGTATTCCGTTCAGCTAAATTATCGGAATTGTCAATCGTAGCGGAACTATTTTTTGTTTGATTGTCCAAATACAGTCTTCTTAAACTACTGTTAGATAAATTTCCGGTAATCTTGATCCCTATTTTACTGAGGGCAGCCTTAAGTTGAGATGAAGTCCAATTAGAAGGATTTTGGTCATCTAATGTTTCTGTTTGAACACGACTTGCCGATTTCCTCCTTGTAGCCATTTTGATTCCACAAGGAACGTTGTTAATTATAAGAAAAGACAGTTACCATGAATTCGTTTTAAAGTCTTAGATCACACAGAATGATGTACTAATATCCATTATTCAGTATATATAATCCAATCAAATTTAAAATATGAAAATCCAATCAAAATGTAATGAAAATATCTGATGACAAAAGGGGCACTGCTATTGATCCAAGAGCAGCAATATAGATGACGTATATCCCAAAGTAATTTGAAAATGAGGCTAACATGATAAAGAGGTACAAATGGGGAAAACCTATCTTTGATAAAACTAAGTTAATCCTTTATATAAACATCAATTATCCAAATAATTGTTAATATCTATGGCCTCCCCGTACAATAACCTGGATGTACTGGGAGATACATACTGTATACTCTATACATCTATGGTCTCCTCGTACAATAACCATGAACTGGGAGATACATACTGTATAATCTATACATCTATGGCCTCCCCGTACAATAACCTGGATGTACTGGGAGATACATACTGTATACTCTATACATCTATGGTCTTCCCGTACAACAAACTGGATGAACTGGTAGATACATACTGTATACTCTATACATCTATGGTATCCCCGTACAATAACCTTGATGTACTGGGAGATACATACTGTATACTCTATACATCTATGGCCTCCCCGTACAATAACCTTGATGTTCCGGGAGAAACATACTGTATACTCTATACATCTATGGCCTCCCCGTACAATAACCTGGATGTACTGGGAGATACATACAGTATACTCTATACATCTATAGTCACCCTGTACAATAACCTTGATGTACTGGGAGATACATACTGTATACTCTATACATCTATGGCCTCCCCGTACAATAACCTTGATGTTCCGGGAGATACATACTGTATACTCTAAACATCTATGGTCTCCCCATACAATAACCATGAACTGGGAGGTACATACAGTATACTCTATACATCTATGGTCTCCCTGTACAATAACCTGGATGTACTGGGAGATACATGTGGTATACTCTATACATCTATGGTCTCCTTGTACAATAAACTGGATGAACTGGTAGATACATACTGTATACTCTATACATCTATGGCCTCCCCGTACAATAACCTGGATGTACTGGGAGATACATACTGTATACTCTATACATCTATGGTCTCCTCGTACAATAACCATGAACTGGGAGATACATACTGTATACTCTATACATCTATGGCCTCCCCGTACAATAACCTGGATGTACTGGGAGATACATACTGTATACTCTATACATCTATGGCCTCCCCGTACAATAACCTGGATGTACTGGGAGATACATACTGTATACTCTATACATCTATGGTCTTCCCGTACAATAAACTGGATGAACTGGTAGATACATACTGTATACTCTATACATCTATGGTATCCCCGTACAATAACCTTGATGTACTGGGAGATACATACTGTATACTCTATACATCTATGGCCTCCCCGTACAATAACCTGGATGTACTGGGAGATACATACTGTATACTCTATACATCTATGGTCTCCTCGTACAATAACCATGAACTGGGAGATACATACAGTATACTCTATACATCTATGGTCTCCCTGTACAATAACCTGGATGTACTGGGAGATACATGTGGTATACTCTATACATCTATGGTCTCCTTGTACAATAAACTGGATGAACTGGTAGATACATACTGTATACTCTATACATCTATGGCCTCCCCGTACAATAACCTGGATGTACTGGGAGATACATACAGTATACTCTATACATCTATAGTCTCCTCGTACAATAACCTTGATGTACTGGGAGATACATACTGTATACTCTATACATCTATGGCCTCCCCGTACAATAACCTGGATGTACTGGGAGATACATACTGTATACTCTATACATCTATGGCCTCCCCGTACAATAACCTGGATGTACTGGGAGATACATACTGTATACTCTATACATCTATGGTCTTCCCGTACAATAAACTGGATGAACTGGTAGATACATACTGTATACTCTATACATCTATGGTCTCCCTGTACAATAACATTGATGTACTTGGAGATACATGTTGTAAACTCTATTCATCTAGGGTCTCCCCGTACAATAACCTGGATGTACTGGGAGATACAAACTGTATACTCTATACATCTTTGGTACCCCGTACAACAATCTGGATGTACTGGGAGTAAACTTCTGCATACTCTAAACATCTATGGTATCCCCGTACAATAACCATGATGTAATGGGAGATATATGTGTTATACTCTATACATCTATGGTATCCCCGTACAATAACCATGATGTACTGGGAGATACATACTGCATACTCTATACGTCTATGGTCTCCCCGTACAATAACCGTGATGTACTGGGAGATACATACTGTATACTCTACACATCTATGGTCTCCCCGTACAATAACCTGGATGACATTGATATTGCCTGTTTTGCATATTTAACTTAGAAGGTATAAGTAGAAGTAAAATAAGAGTAACAAACAGAAAATTTGTGAAACACATTGTTAAAGGATTGTTTTTAAAGACTGGGCGGATAATTTAAAAACTTAGATGAGTTTATCTACAAGTTATGCAAAGAATAGTACTATTTCTTATTAAATATTTATAGATCCCATATTGCAAAATAAACTCATCATAGATACCAGGACTAAATTTGGTATATACGCCAGACGCGCGTTTCGTCTACAAAAGACTCATCAGTGACGCTCGGATCCAAAAAAGTAAAAAAGGCCAAATAAAGTACGAAGTTGAAGAGCATTGAGGACCAAAATTCCTTAAAGTTTTGCCAAATACAGTTAAGGTAATATATGCCTGAGGTAGAAAGTCATCCCATAAAAATTTTGTCAAATTGTAAATACGCATGCTAATTGAAGTGCAGTATTTTCCACTCTTAACTTTTCAAGTTTTAAAGATTTCCTAATTCTGAAGATAATAGATTATAGAAGATACCAAAGAGACATTCAAATTTAATATAAAAGTTTTAATGTTGTAGATATTCCTACCTGGATCAATATAAATCCAGCTTCTAGTCTCTACATCGAGGCCACAGCGACCTTCTATAAGGAAAATCCCATCGGTGGGAAGTCTTCCTTCTGGGACGATATCACCAGTTAAGAGCTTGACAAGACTTGATTTTCCAACCCCGAACTGACCTGTTACCATACAGCGCATGTCAAAGGAAGCATACGTTCCACTGCCAAGTAACCTGTTTAACATAGCAGACTTTGTCTGTGTGTGGATTTGATCTGTAATTATAACGGTTTCTATAAAAATTCATTAAGTCCAAGTTCAATAAAGATTTGTTCACTGATTTAAAAGTTTGTTATTAATATTTTTCATTAACAAATCATTAAAATTCTATGTGAAACATGAATTGATTGATTGTTGATTGTGTAACGTCCAGTTGTCTAAAAGAAATCTATGAAAGAGACACATTGAAGATCAGATGAAATTATGAACAGGAAACATTTTTATACTTCTCTAGTTATAAAAATAGAATGAAAATAAAATGTCAACTAATGGCAAACAATTAAGAGGAATTTCCTTTCCTTGTCATAGTGTACAATATACATTCAAATAGATGTGGTGTACATGGAAAAGCGCTCAAAAGCACAAAAACAATGTTTAAGATAGGGTCAAAAGTACAAGTTTATTATCTAGGATGTGACCTTGATCTTTATTCTTTGTCAAGGTCATCAGTCACAGATGCCATTGTAATAGACCCCATGGGTCTAAGAACTTTGGTTTAAGAGTTATACCTAATAATGTCTTTTCAAACACTGTCAATGGAGTTTGTGTCCCTTGAGGAAAGGTCAAATCTCTTTGGTCAAAATATAACAAAGTTGCCTTTTAATGACACAATCATTGTCCACTATTCAATATTTCTATGACTTTTACTGTTTCTGAGATTATCCCACAAGGTAAAGAGTCAAGGGTCAAGGTCAACCTAAAAATTTGACCATGCAGCATTTTCAAGGTCATGTGAATAAATAATCATTGGTGAAGATACCAAGTGTCTACGACTTACGGTTTCTGATTTTGAGTGGCCAAGCAACATATTTTGAATTGAACCAGATGCTCCGCAGGGCGCAGCTTTATACGACCGCAGAGGTTGAACCCTGAACGGTTGGGGCAAGTATGGACACAACATTCAAGCTGGATTCAGCTCTAAATTTTGATTGTGATTAAATACTTGACACAGCATAGGTTTCTGACACAGAATGAATGTGGTCTAATGAACCTAAAAAAAAATTTTTTCCTTTGAGCAATTCACTATGCTGTTGAATATTAATCCTCTCAAAAAAATGTTTGAAGAAATTTTCTTTTTATTTATGAAATCTGGAATGAAAAAAATTGACCCCCCCCCCCCCAATTTTTTTTTCACATCCCCCTTTCCCTTATTTCAAAACTGATCTCAATTCAAATTTCTAATGAAGTTTGCAACAATAACTACTCATTTAAATACATCATAAAATATTAAAATGTAAAAACTCATTTAAATACATCATAAAATATTAAAATGTAAAAAAAGTGCTTGTTATCACTGAATGGTAAAGATTGTTTTAATTTATCAGTTGGTAGTAAAAGTGAATATACATTGTATATTGTACATGTTGTATAAAACAATGATTTAAGTTGATTCAACTACTATTCTGGACAAAGAAAGATAACTCCAATTGGAATTTCTTGCTATTGCACAATATTGTGCAATTAGATATTTCTTGCTATTGTGCAATACTGTGCAATTGAAAATATTTGCTATTGCACAATACTGTGCAATTGAAGATTTCTTGCGGTTGCACAATACTGTGCAATTGAAGATTTCTTGCTATTGCTGAATACTGTGCAATTGAAAATTCCTTGCTATTGCACAATACTTAATATAATAATTTTGGATCCTGATTTGGACCAACTTGAAAACTGGGCCCATAATCAAACATCTAAGTACATTTTTAGATTCAGCATATCAAAGAGGCCCAAGAATTCAATTTTTGTTAAAATCAAACTTAGTTTAATTTTGGACCCTTTGGACTTTAATGTAGACCAATTTTAAAACGGGACCAAAAATCAAGAATCTACATACACAGTTAGATTTGGCATATCAAAGAACCTCAATTATTCAATTTTTGATGAAATCAAACAAAGTTTAATTTTGGACCTCAATTTGGACCAACTTGAAAACTGGGCCAATAATAAAAAATCTAAGTACATTTTTAGATTCAGCATATCAAAGAACTCCAAGGATTAAATTTTTGTTAAAATCAAACTAAGTTTAATTTTGGACCCTTTGGACCTTAATGTAGACCAATTTGAAAACGGGACCGAAAATTAAGAATCTACATACACAGTTAGGTTCGGCATATCAAATAACACCAATTATTCAATTTTTGATAAAATCAAACAAAATTTAATTTTGGACCCTTTGGGCCCTTTATTCCTAAACTGTTTGGACCAAAACTCCCAAAATCAATACCAACCTTTCTTTTATGGTTATAAACCTTGTGTTGAAATTTCATAGATTTCTATTTACTTATACTAAAGTTATGGTGTGAAAACCAAGAAAAATGCTTATTTGGGTTCCTTTTTGGCCCCTAATTCCTAAACTGTTGGGACCTAAACTCCCAAAATCCATACCAAAATTTTTTTTGTGGTCATAAACATTTTGTTAAAATTTCATTGATTTCTATTTACTTAAACTAAAGTTATTGTGCGAAAACCAAGAATAATGCTTATTTGGGCCCTTTTTTGGCCCCCAATTCCTAAACTATTGGAACCAAAACTCCCAACCTTTCTTTTGTGGTCATAAACCTTGTGTTAAAATTTCATAGATTTCTATTAACTTAAACTAAAGTTATAGTGCGAAAACCAAGAAAATGCTTATTTGGGCCCTTTTTGGCCCCTAATTCCTAAAATATTGGGACCAAAACTCCCAAAATCAATCCCAACCTTCCTTTTGTGGTCATAAACCTTGTGTTAAAATTTCATAGATTTCTATTCACTTTTACTTAAGTTAGAGTGCGAAAACTAAAAGTATTCGGACGACGCAGACGACGACGCCAACGTGATAGCAATATACGACGAAATTTTTTTCAAATTTTGCGGTCATATAAAAATCAATGTAAGACTCAAATCTATGTCCTTTCTCAGAATCTCAGATGTGTCTGAATTAATCTTATTTTTATTGAATTTTTAAATATCATAGCTACTACATGTATTAAAATAAATAGTTAGAGGGAAGCATACTGGAATTTCATTTCCATAATTCAATGCATGAATTTATTTTATTGTGAAATAATGAAGATTCTTTTTTTTAGGCATATTCTTTTACTATTTCAATTTTTGAATATGTTTAATAGTGTAAACTAATTTAGTAGCAATATCTGGCTATTTCCAGTATGGTAGCCTGATGATCAATGAAAGAAGATTTTAAACTATAATACCAAACTTTGCAAAATCTTATGATATGATCATATTCTCTTAAGCCATGTAAGTATATATCCAGTGACTGTCCTCTTTGATATTTTAAGCACTTCATAACCGTTTGGTTTGAGGGAACCAGTTCAACCTGACAATAAATATTTCTAAAACATGGAAATACACACTGAAACAAGATTTCATATTGATACATTTATCATAACAAGGTTTAATGCAATACTGTTATATCTACCATGTCTACATACAACATGTACATACCTCCAATTGTAGTGTTTCCTAATTTCAGCTTTTCAACCTTGCCATCATCAATAAAACCTTTTTTGGTTTTGCCTAAAAAAAAACAAGCATTTTGAAAAGAAATCATGAACACAATGATGAAAGTCAATTTCATTATATACTTGTCATTCATTCATCAAATAAAAATGTTAATATACATACTGAACTTTGACAACTGAACCATGAAAATGAGGTCAAGGTCAGATGAAACCTGCCAGTTGGACGTGTTTACCTTACAATCATTCCATACACCAAACCAAAAATTATTAATTCATTTTCATCCTTATTTTCTCATTAAATTATTGAACACAACTGATATATTGAAACTTACATTGTATCTAATAAGAATTAAGCCTCTGATATAATAAGGATTAATGGATTTGAAATTTGTTCATATAATTTTTCGTACATAAATGACAGCTGTGCATCATAGCCTCTAAAGGCTGGTTGGTATAAATTTACATGTTAATTGACTGCTTATATTTAAAATTGTAATATATTGTATGTCATGTATATGTACAAAGTTGTACTTAAAAATAAAAATATCTATCTATCTATAGTAGACCAATTGTATACAGTATAAGAAAAACAAACCAAAACACAACCAGATGCTCCGCAGGGCGTAGCTTTATACGACCGCAGAGGTTGAACCCTGAACGGTTGGGGCAAGTATGGACACAACATTCAAGCTGGATTCTGCTCTAAATTTGGATTGTGATTAAATAGTTGACACAGCATAGGTTTCTGACACAAAATGAATGTATTCAAATGAACTTAAAATTTTTGTTTTCTCTTAGAGCAATTCACTATGCTGTTGAATATTAATCCTCTCAAAAAAATGTTTGAAGAAATTTTCTTTTTATTTATGAAATTTCAAATGAGAAAAATTGAACCCAATTTTTTAATCACATCCCCCTTTCCCTTATTCCAAAACTAATTTCAATTAAAATATTCTAATGGAGTTTGCAACAATTAATACTCATTTAAATACATCATAAAATATTAAGATGTCAAAAAACTGCTTGTTATCACTGAATGGTAAAGATTATTTAAATTTATCAGTTGGTAGTAAAAAGTGAATATACATTGTATATTGTATATAACAAAGATTTAAGTTGATTCTGGACAAAGAAAGATAACTCCAATTAAAAAAAATTCTTGCAGATATTTCTTGCTTACTATACTGGACAAAGAAAGATAACTCTTAATTAAAAAAAAATTTGCTATTTCACAATATTGTGAAATTAGATATTTCTTGCCATTGCACAATACTGTGCAATTGAAAAGACTTGCTATTGCACAATACTTAATATAATAATTTTAGATCCTGATTTGGACCAACTTGAAAACTGGGCCCATAATCAAAAATCTAAGTACATGTTTAGATTCAGCATATCAAAGAGGCCCAAGAATTTAATTTTTGTTAAAATCAAACTTAGTTTAATTTTGGACCCTTTGCACTTTAATTTAGACCAATTTTAAAACTGGACCAAAAATTAAGAATCTACATACACAGTTAGATTTGGCATATCAAAGAACCCCAATTATTCAATTTTTGATGAAATCAAACAATGTTTAATTTTGGACCTCGATTTGGGCCAACTTGAAAACTGGGCCAATAATCAAAAATCTAAGTACATTTTTAGATTCAGCATATCAAAGAACCCCAAGGTTTCAATTTTTGTTAAAATCAAACTAAGTTTAATTTTGGACCCTTTGGACCTTAATGTAGACCAATTTGAAAACGGGACCAAAAATTAAGAATCTACATACACAGTTAGATTCGGCATATTAAAGAACCCCAATTATTCAATTTTGATGAAATCAAACAAAGTTTAATTTTGGACCCTTTGGGCCCCTTTTTCCTTAACTGTTGGGACCCAAACTCCCAAAATCAATACCAACCTTCCTTTTATAGTCATAAACCTTGTGTTTAAATTACATAGATTTCTATTTACTTATACTAACGCTATGGTGCGAAAACCAAGAAAAATGCTTATTTGGGTCCCTTTTTGGCCCCTAATTCCTAAACTGTTGGAATCGAAACTCCCAAAATCAATACCAACCTTCCTTTTGTGGTCATAAACATTGTGTTTAAATTTCATTGATTTCTATTTACTTTAACTAAAGTTATTGTGCGAAAACCAAGAATAATGCTTATTTGGGCCCTTTTTTGGCCCCTACTTCCTAAACTGTTGAAACCAAAACTCCCAAAATCAATCCCAACCTTTCTTTTGTGGTCATAAACTTTGTGTCAAAATTTCATAGATTTCTATTAACTTAAACTAAAGTTATAGTGCGAAAACCAAGAAAATGCTTATTTGGGCCCTTTTTGGCCCCTAATTCCTAAAATGTTGGGACCAAAACTCCCAAAATCAATACCAGCCTTCCTTTTATGGTCATAAACCTTGTGTTAAAATTTCATAGATTTCATATACGCACAATATAGTACAGGACGTGGATGGAACCAGACCTCAAGTGTCAAGCCTCAAACTTGTATGACAGTAATCACAATTCCAATTAAGGCCATTGTTTTTTAATTTGCTGGTTTTCAGTCCAGCCGACCCTATTTTTTCTGATTTTTAGAAAAATTTAAAAAAAAATTGACGTTTCAGCCTTTATTTATTTCAGACGACCCCAACAAATACATTGTTGATGAAAATTTTTTTTAAATTCTGCGTAGCAACATTTTCTTGAAATCAAATGCGTTAAGTAATTAATGAACTTAAAATATTTATTACATATTAAAACTTTCTTAAACAAAAACCCAGATTCATCCATGTCATATCTAGAATTTTGTTGAATTTCTTAATCATTAAATAGAAAGGAGTAGGTTCGGTAAGGCAGAGATGCAACTAATCGTCAGCCCTGTCAGACCTGAGGGGCAGAATTTCTGCAGGTCAGGCAAAACTTGTTGCTGTGCAGGACCTGATGGCTGGCAATATTCTAGTCTTCTTGGGTCCCCCAAAACTTAATTCCCTGTCTGTTCTGGTAGAGTATTTTGTTAATAAATTTGTGATCATCTCAAATAAAGGTAAATTTCCTGTTCCCTCGCTTTTTCTAACTTCAAGAACCAGTATTTCTGCCCAGTGATAGTCTTTTCATACCATGTCCATCACACCCCAAACCCTTCTGCGTATTTCCTTCATGTTTCTGGTTTTAGAAATTCTTTCTTCAGGAAGGAGGTTTATTAAGCATAGTTGATAAGTTTAGGAAATATGTCATGGCTGAGAAAATTTGTAAGCGGGTCTCATTTGATTTTTGAGTGAAAATAGAGGTCCGGCAGAAATGTGATGGGTCTGGCAAAACTTGGTACCATGTAGGCCCCAATGTCTGACAGGGGAAAAAAGTGTTTGCATCTCTGGTAAGGTCCTTAAATGGCCCCTTTTTATAGCCTCAATTTCAAATTAGGATTTATTGACCAAAATCACAATACATTATAGCTAGTATAGTGACAAGATAGGAAATAAGTGATTTTGTTGAAAATTTACGTTTCTGTGTTTTATTATGACGTCAAAAGTTGTATTCATATTGTTTTAATTTGCATGGTTGACATTCCCCCGATTTTGTGAAATTTCACCACAATCTCATATCTTGACCTTTTTGGTATGTAAAAATTAACGTGCTAGAATAAAACATTGACAACCATAGTTTTATTTTACTTTCTCTCGTGCCTTTACGTCAACTTAAACATTTTTTGTCTTGTTATATTGGACTTTATAATTGGGGACAAACATGGCCCTTACCAACCTAACTCCTTTGATCCTTTACAGTGATTTGATAATAGTGAGTCTTTTTGAAATTTTCCATCTGTTTTCAATTAACCTCTGTATAGTCTCGGAACAATGTATCTAACGGGAAATGAATCTGATAGGCTTTTCAGTATAACATTAATAAAATCTCGGACTCTACGAGACTCCGCAAGATCTATAGATTTTGGTAGGGTCTGACTGAAAAACTATCGGAACTGCACAAAAAATTAACCACATAATTCAAATCGTAGATATATACAAGTGGTATCATAAAGTAGATATATTTTGTAATGTGGGAATCATCTGCAGCAATCAGTGCCATTTTGTAATACCATGATTCCATTCTATACCATTATGTGATGAAATGACAGATAACAAGTTCGATACACTGGTGTCACTTTTAAACTATATTTGAGTACATGTTATAGATATTATAAGATATTATTAGGATATTAGTGGATACATTTTAACACGTCCGTTTCCGTATTGTATCATTTTCAACTATGACCCGACGATAAAATGGGCTTCAATTAGGTAGTGTCAAGTCCCGTCAATATATATTTTCTTGTTGGAGTGGACAGGAAGTACATTCGACACAGTGTTTGTGACAATATGAAGGAGAACACCTATATATTGCTAGTAGTCAAAAAAGGAACATTTCAACAGAATCAAACAACTCCTTAAACAGCCTCATGATATGCAATACAATACAATTTGAATTTGGAATAAACAGGCAGACAACTAGAAAAGATGTTTCTTCTTTCTTTAACAAAAAGATAATACATAAAGAACATGTGTGAGCACGCTCACATATCCAACGCTCCCACATAATCACTGGACAAACACTTCTCACCAGATTCCTAAGTTCAAAGACTCATAACTCTACAAATTTCAACTGATAAAAATGTTCTTGTGGATATGCTCATTAACATATAATGTCATCATTAAATACAAAATTTCATGAAATCATGTAGTGTTGTTTCAGAGGAATTATGACTATAAACTGCTGCAGTAGTATATTTTGGCAAAAATTATAAATTCAAAGGGGCAAACACAACTCCAAGAAAAAAAATCGTAAATTCTTATCGATGTGCACATCTACATCGTATGTCCTTATTATCTACAAAGTTTCATTAAATTATGTTGTGTGGTTTCAGAGGGGTTGTGATGACAAATTGTAGCAGTAGTATATCGAGGCAAATAAGTTCAAAGAGGTGTGACTACTAGAAAACAAGCATTCTGCGAGTATTGCATGGCACTACATAGTCCCCTACCGGAAAAAAAATTGATTATACTGGAACAAAATGCTAACTTCTTCTATAACCTGTCATGGTGTAACAAAAAAGAAATTAACAGTTCATTATATTTAAGCATGACTTAAAACAGTGTGAACCACAGGCACTTGTCTCAGAAAAAAACAATTTCCTATATAATATCTCGTCCTTAATATAACACAAGGTACTAATCTTAATTTTTTGAAAAATGTCAACTAGCAACAAAAAAATCATGTTGATCGACTTCTGAGGCCTGCTACTAATGATCCCAACAACAATGGTAGTCTTATCATATACCATTATGTAGATAAATCAATTACGATTTACGGCATTATAAGTTTAAGTAGGTGTGACTACAGAGAAATCGAAAAATAACGGAAATTCAGGACTGGGTGAAATTTTTCAAAAAGTACCTTGTGTTATACGTATTAAGGTATATAGGGAAAAAAATTCTGAGACAAGTGCCTGTGGTGTGAACAACTGATTATATGAAGACCAAGGACGGATTAACAGATAGACGGACGGACGGGTCAAACACATTATACCCTCCGCAACTTCATTCTTTACGTGGGGTATAATTAACATCGGATATAATACTTGGAAATTGTTTTTTTTTCAATATGAACAGTGAAGATTGATCAGTTTGTCAGTCTGGCATGCAATGGCAATTTTGTATGTACCAGATTACATCTTCTGGTAAGTACAATACATTTGATGCTTACATGATATACTTCATGCTTATGTAATTTTATCGTATTTGTCCTCTCACAGTCACTTCTAATTTTGGATTTCAAATGCTAATAAATTTGTCGTTTTATATTTCTCTGAAGCTTTCCTCTTTATCAATGAATGATTTTTATATTTACTGTGGTAAAGTAAGTGGAAGTGATTTTTTCAGATGTAACTTCTTGTTGATGTTCTGCTATACTTCAAATTATTTAAATAAGGCTAAACATACTTTTTTTATTTAAAATCTCAGTTACCCATCTCCTATTTCTGCTATTAACTAAGAACAAAATAAATGGGGAATGTATCCTTATAACGTTATAAAGGGACATAACTCAAGAAATGTAAAAGTCACGCTACCCAAGTGTGTACTTGATCTATCGTTTGTTGTAATAAGGATTGTGTATGGGTTTTTATAACATTTGGTTGAGGCAAACTTAAGTTAGAGGACGGAAATGAAGAATTCAACATTTTTTCAATTCCGACTAAAGGGGCATATCTCTAGAACAGTAAAAGTGACTCCATCAAAGTTCAAATTGATCTGTGTTTTGTGGTAATAAGCATTGTGCATCAGTTTCATAACATTTGGTTGAGGCAAACTAAAGCTAGAGAATGGAAACTGATTTAGAGATGCACTGACATTCCGACAGACGGATAGACGGACAAGGGTAAAACATAATGGCCCCTCGGCTATGGCGAGTCAGAAAAAACTAAAACCAGATGCTCGGCAGGGCGCAGCTTTATACAACCGTAGAGGTCGAACCCCGAACAGTTGGGGCAAGTATGGGCACAATATGTAGGCTTGATACAGCTCTGAATTTGGATTGTTATTAAATAGTTGACACAACATAGGTTTCTGACACAGAATGAATGTGGTCTAAGAACTTAAACTTAAAAACTTTAAAATTTTACCTATTATGGTCCAATATCCAAAATCTAAATACATGGTTAGATTCAGCATATCATAGAACCCCATGAATTCAGTTTTTGATGAAATCCAATAATGTTCAATTTTAGACCCTTTAGACCTCAATGTGGACCAATTTGATAACTGGGCCCAAATATTAACAAGAATGTTTCCAAAGTACACAGATGCCCCACTTGCACTATCATTTTCCATGTTTAATGGACAGTGAAATTGGGTAAAAAATCTAATTTGGCATTAAAATTAGAAAGAGTATACCTTATGGAACATGTGTACTAAGTTTCAAGTTGATTGGACTTCAACTTCATCAAAAACTACCTTGACCAAAAACTTTAACCTGAAACTCCCACTTACATTTTCTATGTTAAGTGGACCGTGAAATTGGGGTCAAAAAACTAATTAGGCTTTGAAATTAGAAAGATCATATCATAAGCAACATGTGTACTAAGTTTCAATGAAGACCTGTTGGTGACCTTCTGCTGTTGTGTTTTTTTTATTTTGGTCGGGTTGTTGTCTCTTTGACACATTCCCCATTTCCATTCTCAATTTTATTCAAGTCGGTTGAACTTCAGCTTCATCAAAAACTACCTTGACCAAAAACTTTAACCTGAAAGCGAGACAAGCGGACGAACGGACAGACGAAACAGACGGATGGACGTACAGACCAGAAAACATAATGCCCCTCTACTATCGTAGGTGGGGTATAAAAATCTTAATACATGAATAGATTCAGCATATTGAAGAACCCCATATATTAAATTTTTGTTGAAATCAAACAAAATTTAATTTTTGACCCTTTGGACGTTAATGTAGACCAATTTGAAAACGGGACAATATTGTGCAATTGAAGATTTCTTGCTATTGTGCAATACTGTGCAATTGAAAATGTCTTGCTATTGCACAATACTGTGCAATTGAAGATTTCTTGCTATTGCGGAATACTGTGCAATTGAAAATTTCTTATTATTGCACAATACTTAATGTTATAATTTTGAACCCCAATTTGGACCAACTTGAAAACTGGGCCCATATATAATCAAAAATTTAAGTACATGTTTAGATTCAGCATATCAAAGAACCCCAAGAATTCATTTTTTGTTAAAATCAAGCTAAGCTTAATTTTGGACCCTTTGGACCTCAATGTAGACCAATTTGAAAACAGGACCAAAAATTAAGAATCTGAATACACGGTTAGATTTGGCACATCAAAGAACCACACTAATTTATTTTTTGATGAAATCAAACAAAGTTTAATTTTGGCCCCTTTTGGCCCCTAATTTTTTAGGACCAAAACTCCCAAAATCAATCCAAACTTTCATTTTGTGGTCATAAACCTTATGTTGAAATTTCATAGATTTCTATTAACTTATACTAAAGTAATTGTGCAAAAACCAAGAAAAATGCTTATTTGGGACCTGTTTTTGGCCCCTAATTCCTAAACTGTTGGGACTAAAACTCCCAAAATCAATCCCAAGTTTCCTTTTGTTGTCATAGACCTTATGTTAAAAACAGTATTATGCTTATTGCAATCATTTTTGTTTTGTGTTTTCAGATAACATGCATGCAAGGGAAAGCTGCAAACTAAATCAGAAGAATAAACCATCTTAAGAAAAACTGAAGGGACATAACTCTAGAATGGTAATACTGATGCCACCAATATTCAAACTTGATCTGTGTTGTGTGGTAATAAGCATTGTGCTTAAGTTTCATAACATTTAGTTGAGGCAAACTAAAGTTATAGAACGAAAACCTATTTAGAGACATACAGATGTACAGACAAGGGTAAGACTCAATGAAACCAGAAATTACCAGTATATATGTATACAGGGTTTTCCCTGGGTCAATTATTTTTTTCGCCACCTCTTTCGCCAAAACAATATATTTTTCGCCACTTTATTATTTTTTTCGCCAAGTAACTTAAATATATTTTTCGTTTAAAATTTACCTTTTTTCTAACCCCCCCCTTTTCCTTAAATAAGATGTATTGCCCCATTGTGTCTATGACTTTTCTCTCAAACTCATTTTAGAGTCTACATTTTAATGAATAACCACTTAACATTTTCTTTAAAACAACAGAATTTTTTTTAACTTAAAAGGGAAAAATATTCATTGTATTTTAAACAACTTTCCTAATGAGGGACCCACTATACTTTAATAATAAAGAAGATATAAGTCATGGAATATTACAAAATTAATGGACATGTTTTGGTTATATACTACCAGTATAGTTCGTAGGGAAAGAAAAATACGGATGTGCCCTTTTATACTAAGAAGTGGTTTTTACAACAAAACACATGCAATTGAGCCCTCATTTCATGTGTAGTCATTACATTGAAGGGTTACTCTCATTCGAGGGGTTGTTCCCAACCTTTTTGAGAGATTTCTTCATAACGACAGTTTTCTTTTCTTGACCATCATACTGAAAAAAATTGAGACGTAACATCTATGCTTGAAACACTTGTGTCACTCAAACGACTTTAAAATAGTCTCCCTAATCAATTACCTATACTAAAGTCAAAGGATATTTAAAGTTTTAAATCGGAGAGATTTCTTGCTTTTGAACATTTTTCGTCACAACAGAATTGTTCTTTTCTAAACTATCTTTAAAAGGAGAGTAGATGCAAAAGTTTGCTTCAAACGCGTGCATGGCAAAGTGGTAAATATATTCTGTATGTGACATTTAGTGGAAGCCATTTAACCATATCATTTTGTCAAACAATTCAATAAGTCCTTTGTTGTCGATAACTATAAAATGCAATCAGCTGATAATTGATTTTCTGTCCAAATCTTAATGAGGTCAAGGTGAATTCCAAGTATTGTCTGATCAAGTAAAGTCCCAGAAACTCGAAAAAAGTAAATAAACAAGATGGAGGAAAATAAATCGTTATATATATTTTTTCGCTAAATTCTTTCGCAAATGACGATTTTTTATCGTCACAATTACCCCCAGCAGAAACCCTGTATGTATACTTTTATATAATGCAATAGTTTTGTTTGTATTTTCAGATAACATGTATGCCATGGGATTGATGCTGCAAATTAAATCAGAAGAATAAACCATCTGAAGAAAAAGTGATATCATCTGTCAAAAGTCCAGCTGGACTTAATATATTCAGCTAACCTATGCAAAGTCCAGCTTGACTTTATAGAGCCCAGATATTTGCCACAAATGCCAGCCGGATTTTACTGAAAGTTCAGCTGGGGTGTCCTTTTAAAACAATTCAAAGAAAATCTAAATGAATATTTAAAGTACGGTTATAAGTACCGCTCCTGTGCGGCTGGAGTAGGTTTCATGTATTTCATACGAGTGATACTTATAAGCAATCTGTACTGGGAATGGACCCATATACCTGCCTAATAGTAAGATCGGAAGAATTTTACTACCAGAAACCTTAACCGATACTTATTATGGCATATTTTTGTCAGACCTTTAAATTTTTGTATTGGCGGAACGGATAAAAGCATTATTTACAAAATACAACTGATAAACAATTATCATTGACTTACCATAAGTGGTCCCTCTTAAAGTGACTTATCACAAACTTTAAACATTTAAACTAATTTCAAATTTTGAGGTTAAAAGACCATAACAGAGGGGGCAGGCCAAATTGACAACTGCATTCAAAGTATCACTGACTTTTGGTTTTTGGTTCACCTTAAACTGACCTAATCACGAAGTTTAACAAATTGTTGACACCACCATCAGCAGGAATAAGTCCTGTCTCCATGACTTTGTCAAGGCCAGTTGACAAAAAGTAAATATCATCTCAAATATTTTCTAATCAAAAGCTGAATGTTAATCTGATATTACCATAAACAATTTACATTTCTACAAAACCAAGTATTTGAAAAATGAAACAACAAAGCAGGATTTTGTGCTCAGCATAACTCCATTCATAATTAAAATACTGGAAAGCAAGAAGTAGGTGTCTGATAGATAATAAAAGTGTTTACATGTTACAACTCATCAAAAGAAAGCTGCTCACCAAATATGAAGTTATTCTGTTTTGCAATATATTTGAGAGAAAATATCAAGTATCTGCAAACAGTTAGTATGGAAATCCTATTTTCATTCCATTAACTAAATATAGTTCACCTTTTGCTAATCGTATCTGCAAAATAGACATAACCAAAAAACTAACTTTGACCAATCATGCTAATGAACCATGAAATTGAGGTCAATATAAAATTAAGGAGATGTGGTATGATTTTCAATGATACAACTATCAACCAGGTTTCAAATACGTTGACACATGAAAGAATCGGTCATAGCAAGGCCTTTAATGATGAGAAAAACCTAAAACATATATTTGGTCACAAAAATCCCAGACACGAAAAGGTTACATCAACTCTGATATACATGCAGATACCTGGGAAACAAACACTTACTATGAAAACTTAGCATTGACCTATAATGGTTTACTTTTACAAATTGAATTGTGACTTGGAAAGAGAGTTGTCTTATTGGCACTCATACCACATCTTCTTATATCTAAACACCAAAACTTAACATTGACCAATTCATCATAATCATCAGGTCAAGGTAAGGTGAAATCTGCCAGACAGAAATGATCACTTTACAAAAATTATATCCATCATGCACATATAGTTTATTTACTGATTATAGCAGCTGAGATACTGACTAGACAACGGAACATGTACTTTGATCAGTGATCCATGACATGATCATGAATGGATTGTCATCCCTACGTCTCACATTATAGGACTTTTGTCACAGGTTAGAAAAACATTAATGGATTCTATCAATATTATGTCAGACTGTAGTCTAAAATGGCTACCCTTTTCTTGGGGAAATAATTCTAGCAAGGTAGAATATATCCTGCAAGTACGGATACACATGTACTAAAGCTTCCAACAGAAGACCATATATGTGATGGTGCTTACTATGTGGTGCATTTCATATATTGGAAAGCTGCTAACACTATATATAGCTCCATAGTTTGTTATTATCTATTTTATAGTGATAAATCTCATCAATACATTGCAGTTAATTGCATGACGTCGTACAGATACATCATATACATTGTAAAATGTTGTTATTCTGAAATTCCTAGAGTAATCATCAACTTATAATGAAATAAAAATTACCTTCTATCCCTATTCCAGCAGTCACACCTAATGATTTTTCTGACATGACAGTCTAAAAAACAAGGAATATGCAGTGTCATTATATGTTTGTCTTATCGGGGCCTGTTATAGCTGACTATGCGGTATGGGGTTTGCTCATTGTTGAAGGCCGTACGATGACCTATAGTTGTGAATGTCTGTGTCATTTTGGTCTCTTGTGGACAGTTGTATCATTGGCAATCATACCACATCTTCTTTTTTATATTACTCATGTCACAGACACTGAACTTGTTGAACTATTAAAATTATAAAATATCAACCCCCCAAATATTCTATATGAAACATATTTTTCAGGAAATATGTGGCCCAGAGTAAAAAGAGAGATATAGTTTAAAGTGTACAGGTGTTTTTTTAATTTGGACCATCCCCTTGTAGACATATACTTGCTTCGTGTTGATTTGCAAATGCTGTCTACGCCAAGGGATAAGAAAAGCTTACTAGGCCATATGGGAAAGGTATGCTAAATAAGTAGGCTTAGCATCACTGTTATAACTATATTAACTGCCGAGTTGAGGACCACTGTTTGATTAATACAAGTCACAGAGTATACCTCAAACCTGGTAGCAAATTCTATCACACTTTCATGATTGTACTAGGATTTTGTAGAAAACTGCATTGTACTTTAAGCTTGGCTTACTTAAAATTTTACAATCGCTAATAGAGTTTACCTAAAGATGTGGAGCTATGTAAAAATATACAAGAGGAAGTAATATTAGTTATCTTGGTGTAATCAGGGGTGTACAAAATTTTCAACAACGGTGTAAAATAACGAATTTATTTCTTATTAACAATTCCTATACTGCAATCCTCGGTAGAATCCACTACTCTCCACAGAATAGGCCGAGTTGCGACGAATGAGACAATTCCTTAATTCATTTCTAAACCGGGATGTGAAATTGACAAATGCTTATGGAAATTCAATGAAGATGTTGCTGCGTATTGTCAAATACTTTATTGGTGGGAAATTCATTAAAAATTTGTTCTTTTTTTTTTTTTTTTTTATTTAAATTTTTATCCTCAAATATATTTAGTTTTGATTTTTTATATTTTTGATTTTAATTTTTTTTTACATTTAATTTTTTTTCTTTATTTTGGCATTTTTTTTATTTTTTTTCTCCGATTTTTTGGCAAATTTTTATTAATCCCCAGGTGAACAAGGGTGGGGTGTTATTTACACTGTGGTAATTAACCAATCAGATTGCAGTATTTTTGCTGCATAAGAAATAAAAAAAATTATGTATGCCAAGTTAAAAGTGCAATAAAGTTATCTTCATTTTTATTCATTCAAATGCAAAATTAACAAAGCATTTTATTTAACCCTTTAGCCCCTAATCCCGCCTGTAGGCATGATGGCGGCAACCATTCTTTGATGGCGCGTATGACCCTCCATACTTTTTTTGAACTACCCAAGCTGAACTGTCATGATAGCAGGGACTTCAACCAAGCAATTCATGGTCCATAAACTCTCCTAAGATGTCTGTTCTTGAAAATATGGCACTTTGAAAGCCGTTTAAGAGTTCAAAATCGGAAAAACGTGAAAACTAGCCAAAATCAGGAGGGGTGGGCATCTTTTGATGACCACTACGTAACTTGGAGTGAGTATAGGTATAAACTACTATCATAAATGCATGCATAGGTGGTTCAGGAACACAACAAGGTATAATATGGCCAATAGGAATCTAGTCTGTAAAATCTAGGTCACCGTTTTGCCAAAAATCAGTAAAAACGGACATTTAGGCAGACCTTAATTGACAATAATAATTCCCCAGCAAGACACTCAAGTCCCACAAACTCCCAGTTAGCATGAATGGACTGCTGTTACTATAGGGTAATACCCTAATAACAAAGAAACACAGTGTTGTCAATGTTCACCTCTCAAGGTCGTTTTAAAATCGGAAAATAGACGGAAAGTTACCATTTTTCAGTGGGGGTGGGTGTAAATCCACGAGAAAATATAACACCTCCCACCCCACCCCCCAACTATGCTATCCGCCCCAAATCCCAATATATAGTTTAATAGATGAGCACCAGTTACAGCATCAAGAGTCTGCTAAATTGCATATAATTTGCATATGATTGCAAATTTTCGAAAATGCCTGTTTTTCCAGAAATCTCTTGGGGGCGAATGAGTTAAGACAAACTGTAAGTGTTAAAGTTTCATAAACAGAAATTTTCAAAACTTGTTCTTGCCAGATACAATGTACACTCTTGAGACATCAACTAATTTTGTTTAATATTGAAGAAATCACATAACGATAAATTCCTGAATTCGAAATGGCAGCTTCTCTTACTTAAAAGCTGGTAAAGCCTAGAATGTATCGCTTCTAATATATATTATGTTGTTTAATCAAAATTGTAATAAAAAAATAAATTGCATTAGAATTTGAAATTTTTATTTCAAGACTTAAAGAATGTTGAATGTTTTATGTTTACTCTCCTGGGGTATCCTGGTTTAGTGTCATTTATTTTTTAGCTTAATATCTCTTTACATTTTGTAAATTAATATGTACCCGATTTATTCTAAGTGTAAGCATTTGTAATTCAAAAGTATGTGTACCTGTAAGTATTCCATCACTTCTTTATACTGTCCCATTTTTTCTGCTGCTGCTAGATCGTACGGAGTCTTACCCTGAAATACAGACAAATCTTTATATTGCTTTCATCTGTTAATTACAAAGAAAACTTTTATCACATCTATCATACAATTAGTAAGACAAGTAGTAGCTGAGTGGTGTTTAATTTTATTTTTGCGGATGCTAAACATATTATTTTCAATTAGAAAATATAAGTCATGCAACAACTTTCTGATTATTTTTCCATTTTGTCTGTTCCTTTAAGACGGCTTTTAACTTTTTTTTTAAAGCATATAAAATAATGCTCCAACTTACGTCATTTGGTTTTTCTAATTTTTTTTGGAAGTGTTTTTTTAATTGGTAAATGCATCATTATGTCTACATGAGGGTTGTAAGGATTGGGATGTCTTTTTAACTATCTTTTTTTTATATTTTAACAAATTATTCTTATGTTTTTTTTTTATACTTAAGCACCCCATTATTCTTAATTCTTTATAAGTTTGAACCCCATTATTTTCTTTTCATTATCTGTTTGCCCATTTCTCTCCATTCTCAATGTTTTTTCCTTCCCTCAAAATTTTCTTTTCTGTATACCACATTCACACCCTCCTATGTGTGTATATTGTTATTTTACAGCATTTTGTAGTTTTGAGTGTTATCACTGATATCGTATAAATTATGTATAAATATACTAAATAAATAAATGATTTGGAAAAAATGTTGAAGGTATAAAAAGTCATGAGAATTCCGAATTCAATAAGGTTCTATCCAGGCACTCTGGTTCTAAACCTTGGTTCCATCTGGGTTGTTTGGTTCTGCACCTTGGTTCTATCCGGGTTCTTTGGTTCGAAACCATGGTAACTGGTTCAACATCCAGGTTGTTTGGTTATTGCAACCCAACTTTTTGGTTCCATTTAGGTTCTAATCTAGATTATTTTAATGTTCCCGTTGAACTTGGAGAAGATAACCACAAGTATCCGAATAAAAAGATAAAGTAGGTCAAAGACGCTAAAATTGTTTTATAACGTTAAACATTTCAGGATCGATGGTAAAAGAAGCTGTAAGGTATTTATATTCTCATTCTAATAATTTTGATTAGGAATCTAGATAAAAATAAAGCATCGTTTAGATTTTAAAAGTAAAACGAAATAATACAAAAAAGTCATTATATCGAACATTCTTTTATTTAATTCAGTCGTTCTGTTTGTATTTTTTTCCCTTAACTCATTCCTTATTTCCGTTAATATTTCTAAAAGTTTTAAAACAACAAAATTAGGACCTGTCGTTCAATTGGCAAACGATATATGCATCTAGCCACTTGACCAGTTGACGACTCGCATATATATTTTATTGCACATTTAAAGTTCGAATGAATTTTATTTTAAAGCTGCTTTGTAATAATGTCAGATTTGATAGAAATACGTGTGAAGTATATGTAACAAATTGATTTGTTCAAAACTGAATGTTAAAAGACATATAAAAAGAAAGTGATGATCAATTTAAGTTTAGCTTTATTTAATTGAAAAATAGGGTATAAAATATTACAAAAATGTATATGTCATGTATGTACAATAAATTTGTCAAATTTAATACTACTTGTGAAATTAAGGCATGCATATAATCATTATAGGCCCAAAATAATCAAATCAAAATTAAGGTTGAATATTTTTATAATAAAATTGTGTGTGTGTTAATGACACTTGCTAGTGGGATGAGTAGCACCAGAACAATAGTCAGAACTTCTGTGTTGGTACCATAGTAAAGGGACATAAAGAGTTACTCTAGTCCGTTCGTCCCGATATTCCAAAAAAAAAGGGTTCCGTTCTCTTAACTTTAGTTGCCTCAAATCAAACGAGAAAAGAAACGGACAAATTTATGTATACAAAAAATGAACAAAAATAAATATGTGACACATACACAAACGACAATTCATGAATTACAGTCTTCTGACTTAATTGGGACAGGCACATGCAAACAGGATGTATTAAAACTACAGACATGAACAATAGAGACAGGCCATATCATACATATACTAGGGTGAAACTTGATGGAAAGCATTATAATTTACCTTTCCCTTGCATTTAAAAGAAAAAGAGTACTTTGTGGCAAATAAATCAAGATTTTTATAGAAAATCCACAGCCTTTAATACAGAGATTTTTGTTATAAAATTTGAAACATAGATTACTCACTTGCTTTTCTATGATGTGCTAGGGATTTTCTTTTACAAAGAGTTCTAACCAACCTGTTAATTCCAAAATACCTCATACTGAGTCGCTAAAGTCGAGCGCGCCCTAAAAGGTGTACTTGATTTGGTCCATATTTTTATTTGTTTTACCAATAACTACATTAATAAACTTGTTTTAAGGAAATCAATGCTAGCACTGCATGCAATAATCCTATATCTGTCAGTCATCAAATTGCCAAATAGGATAGTACAAGGATAAAGGCTGTGTATTTTCTATAAAATGTCCATATGTTTAGCATTGAATCAACAGAAGGGTACATAATCCTTAATAAGTTTGACTCAATCAAATGTTATAAACCTTATACGTAATGCTTATTACCCCATAACACAGATCTATCAATTTTGATATTTGGTGGTGTTACTGTTCATGAGTTATTAGATATAAGAAGTTGGTACGAGTACTAATGATACAAATATCAACACGTAGCCTTAAGAAAGGAAAAATGCTAAATTTGTTGGTTTTGTTCTTTAACTTTAGTTTGCCTCTAACCAAATGTGTTGAAACTTATACACAATGCTTATAATGTCTATAAACAGTCAAAATTACGTGAATCCTGCATCTATATGTGGAAGTTTACTTGTGGGTTTTTTTCACAAACAGGGGCATCTGTGGCCCATAGACATATTATTACATTTATTTCAGTAAACAGCATATTTACTTCCTTAGGATTCTACTTCTATTAGAATTAACATGCATATTTTTTTTAGGATTGCTGAGCAGTTTGATAACAGACTGTGACCAGCATAAAAAAGTGTTTCACAAGATTGAGCTCTATGTCTAAGTGTATTTTGAAGGTTCTTCGCACTAAGTTCAGTTTATTGATATGTGTATACCTTCTGTGTGATTTTTCAAGATGCTTAAACAGACTATCCATATCTACATGTACATGAAATGAAATTCAAGGTAAAATGATTGAAACTTTGAATTATCTATCACAACTGGCAGCACATGGTGCTACTCAAGAAGTAACTGTTCTCTCTAATTTTTCACAGCAATTAAAAGATTCAGTTTTCATTTGATCAAAACATTCTTCAATTCAAAAATTGAGAACGGAAATGTGAAATGTGTTAAAGAGACAGTTAAATGACAAAAGAGCAAAAAGCAGTCGAAGGTCACCAATGGGTTTTTAACAAAGTGAGAAAATTACTCGCCCGGCAGCGGACTTCAGATGGCCCCTAAACAAAATGTGTACTAATTCAAACTCCAATACATAAAACCGAACTTACAATTAAAAACATACAACTTGAAGACTAACAAAAACCAGAGACTCCTGACTTTGTCAAGATAATCATACCAAGAGGCACACCCACTATGCATAGGTCAAGAGTCAAAAAGTCATAGACTGGTCAAGAGTTCCTTGACAAAAAAAACCACAAAGATTTTGAGGAAAGGGTCATCGTGGTACACAAAACTAACAAATATATCTATATATCTAATATAGATATAAGAAGATGTGGTATGAGTGCAATCAGACAGTTCTCAATATAATTCAAACTAAATATACAAGCTGTACAATGAGGGCAAAGGTCAAGCTCATGTGAAGTTTCTCGTGCCACAAGCCTCACCATCTTATGACAATACATCTTCATGCTACATATTCAGATGCAAGGTCAATTTAGAATTATACTTTTAGGTCAGGGTAATATATAAAGGAACACACTGTATCATGAAGACACACCCAAAGTGCACAGGTCAAGAGTCAAAAAGTCATAGTCTGGTCAAAAGTTCCATGTCAAAAATACACAAAGCAGTCCTGCACGAAAGTTCACCACGGTACACGTAACACTGTCTTATGTCATGATGCACTACACATGCCAAATACAGAAAACATAAGTCAGGGACAGAAACAGAAGACATATAACAAAACTCAATGGAACAGTACTTGTATTGCAGGTCACTAATATACAAGTGCCTTCAACATAGAACATAAACTCTCGCAACACTTCAAAGTTAAAACCCTCTTTCACAAAAGTTTGAGCAGGATTCTTTGCAACGATTATCTGACCACTGTCAATTGAAAATCAGGTCATGAAGTTATGTCAATAAATTAAAACAGTAAGATAAGACATTAACACACTTAAAACTAGGGTTTACCATTAATTTCTAACCTTACCATGTGATAGCACTATGGTAAACTGCTAGAAACACATGATGCAGTCATGAAATTGAATATTTGCAATAGTACGACCAGAACAATACAAGACAGAGTTGGAAACAAATAAAAGTAAGTATAGATATACATACGAATTTTCAATCACAATGCACAAATAAGGAACAATTTATCCATTTAAAATGTACGCTTGCAATAAACAATGGAAATTAACACTGTATATTTATATAAACTATCAATCTTGTAAGGAAATAAATAAATCATGGGAAAGATGACAGGGTTTTGTGCAACTATTCCCACTAGTTACCTTGAATACAATTATCAGAAGAAATTTGCAGTCTAAATAGGATCATCTTTTTTACAAATTATTGCACTAAATATCGTTAAACTGCCAACAATATGAAATGTTAAGCAACATTTTTCCTCCTTACTGGATCCTTAGAAATATTGTCTTGTAGTGTTTATTTCTTTGATCAAAATGTATTTTCACCACCATAACTTTTAACTAAATGTATTTAATTATAAATATAAGATAAACTTATTTCAATGTATTTCTTCAGACTATTTTGATACTTTCTAATAACTTTGTTATCACTGTCGCAACAACAGATTGGTGTATGTGTCTATTGACAGTGTGTTTGTTTGCACTGGTTTTAATGACAGCCATATTGCCAGGTCTAATTTTGCATCTATACAAATTATCATTTTTGATATCAAAAACTATTTCATTAATTTACTTTTACGATAATAATATTGCCTCTTTACCCTAAAACTGAGATATTCATATGATTTGGCTTACAAATTTTGAAATCATAAAATTATTCATTTTTGTATAACTAATCACCCAAAATGTGTCAGTGGTCTAAACAAATCATTATGTATTTGAAGATTTTGAAGAAAACAAATACTGGATTTATTTTATAAGAACATCTATGTTCATGTGTTTTATAGTAAAACTAAGCCATCCAAGTCTATAAAACACTTTCATATTTTTGTGTTCAATTTAAAGGATCATATGACATATGAGTAACTATAACCTTGAGAAAAAAAATCCATTTGACTCCGGGTGCGGGAGTTTCTCGCTACATTGAAGACCCATTCGGCTGTGGTCGCTTTGACACATTCCCTATTTCCTTTCTCAATTTAAACATCATATGAGTAACTATAACCTTGAGAAATAAAATCCAGTTGACTCCAGGTAGGGGAGTTTCTCGCTAAATTGAAGACCCTTTCGGCTGTTGTCGCTTTGACACATTCCCTATATCCTTTCACAATTTAAACATCATAATAGTGGTGCATTATACTTACTTCATGCAGCAATAGTTGAATATTGGGCATTTACTATATAATATTACCTGATGTGTTTTGACCAAGGGACTAATACCTCCTTCTACCAGACATATTGTGACCTGTAGCTTTCCATACTCAGCAGCCAGATGTAAAGCTGTTCTTCCATCTGTCTATAATAATACCAAATAACATATAAATATTATGGACAATACTTTGTTATAAATAATATACAACATATCATACCACTGACATAAAACTTGGCTGATAAACTGGAAAATGTTGTGTAATAAGTAAAAACAAAATATAGCGCACATGAATCAGTGGTCAAAAAAGCACAAAATGACCAGTCACACTTGTATCCATATTGTACATAAGCAACTAATAAACAAGTTGTATTGTGGGTTTTCAGAACTTCCATCAGTAATGTCATGTTAACAAATTAGTTTTTTTCAAGAAATGTATAAAATATTTATATCAATGGATTCAGTGCAATGCACAGAGATAAATGAGATCTCACTTTAAATAATTCTAGCAAGTATTTGTTGATAGAATAATAAAATCTGTCTGATAAACATAGTTCAAAATAATGATCAATTTAAAAAAAAAAACTTTTTCAAAGAAATTTGAAAAAAGTTACATTTCCTGATTGAGTACGAGAAGACAAGAAAAATGAGACCCCACTTTAAATAAATATTACAAATATTACTTGTCCATTAAACCTGTCAAATTAACAATATGATTGTGTGTTGATTAAAAGTAATGTGATCAGATTTAGTAGATAACATACATCTGTTGTGATATCTTTGTTACATCTGTTCTCCAGGAGAAGTTGACACACATCCACATGTCCTTCCATGGCAGCAAACATTAATGCTGTCCATCCATAATCCTGGAATAATACAACTGACATCAAAACTTGTCTGATAAACTGGTCAATGTTGTGTAATAAATATTAACAGAAATGACCAGTCACATTAATTAAAACCGTCTGATTAACAACAGGATTTAGTGTAGATTCAGTATAATCATTAATTAAAAAAAAAAATTTTTTTTAAAGAAAAATGAAAAAAAGTTTTATTTTCTGATTCAGAACAATACTATGAGTAAACATATGAGACCCCACTTTATATAATTATCACAAATACACGTTCATTAAACCTGTCTAATTAACAACATGATTTTGTGTTGATTAATAGTAATGTGATCAGATTTAGTAGATAACATACTGATGTGATATCTTTGTTATCTCTGTTCTCCAGGAGAAGTCGACAAACTTCCACATGTCCTTCCCTGGCAGCAAACATTAATGCTGTCTGTCCTCTATCCTGGAATAATACAACTGACATCAAAACTTGTCTGATAAACTGGATGTTGTGTAATAAATATAAACAAAAATAAACAGTTGAATCATTAATTAAAACTGTCTAATTAACAACAGGATTTATTGTAGATTCAGTATAATCATAAATTTAAAAAAAAAAAAAAATTTAAGGAAAAATGAAAAAAAGTTTTATTTTCTGATTCAGAACAATACTATGAGTAAAATGCGACCCCACTTTATATGATTCTGACAAATATTTGTTCATTAAAACTGTCTAATTAACAACATAACTTTGTGTTGATTAAAAGTAATGTGATCAGATTTAGTAGGTAACATACATTTGATGTGATATCTGTTTTACATCTGTTCTCCAGGAGAAGTCGACACACTTCCACATGTCCTCCCCTGGCAGCCAACATAAATGCTGTCAATCCACCAACCTGGAATAATACAACTGACATCAAAACTTGTCTGATAAACTGGATGTTGTGTAATAAATATAAACAAAAATAAACAGTTGAATCATTAATTAAAACTGTCTAATTAACAACAGGATTTATTGTAGATTCAGTATAATCATAAATTTAAAAAAAAAAAAAAAATTTAAGGAAAAATGAAAAAAAGTTTTATTTTCTGATTCAGAACAATACTATGAGTAAAATGAGACCCCACTTTATATGATTCTGACAAATATTTGTTCATTAAACCTGTCTAATTAACAACATGATTTTGTGTTGATTAAAAGTAATGTGATCAGATTTAGTAGATAACATACCTCTGTGATATCTTTGTTACATTTGTTCTCCAGGAGAAGTTGACACACTTCCACATGTCCTTCCCTGGCAGCCTCCATTAATGCTGTCTGTCCATCTCTCTGGAATTATACAACTGACATCAAAACTTGTCTGATAAACTGGACAATGTTGTGTAATAAATATAAACAAAAATAAACAGTCACATTAATTAAAACTGTCTGATAAACAACAGGATTTAGTGTAGATTCAGTAAAATCATTAATTTTAAAAAAGTAAATTTTTCAAAGAAAAATGAAAAAAAGTTATATTTTCTTATTCAGAACAATACTATGAGTAAAATGAGACCCCACTTTATATAATTATTACAAACATTAGTTGTCATTAAACCTGTCTAATTAACAATATGTTTGTGTTGATTAAAAGTAATGTGATCAGATTTAGTAGATAACATACATTTGTGATATCTTTGTTACATCTGTTCTCCAGGAGAAGTCTACACACTTCCAAATGTCCTCCACTTACAGCCAACATTAATGCTGTCCGTCCATTAACCTGGAATAATACAACTGACATCAAAACTTGTCTGATAAACTGGACAATGTTGTGTAATAAATATAAACAAAAATAAACAGTTGAATCATTAATTAAAACTGTCTAATTAACAACAGGATTTATTGTAGATTCAGTATAATCATAAATTTAAAAAAAAAAAAAAATTTAAGGAAAAATGAAAAAAAGTTTTATTTTCTGATTCAGAACAATACTATGAGTAAAATGAGACCCCACTTTATATGATTCTGACAAATATTTGTTCATTAAACCTGTCTAATTAACAACATGATTTTGTGTTGATTAAAAGTAATGTGATCAGATTTAGTAGATAACATACCTCTGTGATATCTTTGTTACATTTGTTCTCCAGGAGAAGTTGACACACTTCCACATGTCCTTCCCTGGCAGCCTCCATTAATGCTGTCTGTCCATCTCTCTGGAATTATACAACTGACATCAAAACTTGTCTGATAAACTGGACAATGTTGTGTAATAAATATAAACAAAAATAAACAGTCACATTAATTAAAACTGTCTGATAAACAACAGGATTTAGTGTAGATTCAGTAAAATCATTAATTTTAAAAAAGTAAATTTTTCAAAGAAAAATGAAAAAAAGTTATATTTTCTTATTCAGAACAATACTATGAGTAAAATGAGACCCCACTTTATATAATTATTACAAACATTAGTTGTCATTAAACCTGTCTAATTAACAATATGTTTGTGTTGATTAAAAGTAATGTGATCAGATTTAGTAGATAACATACATTTGTGATATCTTTGTTACATCTGTTCTCCAGGAGAAGTCTACACACTTCCAAATGTCCTCCACTTACAGCCAACATTAATGCTGTCCGTCCATTAACCTGGAATAATACAACTGACATCAAAACTTGTCTGATAAACTGGTCAATGTTGTGTGATAAATATAAACAAAAATAAACTGTCACATTAATTAAAACTGTCTGATTAACAACAGGATTTAGTGTAGATTCAGTAAAATCATTAATTTTATAAAAGTAAATTTTTTTAAAGAAAAATGAAAAAAAGATATATTTTCTGATTCAGAACAATACTATGAGTAAAATGAGACCCCACTTTATATGATTCTGACAAATATTAGTTGTCCATTAAACCTGTCTAATTAACAACATGATTTTGTGTTGATTAACAGTAATATGATCAGATTTAGTAGATAACATACATCTGTGATATCTTTGTTACATCTGTTCTCCAGGAGAAGTTGACACACTACCACATGTCCTTCCATGGCAGCCCACATTAATGCTGTCTTTCCACCAACCTGGAATAATACAACTGACATCAAAACTTATCTGATAAACTGGATAATGTTGTGTAATAAATATAAACAGAAATAAACTGTCACTTTAATAAGAACTGTCTAATTAACAACAGGATTAAGTGCAGATTCAGATTAATCATTAATTCTAATAAAATATTTTTTTTAAAGAAAAATGAAAAAAAGCTGTATTTTCTGATTCAGAACAATAATATGAGTAAAATGAGACCCTACTTTATATTATTCATACAAGCATTTGTTGTCCATTAAACATGTTTAATTAACAACAGGATTTAGTGCAGATTCAGTATAATCATTAATTTAAAAAAAATCAAAGAAAAGTGAAAAAGAGTAGTATTTTCTGATTCAGAACAATTTTCTGATTAAATGGAATTACATTTTCTATGAATCTAACGACTATTTGTCCTTTTTACAAGATGTTTCTACATTAGATCTTTATACATATCACTATCTGACCAAAGTTGTTAACACAACATTAAGTGAAACATAAGTGTAAAATATTGTTTCTTGTCAAGAAGCAAAATAACAACTTCACCATCCATAACTCAAACAAAAAGAGAAATATTTTAAAATCAAGCCATGCATACACTGTCTAATTTAATTCAGAATTTTGATTTAATGTTGATTCAGTATAATGATAAAGTATCAGTTAACATACAGACCAATGGTAATTTAAAAGTGCAGGTTTTATTTTTAATACCAATGGTCTAGATAGGCCAAGGGGGAATGGTACAAAAGCAAATATGGTTTAACCCCTCCACATTTTGTGCCCGTACCAAATCAGACAACCTGGACCATGTGTTGTTTGTTGTTATATTTGTTTGTCTATTTACTGAGTAGTCGGGTCAGGTCTGGGCCATGTTTTGTGTGTTGTTATATTTGTTTGTCTATATACTATGAGTAGTCAGGTCCAGACCATGTGTTGTTTGTTGTTATATTTGTTTGTATATTTACTCTGAGTAGTCAGGTCAGGTCCAGATCATGTGTTGTGTGTTGTTATATTTGTTTGTCTATTTACTCTCAGTAGCCAGGTCCAGACCATGTGTTGTGTGTTGTTATATTTGTTTGTCTATTTACTCTCAGTAGCCAGGTCCAGACCATGTGTTGTTAGTTGTTATATTTGTTTGTCTATTTACTGTGAGTAGTCAGGTCCAGATCATGTGTTGTGTGTTGTTACATTTGTTTTTGTATTTACTCTTGAGTAGTCAGGTCCAGACCATGTGTTGTAAGTTGTTAGATTTGTTTGTCTATTTACTCTGAGTAGTCAGGTCCAGACCATGTGTTGTGTGTTGTTACATGTGTTTGTATATTTACTCTGAGTAGTCAGGTCAGGTCCAGACCATGTGTTGTAAGTTGTTAGATTTGTTTGTCTATTTACTCTGAGTAGTCAGGTCCAGACCATGTGTTGTGTGTTGTTACATGTGTTTGTATATTTACTCTGAGTAGTCAGGTCAGGTCCAGACCATGTGTTGTAAGTTGTTATATTTGTTTGTCTATTTACTCTCAGTAGCCAGGTCCAGACCATGTGTTGTTAGTTGTTATATTTGTTTGTCTATTTACTGTGAGTAGTCAGGTCCAGATCATGTGTTGTGTGTTGTTACATTTGTTTTTATATTTACTCTTGAGTAGTCAGGTCCAGACCATGTGTTGTGTGTTGTTACATGTGTTTGTATATTTACTCTGAGTAGTCAGGTCAGGTCCAGACCATGTGTTGTAAGTTGTTAGATTTGTTTGTCTATTTACTCTGAGTAGTCAGGTCCAGACCATGTGTTGTGTGTTGTTACATGTGTTTGTATATTTACTCTGAGTAGTCAGGTCAGGTCCAGACCATGTGTTGTAAGTTGTTATATTTGTTTGTCTATTTACTCTTAGTAGTCAGGTCCAGATCATGTGTTGTGTGTTGTTACATTTGTTTGTATATATACTCTTGAGTAGTCAGGTCCAGACCATGTGTTGTAAGTTGTTAGATTTGTTTGTCTATTTACTCTGAGTAGTCAGGTCCAGACCATGTGTTGTGTGTTGTTACATGTGTTTGTATATTTACTCTGAGTAGTCAGGTCAGGTCCAGACCATGTGTTGTAAGTTGTTATATTTGTTTGTCTATTTACTGTGAGTAGTCAGGGCCAGACCATGTGTTGTGTGTTGTTACATTTGTTTGTATATTTACTCTTGAGTAGTCAGGTCCAGACCATGTGTTGTAAGTTGTTAGATTTGTTTGTCTATTTACTCTGAGTATTCAGGTCCAGACCATGTGTTGTGTGTTGTTACATGTGTTTGTATATTTACTCTGAGTAGTCAGGTCAAGTCCAGACCATGTGTTGTAAGTTGTTATATTTGTTTGTCTATTTACACTGAGTAGTCAGGGCCAGACCATGTGTTGGTTTGTGTTATATTTGTTTGTCTATTTACTCTGAGGAGTCAGTTCCAGATCATGTGGTGTATGTTGTTGTATTTGTTTGTCTATTTACTCTGAGTAGACAGTTCCAGACCATGTGTTGTGTGTTGTCATATTTGTTTGTATATTTACTGTGAATATTCAGGTCAGGTCCTGACCGTGTGTTGTGTGTTGTTATATTTGTTTGTCTATTTACTCTGAGTAGTCAGGTCAGGTCCAGACCATGAGTTGTGATATTTGTTTTTCTATTTACTCTGAGTAGTCAGGTCCAGACCATGTGTTGTGTGTTGTTACATTTGTTTGTATATTTACTATTGAGTAGTCAGGTCCAGACCATGTGTTGTAAGTTATTATATTTGTTTGTCTATTTACTCTGAGTAGTCAGGTCCAGATCATGTGTTGTGTGTTGTTACATTTGTTTGTATATTTACTCTTGAGTAGTCAGGTCCAGACCATGAATTGTGTGTTGTTATATTAATTGTCTATTTATTCTGAGTAGTCAGGTCCAGACCATGTGTTGTGTGTTGTTACATTTGTTTGTATATTTACTCTTGTGTAGTCAGGTCCAGACCATGTGTTGTAAGTTGTTATATTTGTTTGTCTATTTACCCTCAGTAGTCAGGTCCAGACCATGTGTCCTTTGTTGTTGTATTTGGTTGTCTATTTACTCTGAGTAGTCAGGTCATGATCATGTGTTGTCTGCTGTTATATTTGCTTGTCTATTTACTCTGAGTAGTCAGGTCCAGACCATGTGTTGTTTTTTGTTATATTTGTTTGTCTATTTACTCTGAAGAGTCAGTTCCAGATCATGTGTTGTGTGTTGTTGAATTTGTTTGTCTATTTACTCTGAGTAGTCAGGTCCAGATCATGTATTGTGTGTTGTTATATTTGTATGTCTATTTACTCTGAATAGTCAGGTCCAGACAATGTGTTGTTAGTTGGTGTATTTGTTTGTCTATTTACTCTGAGTAGTCAGGTCAGGTCCAGACCATGTGTGGTGAGTTATTGTATTTGGTTGTCTATTTACTCTGAGTAGTCAGGCCAGGTCCAGACCATGTGTTGTATGATGTTATATTTGTTTGTCTATTTACTGTGAGTATTTAGGTCAGGTCCAGACCGTGTGTTGTGTGTGTTGTGTGTTGTTCTATTTGTTTGTCTATTTACTGTGAGTATTCCGGTCAGGTCCAGACCATGTGTTGTGTTTTGTTATATTTGTTTGTCAATTTACTGTGAGTATTCAGATCAGGTCCAGACCGTGTGTTGTGTGTTGTTATATTTGTTTGTCTATTTACTCTGAGTAGTCAGGTCAAGTCCAGACCATGTGTTGTGTGTTTTCATATTTGTTTGTCTATTTACTATGAGTATTCAGGTCAGGTCCAGACCATGTGTTGTGTGTTGTTGTATTTGTTTGTCTATTTACTCTGAGTAGTCAGGTCCAGAACATGTGTTTTAAGTTGTTATATTTGTTTGTCTATTTACTCTGAGTAGTCAGCTCAAGATCATGTGTTGTGTGTTGTTGTATTTGTTTGTCTATTTACTCTAAGTAGTCAGGTCCAGGTCATGTGTTGTTAGTTGTTGTATTTGTTTGTCTATTTACTCTGAGTAGTCAGTTCCAGATCATGTGTTGTGTGTTGTCATATTTGTTTGTCTATTTACTCTGAGTAGTCAGGTCCAGATCATGTGTTGTCTGTAGTTATATTTGTTTGTCTATTTACTCTGAGAAGTCAGGTCCAGACCATGTGTTGTTTTTTGTTATATTTGTTTGTCTATTTACTCTGAGGAGTCAGTTCCAGATCATGTGTTGCTAGTTGTTGTATTTGTATGTCTATTTACTCTGAGTAGTCAGGTCCAGACAATGTTTTGTTAGTTGGTGTATTTGTTTGTCTATTTACTCTGAGTAGTCAGGTCAGGTCCAGGCCATGCGTTGTTAGTTGTTGTATTTGTTCGTCTATTTACTATGAGTAGTCAGGTCAGGTCCAGACCATGTGTGGTCTGTTGTTCTATTTGTTTGTCTATTTACTCTGAGTAGTCAGGTCCAGCCAATGTGTTGTGTGTTGTCATATTTGTTTGTCTATTTACTCTGAGTAGTCAGGTCACGTCCAGACCATGTGTTGTGTGTTGATACATTTGTTTGTATATTTACTCTTGAGTAGTCAGGTCCAGAACATGTGTTGTGTGTTGTTGTATTTGTTTGTCTATTTACTCTCAGAAGTCAGGTCCAAAGTATGTGTTGTTAGTTGTTGTATTTGTGTCTATTTACTCTCAGTATTCCAGTCCAGACCATGTGTGGTGTGTTGTTGTAGTTGGTTGTCTATTTACTCTGAGTAGTCAAGTCAGGTCCAGACCATGTGTTGTATGATGTTATATTTGTTTGTCTATTTACTGTGAGTATTCAGGTCAGGTCCAGACTGTGTGTTGTGTGTTGTTATATTTGTTTGTCTATTTACTGTGAGTATTCAGGTCAGGTCCAGACTGTGTGTTGTGTGTTGTTATATTTGTTTGTCTATTTACTGTGAGTATTCAGGTCAGGTCCAGACCATGTGTTGGGTGTTGTTATATTTGTTTGTCTATTTACTGTGAGTATTCAGGTCAGGTCCAGACCGTGTGTTGTGTGTTGTAATATTTGTTTGTCTATTTACTCTGAGTAGTCAGGTCAGGTCCAGACCATGTGTTGTGTGTTTTCATATTTGTTTGTCTATTTACTATGAGTATTCAGGTCAGGTCCAGACCATGTGTTGTGTGTTGTTATATTTGTTTGTCTATTTACTCTGAGTAGTCAGGTCAGGTCCAGACCATGAGTTGTTATATTTGTTTGTCTATTTACTCTGAGTAGTCAGGACCAGACCATGTGTTGTTTGTTGTTATATTTGTTTGTATATTTACTCTAAGTAGTCAGGTCAGGTCCAGACCGTGTGTTGTGTGTTGTTCTATTTGTTTGTCTATTTACTCTGAGTAGTCAGGTCCAGACCATGTGTTGTTAGTTGTTGTATTTGTTTGTCTATTTACTCTGAGTAGTCAGGTCCAGGCCATGTGTTGTTAGTTCTTGTATGTGTTTGTTTATTTACTCTTGAGTAGTCAGGTCAGGTCCAGACCATGTGTTGTGTGTTGTTGTATTTGTTTGTCTATTTACTCTGAGTAGTCAGGACCAGAACATTTGTTGTGTGTTGTTGTATTTGTTTGTCTATTTACTCTCAGTAGTCAGGTCCAGACCATGTGTTGTTTTTTGTTATATTTGTTTGTATATTAACTCTCAGTAGTCAGGTCAGGTCCAGACCATGTGTTGTTAGTTGTTGTATTTTTTTGTCTATTTACTCTTAGTCAGGTCAGGTCCAGACCATTTGTTGTGTGTTGTTGTATTTGTTTGTCTATTTACTCTGAGTAGTCAGGTCCAGGCCATGTGTTGTTAGTTGTTGTATTTGTGTCTATTTACTCACAGTAGTCAGGTCCAGACTATGTGTCCTTTGTTGTTGTAATTGGTTGTCTATTTACTCTGAGTAGTCAGGTCAGGTCCAGACCATGTGTTGTGTGTTGTCATATTTGTTTGTCTTTTTACTCTGAGTAGTCAGGTCCAGAACATGTGTTGTGTGTTGTTGTATTTGTTTGTCTATTTACTCTCAGTAGTCAGGTCCAGGCCATGTGTTGTTAGTTGTTGTATTTGTGTCTATTTACTCTCAGTAGTCAGGTCCAGACCATGTGTCCTTTGTTGTTGTATTTGGTTGTCTATTTACTCTGAGTAGTCAGGTCAGGTCCAGACCATGTGTTGTGTGTTGTCATATTTGTTTGTCTATTTACTCTGAGTAGTCAGGTCATGATCATGTGTTGTCTGTTGTTATATTTGTTTGTCTATTTACTCTGAGAAGTCAGGTTCAGATCATGTGTTGTTTTTTGTTATATTTGTTTGTCTATTTACTCTGAGGAGTCAGTTCCAGATCATGTGTTGTGTGTTGTTATATTTGTATGTCTATTACTCTGAGTAGTCAGGTCCAGCCCATGTGTTGTTGGTTGTTGTATTTGTATGTCTATTTACTCTGAGTAGTCAGGTCCAGACAATGTGTTGTTAGTTGGTGTATGTGTTTGTCTATTTACTCCGAGTAGTCAGGTCAGGTCCAGACCATGTGTGGTGAGTTGTTGTATTTGGTTCTCTATTTACTCTTAGTAGTCAGGCCAGGTGCAGACCATGTGTTGTATGATGTTATATTTGTTTGTCTATTTACTGTGAGTATTCAGATCAGGTCCAGACCGTGTGTTGTGTGTTGTTCTATTTGTTTGTCTATTTACTCTGAGTATACAGTTCCAGATCATGTATTGTGTGTTGTTATATTTGTATGTCTATTACTCTGAGTAATCAGGGCCAGACAATGTGTTGTTAGTTGGTGTATTTGTTTGTCTATTTACTCTGAGTATTCAGGTCAGGTCCAGATCGTGTGTTGTGTGTTGTAATATTTTTTTGTCTATTTACTCTGAGTAGTCAGGTCAGGTCCAGACCATGTGTTGTGTGTTTTCATATTTGTTTGTCTATTTACTATGAGTATTCAGGTCAGGTCCAGACCATGTGTTGTGTGTTGTTATATTTGTTTGTCTATTTACTCTGAGTAGTCAGGTCAGGTCCAGACCATGAGTTGTTATATTTGTTTGTCTATTTACTCTGAGTAGTCAGGACCAGACCATGTGTTGTTTGTTATTATATTTGTTTGTATATTTACTCTAAGTAGTCAGGTCAGGTCCAGACCGTGTGTTGTGTGTTGTTCTATTTGTTTGTCTATTTACTCTGAGTAGTCAGGTCCAGACCATGTGTTGTTAGTTGTTGTATTTGTTTGTCTATTTACTCTGAGTAGTCAGGTCCAGGCCATGTGTTGTTAGTTCTTGTATGTGTTTGTTTATTTACTCTTGAGTAGTCAGGTCAGGTCCAGACCATGTGTTGTGTGTTGTTGTATTTGTTTGTCTATTTACTCTGAGTAGTCAGGACCAGAACATTTGTTGTGTGTTGTTGTATTTGTTTGTCTATTTACTCTCAGTAGTCAGGTCCAGACCATGTGTTGTTTTTTGTTATATTTGTTTGTATATTAACTCTCAGTAGTCAGGTCAGGTCCAGACCATGTGTTGTTAGTTGTTGTATTTTTTTGTCTATTTACTCTTAGTCAGGTCAGGTCCAGACCATATGTTGTGTGTTGTTGTATTTGTTTGTCTATTTACTCTGAGTAGTCAGGTCCAGGCCATGTGTTGTTAGTTGTTGTATTTGTGTCTATTTACTCTCAGTAGTCAGGTCCAGACTATGTGTCCTTTGTTGTTGTATTTGGTTGTCTATTTACTCTGAGTAGTCAGGTCAGGTCCAGACCATGTGTTGTGTGTTGTCATATTTGTTTGTCTATTTACTCTGAGTAGTCAGGTCCAGGCCATGTGTTGTTAGTTGTTGTATTTGTGTCTATTTACTCTCAGTAGTCAGGTCCAGACTATGTGTCCTTTGTTGTTGTATTTGTTTGTCTATTTACTCTCAGTAGTCAGGTCCAGACCATGTGTTGTTTTTTGTTATATTTGTTTGTATATTAACTCTCAGTAGTCAGGTCAGGTCCAGACCATGTGTTGTGTGTTGTCATATTTGTTTGTCTTTTTACTCTGAGTAGTCAGGTCCAGAACATGTGTTGTGTGTTGTTGTATTTGTTTGTCTATTTACTCTCAGTAGTCAGGTCCAGGCCACGTGTTGTTAGTTGTTGTATTTGTGTCTATTTACTATCAGTAGTCAGGTCCAGACCATGTGTCCTTTGTTGTTGTATTTGGTTGTCTATTTACTCTGAGTAGTCAGGTCAGGTCCAGACCATGTGTTGTGTGTTGTCATATTTGTTTGTCTATTTACTCTGAGTAGTCAGGTCATGATCATGTGTTGTCTGTTGTTATATTTGTTTGTCTATTTACTCTGAGAAGTCAGGTCCAGATCATGTGTTGTTTTTTGTTATATTTGTTTGTCTATTTACTCTGAGGAGTCAGTTCCAGATCATGTGTTGTGTGTTGTTATATTTGTATGTCTATTACTCTGAGTAGTCAGGTCCAGCCCATGTGTTGTTGGTTGTTGTATTTGTATGTCTATTTACTCTGAGTAGTCAGGTCCAGACAATGTGTTGTTAGTTGGTGTATTTGTTTGTCTATTTACTCTGAGAAGTCAGGTCAGGTCCAGACCATGTGTGGTGAGTTGTTGTATTTGGTTCTCTATTTACTCTGAGTAGTCAGGCCAGGTGCAGACCATGTGTTGTATGATGTTATATTTGTTTGTCTATTTACTGTGAGTATTCAGATCAGGTCCAGAGCGTGTGTTGTGTGTTGTTCTATTTGTTTGTCTATTTACTCTGAGTATACAGTTCCAGATCATGTATTGTGTTTTGTTATATTTGTATGTCTATTACTCTGAGTAATCAGGGCCAGACAATGTGTTGTTAGTTGGTGTATTTGTTTGTCTATTTACTCTGAGTAGTCAGGTCAGGTCCAGACCGTGTGTTGTGTGTTGTTCTATTTGTTTGTCTATTTACTGTGAGTATTCAGGTCAGGTCCAGACCATGTGTTGTGTGTTGTTATATTTGTTTGTCAATTTACTATGAGTATTCAGGTCAGGTCCAGACCATGTGTTGTGTGTTGTTATATTTGTTTGTCTATTTACTCTGAGTAATCAGGTCAGGTCCAGACCATGAGTTGTGATATTTGTTTGTCTATTTACTCTGAGTAGTCAGGTCAAGGCCATGTGTTGTTTGTTGTTATATTTGTTTGTATATTTACTCTGAGTAGTCAAGTCAGGTCCAGACCATATGTTGTTTGTTGTTATATTTGTTTGTATATTTACTCTGAGTAGTCAGGTCAGGTCCAGACCATGTGTTGTGTGTTGTTATATTTGTTTGTCTATTTACTCTTAGTAGTCAGGTCCAGATCATGTGTTGTGTGTTGTTACATTTGTTTGTATATATACTCTTGAGTAGTCAGGTCCAGACCATGTGTTGTAAGTTGTTAGATTTGTTTGTCTATTTACTCTGAGTAGTCAGGTCCAGACCATGTGTTGTGTGTTGTTACATGTGTTTGTATATTTACTCTGAGTAGTCAGGTCAGGTCCAGACCATGTGTTGTAAGTTGTTATATTTGTTTGTCTATTTACTGTGAGTAGTCAGGGCCAGACCATGTGTTGTGTGTTGTTACATTTGTTTGTATATTTACTCTTGAGTAGTCAGGTCCAGACCATGTGTTGTAAGTTGTTAGATTTGTTTGTCTATTTACTCTGAGTATTCAGGTCCAGACCATGTGTTGTGTGTTGTTACATGTGTTTGTATATTTACTCTGAGTAGTCAGGTCAAGTCCAGACCATGTGTTGTAAGTTGTTATATTTGTTTGTCTATTTACACTGAGTAGTCAGGGCCAGACCATGTGTTGGTTTGTGTTATATTTGTTTGTCTATTTACTCTGAGGAGTCAGTTCCAGATCATGTGGTGTATGTTGTTGTATTTGTTTGTCTATTTACTCTGAGTAGACAGTTCCAGACCATGTGTTGTGTGTTGTCATATTTGTTTGTATATTTACTGTGAATATTCAGGTCAGGTCCTGACCGTGTGTTGTGTGTTGTTATATTTGTTTGTCTATTTACTCTGAGTAGTCAGGTCAGGTCCAGACCATGAGTTGTGATATTTGTTTTTCTATTTACTCTGAGTAGTCAGGTCCAGACCATGTGTTGTGTGTTGTTACATTTGTTTGTATATTTACTATTGAGTAGTCAGGTCCAGACCATGTGTTGTAAGTTATTATATTTGTTTGTCTATTTACTCTGAGTAGTCAGGTCCAGATCATGTGTTGTGTGTTGTTACATTTGTTTGTATATTTACTCTTGAGTAGTCAGGTCCAGACCATGAATTGTGTGTTGTTATATTAATTGTCTATTTATTCTGAGTAGTCAGGTCCAGACCATGTGTTGTGTGTTGTTACATTTGTTTGTATATTTACTCTTGTGTAGTCAGGTCCAGACCATGTGTTGTAAGTTGTTATATTTGTTTGTCTATTTACCCTCAGTAGTCAGATCCAGACCATGTGTCCTTTGTTGTTGTATTTGGTTGTCTATTTACTCTGAGTAGTCAGGTCATGATCATGTGTTGTCTGCTGTTATATTTGCTTGTCTATTTACTCTGAGTAGTCAGGTCCAGACCATGTGTTGTTTTTTGTTATATTTGTTTGTCTATTTACTCTGAAGAGTCAGTTCCAGATCATGTGTTGTGTGTTGTTGAATTTGTTTGTCTATTTACTCTGAGTAGTCAGGTCCAGATCATGTATTGTGTGTTGTTATATTTGTATGTCTATTTACTCTGAATAGTCAGGTCCAGACAATGTGTTGTTAGTTGGTGTATTTGTTTGTCTATTTACTCTGAGTAGTCAGGTCAGGTCCAGACCATGTGTGGTGAGTTATTGTATTTGGTTGTCTATTTACTCTGAGTAGTCAGGCCAGGTCCAGACCATGTGTTGTATGATGTTATATTTGTTTGTCTATTTACTGTGAGTATTTAGGTCAGGTCCAGACCGTGTGTTGTGTGTGTTGTGTGTTGTTCTATTTGTTTGTCTATTTACTGTGAGTATTCCGGTCAGGTCCAGACCATGTGTTGTGTTTTGTTATATTTGTTTGTCAATTTACTGTGAGTATTCAGATCAGGTCCAGACCGTGTGTTGTGTGTTGTTATATTTGTTTGTCTATTTACTCTGAGTAGTCAGGTCAAGTCCAGACCATGTGTTGTGTGTTTTCATATTTGTTTGTCTATTTACTATGAGTATTCAGGTCAGGTCCAGACCATGTGTTGTGTGTTGTTGTATTTGTTTGTCTATTTACTCTGAGTAGTCAGGTCCAGAACATGTGTTTTAAGTTGTTATATTTGTTTGTCTATTTACTCTGAGTAGTCAGCTCAAGATCATGTGTTGTGTGTTGTTGTATTTGTTTGTCTATTTACTCTAAGTAGTCAGGTCCAGGTCATGTGTTGTTAGTTGTTGTATTTGTTTGTCTATTTACTCTGAGTAGTCAGTTCCAGATCATGTGTTGTGTGTTGTCATATTTGTTTGTCTATTTACTCTGAGTAGTCAGGTCCAGATCATGTGTTGTCTGTAGTTATATTTGTTTGTCTATTTACTCTGAGAAGTCAGGTCCAGACCATGTGTTGTTTTTTGTTATATTTGTTTGTCTATTTACTCTGAGGAGTCAGTTCCAGATCATGTGTTGCTAGTTGTTGTATTTGTATGTCTATTTACTCTGAGTAGTCAGGTCCAGACAATGTTTTGTTAGTTGGTGTATTTGTTTGTCTATTTACTCTGAGTAGTCAGGTCAGGTCCAGGCCATGCGTTGTTAGTTGTTGTATTTGTTCGTCTATTTACTATGAGTAGTCAGGTCAGGTCCAGACCATGTGTGGTCTGTTGTTCTATTTGTTTGTCTATTTACTCTGAGTAGTCAGGTCCAGCCAATGTGTTGTGTGTTGTCATATTTGTTTGTCTATTTACTCTGAGTAGTCAGGTCACGTCCAGACCATGTGTTGTGTGTTGATACATTTGTTTGTATATTTACTCTTGAGTAGTCAGGTCCAGAACATGTGTTGTGTGTTGTTGTATTTGTTTGTCTATTTACTCTCAGAAGTCAGGTCCAAAGTATGTGTTGTTAGTTGTTGTATTTGTGTCTATTTACTCTCAGTATTCCAGTCCAGACCATGTGTGGTGTGTTGTTGTAGTTGGTTGTCTATTTACTCTGAGTAGTCAAGTCAGGTCCAGACCATGTGTTGTATGATGTTATATTTGTTTGTCTATTTACTGTGAGTATTCAGGTCAGGTCCAGACTGTGTGTTGTGTGTTGTTATATTTGTTTGTCTATTTACTGTGAGTATTCAGGTCAGGTCCAGACTGTGTGTTGTGTGTTGTTATATTTGTTTGTCTATTTACTGTGAGTATTCAGGTCAGGTCCAGACCATGTGTTGGGTGTTGTTATATTTGTTTGTCTATTTACTGTGAGTATTCAGGTCAGGTCCAGACCGTGTGTTGTGTGTTGTAATATTTGTTTGTCTATTTACTCTGAGTAGTCAGGTCAGGTCCAGACCATGTGTTGTGTGTTTTCATATTTGTTTGTCTATTTACTATGAGTATTCAGGTCAGGTCCAGACCATGTGTTGTGTGTTGTTATATTTGTTTGTCTATTTACTCTGAGTAGTCAGGTCAGGTCCAGACCATGAGTTGTTATATTTGTTTGTCTATTTACTCTGAGTAGTCAGGACCAGACCATGTGTTGTTTGTTGTTATATTTGTTTGTATATTTACTCTAAGTAGTCAGGTCAGGTCCAGACCGTGTGTTGTGTGTTGTTCTATTTGTTTGTCTATTTACTCTGAGTAGTCAGGTCCAGACCATGTGTTGTTAGTTGTTGTATTTGTTTGTCTATTTACTCTGAGTAGTCAGGTCCAGGCCATGTGTTGTTAGTTCTTGTATGTGTTTGTTTATTTACTCTTGAGTAGTCAGGTCAGGTCCAGACCATGTGTTGTGTGTTGTTGTATTTGTTTGTCTATTTACTCTGAGTAGTCAGGACCAGAACATTTGTTGTGTGTTGTTGTATTTGTTTGTCTATTTACTCTCAGTAGTCAGGTCCAGACCATGTGTTGTTTTTTGTTATATTTGTTTGTATATTAACTCTCAGTAGTCAGGTCAGGTCCAGACCATGTGTTGTTAGTTGTTGTATTTTTTTGTCTATTTACTCTTAGTCAGGTCAGGTCCAGACCATTTGTTGTGTGTTGTTGTATTTGTTTGTCTATTTACTCTGAGTAGTCAGGTCCAGGCCATGTGTTGTTAGTTGTTGTATTTGTGTCTATTTACTCACAGTAGTCAGGTCCAGACTATGTGTCCTTTGTTGTTGTAATTGGTTGTCTATTTACTCTGAGTAGTCAGGTCAGGTCCAGACCATGTGTTGTGTGTTGTCATATTTGTTTGTCTTTTTACTCTGAGTAGTCAGGTCCAGAACATGTGTTGTGTGTTGTTGTATTTGTTTGTCTATTTACTCTCAGTAGTCAGGTCCAGGCCATGTGTTGTTAGTTGTTGTATTTGTGTCTATTTACTCTCAGTAGTCAGGTCCAGACCATGTGTCCTTTGTTGTTGTATTTGGTTGTCTATTTACTCTGAGTAGTCAGGTCAGGTCCAGACCATGTGTTGTGTGTTGTCATATTTGTTTGTCTATTTACTCTGAGTAGTCAGGTCATGATCATGTGTTGTCTGTTGTTATATTTGTTTGTCTATTTACTCTGAGAAGTCAGGTTCAGATCATGTGTTGTTTTTTGTTATATTTGTTTGTCTATTTACTCTGAGGAGTCAGTTCCAGATCATGTGTTGTGTGTTGTTATATTTGTATGTCTATTACTCTGAGTAGTCAGGTCCAGCCCATGTGTTGTTGGTTGTTGTATTTGTATGTCTATTTACTCTGAGTAGTCAGGTCCAGACAATGTGTTGTTAGTTGGTGTATGTGTTTGTCTATTTACTCCGAGTAGTCAGGTCAGGTCCAGACCATGTGTGGTGAGTTGTTGTATTTGGTTCTCTATTTACTCTTAGTAGTCAGGCCAGGTGCAGACCATGTGTTGTATGATGTTATATTTGTTTGTCTATTTACTGTGAGTATTCAGATCAGGTCCAGACCGTGTGTTGTGTGTTGTTCTATTTGTTTGTCTATTTACTCTGAGTATACAGTTCCAGATCATGTATTGTGTGTTGTTATATTTGTATGTCTATTACTCTGAGTAATCAGGGCCAGACAATGTGTTGTTAGTTGGTGTATTTGTTTGTCTATTTACTCTGAGTATTCAGGTCAGGTCCAGATCGTGTGTTGTGTGTTGTAATATTTTTTTGTCTATTTACTCTGAGTAGTCAGGTCAGGTCCAGACCATGTGTTGTGTGTTTTCATATTTGTTTGTCTATTTACTATGAGTATTCAGGTCAGGTCCAGACCATGTGTTGTGTGTTGTTATATTTGTTTGTCTATTTACTCTGAGTAGTCAGGTCAGGTCCAGACCATGAGTTGTTATATTTGTTTGTCTATTTACTCTGAGTAGTCAGGACCAGACCATGTGTTGTTTGTTATTATATTTGTTTGTATATTTACTCTAAGTAGTCAGGTCAGGTCCAGACCGTGTGTTGTGTGTTGTTCTATTTGTTTGTCTATTTACTCTGAGTAGTCAGGTCCAGACCATGTGTTGTTAGTTGTTGTATTTGTTTGTCTATTTACTCTGAGTAGTCAGGTCCAGGCCATGTGTTGTTAGTTCTTGTATGTGTTTGTTTATTTACTCTTGAGTAGTCAGGTCAGGTCCAGACCATGTGTTGTGTGTTGTTGTATTTGTTTGTCTATTTACTCTGAGTAGTCAGGACCAGAACATTTGTTGTGTGTTGTTGTATTTGTTTGTCTATTTACTCTCAGTAGTCAGGTCCAGACCATGTGTTGTTTTTTGTTATATTTGTTTGTATATTAACTCTCAGTAGTCAGGTCAGGTCCAGACCATGTGTTGTTAGTTGTTGTATTTTTTTGTCTATTTACTCTTAGTCAGGTCAGGTCCAGACCATATGTTGTGTGTTGTTGTATTTGTTTGTCTATTTACTCTGAGTAGTCAGGTCCAGGCCATGTGTTGTTAGTTGTTGTATTTGTGTCTATTTACTCTCAGTAGTCAGGTCCAGACTATGTGTCCTTTGTTGTTGTATTTGGTTGTCTATTTACTCTGAGTAGTCAGGTCAGGTCCAGACCATGTGTTGTGTGTTGTCATATTTGTTTGTCTATTTACTCTGAGTAGTCAGGTCCAGGCCATGTGTTGTTAGTTGTTGTATTTGTGTCTATTTACTCTCAGTAGTCAGGTCCAGACTATGTGTCCTTTGTTGTTGTATTTGTTTGTCTATTTACTCTCAGTAGTCAGGTCCAGACCATGTGTTGTTTTTTGTTATATTTGTTTGTATATTAACTCTCAGTAGTCAGGTCAGGTCCAGACCATGTGTTGTGTGTTGTCATATTTGTTTGTCTTTTTACTCTGAGTAGTCAGGTCCAGAACATGTGTTGTGTGTTGTTGTATTTGTTTGTCTATTTACTCTCAGTAGTCAGGTCCAGGCCATGTGTTGTTAGTTGTTGTATTTGTGTCTATTTACTCTCAGTAGTCAGGTCCAGACCATGTGTCCTTTGTTGTTGTATTTGGTTGTCTATTTACTCTGAGTAGTCAGGTCAGGTCCAGACCATGTGTTGTGTGTTGTCATATTTGTTTGTCTATTTACTCTGAGTAGTCAGGTCATGATCATGTGTTGTCTGTTGTTATATTTGTTTGTCTATTTACTCTGAGAAGTCAGGTCCAGATCATGTGTTGTTTTTTGTTATATTTGTTTGTCTATTTACTCTGAGGAGTCAGTTCCAGATCATGTGTTGTGTGTTGTTATATTTGTATGTCTATTACTCTGAGTAGTCAGGTCCAGCCCATGTGTTGTTGGTTGTTGTATTTGTATGTCTATTTACTCTGAGTAGTCAGGTCCAGACAATGTGTTGTTAGTTGGTGTATTTGTTTGTCTATTTACTCTGAGAAGTCAGGTCAGGTCCAGACCATGTGTGGCGAGTTGTTGTATTTGGTTCTCTATTTACTCTGAGTAGTCAGGCCAGGTGCAGACCATGTGTTGTATGATGTTATATTTGTTTGTCTATTTACTGTGAGTATTCAGATCAGGTCCAGACCGTGTGTTGTGTGTTGTTCTATTTGTTTGTCTATTTACTCTGAGTATACAGTTCCAGATCATGTATTGTGTTTTGTTATATTTGTATGTCTATTACTCTGAGTAATCAGGGCCAGACAATGTGTTGTTAGTTGGTGTATTTGTTTGTCTATTTACTCTGAGTAGTCAGGTCAGGTCCAGACCGTGTGTTGTGTGTTGTTCTATTTGTTTGTCTATTTACTGTGAGTATTCAGGTCAGGTCCAGACCATGTGTTGTGTGTTGTTATATTTGTTTGTCAATTTACTATGAGTATTCAGGTCAGGTCCAGACCATGTGTTGTGTGTTGTTATATTTGTTTGTCTATTTACTCTGAGTAATCAGGTCAGGTCCAGACCATGAGTTGTGATATTTGTTTGTCTATTTACTCTGAGTAGTCAGGTCAAGGCCATGTGTTGTTTGTTGTTATATTTGTTTGTATATTTACTCTGAGTAGTCAAGTCAGGTCCAGACCATATGTTGTTTGTTGTTATATTTGTTTGTATATTTACTCTGAGTAGTCAGGTCAGGTCCAGACCATGTGTTGTGTGTTGTTGTATTTGTTTGTCTATTTACTCTGAGTAGTCAGGTCCAGACCATGTGTCCTTTGTTGTTGTATTTGGTTGTCTATTTTCTCTGAGTAGTCAGGTCAGGTCCAGACCATGTGTTGTGTGTTGTCATATTTGTTTGTCTATTTACTCTGAGTAGTCAGGTCATGATCATGTGTTGTCTGTTGTTATATTTGTTTGCCTATTTACTCTGAGAAGTCAGGTCCAGATCATGTGTTGTTTTTTGTTATATTTGTTTGTCTATTTACTCTGAGTATTCAGTTCCAGACCATGTGTTGTTGGTTGTTGTATTTGTAGGTCTATTTACTCTGAGTAGTCAGGTCCAGACCATGTGTTGCTAGTTGTTGTATTTGTATGTCTATTTACTCTGAGTAGTCAGGTCCAGACAATGTGTTGTTAGTTGGTGTATTTGTTTGTCTATTTACTCTGAGTAGTCAGGTCAGGTCCAGACCATGTGTGGTGAGTTGTTGTATTTGGTTGTCTATTTACTCTGAGTAGTCAGGCCAGGTCCAGACCATGTGTTGTATGATGTTATATTTGTTTGTCTATTTACTGTGAGTATTCAGGTCAGGTCCAGACCATGTGTTGTGTGTTGTTCTATTTGTTTGTCTATTTACTGTGAGTATTCAGGTCAGGTCCAGACCATGTGTTGTGTGTTGTTATATTTGTTTGTCTATTTACTGTGAGTATTCAGGTCAGGTCCAGATCGTGTGTTGTTAGTTGTTGTATTTGTTTGTCTATTTACTCTTAGTCAGGTCAGGTCAGGTCCAGACCATGTGTTGTTAGTTGTTCTATTTGTTTGTCTATTTACTGTGAGTATTCAGGTCAGGTCCAGACCGTGTGTTGTATGATGTTATATATGTTTGTCTATTTACTGTGAGTATTCAGGTCAGGTCCAGACCATGTGTTGTGTGTTGTTATATTTGTTTGTCAATTTACTGTGATTATTCAGGTCAGGTCCAGACCATGTGTTGTGTGTTTTCATATTTGTTTGTCTATTTACTATGAGTATTCAGGTCAGGTCCAGACCATGTGTTGTGTGTTGTTATATTTGTTTGTCTATTTACTCTGAGTAGTCAGGTAAGGTCCAGACCATGAGTTGTGATATTTGTTTGTCTATTTACTCTGAGTAGTCAGGTCCAGACCATGTGTTGTTTGTTGTTATATTTGTTTGTATATTTACTCTGAGTAGTCAGGTCAGGTCCAGACCATGTGTTGTGTGTTGTTGTATTTGTTTGTCTATTTACTCTGAGTAGTCGATCCAGACCATGTGTTGTTAGTTGTTGTATTTGTTTGTCTATTTACTCTGAGTAGTCAGGTCCAGGCCATGTGTTGTTAGTTGTTGTATGTGCTTATTTATTTACTCTTGAGTAGTCAGGTCAGGTCCAGATTATGTGTTGTGTTTTGTTGTGTTTGTTTGTCTATTTACTTTCAGTAGTCAGGTCCAGACCATGTGTTGTTTGTTGTTATATTTGTTTGTATATTTACTCTCAGTAGTCAGGTCAGGTCCAGACTATGTGTTGTTAGTTGTTGTATTTGTTTGTCTATTTACTCTTAGTCAGGTCAGGTTCAGACCATGTGTTGTGTGTTGTTGTATTTGTTTGTCTATTTACTCTGAGTAGTCAGGTCCAGAACATGTGTTGTGTGTTGTTGTATTCGTTGGTCTATTTACTCTCAGTAGTCAGGTCCAGGCCATCTGTTGTTAGTTGTTGTATTTGTGTCTATTTACTCTCAATAGTCAGGTCCAGACCATGTGTTGTGATATTTGTTTGTCTATTTACTATGATAAGTCAGGTCCAGACCATGTGTTGTTTGTTGTTATATTTGTTTGTATATTTACTCTGAGTAGTCAGGTGCAGAACATTTGTTAGTATTAGTATGTCAGTGTTATGCTTTAAAAAATACGTAGGTTTCACATTTAGTGCAGTACTCTGATAACATGTATAGTTAAGTGAGGTGTAATGATGTGTCTCATTTTCTGTGTGGAACATTAGTGGTGTGTCCTGTTGTGTATCATGTTCTGTGTTGAACATCAGTGTTGTGTTCTGTTGTGTCTCATGTTCTGTGTTAAACATTAATGTTTTGTCATATGATTTATGTCCTGTGTCGAACATCAGTGTTGTGTCATGTGATTCATGTTCCAGTGTTGTACATCAGTGTTGTGTCCTAATATGTGTCTTGTTCTGTGTTGAACATAAGTGTTGTGTCCTGTTGTCTTTCATGTTCAGTGTTGAACATCAATGTTCTGTCATATGATTTATGTCCTGTGTTGTGTCATGTGATTCATGTTCCATGTTGAATATCCGTGTTGTGTCATAATATGTCACATGTTGTCTTTAAATGCATGTTGTTTCATGATGTGTCTCACGTTTTGTGTTTAACATCAGTTTTGTGTCATGATATGTCTCATGTTCTGTGTTGAATATCAGTGTTGTGTCATGATATGGCTCATGTTCTATGTTGAACATCAATATTATGTCATGATGCATCATGTGGTGTGTTAAACACCATGTTCTGTGTTGAACACCATTGTTTTGTGTCCCAAGTGTTGTGATGAACATCAGTGTTTTGTCAGGATGTGTCTCATTTTCTGTGTTGAACATCAATGTCGTGTCATGATGTGTCTCATGTTCTGTGTCGAACATCAATGTTATGTCATGATGTGTCTCATGTTCTGTGTCGAACATCAATGTTATGTTTTGTAATGAAATGTCTCATGTTGTGAGAACATAAATGTTTTGTCATGATGTGGCTCATGTTTTGTGTTCAACATAAATGTTGTGTGTCATGTTCTGTGTTAAACACCAGTGTTGTGTCATGTGTTTTGAGTTGAATATCAATGTTGTGTCATGATGTGTCATGATGTGTTTCATTTTTTGTATTGGACATCAATTTTGTGTCAAGTGTCTCATGTTGAACATCAGTGTTGTGTCATGTGTCTCATGATCTGTGATGAACACAGATGTTGCGTCATGATGTGGCTCATTTGTTGTGATGAACATCAGTGTTGAGTCATCTGTCTCATGGTCTGTGATGAACATCAATATTGTGTCATGATGGGACTCGTATGTTGTCATGATGTAGCTTGTGGTCTGTGTTGAACATCAATGCTCTGTCTTCATGTTTCTCATGTTAGGTGTAAATACCCGTGTTGTGTCATGTGTCTCATGGTCTGTGATTATCATCAGTGTGGTCATTATGGAGCTAATGTTTTGTATCAAATATCTGTGTTGTGTCTTATGTGTCATGATGTTGATAATGTTCTGTGTTGAACATCAATGTTCTGTCATGATGTTTTGTATCAAAGTGTTGAATCATGATGTGTCTTATGTTTTGTGTTGAACATCAATATTCTGTCATGATGTGTCCCATGTTCTGTGATTGATATCAATGTTGTGTCATGATGTGTCTCATGTTTAGTGTTGATCATCAGTGTTGTCCTTATGGAGCTAATTTTTTGTATTAAATATCTGTGTTATACATCAGTTTTGTGTCTTGATGTGTCTCATGTTATGTGTTGAGTGCCCAGAGAGAACCATCAACTTTTGGTTGGAAAATTGGAGTCGAACATACCTGCCAAGGCGGACTCGAACTAATAACATCAGTGTTGGCAGGAAAGTGTTACAGAAGTTGAACTACTTAGAAAACTCGTTCATCAAGCCTAGCAATTTATTTAAGTATCCTGCATTTGTGTGTCATGTACTGTTTATGTACAATCTGCTGAAGCACCTTGTTTTTGCATGTTTTATACTGCCTATGTACATTTTTTTATGTTTGTATTGTTGTTTGTTTTTACTGTATCTATGTACATTCTACTATGTTTGTATTGTTGTTTGTTTTTACTGTATATGTACAAAGTAATAGTCTGACCTGATGTTTTATAGTACTAATTCAAAGTTGTCTTGAATTTTACAAGTTTACCTACTTGATATTCAATGTTACAAGTTTACTTTCTTGATATTCAATGTCACAAGTTTACCAACTTGATATAAAATGTTACAAGTTTACCTACTTGATATTCAATGTTACAAGTTTACCCTCTTGGTATTCAATGTTTCAAGTTTACCTATTTGATATTTAATGTTTCAAGTTTACCTATTTGATATTCAATGCTTCAAGTTTACCTACTTGATCTTCAATGTTACAAGTTTACCTACTTGATATTTAATATTACATGTTTACCTACTTCATATTTAATATTACATGTTTACCTACTTGATATTTAATATTACATGTTTACCTATTTGATATTCGATATTTCAAGTTTACCTATTTAATATTCAATGTTTCAAGTTTACCTATTTAATTTTGATGTTACAAGTTTATCTATTTAATATTCAATGTTACAAGTTCACCTTCTTGCTCATATTGATATTCAATGTTACAAGTTTACCTATCTGATATTCAATGTTACAAGTTTACCTATCTGATATTCAATGTTTCAAGTTTATCTATTTGATATTCAATGTTACAAGTTTACCTACTTGATATACAATGTTACAAGTTTACCTACTTCATATTCAATGTTACAAGTTTACCTACTTTAAATTCAATGTTTGCTCCATTCTCTAGGCAAAGCTTCAATTGTTCTACTCTTCCGTTACTAGCAGCTCCAATGAGTTTCTGTAAGTAAAAAATAGATTTTACATTTAAAGGAATGTAAAGAGTGTAGTAAGTGAAATGGTTTTCACACCAGACAATAATAATTATCAAACACTTTAAAATAACAAATTTTTATTGGTTAATACAAGGGAGATATTTTACTCTATCCCATGGCTCAACTGGAGAACATTTTTTGAATGTCAATTTTTCGTGCAGATCAATCAAACATCAATAACTTAAAAGAAAACAAACTGAATTTACATTAATAAATATTAGTTTTAAGGATACCAAGTTCTACATTTCGACTTCCCACCTTTTTATAGTCTGTCAACATCAAACAGACATCTTGCTTCACTTTTGTTGTCTTTCTAGATAACTGTAACAATGTTGTGTATATATAATTTATAACTTTCAATTTAAAATTTGAAGAAGAGGACATTTTTGAAATAATACCATACTTATAGATGTTATAATTTCAAAAGACTGGTCACTGATATTTCAATTATTCACTGAGAGATATCAAAGAGTGCAACATTTTGTTTGTATTCAAAAATATTATCTTGTCAAAGTTTTCAGGGGAAATTCTGTTTTGTAACTTTGTAATAAACAACCATATAAACCGAACTATTTGCTCTGACTTAGCCTATGCTGCGGAAACGTGCAAAACAGATGTATGTGTAACCCAGCCACATTCTGTATGTATATGCCTGTCCCAAGTTAGGAGCCTGTAATTCAGTGGTTGTCGTTTGTTGATGTGTAACATATTTGTGCTTCGTTATTTTTTTTGTACATATATTAAGCTGTTAGTTTTCTTGTTTGAATTGTTTTACTTTAGGCCAATCCAAGCTGACTATGCGGTATTGGATTTTCTCATTGTTGAAGGCCGCATGGTTACCCATAGTTATTTCTGTGTCATTTTGTCTCTTGTGAAGAGTTGTCTCATTGCCAATCATACCACATCTTCTTTTTTATATAAGCCAAAGGTGCTGGTCCAGGAAACTGATTAATCAAGTATCATTTTGAAGTATGGAGTTTTCGAGTGCTAGTTGACATCCCTTCAAATTATCACATGCTTATATTTTCTATCAGATAAACAAAAAGCACTAGACTGTTTTGACTTTAAAGAAGAACAAATCTTACATGATTCCAAACTTCCATTATTTCCTAAAATAGAAAAAAAATATTTATAAACTTTTGTCAGATCTAGAGTAATTATTGTTACTGTTACATTCAACTGAAAAACAAATACTGTTTTTGAACATGTAAATACTGACCTAATCTTTTCAGATATACAAAACTAAATCATGTCGTCAAACAATAGCTCCATTGTTATCCTCTACTTAAATATTAAAGGGACATTACTCTGGAGAAAAAATGTAAAAGGAACTTAACCAATGCTATGTTTAATCAAAGAGCAGATTGCTCTGAGGGACACGATTGCCGTTGTTTCATTGACACATGTATGATACATGTAGCTGGCTAATATTATTTTCAAAAATAATTCAACTGCACATGTAAAATAGTTACAAAATAGCCAATCCCGGATAAAAGTGTAAGAACAATGTAATTAGGCCTATTGTGTTTTATTTTTGTACTATCAATTCCAAGTTTACTTTCCACAGCAGACACTGAGACTCAGAGTGAGAGAAATTATTCCACTTCGTATCTTATCACCTATTCTCCTACATTAATTCTAGGAGGAACCCCAATCCTAACTCTTTAAATATTTAATTTCCTTTGAGCCAGTGATCATAACTCCTTTCAGTACACATTTATCGATTTAAATTGCGATCGTTTTTAATATAATACGACGTTTATTGACAGAACGAGTTCCATGTTGTTAGAATCGGCATTCATGGAAGTTACTTTCGGAAGGGAGACAACTCGAAACGATTAAATGGAAGACTCCATTTCGCCTGAAGGGGTGTTCTACGATGATGATAACATTTATTTTAATCTAAATGATGCATATGATTTAAAGATTCAAACAACAATAACCCTCAATAGCATACATACATAGAAAAGATCCCATGAGTTATAAATTAATTAATTGAGTGGGGAATCCAGAGCAACCATTCAATCTAAAACCCCTTGAAGTCAAGAAATCTATACGCATGCGCAAATATTTTCCAAAAAAAACCCTAAGAGCAATAACGTCTATTAAATGTTTATTAAACGACCTAGATGGTTATCTATTTCTTAATGGAAATACAATCTCAAATATCAGTTTCATAACGGTAACATATAAGAAAAACTCCACTTCAGTTCTTATATGACAGAAATAGATTTATCGGAATTCAGAGAACGCTCGCATTTTATCAAAACTGGGAATTCCCTCTGACGTGTTTCTAAATTTATAAAAACACTAAATATAAATACTGCTTAAATCTGATTTTCCGTGTTGTTAAAAACACGCATATAAGTCAAGGGAATTATCAAACATGAAGATTATGAAAAGAATATTATAAGAAAGTTGTTTAAGTTCAATCCCTTTGTTTGTTTTTACCTTTTAAAGCAAGACAATCATAAGAATGTGAGATGTTCCTTTATGTTTAGAATAAAACGATTGACGTGAGGGCATTGCTCTGAGCCACCGGTATAATAAAATTGAGAATGGAAATGGGGAATGTGTCAAAGAGACAACAACCCGACCAAATAAAAAACAACAGCAGAAGGTCACCAACAGGTCTTCAATGTAACAAGAAATTCCCGCACCCGGAGGCGTCCTTCAGCTGGCCCCTAAACAAATATGTACTAGTTCAGTGATAATGAAAGCCATACTAATTTCCAAATTGTACACAAGAAACTAATATAAAAATAATACAAGACTAACAAAGGCCAGAGGCTCCTGACTTGGGACAGGCGCAAAAAAGCGGCGGGGTTAAACATGTTATAAGTCTACAGATTGCTTGAAAGCAATCGTATCCCAAAAAACAACATAGTTAGCTACTGACCTAATCTTTTCAGATAGACAAAACCAACCAATAGCTGCATTGTTATCCTCTACTTAAATATTAAAGGGACATAACCCTGGAGGATAAATGTAAAAGGAACTTAACCAATGCTATGTTTAGAAATTAAAAAAAAACATAGTTACCGGTAGCTTTATAAAGCCGTGAAATAACAAATGTAAACCAATTCAAACGAGAAAACTAACTGCAAAATTTATGTACAAAGTTTCTCGTTTTTTTATTTTACAGTCGACTCTCGTTATGTCGAAGTCAGCCGGACCAGAGAAATATTTCGAGATACACGTAGTTCGACTCAAACGAACACCGGAAGTTCGACAATCTAAGGGACACAACTCTTGCTTAGCTTGGTAAAGCTAAAATAAATCCGAGTGAATATGGCAAGGGGATCGATATTCTAGTATCAGATCGATGTATTTGTATGTCACAGTCTTTTATTATTATAATGACATTATTTTTACTTATTCAATTGTTTCAATTAAAAAAAAATCCTATGGCTTTTCCACATGTTCCAAGAGAGTAATTTCCAATCGATAGTTTCGTTATTCAGGTCGGTTATAGCTGACAAAATTGTTTATTCTCGGATACAAGAGATTTAAGAAAATTTTGATTTCTTTTCATTTTGTTTTATCTCACTCTTTCTTTTCAAAAGAAAATATAACAAGATTAAAGACGCCGTTTGAGTAGTTTTTAGGTGATCATCAACGGAAGCCATAATCCTCACTTTATACACACCCAAGCTCATTAGTGTAAATCACATATTAAGTGTTTTGTAAACATTTTAAATATTTTTTCATGAACATTAACAAGGTATCACTAATTATTTATAAAAATTTTATAAAAGATAATCTTAGGTAAACACTCATGGAAATAGCATGTCATAAATCAATACAGTGGTCAGTGACCGGAAATTTAATTACACGTGTATAGTCAGATTAACTCTTCAATCAATTTAAATCCCGGAGGTCATGTTTTGACATATGTGTATTAGTTCGAGATAAAAAATGAATTTTGAATGCTTTTGTTAACCTTGGGACTGTAAATTTAGTTCGACTCAACCGAAATTTCGACTCATCCAATTTCGACTCATCAGGAGTCGAATTACATACTTTTGTATGGAATAAAGTTCGGGACCACGTGAAAACTTCGACTCATCCGAAATTTCGAGTCAACCGAGTTCGAGACAACGAGAGTTAACTGTATATAGAAGAGACCGTTGGTTTTCCCATTTGAATGGTTTTACACTAGTAATTTTGGGGCCCTTTATAGCTTACAAGTTGTTCGGTGTGAGCCAAGGCTCCGTGTTGAAGGCCATACATTGACCTATAATGGTTTACTTTTTTTTAAATTGTTATTTGGATGGAGAGTTGTCTCATTGGAAATCACACTACATCTTCCTATATCTAAACTAGAAGCTCTAAAGAGCCTGCAGTATCGCTCACCTGACTCTACTTTGGTTTTTGAAATCATATAAAAAAAGATAAAATTTGGCTACAAAGTAACAACACTTGGCCACCAATCATTAGGAAAGGAACATTTATGCTATGTTTGATTTCATTCAATTCAGTGCACATGGTTCTCTAGAAGAAGACTTTTGTATGCATTGCCCATAGGGTCCTATGTTAAACAAAGTTACCGTACTGGCGGCCATCTTGGATGTTGGATTGGCTACAAAGTAACAATACATGATCAGCACCTCATAAGGAACATTCATACTATGTTTGGTTTCATTCCATTCAGTGGTTCTCTAAAAGAAGTCATTTGTATGCATTTCCAATAGGGTCCTATGTTAAACTAAGTCCCCCGCTAGCGGCCATATTATATGATGGATCGGCTACAAAGTAACAACACTTGGTCATCACCGCATAAGGAACATTCATACTATGTTTGGTTTCATTCCATTCAGTGGTTCTCTAAAAGAAGTCATTTGTATGTATTTCCCATTGGGTGTTATGTTAAACTAAGTCCCCCACTGGCGGCCATCTTTGATGACGGATCGGCTACAAAGTAACAACACTTGGTCATCACCTCATAGTGAACATTCGTACTATGTTTGGTTTCATTCCATTTAGTGGTTCTCTATAAGAAGTCATTTGTATGTATTTCCCATTGGGTGTTATATTAAACTAAGTCCCCCACTGGCGGCCATCTTTGATGACGAATCGGCTACAAAGTAACAACACTTGGTCATCACCTCATAGTGAACATTCGTACTATGTTTGGTTTCATTCCATTTAGTGGTTCTCTATAAGAAGTCATTTGTATGAATTTCTCATAGGGTCTTATGTTAAACTAAGTCCCCCGCTGGCGACCATCTTGGATGACGGATCAGCTACAAAGTAACAACACTTGGTCATCACCTCATAGGGAACATTCATACTATGTTTGGTTTCATTCCATTCAGTGGTTCTCTTAAAGAAGTCATTGTTATGCATTTCCCATAAGGTCCTATGTCAAACTAAGTCCCCCTCTGGCGGCCATCTTGGATGATGGATCGGCTACAAAGTAACAAATCTTGATCTTGATCAGCACCTCATAAGGAACATTCAAGCCATGTTTGGTTTCATTCCATTCAGTGGTTCTCTAGAAGAAGTTCAAAATGCAAAATGTTAACGACGATGACGACGGACGCCAAGTGATGAGAAAAGCTCATTTGGCCCTTCGGGGCCAGGTGAGCTAAAATTACATATATGATATAAACAAAAAAGTAAACAACCACTGAATAACAGGCTCCTGACTTTGGACATGATCATTCATTACATCATTATAATAAAGCTTCCAATGTTAACATTATGAAGGTGCTACTATTGCATAATCATTATATATGAACCTTTGATGCATAGCCTAACATGCATCAAAAACACTGCACTGCAATGTGCAATAAATCTTTTCAACCACAGTTTTATTTGATGGCTATTCTTTTCACAATCATAAAAGTCTGAATCAAATTGAAAAGACCACATTCTAATAGCTAATAAAAGGCTGCACCAGGAGCGCATGTCATCTTGTGTGTAAGGTTTTATGCAATAATCATAAAAAGTTTCTGAGATACGGTGCAACATGTGAAAACCCCCCTGTTTATAAAAAAAATCAATTACTATTAAGTAAAATTTAGAATCATCACCAAAAAGTATACAGATCTTCAGATTAATATAACTAAGAAGTGTGTAAAGTTGTAAGCAATAATCATCACTAGTTTTTGGGATATGGTGCAACATGTGTAACCCCCCACCCCTTTTTTTTACAAAAAACTCAACAACTCTAAAATGAAATTTTGAATCATCACCAGAAAGTATACAGATCTTTAGATTAATGTAGCTAAAAAGTGTGTAAATTTTTAAGCAATAATCATAAATTGTTTTTGAGACACGGCGCTACATGTGAAACCCTCCCCCCCCCTTTTTCTTTAAACAAAAAACTCAATAACTCTATAATAAAATTTTGAATCATCACCAAAATGTATACAGATCTTTAGATTAATATAACTAAGAAGTGTGTAAAGTTTTACGCAATAATCATTAATCGTTTTTACAGCACGACATGTGAAAAAAACACCCCCCTGTTTTAGTTACAAAGACCCGTAACTCAAAAAGTTTTAATCTTATTTTCACCAAAAAGTATACAGATCGTTTGACCATCATAAGAAACAACTATGTTAAGTTTCATGAAATTTGGATAAGTCGTTCTCAAGTTACAGTCAACATGTTGACGACGGACAGACGCTTGACATTTGTATACCATAATACATCCCGTCAAAATTTGACTTCGTCGATAGGGGACTAATTATGAATCAAGTGAAGAAAATATAATATACAACATGTATATGTAATGTTTAACCTCATTTTGGTGACTGGAGATCATACATGACATTCACTTTTCTGTTAGAAAGTTTTCTCATTGACAATCATACCACATACTAGTCTTGTTTTTGAATCTATACTTTTAAACGAGAAGACCTCATTTTGTGTGTCGCTTCTCTTCCTTCCACGATAGATAAATCAGCATGCCTCTGTGTACATAGGTAACACACATAGTCGCATTTGTCATCAATTCTTATGATTATTCAGATTGAGTTATTTTTGGAGAAAAACGACAAAAAAAGAGTTCGGATATTGATTCCGTCATCAGACTGACTTTTAGTCAAAGATTAAAGACTTCCGATTAGAAACATGCACAAGTACAACCAATCGTATGATAGATAACAAAACTGAAAAGTAAATAAGCCAATCAGAGCGTTCTCCATATCATGGTGTTTAGATTGCAAGAACCACAACTATTATACCTCCTTAGAGAGGACAATTATTTTTCGCGTTTATCTACATGTAAACTACGATTATACAACTTTAATAAAATTACATTATAATGGAACAAAATGCTAACTTGTTCTATAACTTGTCATGGTGTAAACAAAAAGTAAATATCAAGTCATTTTATTTAAGCATGATTAAAAATAGTGTGAATAACCGATTATATGAGTGAATTTTTCAAGTCCAAGGACCATAACATGCAGAAAATTATCAGACCAAAACAAAAATTTGAACTTGATCTGGAACTTGTCATGATAAAACTATATACCAATTATCAATCAATTTCACTTAATTGTATTTTTTTTTATATATATAGCATTCAGAAAATTAGTTAGTACAAAATAACAAACACACAAACTGGCACAAATGTTTCAAACAATTTACTAAAGAATTTCTTTTACAAAATGAGTTATCTCTCTTTGTATAGACAAATGGTTTGACATAGTACTCTTACATTAGATATGGAATTTTTTTATGGACCATAACTCTGGACTAAATCATCAGAATGAAACAAAGTTCGAACTTGATCTGTAACTTGTCATGTTAAAACCATATAACAAAAATATCAAATCATTATCTTTAAGAACGAAGAAAGCTGATTTGCTGGACTGCCGGATGGACAGACAGACAGACAGACAGAGTGCAAACCTAAAGTCCCCTTAGACTTCATCATTAGGGGACTTAAAGGTATATACATATCCAATACCAAGAGTGAAAATAGCTAGTGAATAGATTTCAAAGCAAGAGTATACTAATAAAATTCAAGTTCAAACCAGTGTGATCACTGAAGTGTAAAAATACATGTTTCACTGCTTTGCTTATTAAATAAATAATTTAAGTCTTAAATCAAACCTACTAACTTAACATAAAAAGACATAAAATATGTACTTACCAAAAATAAAGTGAAATAAAATCTGTTGAACCAATCTTTATAAATTTTCAAACAAAACAATTGCAAGAAAAAGTTTAATATTTATAGGTACTAGTAATTGCACTGAACATTAATCTATATTTATTAGCATAAGTAAAATAAAAAATTGGGGAATGTGTCCAAGGGACACAGATGATGCCCCTGCATGCATACAATGTTATAAGGGACATAACTCAAGAATGGTAAAAGTAACGACACCAAATTTCAAACTTGATCTGTGTTTTGTGGTAATAAGCATTGTGTATAAGTTTAACATTTTTTTGAGACTTGAGGCAAACTTAAATTAGTGAAAGGAAATGAAAAATTCAGCAATTTTTCCAATTGTAAAGGGGCATAACTCTAGAATGGTAAAAGTGACGCCACCAAAATTCAATCTTGATCTGTGTTTTGTGGTAATAAGCATTGTGTATATTTCATAACATTTGTTTGAGGCAAACTAAAATTAGAGAACGGAAACTTATTTCTGGACGTATGGATGTAAGGAAGTACAGACGGACAAGGGTAAAACTTAATACCCCCTCTGATACGGTAGGGCATTTAAAAGGAATACATATATGAATCACATTATTAATTCATGTAATAAATGACTACCCCCCTGCTGACCCCTTTCCCTCCTCAAACACACGATTTTGTTAATACAGCAAGAATGCACATGCTGAAATGTCCTGCCTGCTTTACTTTTTATGATTTACTTTATGTTGATAATGACATAAAGATGAATGAAGCTTTACTACAATAAAATAAATTTTAAACTTAACATTATCAATGATCCATGAAAATGAGGTCAAGGTCAGATAAACCAAGCCAGACAGACATGTACATCCTACACTCATTACATACACCAAATATAGTTGATCACTTTTTAAACTAGATACTCTTATTATGATTGTGGCCAAATTTGGTTTAATTTGGCCCTGTAGTTTTGGAGGAGAAGATTTTTGTAAAAGTTAACAACTACAACCATGGACAACTGACGCCAAGTGATGAGAAAAGCCAGGTGAGCTAAAAACATATATTATACAATACATACCTAATTGATTAAAACTGATGAAAGTACATCTGAAGTCTACGAAATTTGTCAGTAAGACAGTGCCACCATCTAAAGCATCTCTGAAAAATTTAATGAATGACATATACTGTTGAAAATATCATGTGAGTTATGATGTTGCTTTCTACTTTTAATACAGGGTTGATGTCAGTGTGGGATGTAGCCTTATATAATAAGCACTCAATTTAGATGAAGTAAACGTTTTTAACAGTATGGGAGTTTTCTGCACTCTTTATTTAATAGGATAGTTGATTTAGGTACGGCAAATACCTCCAATTTTTTTTTATCCTTTACCCCAAGTTCACACTTTAGTTGAACCAATCAATTTTTGAAGGAGAATAATTTCAAAATGATGTCATCATGTTCTTTGATTTGTGAGTGTCTTGTTTACTATAAAATATTGGTTTGGGGTATTTAGAATGTTAAAACTATTTGTTGATTTTCTCCCCTTTAAGAGTTTGAATATTTTACATTTGAAACAAATTTCAGTTTTAAATGATTCTATATAGTTCACATATGATGTACTTACCTATAACAACAAACTGACTGGACAGGGATCAAATCGACTGGGCAAGGATCAACTTGTCTGGACAGGGAACAAATCCACTGGACAAGGATCAACTTGTCTGGACAGGGATCAAATCGACTGGGCAATGATCAACTTGACTGGACAGGGATCAAATCGACTGGGCAAGGATCAACTTGTCTGGACAGGGAACAAATCCACTGGACAAGGATCAACTTGTCTGGACAGGAATCAAATCCACTGGACAAGGATCAACTTGTCTGGACAGGAATCAAATCGACTGGGCAATGATCAACTTGTCTGGACAGGAATCAAATCGACTGGGCAAGGATCAACTTGTCTGGACAGGGATCAAATCGACTGGGCAAGGATCAACTTGTCTGGACAGGAATCAAATCGACTGGGCAAGGATCAACTTGTCTGGACAGGGATCAAATCGACTGGGCAAGGATCAACTTGTCTGGACAGGGAACAAATCCACTGGACAAGGATCAACTTGACTGGACAGGGAACAAATCCACTGGACAAGGATCAACTTGACTGGACAGGGAACAAATCCACTGGACAAGGATCAACTTGTCTGGACAGGGAACAAATCCACAGGACAAGGATCAACTTGTCTGGACAGGAATCAAATCGACTGGGCAATGATCAACTTGACTGGACAGGGAACAAATCCACTGGACAAGGATCAACTTGTCTGGACAGGGAACAAATCCACTGGACAAGGATCAACTTGACTGGACAGGAATCAAATCGACTGGGCAATGATCAACTTGTCTGGACAGGGATCAAATCGACTGGGCAAGGATCAACTTGTCTGGACAGGGAACAAATCCACTGGACAAGGATCAACTTGACTGGACAGGGAACAAATCCACTGGACAAGGATCAACTTGTCTGGACAGGAATCAAATCCACTGGACAAGGATCAACTTGTCTGGACAGGAATCAAATCGACTGGGCAAGGATCAACTTGTCTGGACAGGGATCAAATCGACTGGGCAAGGATCAACTTGTCTGGACAGGGAACAAATCCACTGGGCAAGGATCAACTTGTCTGGACAGGGAACAAATCCACTGGACAAGGATCAACTTGACTGGACAGGGAACAAATCCACTGGACAAGGATCAACTTGACTGGACAGGGAACAAATCCACTGGACAAGGATCAACTTGTCTGGACAGGGAACAAATCCACTGGACAAGGATCAACTTGTCTGGACAGGAATCAAATCCACTGGACAAGGATCAACTTGACTGGACAGGGAACAAATCCACTGGGCAAGGATCAACTTGTCTGGACAGGGAACAAATCCACTGGGCAAGGATCAACTTGACTGGACAGGGAACAACTTGACTGGACAAGGATCAACTTGACTGGACAGGGATCAAATAAATACTGATAATAGATATATAAAATAAGAATATAAATGCATCTATGTCAGGTTGAAATAATAATAACATGTTATAAAGATGCTTGTCTATTGTTTGATACCAGTTTGACCTCTTTCATTGATTGGTTGCTGTCTCATTGATATACCAATGCTTTGATATTTTGAATGTAAAATATATCTGTTAATTATCTCCCCTAGTAAGAGTTTAAAATTCTACATTCGCCTCTCTTTTTTTTTTTTAAATCAGTAAAAAAATGATCCTATATTATACAAAAATATAGTTTACATATAATATACACTTACCTTTTACAGCTAGACTAGACAGTGATCAAAACAACTGATCAATGATCAACCTGACTGGACAGGGGTCAACTTGACTGGACAGGGATCAAATAAATACTAATAATAGATGTGTAAAATGAGAATATAAATGTTTCTATTTCAGGTTGAAATATTAATCACATGTTATACAGATGCTTGTGTAATGTTTGATACTATTTGACCTCTTTCATTGATTGGTTGCTGTCTCATTGATATAGACCTCTAAACCTTTACTCATACAGGATGCATTCTTTGTTTTAGTGTCTTACTTACTACATAAAAACAGGGGTCTTGTGATATTTTAAATGTGAACTATATCTACCCTGTTACAGTTAAAATCCAACATTCACTCTTTTGAAATAAATTTCAGTAGTAAATGTACACTTACCTATAATAACAACTCAACTGGACAAGCATTAAATTGATTGGACAGTCAATGATCACAAGGACTGGACAATGATCACAACGACTTGACAATTCTCAAATAAATATTGATTTTAGACATTATAGATGTTCAAACTGAAAATATAAATGCAATAAACACAACACTTTATAGAGATATGTTAAAAACCATGTTGACCTCTTTTGTTGATTGGTTGCTGTCTCATTGACATAGACCTCCCATTCTTACAAGCATAAAGCACAATTTGATTTCTTAGTTTACATCTCTATCTGTAATGCTTGCAATGTTTAGTTTCAACTCCCAAATGCAATTAATTTTGTAATTGTGTCATTTTTTTTTTGTATCCCATCACAAAAGTTGCTGAATGCAAAATGTTAACTTGTTCCAAAAGAATTAACAATTTTCACAATTAACATTTCAATATATTTCTGAGTTTCATTTGATTAAATAAATCATAAAACGTTCCTATACAATTTGATTTGTGTGTCTTGTTTACTTGAAAATATTGGTCTTGGGTATTTTGATGTTGATTATCTCCCTTTCAACATATTAAAGAGTTTGAATATTTTACATTTGAAACAAATTTCAGTAGTATCAAAATGATTCTATATTGTTCACATATGATGTACTTACCTATAACAACAGTCTTACTGGACAGGGATAAATCCACTGGACAAGGATCAACTAAACTGGACAAGGATCAACTTGACTCGACAGGGATCAAATCGACTGGACAAAGATCAACTTGACTGGACAGGAATCAAATAAATACTGATAATAGATATATAAAATAAGAATATAAATGCTTCTATGTCAGGTTGAAATAATAATTACATGTTATAAAGATGCTTGTCTATTGTTTGATACAAATTTGACCTCTTTCATTGATTGGTTGATTTCTCATTCATGTCATTAGGCCAACTAAATTCAATTAGTAGATTTTCATTTAAGTTTTTTTTTCAATGGGGCAGGTGGGAGGATTTTATTTTTTATTTCATATCAAACAATCTTGCAACGTGTTCTTAACATACATGTATGCAAGCGTAATAATATGCTTATATCATGTATGTCCATGTATTAAAGGAATCATACATAATTCTTAAATATCTCTTATTGGCAACCATTGTTCTACATGATGTTATTGTCGCTTTAGAAACTTAATTTTATTAAATGGAAAAACCATGTGTAGAAATGCTCTCTTCAGCTGGACTTACTACACTAAATTGATTTTGTTTTCTTGTCCCTATAAACATGATAAAATGAAGCAAATTTGCATTGGTAAGCAACACAAGAATTATGAGTACAGAATAAAATGAAACCACAAACAGTGTTGAAAATATAAGGGTTTGTGCTTTAAAGATTCTTATGCAGGATGCAAACAATGTAAAACATGAACTTAACAAAAAGAAGTGTTTAATAACCCTAATTAAGGGTATTGGGACAGACGATGTTTGCTGTTTGTCAACAAAAATAATATACGTGGGTAAATCTACATGTAGGTGTATATAAAACAGAAGATGTGGTTTGATTGCCAATGAGACAACTATCCACAAGAGACCAAAATGACACTAACAACTATAGGTCACCGTACGGCCTTCAACAATGAGCAAAGCCCGTACCGCATAGTCTGTTTGCCGACTTTTTGAACTCGTGCTTGAGTCAGTCATTGTTTGTACCAATGAGTTCCACGATTCTTTCGCTTTGGATATCATTTTGAAATTGAGTCCAAAATTCCTGACACAAAGTCATTGACATTGTACAGTATCAATAAAAAAAATCCACGGTTTTCTAATCATAGAAATTTGTGTCATGCAGCAATTTGCATTCTAGGAAACAGCGTATTAATCGTAAGCCGAATATGTTATGCCCTTCCCGTAATCAATCTCTATTCTCGGTAGATCAGATGTTGGCATCATAGATCTGTAGAATCATTTTAAATTACTCGAAGAAATACAATAATCTAGTTGAGACAGAAAGTTTTGAATGAAACGAAAGTATTGACAGTTACAGGTAATGGAAATAAACGAAATCCGGAAATCGTAAATTTTCAAATATAAAAAAAAATGGGGCAGGACGATTTCAGAGGGGTGGGCGGGGATGAAAATGTAATGTATCAATTAATTTTAATTGGCCTTAATATAGATATCTAAACTTTTACTTTTACAAGAAACACTGTTTGTTTTTAGTGTCTTGATTATTGTATAAAAACACAGGTGTTGTGATATTTTGAATGTATATTGGTTAATTATCTCCCCTTTTCAGAGTTTTAATTGTACATACGCCTCTCTTTAAAAACAAATTTCAGCAGTAAATGATCCTATATAGTTCACATACAATGTACACTTACCTATTATATCAACTCAACTGGACAAGAATTAAATTGTCTGGACAAGGATCACAGGGACTGGAAAATTATCAAATAAATACTGATAATAAACATTATAGTTTTTCAAACTGAAATCTATATAAATGAAAAAACAACACTTGTCTATTTTTAAATAAAATGTTGACCTCTTTTGTTGATTGGTTGATGTCTCATTGACATAGACCTTCCATCTTACATTTATAAAGAACAAAGTTGATTTCTACATGTTCTAAGTTAACAACTCTATTTGTAATGTTTGCAATGTTTTGTTAGTCTCTTAAATAATAGAATTAACACCTTTATTAATAATCATGATAATTAGTCAATGGTTACTGATTGCTATGATATCACATACAATGCAATCAGCTGATTATTCTGTAAAAATCAATACATGTGACGAGTGAATTTATGAAAATTAACCAGATGGGCGAAGTCGAACCAACCGTTTTATATATATTTCCAGCGCCTAATTTTTTCGCCAATCATGATTTTTAATCGCCACAATTATTTTTTTTCGCAAAATGCAAAAATGGCGAACGCCAGTCGAAACCCTGCATAGATCAATGGTTCAGACAGAGTTGAGACCAGTTGAGACTAAATTTTAAGGTCAAGACTAGTTAGGTACTGTCAAGATAATGCCGAGCTTGTCAAGTAAAATCTGTGGCTGTTCTCAACATTACTGGTTGAGCAAAAAATATGATCTTTTCAGACTCTGACATTTTGTAATTCATCACATTTATAGCTTCTCTACTATGAGTTTACAGCTACAGTGTATGAATATATTTCAACAACATGGATATGAAATAGTTTATTGCTTTATGCTCGACACAAAACCCAATTATAGCTAATAGATTTATCATTAAAAAGAATATGTCCATAGTACACGGATGCCCCACTCGCACTATCATTTTACATGTTCACTGGACCGTAAAATTGGGGTCAATACTTTAATTTGGCATTAAAATTAGAAAGATCATATCATAGTTAACATGTGTACTAAGTTTCAAGTTGATTGGACTTCAGCTTTATAAAAAACTACCTTGACCAAAAACTTTAACCTGAGCTTCACACTATCTTTTTCTTTGTTCAGTGGACCATGAAATTGGGGTCAATACTTTAATTTGACATTAAAATTAGAAAGATCATATCATAGTTAACATGTGTTCTAAGTTTCAAGTTGATTGGACTTCAACTTCATCAAAAACTACCTTGACCAAAAACTCTAACCTGAGCTTCACACTATCATTTTCTTTGTTCAGTGGACCATGAAATTGGGGTCAATACTTTAATTTGACATTAAAATTAGAAAGATCATATCATAGGGAACATGTGTACTAAGTTTCAAATTGATTGGACTTCAACTTCATCAAAAACTACCTCGACCAAAAACTTTAACCTGAAGCGGGACGAACGAACGGAGGAACGGACGCACAGACCAGAAAACATAATGCCCCTCTACTATCGTAGGTGGGGCATAAAAATGTTTTGCATGGTCAAAGGCTTAAATGGTTTTTATATATGCCACTTAGATCACTTTTCTTTGATCTGTATAGTAAATTAAATCATTAATGGCTGATTTCATTATAACTAAATACTGTTTATATAAAGGTTCATAATACTCTGAATTAACTGCACAATTTACCTGAATCACTTTCCTTATTTCTATATAACAGATCTATGTAGGCCACATGTATATATCTAACAGGACACAATTTACCTTAATCACTTTCCTCCTTTCTATATAACAGATCTATGTAGGCCACATGTATATATCTAACAGGACACAATTTACCTGAATCACTTTCCTCCTTTCTATATAACAGATCTATGTAGGCCGTATGTATATATCTAACAGGACACAATTTACCTGAATCACTTTCCTTTTTTCTATATAACAGATCTATGTAGGCCGTATGTATATATCTAACAGGACACAATTTACCTGAATCACTTTTCTCCTTTCTATATAACAGATCTATGTAGGCCACATGTATATATCTAACAGGACATTATTGTTGTTATGTTTCTGTTCTCTTTTCTTCAGCTTTCACTACTTTTTAGACCTAAAAAAAAGAGTATTAAAATAACATTTTGTTTGTGCTGAAAAATGACAAATCTAGTCCCAGTTTCAATTCTAAAACATGTAAAATAAAATAGTTTCCCCCTTTTTAAACACATTACACATGTGTCTGTTTCAAGTCAAGAAGATTAATGCAAGTTGCGGGGCCAAATATTCTCCATGAAAATGAGATGTGCTAATGCTTATATATATGCATACCAATTAACATTGGTCTACCACTTGTGGTTCCGCTTGAACTGACCAAATCACAAACAAATACATGTAAATGAAGCAAAAGTTTTAATGTCAATAGACCATTACTAAGGGGGCAGGGCCAAATAATCTCCATGGAATCTGTGTTTTGTAGTGATAAGTCATGTAAGAATTGTCAAATTGAGAATGGAAATGGGGAATGTGTCAAAGAGACAACCTGACCATAGATAAGACAACAGCAGAAGGTCACCAACAGGTCTTCAATGCAGTGAGAAAAGGCGTCCTTCAGCTGGCCCCAAAACAACTATACTAGTTCAGTGATAATGAACGCCATGCTAAACTCCAAATTGTACACAAGAAACTTAAATCAAAAACAAGAGGCTCTCATGATCAAGAGCCTGAATCGCTCACCTTAATTTTTTTGGTTAAGTCTCTCATCAATGATTATTTTGGCTTTTCAATTTATTTAAATGTTCTTTGAATCGTCCTATTTTCTTCAAAAGCAAAAAAAAAAATCATTTTCTCCTATGTTCTATTTTAGCCATAGGAGCTATGTTTCTTGACATACTAGGAAATAAAATATAAAATTTATACTAGATACTCTGAATCTCATTTAGCCTAAGTTTGGCTGAAATTGATACAGCAGTTTCAAAGGAGAAGATTTTTTAAAGTAAGTCAACATGATGAACAAATTGTGAAAAAAGTCTTTAAAGGGCAATAACTCCTTAAGGGGTCAATCAGGGTTTCCCCTTGGTCAATTATTTTTTTCGCCACCTCTTTCGCCAGAAAAATATATTTTTCGCCACTTTATTATTTTAATCGCCAAGTAACACACATATATTTTTCTTTTAAATTTTTTCTTTTTTTTAGCCCCCCTCCCCCTAAATAAGAAGTTGTTTTACAACAAAACGAAGCATCTTATCACTTGGAATTGATCACTCGTGTAAGGTGCAGTCATTACATTGAAGGGTTACTTTCATGCCAACCTTTTGAATAGATTTCTTCATAACGACAGTTTTCTTTAATAGACCATCGTAAATAAGTAAAACTATATGCTTGAAACACATGTCACTGAAACGACTTTGAAGTACCCACGCAAATCAATGATCTATATGAAAGTTAAATGATAAAATTTTGAATCAGAGACCTTTCTTGGTTTTTAAACATTTTTCATCATAACAACAATTTCTTTTCTGAACTATTATTAAAGAAGGTGAGGAAGCGTACAAATTTTGCCTCAAACACGTGCGTCGCAAAGTGGTTAATAAATCTCCTTTGTGACATGTGACAGAAGCCATTTAATCATATCATTTTGTCATATTATACGGCGTTTTGCATTTGCGCCGATCTGCATTTCATTTGCGCCGTTTTTTTCTTTCATTTGCGCCGATTTTTGTTTTCATTTGCGCCGATTTTTTTACAGGTAAATTACAGGTGAAATGATATAAGAAGATGTGGTATGAGTGCCAGTGAAACAACTCTCCATCCCAGTAATGTTATTTTCATTTATAATTAAAGACCTATTCCGTTAGCCAGTTGTACATATGTTATGAATTGTCAATCATAACATGTATATAACTGTTGTCTCCTGCTTAAAATCAAGAAGTAAAAACCTTAGATAAAAGCACTTTGTTTATACTAAAATGACGAATTAAAAATATATGTACAGCATTCAAATCCATAAAAACGGAATACATTCAAATCATAAATCTGTTCTTTCCGAGTATATATAGGCAACACATCTTTCTCATGATTTCGTCTCTTCTATATTTGGCGTAATTGTCGATAACGAAGGCCACCTTTTCTTTGTCTGACATACGTACTGGTGGGGGCATTTCTAGAGATCGCATTTTCTCACAAGGAATCTATTAAACCAAGAGTTCCAAATGGTGAAGTTGAATTCATCCCTTCGTTAGTTTTATGGACGCCATCACGAATTGGTTGACCGTTATGCCGAATGTGTACTTTTACGTTGTCTAAGAATGTATGACATTTGTCATCAGAAGGAGCGGAGCGTCAGGCAATGTCAAACGTGAAGCAGTCATCGATTTCATTTAGGGAAATGAATGGTATAAACCCGTAACATTGGGATGGCCATTTACCAATTGCAATGTCACTTGATTCGTCTTTATACTCTCTGCTCAGCCAATCTAAAAGTATGAACTTACCTGTAACTTACCTGTAAATCCAATTAGGAAAAATATAAAATCGGCGCAAATGAAAAAATGAAATCGGCGCAAATGAAAGAATGAAAAATTTCAAAATCGGCGCAAATGTCATACGCCCATATTATACACTCAACACTTTTATTAATTAGTCCTTTGATGTCATAGCTATGAATGCAATCAGCTGATTATTGATTTTCTCTCAAAGGCTTAACGAGTTCAAGGTGAATTCCGAGTATTGTCTGATCGGTAAAATCAGAGAAACCCCGAAAAAAAGTAAATAAACAAGATGGCTGAAAATAAATCGTTATATATATTTCTTTCGCCAAATTCTTTCGCCAATGACGAATTTTAATCGTCACAATTATTATTTTTTCGCAAATTGCGAAAATGGCGACCGCCAGCGGAAACCCTGGGGTCAAATGACAATTTTGGTCAAATTGACTTATTTGTTGATCTTACTTTGCTTAACATTTTTGCTATTAACAGTTTATCTGTATCTATAATAATATTCAAGATAATAACCAAAAACTGCAAAATTTCTTTAAAATCATCAATTCAGGGGCATTATACCTGAAAAACCAGTTACCCAATTCAGCTAAAAATTTCAGGACAGGTAGACCTTGACCTAATAAATACTTTAACTTTTTGTCTTATTTGCTCTATATGCTGGAGTTTTTGAGATATAAGCCAAAAACTGCATTTTACCCTGTATTCTATTTTTAGCCATGACGGCCATGTTTTTTGACGAAATAGAAAATAAAACACAAACTTTATATTATACACCCTAATGATCATTCAGTTGAAGTTTGGTTGAATTTGGTTGAGTAGTTTTAGAGGAGAAGATTTTTTAAAGTTAGTAAATATGATGAACAAATTATGAAAAATTGTCATTAAAGGACAATAACCCCTTAAGGGGTCAATTGACAAATTTGGTCATATTAACTTATTTGTAGATCTTACTTTGCTGATCATTTTTGCTGTTTACAGTTTATCTTTATCTATAATAATATTCAAGATAATGACCAAAAACTGCAAAATTTCCTTAAAATTACCAATAAAGTGGCAGCAACCCAACAATGAGTTGTTTGATTCATCTGAAAATTTCAGGGCTGATAGATCTTGACCTAATGAACATTTTGACTCCATGTCAGATTTGCTCTAAATGCTTTCGTTTTTGAGATATAAGCCAAAAACTGCATTTTACCCCAATGTTCTATTTTTAGCCATGGCGGCCATGTTTTTTCACAAAATGGAAAATAAAACACAATCTTTATTCTAGATACCCTAAGGATCATTCAGCTTAAGTTTGGTTGTAATTAGTTCAGTAGTTTTAGAGGAGAAGATCTCCTTGTGTATACATTGTAAGTTTCATAACATTTGGTTGAGGCAAACTTAACCTCCTATGTGCCATAGGGCTGATTTGGCCGATCTTGTTATGGTTCCTTTGAGTGTGTGACGTCACAGCCAAACCTACAGCAAGCGACGCTGTCAAAAATGGCCGCACCGCAAATTCAGCCAATTTGGTTCCGTTTGTTTCCACCAGAGGCAGAGCAGAACAAGCCATTTCACTACTCTTTTCATTGGACCTGATGAAAGAATTTGTGAAGCAAACAAACAACTACAAATTTTGAAAGATTTTTGTTCAGAGCTTTTTATTCTTATTATTCAGCTTTCACCGATTTCTACTTTCGGAACCAAAGGGAAAGTTTTTTGCAGGAAAAATGATCGATTATTTTTAATTATTGAAAAAACAACAAAAAAAACCACAAACACAAGGACTGAGTCAATGAAAACAAAAGTTTTTTCACGGGAAGAACGAGTGATAATATTCCGAAAATTGAATAAAATATGTTTTTGGATGGGTTTTCACTTATATGACAACATAGAATAATTTGTGTCAGCTAAAATTTTTCTTTCATCAAATATTGTTTTTGAAGGACATAAAACTTGGCAAACCGGAAAGACAGTTGACATTAGGATTATTTCCTACGGTAATACATGTAGGCTTAAAAAGGTGCTTTTTCTTAAAAATATTTTTACTTAATTGAATATAAACTCTCAATTACAATCATTACAATTTTCAGATATGCTTCAGACCTGTATGACAGAACTAGACTCCAGACTGGTAGATTTTCCAGGAAATGTCAGTGGAGAAAAGAAGGAAAGCTAACAATTTCCGAGTTCAAGGATTTTTTAGGCGTCCTTTTCAATATGGGATTAAATAGGAAAAGTTCCATAAGAGTATTGGAATCGAAAAAACATGTCTCAATCTACTCCATGGTTTAGAATGATTTTTGCCCGCAATCGGTTTCAAAATGTTTTGAGATTCTTACATATTGTACACTGTAAAAAGATCCCGGAAAGAAATAACCAAAACTACAATCCGGCTTCAAGAATTAAACCATTAACTGACTTTGTAAATCGTAAATTTCTGTATTACTATAGACCGAGACAGGAGTTGTCAGTCGACGAGACGAGACGTTGGTCGGAACAAAGGGTAAAACGGCAATGTTGTAATACATTCCGAGGCAAAAGATTACGCTTCGGAATAAAATTCTGGGTTCTCGCGGAAGCTGTTACGGTGTACGTTTCACAAATGCACATTTATCTCAGCAAAACTTTTGAACCCGTTCTCCCAGCTGGTATATTACAAGGAACAAACGTGGTAATTAAATTGTTACAATCTGCTGATCTGCTTAATAAATGATATCATGTTTTTACGAACAATTTCTTCTCATCCTTAAATCTTGCAAGAACACTCCTTGTTCAGAGAACCCACCTTACAGGCACTTTACGAAAAAATCGACCCATGCCTAACATGATTAAGAACGCTAATCCCGATCCCAGACAGACAACTTATGCTAGACAGTGAAAATACTGTTGTGCTCTCTCCGAGACCAGAATCGACGTAAGCAGGTAAAACTAGTGTCTACGTATTATAGCGCTGCCCGGGCAATGAATGCAAAACCACTTATCGTTAAGTTAACGCGTATAACAACTTCATGGGCGGTGTAGACCTTTCGGATAAAATGATGGCATTTTATAACGATTACAGAAAACAAACCAAAGTCTGGAAAAAAAATATATTACACATGTTTCACAGAATACTGCTTAACTCTCACATCATGTATTATCAGCACACATCCCATAACCCAATATTATCAAGATTTGACTGAGGAACATCTATCAAATAGACAGCAGAATCCTGGACAAAGACAAAAAATACGAAAGGTAACAGAAAGGAAAGAAAAAGACTGTACTGTGTGTTCCGACAGGAAAAACGGCAGACGAAGAAGAGCAAGGACCGAGTGTTCACGCTACGCGAAGGGACTGCACAAGTTGTGTGTTCGTAGACATGAATGTTAATAAAGGAATTATGACTTTCTTAAAATTGTTTTGTGAATAATGATAAAAATTATTCTTGTAAAAAAAAATATGGATGCATTAAAAGTTGTATTTTATTTTCAAACGACAAGGTTTTGTCTTTCCTTTACTTATGGAACGACCAATTTAGACTCGGAGGAAGGAGTGCATGTTATTTTTTTCGGAAATAAATTATTTGATTCTACACTTGAAAAAAATAGATCTGTCATTCAAGGGAAGAACACAATCTGAAAGAGAATATTTAACATAAACTATAATGCCAAACAATGAAGGATATGTTGCACCATGTAAAACCAGATGCTCCGCAGGGCGCAGCTTTATACGACCGCAGAGATTGAACCCTGAACGGTTGGGGCAAGTATGGACACAACATTTAAGCTGGATTCAGCTTTAAATTTGGATTGTGATTAAATAGCTATAGTTGACACAGCATAGGTTTCTGACACAGAATGAATGTGGTCTAATGAACTTAAAATATTTTTTTTGCCTTTGAGCAATTCACTATGCTGTTGAATATTAATCCTCTCAAAAAAATGTTTGAAGAAATTTTCTTTTTATTTATGAAATCTGAAATGAGAAAAATTTAACCCCCCCCCCCCATTTTTTTTTCACATCCCCCTTTCCCTTTTTCCAAAACTGATCTCAATTCAAATTTCTTATGAAGTTTGCAACAATAACTACTCATTTAAATACATCATAAAATATTAAAGTGTAAAATAAAGTGCTTGTTATCACTGAATGGTAAAGATAGTTTTACTTTATCAGTTGGTAGTAAAAGTGAATATATACATTGTATATTGTATAAAACAATGATTTAAGTTGATTCAACTACTATTCTGGACAAAGAAAGATAACTCCAATTGAAAATTTCTTGCTATTGCACAATATTGTGCAATAAGTTATTTCTTGCTATTGCGCAAAACTGTGCAATTGAAAATATTTGCTATTGCACAATACTGTGCAATTGAAGATTTCTTGCTATTGCGCAATACTGTGCAATTGAAAATTTCTTGCTGTTGCACAATACTGTGCAATTGAAGATTTCTTGCTATTGCTGAATACTGTGCAATTGAAAATTTCTTGCTATTGCACAATACTTAATATAATAATTTTGGATCCTGATTTGAACCAACTTGAAAACTGGGCCCATAATCAAAAATCTAAGTGCATGTTTACATTCAGCATATCAAAAAAGCCCAAGAATACAAATTTTGTTAAAATCAAACTAAGTTTAATTTTGGACCCTTTGGACTTTAATGAAGACAAATTTGAAAACGAGACCAAAAATTAAGAATCTACATACACAGTTGGATTTGGCATATTGAAGAACCCCAATTATTCAATTTTTGATGAAATCAAACAAAGTTTAATTTTGGACCCCTATTTGGACCAACTTGAAAACTGGGCCAATAATCAAAAATCTAAGTACATTTTTAGATTCAGCATATCAAAGAACCCCAAGGATTCAATTTTTGTTAAAATCAAACTAAGTTTAATTTTGGACCCTTTGGACCTTAATGTAGACCAATTTGAAAACGGGACCAAAAATGAAGAATCTACATACACAGTTAGATTCGGCATACCAAAGAACCCCAATTATTCAATTTTTGATGAAATCAAACAAAGCTCAATTTTGGACCCTTTGGGCCCCTTATTCCTAAACTGTTGGGACCAAAACTTCCCAAATCCAACCCAACCTTCCTTTTATGGTCATAAACGTTGTGTTTAAATTTCATAGATTTCTATTTACTTTTACTAAAGTTATGGTGCGAAACCCAAGAAAATGCCTATTTGGGCCCTGTTTGGCCCCTAATTCCTAAAATATTGGGATCAAAACTCCCAAAATCAATCCCAACCTTCCTTTTGTGGTCATAAACCTTGTGTTAAAATTTCATAGATTTCTATTCATTTTTACTAAAGTTAGAGTGCGAAAACTGAAAGTATTCGGACAACGACGCAGACAACCGGCCCTTTATAGCTTGCTGTTTGGTGTGAGCCAAGGATCTGTGTTGAAGGCTGTACCTTGACCTATAATGGTTTACTTTTATAAATTGTTACCTGGATTGAGAGTTGTCTCATTGACACTCATACCACATCTTCCTATATCTATTAATAGCTGCTTGACGTCCAGCGGCAAATATTTAATTGCACATTTATGATATCAACATGTTATTTTCATGAAACTAAAAGAAATGAGAAAATGTATGAACCCGTGATTTATAAGAAAATTATAACAAAATATAATCGGGTCTTGTGTTGGAAGATTTGAAATCCATACACAAAAGTCATTACTACGGCTTGGGGTACAGCTGTGCAATATTTTTCATGACAAGAACATTTATTTTCATTCATTGATAATGAAGTCAATAATACTATCTTGAATTTAAAGATAATCAGAATCAAAATAGTTTGTGTCTTCATTGTATAGCATTGGGCAGACTGCAAATTGAATGGTGAATTGTTATTATACGGCCGAAATTAACAGAAAATCAATAAACTAACATAACCGACTGCATATGCGAGACCCTCATGGGTGGAAAAGGTTGTACAACACCCCTATTCGTAACTAAAATTATAAATAAAGAAGTCTCTCATCCTGTTCTGGACTTGCCTTGGTACATAAAAAAAAATTGCAGAGTTTAATTGATTTTTTAAAAATATATGATATTATATGTTTATATGTGTATGTACATGATGTAGAAAAGGTGTCAATAAAAGTCCGTTAAAAAAATTACATTGGTGTCGTTTTTGTTTGAATTTAAGTAAAATATTGCCAATAGATGCAGAATTGTCACACGTTAGTTTGTTTTATTGTTTTTTTTTTTGTGTATATCAATCTGGATGTTATAGACCAAAACAAGAAAACGTCCGTTCACATGCTGTTAAAGAGCTTACAATTCAATGGTGTCGTTTGTTATTGTATATCATATTTGTATTTCGTTCATTGTTTTGTACTTAACTCAGGCTGTAAGTTTCCCGTTTGAGTAGTTTTGCATTTGTCATGTAGGGTCTTTTCATAGCTGACTATGTGGTATGCGTCTGAATCATTGTTGAAGGCCGTCCGATGTCCTATAGTCGTTTACGTCTTTGTCATTTGGTCTCTGGTTGAGATTTGCCTCATTGGTCATCATACCACGTCTTTTTATTTGTAAAGGCATCTCCCTTTTGTACTGAGAGATATAATTTGAAGTATCGACAAATGTACACTAATTGTAGACAGACAGATCAGAAAGTGTACACACATTAAAACTTGTTGCTGTCAAGCTGATGAGCAAATATGAAGTCATGCAGTAGCATTGTTTCTGAGAAAAGTAACACAATTATAGTTAGACGATCGGACAGAAGAACAAATAAAGTGTTTTCAATATAGCTCTACTTCTAAACAAACAAGTACGCCAATATTCATACAGTTACGCCATATGAAAGGTACAGTACACACAGAGAGGATGTAATCTCATACTCCCAACACTGATTCTGGTGTAACACAGTGTCACACTGTGAAACACAGATTTTCCCTCCCAAAAAACACCAAGTAATTACTCCCATTTGGGAGGGTTTTATAACCTGTTGATTGCAGGTAAAAGTAATAAAAATCAACAAAGCATGACTACATGGTCTGAAAGTGACATAAAATTACATGTCAACTATTCTCTCACTTCTTCCTATTTCAACCATTTCCTTTTAAGTTTTATTTCTGAAAGCTATAAAAAAAAATTAATGAAATGATTTTTAAAAATTATATACAAAAAGTATTTTGAGATTGAGAATTATTTTCATTCTTTCAAAATTTCATAATTAAAAATGGCAACTTGATATTTACAATAAGTTGTATTAATATCATTTTAAACATATAGATATTAATATATAAATGGTTTAAAAAATAAAATTAATGAAAAAAAATGAATAAAATAAAAAAATGTAGATAAATTTCATACATATTATATTTTATATACTGATATAATCTTCATTTATTATTTAAATTTATAAACAAAAAATCAATAAATTCAATAAAGATATGTCTTTATTTTCTATAAATTATACTCCACTTACAGATGTTTTTCGTTTGTTTTAATTATGTTCCTTAGGTATGAAAAACCAACACTGTCAGAACAAATGCTGAATATATTTTGAATAAGTATTTTTAAATAACTTGTGCAGGATTCTTTAATAAAATCAGATTATAATATATCTCTGATTAAATTTAACAAATCTCACACTTTTCATCATTTTTGTGAATGTCATTTAATGACGGGAAACACAAGAAATGTTTATTGTAGTCATCAACTACTGGCACACTTCAAAGGTAAACATAGCAAAAAAAATCATGGTGTTGGGAGAAACCACACCAAGGTAATAACATTTAAGGAGTTTTAGGGAGGAATTACTCCAAGTTTCTCCCAATTTCCTCCCAAAATTTGGAGAAAGTTGCTGGAGTTTCCTGGTGTGACACCAAGTTTGTACACAGTGTAGGGAGTATGAGATTACATCCTCTCTGTGTGTACTGTAATGCAACTTATCTATTGGATAAGACATCCTTGAATATTATTCTCTAATATGACTTTTTGTTCAAAAGTATTGTTACTTTCTTTAAAAGTCTTTATTTATGAATTTTCTGGGATTTTCTTCCAAATATGCAAATTTCGAACCAAATTATCTCAAAAAGTAAGTCATGAAGGTACTTTTTTCTTTTCATATTTACAAAGTACACATTGAAATTGACCTACTATCAAAATTTTAGGAAAAAATCAATGAGGAATCTCTACTGTATCGTATGCCCTTAAGTAAGAGAACGGAAATGAAAAATTCAGCAATTTTTCCTTTTGTAAAGGGGCATAACTCTAGAACAGTAAAAGTGACACCACCAACAATCAATCTTGATCTGTATTTTGTGGTTATAAGCATTGTGTATAAGTTTCATAAAATTTGGTTGAGGCAAACTTAAGTTAGAGAACAGAAACAAAAAATTCAGCTTTTGTAAAGGGGCATTACTCTAGAACGGTTAAACTGACATCACCAAAATTCAACTAGATCTGTATTTTGTGGTAATAAGCATTTATAACATTTGGTTGAGGCAAACTTAATCTAGAGAATGGAAACCAACTTTGAGACGTACTGCATGATGTACATACGTATGGACGGACAAGGGTAAAGCTTAATGCCCCCTCTGCTACGACAGGGGCATAAAAACGGAGAGGGAGAAATACAGAGAATATGGAAAAATGAAAACGAGAATTTGATTGATTGATTGATGGTTGCCTAACGTCCAGTGGCAAATATTTCATGCATATTCAGGATGAACGAGAATTTGAAAAATCATGCTTAACAGATTTCCCCTGCCCTTGGCTCTCCAGTAAACATGGTAAAGAAACTTCTAAAATAAATTTAATTTTTACACAATTTGTAAAAAACACCCACATCTTGCTAATTAAAAGTATACATACAAATTATTACAATGTATTAATTTGTTGTCAATTTAATAGATAAAAGGAACAATTAATCATTTATAATAAATACGTGTATTAGTCATTTCTTCGCTCGTTTCAAAACTTATAAAATATCATGGATCTATCTATACCATGTATACTGGCTATCATTAAAAAAACATTGCAAAATTGCCCTTCAGATATCTTTTGGTTGTTTTGCTGTTGGGTTTCTGTCTTATTGAAGTTACAATGTAACCATATACATCATTTATTCATACGCATAAACAAATATCACAAACATACTTTTTTTTGTGATAGTTAAAAATTAAGAATCATACAAGCTTACAATAAACGGCAATGGACATTTGAGCGCATTGACAGGACATTTGAGCGAAAAAAAAAGGACGTTTGAGCGCCAAAGTATAGGACATTTGAGCGCCTAAATTTTAGGACATTTGAGCGAAAATAAGAATAAGCGTAGGACATTTGAGCGAAAACAAGTCTTGGATAGAGAATTGTCTTATTGGCAATCATACCACATTTTCTTACGAATATAGTTCATTAAATGAGGAGTTTACCAACAAAAAGATTAAAACATATTTTAATTGTAAAAAACAAAGCACTAAAAACAAAGCACAGTCATAAAACAGGAGTTTACCAACAAAAAGATTAAAACATCTTTTAATTGTAAACAAAGCACTAAAAACAAAGCACTGTCATAAAACATAAAACTCGGCAACGGCATTATTTACAAGTCTGTTCGGGCTTGGAACTTATATCCCAGGCTTCTGACATAAAAATCCCTCGTAATTTCCTGCTGGCAGTATTTCGAATGCAAATCCCGGAGATTCTGTTCCTTCTCCTTTTCTGTTCGGCTCTGCGGTGCATCAATGTTCAAACTCCGAATTTTTATGTAAGTCACAGATTGCAATTTGATAATAGTGTCAAGGAAAGTATAAATTGATGGATGACTGTGATAGAACTGCTCGTTATAATGGGCATGAAATGATTCGGGCCCATTGTTAGTACGTTTTAACGAGGATGGAACTTCGGCCCAGAGATGAGGGGGAAATAACGATTCATCTGTTATATAAGTATCAGTCAGGTAATCTGCAAATTCTATACAAGGCTTGTCGTTAGGTACAACGGCCATAAAATCTTCTACGAAACAGTCGGCTACTTCGTCTGGAGCTAAAAAGGCTATATCCCAAAAATCCCTTTAAGCCATTTACTAATGTCTGAATCAAGCTCTTTGTATTGTTGACTAAGGATTTCACTTACATAAACCAGCCAGAACCGGTCGAATTACTCGGGTGTGAAATAAAATAAAAAATATTTATAACTAAATCTTACTTTTTTTTCTTACTTTTAAAAAAAAATCTTAATTCGTGTAAAATTATCAGGGAAAATTTCGCTCAAATGTCCTGTCTGAAAACTCAGGTAAGGTTAATATCCCGGCGCTCAAATGTCCTATGAAGTCGGCGCTCAAATGACCCTATGTGCTTTTTTCTTTTTCGCTCAAATGTCCTATGCCCACAATAAATTACTTCAATATTTATTGGGAAATTCAGGACAAGTAACTTTTTTCTTGACAAGTAAAATTTAGTTTTACTTGACTAGGGACAAGTTCTCACAACAAATATTTCCACAACCCTGTTCATTTCTGTCAATCATATTTGTTTTTCATAAATTGTTTTGTTATAATTCAGGCCGTTTGTTTTCTCCTTTAAATTTATTGTTCCACATTTTTCATGTCGGGGCCTTTATAAGCCAGCTATACGGTATGGATTTTTCTCATTGTTGAATCCTTACCGTTGCCTATGTTTGCTGACATCCCCTTCATATGAGTTGTCTCATTGGCATATATATTCAAACTACATCTTATTTTCATATATATTATGACATTATCCTTTTATAAAAAAACTCAACATTCCCTATTATGATATTGCATAACTCAATCAGTTAGTCTACGTTTCAATCTCCAGTTAAGGGAACGACCATTTAACTTCAAGGGGGTGGGGGGGGGGGGGGGGCTTATGTTTTTTTCCTAGATCCTCAACTTGATGAAAAACAAATATTCTGTTCAAGCAGATGACAAAAAAAATTATTCTGAATCCAGATTTTCCCTGATTTGATTGATAGCGTTGAAAAACATGAAAACTAAATAAAATCAGGCTTGCTCGGAAGGACTCTAGACAAAAACCCATGCCCCCCCCCCCCTATTTTTTTAGGTTGAATGGTTGTTCCATTACATTTTTAAACAACACCACTTTAAAGAATGACTTTAATGCATGTGTCTTGATCATTTATTTACCCTCAATTTGTTTTCTTCTTGTTTCTCAGTGCTACATTAGCGAGTAAACAGCCCAACAGTTTAAGTTAAGTGGAGACAACTCGTATCCAAAAGTTTAATTATTGATATGAAAACTTCTATGCGATCACAATTTTTAGAAAAAGTAAACAAAACTAGTTTATTTCTTTTCATAACCATAGTAAATAGGTCGTTATATACTGGTAACGATCAATTTTGATATTCATTTTTTTTTTGCATGTCGATTGTCGTTCTAGAAGAACCAACTTTTTTTCGATTGAAGTCTGTTTTATTTTCACTTACTTTTCTGTGTTCTCACAATATATTGGTTATATCTTAAAGTATATTTTAACAAAATCGTCTGTTTTTCCATTTCTTTCACAATTACAGGAAACAGACTTTTGACAGGGGGCGCGAAATCTGGTGCGCATATATATTGTACAACTCGTTTCAGGACTTATTTCTCCGGAAAATCTCGTGATAAATATCAACTTCCAAGCAAGGACTGAAGCTCATAAACTCGGCAATCAAACAGTTAAACGCAGGACTTCGGGAATGTCCGGAGAGCCGACAACCTTGCTTCGGAAGTTGGATAAATATATCCGACAAGGTTGCCCTCGCAGTGGGTCCGAGTACACAGTTATTTCGTAGTGCATTTCTTTAAGACAATAAATGAAAATTAAAAAAATCCCACCTGCGCTTTCTCAATAATATTTTTACTGTGTGTTGTACTACTTTTGAGACAAATTATATCAAAATTATAGAAAACTTCATCAGCTCTAACTCAAAATATGGACAATTTTATGTTGAGGGGGTCTTGAAATCTTTTGACAGCTTCCGAAGTGCTAATTTTTTACCTTTTTCAGCTGGACCTAATCACTACTTTACCTTTTATGACCCAAATTTTTTTTACAGTGTCATTTCACCCCCCAACTTGCAATATCAGGCATAAAACATGAAGAAATAAATTTGAAAGGGGTATAACAAACATTGGCAAGTAACACACTGTCCACACTAAGGACTATATTCAGGTTGACGTAGAGGGTGTACACTCCCCCCCCCCCCCCTCCCCTTGAACGAAAAAAAAAAGAGTTCTCATGTTACTCACGATTTATATGTTTTTTATAATAAAGTTGTCCAAAAAAAAATCGGCTCGCTCCGCTCGACGATATATAAATTCCGTTGTTTGGGAATAACCCCCCTCAGTTTCAAAAATCCTGGATCCGCCCCTGAGTCTAGTTACTAACTGCTTCATAATATTAAATATTGAACAGCTGATCTTTTTAAAAAAAAAGCCCCAATAAAATGCATCATGGACAGGAGGCGGCTGAGAAGTTGGATGAGCCGGTACTTCATTTCTATATATTTAATTTTTCTTACTTTTTGTTATTTTCTCTATTCTTTATTTTTTGTGTCCATTTTTCTCTATTCTTTATATTTTGCCCATTATTCTCTATTCTGTTAACCCCACTGACCCACGTGACTCTCCTGTAGATGGGCGTGGTTTTGGGGTTCTTCGGTAGTGAGCCAGAAGAGGTCAATATCTGTTTGTATTTCTTTGCATTGGAAATATCTTCTGTCTCTCTTCTCCCTCTTCCTTTTACATATACAGTTTAGACGACACATGCATAACACAAAATACACGACAGGGGCACATAACAAACATGATGCGTTTAGTCTAAATAGCATTAATAAATTTATGAATGCAGATATAATAGAATGTGAGCTGTGTGATAAATGTTTTCATGGTATGGCAGCCTTAGTAGAACATCCCTGTAGGGACGATAAGCTGGATGAGTATTAAAACTACACGGAAAATAACAGTAAGGGTACGACTATTTATGTTCGGGGGGGGGGGGGGGGGGGGGGGGGCGATGGGGCAGAAGGATTTTTTACTGATTTATTATTCCGATTTCAATTGATCTGTCGCTTAGCTTGCCATTTTTTCAGCTCTTACCAGACCATCATATTCATATTCAAAATCATTGGACTTAGATTCAGCGGCACAATGGGAAAGGACTGGTTAATATCATTCCATCCAAACAAATGTTCCATTCTAAGAATCACACAAAAAAAAAACACATTCTTTAAACTGAAACAGCTACAAAATATTTATGCCTAACCATCCAATCAGATCTCAAATGGAATAAACATGTAGATAATAGAACAACAAATGGAATAAACATGTAGATAATAGAACAACAGATGGAATAAACATGTAGATAATAGAACAACAAATGGAATAAACATGTAGATAATAGAACAACAAATGGAAATCGACAACTAAATTTTCTAAAACGTAACCTAAAAGAATCACCCAAACAAATAAAAGAAAGGGCATACATTTCGTTAGTTAGACCTAAGCTTTAGTACAGCTCTTGTGTCTGGGACCCTCACAACAAAAATTCAAAACAATCAAATTGAGATGGTCCAGCTAGAGAAGAGCTGCCCGCTATACATGTAATAGATACCACAATACCAGCTCGGACTCAAATATCCTTGAACACCTACAGTGGCCTACATTACAATAAAGGCGAATACAGACAAGATTAGTGGTTTTCTATAAAATTACATTACACACCAACAGTTAGCAATCTACCGTAAAGATTCTCATTAAATCAGACAGCAGAACACGATATAAGCATACCAATCACTATATAAACAAATTCAAACCAGTAAAGATTCTTACAAATTCAAAAACAGTTGACGGCTTCAAAGAGCAGATTTCTATATCTGCTCGTTCGCAAATATTCGAAACACTGGATAACATGTACTTCATAGTTTTACCAAGAAATATACATAGGATAACAATCCACAAAAACATTTAATTAAATCACTGTTATATATTTTATTTTTTCTGTTGACCAATGTAACGTAATAATACTGCAAAGTTTATTTCTTTTAAATTGTAAATAAGCCACGCATGCAACGGCACGTACTGGTCAAAGTTGTGACTGAGTGCGGAAATAAGAAGATAGATAGATTTATCACGTGTTTAAATTGATTGATTGATTGATGGTTGATTATTTTTAAAGTCCAGTGACAAATATTTCATGAAAGTTATGGAAAACACGAGTTCAAAAGTCAGGTAGATAATATAGAAAAGGGAGGTCTGGTATGGTTGCAATCCATCAGAGTTCAAATGAAGTTGATTTAAGCAATTAAAGGCCCCCGTTTGGCCTTCAACAATGACAAAATCTCATACCGTATAGTCGGCTATGAAAGGCCCCGACATAAAAAATGTGAAACAATCCAAACGAAAACTATAACGGTCTTATAATATATAACAAAACAATTTACAAAAATCAAATATGAGTCAAAAGACATGAACCAACGACAACCACTTAACTACATGATCCTGATTTAACACAGGCACATATTAAAATAATATGGCAGGGTAAAACATGTTTGTGAACGCACAATCCTTCCATAAACTGTGACAGTGGCGTAATAGTACAACATAAGAACAAACTTTAAAAATCATGCAGTTGCAATAGGATAAACTCAAAGGACCGGTAAAAGACACAAAAACAACTAACTTTGAGACAATAGACACAGAGCACCGACATAAAGGTATATTCAGCTACTGAATCATTTTTCAACGTCCCCCCAAAAAAAATCAATAAAAAAAAAAAAAAAAATCTTGTTATCTTAGACTAAAGTATCAATCAGTACAGAACCAACGAATTTAGTCATTACAGTCTGAGAAACGCCATGACCTTGTAAACCTTGTTTACAGACTAGTTGTCTCTGACGGAGAGTTGTCTCTGATGTAGAGTTGTCTCTGCTGGAGCGTTATCTCTGATTGAGATTTGTCTCTGTGGATAGTTGTCTCTGATGTAGAGTTGTCTCTGCTGGAGCGTTATCTCTGATTGAGATTTGTCTCTGTGGAAAGTTATCTCTGATTGAGATTTATCTCTGTGGAGAGTTGTCTGTAATAGAGAGTTGTCTGTAATAGAGAGTTGACTGTACTAGAGAGTTGTCTGTAAAAGAGAGTTGTCTGTAATAGAGAGTTTTCTGTGATGGAAATTTGTCTCTTATGGAGAGTTATCTCTGTTGGAAAGTTGTCTGTGATGGAGAGTTGCCTGTTTTGGAAAGTTGTCTCTGATGGAGAGTTGTTTCTGTGAAGAGTTGTCATCGATGGAGAGTTGTCTCTGTTGGAAAGTTGTCTCTGATGGAGAGTTGTCTGTGTTGGAAAGTTGTCTCTGATGGACAGTTGTTTCTGTGAAGAGTTGTCACCGATGGAGAGTTATCTCTGTTGGAAAGTTGTCTCTGATGGAGAGTTGTCTGTGTTGGAAAGTTGTCTCTGATAGAGAGTTGTTTCTGTGAAGAGTTGTCACCGATGGAGAATTGTCTCTGATGGAGCGTTATCTCTGATTGAGATTTGTCTCTGTGGAAAGTTATCTCTAAATGAGACTTGTCTCTGTGGAGAGTTATCTCTGATTGAGATTTGTCTCTGTGGAGAGTTGTCTGTAATAGAGAGTTGTCTGTAATAGAGAGTTGTCTGTGATGGAGATTTGTCTCTCATCGAGAGTTATCTCTGTTGGAAAGTTGTCTCTGATGGAGAGTTGTTTCTGTGAAGAGTTGTCACCGATGGATAGTTGTCTCTATTGGAAAGTTGTATCTGATGGAGAGTTGTTTCTGTGAAGAGTTGTCATCGATGGAGTGTTATCTCTGTTGGAAAGTTGTCTCTGGTGGAGGGTTGTCTGTGTTGGAAAGTTGTCTCTGATGGAAAGTTGTTTCTGTGAAGAGTTGTCACCGATGGAGAGTTGTCTCTGATGGAAAGTTGTCTCCGATGAAGAGTTATCTCTGTTGGAGAGTTGTCTCAGACGGAAAGTTGTCCCTGATTGAGAGTTATTTCTGTGGAGAGTTGTCACTGATTAGAGAGTTGTCTCTGATGGAAAATTGTCTCTGATGAAGAGTTATCTCTGTTGGATAGTTGTCTCAGATGGAGAGTTGTCCCTAATGGAGAGTAATTTCTGTGGAGAGTTGTCACTGATGTAGAGTTATCTCTGTTGGAGAGTTATCTCTGACGGAGAGTTATCTCTGACGGAGAGTTATCTCAGACGGAGAGTTATCTCTGACGGAGAGTTGTCTCAGACGGAGAGTTATCTCTGATGGAGATTTATTTCAGACGAAGAGTTATCTCTGATGGAGAGTTCTCTCTGTTGGAGAGTTCTCTCTGTTGGAGAGTTGTCTCTAATGGAGAGTTTTCTCAGACGGAGAGTTATCTCTGATGGAAAGTTGTCTCTGATGGACAGTAGTTTCTGATGGAAGTTGTTTCTGGTGGAGAGTTGTCTCTGATTGAGAGTTGTCACTGATGGAAAGTTGTCTCTGACGGAGAGTTGTCTCTGTGGTAAGTTGTCTCTGTTGGAGAGTTCTCTAATAGAGAGTTGTCTCTGGTGTAGAGTTGTCTCTGGTGTAGAGTTGTCTCTAATGGAGAGTTGTATGTAATATAGAGTTGTATGTGATGGGGAGTTTTCTCTGATGGAGAGTTGTTTCAATGGAGAGTTGTATGTGATAGAGAGTTGTATCTGATGGGGAGTTATCTCTGAAGGAGAGATGGGTCTGATGCAGTGTTGTCTCTGATGGAGAGTTATCGCTGATGGAAAATTGTCTCTAATGGAAAGTTGTATCTGTGGAGAGTTGTCTCTGATTGATAGTTGTCTCTGTGGGGAGTTGTCTCTGGTTGAGAGTTGTCTCTGGATGAGAGTTGTCTCTGTTGGAGCGTTGTCCCTGATTGAGATTTGTCTCTGTGGAGAGTTGTCTCTGTTGGAGAGTTGTCTCTAAAGGGGAGTTGTCTGTAATAGAGAGTTTTCTGTAATAGAGAGTTGTCTGCTATGGAGAGTTGTCTCTATTGTAGAGTTGTCTCTGGTGGAGTGTTGTCTCTAATGGAGAGTTGTCTGTAATAGAGAGTTGTCTGTGATGGAGAGATATCTCTGTTGGAAAGTTGTCTCTGATTGAGATTTGTCTCTGTGGAGAGTTGTTTCTTTGGAGAGTTGTCACCGATGGTGAGTTGTCTCTGATAGACGCTTGTCTCTGATGAAAAGTTATCTCTGATTGAGAGTTGTCTCAGATGGAGAGTTATTTCTGTGGAGATTTGTCTCTGATGGAGAGTTATCACTGTGGACAGTTGTCTCTGATAGACGGTTGTCACTGATGGAAAGTTGTCTCTGATGGAGAGTTGTCTCTGTGGTATGTTGTCTCTGTTGGAGAGTTTTCTTATAGAGAGTTGTTTCTGGTGGAGAGTTGTCTCTAATGGAGAGTTGTATGTAATAAAGAGTTGTATGTAATAGAGAGTTGTATGTGATAGAGAGTTGTCTGTGATTGGGAGTTGTATCTGATGGGGAGTTGTCTCTATTGGAGAGATGTTTCAATGAAGAGTTGTATGTGATTGAGAGTTGTATGTAACAGAGAGTTGTATCTGATGGGGAGTTGTCTCTATTGGAGAGTTGTATGTGATAAAGAGTTGTATGTAATAAAGAGTTGTATCTGATTGGGAGATGTCTCTGTGGGGAGTTGTCTCTGGTTGAGATTTGTCTCTGTGGAGTGTTGTCACTGATTGAGAGTTGTCTCTGTGGAGTGTTGTCTCTGGTTGAGAGTTGTCTCTGTGGAGAGTTGTCGCTGTGGAGAGTTGTCTTTGGTTGGGAGTTATCTCTGGATGAGAGTTGTCTCTTATGGAGAGTTTGTCTGATGGAGAGTTGTTTCTGATGGGGAGTTGTCTTTGTGGAATGTTGTCTCTGATGGAGAGTACGTTGTTTCTGATGGAGATTGTCTCTGATAGAGAGTTGTATCTCATGGAGCGTTGTCTCTGCTGTAGAGTTGTCTTAGATGGAGAGTTGTTACTGATGGATAGTTGTCTTTGATTGATAGTTGTCTTTGATAGAGAGTTGTCTCTGATGGAAAGTTGTCATTGATGGAGAGTTGTCTCTGCTGTAGAGTTGTCTCTGATGAAGAGTTGTCACTGATGGAGAGTTGTCTCTGATGGAGAGGTGTCTCTGATTGAGAGTCGTCTCTGATGGGAGAGATATTTCTGTGGCAATGACGTACATTTTTGTATCGAGAAACGATATGCATCACTAATAAGAAGGTTTAGCTTTAGAAATCCGTTGTATGATCCTTCGTATGTGTTTTCTAACAGAAAAATGAAAATTTTTGCCTAACCGTTACTTACATATTATTTGCCTTGCAGATTTTAGATCACATAGAAAAGTTTAAAAAAAGCCTGACATTTGGTTAAATCGTTGCATGCGATACTTATATAAGTAGGCGAAGGAGTTAGCAATTATAGGTCAATATAAGATCTTCAGACAGCAATGAGCAAAACCCTTCACCACATATTTAGCTGTAAAGGGTCTTAAAGTTACAAATGTTTCAGACTGATCGAGTATTAGTTCAGACTTTTAAGTATTGTCTTGATTGTGGTCGAGTACAAATCAATACATACAAGCATGCTTAAGATTGGGGTCAAGTAAATTTCCAGTAAAATTTAAACTTATTCAGAATGATCGAGTAATAATCAGTACAGTAGAGTACAATTACTGCTAATTTTAGACTTTCTTGTTTGTAATGATGGGTAAAAGTAAGATTTATAGAAAGTTTTTAAAATAACTTTACATATGAACAGAATGTAATAAAAAAACTGTTCACATATTTAGGGAGAGGTAATTCAGTTTATTGGCATTCCGGAAGTCGCCTATTGCTAACAACCTTCAATACACGTAAGCAAATTAAGTAACATGTTTACCCTAAACATGTACTGTGGATTCATTATTATTCGTTGAATACCAATTTTCGTGGATTTCGTGGGTACAGTGAAACCATGAAATTAAATGATCAACGAATGCTGAATTTTCTATAGTTTTGTATGGAGACTTCAGCAAAACCACGAAATTAAATATCAACGAATATGCAAGTTTTCCGTAATCCACGAAAATTGATACCCACGAAAATTGATACCCACGAAAATAAATGATTCCACAGTAATTCAAATTAATGAAAAAGTCATTTTGGCCTCAAAACTTCTCATTAAGTGAAGTTTCATTTATTTGTAAGAGGAGGTTTTCTCGCTACATTGAAGACCCATTGGTGGCCTTCGGCTGTTGTCTGCTCTATGGTCGGGTTGTTGTCGCTCTGACACATATCCAATTTCCTTTCTCAATTTTATTTACATGTTTTAAACGTTAATTGAATGAATTAGTGGTGTGACACCATACTGAGGAACCGTTTTACTCAAGTCAAAAATCGAGCACATGAGATATCCATTACGCCATATTATTTTCGTTGCAATTTCAGAAATGACTTTGAAAAAAACTATATAATACAATTCAATTACTTATATGTAATACTCTGTCGACATGCAGATTTCATAAACAGTAAAATACGTTAAGGTCAAGTTAAAGTTAATGAGCTATGTCACAGATTTTGGTAAAATTGTGCATGCAACGTTGGCTCGTTTAACTACAACTAAATATGGAAAAAAAAGTAAAGCATTTATCTGTTTAATTTTCTGAAACATTACGAAAATTGTCGTTTTAAAAAGATGCACATTTGTATAGAAACCACATTAAATAGACGAAAACTTTCTTAAATTTGTCTTAACATAATTAAATCGCCAATTACCAATGCATAGATTTTTCTCAAAATTGATATATTTTTGATACATATATTTCCGTTTTAATGATGTTAAACGATAACACAGTTAAAAGTTTAAGTTTCAGTTTCAAATTTCCGTATTTCTACATGTTACATTGTACTACGTGTATGATGAGAGGTTTCCGCTTCTCCGGGAATTACATCTTTTTCATATGTCGTGAATTGAAGTAAAACGAATTTTGATAACTAAAATATTCTTTTGACAATCATGTAACTATTCAGTTTTGACAGGGTTTAGAAATTTTTCAAAACTATAAGATTAAGGCTTGATTTCCGCCTTCTGCGATAGAAGAGGCTTCAGCAAAATAATTCTTTCTTTTCCTGACACATTGTTGTCAATGAAATCTTCCGGTTTTCATTGTGATTTTGTGTTTTTCAAAAATCATTATAATATTTATTTCATTTATATATTTGCTTAAGACATCCTTTTTATGAATTGATCATTCCTATGTTTAGTCTTTAACAACTTTTGATAATATTAAATTTGTTAAACTTCTAATTTTCCCACGGTTGGAAAAGGCATTTAAGCATGGTTCTTAAAAGTTGGAAAAAAAATTAGCATTTTGAAGGAAAATGATCATGCTATCATACAACTTAATATCATATTTACCTTTCTGAGCAGCACGTTAGAAAAATCGCCTTGCTGCCTAAAAGGCATCAGCTCGATGAGTAATGAACACAGGAAGAGAAAACATTTAGTGAAAACGAGACAATATAAAAGCACTGACGTACTGTTAACCCGGAAGACCCCATAGGTATTGGTTTATTTCTTTATCTGGCTACTTGCATAGTGCTTGGAACTCCTCAACCACAAATACTTGAACTGTATATTAATGGAAAGGGGGGGGGGGTGGTTCGATACATTGTTTTGATTTATGTTTTTGTGTAATTTTGACAAGAAATGTAGGGCTATTGAGATCATAACAAAATTAAAACTGGTTCTTTTTATTTGTTTCTTTGTCTAGTATAAACATTGAATGAGGTTCTTTGCGATACATGTATTATCAATTCTTCTTCGTTCAGGCCCGTACGCTCCAAAGAGAGTCCAATTGTAAACAAGCATCATACGGTTTTTATATACCAGAACTCGTTCGTTATGTCCGTGTGTGCAGTGATGTAAAGCTTGTGCACAGGAAAAAAAGAGGTTAATTTTAATTGGTTAATTTCCATTGATTTTTTTTTTTTATATGCAATGAAATGTTATGTGAACTTTTGTCTATAGTTCCTGAAAGGATAAAACTTTACTCATGTCAAGCATTTTTTTTAATTTGAAACAAAGATAGATTCTGCACATACTTTCGACTGTAACTGAAAATCGAAAAACAATGCATGTATCTGTTTTATTTTCTGAAATAGTGGAGTATTTCTTTCAAAACAGATGCACATTTGTATAGATATCACATAAAATCGGCGAATTTAACAGGTTCTTAAATATGTCGGCTTAGAATAATATAATCTACAATCACCAATTCATATAGTTTTCTTTAACATTAATATGTTGTTGTCAGATACATACATTTCTATTTTCAGATATAAAATAATATTACAGGTCAAAGATAAGTTTCAATTTCGATTTCCGCTTTTGTACATGTCCTAATGAGAAGATGGACCGTGTTTCTAGGAATTATCTAATTCTTCCGCGATAGATGAGGCTTTTGAAAAAGAATTCACTCTTTTCCTGTATGTACAATAATTTTGATATATATATACTTATAAGAAATAAACAGTTGTTTTATAAATTACACATTCAATGGAGAAATTTATTGAAAAAAATCATATGATGATACATTGTTGTCAATCAAATCTCCCGGTCGATCTTTCATTGTGATTTTATATTTTACAAATGGTTATAATAATTATATTCATTTCATTGATATTAGATTTAGAAATCTGTTTTATGATCCTTCCTGTCTTTAGTCTTTCTATAATAACTTTTGGAAATATTACATTTTAAAAACTTTCTATTTTCCCACTGTTTGAAAACCTTTTAATTATTTTTCTTAAAAATTGAAAAAAAAATATCTTTGACATAGTGAGGATAAATTATCATGCTTTTTTATTACTAATCATATTCATCCTTCTTAGCAGTACTTAGAAAACGCCTTGTTGCCTTAAAAGACATCAGTTCGGTTAGTAATAGATACAGGATGAGAAAATGTGTAGTGAAAACGAGACAATAATACAAGTACTGACGCACTGTTAACTCGGAAAACCCCAAAGATCTTGGTTGGTTGCTAGGTCTGTGAAAAACTTGGAGAACGAAGAGAAGCAACGTGAACAAATGTGGTTATATCCCATCATATACACTTATTTTTCCGATTCGTTGGACAACCTTTTTATCCGCCTTCCAGTATTAACAAAGGTATAACAGTGCATCTATATGTGTCCTGAAATTTTACAAAGAACAATACAATTATTGTTTATATAATAAAAAAACTCAAGTCTGATATGAAAAGTCTTAAACACGGCAATCTGTCATAAGGAGACCTGTCATTAGGTCTGGTTAGGAGCAGACCTGTCCTTAGGTCTTGGGCAGACCTGTCATCGAGACTGGTCAATAGTAGACTTGTCCACAAGTCTGGAGCAGACTTGTCAATAGGTCTGCAGCATTCATTAAAAAACTGACTTAAGGCCTCTTCTTCCAATGAAAATTTCTTAAGTAAACTTGGAAAGCAGTCAACATTTTTGTTAAACGTTCATGGGCAAATATTTCAGGCGCATTCAGGGTAAACAAAAAAATCAAATTAAACAAAAACCTACCAGTAATATTTTGCAAATTTAGAAAATTTAAATGAAGTGCTAAATATTTGAGCTGCCAATATAGATGGTAGATGGTTTGGTAGAATAAGTAATGTTTTCCTACTTCTGTCCCTTCAAAACGTTGCTTCAAAGTTATCGTAAAAAGGGGCTAGTATTGCTTCATCAAACGATATCGATTTTAACACCACAATAACAACTTCGTACGGATCTTCGCTAATGATATAAACACAATAAGCTACGTACACATGACTTATGCATTGCGGAACTTCGGACCAGAAATTGTTGATTATTGTTTGCCAAAAAACATTAAAAGACGTGGTGAAATAACCAAGGATAAACAGTTTACTAGAGTCAAAGTGAGGCTTTTTTTCGTTAATTGTTGTAATATAGTTCGGGCCGTGTGTGTGTTCTTTTGCATTGTTACATTCACTGTCATCCCGGATCCTGCTATAGCCAACTAAGGGTATGAGTTGTGCTAATTGTTTATTCGTTGGTCCCTGGTGGAAAGTTGTGATCATTGTTTATTCGTTGGTCCCTGGTAGATAGTTGTGTTCCTTGTTTATTCGTTGGTCCCTGGTGGAATGTTGTGTTCATTGTTTATTCGTTGGTCCCTGGTGGGTAGTTATTTTCATTGTTTATTTGTTGGTCCCTAGTGGATAGTTAAGTTCATTGTTTATTCGTTGTTCCCTGGTGGATAGTTTCTCATTGTTTATTCGTTGGTCCCTGGTTGATAGTTGTGTGCATTGTTTATTCGTTGGTCTCTTGTGGATAGTTGAGTTCATTGTTTATTCGTTGGTCCCTGGTGGATAGTTGTGTTCATTGTTTATTCGTTGGTCTCTTGTGGATAGTTGAGTTCATTGTTTATTCGTTGGTCCCTGGTGGATAGTTCAGTTCATTGTTTATTCGTTGGACTCTTATGGATAGTTGTCTCATTTGTTTATTCGTTGGTCCCTGTTTGATAGTTGTCTCATTGTTTATTCGTTGGTCCCTGGTGGATAGTTGTCTCATTTTTTATTCGTTGGTCCCTGATTGATAGTTATGTTTATTGTTTATTTGTTGGTCCCTGGTGGATAGTTGTCTCATTGTGTATTCGTTGGTCCCTGGTGGATAGTTGTCTCATTATTTATTCGTTGGTCTCTGTTTGATAGTTATGTTTATTGTTTATTTGTTGGTCCCTGGTGAATAGTTGTCTCATTGTGTATTCGTTGGTCCCTGGTGGATAGTTGTCTCATTATTTATTCGTTGGTCTCTGTTTGATAGTTATGTTTATTGTTTATTCGTTGGGCCTTGGTGGATAGTTGAGTTATTGTTTATTCGTTGGTCCCTGGTGGATAGTTGTCTCATTGTTCATTCGTTGGTCCCACGTGGATCGTTGTCTCATTGTTTATTCGTTAGTCCCTGGTGGATAGTTGTCTCATTGTTTATTCGTTAGTCCCTGGTTGATAGTTGTGTTCATTGTTTATTCGTTGGTCCTGTTGAATAATCTAAGTAAATCATGCGTTGTGTTTTCTATACGTTTAATCGTTGTGATAGCTAATGCATATAATATAACGTCACACAGTATAGCGTTATGGTAACAACGTTACCATAACGTAATGTTAGTACTTCGCGTATTTTCCGACATTCTGGGGGCCGACAAAAGTGAAATATGTAACGACAATTAAACAAATGTAAAATTCACAATAGAGATAAATAATTTAAAATTAATGTCCATCTCAAATAAAATAATCTAGTTCCTTAACCTTGACTGAACACAATTACAGTTTATCTTTTAGTCCATTCATGGATGTTCCTTCTAGCACACACGGTAATTTCAGGCTCAGCTGTAAATTTCTTTCATTATAAGTTTATGTCCTGTATCTATGTGGCTTCTTGACTCCACCAGTTGAGGGTGTGTTCGTTCGGGCGGTCTTGGTAGATAGTCACTTCCTTGGATGTTTTCCTCAAAGGGTCTTCTTTTGGTAACGATCATACCTGAAGGTACATCATCTTGATGGTTATGTTTCTGAGACAACTCTTCTGTGGAATTGCCTTTCTCGTTATCAATAGTTGTGTTCTTGTGTGCGATGACGTTTACAACAACTGTTGATGGCTGGTTGATGTTTCTATTGATCGGTCCTGATAATAGATATCCGATCTTTGACTGAACAGCGGTGGGTCCGTTTCCTCTAATTACTTTGTCCTCGAGAATGTCCCAATAGTGGTCGGCGCCTATGAGAAAGTCAATTACGAAACGTTCTGTACTTTGCATAGAATGTGCAAGTTTAAGTTCTCTTAAGTGTGGCAAGCTCCTTGTAGTCAGGGAAATATTGTTCTTAATTGGGACGGCAATTTCTGGAACAATGAGTGTATTAATATGCACCTTTTCTCCTGTGTCGGTCTGTAGTTGTATTGTTGCAGTGTCTAAGTTACGAACTTTCTGAGATACATCTCCGAACGCAGACAGTTGAATGTTTACTTTTTCTGTGGGTTTTATTTCTAATTGATCAGCTAGTTTCTGAGTTATAAAAGAACACTGTGCTCCCTCGTCAAATAAGATGTTACATTCTACTTCTTGGTCGTTATATACAACTGGTGCAATTGCTGTTTTCAGGAGAATGTTGTGATTCTGTTGTGATGAATACATTACTCTAGTCTCGTTTGGTGTTTCAACTTTGTTTTCTGATGACTGTTGTGTTGTATGCTCCGGTGTCGTACCTGGAATTACCTCTTTGCCTCTACATATGCTAGTATGATGCATTCCGTTACACTTTTTACATCGTTTAGTAGACTTGCATGCGGCCACTCGGTGTGACCCTAAACAGTTAAAGCATAACTGTTTCTGTTTTACGATTTGATTTCTAGCGTTTGCGTCTGTTACTTCAGAGCACTCCGTCGGATAGTGCTCACCTGAACAGAAAATACATGTACGTGTATTTGTCTTCTGATGTGTGTCTGTGAATTTGCTCTTGTATGAATGTGATTGCGTACCCATGAAAAATGCAGTAGTGTACAATCTGTCTGAATCTGTGACTCCTTCTCCAGCTTCGAGTATGTCGATCTCTTTAGTTATAGATTTGCGTAAATTATCTAATATCAAATTATCTCTTCCGTGTTCTCTTGCAATATTCTTTCTTATGTCAATCGGTAACTTGTCCAAAACTACAGGTACCAAAAGTGAACCATACATCTCTGGTGTTTGACCAAGTGACTTTAATCCTCGTACGTATGATTCTAATCTGTCTCCGTAAGACCTCAAACTAAAAGCATCATTTGTCGGTGCGGGTAAATTCATGAGTGCTTTCATGTAAGCATGTATCAGTTTGCTAGGCTGTCCGAACCGATCTCTGAGAAGGTTGACTGCGGTTTCGTAGTTACCATTTGTCAAAGCGAATCCCTCTACTGTTTGCGCGGCGCTTCCCTCCAGCTGGGCTTTCAGATAATTAAACTTTTGGATTGGCGTTAATGTGTCGTTGTCGTGTATCGATGACTCGAAACAATCCCAAAATGTCTGCCACTTGATAATATCTCCATTAAAATAGGGTAAGTCTAACTTTGGAAGCCTATGGTAATTAGATTTTGAAGATCTCGGTTCTGACGGGACTTGAAACATGACATTCTCTGACGGACGGGTATGAACTGCAGGGGCGTGCATTGAATACTGTTGGTTGATAGAATCTATTGCACATGTGTTCATATCAACTCTAGCTTCGGGTGTGAAATTATATGCGTCTGGGTTAAGTCTGCTCGTTGAAGGACCAACAATATCATGCGAAATTATAGTACTTGTTTCAAGGGACTTAATAAATTTCCGAATTTGTCTAATTTTACAATCAAGTTCGTACATATACTCATCTGAGTCGGTGATTTCCTGCTCCAGATTTTCCTCCGATGTCTGTTCCAAAAGTCTGTTATTCAGGTCAATTAATGTTTTCTGTTTCTGCGTGACGGCATCATCAAGGGCTTTCACTTCGTCAACTTCTGTGTCTGTTTTTGACTTTAACTCGTCGAATTTCACCAGTAGCTTCGTGACGGCTCCTTTGTGTCCAGCACGAACTGACTTCAGCTTTGAATCCATATATATCCAAAGGTTACGGCACCATTAAATGTTGAATAATCTAAGTAAATCATGCGTTGTGTTTTCTATACGTTTAATCGTTGTGATAGCTAATGCATATAATATAACGTCACACAGTATAGCGTTATGGTAACAACGTTACCATAACGTAATGTTAGTACTTCGCGTATTTTCCGACAGGTCCCTGGTTGATAGTTGTGTTCATTGTTTATTCGTTGGTCCCTGGTGGATAGTTGTATCGTTCAATTTGGCAATAATAACACATATCCTAGTATTTACATCTTGATATCAACATATTTTACTTTTTCGTTTTTATTATATGGCTTTTCAAGCTACGGTTTTTGTAAAGATTTTTGCATTCGTGATACTGAATTAGGGGTCTTGAATCAGTCTTATTCTGTTATGCATCTTATATAGATGTATTGTAAGGTCTACAATGTTTTAGTTTCATTTAACATACATTTCTTTATTATAAAAATTGTTTAGTTTTTCGACATGCTTATGCATAAAAATTACAATTGCTTTAAATTTACTGAACAACAACCGATATTTACAAGGGAACTATACAACATAGCAGACTTGTTAGTGTGAGACTGATTCCTTGAATGATCAGCCAACAAATTATAATGTGGGCTTTTTTATACCAAAAGGAACATCAACCAAACGACACAAATTACTAAGACATCTACAGTGGTACATGTCTTCGACAATAGCTAAAAGACATCTACAGTGGAACATGTCTTCGACAATAGCTAAAAGACATTTACAGTGGAACATGTCTTCGACAATAGCTAAAAGACATCTACAGTGGAACATGTCTTCGACAATAGCTAAAAGACATCTACAGTGGAACATGTCTTCGACAATAGCTAAATGACATCTACAGTGGTACATGTCTTCGACAATAGCTAAAAGACATCTACAGTGGAACATGTCTTCGACAATAGCTAAAAGACATTTACAGTGGAACATGTCTTCGACAATAGCTAAAAGACATCTACAGTGGAACAAGTCTTCGACAATAGCTAAAAGACATTTACAGGGGAACATGTCTTCGACAAAAGCTAAAAGACATCTACAGTGGAACATGTCTTCGACTATAGCCATATGTCTATATGCAAGATCTATATCTATATCTATATTTTCAAACAATGTTAAACTGATAACAGGAAATTTTAACTGATGGGGAAACAAATGTTTACATTTATTTACATACAATGAACTTTCACAATATCACAACAATTGTAGAAACTACTTAAACTTTCACAATTGTTTGATTCAAATATGAATGAAGACCACGTGACAGAAAACACTTGAAATCATGAGATAGTACCTTTAGACGGAAATGTTATAAGTATGTATATATATTAATGGAAAATAACATTAGAATTCAATAATACTAATAAGAGTCAAGTATCAAGAACAGATGAATCAACTTTACTTTTTTCCAAAGCAGAAATCAAAGCTTATGATTCAGGGGTTGGAACCACCCTTTTTTTTTACGATCAATGCTTTTGAATTGGGAAATATGGTTGGACCCCCCTTTTTAAAAATGGTGGGATCCGCCCCTGATCATTGTCATTGTAAAGACAAGCAAGGGCCAAAACTCATAAACACCAGAAGCGGAAATTGTCAAAATCAAACTTAACTTTATTGTCGTCAGCAGAAACATGAAATCTAATTGTGAATTATAACCCTTTTTTGTTGTTGTCTAAAATATATTTTCTGCTATTTGCATCCTTCAGCTTGCTTTGCGTATTTTTTTGGCTCTCAGTGTTAAATTTTAAAACTTACAACTCACTGTTATAAACAAGGGAAAGCCTGAGTGTAATGTTAAAAACAAAAAAAATATTTAAACCTTTCTCTTATCTAACACATTAATAACAAAAGTACACACGCTGAAATGTCTCGCCTGCTTTACTGACCATTGATTTTATGCTGAAAGTCTTAAAAATAAAGGTTTAACCAAAAACATCACAGAAACTCAGGTCAGATAAATGCTGTTAGACAGACATATATACCCCATACATTTTTTATACAGAAAATATAGTTGACTTATCATTGCTTATGATAATTGAAAAACAGACCAAAAAACAAAACAAAAAACCCAACTTAACATTGACCAATGAACCTTGAAAATGAGGTCAAGGTTAGATGATATCTGCCACACAGACATGTACACCTAAAAATCTTTCCATTCAGCAACTTTAGTTGACCTATTGCTTATAGTACTTGAAAAACAGATCAAACCACCAAAAAAACCAATGACCAATGAAATTAGAAATAACGTGAAGGTCAGATGATACCTTCCAGACAGACATGTACATCTCTCAATCCTTTTATACACCAGATATAGTTGACCTGTTGTCAATAGTACTTGAAAAACAGGCCAAACTACAAAAACTTTACATTTTGTTTAGGGGCAGGCTAAAGTCCGCCTCAAGGTGGGGGATTTTCTTGCTGTGTTGAAGACCTATTGGTGGCCCTTCAGCTTTTTTCTGCTCTTTGTGGTATATTTGACACATTCTCCATTTCCATTCTTAATTTTATTGACCAATGAACCATGAAATTGAGATCAAGGTCAGATGACACCTGCCAGCCTGACATGTACCAGTTCCAGTCATTCGATACACCACATGTAGTTAACATACTGCTAATAATATTTGAGAAACGGACATAAACGCGTAACTTTAAACTTGATTATTGATCCGTGAAATGAGGTGAAGGTCAGATGAACCCTGTCTGACGTCATGTTAACATTGCAAGGAACCCATGGTTATCCTATTACTATTACTAAGTGAGAAATTCACATGAAAAAAACATTTTTTTTTTTCTAGCAGAAACCATGAAAATGAGGTCAAGAACAAACAACGCCTATTACCAACGCGACAGCAAACAAACGACACAAATAAATAAAAGACATATATAGAGTGCAACATCCAGTCTTCGACAAAAGCCAGATGTCTGTACAGTATGTAATCTTTACACAGTACCGAGTCAAACAATGTGAAACTGATACGGAAATAATTGTTTACATTTTTATCAAATAACGTACTTTCACAAGTTCACAACAATTGTAGAAAATTCTTGAACTTTGACAATTGTTTGATTTCAATATGAATGAAAACCACATGACAGAAAGCAATTGAAATCACGAGCTAGTACTTTTGCTGCTTTAACATAAAGAATAGCGAAAATGACCTAAAAAATAAAGAAAACAGAACTGAAGGACACTGGAGCCAGACCCTCAGAGACGGAAATTTTATAAGTATCTATCTATAATGAATGACAAATTTAAAATGGAATTCAATAAATGTTACATAAAAGTATCGAGTACAGATGTATTAACTTAAACTTAATTTTAACAAAACAGAAACCAACTCAAAGCTTATGTTTGCTACAATGTATCTGAAATAATGAAAAGCTTATTACTGTAACAGTTGTAACGTACATTCATTGAAATGCCAACCTACGAAAAAGGGGGGAGGAGAGCTTTGTTTTTTGTTCTGTGTGCCAGTTTGTTAGTCCTTTCCGGATCAGGCTTAGGTTGAAGTAGTTTATCATGAAGGTGTGGTCACATCCACTTGAAAATTTAGAACAATAATTTATTGTTCATTATAATGTGAATTTTTCAGATGATTTAGCAGATGACGATTTTGATCCTGATTACATGGTTCACTGAATTAAAAACTGTGATAGTTTGAAATTAGAACACTCTCAGGTTAAACTTGAAGCTTAGTACACAAAAAATCACAATTTAGAGCTTATTTCCCGGTTCACCAAACATCGAAACAGGATAGAGTTATGGGGCATTGTGCCCTATGAGCACAAGGATAATAGATACGCTGAACGGTGCCCACTGGTCACCCTATAAATAGTACTCTTCTATGTAGTGATATTGTAGTTCTAAAAATAGAAAACTAAAAATAGACAATTCTTCTTTCCATTTAGCAATATACCGTAGACCGGAAAATATAGATAAGAGTGGTATGTATGCATTTAATTTATTGTATCAAACATTTAATATGATGGCAACATACACTATGTTTATATAAAGCTGCAACTATTAATCTTTTTGAACTGAAAATTTGCAATTGTTTCTGGTTAAATGGCTACTTAGGCTTGATTGAACAAATCATTTTTTTTTCATGATTACCTTACACACACATTTAATTGTTGTAATCTTAACCAGAAATGGGATTTGATAACCTCTGTTGGCCTCAATATGCTAGAATGGGATAACTTCTGGTCACCTTATTCATATTGGATTAGGTGACCTCTGGTCACCTTATGTAAATATTGGATTTGGTGAACTCTGGTCACCATATGTTAATATTGGATTTGTTTACCTATGGTCACCTTATGCAGATTTCAGATTTGGTTATCTCTGGTAATTAACATTTACATACAACTAGTTGATGTTTTTCATCTCATTTGAAGAAAGTTTGAGACAATCAAAGAAAGAGAGAAAAGAAGAAGAACAGGTTTGATATACAGTATGGGTTCAACAAATATAGAATATTATTACATTAAGTTTGATATATCTATATCTATATATTACTATCCTCATCAGATAGAAAATGTAGATAAGAGTGGTATGTATGCATTTAATTTATTGTATTAAACTTTTAATATGATGGAAACATACACAATGTTTATATAATGCTGCAACTATTATTCTTTTTGAACTTAATAATTGCAATTACTTCTGGTAAAATGGCAACTTAGGCTTGATTGAACAATTCATTTTTTGTTTATTGCTTACCTTACAAAAATATTTAATTCAATTACATGTGGTCATCTTAACCAGAAATGGAAATTGATAACCTCTAGTGGCCTTAGCATGCTAGAATGGGGTTACTTCTGGTCACCTTAAGCATATATTGGATTTGGTTACCTCTGGTCACCTTTTGATAATATTGGAATTAATGACCTCTGGTCACCTAATGTTAATATAGGATTTGGTTACCTCTGGTCACCTCATTCATATATAAGATTTGGTGACCTCTGGTTTCCTTATGTTAATATTTTGATTTGGTTATCTCTGGTCACTTAATGTTTATATTAGATTTGGTTATCTCTGGTCACTATATGTTTATATTGGATTTGGTTATCTTTTGTCACCTTATGTTAATATTGGATTTGGTTACCTCTGGTCACCTTATGTTTATATTGGATTTGGTTACCTCTGGACACCTTATGTTAATATTAATTTTGGTTACCTCTGGTCACCTCATGTTAATATTGGATTTGTTTATCTCTAGTCACCTTATGTTACTATTAGATTAGGTGACCTCACCTCATGTTAATATTGGATTTGGTTACCTCTGGTCACCTTATGTTAATATTAGATTTGGTTACTTCTGGTCACCTTATGTTTATATTAGATTAGGAGACCTCTGGTCACCTTATGTTCATATTGGATTTGGTAATATATGGTCACCTTATGCAGATTTTAGATTTGGTTATCCCTGGTAATTAACATTTACATACAACTAGTTGATGTTTTTCATCTCATTTGAAGAAAGTTTGAGACAATCAGGAAAGACCGAAAAGAAGAAGAACAGGTTTGATATACAGTATGGGTTCAACAAATATAGAATATTATTACATCAAGTTTGATATATCTATATTTATATATTACTATCCTCATAAGATAGAAAATGTAGATAAGAGTGGTATGTATGCATTTACTTTATTGTATTAAACCTTTAATATGATGGAAACATACACAATGTTTATATAATGCTGCTTCTATTATTCTTTTTGAACTTAATAATTGTAAATATTTCTGGTAAAATGGCAACTTAGGCTTGATTAAACAATTCATTTTTTTGTTTATTGCTTACCTTACACAAATATTTAATTCAATTACATGTGGTCATCTTAACCAGAAATGGAAATTGATAACCTCTAGTGGCCTTAGCATGCTAGAATGGGGTAACTTCTGGTCACCTTAAGCATATATTGGATTTGGTTACCTCTGGTCACCTTTTGATAATATTGGAATTGGTGACCTCTGGTCACCTAATGTTAATATAGGATTTGGTTACCTCTGGTCACCTTATTCATATATAAATTTGGTGACCTCTGGTTTCCTTATGTTAATATTTTGATTTGGTTATCTCTGGTCACTTAATGTTTGTATTAGATTTGGTTATCTCTGGTCACTTTATGTTTATATTGGATTTGGTTATCTTTTGTCATCTTATGTTAATATTGGATTTGGTTACCTCTGGTCACCTTATGTTTATATTGGATTTGGTTACCTCTGGACACCTTATGTTAATATTAATTTTGGTTACCTCTGGTCACCTCATGTTAATATTGGATTTGTTTATCTCTAGTCACCTTATGTTACTATTAGATTAGGTGACCTCACCTCATGTTAATATTGGATTTGGTTACCTCTGGTCACCTTATGTTAATATTAGATTTGGTTACTTCTGGTCACCTTATGTTTATATTAGATTAGGAGACCTCTGGTCACCTTATGTTCATATTGGATTTGGTAATATATGGTCACCTTATGCAGATTTTAGATTTGGTTATCCCTGGTAATTAACATTTACATACAACTAGTTGATGTTTTTCATCTCATTTGAAGAAAGTTTGAGACAATCAGGAAAGACCGAAAAGAAGAAGAACAGGTTTGATATACAGTATGGGTTCAACAAATATAGAATATTATTACATCAAGTTTGATATATCTATATTTATATATTACTATCCTCATAAGATAGAAAATGTAGATAAGAGTGGTATGTATGCATTTACTTTATTGTATTAAACCTTTAATATGATGGAAACATACACAATGTTTATATAATGCTGCTTCTATTATTCTTTTTGAACTTAATAATTGTAAATATTTCTGGTAAAATGGCAACTTAGGCTTGATTGAACAATTCATTTTTTTGTTTATTGCTTACCTTACACAAATATTTAATTCAATTACATGTGGTCATCTTAACTAGAAATTGAAATTGATAACCTCTAGTGGCCTTAGCATGCTAGAATGGGGTAACTTCTGGTCACCCTAATCATATATTGGATTTGGTTACCTCTGGTCACCTTTTGATAATATTGAATTTGGTTACCTCTGGTTACCTTATGTCAATATTGGATTTGGTTACCTCTGGTCACCTTATTCAAATATAAGATTTGATGACCTCTGGTCACCTTATGTTAATATTGAATTTGGTTATCTCTGGTCACTCATGTTTATATTGGATTATGTTATCTCTTGTCACCTTATGTTAATATTGGATTTGGTTACCTCTGGTCACCTTATTCATATATTAGATTTTTTTATCTCTAGTCACCTTCTGTTTATATTTTTGATTTGGTTATCTCTGGTCACCTTATGCTTATATTGGATTTGGTTACCTCTGGTCACCTTATGGTAATATTAGATTTGGTTACCTCTGGTCACTTTATGTAAATATTAGATTTGGTGACCTCTGGTCACCTCATATTAATATTGGATTTGATTATCTCTGGTCACCTTACGTTTATATTGGTTTGGTTACCTCTGGTCACTTTATGTTAATATTGGATTTGGTTACCTCTGGTCACCTTATGTTAATATTGGATTTGATTATCTCTGGTCACATTATGTTACTATTAGATTATGTGACCTCTGGTCACTTTATGTTAATATTGGGTTTGGTTACCTCTGGTCACCTTATGTTAATATTAGATTTGGTTACCTCTGGTCACCTTATGCAGAATTCAGATTTGGTTATGTCTGGTAATTAACATTTACATACAACTAGTTGATGTTTTTCATATCATTTGTAGAACGTTTGAGACAATCAAAGAAAGGGAGAAAAAAAGAAGAACAGGTTTAATATACATTATGGGTTCAACAAGAATATAGAAAATTATTACATAAAGTTTGATATATCGATAAAACTTTACACAATGAACATTATCTTTCATGATCATCTTCAAACAAATCTTAGGAAAATCCTTGACCTTGCAAACATTGTCAAGATCATTGACAGTTGATAATTAAGTAAAATAATACTGATCCTCATAAGATACTTCCGGATAAATAAAACTGAATTTACTAATACATTTATCATATATTTATCTTCATTTTTCAGAAGTCCTCAGAAAATGTAGATGAGAGCGGTATGCATGCATTTAATTTATGGTGACAAACCTTTAATATGATGGAAAAATGCACTATGCTTATATAATGCTGCAAATATAATTCTTTTTGAACTTAAATCTTGCAATCGTTTGTGGTAAAATGGCCACTTAGGCTTGATATAACAAATCATTGTTTGTTTCTTGATTACCTTACATACATATTTAATTTGATTACATCTAAATCAGAAATGGGATTTGTTAACCTGTGGTGGCCTTAACATGCCAGAATGGGGTAACTTCTGGTCACCAAATTCATATATTGGATTTGGTGACATCTGGTTACCTTATGTTATTAGATTTGGTGACCTCTGACCACATTATGTTCATATTGGATTTGGTTACCTCTGGTCACGTTATGCTGATTTAAGATTTGGTTACCTCTGGTCATAAAACCATAAGTCAGGTAATGTTTTTTTTATCATTTGTTGGAAATGTAAGACAATCGAAGAGCAGGAAAAAAGAACAAGAACAGGTTTGATATACATTACTGGTTCAGCAAGACTAAACTTTATTGTATATTAGTGAATACACTTGATTCTCAAAGAAAACAGTGTAAGTTGTTTAAAAATACATAAATTGGTGATCTCGTGTTTTTAAAAAAAATCATTTATAGAGTAGTAGGTAAGGAATGGTGAATGGGTCGAAAGGAACAATCAAACTGAAATTTGGACAACAAACTGACAAAGCTGGGCAAAAAAAAAAAAAAAAAATTCAAATTCAAATTGCAATCATTATAATTCAAAATAGAAAAATTAAACTGATGAACATAAACCCCACCAAAAACCAGGGTGGTCTCATGTTACCTAGAATGGTTAGCAAATCCAGCTCATTATGCGGTGCCCATAATATTTTTCATGCTAGATTTTAGGATCCCTTGGTATATTACTGTATCATTAGAAATCATATGTCTACTGTGAATCATATACATGTCGCTTTGCCAATCTGTAAAACATTTTTTTAAGTTGTAAGAATTTTCATAACGATGCTTAATATGTCTTATTACATGTATTGTTTTAGCTTGACTGCAAGAAAAGATCACAACTGTATTTCACTTCATTTTCAGGTGAGGTTGACTATCAAGTTAAACATGTTAAATACTTTAACCGAGACTCTTGTCGATAAAGAATCAACCAAAAAGGCTGTATGCCGAAAAATGAAAGTGATATCTGCCCCAAAAAAGGGTGGCATTGAAAAAACTAAGTAAGTGTTTGAGGGGAATTCAATTGTTCAGATTTTACGAACATTGGATCTATAATGGCTACAAAGGCAATCGTCTTCTTGGCATCTTTATTACATACTAAGAGTTTAGAATAAAATACACAATAGAAAATGCAAACAACTAGATTAACATGAAATATATAAAACATACATTTTCCAAATACCATGATCATTATATTCCAATAAAGGTTGATTAATCATGCATTGTGACCAGAGGTTACCAAAGCAAATATTTTTAAACGGTGACCGGAGGTTACTAAAATTAATATCTGTGTATGTTGACCAAAGGTAACCCCATTCCAAATCTGTAAAGGGTGACCAGAGGTAACTTAAATTAATATATGTATACGATGCCCGGAGGTAATCTCATTTGGTAGTACGAAAGGGTTACCAAATTCGAAATCTGTGTAAGGGGACCGGAGGGAAACATACAAACATAGCTAATATCTGTGTAGGGTGACCAGAGGTAACCACATTCAATATCTTTTAAGTTGACCAAAGATATTCATTATTTATGAATTGTAACCATAAGTAACATAAGCCAATTTATTGTAGGGTGAACAAAAGTAACCATTTTCAATATATGTGTAGGATGACCAGAGGTAACCAAAGCCAATTTATGTGTGGGTGACCAGAGGTTACCATGTTTAAAATATATGTAGGGCGACCAGAGGTAACCATAGTCAATATCTGTTTAGGATGACCAGAGGTAATCATATTCAATATCTTTGTAAGGTGACCAGAGGTAGCCTTATTCAATATCTGTGTAAGGTGACCATAGATAACCTTATTCAATATCTGAGTAGGGGGACCAGAGGTAACCATATTCACAATTTTGGTAGGGTGGCCAGAGGACATCATAGTCAATATATGTGTAGGGTGACCAGAGGTAACAATATTCAATATCTTTGTAGGGTGACAAGAGCTAACCACATTCAACATCTTGGTAGTGGGACCAGAGATTACCAAATTAAACATCTAAGTAGGGTAAATAAAGGTACCTAAATTCAATATTTATGCATGGTGTCTAAAGCAATTATTTTTTATCTGTGTATGGTGATCCAAGGTAACCACATTCCAAAAAAGCCAATTGCTATATATATTTGTTGACAACGGCAACATAATTAAATATATGTGTACAGCGACCAGAAGTTACTAGATAAATATATTTATTATAAAAGTAGCGCAAAAAGTGTGAATCGAGATAACCGATGCTAAACAAATTCAATTTTTGTAAATTGTAATCAAGGGTAACATAAGCCAATTTATCTTTTTAGGAGACCAAAGATAAACATATGCAATATCTTTGTAAGGTGACCAGAGGTAACCTCATTCAATATCTGTGTAGGGTGACCAGGGGTAACCATATTCAAAATGTTGGTTGGGTGACCAGAGGTCACCATATTCAATATCTTTGAAGGGTGACCATAGTCAATATATGTAAAGGATGACCAGAGGTAATCACATTCGATATCTGTAATGGTTTACCAGAGGTTACCTTTTCCAATGTGTGTGAAGGTTGATCAGAGGTTACAACGTTCAATATATGAGTTGGGTGACCGAAGTTTACAAAATTAAATATAAGTAGGCTAAATATACGTAACCATATTCAATATTGATGCACGGTGACTAGAGGTAACCAAATTTTATATTTGTGTACGAAAAGAGGTTATCACATTCAAAATATGTGAAGGGTGACCAGAGGTACTGTAACCCCATTCAATATATGTGTATGGTCACTTGAGGTATTTAAAATTCATATATGTATAAGGTGACCAAAGGTCACCAAATTCAATATTTTAGTAAAACATGTATAATTAATTATATAAAAACTCCACAGTCATCAGTACACTTTCGTTATTACGGGACTTACGAAAGAACTCACAAGATAGGAGCGTTCAAGGCATCTAACATCATTCACATGATTAAGACGATTCCTGCTGTTCCTTACTTTTTTAATGTTGTAAATGTCTTCTGGTATATCTGATTACTCCTCGGTTTTTATTGTTTTTGTCTTAGTAGGGGGACCAGAGATTACCAAAATCAAGACCTATTTAGGGTGACACACGGTAGTAAAAGCCACTGAACTAGTATATATTTGTTTAGGGGCCAGCTGAAGGACGCCTCCGGGTGCGGGAATTTCTCGCTACATTGAAGACCTGTTGGTGACCTTCTCCTTTTGTTTTTTTATGTGGTCGGGTTGTTGTCTCTTTGACACATTCCCCATTTCCCATCTAAATTTTATCTTATAATTTGTCGATAAATTCAATATATGTGAAGGGTGACCAGAGGTTATCAATTCAGTATCTTATTATTTGTAGGTAAATTCAATATATGTAAAGGATGATCAGAGGTTACCAAATTCAATATATGTGTGGGTTGACCAGAGGTCATCACAATTAATAATAAAAAAGGTGACAAGATGTAACGAAATTCAATATCTGTGAAAGGTTGCCGGGGTGACCAGAGGTAACCAAATTCAATATCTTATAATTTTTAAGCGAATTCAATACATGTGTTGGGTGACCACAGTTAACCAAATTCAATATATGTGTAGGGTGACCAGAAGTCACCACATATAATTATCTAAAACGTGACAGGATGTAACAAATTTCAATATATGTTAAGGGTGTCGAGGTTGACCAATGGTTACCAAATTCAGTATCTTATAATTTGTAGGTAAATTCAATATAAGTGAAGGGTGACCAGAGGTTACCAAATTCAATATATGTGTAGGGTGACCAGAGGTCACCACAATTAATTATGTAAAAGGTGACAAGATGAAACGAAATTCAATATCTGTGTAGGGGGGGCATTCAATATCTATATTTGTGTCAGGTAATTGGAAGAACCACTATAAATTTATCTGCAAAGGGAGTAAGGTTAATAAAGTAACTATGTATTTGTATCAAATGACCAGTGTAACTGTAAGCACAATTAGTTTCTGTGTAGGGAAACCAGAGATAACCAATGGCAGTTTAAAGTAGCCTGAGTGCGAGGCATACCATCTTTTTAGTTATATGTCATGAGAGTGCAATATAGGCCATTAGGTTATTTTTTTTCAAAAAAATAAGCCATGTCACTCGCTTTAAGATATTAATAGAGTAAAGGGTGACTCTTCTATTCATTTTCAATTGTTTCGTTTGAGTGAATCATTATGATAATTGATTATTTGTGTATTTTCTTTACTTTCTGTATGTCTCTCAACAGAATCCTTTGAAATATAGTAATTCCGTAACTTTGCATTAAGCTAATATCCGTATTACATAGCAGCAATTATAAACTTTGTATCCCCTTAGTAACGTACTTTCACTTTAAACCGGAAATCATGTACTATTTTTTGTCGCGTATAGACTCAATTTTAACCGTTTCTGTTCAGGTGACCAGTGGGCACCGTTCAGCGTAACTATTATCCTTGTGCCGTCCTATGAAGACATATTCTTGTAAATTTATAGCAATGCCAATAGACCGTATTGCTGTTTAGTCCAATACATAGACAACTGTACCTGTTGGAGTCAAGTGTTTCATAGACAACTTCCTGTTGGGGTCACGTGTTACAAAAACAAAGGTCATCAGTAATGAACTGATTGCGGAAAATGTTTAGAAAGAGAACATTTTGAAATCTTGATAGTTTATGAACCAATTGTTTTTTAAAGACAGATTCAAGTCCTAAAAAAAGCACCTCCTGTCAGTGTTTTTGTTATATGTTTTTCTGCTTTGTATCGATCTGATGAGTTAAGCCTTTTTCAACTGATTTTTATAGTTTGTTCTTATGTTGTGTTGTGACACCACTGTCCCAGGTTAAGAGAGGGTTGAGCGCTCACAAAAATGTCTAACCCCGTCACATTCTATATATGCTGTCCCAAGTCAGGGGCCAGTAGTTCAGTGGTTGTATTGGTTCGTTTCAGTCATAATTGTTTTTCGTAAAGTGTTTTGTTATATATAAGGCCGTTGGTTTTCTTAATTGAATTGTTTGATATTTTTCATGTCGAGACCTTTTATAGCCGACTATACGGTATCGGATTTTTTCATTGTTGCCCATAATTGCTTACATTCACTTCATTTAAACTTTGGTTGATAGTTGTCTCGTTGGCAAGCATATAACATCTACTTATTTTCATATTGTTAAAAGTATTTACGATGGTTTAAATATTTCTCTTTTTTAAATTTTATGCACAGCAAAAAGAGACAATTTGTGTATTTTTTCTTTCTTACAATCAGTTATGTTTACTTCGAATTCGGCTTTACAGTAGTCATGTCAAAGCCTTTACAACTTGGCTTTCGGTGTTGATTTTGCTCATTATTGAAGGATGTGCTGTGTTCTATAATTGCATGTATGCACTTCATTTGAACTCTGGTGGATAGCTCTCATAAGCAATCATACCACATCTCCTTTTTTATATGGTTACATACTAATATCAGATTGTTTTCCCCCTACGTCAATTGGTCCCTGGTGGTGGACAGTTGTCGCATAAGAAATCATACCACAGGTCCTTATCTTTATATGGTTACATACTAATATCAGATTGTTTTCCACCTACGTCAATTGGTCTCTGGTGGTGGAAAGTTGTCGCATTAGCAATCATACCACATCTCCTTATGTTTATATGGTTACATTCTAATATCAGATTGTTTTCCCCTACGTCAATTGGAGTCTGGTGGTAAAACGTTGTCGCATAAACAATCATACCACATATCCTTATCTTTATATGGTTACATTCTAGTATTAGATTATTTCCCCCTACGTCAATTAAAGTTTGGTGGAAAGTTGTCACATTATCAATCATACCACATCTCCTTATTTTTAAGTGGTTACATTCTAGTATCAGATACTTTTCCGCTACGTCAATTGGTCTCTGGTGGTGGAAAGTTGTCGAATAGGCAATCATACCACATCTTTTTATCTTTATATGGTTACATTCTAGTATCAGATTGATTTCCCCCTACGTCAATTGGTCTCTGGTGGAAAGTTTTTCATTAGCAATCATACCACATCTCCTTATTTTTATATGGTTACATTCTAGTATCAGATTGTTTCCCCCTACGTCAATTGGTCTCTGGTGGTGGGCAGTTGTCGCATTAGCAATCATACCACATCTCCTTTTCTTTATATTGTTCCCCCCTACGTCAATTGGAGTCTGGTGGAAAGTTGTCGCATTATCAATCATACCACATCTCCTTATTTCAAAGTGGTTACATTCTAGTATCAGATTGTTTTTTCACGACGTCAATTGGTCTCTGGTGGTGGAAAGTTCTGGCATAAGCAATCATACCACATTTCCTTATTTTTGTATGGTTACAATCTAGTATCAGATTGTTTCTCCCCTATGTCAATTGGTCTCTGGTGGTGGACAGTTGTCGCTTTAGCAATCATACCACATCTCCTTATGTTTATATGGTTACATACTAGTATCAGATTGTTTTCCCCCTACGTCAATTGTTCTCTGGTGGTGGAAAATTGTCGCATTAGCAATCATACCACATCTCTTTATTGTTATATGGTAACATACTAGTATCAGATTGTTTTTCCCCTACGTCGATTGGTCTCTAGTGGTGGTAAATTGTCGCATAAGCAATCATACCACATCTCCTTTTTTATATGGTAACATTCTAGTTTACATTCAAGTATCAGATTGTTTTTCCCCTACGTCAATTGGTCTCTGGTGGAAAGTTGTCGCATTAGCAATCATACCACATCTCCTTATCTTTATATGGTTACTTACTAGTATCAGATTGTTTCCCCCTACGTCAATTGATCTCTGGTGGTGGACAGTTGTCGCTTTAGCAATCATACCACATCTCCTAATGTTTATATGGTTACATTCTAATATCAGATTGTTTTCCCCCTACGTCAATTGGTCTCTGGTGGTGGAAAGTTGTCGCATTAGCAATCATACCACATTTCCTTTTTCTTGTATGGTTACATTCTAATATCAGATTGTTTCCCTCCTACGTCAATTGGTCTCTGGTGGTGGAAAGTTGTCGCTTTAGCAATCATACCACTGTGTGACATCTCCTTATTTTTATTTGGTTACATACTAGTATCATAATGTTTCCCCCCTACGTCAATTGGTCTCTGGTGGTGGAAAGTTGGCGCATAAGCAATCATACCACATCTCCTTATCTTTATATGGTTACAGTCTAGTATAAGATTGATTTTCCCCTACGTCAATTGTTCTCTGGTGGTGGAAAATTGTCGCATTAGCAATCATACCACATCTCCTTATTGTTATATGGTAACATACTAGTATCAAAATGCTTCCTCCTACGTCGATTGGTGTCTGATGGTGGAAAGTTGTCGCATAAGCAATCATACCACATCTCCTTTTTTATATGGTTACATTCTAGTTTACATTCAAGTATCAGATTGTTTTCCCCCTACGTCAATTGGTCTCTGGTGGAAAGTTGTCGAATAAACAATCATACCACTTCTCCGTATTTTTATATGGTTACATTCAAGTATCAGATTGTTTTCCCCCTACGTCAATTGGTCGCTTGTGGTGGAAAGTTGTCACATAAGCAATCATACCACATCTCTTTATCTTTATATGGTTACATTCTAGTGTCAGATTGATTCCACCCTAAGCCAATTGGTCTCTGTTGGAAAGTTGTCGCATAAGTAATCAGACCACATCTCTTTATTTGTATATGGTTACATTCTAGTATCAGATTGTTTTTCCCCTACGTCAATTGATCTCTTGAGGTGGAAAGTTGTCGCATAAGCAATCATACCACATCTCCTTATTTGTATATGGTTACATACTAATATCAGATTGTTTTCCTCCTACATCAATTGGTATCTGCTGGAAAGTTGTCCCATAAGCAATCATACCACATCTCCTTATTTTATATGGTTACATTCTAGTAACAGATTGATTTCCTCCTATGTCAATTGGTCTCTGGTGGAAAGTTGTCGCATAAGCAATCATACCACATTTCCTTATTTTTGTATGGTTACATTCTAGTAACAGATTGAGTTCCTCCTATATCAATTGGTCTCTGGTGGAAAGTTGTCGCATAAGCAATCATACCATATTTCCTTATTTATATGGTTACAGTCTAGTTATAGATTGTTTTTCCCCTACGTCAATTGGTCTCTGGTGGAAAGTTGTCGCATAAGTAGTCATACCACATCTCCTTATCTTTATATGGTTACACTCTAGTATCAGATTGTTCCCCCCTACGTCAATTGATCTCTTGAGGTTGAAAGCTGTCGCATTTTTAAGTGGTTACATTCTAGTATCAGATTGTTTTTACCCGACGTCATTTTGTCTCTGGTGGTGGACAGTTGTCGCTTTAGCAATCATACCACATCTCCTTTTTATATGGTTACATTCTAGTATAAGATTGTTTCCCCCCTACGTCATTTGGTCTCTTGTGGTGGAAAGTTGTCGCATAAGCAATCATACCACATCTCCTTATCTTTATATTAAATTGAGAATGGAAATGGGGAACGTGTCAAAGAGACAACAACCCGACCAAATAAAAAAACAACAGCAGAAGGTCACCAACAGGTCTTCAATGTAGCGAGAAATTCCCGCACCCGGAGGCGTCCTTCAGCTAGCCCCTAAACAAATATATACTAGTTCAGTGATAATGAACGCCATACTAATTTACAAATTGTACACAAGAAACTAAAATGAAAATAATTCAAGACTAACAAAGGCCAGAGGCTCCTGACTTGGGACAGGCGCAATCATGCGGCGGGGTTAAACATGTTTGTGAGATCTCAACCCTCCCCCTATACCTCTAACCAATGTAGAAAAGTAAACGCATAACAATACGCACATTAAAATTCAGTTCAAGAGAAGTCTGAGTCTGATGTCAGAAGATGTAACCAAAGAAAATAAACAAAATGACGATAATACATAAATAACAACAGACTACTAGCAGTTAACTGACATGCCAGCTCCAGACTTCAATTAAACTGACTGAAAGATTATGATTTCATCATATGAATATCAGGCACAATCCTTCCCATTAGGGGTTTAGTATCATACCATCATAACATACATGAGAAGAACATAACCCGTGTCATGCCAACAACTGTTTTTAGAATAAATGTGTTTAGTTCCGACGCAAAGACCTTATCAGTGACTCAATATTAACGCCAAAATATGCAATCTTTAATGACTTGACAACAGTAACGTAATTATATCCCTTCTTAATAAGTTTATTCAAAGGTTTTGTAAGTTTCCGAGGTGAATATACTGACACCTTTGTGCTTTATAAAGAATATTTCCATATAAAAATTGGATGTGAAATACCTGAACGTATAAGAAGTCTGCATGTTGAGCAATATTTACGAATGATGTCTTTATACCGATGATAAAATTTAGTAAATGTTTTGACTAGTTTGTGATATCGAAAACCCTGGTGTAATAATTTTTCAGTAATACATAAATCTCTCGTTAAAATCTAAAACATTGTTACATACACGAGCGAATCGTACAAGTTGAGATATATAAACACCGTAAGATGGTGACAATGGAACGTCACCATCTAAAAACGGATAATTAACGATAGGAAATGAAAAATCATCCCTTTTATCATAAATTTTAGTATTCAGCTTTCCGTTAGTGATATAGATCTCATCACATCAGCAATCATACCACATCTCCTTATTTTTATATGGTTACATTCAAGTATCAGATTGTTTTCCCCCTACGTCAATTGGTCGCTTGTGGTGGAAAGTTGTCACATAAGCAATCATACCACATCTCTTTATCTTTATATGGTTACATTCTAGTATCAGATTGATTCCACCCTACGTCAATTGGTCTCTGGTGGAAAGTTGTCGCATAAGTAATCAGACCACATCTCTTTATTTGTATATGGTTACATTCTAGTATCAGATTGTTTTCCCCCTACGTCAATTGATCTCTTGAGGTGGAAAGTTGTCGCATAAGCAATCATACCACATCTCCTTATTTTTATATGGTTACATTCAAGTATCAGATTGTTTTCCCCCTACGTTAATTGATCTCTTGAGGTGGAAAGTTGTCGCATAAGCAATCATACCACATCTCCTAATCTTTATATGGTTACATACTAATATCAGATTGTTTTCCTCCTACATTAATTGGTATCTGCTGGAAAGTTGTCCCATAAGCAATCATAACACATCTCCTTATTTTATATGGTTACATTCTCGTAACAGATTGATTTCCTCCTATGTCAATTGGTCTCTGGTGGAAAGTTGTCGCATAAGCAATCATACCACATTTTCTTATTTTTATATGGTTACAGTCTAGTATCAGATTGTTTTTACCCGACGTCAATTGGTCTCTGGTGGTGGAAAGTTGTCGCATAAGCAATCATACCACATTTCCTTATTTTTGTATGGTCACATTTTAGTATCAGATTGTTTTCCCCTGACGTCAATTGGTCTCTGGTGGTGGAAAGTTGTCGCATAAGCAATCATACCACATCTCCTTTTTTATATGTTTACATTCTAGTTTACATTCTAGTATCAGATTGTTTTCCCCCTACGTCAATTGGTCTCTGGTGGAAAGTTGTCGCATAAGCAATCATACCACATTTCCTTATTTTTGTATGGTTACATTCTAGTATCAGATTGTTTCCCCCCTACGTCAATTGGTCTCTGGTGGACAGTTGTCGCTTTATCAATCATACCACATCTCCTTATCTTTATATGGTTACATTCTAATATCAGATTGTTTCCCCCCTACGTCAATTGGTCTCTGGTGGTGGACAGTTGTCGCTTTATCAATCATACCACATCTCCTTATGTTTATATGGTTACATTCTAGTATCAGAATGTTTCCCCCTACGTCAATTGGTCTCTGGTGGTGGAAAGTTGTCGCTTTAGCAATCATACCACATCTGCTTTTTTTTATATGGTTACATACTAGTATCATAATATTTTTCCCCTAGTCAATTGGTCTCTGGTGGTGGAAAGTTGTCGCATTACTAATCATACCACATCTTTTTATCTTTATATGGTTACAGTCTAGTATCATATTGATTTCCCCTTACGTCGATTGGTCTCTGGTGGTTGAAAGTTGTCGCATAAGCAATCATACCACATCTTCTTTTTTATATGGTTACATTCTAGTTTACATTCAAGTAACAGATTGTTTTCCCCCTAAGTCAATTGGTCTCTGGTGGAAAGTTGTCGCATAAACAATCATACATGTACGACTTCTCTTTATTTTTATATGGTTACATTCAAGTATCAATTTGTTTCCCCCCTACGTCAATTGGTCTCTTGTGGTGGAAAGTTGTCGCATAAGCAATCATACCACATCTCCTTATTTTTATATATTTACATTCTAGTATCTGATTCTTTTCCCCCTACGTCAATTGATCCATTGAGGTGGAAAGTTGTCGCATAAGCAATCATACCACATCTCCTTATTTTTATATGGTTACATTCTATTATCAAATTGTTTTCCCCATTCGTCAATTGGTATCTGCTTGAAAGTTGTCGCATAAGCAATTATACCACATTTCTTTATCTTTATATGGTTACATTCTAGTATCAGATTGTTTCCCCCCTACGTCAATTGGTCTCTTGTGGAAAGTTGTCACATTAGCAATCTTACCACATCTCCTTTTTTTTATATGGTAACATTCTAGTATCAGATTGTTTTCTCCCTACGTCAATTGGTCTATGGTGGAAAGTTGTCGCATTAGCAATCATACCACATCTCCTTATTTTTATATGGTTATAATTACATTCTAGTATCAGATTGTTTTCCCCCTACGTCAATTGGTATCTTGTGTTGGAAAGTTGTCGTATTAGCAATCATTCCACATCTCCTTATTTTATATGGTTATATACTAGTATCAGACTGTTTTCCAACTACGTCAATTGGTCTCTGGTGGAAAGTTGTTTCATCCGAAATCATGCCACATCTTCTTAATTTATATATAAAACTCGTGTCTCCCGTAACAATTTATGATATGACGGGATAAGTCATGACCTCAAGTAATAAAACAAATGGTGAAGTAGAAAGGTCTTTATATCAATGCATCATATATTACATGTATATATGGTTTAAAGTGGGGATCTGAACTATTTTGGGGATATTCAACTATGTGTTATATGAGGGTGCAGGGTATGATCTCCAATGCCAAACCCTTATAGTTAAATTGAAAAGGTCTTGTCATAGCAATCAAGCTTAATATATGATTTTTGGTGTTTTATATAAAATAAATTAATTTATTTGTCAATGGTCATGGTCAGAGATAATCTTCTATGGTAAACGACACATAGTCTTGAGATGTCGCTCCCATTGGCAAATATAAAAAAATCATATGTAAAAGTTATATTCTGGACATGGAAATTAAAAATAAAATAATTCTGTATTTTGATATCGAGGTCAAAGGTCAAACAAAGTCATATGAAGGTCACGATGATATGCAATTCGCCTAAAAGTACTACACGTTCAGGCCAAATATCTCGGTTAAAGATAAACAAAATAAACCTGGCCGGACATGCTTGAACAAATGAAACAGCAGAAAGAAAAAAAAACTTTTGAATAAAACGAAAGGGCGGAAATAATAAATTTTCTAAAAACTGTAACACACAACCACTTCATGGTCTTAAATATTAATGTTATATTTGCCACTGGACCTTCGGCCAATCAACAAACTCACTTCAATCTGAAGGATAACGGGGTAACATTAATTTCATTAGTGGTCAACACCATGAACGTTCAAAGATTTTTCGTTGTGTTTCCAAATAGTGTGTCGTTGATATCCAGGAGTAGAAACTCTTTGAATACAACGAGTTTTTGTGGCGAATTTTCATTGAAAAGTTTCAGTATTCGCTTAAATAAGCTTTGAAAATTTGTCACGCATGCTCCTACCATATAAATCAGCTTTGAATAGTCAAAACGACCAGTACACTAATTCGTAACGAGCGGTACTAAAACAAACAAACTTAATTAAGACAACGAACCGTAGTGATTGAAATTCAGAGGTCAGTCTTTAAACATCTGTAAAAGAAATACAACAACGGGTTTATCATTCGTTGTTACCATCTTGAATAGACAGGCGTGTGAATTGCGTGTAAACATCGCGAAACAAGGACTCTTTATAACACAAACTTGATTAATCATATATGTTAAACCCAAAGTTACACACGCGACCACAAATCTTACGAAGTTAAGTGTACCTACACGGACGACACATGAATATATCTTATAAAAGTATACTTACACGAGCGACCAGCAAATCTAACTGAGCAAAGTGTACTTCTACGATCGACCAACAAATCTAACTGAGCAAAGTGTACTTCTAAGATCGACCAACAAATCTAACTGAGCAAAGTGTACTTCTACGATCGACCAACAAATCTAACTGAGCAAAGTGTACTTCTACGATCGACCAACAAATCTAACAGTGCAAAGTGTACTTCTACGATCGACCAACAAATCTAACGGAGCAAAGTGTACTTCTACGATCGACCAACAAATCTAACTGAGCAAAGTGTACTTCTACGATCGACCAACAAATCTAACGGAGCAAAGTGTACTTCTACGATCGACCAACAAATCTAACTGAGCAAAGTGTACTTCTACGATCGACCAACAAATCAAACTGAGCAAAGTGTACTTCTACGATCGACCAACAAATCTAACGGAGCAAAGTGTACTTCTACGATCGACCAACAAATCTAACTGAGCAAAGTGTACTTCTACGATCGACCAACAAATCTAACTGAGCAAAGTGTACTTCTACGATCGACCAACAAATCTAACTGAGCAAAGTGTACTTCTACGATCGACCAACAAATCTAACAGAGCAAAGTGTACTTCTACGATCGACCAACAAATCTAACAGAGCAAAGTGTACTTCTACGATCGACCAACAAATCTAACTGAGCAAAGTGTACTTCTACGATCGACCAACAAATCTAACTGAGCAAAGTGTACTTGTACGATCGACCAACAAATCTAACTGAGCAAAGTGTACTTGTACGATCGACCAACAAATCTAACTGAGCAAAGTGTACTTGTACGATCGACCAACAAATCTAACTGAGCAAAATGTACTTCTACGATCGACCAACAAATCTAACTGAGCAAAGTGTACTTCTACGATCGACCAACAAATCTAACAGAGCAAAGTGTACTTCTACGATCGACCAACAAATCTAACTGAGCAAAGTGTACTTCTACGATCGACCAACAAATCTAACTGAGCAAAGTGTACTTCTACGATCGACCAACAAATCTAACGGAGCAAAGTGTACTTCTGCGATCGACCAACAAATCTAACGGAGCAAAGTATACTTCTACGATCGACCAACAAATCTAACTGAGCAAAGTGTACTTCTACGATCGACCAACAAATCTAACGGAGCAAAGTGTACTTCTACGATCGACCAACAAATCTAACAGTGCAAAGTGTACTTCTACGATCGACCAACAAATCTAACGGAGCAAAGTGTACTTCTACGATCGACCAACAAATCTAACTGAGCAAAGTGTACTTCTACGATCGACCAACAAATCTAACGGAGCAAAGTGTACTTCTACGATCGACCAACAAATCTAACTGAGCAAAGTGTACTTCTACGATCGACCAACAAATCAAACTGAGCAAAGTGTACTTCTACGATCGACCAACAAATCTAACGGAGCAAAGTGTACTTCTACGATCGACCAACAAATCTAACTGAGCAAAGTGTACTTCTACGATCGACCAACAAATCTAACTGAGCAAAGTGTACTTCTACGATCGACCAACAAATCTAACTGAGCAAAGTGTACTTCTACGATCGACCAACAAATCTAACAGAGCAAAGTGTACTTCTACGATCGACCAACAAATCTAACAGAGCAAAGTGTACTTCTACGATCGACCAACAAATCTAACTGAGCAAAGTGTACTTCTACGATCGACCAACAAATCTAACTGAGCAAAGTGTACTTGTACGATCGACCAACAAATCTAACTGAGCAAAGTGTACTTGTACGATCGACCAACAAATCTAACTGAGCAAAGTGTACTTGTACGATCGACCAACAAATCTAACTGAGCAAAATGTACTTCTACGATCGACCAACAAATCTAACTGAGCAAAGTGTACTTCTACGATCGACCAACAAATCTAACAGAGCAAAGTGTACTTCTACGATCGACCAACAAATCTAACTGAGCAAAGTGTACTTCTACGATCGACCAACAAATCTAACTGAGCAAAGTGTACTTCTACGATCGACCAACAAATCTAACGGAGCAAAGTGTACTTCTGCGATCGACCAACAAATCTAACGGAGCAAAGTATACTTCTACGATCGACCAACAAATCTAACTGAGCAAAGTGTACTTCTACGATCGACCAACAAATCTAACGGAGCAAAGTGTACTTCTACGATCGACCAACAAATCTAACGGAGCAAAGTGTACTTCTACGATAGACCAACAAATCTAACGGAGCAAAGTGTACTTCTACGATCGACCAACAAATCTAACTGAGCAAAGTGTACTTCTACGATCGACCAACAAATCTAACGGAGCAGTGTTTGTTGCTCGTGTAAGTCCTCTTTGCTTTGTTAGTTTTGTTTGTTGTTCGTGTAAGTTAACCTTGCTCCATTAGATTTGTTTGTCTCTAGTGTAAGTACACTTTGCATATTTGTGTCGTCAGGTTGCTGTCTAATTGACGTATTTCGTTTGTTGGTGTATTTTGGTTATTTTTGTCGTCATGTTTCTGTCTTGTTGATGTATTTTGTTTGTTGGTGTATTTTAGTTATTTATGTCGTGAGGTTGCTGTCTACTTGACGTATTTTGTATGTTGATGTATTTTGGTTATTTGTGTCGTGAGGTTGCTTTCTACTTGACGTATTTTGTATGTTGATGTATTTTGGATATTTATGTCGTGAGGTTGCTGTCTAATTGACGCATTTCGTATGTTGATGTATTTTGGTTATTTGTGTCGTGAGGTTGCTGTCTACTTGACGTTTTTTGTATGTTGATGTATTTTTGTTCTTTGTGTCGTGAGGTTGCTGTCTACTTGACGTATTTCGTATGTTGTTGTATTTTAGTTATTTATGTCGTGAGGTTGCTGTCTACTTGACGTATTTTGTATGTTGATGTATTTTGGTTATTTATGTCGTGAGGTTGCTGTCTACTTGACGTATTTTGTATGTTGATGTATTTTGGTTATTTGTGTCGTGAGGTTGCTGTCTACTTGACGTATTTTGTATGTTGATGTATTTTGGTTATTTGTGTCGTGAGGTTGCTGTCTACTTGACGTATTTCGTATGTTGTTGTATTTTGGTTATTTGTGTCGTGAGGTTGCTGTCTACTTGACGTTTTTGTATGTTGATGTATTTTTGTTCTTTGTGTCGTCATGCTTCTGTCTTGTTGATGTATTTCGTTTGTTGGTGTATTTTGGTTATTTTTGTCATCAGGTTGCTTTCTACTTGACGTATTTCGTATGTTGATGTATTTAAGTTATTTGTGTCGTGAGGTTGCTGTCTACTTGACGTATTTTGTATGTTAATGTATTTTGGTTATTTGTGTCGTGAGGTTGCTGTCTATTTGACGTATTTTGTATGTTGATGTATTTTGGTTATTTGTGGTGTCGTGAGGTTGTTGTCTACTTGACGTATTTTGTATGTTGATGTATTTATTTGTGTACTGTAAATACAGAAATTATTAAGTATTATTTATTTGTGTATTTATTTGTGTCGTAAGGTTGCTGTCTACTTGACGTATTTCGTATGTTGATGTATTTATTTGTGTATTTATTTGTGTCGTGAGGTTGCTGTGTAATTGGCGTATTTCGTATGTTGATGTACTTTGGCTATTTGTGTCGTGAGGTTGCTGTCTACTTGACGTATTTCGTATGTTGATGTATTTTTTTGTGTATTTATTTGTGTCGTGAGGTTGCTGTGTAATTGGCGTATTTCGTATGTTGATGTACTTTGGCTATTTGTGTCGTCAGGCTGCTGCCTAATTAACATATTTCATAAACGGACAGAAATTAATTAGACAAAAAAGTACATATTTTTCACGTGTTTGTTTTTCTTGCTTGAAAAGTATGCAACGTAACAAAACTGATCTTCGTGAATGCTAAACTTGTTTGTATTATAAAAAAGGGATTTATTACTAAATTGAACGTCCAATATACTATCGTGATACATGTATCTGACTTGCTAAAAGTACAAATTACAAAAAGGAAAATTTGGGTTAAAAATGGATAATAAATAAAAGATCAAATGAGTCTTGGTTGGATAAGACATTTAAGTTTGATATTTTCACAGCAAACTGGATGCATATTGTTTAAACATTAAAGTTCTATATTGTCAATACAGTTCTTTCGTGGTTTTACAGACAAAAGAGCATCAGTATGAATCAGAATGCAATGATAGTTGTTGTTATTTCGTCATGTTGATGGAATATTGATACAATGTCTTGGTCTTCTCATCCTATCGGACCAGATTGTTTAATAAGTGGTACCATTGGTTTGTAACTTTACTGGCGATTAACTCCGTCGATCGAATATCATTACTCGATATTGTTTGGTGTCATTGATAAAATCTTTGTGTCAATAATGACACGTGACTCTCTGGTCTTTAATGTTAAATGTTTACATCTTCTCGTCCTTTTTCACACATAAAAATGTCGTTTCAGAGGGCAAAAAATATAGCGAGTTCAACATCTCGTGACTGGACTAGACGGATTAAGGAAAAAATAATACCGCTCAACTGTATCGATGATTTGATATTTATAATTATGTGCAACTTTTTTTGTCAAGATGTATTTCCCGCCGAGATATTCATTTGGCATCCAACTTAACGTTGAAGTTAGTTTTTCAGACTATTATTCAAAATAACATAACTTCTGTAAGTTTCAGTTTGTGATCAATTCCCAGTCAAATATAAAAAAAACCTCATCATAGATACCAGCAGCCAGATGAGTTAAGCAAGAATAGAGAAAAGTGCATTAAAAACATCAGGAATAGATAAATACATTTAGATAGATTAAATTTATTTCAAAAAGGGGACCCTTCATAGGCTTAGTCAGTATATTAATTTGTATAACAAACAATTGCAATAGACAATACACAAGAATAGAAAAAAAAACAAAAACACCATGAAATATGAATTGAGTGAATGATATGGAGTCACGTAAACCAGTATGTTTTGTGTTTATTAACCATGAACCAGAAGCAGCATCATATCCATTATAAATAAAAGTTTTTGAGTCAAGTCCTTTCTTGTGGCTGATGCATCTGAACATATAGAATTGGTGTTCATATGCCGGAGTTACCAAGGGCAGATGCTTAAAGGATAAAGACGATTTCTGATTGATCTCGAGAACACGATTACCAGGTATTACTTGATACAGGAGATTGCCTGGATCTCTGGAGGACAAAAAGTCAAGATAACAATAAATTGTCTGAAAATGGTGATTTCCGATTGATCCAAAACATGATAACCAAGCATTGTCTGATAATAGTGATTTCCGGTTGATCTCTAGAACATAATAATCAGATATTGTCTGATAATTGTTATTTTTAATTGATCCCAAGCACATGATGACCAGACATTGTCTTATACTGGTTAATTCAGATTGCATACTTTAACATTGCCATAAAAGCGCGAGGTTTGGCTAGCTGCAAAACCAAGTCCAACCCACCATTTTATTTACTTGGAATGTCCTGTACCAAGTCAGGAAAATGGCCATTGTTATATATAGTTTGTTTCTTTTTATGTTACATTTTAGTAATGTGTTTCTGTGTCGTAGGTCTCCTCTTATATTGATGTGATTCCCTCAGTTTTAGTTTGGAGCCCGGATTTTTTTCTGACAATTGATGAATTTCGAACAGCGATATACTATGTTTGCCTTTATGTAACTCAATATTTGGACAATATCTGAAAAAGTCTATGGCTTTTTCTTCTGCAAACAACAAGGAACAATATTTGAAAAACTAAGACACTTCACTATATCCATGGTTATGTAAAATTATTTCTGTAATATCATATGTGTTATCATCAACTTACACTCTTTAAAATGGTTTACATGCACACATTGCAACAGCTTTGTCCCTTCATGGTTTATTGTTTGTTTTTATTTTGATAAAAACAACTGGCAAATATTTCTAGATATACAGTGAATTATTCAGACTATCAAACAACTACCTATAATTTTTAAAATTTTCCTTTTATTGTGAAAATAATGTAACAAGATGGTGGATGTATGTTAAAAATTGTGGGACAGATACATAACAAAACAATATTCCAGCCATAAATTTTTTAAAGTGGTAACTAAATGATAATGCTGTGAATATATATATTGCATCAACACTTGATGCCCTTATTTTCAAATAGTTCTTATATCTTTCTCATCAAAACAAAGAGAAAATGTTTTCCGGTTTTGTCTCATGTTTCTCAAGGCACTATAAAAGTTTTCTTGATTTCCATGCAAGAATAGATACATGTTTATAAAGTTTAACATATATTTATTCTAGTATGTAAATAGCGATTAGATGAGTAGTAATGTATTACCAATATTACTATTACAGTGTTAGTTGCATTTGAATCCTTTTGAGAAAAAACAACAGTAATTATACAGTCACGTATTGGTCAAATCTTAAAGGTTGGTCCAATATTTTCCACTTGGTTCACATTCTTCATCTTCCTGTCTATAGTTTTATGAAAAGATAGTTCCAACCTGACTTTAACAGAATTGTTTCTACTATAGACAATCGACTTCAAATCTGATGTGTACTTCTTGTAGTATAGTTCTCTATTGTGGTTGAACATTGATTTAGTGCTCAATTTCAACTTCAATCGTCATTCCTAAAATAAAATTATAAGCTGGTGATTGAATGATTGTTGTTTATTCATAGTCCAGTGGTATTTATTAAATGCATGTTTACTGTTTGAGAACAATTTAACAAAGTGCAATTGGTATGTCATGCCGAATTTCAATAAATAAGAATTGCCACTGGAAGTTGAGGGTGTATTTGATAACACATTGTAACATACAACATACAGACTCAGGAAATTGTTTTGTAAGGGAACTTACACAAAGCATCTCCCTTGACATCTCCATTCTTACCCGAAATGGCTTCGTATTAATTTATCTACTAAGTACAACCAAACAGATGCTTCATTTTACTGCCGGTTCGAAGAAGACTAAACATGACTATATTTCTATTCCTGAGTCACCCTTGTTATAACTGTTTCAAACTATACTTCAATTACAAGTTTTCTAGAACTACTTTTTTTTATCACTGGTAGAATCAGTAGGCGAAGCTAGAATGACTACTCATATCTGGTTACGGAACGCATAAAATTTATCGAAACATAGTCTAAGCAAAATTAAACTTTGATAAATAGATAAGTCTGCATACACTTATATTTAGTCTTCATTCACCCTTATTCTTTTATAAACAATTATGGTATTAGTTATTGTCATTACTACTAAATCCTGAAAATAGACCAGAATAATTTAATGGACATTAAACATTACAGGAAAAACAAAAACACTTAGAAATAAAAAATTAAAAAATATTTACCTGATATTTCATTTTCAATTGATTTCACTTCCTCTGCAGAAATAGTTTTAGCCAGAATGTCATTAAGATGATCTGTATACAGCCTTAATGGTGTTCTATTCCGATCAAACCTTTTTAAAATGTCACTTGACATATTACTTAGCTCATTAAAACGTGTTTCGTCAAGTTTAAATATCCTCGAGTGTTGTAGTTCATTTCTCGTAAGTCTTATGCGCTCAATATCATCTCCAATGGCTATGTCTGTTGTCTGAATTCTTTGCCATGTTCCGCCCCAAGAATTACTAGGAATGTGTTTATTTAGTTTCCTGTGTTCACCATATAAATATGTTATATCACAATCGCTCCTTGGGCGTAGATTTGCTTTGTCTTGTTTTAAGAGATCATATAAAACATCAGCAAAAATATTCAGCGCAATCATTCCCATCTTTGTAAAATTTATTTCCTCTTTGGTGAACTGAAACGAAAATATGATTCTAACGAAAAGTGATTTAAAATATGAACTAGATGTGTCAAAACGACACGAATGGCTCCGTCCCAAAAAGTTGAAAAATCTGCAATTTCAATATAATTACATGTGGACGCAAACATGATGGTAGTCTCACATATCAAAAATCAGCTCAAAATCTGGAGGCAGATAAAAAAAAATCTGTATAATTGTAATTTTCAATAATTTATCAAAGTCAAAAGCCCATAATTTCAGTATAAATTAGCGGAGCGAAACAAAACTTATACTTGACCTGTAACTCATCATGGTTAACTCGCATCCCAAAAATAAGCCCAATATCTGAAGGCGTATAGAAAAACAGTCCGTATAACTGTGATTTTTAACAATTTTTCAAAGTCCAAACACTGTAATTTTGACAAAAATTAGTGGAGCGGAACAAAACCTTAACTTGATCTGTAACTCATCATGGTTAACTAATATACCAAAAATCAGCCCAATATCTGAAGGCGTTTAGAAAAAAAACTCTGTATAATGATTTGTTTCGGAATGACAGAATGACGGAATTACAGAATTTCGGAATTACGGAATACGGAATATCGGAAATACGGAATTACGGAATTTCGGACAAGGGTAAAACTATATGGCACCGACAATTTCATTGCGGGGCAATAAAAAAGGTCAATCTTAAATAAGGCTTTAACGTTGATCAACCTGTTGACAATAAACGTCAAATGCAGAACACATACTTCCCTCGTCACGTGTTAGGCTGTCTGTGTATTTTTGTCGACCTCATAACAGTTTACATACAATGTTGAACACACTTTACTAATCTCACGTATTAAGACTTGTATAGTACATTATTGTGTATGTTTATCGACAGGACGACAGTTTAATTCCTATGCTAAACACACACTACATACTTCACGTGAGTACTAGTACAATCAAGATCAGTTTGTGTTATTATGTTTTTATAAACTCGATAGCAGATTTGGTATCATTGCCAATGAGACAACTCTCTACCAGAAAACAAATGTCATAGAAATAAACAACTATAAAACTATAGGTCACTATACGGCCTTCAACAATTAGCAAAACATATACCACAAAGTCAGCTCTAAAAGGCATCGAAATGAAAAATGTAACACAACTCAACTAAAAAAACTAACGGCCTGATTTAGGAAAAAGAATGAACGAAATACAAATATACAGCAACAAGCGACAACCACTAAATTACAGGCTCCTATCATGTTTACCCTCTCAAAATTTACATCCAATGCTGAAAAAATAGTACTCACTTCACATATTAATACGCAGAGTTATTCAGTGAACCTGTTTTTGTTTCTTTCCTAAAAGACTAGCACAAAAATACCGAACTCCAAGGTAAATTAAAAAAGAGGAAGTCCATAACGGAAAACTGAACATCTCTCATTTTTTTTAAGAAACTGAATCTGTCATGAAAGTTCATGTTACTTACCACTGACGGACTGTCTGTTCCTGTTGCTTCATCGTTGATATTTGAAAATACTCTTTCACCAGCTTGGACACGGACACGTACCTGCAAAGAAACAAGAATGGCAATATCAACAGTAAAAAGTATAAACTTCAAGAAAATTGTCAATGGGGGTAGCACCTATCATTTTAATTCACACTATTTTGAAAATAGAACATAAACTGGTTTGATAAATCAACACGATCAAGCATGCACTGTCTAACTTCTCTGGATCATTGATAAAAGAGATATAAAAAAAAACAACCCAGTGAATTCAAAGAGTCACAAAGCGTGGTATGTGCCTTCTTAATGGTACATTTCTTTTCAATAATTAAGTCCTGTAAACATTGTTTTGTAGATTTTTAACGTAGAACAATAAAGTTCTGCATCTTAGTTATATGACTTGTAAGGAACTCTTACAATAATCTATGATCGCAAGTTTTGATTTAGTGGTTCTAGAAAATTGAACCATTGAATCAGTATTGGCACCTGGAATGAAATTGAGAATGGAAGTTGAAAGAGACAACAACCCTACCAAAGAGCAGACAACAGCCCAAGGCTACCAATGGGTCTTTGATGCAGCCAGAAACTCCCGCACTCAGAGTCGTGCTTCAGCTGGAAACATAAAGAGCATTTCCGGACAACGTAAGCAACACTAAGATAGTATATTATAAGGAACATATCTGCATAGTTTGCTTCATTTAATTTTTTTTACATTCCAGTTTATAAATATTTTATACGCTTACGTTCACTGGAAGCCATTTCACGGACATTTTATGTTGACCAACAAGCCATGAAAAAATAAAGTCATGATCATATCAAGTTTATTCACATGTGATATAAACACTGCAATATAATGCATGTAATGGGAAAACAAAGTTCCGTTATCGGCCAAATAATCAAATAAAACTTTTCCAAAACAATCAATTTGAGACCTTTAATGTAACACTTTTAAAGATGTACTCATGTTCTATGTATATTCTTTTTATTATTAATCAATGACATTTTAAATCCAAGTACTGAAGTACTGAACATCGGGTGATAGCAAGTTCTTGTGGATTTTCACAAGAACTTGTTTCAGAAAAAAACATATCTCTTTACTTGAAAGTGAGATTTAAGTTCGCTCATCCGATGTTAAACTTACTTCGCCGTATAACTGAAACTTTACTTTGTTCTTCTATTATATGACAGTATTTACCAGATAAGGGGATCTATCTATACTTAATATAAAAAAAATCTTGCAACAATTTCTTTAGGTTGCATTTATATGCCATTGTCTGTTGAAGCGTACCTTACATTATATCATCATTGATGAATATGAGTAATTACTAATTAATAAATCGATCACACCGAGCTGTCTCTGTTAATTCTATCAACCGACCGTTGATGGTCTGTTAATTAAATATGCATGTTTGTGGGGACAAAAAATTAACTAAATACATGAAGCATATGTCCAAGCTATCATTTGCACGTCTGTGTCGACATGAATTATCATTGATATGGGAATATTTATGAATTAACTGTTCACAAAAACTTCGAATTTTTGAAATGCTTAGGCATTTCTACCTCAGGAATAGATAACCTTAGCTGTATTTGGCCCAATGCTGACGAAATTTGGTCCTCAATGCTCTTCATTATTTGAGCTTTTTAACCTTTTAGATTGGAGCTTCACTCGTGAAACTGTTGTAGTCGAACGCGTGTCTGGCGTAATTGCAAAATTAAATCCTGGTATCTATGATGATTTTGTTTGGTATATGTTGGTACCTATTGCCTATGTCGCTCCCCTTGGTCTATATGCATATCAATCAACGACACCGATGAATTCATGTCAAAATTGTGTTTTGGTGATGGTGATGTGTTTGTAGATTTTACTTTACCGATTTTTTTGTAAAAAAATACTTTGATTTAACCAAATTTATGAAATTTGTTGAAAATTCTTATGGGTTCAATTTGGGCATGTGGACATATTTGTAAATCTTACTTTGCTGCACATCATTGCTGTTTACAGTTTATCTCTATTTGTAATATTATTGAAGATAATAACCAAAAACAGGAAAACTTCCCAAGGAATTACTTATTCAGGGGCAGCAACCCAAGAACTGAAAGTCTGATTCATCTGAAAGTTTCACGGCACATACATCTAGACCGGATTTACATTTTAACCCTCATGTAAGATTTGCTGTAAATACTTTGGTTACAGAGATAAAGGCTGATAACAACCTTTTACCTCCATGTTCTATTTTTAGCCATGGTGGCCATCTTGGTTGGTTGGCGGGGTCATCCGACATCGGACACATTTTTTAACAAGATACCCTAATGCTGATTGTGGCGAAGTTTGATTATCTTTGGCCCAGTGTTTTAAAAGGAGAAGATTTTTGTAAAAGTTAACAACGACGGACGATGGACGCCAAGTGATGAGAAAAACTAGGCGAGCTTAAAAGAATATAAACACACCTGGCTATAGGTGACAACACTGTAGACTGAACTTTGGTTTTGTTTTGATTTTGAAATCAACAGTGTGTGTGTGTATGAATAACAGCCTTCTGACTGATCTTCGTTATATTTTTGTTTATGCGATAAACTGAAAAACCTAGATTTTTCAAAATGATAGCTAACAATCAATTTTCACTGGTAAAATGTTTAATCGTAAGAAAGTTTGATTTATTTAAACTGTGTGGTTATCATGAAACCAGATGACATTTCGTTAACGTTCAAGGACAACAGATATACAAAATCATAGCTAAAGTTCCAATGGTCAGATAAGATAAGAATTATCACAAGAAACAACTTAATTCAGCTTATACTGAATTAACATGAGTTTTCTGACTTGTTTTCATTTCAACAGTTACCAATATGTCATAGGATGCTTTAGCAATCTATAAAGTAATACAATCAACATTAGATTATCTTATCTTAATTGTGTAATAATTACTGCAAGTCATATACATAATAATCTATACTAACTTATAAGCTTCAAAAAGTAGCTTGTTACCTTGGTGGATGTACCCGTAGTTTGGATTTGTCCCAAGCTTTCTACGTTAGGATAATATCTGGGAACATCTTCAGGACTCTTTGACAACTAAAATTATTTGCAAAATAAACATTATAGTTATTTGATAATCACCGCTTTCTAAAAAAGATAGCACTGTACTTAAATCTATAAAACATTATTGAAACACATTACAGCTTTCCAAAGCCAAACAAGGAACTCACATTTGCTTCAAGTCTACTTGGATAATTTGCTATTTGACAACAATAGTTCTGCAGATTTGTAAACAAATATGTGTTTGATGACAAACATGATAAAAGCACTAAAATTGACATGGTATTTCAAGGTGTTGCGAGCCACCGAGACATTTCAATACATCAGGTATTTTAAAGATGGCCGCCATAAAACATAATAAAATGCTCTAGAGGGTGCAGCTGATATGACCACAGAGGTTGAACCCTGAACAGATGGGGCAAGTATGGACACTACATTCAAGTTTGATACAACTCTGAATTTGGATTGTGATTATACATGTTATATATTTGACACAGCATAGGTTTCTGACACAGAATGAATTTGGTCTAAAATTTAAAAATTGAAAACTGGACATTTACCTGTTATGGTCCATTATCCAGAATTTAAATACATGGTTAGAATCAGCATATCAAAGAACCCAAAACATTAATTTTTTGTTGAAATCAAACAAAAGTGAATGACTTGCACCCTGATTTTGACCAACTTGAAAACTGGCCCTATAATCAAAACTCTAAAAACATGTTAAGATTAAGCATATCAAAGAACCCCAAGAATTCAATTTTTGTTCAAATCAAACATAGTTTATTTTTTTAGCTTAATGTAGACCAATTTGAAAACGAGACCAAAAATAAAAAATCTAAATACACAATTAGACTCTGCATATCAAAGAACCCCAATAATTTAATTTTTGATAAAATCAAACAATGTTAAATTTTTGGACCCTTTGGATCTCAATGTGAACCAATTTAAAAACAGGGCCCAAAATCCAAAAACTTAATACTTGGTTAGATTCAGCATATCAAAGAATTCCCTATATTAAATTTTGTTTTACCAAATCCATGATTTTACAAATTTACTGTAACATATATGTACATGTATAGTTGATAGTTTCCAATGTCCATCCGTCCATCCGTCGTCAACATGTCGGACATTGACTCAAAAATGCTTTATTCAATTTGCATACAACGTTGATACATATATCTATTGACGTAAGCTTCCATTTGTTTTATAAATTTTAGATTTTACGTTTCCGCATTATGGTATACACGTTTGTTATTGAACACGAAATGGTTTGCCCTATGTATGAAGACATAAGATATGATTTGTTTAAAATGGCACGTCAATGTATTGAAAACTTTGAAAACATGAGTACAGAGCTAAAGGTCAATGCTTCAATGATTGACTTATAATGACATTCAAATAACACTGTCCTACTCTATTCACAAATTCTATGTCACGAGGAATATATTTTTGTAAACATATAAATGTCCATAAAGCCTATTTTTTCAGGATAAAAGATAATTTATGTTTCAGGGAAAAACTTTTGGTACATAAATAACGAAAGTAAATTTGCCCCTTCCAAAATCCTGGAATCGCCCCTGACAAAAAACTAGAGGCTCTAAAGAGCCTGTGTCGCTCACCTTGGTCTATGTGAATATTAAACAAAGGAAGCAGATTCAAAATTGACTACAAAGGTCAATTACTCTTACAGGGGTCAATTGACCATTTCGATCATGTTGACTTATTTGTAGATCGTACTTTGCTGAACATTATTGCTTTACAGTTTATCTCTATCTGAAATAATATTCAAGATAATAACCAAAAACAACAAAATTTCCTTAAAATTACCAATTCAGGGGCAGCAACCTAACAACGGAATGTCAGTTTGTATATATAACTCATCATAACATCAGCAGGTTGTCCAATTCATCTGAAAATTTCAGGGCAGATAGATCTTAACCTGATTAACAATATTACCCCTTGTCAGATTTGCCCTAAATGCTTTGGTTTTTGAGTTATAAGCCAAAAACTGCATTTTACCCCTATGTTCTATTTATAGCCATGGCGGCCATCTTGGTTAATTGGCGGGGTCACCGGACACAATTTTTAAACTAGATACCCCAAAGATGATTGTGGCCAAGTTTGGTTAAATTTGGCCTAGTAGTTTCAGAGGAGAAGATTTTTGTAAAAGTTAACGCAGGACGACGACGACGGACGACGACGGACGACGACGACGGACGACGACGGACGCCGGACGCCAAGTGATGAGAATAGCTCACTTGGCCCTTCGGGCCAGGTGAGCTAAAAATATGATATAACATTGTTGGGCTGATGTTATGATGAGTTATATATACAGAATGTATTGTCAGCCTTGTATCACCATCACTGCTGGTGATCCGAATGATGCAATTTATTGTAGAGTCATCAGTGGTTCAGAGGTACTTATAATATACCTATAATTCTGTGACTTGTATGTATCTGCTGCTGTCGAGAATACCGCGGGAGTCAAGACGTCGCGTTTTACTGTTATGTATCTAGGGTTGACGTCAGTGGTATACGTCGCCTTAGCAGTTCTGATATAATGGAGTAAACGTCGAACTGTATGGTTGTTATTGCTTTCTGTATACGATATTAGAAGTTAGCCTCGACATTTATGGTGCCGAGACCAAAAGAGAAAATGGACACAAAGCTGAAAGCCGTTCGTTCCGGACATAAAGGAGCAATTACAAGACTTTGGAAGAATTTTGGTGAGATACGAGACCTTTCCGAAATAGAAATTGGGGACGTCACAGCTATTTTAGATTCCGTGTTACAGAAAAAGGATATTCTTAAAGATTTGAATGATAAAATTGTGGAAGCAAGCTCGGATGAAGACGTGGTGGATGAAATTCAACAAACAGATGAATACATGTTTGATTTAGATTAAAAAATTCGTCAAACTAGAAAACTCATTAATCCCTCCCAGTCGAAAAGTCATAATTTACCCGTCAATACTACAGTTTTTCAAGCTAGTCACGTTACTCCCTCTTATACACCCATGCATACCTTGATTTCACCTACAGCAAATAGTGTACCCGCAAGCGACTCCTCTCAATTAAACCCGCACGCCAATTGTTTCACGTCGACATCTCATGTACAATCGAATGCAGCCTCGTTTTATACAAGTAACCCCGCTATATCAGAGATTATTCTTCTACGAACCCGTCTATGCATATTCCAAGTTTACATTCGTCTTCTAGCACAAATAATCAGTACCACAAATTACCAAAGTTGAACTTGCAAACGTTTAAAGGGAATATTTTAGATTGGCAATCCTTTTGGGAATCAAATGAGACATATATACACACAAATCCAACACTCAGCGACGCACAGAAGTTTAACTACTTAAGGTCACTACTCCAGGGAGAAGCGTTTCAGACCATATCAGGTTTTTCGATGACAAACACTAACTACGGCAAAGCAATTTCGTTGTTACAAGAGGGGTATGGACAGATACATACTATAATACAAACATACATGCAAGCTCTACTTGAGATTTCGCCGCCGATTTATACTTAAGTAAGCCTCCGCAATTATTATGACAAAACTGAAACTTACGTACGAGGTCTAGAGTCACTCGGACAGACTACAGACACTTATGGTTCACTACTGGTTCCAGTTATTCTGAACATGTTGCCCGCAGAAATACGTCAAAACCTAGCAAGACAACACGGACCGTCAAGTTGGAATTTGAAAGATTTGAGGAAGAGTATACAGAACGAAATTTAAATCATAGAGGCAGGACAAAATACAGGTACTTATCTTGTTTCTATATATCATCAGTTTGCGAACTCATCTATAAGCACATTTCACACAGAAAATAATTCACCACAAGGAAATACAACACACAACGCGAAGAAAAGCCAGCCCCAGAATATTAAGGAGAGACCATGTGAGAGACATACATCCACCAACATACTGTACCAAGATTAGTGATCATAAAGCCCGCATATCTAAAGTCAAACGAGACAATTTGTGCTGTATTTGTTTAGGAAATCGTCATGCTAATGAGTGTAAATCTAAAATAACGTGTAGACACTGTGACAAGAGACACCATTCCAGCTTATGTAATGTAAGTAACCATGGTAACAGGGAAACTACAAACAACCCAGATCTACAGAATAATCAAAGTCAGAATCAATCTACATCTGTAAGTCTCATCAATACTACTGAAAACAAGGAAGATACAAACATTTTACATTCATCGACACAGATGCGCACAACTGTGCTATTGAAGACGGCTGTAGCTCCTATATGGTCAGGTAGTATATGTACGGATACGAATATTTTATTTGATGAAGGTGCACAAAGATCTTTTTTAACAGATGATCTAGCGAAAAAATTGAATTTGAAAACTGAAGGACTTGAAGTTGTACACCTATCGGCATTTGGAAAGGAAAACACCAGTACGAGAGAACTACGTAAATCCACCGTGCACATTGAAACAGGAAATAAACGTAAATTTCCAATTGAAGTTCTAATTGTACCTACAATAGCAGTCCCACTTCAGAATCACATGCGCAACGTTAACCGTGATATGAACTATCTAAAAGGATTGAGACTCGCTCATCCAGTTACCAAAGAAGATTCTTTTGAAATTTCTTTACTTATTGGTGCCGACTATTATTGAGATCTTATTGAAGACGAGGTTAAACGAGGAGATGGACCGACCGCGGTAAGATCAAAGCTTGGGTATTTGCTGTGAGGACCCTTACAGTCAGGTATAGCACGTTCGTCTACGACAGCTGGCATCTTTAACTAGGCATAGATTCGTCCGAAAATCAAGAGAAAGAGACAAATTATTTGAAAGACAATCAGGAGTCATCAATTGAATTTCTAGGAGATAGGTATTCGGCGAAATTACCATGGAAACAAGATTACGAAGAATTACCGTCAAATTATGATGTTGCAAAAAGGAGAACGGAGAATGTTATCAGAAGAATAGGCAAAGATGTGATCATGTTAAAGAAATACGGAGATATTATAAAAGAACAGGAACGTCGCGGATTTATTGAGAGGGTTGATGAATGAGAACCAACAATTAACAAGGTACATTATATACCACACCATGCCGTTGTTAAGAAAGATTCAAGTACAACACCAATACGTATAGTGTATGACTGCAGTTGTAAGATGTATCAAAATCAACCTAGTCTGAATGATTGCTCAAAAAAGACTCCTCCAGATGTAACGACTTATCCAAGATCTTGGTAAGATTTAGACTTCATCGTTATGCTATCACTACCGATATTGAGAAGGCTTTTTTACATGTAGGACTCAACAAAGACGACCGAGGTGTAACACGATTTATATGGTTAAGTAACCCTTCAGACGTAACCAGTCCGTTAATGACGTATACATTTAAAGTAGTACTATAAAGAGCAACTTGCTCACCATTTATCTTGAGCGCTACTCTGTTGAAACATTTACAGCAAACCAACAGTAATAATGCTTGAACGTGATTTATATGTGGATAACATTTTGACTAGCATTGACAGAGAGAGTGTCGCTTTAAACTTCGTTGAGCAAGCAAAGGAAATGATGAGTAAGGCAGGATTTAATTTGAGGTCTTGGAATTCGAACAGCATCAAGGTCAACAACAAACAGTATCTCAGAATGTTTAAGACACGGACACAGACACGAAAGTATTGGGAATGAGATGGAATAGTCACACAGATTATCTTTTCTATCAACACAAATGCAAGGAAGAAAGTACGACAAAACTTGTAACTAAACGAGAAATATTGAGATATTCGTCAAGAATTTACGATCCGATAGGATTACTGAGTCCAGTGACAATAACGGCTAAAATTTTATTGCAAGAAATATGGAAACTTTGATTACAATAGGACAGTATAATAGAAGGAGACCTATGTAACCAATGGATCGGTATACGCGAGAATATTGAGACCGCTACACAAACAGTATTTCCTCGATATTATTTCACTGAGACTACAGGATCAACACAACACAGTCTTCACATATTTGTTGACGCAAGTACAAAGGCATATGGTGCGATAGGATATATATGTAATGGACAAGAGACAGCACTTGCAATGGCAAAGTCACAAGAAGCTCCGTTAAAGGAACTGACACTCCCACAACTTGAGTTAATGGCAGCCGTAATCGGAGCACGCTTAGCTAAACACCTTCAATCAATGTTGGAGTGCGAAAACATCACATTTTGGCCGGATAGCCAGATTGTTTTACACTGGCTTAAGTCAACAAAGACATTAAAACGTTTCATACAAAATCGTGTGAACGAAATAAACGAATTGACAAAATCATGGGAATGGAAGTATTGCCCTACAAGCGATAACCCAGCTGATCTAGAAACACGATGGATAACGGCCGAACAATACACAAACAACACATTATGGATTAAAGGTCCGCATTGGTTAACAGACAGTTCAACATACCTAAAATCAACATTAATCTTTATCAGTTTTGTTAACAGAAAATGAAAGTACACGTAGTAGCCAACCAAAGGACGATTCGATTTGTAAAATTTGGAATTTGGAATTAACTTTATTATTGATATTGAACGTTATTCGTCGTACCAGAAACTGTTAGTTATCACGTCATATGTACTACGATTTATAGAAAACTGTAGAATTGAAAAAAGTTTAAGGACACTAGAACATTTAAAACTAAGTGAATTATCCAAATCTGTTAAGTTATGGATTCGACATTGTCAGGAAACGGCTTTTGCTACGGAATATAACGCATTGAAGTATAACAGTAAATCACGGAACAGTTTACAGAGAATCACACAATTAAGATTATTTCTTGACGACAAAAACATCATCAGATGTGGAGGAAGAATCCAGAATGCACCCTTATCGGAGTCCACCAAATTTCCGTATATCTTACCTAACGATCATACAATTTCTAAACTTATTGTATTAGATGCCCATGAAAGAATTTGTCATTCCATAGTAAATGCCACAATCGTACATTTGAGACAAAGGTTTTGGATACCCGCAATCCGACAGTTTGTTCGTAAAATACTCAGCAAATGTGTTACTTGTAGAAAGATTGTTGGACAACCATATGCAGCACCGGATCCGCCGCCATTGCCTAAAATTCGACTACAAGATGCTGACCCTTTTACAGCTACAGGGATAGATTTCACAGGCGCATTACTAGTAAAAGATAACGAAAATGTCATAAAGAAAGTCTACATATGTTTATTCACTTGCGCCTCTACTAGAGCGATACACCTGGAAGTCGTTACAAATTTGTCAGAAGAAACATTTCTACAAGCCTTTCTGCGCTTTTCAAGCAGAAAATCGTTACCAAAAGTAGTTATGACAGACAATGGTTCTACTTTTGAATCAGCGTCAGAAGACATCAAACAACTTTGTAATTCAAAAACGTTAAAAGAGACATTATCAGCACAAGGAATCGACTGGTTTTTCATCCCTAAACGAGCTCCATGGTTTAGTGGATGGTGGGAGCGTCTTATAGGAATGACGAAAACGAATTTGAAAAAAGTACTAGGAAAATCACTTGTAAATTTAGAGACTCTTTAGACAATCGTTAAAGAGATAGAATCCGTCTTAAATGATCGACCCTTAACATATGTGTCTTCAGACCCGGAGGATCTTCAACAACTTACACCAGCTCATCTTCTTTATGGATCTAGGCTAAATACATTACCGTACATGGATACTCGTGAAATTGACATGTTTAATGAGACATTTATGAACAAAACAAAGTTTATCAAATGTGTTCAAAGACAATCATTACTCTTACAACAATTCTGGAACAGATGGAAAACAGAGTATTTAACGTCATTGCGTGAATTCCACAAAAAAACGGAAAACAATTCCACTATGATCAGAATAGGCGATATAGTTCAGATTCATGATGAAAACAGAAGAATATTGTGGAAAACCGGGATAGTGGAAAACCTAACCAAAAGAAACGATGGACTAGTTCGTTCCGCTTTTATTCGAACCAAAACTGGAACTACATCACGTCCGATTGTCAAGTTGTATCCCTTTGAACTTTGTACAAACATCGAAACATCAAAGGACGAAGAAGCTCGACAGAAGAAAGAACCAAGTGCGACCACAAGCCGGGTATTACCAAACCGAGAAGCAGCCAGAAGAGCCAGGGAAAATATAAAAAAATGGACTAAATAATGCGTAACCTATTAACTGTTCAGAGTTATTATGGACTTTACGAATATGCTTGATTTAATTGGCTAAGTGCAAAAAACAATTATTTATTATGTAAACAAGTGCGCGGAAAATATAGACACTGTTAATTATCGAAATAGACTAATTGGGATTTAATCGAAAGATAACTAGTCTGGAAGCAAGTGACTGTGCTAAAGTTTTAAGTTTAAGTTTGAATTTGAGAGACAGTAATTTTAATTCATTTTTTTTCTTGATTGTAATTTAATTTTGATATTTACTTTTCGCCGCCCGGAGAATGTCGAGAATACCGCGGGATTCAAGACGTCGCGTTTTACTGTTATGTATCTAGGGTTGACGTCAGTGGTAGACGTCGCCTTATCAGTTCTGATATAATGGAGTTAAGGGCATACGATACAGTTACAGGAGAGGTAATGACGTTGCTAACGTAAAATGTTATTTTCGCGACGTCAAACTGTGACATATCGGGAAAAGATGCATTTTTCGACTGATTTTTATCATTCAAACTGATTTAATTTGAAAACGAGTTCATGGACCCCTATTTTTCAAAACAGCAATTTGTTTCATTTTGCAGGAAGATTATATGACCCAAATTTGATAAAACTGTAAATAGAGGATTTTTTTTAATTTTGATAAACATGCAGCAAAAAATGACGTATTTTCCTCAATTCATGAACATTTGATAAATATGAGTTATTTCTGAATAAAAAATGCATCATTTTTTAGGATAAATATAAAATACAGAAATTACCGATTATTTAACAAAAAACAATTTGTGTATATCTCTTATAACAAAAAAGTTATGTCTTTCTTTCGAAAAAGAAATTACGGCCACAAATCTGAATTTTGAGTAAATATACAAAATTTCGACCTCATTTTACTCAAAAAGTAGCACATGAAGGTATATTTTTTATTTCATATTTGATTTAATCAGGTAAAAAATAGCCTATATGCAAATTTTCACTAACTTGTAAATACAGGATCAAAACTGTAAAATTTTCTCAATTTTGTCGGCTTTAACTCAAATACCACATTGTCTTTAAAAAGAGCAACTTGCAATTTCTTATGATTAGGGACAGTCAGTTGTGCAACTTTGAACACTCGACTCAGTGAAGCAATTACATGATTAATTAGATGTGGTGGTAAGAACCTAAATTTGAAACATAACCATGTGGATTTCTGACAGGTATCTTTGGTTACATTCAACATCTTAAATGTGTCATACTCGGATTGTGATTTTACCATGCAAGGAACATAGTAGCAAGGTTTTTCATCAGCACTTTCTCGGGTTGCAGGTATAATGATATCAAACTTCTCCATAATATTAAGGATATCATCTTTATGTTGCTCATGTTTATACAAAACATTTCTTTTATCTTTAAAGATATCGTCCAAAACCTCAGTATGTAATATTCCTCTAACATTTAAATCCTCCAGTTTGTCCTTCATTTTATGTCTGCTTACATCAAATTGAAATTTCTCTGCTGTTACTATGCATTTAAAAGCGTCCGACAGCCACTGTGTATCTAAAATAATAAAATCAGGAAGATCCCCAAAATAAACTATAGCTCTTAATTCATGGTGAAGTTTCAAAAACAACACAAGTTCCTCATCATTCATTGGCATTGGTGTTTCAAGAGAGATTTTCATCAGTTCATTAAAAGTTATAATTGGAATTTTTAACTCTATCATCTTCTCTTGAAGACTTTTTTCCAGTTGTGTAAATTTCAATGGGTAGGCTTTATTCCATGATTTCATTCCTCTGGCTAAGTTTAATATGTCCTGTTTTATTTTCTGGAATACACTATCATCATCTTTTGTATTTGAAATGAAGTATTCAGATCGTATATGTCCACAGGCATCATCTGAAACACCTTTCACGAAGCTTTCAATCTGCTTCTTGCATTCAATCCCTATCTGTAATAAAAGTATTTTAATTACTAAGTATGTGATAAAGAAACCCTAAAAAAAACATGTCAATGTTAAAAATTATACTACGAGGTTAACTGACATAAATATATTAGAAAGGGAAGGATATATACATGTATATTTAATATCCCTCGTGTATCGTTCGCCCCTCTTTAATGACCGTTTTGAAAATTGCAAAAATCGATGGGCGACCTTTCTTTTTATTTCTGACTCATCATATTGGGTGGGCATTCTAGAAGTTTCAAGTCCGTCTGTTATGTACATATAGTATTGTAAATCGTCATAATTTATATAGCAAATTATGGATGACCTGAAATACTTTCATCAATTCTTTAGGATATCCTGGATTCGAATTCTGTTGATCATCTAATACCTAACGAATATGAATTAAACGGCCTCCTGAAATAAAGCAATTTCTATCCTATCATCAATTATTTGTGCAAGTCCATACTCGAATTATCCTCAAATAGAATAATGAAGGTCCTGAAACATTTCAGGATAAAAGGCAATCAGCAAGCAAATTTTCGAGGTCCTGAACTTTTTCTGGAGGTGCTGAATGATAATATGTATTGTGTCTTTTTGTGTTTGGATGTATAAGTTCCCCGGCCACGTCCACTTGTATTTTTGTCCATCTCATGAGTTCAGCCTTTTTCAACTGATTTTTATAGTTCGTTCTTATGTTGTATGTACTGTTATACCACTGTCCCAGGTTAGGGGGAGGGTTGGGATCCCGCTAACATGTTTAACCCAGCCACATTATTTATGTATGTGTCTGTCCCAAGTCAGGAGCCTGTAATTCAGTGGTTGTCGTTTGTTTATGTGTTACATATTTGTTTTTCGTTCATTTTTTTTTTATATAAATAAGGCCGTTCATTTTCTCGTTTGAATTGTTTTACATTGTCTTATCAGGGCCTTTTATAGCTGACTATGCGGTATGGGCTTTGCTCATTGTTGAAGGCTGTACGGTGACCTATAGTTGTTAACGTCTGTGTCATTTTGGTCTCTTGTGGACAGTTGTCTCATTGGCAATCATATCACATCTTCTTTTTTATATTGATACCCAGAATTCAAATATGTATTCCTAAACTATTTCCGGGATGCTAGGTGATTATATGTTTGGATACCCTGAATTTAAATATGGAGTTTCTAAGCTATTTCAGGACGTGCTGAACTATCGTTTGTATGGTTATCCAAATTCAATTACAAAGGTTCTGAAATATTTAAGTGTCTCCAAAAATACATGCATTTTTAAAATAAAAGAAATTACATAGAGCACATATTTGGTAGTCAACAATAATACATATTGGTCAAGGACATCGATTTAATCCACAATCGAATCAGTACGACACCAAATGTCTACAATAATTTGACATCGAAACAATGTATGTTATATCATTTTAGTGATTATTTCTCTCTTAACACTTTATTTTAATATGTATAGAGTACTACATTAAAGTCTGGTATACATGGTGATTATTTGTAAAACAACAGGGTCGATGACACCGTTGGTAGATGTAGAGTATTTTGCTGTTCATTTCATTATTTTGGTCAATTTTACCAACACAGTTATTAATATTAACTACTAAAATATTGTATATTTAAGATCGTTTTTTTTTGTGGTTATTAAAATCGAAGGCTAGTAGTCTCGTTTCGATCAGGGGTAAAGAAGGACTGTTTGGTCTTGAACTTATCTTATCTAACATCCTTCAAGATGTGGTGTGAATATGCAAATGAAAATCAGTATGCTGCTACGGTTTGTATGCTTTGAAAACATATTGTTCTATGTTTTAAGGGTTTGTGTGCTTTAAACACATGTTATCCTGTACTGTTCTTTGTCAAGGCAAAGCATCAAACCAGTGAACTTTGTCGCAAAAATAACAAGACATAAATTGATCTAATTAAACATTATTTTGTTTATTCAGGTAAATAAATCAATAAGGGTTGACTTTCTCTATGAACAAATTTAAATAAAGAACACAGAGAACAAGCATGACAAATGTAATGGTATAAATTAAATTGGACAATATAACTAACAAAGGTTTAAATTCCTTCAAACAACCAGATGACACTGTTGGAAAGTATCATTTGTTTTTCTAATAATTTAATCAACTTTCAACGAATTTTCCTCTTCCTTTTCAGAAATATTGATTTCTTGACTTTTGCCATCATAGTAACCCAAATCTTATTCAGTCATGTAAAGTTAACTCTGTTTGTACAGTGATACAATTAAATGTTTTTTTCTGCTTTGACTTGATATGAATATTTTAATACTGTATGCTGGTGATCTCACATACCGTTTCTCCCTTTGAATTTCTGACTTTGTCTTTATGTGAACCAACAAGAATTACTGGTGGATCACACATATTTGTCTCCTCTTTTTCCGTACTCTCATCCATTTTAACACTTTCAGGTTTATTTTGCTGATCATCAAGTCTACAGTAGCAATGTATTGAATTCATCCACAACTGAAACATTTCTACAAAAAAATTATTGTAGCATGCAGCAATTTCTACAGGTGTTTATTTTAGCTAATACCACCCGTTGCTTACATTATCATATTATCACCTGATACCACAAGAATTTAATAAGCATCGAATATTTTTGTGTTAAATAGATGAATAGGGAAATACCTAATATTGAATAGTATTTTCATATGAAGCCTGATACCAACTACAGAAAGCCCTGGCTTGTAGTTCCCGTAAGAAAATCCAATTATACGTAAACATTATGCGTAATAAAATAAAGACATGATAGATGTTCAAGATAATAATCAAAAACTCGATGCCTAAAGGAACATGCATAATAACATACTAATACAAAATATATAAATGTATAAGTATTATGTACAGGCTGAATCTTAAACCTATTAGACCGTTGGTTTTCCCGTTTGAATGGTTTTTCACTAGTAATTTTGGGGCCCTTTATAGCTTGTTGTTCGGTGTGAGCCAAGGCTCCGTGTTGAAGGCCGTACTTTAACCTATAATGGTTTAATTTTTAAATTGTTATTTGGATGGAGAGTTGTCTCATTGGCACTCACACCACATCTTCCTATATCTATATAAGTTAAAACTGCATAGCTAGTATATTTATTGATTTCACATCTGTCTATCGGAAGGATTGATGTAGTATAATGTTATAAAATAAAAAAATTGTAAGGGTTCCAAGGAACCCAGTGTCTCGCCTATTTTTGCTATAAATCGCAGGCTCAACAACAATGAGGAAAAAAATCAATAAAAATATTCCTCTTGTTACTATTTTATGATTGTAAGAAAATCTAAGTCCATTTAAAAGTAAATTACAGAAAAAACGGAGTAATCTTTTTACAAACTTTACTTCTGGATACAATCTTATGATCATAAATAAGCTTCTGTTCAAGTTTGGTACAAACCCAGGATAGTTTAAGAAAGTTATTAAAATTTTAAAAACTTTAACCACAGAGTGAATGTAATGGTTCCCCGCAGAAAAACTAAGTCCATTTAAAAGTAAAATATGGAAAAAATGGATTTATTTATTTACAAAATTTACTTCTGGATACTATCTTATGATCATAAACAAGCTTCTGTCCAAGTTTGGTCCAAACCCAGGATAGTTTGAGAAAGTTATTAAAATTCTAAAAACTTTAACCACAGAGTGAATGTAATGTTTCCCCGCAGAAAAAACTAAGTCCATTTATAAGTAAAATATGGAAAAAATGGAATTTTATTTTTACAACATTTACTTCTGGATATTATCTAATGATCATAAACAAGCTTCTGTCCAAGTTTGGTACAAACCCAGGATAGTTTGAGAAAGTTATTAAAATTCTAAAAACTTTAACCACAGAGTGAATGTTTTGTTTCCCCGCAGAAAAAAACTAAGTCCATTTATAGTAAAATACAGAAAAAATGGAATTTTATTTTTACAAAATTTACTTCTGGATACTATCTTATGATCATAAACAAGCTTCTGTCCAAGTTTGGTACAAACCCAGGATAGTTGGAGAAAGTTATTAAGTACAGCTATTTATAAGAACCAGGCAGTGTGCCATATACATGTGATATATGGGGGGTTTCAGATTTTATCTATATTTGGCCTAGTAGAAGCAACAAATGAATTCTGCTCAAAAAATAATTTTGAGTGGCAAAATATGAGTGGTTGCCATGGTAACGGACACACAATTTTTTGGCTGTTAAGCGTTGTAAAATCTTTCAAAAATCAGCTAAATCACCACATTTCAGAGCCTGATTATGAATAGAGTCATGCATGTTTCATTAATTTTCATATGTAACATTGATAGATCATTGTTTAAGCTTCATTTTAGTGAAGATTGCATGTCAACCAAATTTTTAATTTTTTTGTAAAATTTTGTGAAAAAATGCATATTTTCAACTTTTCTGAAATTGGGATTTTTGCTGAATTACCACATTTTCTCCGGTGTTTTTCAGAAAAGTGCAAATGTGTACAGAATAGTTAGCACTGTAGTTATGAAGTTTGGATACTACTTTACCAAATTTAATAGAAAAATGTGTGGGATTTTTTTTAGTTTTATCACCATAGCAACCGATTTTTTCCTTGGAAACGGAGTTTTCATTTGCAGAATATTGCAGTTTAAGAGTTTAAATGTCCTGAATTTTTCATAACCGATAAGAAAAATACATAAAAGCTAACGCAAACTTTAAATTACAATCGTCAAGTGTTGTTGACTTCAATTGTTACCCCGGAAAGACATGTTCTCCATAGCAACATCCACTAAAAAACTGCATATTAATTAGAAATTTATGTAAAAAAAATATATAAATAAAGGGTTCAAATTTGAATGTGCTTTTATTCTTTGCTTCACTAACAGTCTTGTCTGGGATTTTTTCTTCAGATTTTCAATAAATGTAATATGTCATGAAACATTAGGGGGGCTTGGAAAAAGGGGGAGGGTGGTAAGTTGATTTTTTTAAATGTTGTATACAAGTAGATATTTGAAAAGATAATTGCGTTTCGTAGTCCAAAGAAACATTGGTTTTCGAACTTAAACTTCAGTTTAAGTTAATAGAAATCTATGAAATTTAAACACACGGTTATTTACCACATAAAGAAGATTGGATTGATTTTGAGAGTTTTGGTCCTTTTAGTTTAGGAATTAGGGGCCGAAAAAGGGCCCATTTAGACATTTGTCTTGGTTTTCACACAATAACTTCAGTATAGGTAAATAGAAATCTATAAAATTCAAACACAATGTTTAAGAACACAAAAGAAAGATTGGGATTGATTTTGGGAGTTTTGGTCCCAAAAGTTTAGGAATTAAGGTCAAAAAGGGGACCAATTAAGCTTTTTCTTGGTTTTCGCACCATAACTTTAGTATAAGTAAATAGAAATCAATGAAATTTTAACACAAGATTTATGACCATAAAGGAAGGTTATGATTGATTTTGGGAGTTTTGGCCCCAATAGTTTAGTAGTTAGGGACCAAGAGGGTCAAAATTTACCTTTGTTTGATTTCATCAAAAATTGAATAATTGGGGTTCTTTAATATGCCGAAAACTGTGAATGTAGATTCTTAATTTTTGGTCCCGTTTTCAAATTGGTCTACATTAAGGTCCAAAGGGTCTAAAATTAAACTTACTTTGATTTTAACAAAAAATGAAATCTTGAGGTTCTTTGATACGCTGAATCTAACCATGTATTTAGATTTGGGATATACATGTGTAGGACCATAATAGGTAAGTTTAAGTTCTTAGACTACATTCATTCTGTGTCAGAAAACTATGTTGTGTCAACTATTTAATCGCAATCCAAATTCAGAGCTGTATCAAGCTTGAATGTTGTGTCCATACTTGCCCCAACTGTTCAGGGTTCGAACTCTGCGGTCGTATAAAGCTGTGCCCTGTGGAGCATCTGGTATAAGGTTGACAGATGATGAACTTCATGGGATTGCAATAGCCGGGCCAACCTGGCTTATGTAAAGGCAAGATATATATGGCCCTAACAAATGTAAGAAAATTCTTAATTTCTTATGGCACACATCCGTCTGAGGTGTTATTCCACCAGCATAAGTGACAAAATTGACCCATAACATAATATTAACAAACCAATAATAAAATCATTTGGTCAAAGCATTTCTAAACTGAAACTGAAGTGTGATGGACGGGTGGATATAGACGGAAAGGCAAATTGAACACATTTTAAGTTGGTGGTGATTTTAAAAATAATAATAGGCAATGGGTGATAGCTAATATCGGAAGTCCAGTATAATGGAATCCTCTTAATATATACATGTAGCTATTAACATATCATTTATGACTGCTTTGTTGTACTACTATCCCGCAAATGAAATTCAGGATCTCCGAGATAGCAAAATAGAATACATCTGCTAAGTTGGAATTGTGCTAATCCCGGTAAAATAATTACGCTATTACCGGCACAACTATCAAATCAGAATTATCAAGCAATATAATTGTATCAATAAGGAATCATTCCTTACTATGCGTCGTTCTACATATATCTCACAAGTTCTTGATATCGATAACATAATATCTGGTGGTGTGTGTGTGTGTTGGGAAGGGGAATTCAGCTGAAGCACACTTCTTATCCTTCTGAAATCTCCCTCCTCTCCTTTAAGATAGTAAACCGGTAGATAGAGGTATCAATTTTTTAGGATGAATCTTCAAAAAAAAATGTTTTGTTATTCTCAAAGGTTTTTTTTAACCTTTAACTATACATGAATTAGGCCCTTATTTTCTGTATCTGTCTCTGTAACCTTTACAAAAGACTGCATTAATCCCGAGATTTGGAATGGAACCACTAAGCTGAGAATGTCTGCATTAATACAATATTAATAACAATAATAATTTGAATACAAATTCCACAGATTCAATTAAACTGCAAAACTAGACACAGCGCAGTACATACTAATCTTATTTTTCTTTGTAATTATCAATGTTTTCTAGTCCCAACAAGTTGTAAACATTCATGAATACAAGACTTAAGTGTCCCATGTGAAATAAAAAAGTAAATATCCAGTGTCCCACTCTTTGTAAACACATTTGCAATTTTTATTTTGTTGGGGGGCGGGGTTGTAGTAGGTTTAACCCATGTTCGTCAGTACATTAGTTGTCACAAAGTTTGTTTCTATTTTATAATTGTTTATGCCTCAATCAAATCTTATGAAACATTTATACACAGAGATCAAGTTTGAATTTTATTGGTGTCACTGTTCACTGTTAACTGTATAATTTGCCTTATATGGCCTGGTTACCTAAAGAAATTTCTAAAAGTTACCATTTAATCTTAGGAGAACCTTTCTGGAGCCCTCTTTTCGTCATCAATACATTACTATATTTTTCGACTTTCATGTAGATTTGTTTCTATCTTTTCGTAATAATTGCATGTAACCGAATCATTAACAATTATACCACATCTTCTTTTTTTTTTTTAAATTAACAGAAAAGATTAAAAAAAAAATCTACATGAAAGTCGAAAAATATAGTAGTGTATGCATGACGAAAAGAGGGCTCCAGAAAGGTTCTTCTAGGATCAGATGGTAACTTTTAGAAATTTCTTTAGTTAACCAGGCCATATAGATTACATGCCATTATTCCGACAGCCCATTGGTCCGACAGTCCATTAGTCCGACATCTCATTGGTCGGACAACCCATAAGTCCAAAAACGTATTTGTCCGACAGCACATTAGTCAGATAGCCAATTAGTCTGAAAACTCATTAGTACAATAACCCAATAGTCCGACAATCCATTGCTCCGACAGCCCAATATTCCGACAATCCATAAGTCCAACACGTATCAAGTCAAGCAAGGATAACAGGATAACAAAAAAATGTCTGTCTGTATTATTACATTTAGATACAAAAACATGTTTTTAAAGAAATAACTCCGTATATACAAATGTATAACATCAGGCTTAGATAGTTCGAATACTTTCTATATACTCAATTCGAAATATGTATATAGAATAACACAGAACAGAATATTTCATTTTTCCAAATTAAAGGGTCTATAAAGAGCATATACTGTACACAATCAGTGATGGTGCAATTTACTGATGATACCTCGCCCAAATATTTCGTTGTTGAGTTTTGAATCTGAAAAAGCATCACACAGTATAGCTGACTAATGTAAACCCCGAAACCAATTTTCAGAAATCATTGTACTTTGTTGTAGTTCTTCAGAAAAATATGACGATATTTTTTTAACTTGGCTGTCATGTGCAACGTGTTCGGTAAACAGGAAGTTGTTGAGTGATGAATATGAAAACTTATCACACGATATAGACGACTTCAATAAACCTTTCAGAAATCCTTGTAATGTAGTTAATGAAAAAAATCAACGAAAATATTCATGGGACGGAGGGATGAACTGAACGGTTGGAAGGACGGACAGACAGACAGAGGCAAAACAGTATACCCCACTTTTTTGAAGCGGCGGTATAATGATTGGAACAATATAAAGACATACAACAATAATAATATGATATAAATATCTTTATAGCACCATAAGCCTCAGTCACAATCGGAGCCAAAACAAAGTAGAAAAAAACAAACTATATTTATCAAATAACAGTCAGTATCAAGATATGTACTACATAATTCAAAAGAACTATTTTTTTTAACAATACAATCGTCAGTATCCCCCATAATAGTCATGTATTCTTGTGTTAACATTGAGATGTGCTAGAAATGTACTGAAAGAGTTCCTCCCTAAAATTGGTATGAAATGAGCATTCGATTGAAAAATGACACTCATCCTCAACTCTATCAGCTGTACATTACGATTTTTCAATTCTTAATGCAATGGATGAGCACCGATTCTTAACTAACATATACACTACCTTTCTTAAAATCTAGGGAAGCGTATTAGCGCCACACATTTTTTAAATTTTTTCTTCCAATGTTTGCGCTACAACGCAAACCTTTGCGAAATAATGCAAACCTTTGTTTTATCTTATTTCTTATTTAAAATTCAAAGGAAACCGTTATTATTAATAGAGGAGGCTGTATATATGTATTACTATTGTAGTCATTGCAAAGTAAAATCCTTGAATAATTAGATCATAATTAGATCATATCATTAACTTCAATAATTAGCAGAATATTATAGAAAATGTGGTATGAATGCCAATAAGAAAACTCTTTATCTAAGTCACTACTCCTAAAAGTAAACCATCATAGGCCAAAGTACGGTTTTCAACATGGCGCATTAGCTTACACTGCATGAACAACATACTATAAAGCCCCCCCCCCCCCCCCCCCCCCCCCGAAACAATATCCTTGTTACTACTAGTATAAATATATTACAAAGAAAATAGAGAAAATTGCGGTAATACGGAAAAACAAAAATCAACCCTGCTAATATAGCTATAACCGAATAAAATATACTACCAAAGTAAGCTCTCGTTTGTGTAAAGTAGGTTGGCAAGAAATATATATAGAATGAAGATATTTTATTAATAAAATTATGTTCTCTCTATTCTCTCTATTCATGCTATTTAAATTGCTATCCAAGCATCTTAAAAATACTTCATTATATCGAAATGAAAATTCAATTACTTTCTATCAAAGAATCTTGATCATATTCTGAGATTTAAAAATAAAATGTTTCCTTATAAAAAATTCATTTTAAGCAGAAAGATAAATTTGTCCATTTGACTTGGAGTTTCACAATTGTATGACATTATTTTGGATCTTTCAATTTAATTACAAGTGAATATCGATAGGGGATCAATAAGGGAACCAAAAGAGTAAAAAAATTATACATATCAATGTGCTTGATTTCGAGATATTAGCCATTGAAATTTTGGCGGGAAATATTCTCTCATGACTTTTCATAGCTATTTCATTGACAAGTTTACATTCTCAAAACTATCAAAGAATAAATTGAATTTTATAAGACTTTTACAGATTGCTTATCATTATACATGTAAAAGATTTATAAAAAGATAAAGGGGGTCAATGCCATTTTTTTAAGGTATTCAAATGAATAAAACCTGAGGTTTCGGAAATCTGACAAAAAAATCGAAATCATTACAAGCGAACTGCAATGTACCTTAACTAACCTCTGAAGCTAAACCCAAGTTATAGATTATCGATCTTATATGAAATGTCTGGGAAAAAAAATGATTTTATTTATAATCAGGCTCTCCGACCAAACATAATCTTTTCAAGAATCTACATGTATGTTATCTTTAAAAAATTAAGCTACCACCCCCTTTTTTTCTAACCTTCCAACCATAATATTACATTATATATTACATTTGTTGAACCTTATGAAATTAATAAAATAGACTGTAAGTGAAGCAAAGCAGTCATATTCGGATTAGAAAATAAACACCCTCTATTTATGTATTTTTTTACAAAAATTTCTATTTATGCAATTTCAAAGTGGATTTTGCTAAGGATAATATGTGTTTTCGTGGTAACGATTGAAGTCAACAACACTTGACGAACGAATTTAAAGTTTGCGTTAGCCTTTATGTATTTTTCCTATCGGTTATGAAAAATTCAAGACATTTAAGCTCTTAAACTGCAATATTCTGCAAATGAAAATTCCGTTTCCAAGGAAAAAATTGGTTGCTATGGTGATAAAACTAAAAAAAATCCCACACATTTTTCTATTAAATTTGGTAAAGTAGTATCCAAACTTCATAACTACAGTGCTAACTATTCTGTACACATTTGCACTTTTCTGAAAAACACCGGAGAAAATGTGGTAATTCAGCAAAAATCCCACTTTCAGAAAAGTTGAAAATTTGCATTTTTTCACAAAATTTTACAAAAAAATTACAAACTTGGTTGACATGCAATCTTCACTAAAATGAAGCTGAAACCAAGTACTATCAATGTTACATACGAAAATTAATGAAAAATGCACGATTTGATTCATAATCAGGCTCTGAATTGTGGTGATTTAGCTGATTTTTAAAAGATTTTACCATGCTTAACAACCAAAAAATAGAGTGTCTGTTACCATGGCAACCACTCATATTTTCCCACTCAAAATTATTTTTTGAGCATTTTTCATTTGTTGCTTCGTGTAGACCAACTATAGAAAAAATCTGAAACCTTCATGTATCACACTCTGCCTGGTTCTTACAAAGAGCTGTACTTAAAATATCAAAAACTTTAACCACAGAGTGAATATTTGCTGACGCCACCGCCGCCGCCGCCGCCGACGGAATGAAGGATCCCTTAGTCTCGCTTTTTCGACTAAAGTCGAAGGCTCGACAAAAACATTTGGTCAAATAAATGCCCCTATTACACAATATCCATACAGAAATGTTGATAAAGGTGAACTGAAGCTACCATAAGGAAACAAACAAAAAAAGACTTACAGACGAATGCACAGAAGGAAATATATTTGAATTAATATATACATGATATACATGAACCCCAGTTTCTGTTCAAAGAGATGTAACTAAAGTAAATGTAATCAAGTCAGTCTTGTTAGCCAAGTTTTGTGAAAACTGGTGAGTGGTACAAGTAATGATTAAACCAGAATCATGTTCATCACATATAAAAAAAAATTCTTTTCAAATTTATGTATTTTTCAATTACTTACAACAAACACGTTTGAATAATATGCATCTGGTACTTAAAAGTAATAAATGTACAAAGAGGATAACAGTCAAAACCAAAGAGTAAATAAAGACTCACAAAACCAAAGGACATTTACATCAACAGTTATAAATAATAATGAAGAAACAACACAAACTCCACTAAATACCGGGAGTGAAATCAGGTGCTCCGAAAGGGTAAGCATAATTGACAACATGGTAATTTCACCCACAAAAAATATCACAATATGATACAACTTTCTGATTTTAACACCTATCTATATTTTTTTTTAAGTTAATTTATTCCAAGGCCTACTTCATCTTTATTGAAAGTATAAAAACAAAATTTAGTTGTATAAATGAGATTTTTTTCACGATTATAGCCTGAAAATAGGAAAACTATGATGAATAATGGGAAAATCATGAAAAAAAGGTATTTTCAAAGGGGGATTGTAAAAAACAAATGAAGCTCAATATGATGCTTTTCTTCACTAACTAATTTTTTGTAGTCATATAGATCTAAAAATCAGTATAAGAAAAAAATGTGAATTCACAAAATGTTTGGCTCATCAGAGGTGGACATCCTGAATTTGAAAATAATTTCAGCACAGCATTTTCATGTTAATGGACGAACACTGTTTAGCAGCGCCCGATTTTTTCTTTCGAAAATCTGGTTTAAAAAAAGTTTTAAACATCATATATCAATACTTACCTTGTGCATTTTTGTCATCAGCCTCATTCAGTTTTGTAACAACGAGATAAATTGCATCTTGGGACAGAAATGTCTGGTGTGTGTGGTAAAATTCTTCATCACCTGCAAAATCCCATAATAAAAAGTTGACATACTCCTCTTTGTCATGTAAATCAATTTTAGATTTGTCCATCATGGCTTTGATATCCATATGTGCTTTTGATAATAGTAGGTTTTCTTGCTCTTGGTTGGTTATTTTAGATTTAGTGGTTACTGGAGGTTCAACTTGAGTGACTACTGGAGATTTTATTTTTTCACGCTGTTGAGAAAAAATTGTTGAATCATTTGATTCATCAACACGTCTGTAAAAATTGGTTATGAGGGTATTGTCTTTAACCATTTCATGAGCTCCGTCTGAAAGTTTAACTTGAGTGTCTTCTGAGTTTTTTTCTGTATAGACAGTGGCTACTTTGCTTTCAATTTGAGAGTCTTCTTGTGTTTCTTCTTTACATTCAGTGTCTACTGGACGTTTTAGTTTTGTGGGCTGAGATGTTGATAAAGGTACCTTTGATTCATCAAAACCTGTCGGTGAAGTGTTGTCCTTAAAGGTATTGTGGACTGCTTTTACAATGCTGGCTAAGCTATGCTTATTGGCTAGTTTTTCTTCGTATGGTTTTAATAATCTTGCATTAAGTTCAGTTTCTTTATAGTTACCTATAATAAAAACAAATTTAACTGCTATATGTTTCCCTTAAAACGTGTTAAAACAGATATGAGATGAATTATTAGTAAACAAAAATTAAAAGAAATATGTGTTTGATGACACCAATAGGCCCGAGAACACATTTCTTTAAGACAATAAATTCAAATTAAAATAATCCCACCTTCTCTATTTCAAAAATAATTTTATAGTGTAGTGTTCTACTACAAATGTACTATTGGAACAAATAATACCAAAATTACAGAAACTTCTACCAGCTATCTCAAAATATTGACAATTCTGTGTTAAGGTAGATAGGGTGTCTTCCTCCATCTTGGATTTTGAAATACTAGAAAACAAGGTCTAGATCGTTGATGAAATGTGCAAATTTTTATAGTAGTAGGTAATTCATGTGTAAGAATTTATTTTCATTATAATATAGAAAATGCCATGTTTGATCATATTTATGATTGTATTTTACAAAAATAAGAATTATTTTGTTTGATTCATTTTTTTCCAACTTTGTCAAATAAGGGGAGGCAACTCAAATGCAAGGGCAGATAATTCAGATAGTGTTACTTTTACAATAAAATGTGTTAGGAATTTACCCATTTTTACATGTAGCAAGAAAACGAGTCCAGTGACCCCATTTTTTTCTTTTTCTTGTCTGAAAGCATAATATTAGAGCTATCTTTTCATATCTTATCTCAAAATTCTATGGTGTGGTTTGCGTTTTATGGCGAAAAAATCGGTTATCCATGTATAATCTATACAAAATCTTGACAATTTTGAACAACCTGTAGCGTGAAAATAAGTCTGGTGACCCATTCTTTTTATTAATGTTTTTAAACAAGCAGTATATGAACTACATTTTGGCAAATTATTAAAAGATTCTATGGATTATAATTTAGACACCCCATCTACCGTAAGATTCAGCACCCATTTTTTTTAACATATAATCCACCTACTTATTATTGCATGCATTAAATACTAAGAAACAAATTTGGACAATTTATAAAAAAAATAATTATACACTGTTCACACTAGGGACTTTATTCGTAGACAACGAAAACCAAAGGTTAATAACTGTGTCCTTGAACCTAGTAGGGCAGAAAAACTTGAACAATCTTAATAAAACTTTACATAACATACGCTTATGGAATGAGATAGTTGGCCAAATTTTGTGGAATTATATTATAGGGTCACTTTAGTATCGACATGTAGATGGTTTTTTTTACGTTTAAATAAAATATTTTCATTTGTCAAAATGTAGGCCTAAACAATTTAAATATTGCAAAAAATAGCTTTTTAAATGCTTTTGAGTATTATATATCAAGTATTATAAGCATCTGAACACTTATTTTTCAAATAGACATGGTGACTTAATAAATCTGAACTTGAAATTAGTCTTCATTTTTATTCAGGTTGAAAACTTACAATGACTTACATCCATATGTCTGTTATGTGTTATTTAATTATATATATCAAAACAGCTCTGATCTTTAAAATGATATAATTTCTAATTCATTCATGTAAACCTGTCTGAGAAAATGAAGTAATAGAGGTAAAACATCTTAAATGTTTATACCATATATGCCATACCTTCTAATTTATTCCAAATGCTATCACCAAATTCTGCTTTACATTTTATCGCATGAATTTCTATTCCATTCGTGCTTGAAACATCTGCATTATGTCTTCCAAACAATCTTTTATATAATGATGTGGGTCCACCATCTTTCTTTCCTTCTTTGAATAACCTGTTAACCAATGAAGTCTTACCCGCACCTTTCTTCCCAACTATTACTAAACGTATGTCTCTTTTTTTCTCAGATCCTGACTCGAGTAATTTGAGGTACAAAGGAACAGATCTTTTGTCAGCCATTAATTCTATTTCAGTTGGAACTTTATTATCTACAAAGATATGATAAAAAGCTATTTTCATAAATGAGAACATTATTCTTTTACTTATTGGAAATAATACGTTATCAATGTATGGAACTATCAAACATTCCGTTGAAAGTAAAGTAAACATGCTTCAAAACGAAATAATAAATTCCTCTACATTCAGGTCAGTGCGCACCACAGAGAGTCAAATCGTTAACAAGCATACCACTGCCACTGCCCAGCTTAAAGCATCTTCCGAACATTTGAAAGTCCCTACCATGTACTGGTTACCGAAATTACACAAAAAAACATTTAAATTCCGTTTCATCTCCGCTTCGAGTAAGTGTTCTACTACTAATCTATCAGTGCTTCTAACCACCTCCCTTACTACTATCAAAGAACTGGTTATTAACTTTTGTAATAAAGCTTATGAAAATAATGGTATTAATTATTTTTGGAGTGTTAAAAATTCTTTAGAGGTTTTAGATAAAATACATGCTTTCAATGATCCTTACAATTCTGTTGACAGTTATGATTTTTCTACTCTGTACACTACACTTCCACACAATCTTATAAAGAAAAAGTTTTTGTATTTGATAAAATGGTCCTTCGAAAAATCTCATTGTAATTTTATTTGCTGTAACTCGTTTAAGGCCTTTTTCTGTAACGAAAAAGGAAAGTATGCTAGATACACTTACTGGAAATGTGAGGATATGATTGAAGCTTTAAACTTTCTGCTTGATAACATTTATGTACGTTTCGGCGATAAAGTGTATCGTCAGGTAGTAGGTATTCCTATGGGCACCAACTGTGCCCCTTTAATAGCAGATTTATTTCTATATTGCTATGAATCTCAGTTTATGACCAAACTCAGTAAAGACCCATCATTGTTACATTTGGTTGATACATTCAAAAATACCTACCGTTATCTGGATGATATTTTTTCGTTGAATAATCCAGAGTTCTCTAAATATACTTCAGAAATTTACCCAAACGAACTTACTTTAACTAAATCTAACATAAACAGCAGCAGTTGTCCTTTTCTAGATTTAGACATTTCAATTTCAAACGGGAAACTTCACACTAAAATTTACGACAAAAGAGACGATTTTTCATTTCCTATTGTTAATTTTCCTTTTTTAGACGGCGATGTGCCTTTGGCTCCATCATACGGTGTTTATATATCGCAACTCGTTCGGTTTGCCCGTGTGTGTTCTGATGTCATAGATTTTAACGAACGTAATCAATGCATCACTGGTAAATTGTTGTGTCAGGGATTTCGATACCATAAATTACTTAAAACTTTTACTAAATTCTTTCATAGATACAAAGATTTGATTAGTAAATTTGGCTATACCTGTAGAAAGCTTATTAAAGATGGTATTTCTCATCCTAAATTTTATGGTAATATTGTACTTAAAGCGAGGAAATCACTATGTGATCCTTGTAAACTCATCGAACCTTTAAACAAACTTATAAGTAAGGGTTATCGTACCAATATTGTAATTAGATCTCTGAATATAGTTCACATTGGCACTAATATTGATTTTGTCATTAGCAAATTAAAACATAACTAAATTTCATTATCTTTTGAGGCGAGATGTATAGGGGACACAGCCACGTTAACTTTTATTTCTATAGAAGTCGCTCTTCACTATACTACTACCTGTCGATACATTTATTTTTGGCATTGCACAAGTCATGTCTTCTTTGACTATTAATGACGTTAAAATACTAAATCCCTGTGATGTGTTTTAGTCGATTTTAGTCTCTGATGCATGATTTTTTACTATTAATTGGTTTTGGCTTTTAACTAGCTGTCAGTAACTGCGAGTACTCTCAAATCGTATTTTCTTGTTAATTCGACCTGTTGATACTGTTTATAATGCTTTTTTGTCATTTTTTATTTATATGGATCTTGGCTGTATACCAGCTTTGATTATTTGTAATATCTTCAATTTTTCACTTATTCTTACAACATTTGTATAAACTTCAAGAGTATAAAAAACCGGGTTTTTTTCTAAAGTGAACATTGATTGGTTAAATATTTCTCAGTGTGTTTGAATTTGTTTGATAGCCTTTTGGTCATGACTGTGTGTCTCTAATATTTAATTAACTGTGCATTTGTATTCAGATATCGCAGATCAAATTTATTCGTTCTTTGTGTAATCATACGTTTTTTGATTGAGTTAAGTCTGCTAATTGATATTTTATCGTATGTTTTTATATGTTGTGATGTTATGCTATTGTTTCAGAAAAAGGGAGAAGGTTTGGGCCCATTAAAACGTTTAATCCCGCTGCAAATGTTTGCACCTGTCCTAAGTCAGGAATCTGATGTACAGTAGTTGTCGTTTGTTTATGTAATATATACGTGTTTCTCGTTTCTCGTTTGTTTATATAGATTAGACCGTTGGTTTTCCCGTTTGAATGGTTTTACACTAGTAATTTTGGGGCCCTTTATAGCTTGTTGTTCGGTGTGAGCCAAGGCTCCGTGTTGAAGGCCGTACTTTAACCTATAATGGTTTAATTTTTAAATTGTTATTTGGATGGAGAGTTGTCTCATTGGCACTCACACCACATCTTCCTATATCTATCAAATGCTTATAAAGCGAGACTGTCTTGAAATGAAAGTTTTTGCTCCATGTTTGAGGACTCCCTGTGAATTTTTAACAAGGAACAAAAAATAGGTTGCCTACGACATGTACAATGCCTTATTGATACACAATCAGAACCAAAGTTGAAGCGTCCCAATTATCAAATTAATATCTAAACAGGGGAGTGTTCCGGAACGGTAATGAAGAAAAATCTGTAACAAATAGACAGCAATAGTTTTTGACAAAAATTAAGAACAATTATAGTGAAATCCTTACGATTGGCTTCTTTGTATCATGTCAAGTCTAATACAATAAAGAAAATACCTTTCATCATTAGTACAGCAGTCTGAAAAAAAGGAATATGTATTGTGAGTATATCAGGAAACTTGTAGAAATATTAGATATTTATGTTTATAGTCTAGTCAATTTAGTGAACAACCTGCAACTAATTGCAACACAAAGTTTTTCATTGAAAAACAAGTATGTTGCTATCTATGAACAACATACTAAGGCCACACAAATTTAATTTATTGTTCTTCGGATTTCTGGACTCCAAAAATTGGGGCGAGCGAGCGATTTGAAAATGTTAATAAAAAAATATTTAATTTGCAAATTTTTGAGGCGAAGCTTAAAAAGTAAAGGCGAGCGACTATAAAACATAAAAAAGTAGGTGTTGACTATATTAAGACTTGATTTATCACTTGTACCTTGACATTTCTTTAATTTATGAAGTTTTTTTTCCCTGTTCAACAAGAAATAATTGAATAATTAAATCTGGTTTATTGTGACTGACAATGAGACAATTCTCCATCAAATTCATAATCAGGTTCAGAACAACCCCTTAATGTTATGAAAATCCCTTTTATGAGGGGTCAAAATATTAAAGTTATGATATATTTTTTTGGTAAAACCACTTAAAGTACAAAAGGGATTATATTTTCCCAAAGAACTATAATATTTGTTATTAAATGGTCAAAACATGTCCAAGAATTTTGTAATATTCCTGGACTTTAACCATGTTAACACATTTACTTTAACAGTTTAATATTATTCAAAATAAGTGGACCCATCCCTCTTTTATAAAAGTTGTTTAAAATATAATGTATTTCTCATCTTTTTGAGTAAAAAATTCTAAGTTGTCAAAGGTTTTGTATAGTAGCACTGTACAAATCCTTAGTATTTATATTTTCTTTTTTACAACAGACTGAACAGTAAACATGGTAAAATGACCCCTTCAAGGCCCTTGTCTGCGGGAGTGTTGGTCCCAACCTGATAATAACAAACATAGGTCAAAGTCCGGCCTTTTACACAGTGCTTTGATCAAGACCAAACCAGCAAGCTATAAGGGACTGCAACTTAGTATTGTACACAATTCGAACAGGAAAACCAACGATCTAAATTATATTTCCAAGCGGGAAAATACCAATGAACCACATCAACCAACAATAACTGCTGAACGACATGTCTCTGAATCAACCAGGACAGGTGCACAAACCTGCAGCGGGTATGACCGTCACCATACATTATAATTGCAGATGAAGGCAAATCCTTCAGAAGTTCTTCGTACTTTATTTTAACAAAGAACATTTTTGTATATGGAATTTAAGTTAGGGGGAAAGGAACCACCGATATTTACAGTGTTGTGGGGTGCTGATAGGTTTGAAATCGTTATATAAAGGCTAGAGTGTGATTTAAAAAAAAACAAATGTTGAGATCTTTATATAATATTTACAAAAAAACGGTGCGGGAAATGGACATAATTTCATTTCCGGATGCGGGAAGCGGGAATATAATAAAAATAAAAAAATCTGTTTTGAAAAAAATAGGTGCCGGCGGGTCCGTCGAACAAGGAATCAAATTGGTGTGGCCTAAAACTATAAAAAAAAAATATTTTGCGGAAAGTGGTGTTATTCATGTAAATATTTTGTAGTAAAAATTAGGTTATATGAGTTACTTCCCCTTTTGTGGCAAAGTTGAAACAATTATTTATACAAAAAATGTTCTATACTTTTTAAAACAGTAAAACAATGCAATATATAATTATATCAATTCAAATGAATGATATTACAAATATATCACTTTTCTGTCTCAAAATTTGTATATTAGAATAAAGATATAGACCGAGATTGTGTTCTGCAATTTACAATCCACCAAAGTGTTGGTATGTAACCTATATATGGATATCTGTACTGTGTTAAATTAGCCAACTTAGTCACAACCTTACTAATGGTAATTCAAAGAATTCTGCCCTTGTGTCAAAAGTACGGACAGTTAATTTTTAGTTGGGGGAGGGGTTATCAAACACATGTTTTGTCCTCTAAAAAAATTTAACAAGACTTAATTTTTGAGTTGCAAAGACTTTTATATATATTTTTTTCCAACAAATTTCTGAAGGAAACAATTTTTTTTCATTTTCATTCTTGAACAAACATGTTAAGATTTAGAATCCAACAATGTTTTTCATAAAAAACAAGAATGTGTCCATAGTACACGGATTCCCCACTCGCACTATCATTTTCTGTGTTCAGTGGACCTTGAAATTGGGGTCAAAACTTTAATTTGAAATTAAAATTAGAAAGATCATATCATGGGGAACAATGTTTATAAAGTTTCAAGTTGATTGGACTTAAACTTCTTCAAAAACTGCCTTGACCAAAAACTTTAACCTGAAGCGAACGGACGCACGGCCGGACGCACAGACGGACGAACGAACGAACGAACAAACGAACGAAGGCACAGACCAGAAAGCATAATGCCCCTTTACTATCGTAGGTGGGGCATAAAAATAAGACCGATGAGTGTAAATGATGGTTAAATATTTTTTCACAAATGAGAATTTCAGACCCCTTGAAGCAAAAAGTTAACTTACTCATGTAATTAGCGTCGATCTCATTACTCATACACCGGCTTTGATTATAAGACTGAATCAACTTTTCATTGGTTGCTAAATGGATCTCTACTGATTTGTATCATCCAACAGTATTTATTCATCAACGGTAATTAGCTTTGAACTAGCTATTAGAACTCAGTGTCTTTTTGTTAATTGGTTATATAATCCGTGATGAGCTGTTTTCAACTGAGTTTAACAATTTGTTCTTCTGTTGTTTGCTATTGAAAAACTGTTCCTGTCTGATTATGGGAGAGCAGAGTGTTCCCAAACATGGTTAACCGTGCAAAATATGAATATTATTATCACAAGTAAGTTGCCCTTTTACTTGGTGGTTCTTGTTTGCTGTCTGTCATATTTGTTTTTAACATTTATTGTCTTAACAGTTTAAAATCTTAACGATGAATTATTATAGTTGTTCACATCCAAACCCACATCATTATTATAACTTGTGGAAAGTTTTCTAATTGGTAATCATACAACATCTTCTTATGTTTTTAGAGTGGGGAGAATTTACAATAAATCATGGTTTCACTGGCAAGCGATTGAACATACTATCAAGAGGTCAATGATAGAGTTTAGTGGACATTAAAAGCTAAATATTTATATTCTTAAGGCATGAGGTGTATTTTTTAAAATATTTTTTTAGTTTTTTTCAAATGAGTTAATTACAGGTCGTCACATTCCGGAAGGAGGGACTGGCATCTTTAACATTGATATTTCTGTAATAGAATATAATTATGAAAAAAGAGAGATTTGAGGTTTTTAAGGTCAATGAGAAAGCAACTCAAACGACTAAAAAAAAAAACCAGACATAATTTTAGACATGACTATCTAAAGGCTATATTTGACCATAAGTCAGCCACTTTTTACCACTCTTATACTAAAGCTGATTACCTTTTATTAAACTAATTAAATGAGATATCTTAAAAAAGGAACTTGGTAATGCTTTTCTTTATACATGTATAATTATAAAAATCTTTTACAGTCACAAACATATAAGGCGCTGTAACTCTTAATATTTCCTCCGGGAAGTGAACCAATCAATTCAATCAACAGTTCTTATCTCATTCTCAACATCCAAAGGAGTAGGTCCAGTAAGACCCCTTTTTGGCCCCAAAATATAGCAGTTTTACAAAATTGTTACAATGTACACTTTTAGTTATTTATTGTACAGTATCCTTCTACTACATAAATATGGGCTGTTTTTGACAATACAATGCACATATAACAGGTACTAGCACCATTAAGTATGCTAAATTACTGAATTTTTCACAATTCTAGCATTTTAGTTAAATTTTAGACGGTTTTCGTGTGAAACAAAAGTGGCCGCATTCGTGTTTATCCTTAATATTAAAATATAAGTTGTATTTTATAATAATAGATAGCTTACATAAAGATTGAGGATGAACACTGATGCAGCCACTTTCGTTTTGGACGAAAACCATCTGAAAAGTGACATTTTTCGTCATATTTGATAGATTTTTCATATTTGAGCTCGAATCGGGTTGTTTTTAATGACAAAATTAGTTATAATCTTTCACATACACTAGTTGATTCAAATGAAATAGACACTTAAGTGTTTAAAAAGTGGTCAAAATCATTCGTCACATGAACCTGAAATTTGAGGCCAAAATCGGTCCTTACCAGACCTACTCCTTTGGACCACTTTAGTACAATTACTATTTAAATTCTAGCTCTTGGGGTAAACTTATTATCATATTGACAAAGCTTCCCTTGAAATTGCCTTAAACAATATTCGATCTCCATTTCATGCTAATTCAGTGAAAAAGTATATGTTCCCAAATGTAAAAAGCTATATATATCTGAAATAAAAGGTAGATATTGATAGAGCGTGCTAAATAAGCGTGGTCTGTGTTAATCTGTGACTTTATGCAATTTAAATGTTGAAAAAGTAGCTCATGAAAAAATGCAAAAAAGGACTACAATCTATGACAATGCAAGAATTCTAGAAAAAAAACTCTCCTAGAAATTAACATGACAAAATCAAAGTCAGTAACAAAACTGATTTACAGTCATTTTTTAACACAATTATTTTTTTTGTTTATTTCAAAACTTCACATATAATTAATATAAATACATAACAGAAACATAAAATAAAAATTTCAAACTTCCACAAAATGCACTTCTTTAAAACTGGGATTTACTGTGTGCTTATCTATTCTACACTGTCTAGAAAAACTAGAGGAGGGTAGAGTTCTCACACAACATGTTTACCCCTGCCACATTATTGCACCTATCCCAAGTCAGGAACCTCTAGCCTTTCTTTGTCTTGTGTCTGTTTTTTTATATATGAGTATGGTTCATTTGTATGTATTGGAGTTTTAAGGGTGGTGTCCATTTAACTGAACTAGTGTACACAATAATTAAGGGGTCAGCTGAAGCCCAACTCCGTGTGACGGATTTACTTCCTATGTTAAAGACCAATTATAGTGGCCTTTTTTTCCCTTTGACACATTACCTGTTTCCATTCTTCATTTTTGTTTTAAAAATCAAACAGGAATTAACCAAGATTTAATTTTTTTAATTTTTTATACCCCTCACTTAGGAGAATTATGTTTTTTGGTCTGTGTGTCTGTTCGTTCATTTGTTCGTCTGATTATCCCACTTCGATTAAAGTCTTTTGTTAAAGTTTTTGGTCAAAGTAGTTTTTGATGTCAACTTGAAACTTAGTACACATGTTCCCTTTGATATGAGCTTTCTAATTTTAATGCAAATTGAAGTTTTGACCCCTATTTCACGGTCCAATGAACACTGAACATAGAAAATGATAGTGCAGGTTAGGCATCCATGTACTATGGAAACAATCTTATTTTGTAATTAGTTTGTATAACAAAATCTTTTACACAACAAACTGATTAGTATTGATATGTATATATTAATTTCCAGTTATTGGGTTTTCCGTCAAAAAACATATATTCAAACCAAAGTTAACCAAATATTAATATTGATAACAAAGGACTTCACAAAATAAACATGAAATAGTATGTTCTTTTTAATATATAGATCAAACGAAAAAGTATTAACCATTAATAACGGAAATTTTCTACGTTTCCAGTTTTCGACATTTTTTTCACTAAAAATCACTCATTTCACCTCAAAATTACTTTAATATAAATAATAATAACTAGAAAATGGTAGAGGACTACATAATAGTCTATTAAGATCAGGTTTCATGTCTTCATCAAGCTTTTGGTATAAAAATGTAACCATAAATAACAATTTTACTTCTTTTCCAGTTTCAGCATTTTTTCTTTAAAAACCGCATATTTTACCCAAAAATAACCTTTTTCGCTTTATAATTTTAGCATGTTGTTAGTTCAAGTCTATATTCTAATTTTCACTAAAAAACCTTGTGTTGCAATTAGTTGAAGGTTGAGTGAATTTAGAGCTAAATTGACTAGGCTATTAGGACCACTGCTGGTGATGGGTATCATCTACCTTAAACATACAGTGTTTAGTACCACTGCTGGTAATGGTATCATATACCTAACAGACAGTGCTTATAACTACTGCTGGTAATGGTATCATCTACCTAACAGACAGTGTTGAGTACCACTGCTGGTAATGGTATCATCTAAATAACAGACAGTGCTAAGAACTTCTGCTTGTAATGGTATTATATACCTAACAGACTGTTTAGTACCACTGTTGGTAATGGGTGTCATCTACCTAACAGACTGTGTTTAGTACCACTGCTGCAGGGGTTAAGAATTTTTGTTATAGCTCACTAGCACAGGGCTATAATTGGTAGCAGAATTTTACTAGCCCTGTTGGAAGAACTACTAGCTCAACAAAACAGACCTGCTAGCCCAAGTATGCCCTACAAATTTATGGAGAATAGATATAGGAAGATGTGGTGTGAGTGCCAATGAGACAACTCTCCATCCAAATAACAATTTAAAAATTAAACCATTATAGGTTAAAGTACGGCCTTCAACACGGAGCCTTGGCTGACACCGAACAACAAGCTATAAAGGGCCCCAAAATTACTAGCGTAAAACCATTCAAACGGGAAAACCAACGGTCTAATCTATATAAACAAAACGAGAAACGAGAAACACGTATATATTACATAAACAAACGACAACTACTGTACATCAGATTCCTGACTTAGGACAGGTGCAAACATTTGCAGCGGGATTAAACGTTTTAATGGGCCCAAACCTTCTCCCTTTTTCTGAAACAATAGCATAACATCACAACATAGAAAAACATATGATAAAATATCAATTGGCAGACTTAACTCAATCAAAAAACGTATGATTACACAATGAACAAATAAATTTGATCTGCGATATCTGAATACAAATGCACAGTTAATTAAATATTAGAGACAAACATTCATGACCAAAAGGCTAACAAACAAATTCAAACACACTGAGAAATATTTAACCAATCAATGTTCACTTTAGAAAAAAACCCGGTTTTTTATACTCTTGAAGTTTATACAAATGTTGTAAGAATAAGTGAAAAATTGAAGATATTACAAATAATCAAAGCTGGTATACAGACAAGAAGACTTCATAAGTATGAATTACTTGTGTCTAATCCATTTTGCTTTAATTCAGCAAATAAAATATGTTTACTAAAAAAAAATCAGAGTTTGTTGCAATAACAATGAGTGCTATAAACTTTACAGTTTGTGTTCATTGTAAAGTAGATTTTTGCAAACATGATACTCAAAACTTACGTCAGGAAAAAATTTCCCATTAGCAGATATATTCAATTAATCGATAATTAAATATTCACTGAATAATCTGATCAAATGAGTTGACCAAATCTGGAGGTGATACCAGTCTTGACCACTGCTATACATGAGTATGTTAAAGGAGTGGAGTTTTTTTATTAGATACAATAATATCATCATGTTTTTGTAAAAGAATTATCAGCTGGTTTATTACGCAATACTCATATTTGTTTTCAGTTTTAAAATTATATTTATTAAAATGAATTAAATGACCTCACATATTTATGTGAATAAATTTATCATCCATAGTTTGGGTCTTTTATAATTGTTTTATTAACAAAGTACAGTCATGTCCATATTTACATTTATCACAGGTAAGCTAATTGTGGGCTATAAATAGATTATAACCTGAGCACAGTCTCTAAACTGAAACTGTATTCGTTATAAATTTTATTTCTTTAAAAATCAAATTCATTTGAATATCAACATAATCAATAAAAATAATCATAATTGATGAAATATTATTGCATCAAGTTTAAGTTTTCTGAAGACTGTTAATGTTTAGTTCATGGTTCTGGAGGCTTCTTCACATTATGTTAACAAAAACAAAATGGCATCCATAACATGTGCACATGTTTCAAATTTATATCTAACAAAAGTCAGGTTTCTGCTGTCATAAGGGATTCACATTTATATTACAAAAAGTTAATTAGAAGTAGGTACAATACCACCCCCTGTACTGACACATCGATATTGAAAGTACGGGATCCAACAAGAGTAATCCCGGATGACGTAGTCGAATCTGATTGGCTAAAATAGAAAAGTGATGAGGGGATTTTTTCCATTCCATTTTAGAAACGTGAAGAAGTTTTTGCTACTAGTTGGTCCGGCATAAAGGATTACAAGTTTTTGTTGCCCGAGGTTTAAATGTTGTAGCCCCGGTCGTCAGGCTAGTGGATTTCTTAACCCCTGTGCTAGTAAGAGAATCATCTCCCTAACAGACTCTGCTTAGTACTACTGCTGGTAAAAGTATCATCTACCTAACAGATAGTGTTTAGTACTACTGCTGGTAAAGGTATCATCTACCTAACAGACTGTGTTGAGTACCACTACTGGTAATGGTATCATCTACCTAACCGACTGTGTTAAGTACCACTACTGGTAATTGTATCATCTCCTAACAGACAGTGTTTAGTACCCCTTCTGGTAATGATATCAACTACCTTACCTACTGTGTTTAGTACCACCACTGGTAAAGGTATCAACTACCTAACAGACAGTGTTTAGTACTACTGCTGGTAAAGGTATCATCTGCCTAACAGACAGTGTTTAGTACCACTACTGGTAATGGTATTAACTGCCTAACAGATAGTGTTAAGTACAACAATTTCATCTAGACTTTTTTTACTCTCTAAAATCAAGAAATTTCTAAAAATTGATCTAAGAAAATTATTTTATAATGGTTATATTCTTCAACTGATAGATTATTGTTGTATTATTTGGAGTGGTTGTGCTAAAAATGAGCTAGTTAGAATAATAACATTGCAGAAAAGGGCTGCAAGAATTATTTTAGATGCTGATCCACTTTCATCATCAGCTCCCTGTTTAAACAGCTTGGATGGATGACAGTAGAGAACAGAATCTCATACCACAAAGCAGTTTTTATGCAGAAATGCCTTAAAAATGAAGCCCCTGTATATCTCACTGAAAAATTTAAAGAAATGCCTTAAATAAACCAATATTGTTTGAGAAATGCCTCTTGCAAAAGTTCCAAAAGCCAAAACAGAGCTTTATAAGAAATCTTTTATATATTCAGGATCTATTATATGGAATAATTTACCAATATCCCTGAAAAAATCAACATCAAGTACAAGCTCATTCAAAAAAGATTTAAAAAATTACTGGTTGGAATATTAAGAAGCTGTGTGTTTTTTAAATGCATAATAATTTTCACACACTTACTCAAACTTGTTATAGTTGATGGTATTGCTATACATGTATATATATGTCATATATGAATTTGTAATTTTTACCTGTTTTAAAAATTGTATACTTCATGACAATTTTGTATTTCATTATTCATGTATGTGTGTCTGTTTGAATTGTTTGTTATATTTCATTGTATTTCATGAGTGCCTCAGGGAAGATTAGCTTTATAGCTAACTGTGTAACCCTCTTTAAATAAAAGAATTATTATTATTATATTATTATTATTATTACTACTGGTAAGGGTATCATCTACCTAACCGACAGTTTGTAGTACCCCAGCTGGTATTGGTATCATCTACCTAACAGACAGTGTTTAGCACCACTCTTGGTAAGGGTATCATCTACCTAAGAGCCTACGTTTAGTACCACTCTTGGTAAGGGTATCATCTACCTAACCGACAGTTTTTAGTACCCCAGATGGTAATTGTATCATCTACCTAAGAGCCTGTGTTTAGTGCCACTTCTGGTAATGGTATCATCTACCTAAGAGCCTGTGTTTAGTGCCACTGCCAGTAATGGTATCATCTACCTAAGAGCCTGTGTTTAGTACCACTACTTGTAATGGTATCATCTAAACACAGGGTTTAGTGCCACTTCTGATAATGGTATCATCTACCTAAGAGCCTGTGTTTAGTGCCACTGCCAGTAATGGTATCATCTACCTAAAAGCCTGTGTTTAGCACCACTCTTGGTAAGGGTATCATCTACCTAAGAGCCTACGTTTAGTACCACTCTTGGTAAGGGTATCATCTACCTAACCGACAGTTTTTAGTACCCCAGATGGTAATTGTATCATCTACCTAAGAGCCTGTGTTTAGTGCCACTTCTGGTAATGGTATCATCTACCTAAGAGCCTGTGTTTAGTGCCACTGCCAGTAATGGTATCATCTACCTAAGAGCCTGTGTTTAGTACCACTACTTGTAATGGTATCATCTAAACACAGGGTTTAGTGCCACTTCTGATAATGGTATCATCTACCTAAGAGCCTGTGTTTAGTGCCACTGCCAGTAATGGTATCATCTACCTAAGAGCCTGTGTTTAGTACCACTACTTGTAATGGTATCATCTACCTAACAGATAGTGTTAAGTACCACTGCTGGTAATGCTATCATTCACTTAACAGACTGTGTTAAGTACTACTGCTGGTAAAGGTATCATCTACCTCACAGACAGTGTTTAGTTCCACTGCTGGTAATGGTATCATCTAGCTAACATACTGTGTTAAGTATCGCTGCTGGTAAGGCCACCATCTTCTTGACAATATGAGGTACCAATGTAGGTATAGATTATTACATGGCATTTTTCATATCAAACCCTTTATCGGCCCAAGGTTGTGATATCAGCCCAAGAGCCGCAGGCGCGAGGGCTGATATCATGAACGAGGGCCGATAAAGGGTCTGATATGAAAAATGACATGTAATTATCTTTTTATCATATACTTCAGCAGAAGATATACAGACAAGAACTATTAAAATTCAATTTTATTTGTATTTGTACTTTCAGAAAATATTTACAGACAACCAAAACAAATTATTTACTTTTTTAATTGTTTTATTGATATAGCAAGCATTTTATTTGTTTTGTCACAACAATTATCATGTTCTTCAATAATATTGTCACCTCATTTATGTCTTTCAAAACATGTTAAACTTAATTCATTTTTGCTCCTCAACTTTTTTGGGAAAAGTCTTATCACTTGCTGTTTTCCGCGTTCTGTTGTCGTTTTCAATCAAATTTCCGGAAATGCACGAAGTTGCATGTGATAAACGTCACGGAAATTAACGGAAAGGCATGTGATAACATTCCGGAAGCAGTCAATAAAGGTACCTTTATCAGCCCGCTATGGAAATTCTTAAGAATCTGGCCAATAAACCTAGTAATCCTTTCATAGACTTTTGATATTTTCAAATGTTATTGAACTGTAAAATTTTAGTAATATTTTATACAAGTATATGATAAGTAAGGGTATTATAAACTGTATAGCGGTTTTTTTTTCACGGGTGTAAAATATCTCAATTAAAGGAAAACAATGTATAGGAAACAGTTTTGGCGGATTCATAATTCTCAATTCAATATTTTGACTGAAACTGTTTAATTTAATTTTTGTTTTTGTTTTATTCACTTTAATGACGCCTTATTTATTGATTATATCTTGATGCAGTAAATCAAAAGAATACCAGTATCTTCAATATTTGTCACAGGTGTACAAACTACAGTTGATTAGTTTCGAAATTAAGCGGACCTTTGATGTACTAACTAAGTTGTAAAATTATTTAGAAATTTGGCACTAATTAACATGATTAATAAAGATATAAAAGAACAAAGTTCCTATGTCCCCCACGTTGCACATACTTAACATTTTCAAGGGTCATATCTATGTTTAAAAAAGTCTATCGTCTACCCTTATAGAATTTGTCTGAGATATTGCTGATAGTAACCTATAGTATAAGTTTGATAAAAATCTGACAAGAATTGTACCCATAAGAGCACTAACGAAGCACTTTTCCATAAATTTAATATTTCCAAATGGCATAACTCTTTTAAAAAAAGTCAATCATTAATAAATGTATTACTTGTCCAAGACATTGCTGATATTAACCTATAGTATAAGTTTTATAAAAATCTGTCAAGAATTGTTCCCATGAGAGCACTGACGAGGACATCTACCATAAATTTAATATTTCCAAGAGGCATACACTCTTAATAAAAAGTCGATTGTCCACAATTATATAACTTTTTTGAGATAGTGTTGATATGTATACCTATGGTATAAGTTTTATAAAAAAATCTGGCAAGAAATATAACTGGGAGAACACTTATGAGGCCATTTACCATGAATTTAATATTTCCAAGAGACATAACTCTTTTCAAAAAAGTTGATCGGACACCATTATAGAACTGGTCCGAGATACTACTGATATTAACCTAAAGTATAGGTTTTATTAAAATCTGGCAATAATGGTACCCGTAAGAGCGCTAACCAGGCCATTTTCAATAAATTTAAATTTTCCATGGGGCATAACTCTTTTAAAAAAAGTCGATCAGACATCATTATATAACTTGTCTGAGATATTGCTGATATTAACTTATAGTTTAAGTTTTATAACAAATCTGGCAGTATTGGTATCAGTAACAGCCCTAACAAGGCCATTTTGAATAAAGGAGTAGGTCCCGTAAGACCCCTTTTTGGCCCCAAAATATACCAGTTTTACAAAATTGTTAAAATGTAAACTTTCAGTTATTAATTGGACAGTTGAATGCTTCTGCTACATAAATATGGGCTGTTTTTGACAATACAATTCACATATATCGGGTTGTAGCACCATTAAGTCATGCTAAATTACTGATATCTTCAAAATTCTATCATTTTAGTTAAATTTTAGACGGTTTCCGTGTAAAACAAAAGTGGCCGCATTCGTGTTCATTTTTAATATTGAAATGTAAGTTGTATTTTATGATAATACATAACATATATAAAGGTTGTGGATGAACACGGATGCGGCCACTTTCATTTTTGACAAAAAACATCTGAAAAGTGACGTTTTTTGGCATATTTGAGAGATTTTTCATATTTGAGCTTGAATCGGATCGTTTTTAATGACTTAAACAGTTAAAAACTTTCACTTATACTAATTGAATCAAGTGAAATAGACACTAAAGTGTTTAAAAAGTGGTCAAAATCTTACGACAGATGAAACTGAAATTTTAGGCCAAAATGAGTCCTTACCGGACCTACTCCATTTTTTCCAATATTTCCAGGAGGCATAACTCTTTTCAAAAAAGTGATCGAACACCATTATAGAACTTGTCCGAGATACTTCCGATATTAACCTATAGTATAGGTTTTTATTAAAATCTGGCAATAATGGTACCCGTAAAAGCGCTGACAAGGCCATTTTCAAAAAAATAAAATTTCCATGGGGCATAACTCTTTTAAAAAAAGTCGATCGGACATCATTATATTGCTGATATAAACCTATATTATAAGTTTTATAAAAATCTGTCAAGAATTGTACCTGTGAAAGTGCTAACAAGACCAAACGGACGGACAGACGCGTGGTATTTCCATGCTCCCCAAAACACGTTACGCAGGAGACAGAAATACCTGACAAGAGTGCCTACCAATTAATTAGATATCACTGAGATGGGAGCAATCTCTGTAGGCCCCGCTGTGAATAATGTGTGGTAAAAAACTTGCATCTTTACCATTCGACATGGGGTTGTCAACTGCAACCAAAGTTTTTGACCTTGACGTTTGACCTAGGAAGTTGTACATACATTATGACACACCCTCTGGTGTTAGTTAATATACATTTCAAGTATATTAAACTTTGAAATCATACCGGTCCTCTAGATATAGAGCGGACACAATTTGTTACAGACGGACGGACAGACTGATCACTATAGGGCGTCTGCCATTTGGCGAGCCCTAAATTAATTGTTTGACACTAAAAATATAATCTATAGGGGTATGCAGTTTAATTAGACTTCACAACCTCATTTTAAAAAATACAAGTGAGTACAATGCCCTTTTGCATTTATGTTGTTAAAACGACCATATTTAGTTATTGACCTGCTGACTGGAAAAAAAAGATCGTTAAAAAACCGCTTTAACTATTTGAAAAAACAAGCGTATGCATACATTGTTTGCTAATTTCATTTATCCGCCAAAAATAAGCGAAAATAAATACCCTGCGAAAATAACCCGCTATATGGAACCCAGCAGTGTTTAATTTTACTGCTGGTAAGTGTATCCTCTACTTAATAGACAGTGTTTAGTACCACTGCTGGTTATGGTATCATCTACCTTAAAGACTGTGTTTTGTACCTGATTTGTTCTAAATGTAAGCTTATGTAATTCAAAAGTATATGTACCTGTAAGTATTCCATCACTTCTTTATATTGTCCTTTTTTTCTTGATGCTGCTAGATCGTATGGAGTCTCACCCTGAAATGCAGACAAATCTTTATATTGCTTTCATCTGTTTATTACAAAGAAGACTTTTGTAACACATATCATACAATAAACAAGACCAGTAGCAGCAGAGTGGTGTCTTATTTTGTTTTTACAGGTGCTAACCATATTATTTTCATTTATAAAATAGAACTCATGAACAACATTCTGATTATTTTTATAACTTTTTCTGTAGCCTTTAAGAAGAATTTTACCTTTTTCTGTTTTTAAAGCATATGAAATAATCTCAATCTGTCAGCATTTTTTTTTATATTTTAGCACCCCATTTTTCTTTTTTCTTTATATTTTTGCACCCCATTATTTTCTATTCATCATCTATATTACCCAATTCTCTCTTTTCCTGAAGTTTTTTTTCTATCATTCATGATTTTCTATTCTGTATATCCTATTCATACCCTCCTATAACTATATATTGTTATTTTACAGATTTCATAGTTTTTAGTGTTATCACTGACATCGTATAAATAAGGAAATACATAAATTATGGCACAGATGAAAGGTTTTTCTGCAACTATTCCAACTAAATAGCTTAAATACAAGAATTTAAAGAAATTTGCAGTCTTAAGGAGGCTGCAGTGTCTCCCTCAATATTGGATTTTGAAAAACAGACAACAAACAGTCTAAATATTTAGTGAAATGTGCAAATTTCGAAAGTTGTATATAATTTATGTGTAAGACTTTTCATGTTGATATAGAAAATTATGTGTTTTATCATATTTACGGCAAAATTTAAAAAAAACAGATTAGTGTTGTTTTATTAATTTGTTTTAAACCTTGCCATATAAGGGGAGATAACTCAGAGAAAGAAACTTTTACAATAGAATGATTTTTTAATTATTTAATTATAAATATGTGATGAACTTATTTTAATGTATTGCTTAAGACTATTTTGATACTATCTAATAACTTTGTTATCATTGTCACAACAACAGATTGGTGTATGTGTCTTTCAACAGTTTGTTTGTTTACATTGGGTTTTAATGACAACAAGTGCCATATTCAGGATATTGCCAGGTCTAATTTTGAATCAATACAAATTGTTATTTTTGATATCAAAAACTATTTTATCCATTTACTTATAGGTTATTACCATTGCTTCTTTTCCCTCACACTGAAATATTCATAATTTGGCTAACAAATATGGAATACTAATATTATTCCCTTTTAGTATAACTTAACAACTATAATGTGCTAGTTGTCTATAATCAAATTCATTTTATTTTTGAAGATTTTGAAAACAAATACTGGATTTCTTTTATATGATCATCTTTGTTCATGTGTTTTATAGTAAAAACTAAGCCATACAAGTCTATAAAACACTTTCATATTTTTGGTTCAATTTAAAGGATCATATGACATATGTGAAACTATAATCTTGAGAAAAAAAAATCCATTTGACCAAAAATATCTAAAACATCATTTTAGTGATGCATTATATACTAGTTGAATACTGAGCATTTACTATAATATATTACCTTATGTGTTTTAACAAAGGGACTGATGCCTCCTTCTTCTACTAGACATATTGTGACCTGTAGCTTTCCATTCTCAGCAGCCAGATGTAAAGCTGTTCTTCCATTTCTCTATAACCAAAAAACATGTAAATATTATGGACAATACTTTGTTATCAATATCAATAATATACAACATATATCTTACAACTGACATTAAAACTTGTCTGATAAACTGGATAATGTTGTGTAATAAATAAAAACAAAATAAATCTCACATGAATCAGTGGTCAAAACTGAAAAAAATTACCAGTCACACTAGTATTCATATTGTACATAAACAACAAATAAACAACAAGTTTTTTGTGGGATGTCAGAACTTCCATCAGAAATGTCATGTTAACTAAGATATTTTCAAGAAATGTATAAAATATTTATATCAAGGGATTCAGTGCAATGCACAGAGATAAATGATATCTCACTTTATATAATTCTAGCAAGTATTTGTTGATATAATAATGAAATCTGTTTAATTAGTATGGTTCAGAATAATGATCAATTTAAAAAAAAAAATTTTCAAAGAAATATGAAAAATAGTAACATTTCCTGATTTAGTACGAGGAGACAAGTAAAATGAGACCCCACTTTATATGATTTATGACAAATAATATTTGTTGTTCATTAAACCTGTCTCATTAACAACATGATTTTGTTTTGATTAAAAGTAATGTGATCAGATTTAGTAGATAACATACATTTGTGATATCTGTTTTACATCTGTTCTCCAGGAGAAGTTGACACACTTCCACCTGTCCTCCGCTGGCAGCCATCATTAATGCCGTCCATCCTCTATCCTGGAATAATAGAACTGACATCAAAACTTGTCTGATAAACTGGATAATGTTGTGTAATAAATATAAACAGAAATAAATAGTCACATTAATTAAAACTGTCTAATTTACAACAGGATTTAGTGTAGATTCAGTTAAATCATTAATTTTATAAAAGTAATTTTTTCAAAGAAAAAAGAAAAAAGTTATATTTTCTGATTCAGAACAAAACTTTGAGTAAAATGAGGCCCCACTTTATATGATTCTAACAAATAATATTAGTTTTCCATTAAACCTGTCTAATTAACAACATGATTTTGTGTTGAGTAAAAGTAATGTGATCAGATTTAGTAGATAACATACATAATCTGTGATATCTATGTTACATCTGTTCTCCAGGAGAAGTTGACACACTTCCACATGTCCTCCCCTGGCAGCCAACAGTAATGCTGTCCATCCATCAACCTGGAATAATACAACTGACATCAAAACTTGTCTGATAAACTGGTCAATGTTGTGTAATAAATATAAACAAAAATGACCAGTCACATTAATTAAAACTGTCTGATTAACAACAGGATTTAGTGTAGTTTCAGTATAATCAAAAATTAAAAAAAAATTTTTTTTTTAAAGAAAAATGAAAAAAAGTTATATTTTCTGATTCAGAACAATACTATGAGTAAAATGAGACCCCCACTTTATATGATTCTGACAAACATTAGTTGTCCATTAAACCTGTCTAATTAACAACATGATTAAGTGTTGAGTAAAAGTAATGTGATCAGATTTAGAAGATAACATACATTTGTGATATCTTTGTTACATCTGTTCTCCAGGAGAAGTTGACACACTTCAACATGTCGTTCCATGGCAGCAAACATTAAAGCTGTCCATCCACCAACCTGGAATAATACAACTGACATCAAAACTTGTCTGAAAAACTGGACAATGTTGTGTATTAAATGTAATCAGAAATGACCAGTCACATTAATTAAAACTATCTGATTAACAACAGGATTTAGTGCAGATTCAGTAAAATCATTAATTTTATAAAAACAAAAAAAAAACTCAAAGAAATATGAAAAAAGTTATACTTTCTGATTCAGAACAATACTATGAGTAAAATGAGACCCCACTTTATATATTAATTACAAACATTAGTTGTCCATTAAACCTGTCTAATTAACAACATGATTTTGTGTTGATTAAAAGTAATGTGATCAGATTTAGTAGATAACATACTGTTGTGATATCTGTTTTACATCTGTTCTCCATGAGAAGTTGACACACTTCCACATGTCCTTTACTGGCTGCCAACATTAATGCTGTCTCTCCATTAACCTGGAATAATACAACTGACATCAAAACTTGTTTGATAAACTTGACAATGTTGTGTAATAAATATAAACAGAAATAAATAGTCACATTAATTAAAACTGTCTGATTAACAACAGGATTTAGAATTTTAGTGTTTATTCAGTAAAATCATTAATTGTAATAAAAATATGTTGTTTTTCAAAAAAATATAAAAAAAGATATATTTCCTGATTCAGAACAATACTATGAGTAAAATGAGACCCCACTTTATATGATTCTAACAAATATTTGTTGTCCATTAAACCTGTCTAATTAACAACATGATTTTGTGTGTAAAAAGGATTTAGTGTAGATTCCATTTAATCATTAAATGTTAATAAAATAAATTATTCAAAAAAGCATGAAACAAGTTTTATTTCCTGATTTAGTACAACATAAAGAAAATGAGACCCTCTTTAAATAAAGATTATTATTATTATTATTATTATTATTATTATTATTATTATTATTATTATTATTATTCATACAAGCATTTGTTGTTCATTAAATATGTCTAATTAACAACAGGATTTAGTGCAGGTTCAGAATAAACATTAATCTAAAAAAATAAATAAAAGAGTAGTATTTTCAGATTCAGAACAATTATATGAGTAAAACGGAATATACATTTTATATGACTCTAACGACTATTTGTCCTTTTTAAAAGATGTTTCTACATTACATCTTTATACATATCACTATCTGATCAAAGTTGTTAACACAACACCAAGTAAAACCTTAGTGTAAACAATTGTTTCTTGTCAAGAAGCAAAATAAGAACTTCACCATCCATTACTTAAACACAAACAAAAATATTTTAAAATCAAACCCTGCATACATTTTTTTTCCATTAAAACTGTCTATTCAAATTCAGAATTTTGATTTTAATGCTGATTCAGTATAATGAGTAAGTATCAGTTAACATACAGACCAATGGTAATTGAACAGTGCAGGGTTTATTATTCTGTGTTTTATTTTTAATACCAATGGTCTAGATAGGCCAAGGGGGAATTGTACTAAAGCAAATATGGTTTTATCTCTCCAAATTTTGTGCCTGTACCAAATCAGACAACCCGGACCATGTATTGTTTGTTCTTATATTTGTCTATTTACTCTGAGTAGTCAGGTCCAGACCATGTGTTGTTAGTTGTTATATTTGTTTGTCTATATACTCACAGTAGTCAGCTCCAGACAATGTGTTGTTAGTTGTTATATTTGTATGTCTATTTATTCTGAGTAGTCAGGTCAGGTCCAGACCATGTGTTGTGTGTTGTTATATTTGTTTGTCTATTTACTCTCAGTAGTCAGGTCAGGTAAAGGCCATGTGTTGTTAGTTGTTATATTTGTATGTCTATTTATTCTGAGTAGTTAGGTCAGGTCCAGACCATGTGTTGTGTGTTTTTATATTTGTTTGTCTATATACTCACAGTAGTCAGGTCCAGGCCATGTTTTGTTAGTTGTTATATTTGTTTGTCTATATACTCACAGTAGTCAGGTCAGGTCCAGACCTTGTGTTGTTAGTTGTTATATTTGTATGTCTATTTACTCTGAGTAGTCAGGTCCAGACCATGTGTTGTTTGTTGCTATTTTTGTTTGTCTATTTACTCTGAGTAGTCAGGTCAGGTCCAGATCATGTGTTGTGTGTTGTTATATTTGTATGTCTATCTACTATGAGTAGTCAGGTCCAGACCATGTGTTGTGTGTTGTTACATTTGTTTGTCTATTTACTCTGAGTAGTCAGGTCCAGACCTTTTGTTGTTAGTTGTTATATTTGTATGTCTATTTACTCTGAGTAGTCAGGTCCAGACCATGTGTTGTTTGTTGTTATTTTTGTTTGTCTATTTACTCCGGGTAGTCAGGTCAGGTCCCGACCATGTGTTGTGTGTTGTTATATTTGGTTGTCTATTTACTATGAGTAGTCAGGTCCAGACCATGTGTTGTTTGTTGTTATTTTTGTTTGTCTATTTACTCTGAGTAGTCAGGTCCAGACCTTGTGTTGTTAGTTGTTATATTTGGTTGTCTATTTACTATGAGTAGTCAGGTCCAGACCATGTGTTGTTTGTTGTTATTTTTGTTTGTCTATTTACTCCGAGTAGTCAGGTCAGGTCCCGACCATGTGTTGTGTGTTGTTATATTTGGTTGTCTATTTACTATGAGTAGTCAGGTCCAGACCATGTGTTGTTTGTTGTTATTTTTGTTTGTCTATTTACTCTGAGTAGTCAGGTCAGGTCCAGGCCATGTGTTGTGTGTTGTTATATTTGGTTGTCTATTTACTCTGAGTAGTCAGGTCCAGACCTTGTGTTGTTAGTTGTTATATTTGTATGTCTATTTACTCTGAGTAGTCAGGTCCAGACCATGTGTTGTTTGTTGTTATTTTTGTTTGTCTATTTAATCTGAGAAGTCAGGTCAGGTCCAGACCATGTGTTGTGTGTTGTTATATTTGGTTGTCTATTTACTCTGAGTAGTCAGGTCCAGACCATGTGTTGTTTGTTATATTTGTTTGTCTATTACCTCTCAGTAGTCAGGTCTAGACCATATGTTGTTAGTTGTTGTATTTGTTTGTCTATTTACTATCTGTAGTCAGGTCCAGATCATGTGTTGTGTGTTGTTATATTTGTCTATTTACTCTGAGTAGTCAGGGTCAGACCATGTGTTTGGTTGTTATATTTGTTTGTCTATTTACTGTGAGTAGTCAGGTCCAGACCATGTGTTGTTTGTTGTTATATTTGTTTGTCTATCTACTCTCAGTAGTCAGGTCAGGTCCAGACCATGTGTTGTTTGTTGTTATATTTGTTTGTCTATTACTCTGAGTAGTCAGGTCCAGACCATGTGTTGTCTGTTGTTATATTTGTTTATTTACTCTGAGTAGCTAGACTCAGACCATGTGTTTGGATGTTATATTTGTTTGTCTATTTACTCTGAGAAGTCAGGTCCAGACCATGTGTTGTGTGTTGTTATATCTGTTTGTCTATTCACTCTGAGTAGTAAGGTCCAGACCATGTGTTGTAAGTTGTTATATTTGTCTATTTACTCTGAGTAGCTAGACTCAGACCATGTGTTTGGTTGTTATATTTGTTTGTCTACTGTAAATTCAGAAATTATTCCGTGCATTTTTTATTGCGATTTTGTCATTTTAGGCTTAAATGCGATTTTAATTTTTACGATTTTGAGAAAAATCCTGTTAAATTCATATAAAAAATTTCAAAATGCGAGTTTAAATTATTACGTTTACAACTCAGTCGCATTTTTCGCAATAATAAAAACCTCGCATTAATTTCTGAATTTACAGTATTTACTCTGAGAAGTCAGGTCCAGACCATGTGTTGTGTGTTGTTATGTCTGTTTGTCTATTCACTCTGAGTAGTAAGGTCCAGACCATGTGTTGTAAGTTGTTATATTTGTTTCTCTATTTACTCTGAGTAGTCAGGTCAGGTCCAGACCATGTGTTGTGTATTGTTTTATTTATTTGTCTATTTACTCTGAGTAGTCAGGTCCAGACCATGTGCTGTGTGTTGTTATATTTGGTTGTCTATTTACTCTGAGTAGTCAGGTCAGGTCCAGACCATGTGTTGTTTGTTGTTATATTTATTTGTCTATTTACTCTGTGTAGTCAGGTCCAGACCATGTGTTGTGTTGTAATATTTGTTTGTCTATTAACTCTGAGCAGCTAGGTCCAGACAATGTGGTGTGTGTTGTTATATTTATCTATTTACTCTGAGTAGTCAAGTCCATACCATGTGTTGTTTGTTGTTTTATTTGTTCGTCTATTTACTCTGAGTAGTCAGGTCAGGTCAAGTCCATGTATTGTGTGTTGTTATATTTGTTTGTCTATTTACTCTGAGTAGTCAGGTCAGGTCCAGACCATGTGTTTGGTTGTTATATTTGTTTGTCTATTTACTCTGAGTAGTCAGGTCCAGACCTTGTTTGTGTGTTGTTATATTTGTTTATTTACTCTCAGTAGCTATATATATAGTCAGGACCAGACCATGTGATGTGTGTTGTAATATTTGTCTATTTACTCTGAGTAGCTAGGTCCAGACCATATGTTTGGTTGTTATACTTGTTTGTCTATTACCCTGAGTAGTCAGGTCCAGACCATGTGTTGTTTGTTGTAATATTTGTCTCTTTACTCTCAGTAATCAGGTCCAGACCATGTGTTGTTTGTTGTTATATTTGTATGTTTATTTACTCTGAGTAGTCAGGTCAGGTCCGGACCATGTGTTGTGTGTTGTTACATTTGTTTGTCTATTTACTCTGAGTAGTCAGGTCCAGACCTTTTGTTGTTAGTTGTTATATTTGTATGTCTATTTACTCTGAGTAGTCAGGTCCAGACCATGTGTTGTTTGTTGTTATTTTTGTTTGTCTATTTACTCCGGGTAGTCAGGTCAGGTCCCGACCATGTGTTGTGTGTTGTTATATTTGGTTGTCTATTTACTATGAGTAGTCAGGTCCAGACCATGTGTTGTTTGTTGTTATTTTTGTTTGTCTATTTACTCTGAGTAGTCAGGTCCAGACCTTGTGTTGTTAGTTGTTATATTTGGTTGTCTATTTACTATGAGTAGTCAGGTCCAGACCATGTGTTGTTTGTTGTTATTTTTGTTTGTCTATTTACTCCGAGTAGTCAGGTCAGGTCCCGACCATGTGTTGTGTGTTGTTATATTTGGTTGTCTATTTACTATGAGTAGTCAGGTCCAGACCATGTGTTGTTTGTTGTTATTTTTGTTTGTCTATTTACTCTGAGTAGTCAGGTCAGGTCCAGGCCATGTGTTGTGTGTTGTTATATTTGGTTGTCTATTTACTCTGAGTAGTCAGGTCCAGACCTTGTGTTGTTAGTTGTTATATTTGTATGTCTATTTACTCTGAGTAGTCAGGTCCAGACCATGTGTTGTTTGTTGTTATTTTTGTTTGTCTATTTAATCTGAGAAGTCAGGTCAGGTCCAGACCATGTGTTGTGTGTTGTTATATTTGGTTGTCTATTTACTCTGAGTAGTCAGGTCCAGACCATGTGTTGTTTGTTATATTTGTTTGTCTATTACCTCTCAGTAGTCAGGTCTAGACCATATGTTGTTAGTTGTTGTATTTGTTTGTCTATTTACTATCTGTAGTCAGGTCCAGATCATGTGTTGTGTGTTGTTATATTTGTCTATTTACTCTGAGTAGTCAGGGTCAGACCATGTGTTTGGTTGTTATATTTGTTTGTCTATTTACTGTGAGTAGTCAGGTCCAGACCATGTGTTGTTTGTTGTTATATTTGTTTGTCTATCTACTCTCAGTAGTCAGGTCAGGTCCAGACCATGTGTTGTTTGTTGTTATATTTGTTTGTCTATTACTCTGAGTAGTCAGGTCCAGACCATGTGTTGTCTGTTGTTATATTTGTTTATTTACTCTGAGTAGCTAGACTCAGACCATGTGTTTGGATGTTATATTTGTTTGTCTATTTACTCTGAGAAGTCAGGTCCAGACCATGTGTTGTGTGTTGTTATATCTGTTTGTCTATTCACTCTGAGTAGTAAGGTCCAGACCATGTGTTGTAAGTTGTTATATTTGTCTATTTACTCTGAGTAGCTAGACTCAGACCATGTGTTTGGTTGTTATATTTGTTTGTCTACTGTAAATTCAGAAATTATTCCGTGCATTTTTTATTGCGATTTTGTCATTTTAGGCTTAAATGCGATTTTATTTTTTACGATTTTGAGAAAAATCCTGTTAAATTCATATAAAAAATTTCAAAATGCGAGTTTAAATTATTACGTTTACAACTCAGTCGCATTTTTCGCAATAATAAAAACCTCGCATTAATTTCTGAATTTACAGTATTTACTCTGAGAAGTCAGGTCCAGACCATGTGTTGTGTGTTGTTATGTCTGTTTGTCTATTCACTCTGAGTAGTAAGGTCCAGACCATGTGTTGTAAGTTGTTATATTTGTTTCTCTATTTACTCTGAGTAGTCAGGTCAGGTCCAGACCATGTGTTGTGTATTGTTTTATTTATTTGTCTATTTACTCTGAGTAGTCAGGTCCAGACCATGTGCTGTGTGTTGTTATATTTGGTTGTCTATTTACTCTGAGTAGTCAGGTCAGGTCCAGACCATGTGTTGTTTGTTGTTATATTTATTTGTCTATTTACTCTGTGTAGTCAGGTCCAGACCATGTGTTGTGTTGTAATATTTGTTTGTCTATTAACTCTGAGCAGCTAGGTCCAGACAATGTGGTGTGTGTTGTTATATTTATCTATTTACTCTGAGTAGTCAAGTCCATACCATGTGTTGTTTGTTGTTTTATTTGTTCGTCTATTTACTCTGAGTAGTCAGGTCAGGTCAAGTCCATGTATTGTGTGTTGTTATATTTGTTTGTCTATTTACTCTGAGTAGTCAGGTCAGGTCCAGACCATGTGTTTGGTTGTTATATTTGTTTGTCTATTTACTCTGAGTAGTCAGGTCCAGACCTTGTTTGTGTGTTGTTATATTTGTTTATTTACTCTCAGTAGCTATATATATAGTCAGGACCAGACCATGTGATGTGTGTTGTAATATTTGTCTATTTACTCTGAGTAGCTAGGTCCAGACCATATGTTTGGTTGTTATACTTGTTTGTCTATTACCCTGAGTAGTCAGGTCCAGACCATGTGTTGTTTGTTGTAATATTTGTCTCTTTACTCTCAGTAATCAGGTCCAGACCATGTGTTGTTTGTTGTTATATTTGTATGTTTATTTACTCTGAGTAGTCAGGTCAGGTCCGGACCATGTGTTGTGTGTTGTTATATTTGTTTGTCTATTTACTCTGAGTAGTCAGGTCAAGTCCATGTATTGTGTGTTGTTATATTTGTTTGTCTATTTACTCTGAGTAGTCAGGTCAGGTCCAGACCATGTGTTGTATGTTGTTATAGTTGTTTTATTATTCTGAGTGGGGGCAAGTATTGACACAACATTTAAGCTTGATACAGCTCTGAATTTGGATTGTGATTAAATAGATGACACAACATAGGTTTCTGACACAGAATGAATGTGGTCTAAGAACTTAAACTTAAAAAATTATAGAAATTTTAATTGGACATTTTCATATTATGGTCCAATATTCAAAATGGTTAGATTCAGCATATCATAGAACCCCAAGAATTCAATTTTTGGTGAAATAAAATAATTTTCAATTTTAGACCCTTTAGACCTCAATGTGGACAAATTTGATAAGCGGGCCCAAATATTAAAAATCTAAATACATGGTTAGATTCAGCGTATTGAAGAACCCCATATATTGAATTTTTGGACCCCGATTTGGACCAACTTGAAAACTGGGCCCATAATCAAAATTTAAGTACATGTTTATATTCAGCATATCAAGAACCCCAAGAATTCAAAGTTTTTTAGAATTAAACTAAGTTTAATTAACTAAGTTTAATTTTAGACCCTTTGGACCTTAATGTAGACCAAAAATTAAGAATCTATATACACGGTTATATTTGGCATATCAAAGAACCCCAATAATTCATTTTTTTATGAAATCAAACAAAGTTTAATTTTGGACCCTTTTGGCCCCTCATTCCAGAACTGTTTGGACCAAAACTCCCAAAATCAATCCCAACCTTCCTTTTGTGATCATAAACCTTGTGATAAAATTTCATAGATTTCTATTTACTTATACTAAAGTTATTGTGCAAAAACCAAGAAAAATGCTTATTTGGGACCTTTTGTGGCCCCTAATTCCTAAACTGTTGGGACCAAAAATCCCAAAATGAATCCCAACCATCCTTTGATGGTCATAAACCTTGTATTTAAATTTCATTTCTTTTAACTTATACTAAAGTTATAGTGCAAAAACCAAATGTATTCGGATGACGACGACGACGACGCCAACGTCATACCAATATACGACAATTTTTTTTTTAATTTTGGCAGTCATATAAAAATGGTAGGTTTTACATTAAGTGCAGTACTCTGATTACATGTATGTTTTTAGTGTTGTGTCATGATGTGCCTCATTTTCTGTGTGGAACATCAGTGGTGTGTCATGATGTGTCGCATGTTTTGTGATGAACATCAGTGTTGTGTCATGATGTGTCATGTTCTGTGTTGAACATCAGTGTTGTGTCCTAATATGTGTCATGTTCTGTGTTGAACATGAGTGTTGTGTCATGTGTCTCATGTTCTGTGTTGAACATCAATGTTGTTTCATGATGTGTCTCGTGTTCTGTGTTGAACATCAGTGTTGTGTCATGATGTGTCTCATGTTCTGTGTTGAACATCAGTGTTGTGTCATGTGTCTCATGTTCTGTGTTGAACATCAGTGTTGTGTTATGATGTGTCATGTTCTGTGCTGAACATCAGTGTTGTGTCCTAATATGTGTCATGTTCTGTGTTGAACATCAGTGTCGAGTGTTGTGTCCTAATATGTGTCATGTTCTGTGTTGAACATCAGTGTCGTGTCATGTTGTCTCTCATGTTCTGTGTTGAACATCAGTGTTGTGTCATGATGTGTCTTCTGTTCTGTGTTGAACATCAGTGTTGTGTCATAATGTGTCTTCTGTTCTGTGTTGAACATCATTGTTGTGTCATGATGTGTTTTATGTTCTGTGTTGAACATCAGTGTTGTGTCATGATGTGTCTTGTGTTCTGTGTTAAACATCAGTGTTGTGTCATGATGTGTCATGTTCTGTGTTGAACATCAGTGTTGTGTCCTAATATGTGTCATGTTCTGTGTTAAACATCAGTGTCGAGTGTTGTGTCCTAATATGTGTCATGTTCTGTGTTGAACATCAGTGTCGTGTCATGTTGTCTCTCATGTTCTGTGTTGAACATTAGTGTTGTGTCATGATGTGTCTTTTGTTCTGTGTTGAACATCAGTGTTGTGTCATGATGTGTCTTGTGTTCTGTGTTGAACATCATTGTTGTGTCATGATGTGTTTAATGTTCTGTGTTGAACATCAGTGTTGTGTCATGATGCCTCATGTATTGTGTTAAACACCATGGTAGTGTCATGATGTGTCTCATGTTCTGTGTTGAACATCAATGTTGTGCCATGAGGTGGCTCATTTGTTGTGATGAACAACAGTTATGTTATGATGCAGCTCGTGTTCTGTGTTGATCTTTGATGTTCTGTAATTATGTGGCTCTTGTTGTGTTGAACATCAGTGTTGTGTCATGGTGTCATATTTTGTGTCGAACACCAGTGTTGTGTCAAGATGTGTCTCATGTATTGTGTTGAACATCAGTGTTGTGTCATGATGTCATATTTTGTGGTGAACATCAGTGTTGTGTCATGATGTCATATTTTGTGGTGAACATCAGTGTTGTGTCAAGATGTGGCTCATATATTGTGTTGAACATCAGTGTTGTGTCATGATGTGGCTCACATTTTGTGTTGAACATCAGTGTTGTGTCCTGATGTGTTACATGTTCTGTGTTTTACACCAGTGTTGTGTCATGATGTGTCTGGTGTTCTGTGTTGAAAATCAGTGTTAAGTCATAATGTATCATGTTTTGTGTTGAACACCATTGTTGTGTCATGATAAGTTTACCTACTATGTTACAAATTCACCTACTTGATATTCAATGTTACAAGTTTACCTATTTGATATTCAATGTTACAAGTTTACCTATCTCATATTCAATGTTACAAGTTTACCTACTTGATAGTCAATGTTACAGTTTACCTATTTGATAGTCAATGTTACATGTTTACCTACTTGATAGTCAATGTTACAAGTTTACCTACTTGATAGTCAATGTTACAAGTTTACCTACTTGATAGTCAATGTTACAAGTTTACCTACTTGATAGTCAATGTTACAAGTTTACCATTTGATAATCAATGTTAGCTCCGTTTGCTAGGCAAAGCTTCAATTCTTCTACTCTTCCTTTTTTAGCAGCTAAAAAGAGTTTCTGTAAGAAAGAAATAGAGGTTACATTTAACAGAATGTAAAGAGTGTAGTAACTTAAATTTTTTTCACGCTAATGCCAGACAATAACTATTATGAATGACTGATTTTTATTGGTTTACACAAGGGAGACATTGTAGTCTTTAGTATACAACAATGTGACAACAATGGTTGGGGAGGGGGGAAATTGAAAGTAGCGAAAAATATATTGTTTTGACAAAAGAGGTGGTGAAAAAGAAAATAGACCCAGAGGAAACCCTGCTTATGCATTTTTATGATTACATTGTATACTGTTCCTAAGTTTTGAAGAAGAAAAAACACTTTTTTTTTTTAAATTTGATCATCACATAAAATAGCTAATCTGAGTGAAAATTGTGTTTCAATATTTTCAATATAAACATGCAATTTATAACAACTTAGAAAGGAGCAGTGTAACATTTGTATGTTTGATGATATAATTTTTTTGACAGATTTATTTTGAATGTCTCTGAGCTTACTCTGTTAAAGAAATAACAGTGTTGTTTTAATATTTTAGCCCAAAAACATATTTTCAAACAAGAAAAAGAAATTAATAAATAGTAACTATTTAATGATCAAGTAGTCTTTTTTCAGCGGGGACATATTTGACACATATGTGTTTTTACAGGTGCTAAACACTACTTCCAAGTTTTATGACAAACAATAGGTAAGCATGGGTAATTAAAATGAATAGACCTCTTTTGAGAACATTGCATTTCCTTCAAAAACTTTTTTGTTTTAGTGAACATCATACATGCGTTTAGGGGTCTTCGTCACTTCTTTCCCATGTTGAGCGAGCAGTTAAAAAATAAAATGCTGTATTGCACGAGTTATAATGGTTACAGTATTTTGTTCATAAAAAAGCTTGATGTCTAAAAAAAAATTAAACAACAGAATGAACCTTAATGTTGAGGCCGTCGAGGGAATCTAGGATCACATTGTCTCGCTTTCGCGAAATAAATGTTGCAGATTCGACAAAAATCACTCGACTGTTTGACTTTAAAGAAGAATCATCTTACCTCATTCCAATCTTCCATATTTCCTAAAATAGAAAAATAAATGTATAAATCTGTTGAGTAATAATTGCCAGGCTAAATGTTTCTGCTAATTGAAAATTATCAACAACCACAACTCTGAAATGGTAAATACTGAAATTAGAGATACTGAGCCTTGCCTGTGTTTAGTGCTCAATAACATACCTTTAACATTTTTTCATAATGTATATACCATTTCAGTTGTTTTCAGATGCTTATTCAAGTGGATACCAAATATGATTGACCTACCACTTGTGGTTCACCATAAACTAGACCTAATCACAAACTAATACATTGTTGACGCTGTCGATGCCGCCTGAAACAGCATACCTATGTATAGCTTTTTGACTCCGTCAAGGCGAGACAAAAATTAGCAGAGATTAATATTTATTTCTGCACTTATTGAGCAACATAAATATTAAAATTTATTTATCTATTGTGTATTTAAGAATATTTATAATGATTCTGTATTCCGTACAAGATTCACCAACAACGATTTGCATTTAAACAACTTCCCCGATTTAACACTTCCTGTTGTTCTCAATCAAACACATTCAACAAACAATAAAGAATCAAACATCGTTGGCCAAATTATTTATTCTGCAATACTATTTTCATTATCCTGTAATCAACCAGGACTGGAGTTCAATTTGTCTCCGAAAAAGAAATAATTTTCAATGGAAGCATTTTACCGAGTTTCAAGTTGGGATTTTCTGACATCTTTGATGTAAATGAACACCAGGTAGATCTCAACGTTCTGAACTGTCTTGTCAGATTTTCTCTATTAATACTAGTTTTCAAGATAATAGACAAACTTGCAATTTACACCTATGTTATATTTTTAGCCATGTCAGTCATGCTGGTTGGCAGGCAGGATCATCTGACACATTATTAAAACAAAATACGCTAATGATGATTTTTTGTTAAATTTGTCCCAATAGTTTCAGGATAGATTTTTGTAGAAATTTAACAACAACGATAGACAACTGACGCTAAGTGATGAGAATGCCAGGTGAACTAAAACATATATATGATACAATAACATACTAATTTGATGAAAACTGAGGTCAGCTATATTTATCAGTAAGAAAGTGCCATCATCTAAAACATCTCTGAAAAATATTGATTAATCATATTTACTTGTTTAAGTCTGATATATGTAAAATATATGTATCACTGTGACTTAATAATACTTTTATCGGTACTTTTTGTTTTCAGTAACTGTTGTGATATATATGAATGTTTCTTTATCAACAATTATGAACAATAAAGGTATATTTTTTTTAACTATTTCATTAACATAAATAAATCCTTAACCTTATGGCCAGCTTCATGAAAATCTAGACCTTGTCATTTGAATTTTTTTTTCGTTGACTATATATTGACCTCTACACATCTCCGTTTTTACTTTGTTAGGTTGCGTTCTCATCAACCTATACTGTTGAAAATATTGCGGGTGTTATGTTGTGTTTTACCTATTTTATATAGGCTTGATGTCAGTGTGGATGTAGCCTTAGCACTCAATTTAGATGAAGTAAACGTTTAACAGTATGACTGTGTTCTGCTTTCTTTTTAAGATAGTTGATTAAGCTCCAACAAATACCTCACATTTTTTTTATACTTTACCCCAAGTTTACACTTAAGTTCTACCAATCTTTTTTTGAAGGGGAATAATTTTGCAATGATGTCATCATGTTCTCTGATGTGTGTGTCTTGTTTACTATAAAGTATTGGTCTTGGGTATTTTGAATGTTCAAACTATTTCTTGATTATCTGCCCTTTAAGAGTTTGAATATTTTACAGTTGAAACTAATTTCAGAAACAAATTTCAGTAGTAATTAAATGATCCTATATAGTTCACATATAATTTACACTTACCTATAATAACAGCCATGACTTGACAGAGATCAAATTGACTGGACACTTAATTACCTATAACACCACCTTGACTGGACAGGGAACAACTTGACTGGACAGGGAACAACTTGACTGGACAGGGATCAAATAAATACTGATGACAGATGTTTAAAATGAGAATATAAATGTTTCTATTTCAGGTTGAAATAAGAATATGTTATAAAGATGCTTGTTTATTGGTTGATTCTATTTTTACCTCTTTTATTGATTGGTTGCTGTTCCATTGATATAGACCCCTAAACCTTCACTATTCAGAGCTCTAGTTAAGCTGCATATTTGCACGATTAAGCAATGAAAACAATTGAAAACCAATTCAACTGACAATTGCATGGTTCAAAAACCCAATTCATGCAAAGGAAAACCCAATTATATGTCAAAACTATGCGTTCGCAACCCTATTTGTTGCTATTGTGAGTGTTATTTACCCTTATCGATAAATTGTTGTCGCGTAAATCTATTTTTGTAATATTCATGATATTAGTTAAGCTACTTTCGTTCTAGAAATAGAGTATGTTTACATCAAATATCTGATTTATGTCTTTGTTAGAAGAAATTATCAGTTACCCAAAGCTGTATCCCTGATTAACATTAGGAACCAGTTTATAAAATTTTCTTTAGCAGACATGAGTCTGAGGGGCAGGGAAAATCATTGCCAAGTAACAAAGTCGTATATATGTCTTGTTGACTTATTTGACAACAGACCGCGGTGCAGAAGCAAGAAATTAAGCAAGTCACATTATTAATTCCTTAATGAAGAAGGCAACAACTCTGAATATATGTCACATTTTAGACGAAACCATCGACGGTGTCCTTTCTTCCTTCGATGAAAATAGTACTAAATTTAGGCAAAGACAGTCAGTGTCAGATAAGACATTCATTAGATATAAGAAGAAGTGGTATGAGTGCCAATGAGACATCTCTCAATCCAAGTCACAATTTGTAAAAGTAATCCATTATAGGTCAAAGCACGGCCTTCAACATGGAGCCTTGGCTCACACCGAACAGCAAGCTATAAATGGCTCCAAAAGGACTTGTGTTAAACCATTCAAACAGGCAAACCAACGGTCTTATCTATATATATAGAATAAAATCTATATAAAAAACGAGAAAAACTTATGAATCACATCAACAAACGACACATCCTGAACATCAGGTTCCTTACTTAGGACAGGTGCAAACAAGTGCAGCGGGTTTAAACGATTTAATAGGCACCAACCTTCAGCCTCACTTAAAACAATTGTGTATTTAAACATCACAACATATAAAGACAAACTATAAAATATCAATTGAAATAGCTTAACTCAATCAATTGCCTGAAAAGGTAAGAACCCTGGTCCCATAGCTGAATATAATCGATTAAACGCGGGTCTCACATATATATTGCTCTGAATATAAGTCTACCGCAAGCCACTGAGACAACAAAATAACATGTGTTTGGGGCCACAAAGGGACCCCAAATATCAAGCATTCAGCAGTGACAAGACCAAATTAGAGTGCTGAACATATGAATATCATCTAAAACTGCTATAACCAATAACACATGTGTTATAGTAGTCTCAGATATCATCAATAACACATGTGTTATAGTAGTCTCAGATATAACCAATAACACATGTGTTATAGTAGTCTCAGATATAACCAATAACACATGTGTTATAGTAGTCTCAGATATCATCAATAACACATGTGTTATAGTAGTCTCAGATATAACCAATAACACATGTGTTATAGTAGTCTCAGATATCATCAATAACACATGTGTTATAGTAGTCTCAGATATCATCAATAACACATGTGTTATAGTAGTCTCAGATATCATCAATAACATTTACATATTGGCAAAGTTGCCTCTGATATCAAATGTGTTTATCTTGTTCCAACAACATTAAAAACACTGGTGTAATGCTACTTAGAATGAATTCGCTAGCTCTGGATTATCTCCCATTTAAAAAAATTTACATCTAAAATTTCAATATATTTCCGAGTTTCAATTGATAAAAAAAATCATTAAATGTCCAATATATAAATATAATGTTCACTCACTTATAGAATGTATAGTAATTAATTATATGGACCTTGAATCAAATAAATATCAATAGCAGATCTTCAAACTGAAAATATAAAATACATGTAACTTAATTATCATGATTATATAGCATTGCTAAAATTTCCTGAAATTGTATTTACTTGTCATGAGGCTTAAATTAAAATATTGTTTGTTTGCCCTTTATCGACCGACCATATAAGTTCGTTCCGCCTGAAAATCTTTTATTTGTATTTACCAGCAAGATTTTACTTTATTTAATTTTTTGTTCCTACCAAAAATCTTATAATTGTATTTCCCGCTCAAAACTTTTTTAGCGGAATTCTCAGGTTTTATCTTTCCCGTATAAGGTCTAGTCCGTTTGGTATCATGTGAGCGTTTGACATGAACACTTGCATTTAGAGTTTCAAAGCATTTGTTTGAAATTGATGTGGAAAGCTTGTAATCATGATATGATCGTTTCTGTGTCTTTATACTTGAAGAGCAGGGTTTATTAAAAAAAAAAAGTTCGTCCAATGCAATCAATATCAACGTGTGTACAATCTATTTTGTAAACGGACGTTGTATCCTATGTAGAGATCGCCTTTGGTGGTCCGTAGATCAGGCTGACCCCATTTCACAGAGATTGCCCAAAATTAATATCAGAATTACTGCTTTCAGTGCTTATATACAATATTTAGCTTGTATATAGAGTAGTATAGTGCCATAATTATATCAATATAGTGCTTGACATATATATATATTTACCAGCAAGATTTTACTTTATTTAATTTTTTGTTCCTACCAAAAATCTTATATTTGTATTTCCCGCTCAAAACTTTTTTAGCGGAATTCTCAAGGTCCATATATATATATATATATATCTAACATTGAACAAATCCAGAATCACTAACTTCTGCCTCACATATGTCACTGAATAAACTTCACAAACAGCTTAGCAAGCCAGAAATATCTCCATCAAATACAAGAGCTTATACTCCAGTGGTTTTATCAGATAGTAAAGGAATTAAATTAAAAAATAAAGTATTTTTGGACCATCCTGTTACTCAACATATTCAATGGTGGTGCAAAGGTGGTGAAACTTTTCAAAACCGTTACGACTGGCTGAAAGCAAACTTAAGCAGCAAGCTAACAACAACAGGCAATATTTGGTTATATGTTTGGTTAGGTACTTGTAACCTCACACAAAAAGACGGCCGTTATATATCCATAAGATCCACTGACAACTCTGCTGTAGACAAATGTGTAGAAAAATTGTCAAAAATTGACATTAAAGAGCAATAACTCTTTAAGGGGTCAATAAACAATTTTGGTCCTATTGACAAATTTGTAGATCTTACTTAGCTGAATAATTTTGCTGTCACAGTTTATCTTTATAAAATTGAGAATGGAAATGGGGAATGTGTCAAAGAGACAACAACCCGACCAAAATAAAAAAATACAACAACAGAAGGTCACCAACAGGTCTTCAATGTAGCGAGAAATTCCCGCACCCGGAGGCGTCCTTCAGCTGGCCCCTAAACAAATATATACTAGTTCAGTGATAATGAACGCCATACTAATTTCCAAATTGTACACAAGAAACTAAAATTTAAATAATACAAGACTAACAAAGGCCAGAGGCTCCTGACTTGGGACAGGCGCAAAAATGCGGCGGGGTTAAACATGTTTGTGAGATCTCAACCCTCCCCCTATACCTCTAACCAGTGTAGAAAAGTAAAAGCATAACAATAAAACTCGAGATAATAACCAAAAACATCAAAATTTCTCTAAACTCACCAATTCATGGGCTGCAACCCAACAAGGAGTTGTCTTATGTGCCTGAAAATTTCAGGGCAGATTGATCTTGACCTGATGAACATGTATACCCCTTTTCAGATTTGCTCTAAATGCTTTAGTTTTTGAGATATTAGCCAAAACTGCAATTTACCCCCATGTTCTATTTTTAGCCATGGCGGCCATCTTGGTTGATGGCCGGGTTCATCGGATACATTTTTTAAACTACGATACTCTAAGGAAGATTTAGGCCAAGTTTGTTTAAATTTGGACAAGTACTTTCAGAGAAGATTTTTGTAAAAGTTAACGGATGACGACGGACGACTGACACCAAGTGATGAGTAAAGCTCACTTGGCCCTATCACAGGTGTTGTGATATTTGAATGTAAAATATATCTGTCAATTAATATCTACCCTTGTTAGAGTTAAAATTCTACATTTGCCACTCTTTTGAAACAAATTTCAGTAGAAAATGATCCTATATGAAAATATAGTTCACATACATATATACACTTACCTATAACAACAGTTTGACTGGACTGGGATCCAATAAACTGGTCAATAATCAACTTGACTGGACAGGTATCAACTTGACAGGACAGGGATCAACTTGACTGGACAGGGATCAAATAAATACTAATAATAGATGTGTAAAATGAGAATATAAATGTTTCTATTTCAGGCTCAAATAATAATCACATGTTATATAGATACTTGTTTGATACAATTTTGACCTCTTTCATTAATTGGTTGCTGTCTCATTTATATAGGCCTCTAAATCTTTACTTTTACAAGATGCATTCTTTGTTTTTGGTGTCTTGTTTACTACATAAAAACACAGGTGTTGTGATATTTTGAATGTGAAATGTATCTGTTAATTATCTCCCCCTATTAGAGTTTTAATTTTATATTCAACTCTCTTTTGAAACTAGATACCATTGAGATGGGAGCCATCTTTGTAGGCCCCGCTGTCAATAATGTGGGGTAAATAAGTTGTATGGATAATCTGATATGAAGCATTATTTGAAGTTATTACATAGTCTCATGTGTGATTTTATTCTAAGATTTTAAGTTAAAACTGATACTTACTTTCTAAGATTTTAAGTTAAAACTGATAAATATTCTCAACTTCCTTAATTTGTTAAGAACAACAAAGGGATGGACAGACCGACGGACGGACCTTTGACACACACTCTGGTAACACACACTCTGGTTTCATGTACAAACCGACAGACAAACGGTCAAGTATAAAGTATGAAATATTAACGGTTCTCGAGAGGTAGAGCGGACACAATTTGTCAAGAACAACGAACAGATGGACAGACCGACGGACTGACCTTTGACCAAGGATGCATACATTATGACACATTCTCTGGTGTTATTTGTTAGCGATGGACAGACCAACAGACAGACAGACCTTTGATCTAGGAAGTTGTACAAACATCATGACACCCCCTCTGGTGGTGGTTAAAATGGATGTCAAGTATAAACTTTGAAATCATAACGGTTATCTAGATATGGAGCGGACACGATCTTCACCACAGGACACGGGGTTGTCAACTGAAACCAAAGTTTTTGACCTTGACCTTTCACCTAGGAAGTTGTACATACATCATGACATGCCCTCTGGTGGTGGTTAATAAACATGTAAAGTATAAAGTATGAAATCATAATTGTTCTCTAGATATGGAGTGGACACAAAGTTAAAGTGTTACGGACAGACGGACTGATCACTATAGGGGGACCCGCCTAAAGGCGGGGCCCTAATTAATTTCAGTAGTAAATTATCATATATAGTTCACTTAACTACAATAGTAACTCAACTGGACAAGGATCCCATCGACTGGACAAGGATCACATTGACTGGACAAGGATCACAAGGACTGGACAATGACCACAAGGACTGGACAATGATCACAGGGACTGGACAATGATCAAATAAATATCAATAATAGACATTGTAGATGTTGAAACTGAAAATATAAATGAAATAAAAACATGTTATAGAGACACTTGTCTATTGCATTGTTTAATACCATTTTGACCTGTTTTGTTGATTGGTTGCTGTCTCATTGACATAGACTTCCCATCTTACAGCACCATTTAATTTCTTATTCAACAACTCTATTTGTAATGTTTGCAATGTTTAATTAGTTTTGACATCCAAATGCAATTAATTTCGGAAATTATGTCATTTTATTTTTTGTCTCCCCTTATACAAAAGCTGCTGAATACAACTTGTGTTAATCTTAAACTTGTTAAGTTGCCTCTGATATCAAATGTGTTTATCTTGTTCCAACAACATTAAAAACACTGGTGTAATGCTACTTAGAATGAATTCGCTAGCTCTGGATTATCTCCCATTTAAGAAGTTTTACATTTAAAATTTCAATATATTTCTGAGTTTCAATTGATAAAATGAATCTTAAAATGTCCAATATATAAATATAATGTTCACTCACCTATAGAATGTGAAGTAATTAATTGTTTGGACCTTGAATCAAATAGATATAAATAGTAGATCTTCAAACTGAAAATATGTAACTTAATTATCATGATTATATAGCATTGCTAAAATTTCCTTAAATTGTATTTACTTGGAAATTGGGAGAGTTTGAGGATAAATTCATCATATCATGACAGCCTGCTGTTAGCCAGGTTGTCTCAAATGGGAGATATTGTGTCATGCAGAAAAGCAGAATACTTTGATGAAAGCTCTCTAGTAACAAGTACAGGAAGTGAAAGAAAATGTTTCATAATTTTTTTTGTTAGAAATAACATATATATACTACCAATCAGTAAAGTCAATGCTTTCGCCTCTTTTTAAACGAAATAAATTGTTTATGGCTTTAAATTTCTTGGGTACAATAATATCCCGATATCTCCACATAAACCCCGCTTAAAACCCTGAAAACTATAAATGTAATCTTAATAAACAGCTGTGCCATGAGCGCATGATACGCACGTGGCTTTTTCAATAAAGTTCAATCTTCTCAATGTTATATTAGAAATTTACAAAAAAAAACTAAAACTAAAGGGAGGTTATCTTAATAGATATAAACATGATAAATCAGTCAAAGTTTAATGAAAATTGCTCTAAACAGTTTAAGGATATTGTCCAAAAACTTGAAATTACCCCTTTTTTAAAGAATAAAATCTTATATAACTCGAAATGTGAAATCTAAAATTTATAAAAATCAAAAGGGAGCTTACAACAATAGATATGAACAATTTACCAAAGTTTCATAAAAATGCTGAATTTGTTTTTGAGTTATTGTCTGAAAACTGGAAAATCCCCCCTTTTTTAATAAATAAAACACAAAAAAAACGTAAATCTGAAATTTATAACTAGAGCCTGTGTCACTCACCTTGGTCTATGTGAATATTAAACAAAGGAAGCAGATGGATTCATGGCAAAATTGTGTTTTAGTGATGGTGATGTGTTTGTACATCTTACTTTACTGAACATTTTTGCTGCTTATAATTATCTCTATCTATAATGAACTTGGCCCAGTAGTTTCAGTGGAAAATGTCAGTAAAAAATTACAAATTTTATGAAAATTGTTAAAAATTGACTTAAAGGTCAATAACTCCTTAGGGGGTCAATTGACAATTTCGGTCTTGTTGACTTATTTGTAAATCTTACTTTGCTGAACATTATTGCTGTTGATAATAATATTCAAGATAATAACCAAAAACAGCAAAATTTCCTTAAAATTACCAATTCAGGTGCAGCAACCCAACAACGGGTTGTCCGATTTATCTGAAAATTTCAGGGCAGATAGAACAATTATGATAAACAATTTTACTTCTTGTCAGATTTGCTCTAAATGCTTTGGTTTTTGAGTTATTAGCCAAAAACTGCATATTACCCCTATGTTCTATTTTTAGCCATGGCGGCCATATTGGTTGGATGGCAGGGTCACGGGACACATTATTTAAACAAGTAACCACAAAGATGATTGTGGCCAAGTTTGGATTAATTTGGCCCAGTAGTTTCAGAGGAGAAGATTTTTGTAAAAGATTACTAAGATTTACAAAAAATGGTTAAAAATTGACTATAAAGAGCAAAAACTCAACTGACCATTTTAGTCATATTAACTTATTTGTAGATTTTACTTTGCTGAACATTATTGCTGTTTACAGTTTATCTCTATCTATAATAATGTTCAAGATAAAAGCCAAAAAAAACGGTATAATTTCCTTAAAATTGCCAACTCAGGGGCAGCAACTCAACAACCGGTTGTCCAATTCTTCTGAAAATTTCAGGGCAGATAGATCTTTACCTGATAAACAATTTTCCCTATGTCAGATTTGCTGTAAATGCTTTGGTTTTAGAGTTATAAGCCAAAATCTACATTTTTACTCTATGACTATGCTCTATTTTTAGCAATGGCGGCCATCTTGGTTGGTTGGCCAGATCACCGGACACATTTTTAAAACTAGATACCCTAATTATAAAAACAATCATAATTAGGGTAAAATTTGGCCCAGTAGTTTCAGAGGAGATGATTTTTGTAATAATTTACGTGCGACGGACGACAGACGCCAAGTGATGAGACAAAAATGGGACCCCAATATCCAAAATCGTAATACAAGGTTAGAACCCCCAAAAATAAAAGATTTTAAATTAATCCCATTGAAATTTGTTAAAAGATTTGTATTCATTTTCAATTGAAGATTTCTTGCTATTGCTCAATACTGTGCAATTGAAGATTTCTTGCTATTGTGCAATACAGTGCAATTGACGATTTCTTGCTATTGTGCAATACAATTGAAGATTTCTAGCTATTGCGTAATACTTTGTTATTGCGCAATACTATGCAATTCAAGATTTCTTGCTATTGCACAATACTGTGCCATTGAAGATTTCTTGGTATTGCGCAATACTGTCCAATTACAGATTTCTTGCTATTGCGCAATACTGTGTTATTTCGCAATACTATGCAATTGAAGATTTCTTGCTATTGCGCAAAACTGTGCAGTTGAAGATTTCTTGGTATTGCGCAATAAAAAAATAACTGTGCAATTAAAGATTTCTTGCTGTTGTGCAATAATGTGTAATTACAGATTTCTTGCTATTGGCCAATACTATGCAATTTAAGATTTTTTGCTATTGCGCAATACTGTGCAATTGAAGATTTCTTGATATTGCGCAATACTGTGCAATTAAAGATTTCTTGCTATTGCGCAATACTGTGCTATTGCACAATACTGTACTATTGGGCAATACTATGCAATTGAAAATATCTTGCTATTGGAATTTGCGCAATGCTGTGCTGTTGCATAATACTTAGTTAAATAATTTACACATCCTATGTGTGTATCTCCTGCCATATAAGTATTTGTTGCTTTTATATATATATATATATATATATACTAGTATAAACGCCTAAAAAAGTGTACACAACAACTCCAAATACAAAAAAAGGTAACTATAAATGTAATTATTTATAAATATTTCGGATAACAGATATCCTTCGTCAGTCAGATTCTGATGTGAAATGAATCATCTTTGAGTCTCGTTAGATTAAACTTTTACTAAATCTTGAATTATATACAATAAAAAAAGTCAAACCGAACATCAGTAAAGACGCTTGCACCATTCTAAAAAAATGTTAACATGACATAGGTTATATGGTTTATTACAACAGAGAGCTCATATAAATGCTTTAAATACAAATAATAATGTGCGATTTGAACTAGCACAATTCTAAAACTGTATCGGGAACGACAATTATGATGGTATAACATGTATACGCATGATAACGTCTGTAAAATTACCAAATAGACAGCACTGAACGATCTAAATATTTGAAATTGAGAGTAAAGTAGTTACAACAGAGTCTGAATATTTAAACATCGTGAACAAACGGCCGTAAAAATGTAATAATATTTTTTTACTAAGTATAACTAGAAGAACGTGGCTAGGTACTTATACATCCCTCAAAATTAAGCAATTTAAATTGGTATCTTCAACAAATGTATTTAACAAATGAAAAAGGTTAAGAAAAAGAAACAGAGACTGTAATAATAAGTAATATAACCTGAAGTGCGAAATTATATACTAGTGTATACATTTGTTAATCAGAAATCAAAACTAATGAAAGAAACAATGGAAAATTTTTAGGAAAAAAACACCCCAAAAATTATGACACCCCCCCCCCCCCCCAATATTTTTAACCCCCCCTAGGAAACTCAATCCCAGCCTTCCCTTTGTGGTATTGTACCTTGAAGTACAATTATAGAGAGATCCATATGCTTTCACACATGTAAGTTATTGTCTAGAAACTAGAAAAATGCTTGTTTTTGCCCCTTTTTGGCCCCTAATTCCTGATAGTTTAGGGCAAATACCCCCAAACTCAATCCCAGCCTTCCCTTTGTGATATGGAACCTTGTGGTATAATTTCAGAGAGATCCATACACTTACACTTAGAAGTTATTGTCCAGAAACTACAAAAATGGTAGTTTTTTTGGCCCCTAATTCCTAAACTGTTGGTACCATTATGGCATAACCCCCAAAATCAATCCCAACCTTCCTTTTAAATGTGTCTTCAGACAACGCAGACAACATCATATCATTATACGAACACAAAATTTTGTTTTCAGTTGTATAAAAACTGTATTTTACCCCCATGTTCTATTATAAGCCATGGCCAGACCCCCCCCCCCCCCCCCCCCCCGTTTTCGTGGGGAAAATTTTGTTGATTAAACATGTATAGGGAATCACTGAAGCATGACTGGAACAGGACCCCCTTAGGTCAGTCAGCAGGCCCCCCCTTATGAAAAGTTCTGGATCCGCCACTGGTATATCTAGTGGATGCTAGGGGCAAATAAAAAAATATGTGTGTTTCCTATTTCCCTACCTACATTTTATTTTAAGCTTAGAAATAGCCTACCTTAAACATGTTAAAGTCAGAATTTCTCTCCCATAGACTCAAATACCAAAAAAAATTGTAAAATAAAAAAAAATCCCTACCTACCTACAATGTACCCTATTTTTTTCAAATATGTAACAGGAAACACACATATTATTTTACTTGGCCTAGGCCTTACAACTTTTCCAACTGGACAAGTAAGTCTGCACTCAAGAGTTGTTTTCGAGGTGTAAACAGCTATTTTTGTCCATTTGTTATGATGAACCATAATAGTCCAGATGACTGCCAGAGGTATCGGGACCGTTCGCCCTAATAACATTTTCGCCCATAGAGTCCGTTCGCCCTACTATAAAAATATCAATATTCAGGACATTGAAGTTGAATAAACTTATTTAGATATTTCTATGGTATATATATCATATATATTCTTGAAATTTATGGAAACATTGAAATATTAAAAGTTTATGGCTTGTTTACGATCATTAATTGTTCAATGACAAAATTATTCGGATCACTGATTATTGTGAAACTTTTATAACTCCTCATCTGGAAATAATTACAATGAGAAGGTGTTCCATAATTGGAATTTAATACGTAAAGAAGAAGAAGATACTTGTCTTTTGATGGATTAATAATAAAAAAAAACGTTTTGTTTTGATAAAATATTCAGCTTGAAATTAATAAAAACAATGATATACGAACTGTAAATTATGAAACGGATTTACAAGTTCATTTATTTATACTCTAAGACTAGTCATACTGCATACATTCGTGATTGACTGAATACAATTATTTTGTTAACAAATATCAATAATTTAATTTTGGATGAAACACGTCTATGGCAAGCCAAAGTGGACAAAAAGAGCTATTTTCTAATATTAGAAAATCATTTTCTAATATTAGAATATCATTTTCTAATATTAGAAAATCATTTTCTAATATTAAAAAATCATTTTCTAATATTAAAAAAGAAAAAGTCTATTTATTAATATTAGAAAATGATTTTCTAATATTAGAAAATGATTTTCTAATATAAGAAAATGATTTCTTAATATTAGAAAATGCTTTTTTAATATTACAAAATCATTTCTTAATATTAGAAAATCCTTTTTTAATATTAGAAAATCATTTTCTAATGTTAGAAAATCATTTTCTAATATTAGAAAATCCTTTTTTAATATTAGAAATTCATTTTCTAATATTAGAAAATCAAAAGTAATTTCTTATATTATAAATTCATTTTCTTATATTAATAAATGATTTTTTAATATTAGAAATTCATTTTTTAATATTAGAAATTCTTTTTTTAATATTAGAAAATCATTTTCTAATATTAGAAAATCATTTTCTAATATTAGAAAATCATTTTTTAATATTAGAAATTCATTTTCTAATATTAGAAAATCAAAAGTAATTTCTTATATTAGACATTCATTTTCTTATATTAATAAATCATTTTCTAATATTAAAAAATCATTTTCTAATATTAGAAAATCATTTTCTAATATTAAAAATCATTTTTTAATATAAGAAAATCATTTTCTAATATTAAAAAATAAGGTACTTTTTAATATTAGAAAATGATTTTCTAATATTAAAAAATGGTTTTCTAATATTAAAAAATGATTTTCTAATATTAAAAAATGATTTTCTAATATTAAAAAAGGATTTTCTAATATTAAAAAAGGATTTTCTAATATTAAGAAATGATTTTTTAATATTAGAAAATCATTTTCTAATATTAGAAAATCATTTTCTAATATTAGAAAATCATTTTTTAATATTAGAAATTCATTTTCTAATATTAGAAAATCAAAAGTAATTTCTTATATTAGACATTCATTTTCTTATATTAATAAATCATTTTCTAATATTAAAAAATCATTTTCTAATATTAGAAAATCATTTTCTAATATTAAAAATCATTTTTTAATATAAGAAAATCATTTTCTAATATTAAAAAATAAGGTACTTTTTAATATTAGAAAATGATTTTCTAATATTAAAAAATGGTTTTCTAATATTAAAAAATGATTTTCTAATATTAAAAAATGATTTTCTAATATTAAAAAAGGATTTTCTAATATTAAAAAAGGATTTTCTAATATTAAGAAATGATTTTTTAATATTAAAAAATCATTTTCTTATATTAAAAAGTACCTTATTTTTTAATATTAGAAAATGATTTTCTAATATTAAAAAATGATTTTCTAATATTAGAAAATGATTTTCTAATATAAGAAAATGATTTTCTAATATTAGAAAATGATTTTCTAATATTAGAAAATGATTTTTTAATATTAGAAAATGATTTCTTAATATTAGAAAATGATTTTCTAATATTAGAAAATGATTTTCTAATATTAGAAAATGATTTTTTAATATTAGAAAATGATTTCTTAATATTAGAAAATGATTTTTTAATATTAGAAAATAGCTCTTTTTGTCCACTTTGGCTTGCCATACACGTCTTCTGATTGGCTGACGTCATTTTGTTATGAGCCCATAGACACAATTTAGTCATGTGACTGTGACGTCATCAATGTTTTTTCATCATGTTCATGGTTTTCTACGGTTTAAAATGGAATTTAGAATTGAATTATAAGAAATGACTGTAATATTTTTGCGGTCTATTCTAAATAACATAAAAAATGTGGTGCACACTGTTAAATAACCTGCTACGCGCGTTATTCAGTGTGCACCAAATTTTGTATGTTAATTATTTCTTCATAGACAGAAAAAATATTACAGTCATTCCTTAAATAAACAATGATAAAGATAAATATATTGTAGTCCAGTGTTCTACTCTGCAAATCAAAGGGAAAATGATAAATTGATTGCGACAATATAAATATTATGTCAATTTTTCAACAAACTTCAACATATTTTGTTCAAAAACTTAAAATAATGCGACTAGAAAACAATTATAAAAAAATAACAAGAGGCTGTCACAACGACAGCAAACTGGATTTATTAGCATTTATTTGTGTCCTGGCAATATCACAAGAACCATTACTGATGATTGGTGAAAGTGAAAATCGTCAATATCAAATTTGACCTCTATTTTGTCATCAGTATCAACATATTAAAATTTGAAAAGCTTAGATTGAATGGTTTGTGAGTAAATGCAACAACGTGAATGGAAACACCATTTTACGATCTTTCAAGAACCATAACTCCTGAACGGTAAGAGTCAAAATCGTCATTATTGAACTTGACCCCTATTTTGTCATCAGTAACAACATATTAAAATTTGAAAAGCTTTGGTTGAATGGTTCATGAGAAAATGCACGGACACGACTGGAAACACCATTTTTCAATCTTTCAAGAACCATAACTCCTGAACAGTAAAAGTCAAAATCGTCATTATTGAACTTGACCTCCATTTAGTCATCAGTAACAACATATTAAAATTTGGGAAGCTTTGGTAGAACAGTTCATGCGTAAATGCACGGACACGACTGGAAACGCCATTTTACGATCTTTCAAGAACCATAACTACTGAACGGTAAAAGTCAAAATCATCATTATTGAACTTGACCCCTATTTTGTCATCAGTAACAACATAGTAGAATTTGAAAAGCTTTGGTTGAATGGTTTATGAGGAAATGCACGGACACGACTGGAAACACCATTTTTCAATCTTTCAAGAACCATAACTCCTGAACGGTAAAAGTCAAAATCGTCATTATAAAACTTGACCTCCATTTTGTGACCAGTAACAACATATTAAAATTTGGGAAGCTTTGGTAGAACTGTTTATGGGTAAATGCACAGACACTACTGGAAACGCCATTTTTCAATCTTTCAAGAACCATAACTCCTGAACGGTAAAAGTCAAAATCGCCATTATTGAACTTGACCTTGATTTAGTTTTCAGTAACAACATATAAAAAGTTTAAAAGCTTTGGTTGAAAGGTTCATGAGTTAATGCACGGACAACATTTGATTGCCGGCCGCCGAGCATCCCCAAATCAATAACCCACATTTTTGTCACAAAAATCCGGTTAAAAATCAGGGCGAATGGACCTAGACCGAATAATGTCTCTTGTGTGGGTACATTTGTCATTTTGTGAAGACACAAAAAAAAGAAAAAAAATTTAGCCAAATGATGAAAAGAAAATATGAAATGACAAATGTATACCCACACAAGTCCAAATAATTATGACGTCTAGCAAGACTATTTTAATTTTTTTCTGGGACGCCTTCCTACAACGTCGGAGGAAGGCGTCCCAGAAAAAAAATTAAAATAGCCTTGCCAGACGTCATAATTATTTGGACTATACCCACACAAGAGACAGATTATTCGGTCTATATTTAAACCGTGAAGGGGCCTATCCACACTTGTGTGGGACTAGTCCAAATAATTATGACGTCTGGCAAGTCGTAGGAAGGCGTCCCAGAAAAAAATTAAAATAGCCTTGCCAGACATCATACTTATTTGGACTAGAGTAGTGTGAGACGGTATCGGGATCGTTCGCCCTGATTACATGTTCGCCCTAGGTTCGTTCGCACTGAGTTTGTTCGCCCTGCTAGTCCGTTCGCCCTGTGTTCGTTCGCCCTATATTCATTTATGATATGTATATGTTACATCAATGAAAGAAATATATATATATATAATATAAATTTCTGTATATCTTATTTAAAGTTAAATACAGAATATTTGCCAAATCAGAGACATATATGTATATATGTATTAATAAATTAATATAAATTTGGCCAGAGACATATATGTATCCAGGTGTAATGATAAGTCGTTATACTAAGGCTATTTTTTTCTTATTTTTTCTGTAGACTATGCTTTAATTTTTTATAACCATGCATTGGCAAGCTTGATAACTCGTAATTGTTTGTCAGTAACTAAATGTACGATGATGTCCCATACGGAACCTTCTGACCTTGTTTGTTTACATTAAAATTTCAATGGCGTCAAAATCACGTGATGTCAATTCGTTATATCCAATCAAATTGCTCTACTGTGAATTAGGGGATTTTTCAGTGTACGGCAATTACGTTATTTCTTTCTGGGATATTGCTTCAAAATAGTTTGCTATAGTTCTGGGTTTTATACAACAGGAAAACTCTTTTTTAGCCATGCCTTTTGACATCAAGGGAATTTTGTATGAATATTTACCTACAGTCATGATGGTCAGAATATCGATCTTTTTATAATGAATAAAAAGAAAATTCTATGAAAAATAAATGTAAATTGTTTCTTATTAACCAACTCTATATGCCTGTTCAAAATTATGGCATGGACATCGTTTTTTCATATGGTTTTCCTTTCATTTTGGTTGGGCTTTTTTCGCGGGAAAATCGAGAAAGAGGTAAGGAGCATGTCATTTTTAAATTCCTAAAAATACGATTTGCTTGACCTGTATTGCCTGCCACAAGATTGATGACGCTGAATGGAATGTACACAAAGCAATGGAGGCCGGAAATGGGATTTTGTGAAGTTCTAGAATGTTTTAAAATATTCGGAAGTTGGGATTGAAACGGGCATTAGAAAATGGGCATTTTTTGGCAATAATTGAGAACAACAATGAAAACTTACCTTTAAAAATGTTTTTTTATTCAAAAGTGCAGATAAAACGTATTTTGCACTGTTTGTCTACGCCAGAAGTACCGTAGTGACATCAATGCGGAGTTTCCCCGTGTGTTAAGTTCAAACACAAATACCTAACGAACTGACAAGATGAACGATCTTAGACTACGGTAGGATATATATGTCTCTGGCCAAATTTATATTAATTTATTAAAATTCTTGTCTACATTGTTACACTTTATTTTATATGCTTACTTTTAATTACTGTTGATTGAATATTGATTGCTGATTTAGGTATCATTTGAAATCTTTGATCACTGATTATATTTCCTAGTAACGTAAGTACATGTATACAGATACAAACTTGGTCCTCAATACCTTGAAGTCACAATATCTTGTAGTGACTGAAATGTACAGAAACGTATAAACTAGTGGCAGATAGCTTTAGACAAGTTAACATGTCTATAATAATACACACAACTCAACACTATACTAAAAAAATAAAATCAGAGCGAACGGACTCGGGGCGAACAGGTATTAGGGCGAACAGAAACTAGGGCGAACCTAGTCCAAATAATTATGACGTTTGGCAAGGCTATTTTTTTTTTCTTGGAAAATGAAATAGCCTTGCCAGACGTCATAATTATGTGGACTAGGGCTGGGCGAACCAGAATCAGGGCGGACGGACCCGGATTCGTGTGAGACTACCCCTGGGAGTAAGATCTTAGTATACAAATTCTTGCTGGGACCATTTTCAAAATACACGTCTTATTTTAACATACTTCTTAGAGTTATCGCAATATCTTGGTTATGTCTTTGAGTATATTTGCAGACCGTCTATTGTTGTCCTTTCTTTCGTATTTTGTAACAGGAAACATATTTGCGACAGGGGGCGCGAAAACTAATGCGCCTCGTTTCGGGACTTGTTTCCGGAAATTCTAACGATATGGCAGTCTTCTTCTTTCAGTTTCTAGCGATCCTTCAATTATTGATTGAAGATTATTTGCCGGGAGTCGACTATAAAAATTTATATAATTTACAAGGTGACCAGAAAAGTTCAAACAAAATCAAAGATTAAAAAATAATGTATACATGTACAAATAAAGTAACATTTGAAAAATACTGTGAACATTTATATGAGGCGCCGTTTTACTATTTATTCCTTATTTTCTGATATCAAAAAATATTTCTTGATTTCAAAAAATAGAATTTCTGATATCAGAAAATATTTTTTGATATCAAAAATTATTTCTTGATATCAGGAATTCAATTTTTTGATATCAATAAATCCATTTCTTGATATCAGAAATTCGATTTCTTGATATCAGAAAATAATCTTTATTTCTTGATATCAATAATTCGATTTTTTGATATCAGAAAATCATTTTTTGATATCAAGAAATCCATTTAATGATATCAAGAATTAGATTTTCTGATATCAAATAATACTGATGATTATTTGATATCAAGAAATACATTTTTTGATATCAGAAAATGATTTTTTGATATCAAAAATTTGAATTCCTGATATCAAGAAATGATTTTTTGATATCAGAAAATAAGAAAAATATCAATGATTGTCCCCTACATATATCAATAAAAGCTTCCGAGCTCACCCATGAGCCCTAACATTTGGTATAGTGTTTCGGTCTTGTTTAAGGAAAGAATATTACAGAGTCTGGCTTCATTAGTTATAAGAAATTTTGTATGATTGTGTATCTCACATATTTTTTTTTTTCAAGGTTTATAGTCAACAATTGTATTTCTTCATTGAAAAGCAATTGTACGTTCCAGTTTCTTTTATAAGCAATTGTTAATTTCCTCTGAAACAGATTTGTTCAACTAGGTTTTTGTGAATTTAAGCCCAAGTATAAATTTTGGTAATATCGTTTTTTAAGGGTTTTTTTCAGTTGATGATGTTGCGAATTTAGTAAGTCAATTAGTTCTGTTTAGTATATAAAAATCAGGAGATGCGTTATTATTGCCATTGAGACAACTATCTACCAAAGTCAAATGAAATGAAGTGGATATAAGAAATTATAATAGGCAATCGTTCGGCCATTAAAAATGAAAAACCCCAAATCGTAAAGTGGGCTATAAAATGTCCCGGCATGAAAAATATGAAAAGATTTATTAAGAAAGCTAACGGCCTAATTTATAACAAGAAAAATACGAAAAACAAATATGACAGACACGAACCAACGACAATTATATGTCCTTACAAGCTTCTTACGTGGAACAGACACTTAAAGATTGTGGCGGCCTGGGACACTGGTGGTTTGTCATATAATACTGTAAGAACAAACAATTTATGTTTTTATTGGTATCAATATTGATTTTGTTATCAGTAAATTCAAAGCAAACTGAATATTATTGTCTTTTTGTTGATTGGATATAGAAGTATCCGGCCATGTCCACTCTGTGTAGTATTTGTACTTGTATTCATCTGATAAGCTAAGCCTTTTTCAACGGATTTTTATAGTTCGTTCTTATGTTGTACTGTTACACCCCTATCCTAGGTTAGGGGAGTTTTGAGATCCCACTGACATATTTAACACCATCACCATTCTGTATGTATGTGCCTGTTCCAAGCCAGGAGCTTGTAATTCAGTGGTTGTCGTTTGTGTATGTGTAAAATATCTGATTGTCGTTCATTTTTTTTACATAAATTAGGCCGTTAGTTTTCTCGTTTTAATTGTTTAGCATTGTCATTTAGGGGCCTTTTATAGCTGTCTATGCAGAATGGGCTTTGCTAATGGTTGAAGGCTGTACAGTGGCCTATAGTTGTTAACTGCTATGTTATTTATGTGGACTAGGGCTGGGCGAACCAGAATCAGGGCGGACGGACCCGGATTCGTGTGAGACTACCCCTGGGAGTAAGATCTTAGTATACAAATTCTTGCTGGGACCATTTTCAAAATACACGTCTTATTTTAACATACTTCTAAGAGTTATCGCAATATCTTGGTTATGTCTTTGAGTATATTTGCAGACCGTCTATTGTTGTCCTTTCTTTCGTATTTTGTAACAGGAAACATATTTGCGACAGGGGGCGCGAAAACTAATGCGCCTCGTTTCGGGACTTGTTTCCGGAAATTCTAACGATATGGCAGTCTTCTTCTTTCAGTTTCTAGCGATCCTTCAATTATTGATTGAAGATTATTCGCCGGGAGTCGACTATAAAAATTTATATAATTTACAAGGTAACCAAAAAAGTTCAAACAAAATCAAAAATTAAAAAAATCTCTTGTGGAGAGTTGTCTCATCGGCAATCATACCACATCTTCTTTTTTATATATAAAAATCAGTTGAAATGGTCTTTATTCATCAGATCGATACAACGAACAAAAACAGGTAACAAAAAAAACACAGACTGGACGTGGCAGTATAACAATACCAAGAAGAAGAAAAATACAGATGGGAAAGCATTCTCACCTACTTACAGCTAGATCAAAGCCAATAGCAACAAACATTTCTTGTATTTTAAAATATTTCGTCTATTTACGTGACATTTTTTAAAGACTGCTATAGCATCTTTTATAGATTATATTCAGTGGCGGATCGAGAACGTTTTAAAATAGGGGGCCCACTGACTGCCATAAAAAGGGCCCACTACAGTAATGCTTCAGTGATTCCAAATTATAAACAACCAAATTCTTGCCATGATATGTTTGACCGGTCCATCTAGATCCGCATATGGCCTTGAATTTAAGAATTGAATGCTCCTTTTTATAAATTCATTGGGGTATAAAAGCGTTGACCGAAGTACATTGTGTATGCAGTGCGGAAGCCCTTCCTTCTAAAAATGTGCGCACGGTCAAAGCTTTTACAACCCTACGAATTACAAAAAGAAACATTCGATATTATAATCACATTTTAAGCTATATATAGCTAGGATAATGAAAACACAATTTCTGTCAAGTTTTTCTTTAGTTTAGATGTGCACTTTATTGTGGGAGTTCGGGGCATCACGAATGTTACATTTCATTGTGTAATGAAAGTTAATTTCAGAAGGACAAGATATTGCTGTTAGCCATTCAAAATAACATATATATCATATAAATGAAACATACATGCAATGCAATTATATATCCTTTAAATTACATTTATTCTATATGAGCCTTTACTGTGAAGTATTGAAAAATTTATGTAGGCTTGATGTACGTTTTCATTTCTAAAATACCTTTATTTTGAAACGTTGGTCTTTCAAATTTGTATTACACGACAGTCAAGAAAGACACAATTCGTTTTGAGAATATTAGTATGTTCAATTTAGGTAGGTACATGCATTGCATTAGATATATAAGGCGAAAAGATCGTGTATTACGTCAGTTGAACTTGAATATACCATCAAGCCATCGTATCTAAATCTTGAACACATCATTATTTGTTTTCGATAAGTCAAGTTTTGTTAAACATTTTCCAGTATTTAGTTAATTCTAAGGTCGACTAGTTCTTCCGATTGGGATTGTTCGTCGCAAAAGTAAATACTGTGTTATATTTCATAATAATTTCAAATATCTTCAATATATTGTCTTGTTGTGCATCGGTCTCGAATTGTGTACTTAGTTTCAAATATTGTTTAGTTTTCTAGAGACTTTAAAGTCTAAATCGTCTTTATAAAACTTGAAATGCATGTATAAGCATTCTGTTTTTGTAACAATGGACCCTTTGCCATAATTAAAATGACAAATATCGCCCGGAGAAAGAAATAGCACCCGGGGAAGAAAATAAAGCGCCCGGGAGAAGAAAATAATAATATTTTATAACAATAAATGTTTTCCTGATATAAAAAAAATAAAAATTATTACTTGTTTTGTCTAAAGAGTGAAGATAGTGTTGTTGCACTTTTACATTTTAAATTGTTTACAAGTAATAAGTAAGCCGTAAATATAAACAAGAGGAAATAGAAAAATCATGAAAGATATTGTCCTCGATCAAAACGTATGTTTCGTTATTAAATTAAAAAAAAATCAGTGCCCGAGTCTAATATTCGCAACTGCATGCATGGTGACAACTTTTCAAAGTTTTGTATTTTATTAAACACACATGAATTGACATTGGAAGATCGTGGAAGGGATTCAACATGCCTGTCACTAAGAATTTATTTTATACCAAACACCTGCTTTTAACATGCATAGTATAATTGTTTTATTTGCTGATGCTGATATTCATGTGCGTGTCACTTTTATCGTTCTTAAATAATGTGCAACTCTTCTAACTTTATAAACTTAATATTTATCTGTTAATTTTAAGTTGTTTCGGCATTTATCATTTTGATATCGTTTTTAAAAAAGATGTCTTTTGATATCTAACATTTTATAAATCTTCATCATAAGCTTTGATCCATTATAATCTGTCTTTCGAAATAGTATTCATATATTATTGTTTAAATTGAAACATTATACTTGTTTTTGTGCTTTATTACAAATGTCTATTATCCGAATTTGCAAAATACTTGTCTAAAATTAAAAAAAATCAAATGTTTCATCGACACAAAGTTGTCTCATGCCAATGCAATTTCTTTATATTTTCCCCGGACGCTTTTTTTTCACCCCCGGGCGTTTTTTCTTTTCCCCGGGCGCTTTTTCTTCACCCGGGCGCTTTTTAGTAAGACCCCATAATAATTGGTATACCCGGAAATATTTTTCACATAATTCCTGATGTTTGGGATCATGACTGAGTTTGAATGCTTTTATTGACGCACATGGAGCCTTCATTTATTCATTTACTTCTTATTTTCTGATATCAGAAAATGATTTTTTGATATCAGAAATTAGATTTTTTTGATATCACAAAATCATATTTTGATATCAGAAAATCTATTTCTTGATATCAAAAAATAATTTATATTTTCTGATATCAAAAATTCGAATTTCTGATATCAAAAAATCGCTTTCCTGATATCAAGAAATGAATTTCCTGATATCAAGAAATGAATTTTTGATATCAGGAATTCGAATTTTTGATATCAGAAAATATGCTTTATTTCTTGATATCAAAAAATCGAATTTTTGATATCAGAAAATCATTTTTTGATATCAGAAAATATGTAATAAATAGTAAAACGGCGCCTCACACATTTACAACAAATGGAAGTTTTTAACGACCTTGACTGGCTATACAGCCCTTTATTTTGGGGACCTTTATATAGCTTGTTGTTCAGTGTGAGCCAAGGCTCCGTGTTGAAGGCCGCACAATTACCTATAATGGTTTACTTTTTTCAAATTGTTATTTGGATTGAGAGTTGTCTCATTGGCACTCACACCACATCTTTATTTGTTCATAGTGTATTAATTTACGTTTTTTAAGCCTGCCAATTGATACTTTATCGTGTGGTTTTCTAAGTTATGATGCTATGCTATTGTTTCAGAAAAAGGGAGAAGATTTGGATCCATTAAAACGTTTAATCCCGCTGCAAATGTTTGCACCTGTCCTAAGTCAGGAATCTGATGTACAGTAGTTGTCGTTTGTTTATGTAATTCATACGTGTTTCTCGTTTCTCGTTTTTTATATAGATTAGACCGTTGGTTTTCCCGTTTGAATGGTTTTACACTACATGTAGTAATGTTGGGGCCCTTTATAGCTTGTTGTTCGGTGTGAGCCAATGCTCCGTGTTGAAGGCCGTACATTGACCTATCTATGAATGGTTTACTTTTTTTTATATTGTTATTTGGATTGAGAGTTGTCTCATTGGCACTCACACCAACAACTTCCTATATCTATTTAGATAAAACTTGATAACTGTCTTTAGATGTTTGTATCTGCCTAAATGAGTGTGGATTGCTATGTCTGGTTCTATTGTCTAGTGGGATCAAAAGGTTAAATGTAGGGACTGCAACAATTTTGTGTATAATTTTGCAGTAGCGGATCCAGGGGAAATTATAAGGTGTTTCTCACGATTTATATGACTTTTTAGCACTGCCAACATACAATCGTTTAAATACATATATCAGTCAAAGCGATAATTCAAAAATATAACAACAAAAAAATAAAAATATTGATCACCCATTTGTTGCAATGAACAGCGATAAAATTTAAAAACATTATTATACAACATGTACAATATAACAAATTCATATAGCTTCAAAAATCAAAAATGTTTTTAGTATTTAAATTTGCTTTTGAAATAATAGTCAGTTCTTTAAATCTAAGACTTCTATATAATACTATGCGTTATAGTAGTCTCAGTTTAAATTCACTATATTGCCGGTGACGGTAAGAAAACCATTTTTAAAAGAAATATTCTATTTTGCCGGCTTGAATTATTTTAATCAGAGTCAAAAAGAAACAATGTTTTCTATTTTGCCGGTGCCGGCAAAATATCCATTGTCATCTTTAAAAGGCCCTGAAATGACAAATTTAAGAAGATAATTTAAAAGAGAAAACTAACGAATTTATGTACAAGAGTTGGACAATAAAGGTAAAACAGCAACAAACGACAACCACAGAATTACAGGCTCCTGACTTGGGACAGGCACATACATAAACAAACGACAACCACAGAATTACAGGCTCATGACTTGGGACAGACACATACATAAACAAACGACAACCACATAATTACAGGTTCCTGACTTGGGACAAACACATACATAAACAAATGACAACCACATCATTATACAGGCTCATGACTTGGTACAGACACATACATAAACAAACGACAACCACAGAATTACAGGCTCCTAACTTGGTACAGGCACATACATAAACAAACTACAACCACAGAATTACAGGCTCCTGACTTGGGACAGGCACATACATAAACAAACGACAACCACAGAATTACAGGCTCCTGACTTGGTACATGCACATACATAAACAAATGACAACCACATAATTACAGGCTCTTGACTTGGAACAGACACATACAACATAAACAAACGACAACCACAGAATTACAGGCTCCTGACTTGGTACAGGCACATACATAAACAAATGACAACCACATAATTACAGGCTCTTGACTTGGAACAGACACATACAACATAAACAAACGACAACCACATAATTACAGGCTCCTGACTTGGTACAGGCACATACATAAACAAACGACAACCGCAGAATTACAGGCTCCTGACTTGGAACAGACACATACAACATAAACAAACGACAACCACAGAATAACAGGCTCCTGACTTGGTACATGCACATACATAAACAAATGACAACCACATATTTACAGGCTCTTGACTTGGAACAGACACATACAACATAAACAAACGACAACCACAGAATTACAGGCTCCTGACTTGGTACAGGCACATACATAAACAAATGACAACCACATAATTACAGGCTCTTGACTTGGAACAGACACATACAACATAAACAAACGACAACCACAGAATAACAGGCTCCTGACTTGGTACAGGCACATACATAAACAAACGACAACCACAGAATTACAGGCTCCTGATTTGGGACAGGAACATACATTAACAAACGACAACCACAGAATTACAGGCTCCTGACTTGGGACAGGCACATACATAAACAAACGAAAACCACAGAATTACAGGCTCCAGACTTGGGACAGGCACATACATAAACAAACGACAACCACAGAATTACAGGCTCCTGACTTGGGACAGGCACATACATAAACAAACGACAACCACAGAATTACAGGCTCTTGACTTGGGACAGACACATACATAAACATACGACAACCACAGAATTACAGGCTCATGACTTGGGACAGACACATACATAAACATACGCCAACCACAGAATTACAGGCTCATGACTTGGTACAAGCACATACATAAACAAACGACAACCACAGAATTACAGGCTCCTGACTTGGGACAGACACATACATAAACATACGACAACCACAGAATTACAGGCTCATGACTTGGGACAGACACATACATAAACATACGCCAACCACATATTTACAGGCTCTTGACTTGGAACAGACACATACAACATAAACAAACGACAACCACAGAATTACAGGCTCCTGACTTGGTACAGGCACAAACATAAACAAATGACAACCACATAATTACAGGCTCTTGACTTGGAACAGACACATACAACATAAACAAACGACAACCACAGAATAACAGGCTCCTGACTTGGTACAGGCACATACATAAACAAACGACAACCACAGAATTACAGGCTCCTGATTTGGGACAGGAACATACATAAACAAACGACAACCACAGAATTACAGGCTCCTGACTTGGGACAGGCACATACATAAACAAACGAAAACCACAGAATTACAGGCTCCAGACTTGGGACAGGCACATACATAAACAAACGACAACCACAGAATTACAGGCTCCTGACTTGGGACAGGCACATACATAAACAAACGACAACCACAGAATTACAGGCTCTTGACTTGGGACAGACACATACATAAACATACGACAACCACAGAATTACAGGCTCATGACTTGGGACAGACACATACATAAACATACGCCAACCACAGAATTACAGGCTCATGACTTGGTACAAGCACATACATAAACAAACGACAACCACAGAATTACAGGCTCCTGACTTGGGACAGACACATACATAAACAAACGACCACCACAGAATTACAGGCTCATGACTTGGGACAGACACATACATAAACTAACGACAACCACAGAATTACAGGCTCATGACTTGGGACAGACACATACATAAACATACGACAACCACAGAATTACAGGCTCATGACTTGGGACAGACACATACATAAACATACGACAACCACAGAATTACAGGCTCTTGACTTGGGACAGACACATACATTAACATACGACAACCACAGAATAACAGGCTCATGACTTGGGACAGGCACATACATAAACAAACGACAACCACAGAATTACAGGCTCCTGACTTGGGACAGACACATACATAAACAAACGACAACCACAGAATTACAGGCTCTTGACTTGGGACAAACATATACATAAACAAACGACAACCACAGAATTACAGGCTCCTGAGGCCATAAAAAAGAATAGGTTTGTTTGCCCAAACGCTACCTACCCAGAAAAAAGCTGCCTACTCAAATTCATTTATTGTCCTGATTTGAAGAAGTTTTTTTTTAATCAGATAGGCATGACGACTAATAAACACCCGATACTTCAATTTCTCTTTTTGAAAAAAAAAAAGAAAATGCCTACCTACCTACCCACTGTCTCAACCTTTGGATAGGGTTTGGGCAAACCAAAATATTTTTAATTGTGGCCTGACTTGGGACAGGCACATACATAAACAAACGACAACCACAGAATTACAGGCTCCTGATTTGGGACAGGAACATACATAAACAAACGACAACCACAGAATTACAGGCTCCTGACTTGGGACAGGCACATACATAAACAAACGACAACCACAGAATTACAGGCTCCTGACTTGGTACAGGCACATACATAAACAAACGACAACCACAGAATTACAGGCTCATGACATGGTACAGGCACATACATAAACAAACGACAACCACAGAATTACAGGCTCCTGACTTGGGACAGGCACATACATAAACAAACGACAATCACAGAATTACAGGCTCATGACTTGGGACAGACACATACATAAACATACGACAACCACAGAATAACATGCTCATGACTTGGGACAGACACATACATAAACAAACGACAACCACAGAATTACAGGCTCCTGACTTGGGACAGACACATACATAAACAAACGACAACCACAGAATAACAGGCTCCTGACTTGGTACAGGCACATACATAAACAAACGACAACCACAAAATTACAGGCTCATGACTTGGTACAGGCACATACATAAACAAACGACAACCACAGAATTACAGCCTACAGGCTCCTGACTTGGTACAGGCACATACATAAACAAACGACCACCACAGAATTACAGGCTCCTGACTTGGTACAGGCACATACATTAACAAACGACCACCACAGAATTACAGGCTCCTGACTTGGGACAGGCACATACATAATGTGGAGGGGTTAAACATGCAAGCTGGCGCTCAACACGTCCCTAACCTGGAATAGTGGTGCAACTGCACAACACAAGAACGAACTGTACAAAAGAAAAAAAAATATAAATATTTATTGCAACACCCGACAACCACTTATTAAGAGGCTCGAGTCCTGACTTGTGACAGTCACAGTGACAGTATTACACATGTGTGTGTATCCCACCAGTATCTGAGATAGTGTTGTAACATGTATAGCACAACATATTCAATGATATTAGAACAAACTTTAAAATCAGTTGAAAATCTATTAAGTTATTAACTTATAAGATAAATACAGAGCACAAAAAAAACCAACCCAACTAAAGACACAAAGTACAGATTTCAGAGTACTCGAAGTTAATGAAAGCCAGTTAAAGCCAGTAACAACTAATAAAAAGAATCTAAGGTTTAAATATCAATCAGTTCACATCCAACATCCATGCAATAAGAAATCATTAACAGCCAGAGAAAAAAATCATGTATCTAAGGCAAAAAAAACCAATCAGTACACATCCAATTGTCCAATGCCAAAATATAGGTATTGACAGAATGTAGGACAGTGAATGTTTATATAAGGTATAGGAATAAATTAATATTCAGTTAGGTTTTAATGGCGATTATAGCTTATTATCAGTGACTGCTGTGGGCAGTAAACTAGTAATTGATAGTAAATCGTAAACGAACGTTGTTTCTAGTATACCTATGCAAGTATAACACATAAAAACACGAAAGTAATTGAAATTAAAAGAAAAACAAGAATGTGTCCATAGTACACGAATGCACCACTCGCACTTTCATTTTCTATGTTCAGTTGGACGTGAAATTGGGGTCAAAAATCTAATTTGGCAATTTAATTAGAAATATCATTTCATAGGGAACATGTCTACTAAGTTTAAATTTGATCGGACTTCAACTTCATCAAAAACTACCTTGACCAAAAACTTTAACTTGAAGCGGGACAGACGGACGAACGGACGAACGGATGAACGAATGCACGGACGAACGGACGAACGAACGAACGGATGCACAGACCAGAAAACATAATGCCCCTCTACTGGGGCATAAAAAATACGTGTGTTTGGAAAAGGGGTGAGGGTAAAAAAAAATGCCCAATGATATTCCAGAATTCGCCTACTACTACCAATTTGATTGCTGATTAAAAAAATCTTTGGAAGCAATACACAGTTAGGAGTGTGGTTTCGCATTTTGGTCCCTGTGGATTTTTGAAATATAAAAGTTAGTGTGCAATAAAATTCATTTTTAGACAGCTGAGTAGTAATTTAGCCTTCAAAGTTAGTTTATAAGAACATCAAGATTATGATTTAGATTTATTTCCCCGAAGGTATCACCAGCCCAGTAGGCAGCACTTTTCATAATTATAAATTTACTGTTAAAACAAATTTTTGAAATTTTTGAAATACTAAGGCTTTTCTACCTCAGGAATAGATTACCTTAGCTGTATTTGGCAAAACTTTTAGGAATTTTGGTCCTCAATGCTCTTCAACTTCGTACTTTATTTGGCCTTTTTAACATTTTTTTATTCGAGCGTCACTGATGAGTCTTTTGTAGACGAAATGCGCGTCTAGCGTAAATATGAACTTTCAATCCTGGTATCGTACATGTTTTATCGGCTGTTTCCTGTTTGACTGCCCGTATTTTCATAGCTAGACCGGCCATAGGTCCTGAAACTAATGTAATGTTTACAAACACTTTTATTCTACACGATGTTTTTGACCCAATTTTACCAAAAAATGAAAAACAAGTTGCTTTTTTTAGAAAAAAAAGTCAATACGTGAACCTTAGAACTTTTTTTTTTATGCAAATCTTATTTCAACTTAATTGTAAATTATACCTCAGTGTTTTCATTATCATCTGTGTGGAGGATAATATTTTCTTTTTATTGTAAATCAGGACCATTTGGGTATGTTGAGAGTGGTGTTAAATATAAAGTGAGGAGATAATTAATGTTTTTATTTCGATATTAATTTTTACCAACGTGAATGGTCAAAATACTACCAATGGATGACACTTCTAGGGTTCTTATTGGTATAGGTAATATTTCACCTTAGACCAACAGCCATTTTATTTACTTTTCTGCGAAAAAAAACATATTAGATAGATATAGGAAGATGTGGTATGAGTGCCAATTAGACAACTCTCCATCCAAGTAATAATTTATAAAAGTAAACCATTATAGGTCAAGGTACGCCATTTAACACAGAGCCTTGGCTCACACCGAACAGCAAGCTATAAAGGGCCCCAAAAAATACTAGTATAAAACCATTCTAATGGGAAAACTAACGGTCTATATAAAAACGAGAAACGAGACACACGTATGAACTACATAAACAGACGACAACTACTGTACATCAGATTCCTGACTAAGATCAGGTGCAAACATTTGTAGCGGGATTAAACGTTAAAGTACGATTATTTTGCTTCATAGAATATGGAATGTTTATTCCTACCAATAAGAAAAAAGCAACTTACTTATCATTTGTTTGTGCATACCGTAAAACCCTGTTCCACATAAGAAATGGGTTTGGATCCAGCAAATACATTTAATTTGCTGCTTATACATGTATACTTAATATACCTGTCCGAAATCAGGAGCCTGTTTTTTTTGTTTGCTTATTATTGTTGTTTGGCATTAATTTGATGCATATATGTGCATAGTGGTGAAAATATACCACCCATGGGCGCTCTTATAACTTGTTTGTATAACTGTCCATTAAACCCAAATTCATTGTTTCTTAGAAATAATTTTAAAAAATGCAGTTAAACCTTTTTTGTTGGGAATCTTTAAACTTTAAGGATATTCTTGTGCATCAATTAATTCTACTGCATTGATAACCGTTTCTTTTAAATCAACCATGATCATATTTTGTACATTTACGTTACATCATAGGCAATAAGAAAGCAGTCCCTTTTTATCTTGTGTGTAACTCTATTTTATTAATGAAATTCGTTGTATCTAGAATTCAATTCTAAAGTTATGCCTCTTCAATAATGGTTTTATATTAGGTCAAGTAATTTCTCAATCTCAATCCATCTCGTGGGAGAGTAACACCTATTGATGATCGGTCGTGAGTAAGCAATCAGTGTAGTACGGAAGCCGATAAGGGCCATTCAAAAAAAATATTTTATGAATTACGACATAGCATGTCGTAATTTCGACATAACATGTCGTTATTACGAAATCGCTATGTCGTAATTTCGACATAACATGTCGTTATAACGACATAGCTTTGTCGTAATTTCGACATATCATGTCGTAATAAGGACATCACTATGTCGTTTCAACGACATAGCGTTGTCGTAATAACGACATCGCTATATATATATATATATAAAATGACTGAATAAATAGTCAACGATCAATCTTAATACAGGGCGATGGATCATGTAATATGATTCTGTACACTACAAAATATAATATATAACAAGTCAAAAAGGGTACAACATCACCATAAAATAACTATAAAATATACAAATATTAGATATTTCGGATAACAGATACTTCAATAATAGCACGATGTCAAATGAATCATGTCCATTCAAATTGAGACTCTATCAAAATCTTGATTTATACAATTTAAGCGAACGCTGGAACGATTTTAAAATTTCCAAACACACCGCAAAGACTACAGAAAAATGCCAAAAATAAAAAGTAGTTATTTACAATGTGAAATGGCACAACTCTAGATTTCCAAAGGATGTGACAGTGGGGATGTAATAACTGCATTGAGGGCAGTCCTCAAACAAAAAAATCAAATATGTCCTAACCGATCCAGGATGGTATAAATTAGTCAACGGCAGGGCAATTACAACAGAACATACATATTAAAGCCTTCCAAACGAATAGCAGTCTAATAGTGATTGAAAAAAAAGGTTTTGTAAAATGAGGTAAAATAATTGAACGTGGCAACGTACTTATACATCATCCCGAATCAGAAAACCTGTAATTTAAACTATTATTTTAAAAAATAATTTGGAACTGTAAAGCCAGTACTAAATCCGGCGTTGTTTGAAACAGGTGGTCACAGGAAAATGAGGGACTCGTTCTATGTTTTTTCATTTATGCCCTCTGGGGAGACTGTCCGTAACTTTCTTATCCAAAATCTTTCCAGAGCGACTCTGTCGACCTTCGACCAACACTCGTTGTGGTCTCTGATCGTGATGGTAAGGTTTTTGAGATCAGCTTGTGTGTGTCCAGGTAATCTCAAATGACGACTTACGGGTAGGTCGGGCTTGCAAGTGTAGTCACTTCGATGACCATTCATGCGTTTGTTAAATGGCTGCTCTGTCTCGCCAACATACTGCATGCCACATTGACACTGAAGGAGGTATACAACATTCTGGGTTTTGCAAGTTACATTGCAATATATAGTGTACACAGACCCAGTCGAGTGGCAAGTGAATGTTTGAGTATTCAGTATTTGTTGACAAGTCAGGCAACGTCTGTTACCACATGACTTGCACCATCCTGCAATTGAACAGCTTTTATTTGAGGAGACGTCAGCTCTAACAAATAAGTCTTTCAGACTTGCTGGTCTCCGAAAAGCTAAGACAGGAGGATTGGGAAATATCTTGGATAATTTTGGGTGTTTGGCGATAGTTTGCCAATTGGCACGGATCAAACGTGAAAGATTATTAAAGGCTGGATTGTATGTAAGAACAAACGGGACTATTTTGCTGCGCCTCTTCCGTTTGTACTGTAAGAGGTCATTGCGGCTGTTATTGTTAGCGCGCGCAAACCCCTTATCTATGTCCAATTTCTTATAACCTCGTTTTGTCAAAAATTCCCGAAGTTCCTGTAACCGTTTCGTGACAGCCTCCTCAGAGGAGCAAATTCGCTTGACTCTGAGAGCTTGACTGTACGGGATACTTTTTGTACAGTGTTTGGGGTGACAGCTTTGGGGAGAAAGGTATTGATGTTTATCTGTGGGTTTACAGTAGAGGTCTGTTGATATGACACCGTCCTTTATAGATGTGGTTGTGTCTAAGAAAGATAACTTAGAGTCGGAAATTTCATACGTAAATTTAATTGAATGGTGGGCGTTGTTTGCATGTCTGATGAAATCATCCAGTTTTTGTTGAGATTCAATCCATTTCATGTCAACATCATCAATGAAACGGAACCAAGACAAAGGTTTGGATAAAGATGTTGCAATAATTTGATTTTCTAATTTTCCCATGAAAATATTGGCGTAAGACGGTGCCATTTTCGTCCCCATCGCTGTCCCGTTAATTTGAAGGTAATGCTCACCATTAAAGGTGAAATTGTTGCATTTCAGAACCAGAGTAAGCAGCTGGACTAAACATGCAGTAGGTGGTTCTAAAATGTTGCGCGAGTCCCATATTTCCCTACAGGATTGTATGCCGTCATCATGAGGTATGTTGGTATACAATGAGGTGACATCTAAAGTGACAAGGAGGGTTTCCGGAGGAAGAGGGTTCATGGATTCCATTTTACGAAGATAATCTGTAGTGTCTTGAATGTGGGAAGGAAGATTTTCTACATGAGATCTTAAATGAAAATCGACGAATTCCGAGATTTTCTCAGTCGGATGGCCGTTTGCGGATACAATGGGTCTACCAGGGTTGTTAACCTTGTGTATTTTGGGAAGAAGATACAATCGACCAGGCTTGGCATTCTCTGGCTTTAAATAACCAATTGTATCCTCATCTATGTGACCGTCATTGTACATGGTTTGTAACGCAGTGATAATTTTGGAGCTAAACTCGGAAGTAGGGTCATAGTCTAGCTTCTTATAAAATCTCTCATCAGAGAGCTGACGCACTGCTTCCGCGATGTAGTTAGCTTTGTCCATTATCACAACGGCACTGCCCTTGTCTGCTGGTTTTATCACAATATCATCTCGGTTTCTCAGCGATTGTATGGCTTTTTTCTCGTCAGGAGAGGTGTTGTAAAATGACGAGTACTTGTTGCTAGCTAGATGAACAACATCCGATTTGATTTTGTCGATAACATCTTCCAGTGTAGCAGATTTACTAGGTTTTGGAATCCATGAACTCTTCTTTTTAAAATGCGGAATTATGATTTCTTCCTCCGAGTCAGACGTGTCTGTGTCCTCCTCATTATCCACCTCTTTATCCTTGTTACCAAAATATTCTTTGATTCTGAGGGTTCTAGCAAAGTTATCAAGGTCATCTCCCAGTTTCATATCATCTATTTTATTGGGAGTAGGGCAAAAATTCAAACCCTTTGACAAGACTTTAGTTTCGTCCTCAGATAAAGAGACTGAGGATAAATTGACAACCGTGTTGTTGGTATCCATCGGAACTCGAATTTTTCTTTTAAATCTACGATTTCGAGGCTTTTTCTTAGATTTTGTAAAGGGTCTAATTGAAGGGTGGTTAATTTGCACACCATCACGTTTAAATTTGTTGATCTGTTTGACGTGGAGCTTATGTGATTCAATATGGTTGATATCACCAAGACGTACTTGAATTTCGTCAAGTTCAGGATCAGACAAATGTTCACGGGATCGGCAGTGCAAATTATCACGTAGTTTATAAAAATAATTAACTTGATGAATTGCTTCTTGGCGTAAGAGATCCATCAGACGAAAAGAACTGTTGTATAAAATGTTGTTCCATCTGTGAAAAAATCTGTTCGACTTTTCTCCTGCTGTAAGTGGGGAGGCCTTTAAAATAAGTCCTTTCGGAATAATTCCTTGATTAATGTATGTTTCTAAATTTGAAATGTGATGTTCTGTTTTGATAATTTTGATAGTAGAAGATCTTAATTTCTTAAAATAAAATTGAAAATGCATGATGGAATATGCAGTAAGAAAATCGGATCGGGTGAACACACTCGATGCAGACTACCAAAAAGGTAATAATATTAAATGACTGAATAAATAGTCAACGATCAATCTTACAGGGCGATGGATCATGTAATATGATTCTGTACACTACAAAATATAATATATAACAAGTCAAAAAGGGTACAACATCACCATAAAATAACTATAAAATATACAAATATTAGATATTTCGGATAACAGATATCCTTCTTCAATAATAGCACGGTGTCAAATGAATCATGTCAATTCAAATTGAGACTCTATCAAAATCTTGATTTATACAATTTAAGCGAACGCTGGAACAATTTTAAAATTTCCAAACACACCGCAAAGACTACAGAAAAATGCCAAAAATAAAAAATAGTTATTTACAATGTGAAATGGCACAACTCTAGATTTCCAAAGGATGTGACAGTGGGGATGTAATAACTGCATTGAGGGCAGTCCTCAAACAAAAAAATCAAATATGTCCTAACCGATACAGGATGGTATAAATTAGTCAACGGCAGGGCAATTACAACAGAACATACATATTAAAGCCTTCCAAACGAATAGCAGTCTAATAGTGATTGAAAAAAAAAGGTTTTGTAAAATGAGGTAAAATAATTGAACGTGGCAACGTACTTATACATCATCCCGAATCAATGAAAACCTGTAATTTAAACTATTATTTTAAAAAATAATTTGGAACTGTAAAGCCAGTACTAAATCCGGCGTTGTTTGAAACAGGTGGTCACAGGAAAATGAGGGACTCGTTCTATGTTTTTTCATTTATGCCCTCTGGGGAGACTGTCCGTAACTTTCTTATCCAAAATCTTTCCCGAGCGACTCTGTCGACCTTCGACCAACACTCGTTGTGGTCTATGATCGTGATGGTAAGGTTTTTGAGATCAGCTTGTGTGTGTCCAGGTAATCTCAAATGACGACTTACGGGTAGGTCGGGCTTGCAAGTGTAGTCACTTCGATGACCATTCATGCGTTTGTTAAATGGCTGCTCTGTCTCGCCAACATACTGCATGCCACATCGACACTGAAGGAGGTATACAACATTCTGGGTTTTGCAAGTTACATTGCAATATATAGTGTACACAGACCAAGTCGAGTGGCAAGTGAATGTTTGAGTATTCAGTATTTGTTGACAAGTCAGGCAACGTCTGTTACCACATGACTTGCACCATCCTGCAATTGAACAGCTTTTATTTGAGGAGACGTCAGCTTTAACAAATAAGTCTTTCAGACTTGCTGGTCTCCGAAAAGCTTAGACAGGAGGATTGGGAAAGATCTTGGATAATTTTGGGTGTTTGGCGATAGTTTGCCAATTGGCACGGATCAAACGTGAAAGATTATTAAAGGCTGGATTGTATGTAAGAACAAACGGGACTATTTTGCTGCGCCTCTTCCGTTTGTACTGTAAGAGGTCATTGCGGCTGTTATTGTTAGCGCGCGCAAACCCCTTATCTATGTCCAATTTCTTATAACCTCGTTTTGTCAAAAATTCCCGAAGTTCCTGTAACCGTTTCGTGACAGCCTCCTCAGAGGAGCAAATTTGCTTGACTCTGAGAGCTTGACTGTACGGGATACTTTTTGTACAGTGTTTGGGGTGACAGCTTTGGGGAGAAAGGTATTGATGTTTATCTGTGGGTTTACAGTAGAGGTCTGTTGATATGACACCGTCCTTTATAGATGTGGTTGTGTCTAAGAAAGATATCTTAGAGTCGGAAATTTCATACGTAAATTTAATTGAATGGTGGGCGTTGTTTGCATGTCTGATGAAATCATCCAGTTTTTGTTGAGATTCAATCCATTTCATGTCAACATCATCAATGAAACGGAACCAAGACAAAGGTTTGGATAAAGATGTTGCAATAATTTGATTTTCTAATTTTCCCATGAAAATATTGGCGTAAGACGGTGCCATTTTCGTCCCCATCGCTGTCCCGTTAATTTGAAGGTAATGCTCACCATTAAAGGTGAAATTGTTGCATTTCAGGACCAGAGTAAGCAGCTGGACTAAACATGCAATGTTGCGCGAGTCCCATATTTCCCTACAGGATTGTATGCCGTCATCATGAGGTATGTTGGTATACAATGAGGTGACATCTAAAGTGACAAGGAGGGTTTCCGGAGGAAGAGGGTTCATGGATTCCATTTTACGAAGATAATCTGTAGTGTCTTGAATGTGGGAAGGAAGATTTTCTACATGAGATCTTAAATGAAAATCGACGAATTCCGAGATTTTCTCAGTCGGATGGCCGTTTGCGGATACAATGGGTCTACCAGGGTTGTTAACCTTGTGTATTTTGGGAAGAAGATACAATCGACCAGGCTTGGCATTCTCTGGCTTTAAATAACCAATTGTATCCTCATCTATGTGACCGTCATTGTACATGGTTTGTAACGCAGTGATAATTTTGGAGCTAAACTCGGAAGTAGGGTCATAGTCTAGCTTCTTATAAAATCTCTCATCAGAGAGCTGACGCACTGCTTCCGCGATGTAGTTAGCTTTGTCCATTATCACAACGGCACTGCCCTTGTCTGCTGGTTTTATCACAATATCATCTCGGTTTCTCAGCGATTGTATGGCTTTTTTCTCGTCAGGAGAGGTGTTGTAATATGACGAGTACTTGTTGCTAGCTAGATGAACAACATCCGATTTGATTTTGTCGATAACATCTTCCAGTGTAGCAGATTTACTAGGTTTTGGAATCCATGAACTCTTCTTTTTAAAATGCGGAATTATGATTTCTTCCTCCGAGTCAGACGTGTCTGTGTCCTCCTCATTATCCACCTCTTTATCCTTGTTACCAAAATATTCTTTGATTCTGAGGGTTCTAGCAAAGTTATCAAGGTCATCTCCCAGTTTCATATCATATATTTTATTGGGAGTAGGGCAAAAATTCAAACCCTTTGACAAGACTTTAGTTTCGTCCTCAGATAAAGAGACTGAGGATAAATTGACAACCGTGTTGTTGGTATCCATCGGAACTCGAATTTTTCTTTTAAATCTACGATTTCGAGGCTTTTTCTTAGATTTTGTAAAGGGTCTAATTGAAGGGTGGTTAATTTGCTCACCATCACGTTTAAATTTGTTGATCTGTTTGACGTGGAGCTTATGTGATTCAATATGGTTGATATCACCAAGACGTACTTGAATTTCGTCAAGTTCAGGATCAGACAAATGTTCACGGGATCGGCAGTGCAAATTATCACGTAGTTTATAAAAATAATTAACTTGATGAATTGCTTCTTGGCGTAAGAGATCCATCAGACGAAAAGAACTGTTGTATAAAATGTTGTTCCATCTGTGAAAAAATCTGTTCGACTTTTCTCCTGTTGTAAATGGGGAGACCTTTAAAATAAGTCCTTTCGGAATAATTCCTTGATTAATGTAGGTTTCTAAATTTGAAATGTGATGTTCTGTTTTGATAATTTTGATAGTAGAAGATCTTAATTTCTTAAAATAAAATTGAAAATGCATGATGGAATATGCAGTAAGAAAATCGGATCGGGTGAACACACTCGATGCAGACTACCAAAAAGGTAAAAATATTAAATGACTGAATAAATAGTCAACGATCAATCTTACAGGGCGATGGATCATGTAATATGATTCTGTACACTACAAAATATAATATATAACAAGTCAAAAAGGGTACAACATCACCATAAAATAACTATAAAATATACAAATATTAGATATTTCGGATAACAGATATCCTTCTTCAATAATAGCACGATGTCAAATGAATCATGTCAATTCAAATTGAGACTCTATCAAAATCTTGATTTATACAATTTAAGCGAACGCTGGAACAATTTTAAAATTTCCAAACACACCGCAAAGACTACAGAAAAATGCCAAAAATAAAAAATAGTTATTTACAATGTGAAATGGCACAACTCTAGATTTCCAAAGGATGTGACAGTGGGGATGTAATAACTGCATTGAGGGCATTACATTACTAAACGGTAGCCAATTTGTCCAAACATCTAAAAACGTCTAAGATCCTAAAGACGCTAATTTCCGACGTTACATGTGCTTAAGTTTCAATTAAATGTTAATGATAATTAAAACAAATCGTTTATGAAATTTGGAAAAGAGGTTGATGATTGCTGCCGGAAAAAAAGCGCATGTTGCTATAGACTCCGCCCGAGAACATAGGTTCGACACAGGTTAAATTTTGCATTTTTTATTAATCGAAAAACTATAAAGCTTTTAACGAGTTATTTAAGAAAATTTGAAATTGGGAAAAAATCCCATTGCATGAACTTCGTCCAACTTTTGCAAAGACAAATTTGAGACACCAAGACAGTCCTCTAAATGTAAAAAGCGAAAGGAAATTTATGTTACGGAAGTACTCCGAAATAGATCATTTAAATTCGTCACTTCAGTAAGGTGCAATCACCAGTATTAAAAGACTTAATACCAGTTAACGGAATGTTTTACTTCGCGATTTGTCCTGCTATTCATGGTATAACTGTCGTGATGCAAGCAATTCCTGTACTAGCGCAAGCCGGAACTTGTCGTCCGAATATAAACTTGTGCATGAAATGGAGGTCATTGAAAGACAAATCCCAGACATCGAATTAATAAAAACCCAGGATTATATTTGCCGTTTTCGCGGACGATCCAGGAGTTGATTACTATATTTTAAAATGTATATATCTGAAGTCAAAATGACTTACTTGGGAAATAATTCTCAAGCTAAGGTTCAAGTAATTGAAGGGGTGTATTTCGACAACATATGTGCCAGGGAAATACAATTCTATTCAAATTTAACCAAGGGTATAAATGTTCGATTTATTTGCAGTGTCAGATATATTTGTATCATGATTGAATTAAGATATAGAAAATTTACAATGACAGATGATATCACACTGGATGCTATGCACCTTGAAAGTTAAACATCCTATGATGAAAAAAAATATGGAAAATCGTATACATGTACTTCCGTCCCATCTTTCCTTCCTGCATTAATTGCGACAGTACTGCATTTTTAGTTCAAAAAACTTAAAGCGTAAACATTATCAAATCGATTTCCACAACTCGAGGTAATTTTTGATAAAATGACATCCCAAAACGAACAGAACCAGAATTAACCAACAATGTAAAACCCTCTTCGACACCGCATTTTAAGTGTAACGTGTTGTAGGAACATGGTTCCCAACATTTGAAAGTAAATTAGAGCAATCAATACTTCAATTTATTCTAATTACAAAAACGCCATGTAGTTTGCGCTTATTAAAATGTAGAAGGAATGCTTAACTTGCATTAGAGGTTAACTATAACCTTGTGGTTAACTATAATCTTGCCAGGCTGTATAGCCCTTTGCTTCAATTCATGTTTCAATTGTTACGGAATCTATAACATATATAAGTTTCTCACTGAAGGTATCCAGAGAGGGTAATCAAAAATTTTGCGACGATGCAAATATCAAACTTTACAATATAAATAAAAATCTTTAACCAATGAATTAAAATAGCAAAAGCTATGTAATTAACAAATATATACTTATTAAGCTTCATGTAAATTATTTAACAAAAAAATACATTAAATAAGAAATTTAGAGTTTAACCAAGGGAGCTAATAATTAAATAATAACACTGTCCGCCACACAGCAATTCGAGGACTCTCCCTCCGGTATCTTTCCTCCCTCTTTTATAGCTGACTATGCGGGGGCAATTCTAATTCTTAGGGGCATTATGATGACCTATAGTTGTTAATTTTTGTGTCATTTAGTCTCTTGTCAATCATAATACTTATTCTTTTATATATAGCGATGTCGTTATTACGACATGATATGTCGAAATTACGACATAACTATGTCGTTATAACGACATGTTATGTCAAAATTACGACATAGCGATGTCGTTAAAACGACATGTTATGTCGAAATTACGACATAGCGATGTCGTAATAACGACATGATATGTCGAAATTACGACATGCTATGTCGTAATTACGACATGCTATGTCGTAATTACGACATAAATTTTTTTTTTTAATGGCCCTTATCGGCTTCCGTAGTGTAGAGTTCTTTATTGCCATGTTTTAAATATATTGAATACCCCGTATGGAGGTGCTCTTAATTGCAGGATGCTAATACAGATAAGAAGAAAAAATGTTCCGAATGAACAAAAAGAAAGTTTCCGAATATTCCTCAATAGACCATATTTCTAACTAATAAATATGGGTTCAGGGTTCACGCAAAAAGACCAGGAACGGATTCAGGCGGGGACGTGGCGGGCGTGCGACCCCCTTAAATTTGCAAAGCATGGGTTGTCCTCAGCTTAATAGAGAATATTTCGATAATTTTACCTCAAAAATATTTTCACCTCTATACGCTCGGCGAAAATTTAAGTTTGTGTTTAACGCAAACATTTGCGTTATAACATGTATAACGCAAACCTTTTGCGTTAAATGCAAACCTTTGCGATATAACGCAAACCTTTGCGATATAACGCAAACCTTTGCGTTGTAACGCAAACCTTTGCGATATAACGCAAACCTTTGCGTTGTAACGCAAACCTTTGCGATATAACGCAAACCTTTTGCGTTTAACGCAAAACTTTACGTTATAACGCAAACCTTTGCGATATAACGCAAACCTTTGCATTATAACGCAAATATCTTGATTTCAATTATTAAGTTTTGTATATATGTCCGTCTGTCATTCATTTCGGATGTGATTTACTAGTAGATAAAAAAAAAAAGAAACATGCATACAAGGCCAAATCTTCATAATAAATATGCATATGCATAATGGAATACTTGAAGTGCAATTATACATAAATTAAGACTGATTTGTGCATCAGAAAAGAATATAATTTAACAAGAAAATAGATATAGTTTAGTATATAGTCATATTTAAATTGAAAGATCAAAAATAATGTCATACAATTGTGAAACCTCCAAGTCAAATAGACAAAATGATCTTTCTGCTTTAAAATGAATTATTAATAAGGAAACATTTTTTTTCAATCTCAGAATATGATCAAGATTCTTTGATAGAAATTTCATTTCAATATAATGAAGTATTTTTAAGATGCTTGGGTAGCAATTTGAATAGAAAGAACATAATTTTATTAATAAAACATCTTCATTCTATACATTTATTGCCAAAGGGTAGCTTGTTTGAATCTAACCTACTTTACAGTTCTAAAACGACAGCTTACTTTAGAACTATATTTATATTCGGTTATAGCTATATTAGCAGGTTTGATTTTTTTCTTAGGTATAACCTCAATTTACTCAATTTTCTTTGTAATATATATACTAGTAGTAACATGGATATCGTTTTTGGGGACCTTTATAGTTTTTTGTTCAGTGTGAGCCAATGCTCCGTGTTGAAGACCGTAATTCGGCCTATGATGGTTTACTTTTACGAATAGTGACTTAGATGGAGAGATTTCTTATTGGCACTCATATCACATCTTCTTATATTATTCTGCTCATTATTAGTCATTGATATGATCTAATTATTAATTCAAGCATTTTACTTTGCAATGACCACAAAGGTGATAAATTTTAATATATACAGCCTCCTCCATTAATAACTACTGTTTCCTTTGAATCTTAAATAAGAAATAAGATAAAACAAATGTTTGCGTTAAAACGCAAAGGTTTGCGTTATTTTGCAAAGGTTTGCGTTACAGCGCAAAAGGTTTGCGTTTTAACGCAAACATAGGAAGAAAAAAAAATGTGTGGCGCTAATACGCTTCCGTATTTACGAGAGTAAATTTTAATATGTTTTCCTTACTGTATACTGCTACCTTTACTATGCATATATACTATGTCATGTCAATATTGTTTACATTTTTCTTTTTCTAATAATTTTAAATAAGCAAACTTTTTGTCATTGTCCTCCCTAAGCTAGAAAACGAAGAATTACCTGTTTCGAAAGTTTTACTTGTTGTGTAATTTAGGTGTTTTGTACGGTCATATAGAAATAAACCAATAACTTGTGTTCTTCTTCCGTTAACACCCATATACCACAACCACTGATAATAATCATACTAATAAATAACAAAAAATAGTAAAGTGCAATACCACACGACAGAGCCGAGGGCTGGTTTAATAACAACCATTAAATGATATTTATTGTATACAAATTTCGAATCAGTACGAAAAGTCATCATTTATATAGATATATATACAACTCGTCTAAACATTAACCAAATTAGATCTGTAAATTTGCTTCCGCAAATTCTTGTTCTTCCCTCGCCGGGATACGAACCTATGCCACTGATATATCGTGACACCAAATCGCCTGCACTATAGCCTTCCCGCTAGATATATATATATATATATGTTTGTATATTATATGTACTAGTCTTTCAATACACACAAACATTTGTAAACAATCGATCTCTTAATGCATGATACAAAATATTAAATAGCATGGATGTAAAAATTAACGTGACCTATCGAGTAGACCCTGTCGTGCCGAATGATTTAACCGCCAAATCACACAAACCACTTAACCTAAACGCCACCTATATGGGCAGACAATTCAGAAGAAAATAATTTCATTCTAATTCATAAATTCAACCGACTGAAATTATATTTCTTCTTCCGTTAACACCCATATACCACAACCACTGATAATAATCATACTAATAAATAACAAAAAATAGTAAAGTGCAATACCACACGACAGAGCCGAGGGCCGAAAACACAAAGAACGGGAAAATTTTAAAAAAGTGATCTATATCATGTAATAAAGATCTGAAAATAATGCTAGAAATAATCCAAAGAATCCTTCACGATAATATCGTTTACCGTTTCGGAACACCATCTACCGTGTCTCTATAAACTTAAAACCTAAATTAGCACAAGCACTAGCACCTTCAGACCTAAAACTGTGAAACCCATAACACTTTTAAAATATCAAGAACATACGACAGAACACTTCAATAAAGAGCTCGCGCATCCTATAGTATGCCACTGGCGTATTCTTTTACGTAAAACATCAACATCTAAACATTTGGAAAAAATCCAAACAAAAAGTAGAATAAAATAAATAAATAAGTAACCCCATCAAAATAGCTAGAAAAATCAGCCCAATGCAGAAATAAATCAAATGTTTCACTGATACTTATACGAATGACACTGAATCGCCTTCTCTCAATCTGTATACGCCTGTTTTGAAACGTTAAATGACAATAGACATATAATGATCTAAAATAACTTAAAATAATCACTTCGTCGAATAGATAGCAACTCAACTCACAAAAGCACTGAAACACGTACAAATATCAAATACGCTGATTATACAAGTCACCAAAAGAAAACATAACAACCCACATTACATGCAGTAATTCTAACGAAACAGGCTCCTTTATATTCGTAGGAGTAGGCAAGCTACGCCTCACATCTTCTAGTAGGTTAATTACTAAAGACGAATTCGTCGGTAAACATGATGATCCAATAAGAGAATGTATCCACTGTAAAGAGTAAATCGGTTGTTCAACTGGACTAACAGTATTTCTCGAATGTGTCAATACAGCTAAATATAAACCAACGTAAAAAGCTTTTGCTGGTACAGTATAACAATTTTCAATTCTGTTTGATGCAGCACAATTATTCCAGCGTAAAATACTCAGATAATATCCTTTATAGTAGAAACTGCTAAGATTCCTTCATTAGTTCTGAGAGAAAATTCACTTGCTAACTAGTGAAGCAGGTTAACTCTGCAATTCTTCCGGTGAGTGCCTGCAAAAATATATTTGTAATTAAAAAATAAAACATAACTAATAAAAGCAATCTAAAATTATAACTATCAGCTAAGTACTATGCATCTAATTTTCCACAACATTCATATGAAATCTCAAATCAAAAACTGAGATTCAAATCTAGTAAAGCTAGTAATCTATACCAAGAGATCAAGAGAGATCTATCATATACATGCAAGAGATCAAGAGAGATCTATCATATACATGCTCACATCAAAGTGATCTATAATACATGCTCACATCAAAGTGATATATGACTGGATGAAAAATCCATCATTAATGCTATTAAATATGCAAATGTTAAATCAACATTGCCAAATATGGTCTTTTTTACTCTACCAGCCATATAAGCATGTCTGTAAGTAGAAAGATCCATAAAATTTGTCACTTCAGAAAAGAAACCATCACCATATAGAAAAAGCTTTAGCCAAAAAACCAGCAGAGAGCCAGTATAGAGTAAAAGTTTAATTTTCACTGTCGAAAATACATTAATTCTTGTGGGAACAAAGAAATAGGTGAAACGAACAACCCGTTAATCCCTCGCCAATCAACCGTGAAAGCGTCAATACCTGACGAATTCACATTCCAAAATCTGGAATAAAAAACTATCAATTTAAAAATTGTCACCAGAGGTAAACTAGTCAACCTCATGAAGTCCCCTAAGGGATTCAACTATCTGAAATACAAATTCAGAATTAGCCTGTAGCCAATCATCAACTATCTGAAATACAAATTCAGAATTAGCCTGTAGCCAATCATGTTAATCAACAATCCGACTAAGATAATCTGCTCTCTTATCCTCAGTACGTAGACTCACTACCATGTCAATATAAACATTGTGCAATATATATGTGCTAAAATGTCTAAAATCAACTTTTGCAATACTGATGTCGTGCTCCTTTTACTAACAACATTTTAATTGTGGTTACTAGTAATCTTATATTGTTGCAAGCTAAAAAGTTTATCAACGACAAAAATACATTTTTCACTACTGTGAACTCCTTCCATTTGGAACTTGTAGAAACCTCACATTCTATAAACCACATATCGTACAATATTACATGGGTTTTCACTGTACGCTATAGTCTGCCAAGAACTTCAGATTTATAAGGTTTAATATTGGCTTCATGTGCATTTAAAACCTTAAATCCTTTTATTAATAAGACCAATACTGTCTACAGATAAATGTATATTACTGCTCCGGTATGAATGAACACTATTTATATCATTAGACAAATGTTTTGTCAATAAATATACAATATTGCCTATAACTTGAGAAATAGATATATTAAGCTGTCCTGGCTACCAAATAAGCTATATCTCCCTAACAAATACTTTCCGTTTTACCTAACAACAAATATGAAATGTTATTCATTATCTTGTGTATACAACTGTCAGGAATAGTAAAAACTCCTTTATCTTAGCCCCTGAAATTATAAGGTTTTAATAGTAGTCCACATACGTCTCAGCCTTGGGTATAAAACCGCTACTTGTTGTATTACTTAATTCCTCATCGTCATGTGCACCGAATGCATCGTCTAAGTACATAATAATCTGCTTATTTTCTTCTCTCCATTTTAATGAGATATTCTAGTAAAACTATAACAAGCAGAAACACCATTAAAGTCCCATACAAATCATAGATATTTAGCATGAGGTGGAAACATATAGACTAATGTATAACATACTTAAACGTATATGAATTGGTATAAATGTAATGTTTTGCAATACGCATATCTTCAAAGTTTACACTTGGCCTCCGCAAATACCTGTCATATTCTGTCTCAAATCTGATTTTAAACGTGTTGTTTAACTTAACAGAAACATTTAACAGATCCACAACAAAGTGAATATTTGACATCTCCACAATTAAATCATAGCTAATAAATTAGTAATCGCTGATTTAACAAAAGAGGTATCTTAAAAATAATAAATTATTTGACAAACAATAATCGATATTGTATTTGAATAGAAAGGTAATATACAACCATCTCTTATAGTATCTATAATAAATATAGGCGTATCAATATCCATTTAAAATTGAATTTTTCTGCTAAGTCTATCCTTAACAATAATATCAGGTTGACCTACTTGATATTCAATAAAATCATTGGTCAAATTATAACCAATACAATTATCTATTATAGCTAAAATTTATAGATAATTTAAATACTCATCTTTCAAAATTTCACTGAGGCCAGGTTTGGTGGGTGATTTACTACTGTTGACATACGGACTACTGGACCTGAAGTGTGTGTAGGACCCACAAGAGTAGTATGTTCCCATTTTCTTTTCTCTTCACCTGGCAGTGGTACTCCATCAACTGATTAGCACACTGTAACTTATCCAAGTCCACCAAATTTCTCTCTACCACCAATAATTGCCGACTCAATACCTTTACTTTGTTGATTTAAAGCAGTTAAAACAGTTCTCAATGAAATATCGGGTTCACCTTCATAATCCAAGACTAAATTCGGACGTACTAATCGACTAACACAGCTAGAAAAATTAACGTGACCTATCGAGTAGACCCTGTCGTGCCGAATGATTTAACCGCCAAATCACACAAACCACTTAACCTAAACGCCACCTATATGGGCAGACAATTCAGAAGAAAATAATTTCATTCTAATTCATAAATTCAACCGACTGAAATTATATTCTTTCTAGTTCACCTGACTGGATCATTTTTAAATGTTATAATCAGTAGATACCGGTGCGTGTACAATACAATACAGAAGGAAGTTATGTTTACTTCTTTGTTAGATGGACCTTCAAATTACCTCAGTTTGTTAGCAATACCAATTGAAAGAATACTAATAGCTATTTAAACTAGCCAATCGAATCATTTTTTAAACGAGACGGTAACCAAACACGATTGAAAAACCTGTTTAACTAGTTTAAAAATAAGTTTCTTTAAACGAATAAATTTGTGCATCTTGCAAAAAAAGTTGTATTAAGTCCATCTTTTCTATTTGATTTAGTTTACTCTGAATTGAGTTAAATAACTTAGTAAAATAATTACTTGAAACGTATAAAAATTGGTCAAAGAGTATGCTTACTTGTTACAAATGCCATAACAAAGCATTATTATTAATTGCCTAAGTAGGTCTCAAAAAGGTGTGGCATCTATGTGTAATATATGAGACCGTTCACCAGTGGCGCAGAGGCAGATTTTAATTTTAGGGGGGCCAGGGGGGGGGGGGGGGTGCCTTTTGTAGGAAAAAAATGGTTGATTATTTAGGGAATCACTGAAGTATGACTTGAGCGGGTCCCCTCTCAGGCAGTCAGTTGGCCCCCACTTATGGAAATTTCACAGTGGCGGATCGAGGACTTTTGAAAAGGGAGGGGGTTCAGAAAGGCTCATATAAAATCAGGGCCCAGCAGCTCAAAAAAACAAAACAAAATGGACAATCCCTGAAACGCCAATGTTAACGAATGTGTATCTTATAACATTAAACAATAATAAAGAATATACGATAATTCAATTACTGTCTGGATATTTTATCATTATACATATACATAACAGAATTAGTTAAAATTACCTTTAAAATGTTTTTAAAAAGTGTCCTCTTTGTTAAAAAAGAATTTCCACTTTCGTTTCAATTATAATCACACAGACACAACCGATTGTCTTCAAGTCATTTTTACATACGGGTCTCTAGTATGTAATACAATACCATTCAATGTGTAACGTGTACACAAGGTAAGCGTGTCTATTTCTATTTTAGAATAGGTTCGTTACCAGTTTGATACCGGGTCCGAAATGTTCTATTTACAAAGTATATGTCGAATAATTCATCAAATAAGTTATACCCATCAAATTATGTCAATGAACAAAACTATATACAACTGCTCTTGCTTTAACAGTTCAATTCATCTACTAGTACAAAAAAAATTGTAGTATATTAATCATATTTTATACAAATGATACAAATTTGTACAAATACCAATTTGTTCTTGGTCAAACTTGTCATAATGGTACAATTTATAACCCTACAAGCTACGACTTGTCCTAATGGTACTTCTTAGTACCCTAAAAGCTACGACTTGTCCTAATGGTACTTTTTAGTACCCTAAAAGCTACGACTTGTCCTAATGGTACTTTTTAGTACCCTAAAAGCTTCGACTTGTCCTAATGGTACTTTTAGTACCTACAAGCTACGACTGGTTTCATACGGAAAAAATCATACCGTTGACAAACTACAAGTTGTACAAGTCTTAAAGAACAGACACCAACCTTGTCCTTTGATGCATTACAATCATGAATGCAATTCCATATTAGAGAATATTAACAGGCACCAACATGTTCTTTATTACACTTGAAGTAATAATATCTTATATAAGAGACAACGATCTCAAATATCCTATCTCTAATTATTACCTACGTATCATGGCCATCGTCTTCGTAGACATCAGAAGAATGACAAAGAGCAGGAAATCATCACCTGCTTATTATATACCACAATGGTAGCCGTACCATTCTTGAAGGAGAGGTGTTCCAAAGTGCCGCATTAATCGTATTAGAGCTTCCACTGGAACACCCTTTACATTTGACCTGACACAAGGTTTACCCGCCAAATATCTTATTCTTTTCTATGTTTCATTAAAGAGGGGGGCGCAATATTTTTCATGTAAACCTGTGTTGGCCTTTTTCAAGGTGTTGTTAACTGCTATCTGAGATATATTTAAACTGTTAACTGTTTTCAACCCACTGTTATCAGCATTTTGCATTTGTTGTTAACTGTTTTTGCAAAAATCGAAGTGTTGTTAACATGTTAACGGACCCCTTATTGCACCCCCCCCCCCCCCCCCATTAAAGTATATACAAATACATAAAATAAGGCTTCTGCCGAACTGTAACTAGGATAAACCTATCGAACCTATGATACAAAATCATCATAAATGGAATGCAATATGTGTGTATTGAACCAATTTAGGGGCTGTTTAGGGCATTTGGCTACCAGTCTTTAGATAAGTGATTATAATTGGACACACACTATATAATATGTATGATATATAACAATAATATTTCATTTATCAATGAAGGGGAGAATATATATTTTAGTAAGTCCCGTAGCCATGAATTTCAAAATAGGGGATCTGCGATACCGATGCAACGATATTGCAATAAAACCCCTGTTTTAAATAATCATCACTCACAATCTATGCTAACTAAAACTTATTGCACTGAGATATAACTAAGATCATATCCAGAGTTGACCTTGTTGACTGAGGAAAAGAAATATTGTCACCTTGACTTCTCCCATTCCGCAAAAAAAAACTTGACCCTTTGCTAGGGTGGGGTGTCCGTTTGGCTATGCTGATGTATATATACATAGACACGTCCGGTTAGAAGTTGGACGTTACATTCGATGCTTCGTGTAGAGAAAGAAGTTTTATTGGCTCCCTGCACGTGAACTCACCGACAATTTTCAACTTCTTAATTATTCCTGTTTATCATTTTAGTTAGAACATTAAATATCGATAAACAATGGTTTTATTTTTAATTAGATAATAATGTCAGAACATTAGAATGACTTAAGTTCAAATGTCCTCTTACTTTTCTTATTCTATTTTCAAAAGATAGTATTCCGAAATAATTTTTAGTTCTGTTACCTCAAATCTACCAACGAGGCGCCTCTGTGGCCTCGTGGTAGCGTGTTCGCCACGAGTGCGGGAGGTCGTGGGTTCAAACACCGGCCGGGTCAAACAAAAGGATTCGATTTTGGTATTTGAAGCTTCTCCGCTAACTTCGCCAAGCACGCGAGGCATTACGAGGTAAAACCAAAGACTGGACGGCTCGGAGTCAGGATTTTGTGTCCGGATAAGGTGACATGTCTCTCTGCGGACTTTTACCATTTCAACTTCCACGATAAAAAAATCCGGCTCAGCGTGTCGGTCTAGTACAAAGCAGGGTTAATATTCATATAACATAAATATGTTCTGGTCCTGAATATGCCTATTAATTTGCCGCTGGACATTAAGAAGCCATTCCTCCTCCTCCTCCTCCTCCTCCTCCTCCTCCTCCTCCTCCTCCTCCTCCTCCTCCTCCTCCTCCTCCTCCTCCTCCTCATCATCATCATCATCATCATCATCATCATCATCATCATCATCATCATCATCATCATCATCATCATCATCATCATCATCATCATCATCATCATCATCATCATCATCATCATCATCATCATCATCATCATCATCATCATCATCATCATCATCATCATCATCATCATCATCATCATCATCATCATCATCATCATCATCATCATCATCATCATCATCATCATCATCATCATCATCATCATCATCATCATCATCATCATCATCATCACTCCTCCTCCTCCTCCTCCTCCTCCTCCTCCTCCTCCTCCTCCTCCTCCTCATCATCATCATCATCCTACGTCAATGACACAACAATCTAACAACACAAATAACCAATAGACATCTAGTGGACAACACACAACGTACGAGTAAAAGAAGGTGTGGGATATACGTCAATGAGACATCAATCCAAATATCACAAATAACCAAAAGACTTCTAGTGTGCAACATACACACAACGTACGAGTAAAAGGAGGTGTGGGATATACGTCAATGAGACATCAATCCAAATATCACAAATAACCAATAGACATCTAGTGGACAACACACTACGTACGAGTAAAAGGAGGTGTGAGATATACGTCAATGAGACAACAAGTCAACAACACAAATAACCAATAGACATCAAGTGGACAACACACAACGTACGAGGAGTAAACGGAAGTTTGCGATATACGTCAATGAGACAACAATCCAACAACACAAATAACCAATATACATCTAGTGGACAACACACAACGCATGAGTAAAAGGAGATGTGAGATTAACGTCAATGAGACAACAATCCAACAACACAAATAACCAATAGATATCTAGTGGACAACACACAACGTACGAGTAAAAGGAGATGTGAGATAAACGTCAATGAGACAACAATCCAACAACACAAATAACCAAGAGACATATAGTGGACAACACACAACGTACGAGGAGTAAACGGAAGTTTGCGATATACGTCAATGAGACAACAATCCAACAACACAAATAACCAATATACATCTAGTGGAAAACACACAACGCATGAGTAAAAGGAGATGTGAGATTAACGTCAATGAGACAACAATCCAACAACACAAATAACCAATAGATATCTAGTGGACAACACACAACGTACGAGTAAAAGGAGATGTGAGATAAACGTCAATGAGACAACAATCCAACAACACAAATAACCAATAGATATCTAGTGGACAGTATACAACGTACGAGTAAAAGGAGGCGTGGGATATACGTCAATAAGACAACAATTCAACGATACAAATAACCAATAGATATCTAGTGGACAACACACTACGTACGAGTAAAAGGAGGTGTGGGATATACGTCAATAAGACAACAATCCAACAACACAAATAACCAATAGACATCTCGTGGACAAAACACAACGTACGAGTAAAAGGAGATGTCAGATAAACGTCAATGAGACAACAATCCAACAACACAAATAACCAATAGATATCTAGCGGACAGCATACAACGTACGAGTAAAAGGAGGCGTGGGATATACGTCAATGAGACAACAATCCAACTACACAAATAACCAATATACATCTAGTGGACAACACACAACGTACGAGTAAAAGGAGATGTGAGATAAACGTCAATGAGACAACAATCCAACAACACAAATAACCAATAGATATCTAGTGGACAGTATACAACTTACGAGTAAAAGGAGGCGTGGGATATACGTCAATAAGACAACAATTCAACGATACAAATAACCAATAGACATCTAGTGGACAACACACTACGTACGAGTAAAAGGAGATGTGGGATATACGTCAATGAGACAACAATCCAACAACACAAATAACCAATATACATCTAGTGGACAAAACACAACGTACGAGTAAAAGGAGAAGTGAGATAAACGTCAATTAGACAACAATCCATCAACACAAATAACCAATAGACATCTAGTTGACATCACACAACGTACGAGTAAAAGAAGGCATGGGATGTATGTCAATGAGACAACAATCCAACAACACAAATAACCAATAGACATCTAGTGGACAACACACAACGTACGAGTAAAATGAGGTGTGGGATAAAGGTCAATCAGACAACAATCCAACAACACAAATAACCAATAGACATCTAGTGGACAACACACAACGTACGAGTAAAAGGAGGTGTGAGGTATACGTCAATGAGACAACAATCCAACAACACAAATAACAAATAGACATCTAATGGACAACATACAACGTACGAGTAATAGGACGTCAATGAGACAACAATCAAACAACTCAAATAACCAATAGACATCTAGTGGACAACACACAACGTACGAGTAAAATGAGGTGTGGGATAAACGTCAATCAGACAACAATCCATCAACACAAATAACCAATAGACATCTAGTGGACAACACACAACGTACGAGTAAAATGAGGTGTGGGATATGCGTCAATGAGACAGCAATCCAACAACACAAATAACAAATAGACATCTAGTGGACAACATACAACGTACGAGTAAAATGAGGTGTGGGATAAACGTCAATCAGACAACAATCCATCAACACAAATAACCAATAGATATCTAGTGGACAACACACAACGTACGAGTAAAATGAGGTGTGGGATAAAGGTCAATCAGACAACAATCTAACAACACAAATAACCAATAGACATCTAGTGGACAACACACAACGTACGAGTAAAAGGAGGTGTGAGGTATACGTCAATGAGACAACAATCCAACAACACAAATAACAAATAGAAATCTAGTGGACAACATACAACGTACGAGGAGTAAAAGGAGGCGTGGGATATACGTCAATAAGACAACAATTCAACGATACAAATAACCAATAGATATCTAGTGGACAACACACTACGTACGAGTAAAAGGAGATGTGGGATATACGTCAATGAGACAACAATCCAACAACACAAATAACCAATATACATCTAGTGGACAACACACAACGCATGAGTAAAAAGAGGTGTGAGATATACGTCAATGAAACAACAATCCAACAACACAAATAACCAATAGACATCTTGTGGACAATACACAACGTACGAGTAAAAGGAGATGTGAGATAAACATTAATGAGACAACAATCCATCAACACAAATAACCAATAGACATCTAGTTGACGACATCACACAACGTATGAGTAAAAGAAGGCATGGGATGTATGTCAATGATACAACAATCAAACAACACAAATAACCAATAGACATCTAGTGGACAACACACAACGTACGAGTAAAATGAGGTGTGGGATAAAGGTCAATCAGACAACAATCCAACAACACAAATAACCAATAGACATCTAGTGGACAACACACAACGTACGAGTAAAAGGAGGTGTGAGGTATACGTCAATGAGACAACAATCCAACAACACAAATAACAAATAGACATATAGTGGACAACATACAACGTACGAGTAAAAGGACGTCAATGAGACAACAATCCAACAACTCAAATAACCAATAGACATCTAGTGGACAACACACAGCGTACGAGTAAAAGGAGATGTGGGATATACGTCAATGAGACAACAATCCAACAACACAAATAACAAATAGACATCTAGTGGACAACATACAAAGTACGAGTAAAATGAGGTGTGGGATAAACGTCAATCAGACAACAATCCATCAACAAAAATAACCAATAGACATCTAGTAGACAACACACAACGTACGAGTAAAATGAGGTGTGGGATAAAGGTCAATCAGACAACAATCCAACAACACAAATAACCAATAGACATTTAGTGGACAACACACAACGTACGAGTAAAAGGAGGTGTGAGGTATACGTCAATGAGACAACAATCCAACAACACAAATAACAAATAGACATCTAGTGGACAACAAACAAAGTACGAGTAAAAGGAGGTGTGAGGTATACGTCAATGAGACAACAATCCAACAACACAAATAACAAATAGACATCTAGTGGACAACAAACAAAATACGAGTAAAAGGAGGTGTGAGGTATACGTCAATGAGACAACAATCCAACAACACAAATAACAAATAGACATCTAGTGGACAACAAACAAAGTACGAGTAAAAGGAGGTGTGAGGTATACGTCAATGAGACAACAATCCAACAACACAAATAACAAATAGACATCTAGTGGACAACAAACAAAATACGAGTAAAAGGAGGTGTGAGGTATACGTCAATGAGACAACAATCCAACAACACTAATAACAAATAGACATCTAGTGGACAACATACAACGTACGAGTAAAAAGACGACAATGAGACAACAATCCAACAACTCAAATAACCAATAGACATCTAGTTGACAACACACTGCGTACGAGTAAAAGGAGATGTGGGATATACGTCAATGAGACAACAATCCAACAACTAAAATAATCAAAAGACATCTAGTGGACAACACACAACGTACGAGGAGTAAACGGAAGTTTGCGATATACGTCAATGAGACAACAATCCAACAACACAAATAACCAATATACATCTAGTGAACAACACACAACGCATGAGTAAAAGGAGGTGTGGGATATACGTCAATGAGACAACAATCCAACAACACAAATAACCAATAGATATCTAGTGGACAGCATACAACGTACGAGTAAAAGGAGGCGTGGGATATACGTCAATAAGACAACAATTCAACGATACAAATAACCAATAGATATCTAGTGGACAACACACTACGTACGAGTAAAAGGAGGTGTGGGATATACGTCAATAAGACAACAATCCAACAACACAAATAACAAATAGACATCTCGTGGACAACACACAACGTACGAGTAAAAGGAGATGTCAGATAAACGTCAATGAGACAACAATCCAACAACACAAATAACCAATAGATATCTAGCGGACAGCATACAACGTACGAGTAAAAGGAGGCGTGGGATATACGTCAATAAGACAACAATTCAACGATACAAATAACCAATAGATATCTAGTGGACAACACACTACGTACGAGTAAAAGGAGATGTGGGATATACGTCAATGAGACAACAATCCAACAACACAAATAACCAATATACATCTAGTGGACAACACACAACGTACGAGTAAAAGGAGAAGTGAGATAAACGTCAATTAGACAACAATCCATCAACACAAATAACCAATAGACATCTAGTTGACATCACACAACGTACGAGTAAAAGAAGGCATGGGATGTATGTCAATGAGACAACAATCCAACAACACAAATAACCAATAGACATCAAGTGGACAACACACAACGTACGAGTAAAATGAGGTGTGGGATAAAGGTCAATCAGACAACAATCCAACAACACAAATAACCAATATACATCTAGTGGACAACACACAACGTACGAGTAAAAGGAGAAGTGAGATAAACGTCAATTAGACAACAATCCATCAACACAAATAACCAATAGACATCTAGTTGACATCACACAACGTACGAGTAAAAGAAGGCATGGGATGTATGTCAATGAGACAACAATCCAACAACACAAATAACCAATAGACATCAAGTGGACAACACACAACGTACGAGTAAAATGAGGTGTGGGATAAACGTCAATGAGACAACAATCCAACAATACAAATAACCAATAGACATCTAGTGGACAACTCACAACGTACGAGTAAAAGAAGATGTGGGATATATGTCAATGAGACAACAATCCAACAACACAAATAACCAATAGACATCTAGTGGACATCACACAACGTACGAGTAAAAGAAGGCATGGGATGTATGTCAATGAGACAACAATCCAACAACACAAACAACCAATAAACATCTAGTGGACAACACACAACGTACTAGTAAAAAGAGGTGTGGGATATTTGTCAATGAGACAACAATCCAACAATACAAATAACCAATAGACATCTAGTGGACAACTCACAACGTACGAGTAAAAGAAGATGTGGGATATATGTCAATGAGACAACAATCCAACAACACAAATAACCAATAGACATCTAGTGGACAACATACAACGTACTAGTAAAAGGAGGTGTGAAATATACGTCAATTAGACAACAATCCATCAACACAAATAACCAATAGACATCTAGTTGACATCACACAACGTACGAGTAAAAGAAGGCATGGGATGTATGTCAATGAGACAACAATCCAACAACACAAATAACCAATAGACATCAAGTGGACAACACACAACGTACGAGTAAAATGAGGTGTGGGATAAAGGTCAATCAGACAACAATCCAACAACACAAATAACCAATATACATCTAGTGGACAACACACAACGTACGAGTAAAAGGAGAAGTGAGATAAACGTCAATTAGACAACAATCCATCAACACAAATAACCAATAGACATCTAGTTGACATCACACAACGTACGAGTAAAAGAAGGCATGGGATGTATGTCAATGAGACAACAATCCAACAACACAAATAACCAATAGACATCAAGTGGACAACACACAACGTACGAGTAAAATGAGGTGTGGGATAAACGTCAATGAGACAACAATCCAACAATACAAATAACCAATAGACATCTAGTGGACATCACACAACGTACGAGTAAAAGAAGGCATGGGATGTATGTCAATGAGACAACAATCCAACAACACAAACAACCAATAAACATCTAGTGGACAACACACAACGTACTAGTAAAAAGAGGTGTGGGATATTTGTCAATGAGACAACAATCCAACAATACAAATAACCAATAGACATCTAGTGGACAACTCACAACGTACGAGTAAAAGAAGATGTTGGATATATGTCAATGAGACAACAATCCAACAATACAAATAACCAATAGACATCTAGTGGACAACATACAACGTACTAGTAAAAGGAGGTGTGAAATATACGTCAATGAGACAACAATCCAACAATACAATAAACCAATAGCCATCTAGTGGAGAACACACAAAGTATGAGTAACAGGAGATGTGGGATATACGTCAAGGAGACAACGATCCAACAACACAAATAACCAATAGACATCTAGTGGACAACACTCAATGTACGAGTGAAAGCAGGTGTGGGATATACGTCAATGAGACAACGATCCAACAACACAAATAAGCAATAGTCTTTAGACATCTAGTGGACAACACACAACGTAGGAGTACAAGGAGGTGTGTTGGATATACGTCAATGAGACAACAATCCAACAATACAAATAACCAATAGACATCTAGTGGACAATACACTACGTACGAGTGGGAAACATACAGTGTCTAGCAATCCTCCTGTAAGTGAGAAACATACATTGTCTAGCAATCCTCCTGTTAGTGGGCATAGTACAGTGTTTATCAATCCTCCTGTTAGTGGGCATAGTACAGTGTTTATCAATCTTCCGGTTAGTTGGCAATGTACAGTGTTAAGTATTTCTCCTGTTAGTTGGCAACATACGATGTCTAGCAATCCTCCTGTTAGTGGGCATAGTACAGTGTTTATAAATCCTCCGGTTAGTTGGCAATGTACAGTGTTAAGTATTTCTCCTGTTAGTTGGCAACATACGATGTCTAGCAATCCTCCTGTTAATGGGCATAGTACAGTGTTTTACATTCATCCTGTAAGTGAGCAACATACAGTGTTTAGCAATCCTCCTAATAGTGGGCATAGTACAGTGTTTAGCAATCCTCCTGTTAGTGGGCATAATACAGTATTAAGCATTCCTCCTTGAGTGGTCAATGAGACAACGATCCAACAACACAAACAACCAATAGACATCTAGTGGACAACATACAACGTACTAGTAAAAGGAGGTGTGGAATATACGTCAATGAGACAACAATCCAACAACACAAATAACCAATAGCCATCTAGTGGACAACACACAAAGTACGAGTAACAGGAGATGTGGGATATACGTCAAGGAGACAACGATTCAACAACACAAATAACCAATAGACATCTGGTGGACAACACACAACGTACGAGTAAAAGAAAATGTGGGATATATGTCAATGAGACAACAATCCAACAACACAAACAACCAACAGACATCTAGTGGACAACACACTACGTACGAGTAAACGGAGATGTGGGATATACGCCAATGGGACAACAATCCAACAACACAAATTAGCAATATACATCTAGTGGACAACACACAACGTAGCAGTAAAAGGAGGTGTGGGATATACGTCAATGAGACAACAATCCAACAACACAAATAACCAATAGACATCTAGTGGACAGTATACAACGTACGAGTAAAAGGAGGCGTGGGATATACGTCAATAAGACAACAATTCAACGATACAAATAACCAATAGATATCTAGTGGACAACACACTACGTACGAGTAAAAGGAGGTGTGGGATATACGTCAATAAGACAACAATCCAACAACACAAATAACCAATAGACATCTCGTGGACAAAACACAACGTACGAGTAAAAGGAGATGTCAGATAAACGTCAATGAGACAACAATCCAACAACACAAATAACCAATAGATATCTAGCGGACAGCATACAACGTACGAGTAAAAGGAGGCGTGGGATATACGTCAAGAGACAACAATCCTACTACACAAATAACCAATATACATCTAGTGGACAACACACAACGTACGAGTCAAAGGAGATGTGAGATAAACGTCAATGAGACAACAATCCAACAACACAAATAACCAATAGATATCTAGTGGACAGTATACAACGTACGAGTAAAAGGAGGCGTGGGATATACGTCAATAAGACAACAATTCAACGATACAAATAACCAATAGACATCTAGTGGACAACACACTACGTACGAGTAAAAGGAGATGTGGGATATACGTCAATGAGACAACAATCCAACAACACAAATAACCAATATACATCTAGTGGACAAAACACAACGTACGAGTAAAAGGAGAAGTGAGATAAACGTCAATTAGACAACAATCCATCAACACAAATAACCAATAGACATCTAGTTGACATCACACAACGTACGAGTAAAAGAAGGCATGGGATGTATGTCAATGAGACAACAATCCAACAACACAAATAACCAATAGACATCTAGTGGACAACACACAACGTACGAGTAAAATGAGGTGTGGGATAAAGGTCAATCAGACAACAATCCAACAACACAAATAACCAATAGACATCTAGTGGACAACACACAACGTACGAGTAAAAGGAGGTGTGAGGTATACGTCAATGAGACAACAATCCAACAACACAAATAACAAATAGACATCTAATGGACAACATACAATGTACGGGTAATAGGACGTCAATGAGACAACAATCAAACAACTCAAATAACCAATAGACATCTAGTGGACAACATACAACGTACGAGTAAAATGAGGTGTGGGATAAACGTCAATCAGACAACAATCCATCAACACAAATAACCAATAGACATCTAGTGGACAACACACAACGTACGAGTAAAATTAGGTGTGGGATATACGTCAATGAGACAACAATCCAACAACACAAATAACAAATAGACATCTAGTGGACAACATACAACGTACGAGTAAAACGAGGTGTGGGATAAACGTCAATCAGACAACAATCCATCAACACAAATAACCAATAGATATCTAGTGGACAACACACAACGTACGAGTAAAATGAGGTGTGGGATAAAGGTCAATCAGACAACAATCCAACAACACAAATAACCAATAGACATCTAGTGGACAACACACAACGTACGAGTAAAAGGAGGTGTGAGGTATACGTCAATGAGACAACAATCCAACAACACAAATAACAAATAGAAATCTAGTGGACAACATACAACGTACGAGGAGTAAAAGGAGGCATGGGATATACGTCAATAAGACAACAATTCAACGATACAAATAACCAATAGATATCTAGTGGACAACACACTACGTACGAGTAAAAGGAGATGTGGGATATACGTCAATGAGACAACAATCCAACAACACAAATAACCAATATACATCTAGTGGACAACACACAACGCATGAGTAAAAAGAGGTGTGAGATATACGTCAATGAAACAACAATCCAACAACACAAATAACCAATAGACATCTTGTGGACAATACACAACGTACGAGTAAAAGGAGATGTGAGATAAACATTAATGAGACAACAATCCATCAACACAAATAACCAATAGACATCTAGTTGACGACATCACACAACGTACGAGTAAAAGAAGGCATGGGATGTATGTCAATGATACAACAATCCAACAACACAAATAACCAATAGACATCTAGTGGACAACACACAACGTACGAGTAAAATGAGGTGTGGGATAAAGGTCAATCAGACAACAATCCAACAACACAAATAACCAATAGACATCTAGTGGACAACACACAACGTACGAGTAAAAGGAGGTGTGAGGTATACGTCAATGAGACAACAATCCAACAACACAAATAACAAATAGACATATAGTGGACAACATACAACGTACGAGTAAAAGGACGTCAATGAGACAACAATCCAACAACTGAAATAACCAATAGACATCTAGTGGACAACACACAGCGTACGAGTAAAAGGAGATGTGGGATATACGTCAATGAGACAACAATCCAACAACACAAATAACAAATATACATCTAGTGGACAACATACAACGTACGAGTAAAATGAGGTGTGGGATAAACGTCAATCAGACAACAATCCATCAACACAAATAACCAATAGACATCTAGTAGACAACACACAACGTACGAGTAAAATGAGGTGTGGGATAAAGGTCAATCAGACAACAATCCAACAACACAAATAACCAATAGACATTTAGTGGACAACACACAACGTACGAGTAAAAGGAGGTGTGAGGTATACGTCAATGAGACAACAATCCAACAACACAAATAACAAATAGACATCTAGTGGACAACAAACAAAGTACGAGTAAAAGGAGGTGTGAGGTATACGTCAATGAGACAACAATCCAACAACACAAATAACAAATAGACATCTAGTGGACAACAAACAAAATACGAGTAAAAGGAGGTGTGAGGTATACGTCAATGAGACAACAATCCAACAACACAAATAACAAATAGACATCTAGTGGACAACAAACAAAGTACGAGTAAAAGGAGGTGTGAGGTATACGTCAATGAGACAACAATCCAACAACACAAATAACAAATAGACATCTAGTGGACAACATACAACGTACGAGTAAAAGGACGACAATGAGACAACAATCCAACAACTCAAATAACCAATAGACATCTAGTTGACAACACACAGCGTACGAGTAAAAGGAGATGTGGGATATACGTCAATGAGACAACAATCCAACAACTAAAATAATCAAAAGACATCTAGTGGACAACACACAACGTACGAGGAGTAAACGGAAGTTTGCGATATACGTCAATGAGACAACAATCCAACAACACAAATAACCAATATACATCTAGTGGACAACACACAACGCATGAGTAAAAGGAGGTGTGGGATATACGTCAATGAGACAACAATCCAACAACACAAATAACCAATAGATATCTAGTGGACAGCATACAACGTACGAGTAAAAGGAGGCGTGGGATATACGTCAATAAGACAACAATTCAACGATACAAATAACCAATAGATATCTAGTGGACAACACACTACGTACGAGTAAAAGGAGGTGTGGGATATACGTCAATAAGACAACAATCCAACAACACAAATAACAAATAGACATCTCGTGGACAACACACAACGTACGAGTAAAAGGAGATGTCAGATAAACGTCAATGAGACAACAATCCAACAACACAAATAACCAATAGATATCTAGCGGACAGCATACAACGTACGAGTAAAAGGAGGCGTGGGATATACGTCAATAAGACAACAATTCAACGATACAAATAACCAATAGATATCTAGTGGACAACACACTACGTACGAGTAAAAGGAGATGTGGGATATACGTCAATGAGACAACAATCCAACAACACAAATAACCAATATACATCTAGTGGACAACACACAACGTACGAGTAAAAGGAGAAGTGAGATAAACGTCAATTAGACAACAATCCATCAACACAAATAACCAATAGACATCTAGTTGACATCACACAACGTACGAGTAAAAGAAGGCATGGGATGTATGTCAATGAGACAACAATCCAACAACACAAATAACCAATAGACATCAAGTGGACAACACACAACGTACGAGTAAAATGAGGTGTGGGATAAAGGTCAATCAGACAACAATCCAACAACACAAATAACCAATATACATCTAGTGGACAACACACAACGTAAGAGTAAAAGGAGAAGTGAGATAAACGTCAATTAGACAACAATCCATCAACACAAATAACCAATAGACATCTAGTTGACATCACACAACGTACGAGTAAAAGAAGGCATGGGATGTATGTCAATGAGACAACAATCCAACAACACAAATAACCAATAGACATCAAGTGGACAACACACAACGTACGAGTAAAATGAGGTGTGGGATAAACGTCAATGAGACAACAATCCAACAATACAAATAACCAATAGACATCTAGTGGACAACTCACAACGTACGAGTAAAAGAAGATGTGGGATATATGTCAATGAGACAACAATCCAACAACACAAATAACCAATAGACATCTAGTGGACATCACACAACGTACGAGTAAAAGAAGGCATGGGATGTATGTCAATGAGACAACAATGCAACAACACAAACAACCAATAAACATCTAGTGGACAACACACAACGTACTAGTAAAAAGAGGTGTGGGATATTTGTCAATGAGACAACAATCCAACAATACAAATAACCAATAGACATCTAGTGGACAACTCACAACGTACGAGTAAAAGAAGATGTAGGATAAATGTCAATGAGACAACAATCCAACAACACAAATAACCAATAGACATCTAGTGGACAACATACAACGTACTAGTAAAAGGAGGTGTGAAATATACGTCAATTAGACAACAATCCATCAACACAAATAACCAATAGACATCTAGTTGACATCACACAACGTACGAGTAAAAGAAGGCATGGGATGTATGTCAATGAGACAACAATCCAACAACACAAATAACCAATAGACATCAAGTGGACAACACACAACGTACGAGTAAAATGAGGTGTGGGATAAAGGTCAATCAGACAACAATCCAACAACACAAATAACCAATATACATCTAGTGGACAACACACAACGTACGAGTAAAAGGAGAAGTGAGATAAACGTCAATTAGACAACAATCCATCAACACAAATAACCAATAGACATCTAGTTGACATCACACAACGTACGAGTAAAAGAAGGCATGGGATGTATGTCAATGAGACAACAATCCAACAACACAAATAACCAATAGACATCAAGTGGACAACACACAACGTACGAGTAAAATGAGGTGTGGGATAAACGTCAATGAGACAACAATCCAACAATACAAATTACCAATAGACATCTAGTGGACAACTCACAACGTACGAGTAAAAGAAGATGTGGGATATATGTCAATGAGACAACAATCCAACAACACAAATAACCAATAGACATCTAGTGGACATCACACAACGTACGAGTAAAAGAAGGCATGGGATGTATGTCAATGAGACAACAATCCAACAACACAAACAACCAATAAACATCTAGTGGACAACACACAACGTACTAGTAAAAAGAGGTGTGGGATATTTGTCAATGAGACAACAATCCAACAATACAAATAACCAATAGACATCTAGTGGACAACTCACAACGTACGAGTAAAAGAAGATGTTGGATATATGTCAATGAGACAACAATCCAACAATACAAATAACCAATAGACATCTTGTGGACAATACACAACGTACGAGTAAAAGGAGATGTGAGATAAACATTAATGAGACAACAATCCATCAACACAAATAACCAATAGACATCTAGTTGACGACATCACACAACGTACGAGTAAAAGAAGGCATGGGATGTATGTCAATGATACAACAATCCAACAACACAAATAACCAATAGACATCTAGTGGACAACACACAACGTACGAGTAAAAGAAGGCATGGGATGTATGTCAATGAGACAACAATCCAACAACACAAACAACCAATAAACATCTAGTGGACAACACACAACGCATGAGTAAAAAGAGGTGTGAGATATACGTCAATGAAACAACAATCCAACAACACAAATAACCAATAGACATCTTGTGGACAATACACAACGTACGAGTAAAAGGAGATGTGAGATAAACATTAATGAGACAACAATCCATCAACACAAATAACCAATAGACATCTAGTTGACGACATCACACAACGTACGAGTAAAAGAAGGCATGGGATGTATGTCAATGATACAACAATCCAACAACACAAATAACCAATAGACATCTAGTGGACAACACACAACGTACGAGTAAAATGAGGTGTGGGATAAAGGTCAATCAGACAACAATCCAACAACACAAATAACCAATAGACATCTAGTGGACAACACACAACGTACGAGTAAAAGGAGGTGTGAGGTATACGTCAATGAGACATCAATCCAACAACACAAATAACAAATAGACATATAGTGGACAACATACAACGTACGAGTAAAAGGACGTCAATGAGACAACAATCCAACAACTGAAATAACCAATAGACATCTAGTGGACAACACACAGCGTACGAGTAAAAGGAGATGTGGGATATACGTCAATGAGACAACAATCCAACAACACAAATAACAAATATACATCTAGTGGACAACATACAACGTACGAGTAAAATGAGGTGTGGGATAAACGTCAATCAGACAACAATCCATCAACACAAATAACCAATAGACATCTAGTAGACAACACACAACGTACGAGTAAAATGAGGTGTGGGATAAAGGTCAATCAGACTACAATCCAACAACACAAATAACCAATAGACATTTAGTGGACAACACACAACGTACGAGTAAAAGGAGGTGTGAGGTATACGTCAATGAGACAACAATCCAACAACACAAATAACAAATAGACATCTAGTGGACAACAAACAAAGTACGAGTAAAAGGAGGTGTGAGGTATACGTCAATGAGACAACAATCCAACAACACAAATAACAAATAGACATCTAGTGGACAACAAACAAAATACGAGTAAAAGGAGGTGTGAGGTATACGTCAATGAGACAACAATCCAACAACACAAATAACAAATAGACATCTAGTGGACAACAAACAAAGTACGAGTAAAAGGAGGTGTGAGGTATACGTCAATGAGACAACAATCCAACAACACAAATAACAAATAGACATCTAGTGGACAACATACAACGTACGAGTAAAAGGACGACAATGAGACAACAATCCAACAACTCAAATAACCAATAGACATCTAGTTGACAACACACAGCGTACGAGTAAAAGGAGATGTGAGATATACGTCAATGAGACAACAATCCAACAACTAAAATAATCAAAAGACATCTAGTGGACAACACACAACGTACGAGGAGTAAACGGAAGTTTGCGATATACGTCAATGAGACAACAATCCAACAACACAAATAACCAATATACATCTAGTGGACAACACACAACGCATGAGTAAAAGGAGGTGTGGGATATACGTCAATGAGACAACAATCCAACAACACAAATAACCAATAGATATCTAGTGGACAGCATACAACGTACGAGTAAAAGATGGCGTGGGATATACGTCAATAAGACAACAATTCAACGATACAAATAACCAATAGATATCTAGTGGACAACACACTACGTACGAGTAAAAGGAGGTGTGGGATATACGTCAATAAGACAACAATCCAACAACACAAATAACAAATAGACATCTCGTGGACAACACACTACGTACGAGTAAAAGGAGATGTGGGATATACGTCAATGAGACAACAATCCAACAACACAAATAACCAATATACATCTAGTGGACAACACACAACGTACGAGTAAAAGGAGAAGTGAGATAAACGTCAATTAGACAACAATCCATCAACACAAATAACCAATAGACATCTAGTTGACATCACACAACGTACGAGTAAAAGAAGGCATGGGATGTATGTCAATGAGACAACAATCCAACAACACAAATAACCAATAGACATCAAGTGGACAACACACAACGTACGAGTAAAATGAGGTGTGGGATAAAGGTCAATCAGACAACAATCCAACAACACAAATAACCAATATACATCTAGTGGACAACACACAACGTAAGAGTAAAAGGAGAAGTGAGATAAACGTCAATTAGACAACAATCCATCAACACAAATAACCAATAGACATCTAGTGGACAACACACAACGTACGAGTAAAATGAGGTGTGGGATAAACGTCAATGAGACAACAATCCAACAATACAAATAACCAATAGACATCTAGTGGACAACTCACAACGTACGAGTAAAAGAAGATGTGGGATATATGTCAATGAGACAACAATCCAACAACACAAATAACCAATAGACATCTAGTGGACATCACACAACGTACGAGTAAAGAAGGCATGGGATGTATGTCAATGAGACAACAATGCAACAACACAAACAACCAATAAACATCTAGTGGACAACACACAACGTACTAGTAAAAAGAGGTGTGGGATATTTGTCAATGAGACAACAATCCAACAATACAAATAACCAATAGACATCTAGTGGACAACACACAACGTACGAGTAAAATGAGGTGTGGGATAAAGGTCAATCAGACAACAATCCAACAACACAAATAACCAATATACATCTAGTGGACAACACACAACGTAAGAGTAAAAGGAGAAGTGAGATAAACGTCAATTAGACAACAATCCATCAACACAAATAACCAATAGACATCTAGTGGACAACACACAACGTACGAGTAAAATGAGGTGTGGGATAAACGTCAATGAGACAACAATCCAACAACACAAATAACCAATAGACATCTAGTGGACAACATACAACGTACTAGTAAAAGGAGGTGTGAAATATACGTCAATTAGACAACAATCCATCAACACAAATAACCAATAGACATCTAGTTGACATCACACAACGTACGAGTAAAAGAAGGCATGGGATGTATGTCAATGAGACAACAATCCAACAACACAAATAACCAATAGACATCAAGTGGACAACACACAACGTACGAGTAAAATGAGGTGTGGGATAAAGGTCAATCAGACAACAATCCAACAACACAAATAACCAATAGACATCTAGTGAACAACACACAACGTACGAGTAAAATGAGGTGTGGGATAAACGTCAATGAGACAACAATCCAACAACACAAATAACCAATAGACATCTAGTGGACAACATACAACGTACTAGTAAAAGGAGGTGTGAAATATACGTCAATTAGACAACAATCCATCAACACAAATAACCAATAGACATCTAGTTGACATCACACAACGTACGAGTAAAAGAAGGCATGGGATGTATGTCAATGAGACAACAATCCAACAACACAAATAACCAATAGACATCAAGTGGACAACACACAACGTACGAGTAAAATGAGGTGTGGGATAAAGGTCAATCAGACAACAATCCATCAACACAAATAACCAATAGACATCTAGTTGACATCACACAACGTACGAGTAAAAGAAGGCATGGGATGTATGTCAATGAGACAACAATCCAACAACACAAATAACCAATAGACATCAAGTGGACAACACACAACGTACGAGTAAAATGAGGTGTGGGATAAACGTCAATGAGACAACAATCCAACAATACAAATAACCAATAGACATCTAGTGGACAACTCACAACGTACGAGTAAAAGAAGATGTGGGATATATGTCAATGAGACAACAATCCAACAACACAAATAACCAATAGACATCTAGTGGACATCACACAACGTACGAGTAAAAGAAGGCATGGGATGTATGTCAATGAGACAACAATGCAACAACACAAACAACCAATAAACATCTAGTGGACAACACACAACGTACTAGTAAAAAGAGGTGTGGGATATTTGTCAATGAGACAACAATCCAACAATACAAATAACCAATAGACATCTAGTGGACAACTCACAACGTACGAGTAAAAGAAGATGTAGGATAAATGTCAATGAGACAACAATCCAACAACACAAATAACCAATAGACATCTAGTGGACAACATACAACGTACTAGTAAAAGGAGGTGTGAAATATACGTCAATTAGACAACAATCCATCAACACAAATAACCAATAGACATCTAGTTGACATCACACAACGTACGAGTAAAAGAAGGCATGGGATGTATGTCAATGAGACAACAATCCAACAACACAAATAACCAATAGACATCAAGTGGACAACACACAACGTACGAGTAAAATGAGGTGTGGGATAAAGGTCAATCAGACAACAATCCAACAACACAAATAACCAATATACATCTAGTGGACAACACACAACGTACGAGTAAAAGGAGAAGTGAGATAAACGTCAATTAGACAACAATCCATCAACACAAATAACCAATAGACATCTAGTTGACATCACACAACGTACGAGTAAAAGAAGGCATGGGATGTATGTCAATGAGACAACAATCCAACAACACAAATAACCAATAGACATCAAGTGGACAACACACAACGTACGAGTAAAATGAGGTGTGGGATAAACGTCAATGAGACAACAATCCAACAATACAAATTACCAATAGACATCTAGTGGACAACTCACAACGTACGAGTAAAAGAAGATGTGGGATATATGTCAATGAGACAACAATCCAACAACACAAATAACCAATAGACATCTAGTGGACATCACACAACGTACGAGTAAAAGAAGGCATGGGATGTATGTCAATGAGACAACAATCCAACAACACAAACAACCAATAAACATCTAGTGGACAACACACAACGTACTAGTAAAAAGAGGTGTGGGATATTTGTCAATGAGACAACAATCCAACAATACAAATAACCAATAGACATCTAGTGGACAACTCACAACGTACGAGTAAAAGAAGATGTTGGATATATGTCAATGAGACAACAATCCAACAATACAAATAACCAATAGACATCTTGTGGACAATACACAACGTACGAGTAAAAGGAGATGTGAGATAAACATTAATGAGACAACAATCCATCAACACAAATAACCAATAGACATCTAGTTGACGACATCACACAACGTACGAGTAAAAGAAGGCATGGGATGTATGTCAATGATACAACAATCCAACAACACAAATAACCAATAGACATCTAGTGGACAACACACAACGTACGAGTAAAAGAAGGCATGGGATGTATGTCAATGAGACAACAATCCAACAACACAAACAACCAATAAACATCTAGTGGACAACACACAACGCATGAGTAAAAAGAGGTGTGAGATATACGTCAATGAAACAACAATCCAACAACACAAATAACCAATAGACATCTTGTGGACAATACACAACGTACGAGTAAAAGGAGATGTGAGATAAACATTAATGAGACAACAATCCATCAACACAAATAACCAATAGACATCTAGTTGACGACATCACACAACGTACGAGTAAAAGAAGGCATGGGATGTATGTCAATGATACAACAATCCAACAACACAAATAACCAATAGACATCTAGTGGACAACACACAACGTACGAGTAAAATGAGGTGTGGGATAAAGGTCAATCAGACAACAATCCAACAACACAAATAACCAATAGACATCTAGTGGACAACACACAACGTACGAGTAAAAGGAGGTGTGAGGTATACGTCAATGAGACAACAATCCAACAACACAAACAACCAATAAACATCTAGTGGACAACACACAACGTACTAGTAAAAAGAGGTGTGGGATATTTGTCAATGAGACAACAATCCAACAATACAAATAACCAATAGACATCTAGTGGACAACTCACAACGTACGAGTAAAAGAAGATGTTGGATATATGTCAATGAGACAACAATCCAACAATACAAATAACCAATAGACATCTAGTGGACAATATACAACGTACTAGTAAAAGGAGGTGTGAAATATACGTCAATGAGACAACAATCCAACAATACAATAAACCAATAGCCATCTAGTGGACAACACACAAAGTATGAGTAACAGGAGATGTGGGATATACGTCAAGGAGACAACGATCCAACAACACAAATAACCAATAGACATCTAGTGGACAACACACAATGTACGAGTGAAAGCAGGTGTGGGATATACGTCAATGAGACAACGATCCAACAACACAAATAAGCAATAGTCTTTAGACATCTAGTGGACAACACACAACGTAGGAGTACAAGGAGGTGTGTTGGATATACGTCAATGAGACAACAATCCAACAATACAAATAACCAATAGACATCTAGTGGACAATACACTACGTACGAGTGGGAAACATACAGTGTCTAGCAATCCTCCTGTAAGTGAGAAACATACATTGTCTAGCAATCCTCCTGTTAGTGGGCATAGTACAGTGTTTATCAATCCTCCTGTTAGTGGGCATAGTACAGTGTTTATCAATCTTCCGGTTAGTTGGCAATGTACAGTGTTAAGTATTTCTCCTGTTAGTTGGCAACATACGATGTCTAGCAATCCTCCTGTTAGTGGGCATAGTACAGTGTTTATAAATCCTCCGGTTAGTTGGCAATGTACAGTGTTAAGTATTTCTCCTGTTAGTTGGCAACATACGATGTCTAGCAATCCTCCTGTTAATGGGCATAGTACAGTGTTTTACATTCATCCTGTAAGTGAGCAACATACAGTGTTTAGCAATCCTCCTAATAGTGGGCATAGTACAGTGTTTAGCAATCCTCCTGTTAGTGGGCATAATACAGTATTAAGCATTCCTCCTTGAGTGGTCAATGAGACAACGATCCAACAACACAAACAACCAATAGACATCTAGTGGACAACATACAACGTACTAGTAAAAGGAGGTGTGGAATATACGTCAATGAGACAACAATCCAACAACACAAATAACCAATAGCCATCTAGTGGACAACACACAAAGTACGAGTAACAGGAGATGTGGGATATACGTCAAGGAGACAACGATTCAACAACACAAATAACCAATAGACATCTGGTGGACAACACACAACGTACGAGTGAAAGCAGGTGTGGGATATACGTCAATGAGACAACGATCCAACAACACAAATAACGAATAGACATCTAGTGGACAACACACAACGTACGAGTAAAAGAAAATGTGGGATATATGTCAATGAGACAACAATCCAACAACACAAACAACCAACAGACATCTAGTGGACAACACACTACGTACGAGTAAACGGAGATGTGGGATATACGCCAATGGGACAACAATCCAACAACACAAATTAGCAATAGACATCTAGTGGACAACACACAACGTAGCAGTAAAAGGAGGTGTGGGATATACGTCAATGAGACAACAATCCAACAACACAAATAACCAATAGACATCTAGTGGACAACACACTACGTACGAGTAAACGGAAATGTGGGATATACGCCAATGGGACAACAATCCAACAACACAAATAACCAATAGACATATAGTGGACAAAACACAACATACGAGTAAAAGGAGTTGTGGGATATATGCCAATGGGACAACAATCCAACAACACAAATAAACAATAGACATTAAGACGACAACACACAACATACGAGTAAAAAGAGGTGTTATATACGTCAATGAGACAACGATCCAATATCACAAACAACCAATAGACATCTAGTGGACAACACACAACGTACTAGTAACATGAGGTGTGGGATATACGTCAATGAGACAACAATCCAACAACACAAATAACCAGTAGACATCTAGTGGGCAACACACAACGTACGAATAAAAAGAGGTGTGATATACGTCAATGAGACAACAATCCAACAACACAAACAACCAATAAACATCTAGTGGACAACACACAACATACTAATAAAAGAAGGTGTGGGATATACGTCAATGAGACAACAATAAAACAACAAAAATAACCAATAGACATCTAGTGGACAACATACAACGTACGAGTAAAAGGAGGTGTGGAATATACGTCAATGAGACAACAATCCAACAACACAAAAATAATAGACATTTAGTGGACAACACACACCGTACGATTAAAGGAGGTGTGGGATATTTGTCATTGAGACAACAATAAAACAACACAAATAACGAATAGACATCTAGTGGACAACACACAACGTACTAGTAAAAGAAAATGTGGGATATATGTCAATGAGACAACGATCCAACAACACAAATAACCAATAGACATCTAGTGGACAACACACAACATACGAGTAAAAAGAGGTGTGATATACGCCAATGGGACAAAGAGGTGTGATATACGTCAATGAGACAACGATCCAACAACACAAACAACCAATTGACATCTAGTGGACAACACACAACGTATTAGTAAAATGAGATGTTGGATATAAGTCAATAAGATAACAATCCAACAACACAAATAACCAATAGACATCTAGTGGGCAACACACAACGTAAGAGTAAAATGAGGTGTGATATACGTCAATGAGACAACAATTTAACAACACAAACAACCAATAAACATCTAGTGGACAACACACAACATACTAAAAAAAGAAGGTGTGGGATATACGTCAATGAGACAAAATAAAACAACACAAATAACCAATAGACATCTAGTGGACAACACACAACGTACGAGTAAAGGGAGGTGTGGAATATACGTCAATGAGACAACAATCCAACAACACAAAACTAATAGACATCAAGTGGACAACATACACCGTACGAGTAAAAGGAGATGTTTTGGATAAATGTCAATGAGACAACAATCAAACTACACAAATAACCAAGAGTCATCTCGTGGACAACATACAACGTACGATTAAAGGAGGTGTGGGATATTTGTCAATGAGACAACGATCCAAGAACACAAATAACCAATAGACATCTAGGGGACAACACACAACGTACGAGTGAAAGGAGATGTGGGATATACGTCAATGATACAACGATCCAACAACACAAATAAGCAATAGACATCTAGTGGACAACTCACAACGTACGAGTAAAAGAAGATGTGGGATATATGTCAATGAGACAACAATCCAACAACACAAATAACCAATAGACATCTAGTGGACATCACACAACGTACGAGTAAAGAAGGCATGGGATGTATGTCAATGAGACAACAATGCAACAACACAAACAACCAATAAACATCTAGTGGACAACACACAACGTACTAGTAAAAAGAGGTGTGGGATATTTGTCAATGAGACAACAATCCAACAATACAAATAACCAATAGACATCTAGTGGACAACACACAACGTACGAGTAAAATGAGGTGTGGGATAAAGTCAATCAGACAACAATCCAACAACACAAATAACCAATATACATCTAGTGGACAACACACAACGTAAGAGTAAAAGGAGAAGTGAGATAAACGTCAATTAGACAACAATCCATCAACACAAATAACCAATAGACATCTAGTGGACAACACACAACGTACGAGTAAAATGAGGTGTGGGATAAACGTCAATGAGACAACAATCCAACAACACAAATAACCAATAGACATCTAGTGGACAACATACAACGTACTAGTAAAAGGAGGTGTGAAATATACGTCAATTAGACAACAATCCATCAACACAAATAACCAATAGACATCTAGTTGACATCACACAACGTACGAGTAAAAGAAGGCATGGGATGTATGTCAATGAGACAACAATCCAACAACACAAATAACCAATAGACATCAAGTGGACAACACACAACGTACGAGTAAAATGAGGTGTGGGATAAAGGTCAATCAGACAACAATCCAACAACACAAATAACCAATATACATCTAGTGGACAACACACAACGTACGAGTAAAAGGAGAAGTGAGATAAACGTCAATTAGACAACAATCCATCAACACAAATAACCAATAGACATCTAGTTGACATCACACAACGTACGAGTAAAAGAAGGCATGGGATGTATGTCAATGAGACAACAATCCAACAACACAAATAACCAATAGACATCAAGTGGACAACACACAACGTACGAGTAAAATGAGGTGTGGGATAAACGTCAATGAGACAACAATCCAACAATACAAATTACCAATAGACATCTAGTGGACAACTCACAACGTACGAGTAAAAGAAGATGTGGGATATATGTCAATGAGACAACAATCCAACAACACAAATAACCAATAGACATCTAGTGGACATCACACAACGTACGAGTAAAAGAAGGCATGGGATGTATGTCAATGAGACAACAATCCAACAACACAAACAACCAATAAACATCTAGTGGACAACACACAACGTACTAGTAAAAAGAGGTGTGGGATATTTGTCAATGAGACAACAATCCAACAATACAAATAACCAATAGACATCTAGTGGACAACTCACAACGTACGAGTAAAAGAAGATGTTGGATATATGTCAATGAGACAACAATCCAACAATACAAATAACCAATAGACATCTAGTGGACAATATACAACGTACTAGTAAAAGGAGGTGTGAAATATACGTCAATGAGACAACAATCCAACAATACAATAAACCAATAGCCATCTAGTGGACAACACACAAAGTATGAGTAACAGGAGATGTGGGATATACGTCAAGGAGACAACGATCCAACAACACAAATAACCAATAGACATCTAGTGGACAACACACAATGTACGAGTGAAAGCAGGTGTGGGATATACGTCAATGAGACAACGATCCAACAACACAAATAAGCAATAGTCTTTAGACATCTAGTGGACAACACACAACGTAGGAGTACAAGGAGGTGTGTTGGATATACGTCAATGAGACAACAATCCAACAATACAAATAACCAATAGACATCTAGTGGACAATACACTACGTACGAGTGGGAAACATACAGTGTCTAGCAATCCTCCTGTAAGTGAGAAACATACATTGTCTAGCAATCCTCCTGTTAGTGGGCATAGTACAGTGTTTATCAATCCTCCTGTTAGTGGGCATAGTACAGTGTTTATCAATCTTCCGGTTAGTTGGCAATGTACAGTGTTAAGTATTTCTCCTGTTAGTTGGCAACATACGATGTCTAGCAATCCTCCTGTTAGTGGGCATAGTACAGTGTTTATAAATCCTCCGGTTAGTTGGCAATGTACAGTGTTAAGTATTTCTCCTGTTAGTTGGCAACATACGATGTCTAGCAATCCTCCTGTTAATGGGCATAGTACAGTGTTTTACATTCATCCTGTAAGTGAGCAACATACAGTGTTTAGCAATCCTCCTAATAGTGGGCATAGTACAGTGTTTAGCAATCCTCCTGTTAGTGGGCATAATACAGTATTAAGCATTCCTCCTTGAGTGGTCAATGAGACAACGATCCAACAACACAAACAACCAATAGACATCTAGTGGACAACATACAACGTACTAGTAAAAGGAGGTGTGGAATATACGTCAATGAGACAACAATCCAACAACACAAATAACCAATAGCCATCTAGTGGACAACACACAAAGTACGAGTAACAGGAGATGTGGGATATACGTCAAGGAGACAACGATTCAACAACACAAATAACCAATAGACATCTGGTGGACAACACACAACGTACGAGTGAAAGCAGGTGTGGGATATACGTCAATGAGACAACGATCCAACAACACAAATAACGAATAGACATCTAGTGGACAACACACAACGTACGAGTAAAAGAAAATGTGGGATATATGTCAATGAGACAACAATCCAACAACACAAACAACCAACAGACATCTAGTGGACAACACACTACGTACGAGTAAACGGAGATGTGGGATATACGCCAATGGGACAACAATCCAACAACACAAATTAGCAATAGACATCTAGTGGACAACACACAACGTAGCAGTAAAAGGAGGTGTGGGATATACGTCAATGAGACAACAATCCAACAACACAAATAACCAATAGACATCTAGTGGACAACACACTACGTACGAGTAAACGGAAATGTGGGATATACGCCAATGGGACAACAATCCAACAACACAAATAACCAATAGACATATAGTGGACAAAACACAACATACGAGTAAAAGGAGTTGTGGGATATATGCCAATGGGACAACAATCCAACAACACAAATAAACAATAGACATTAAGACGACAACACACAACATACGAGTAAAAAGAGGTGTTATATACGTCAATGAGACAACGATCCAATATCACAAACAACCAATAGACATCTAGTGGACAACACACAACGTACTAGTAACATGAGGTGTGGGATATACGTCAATGAGACAACAATCCAACAACACAAATAACCAGTAGACATCTAGTGGGCAACACACAACGTACGAATAAAAAGAGGTGTGATATACGTCAATGAGACAACAATCCAACAACACAAACAACCAATAAACATCTAGTGGACAACACACAACATACTAATAAAAGAAGGTGTGGGATATACGTCAATGAGACAACAATAAAACAACAAAAATAACCAATAGACATCTAGTGGACAACATACAACGTACGAGTAAAAGGAGGTGTGGAATATACGTCAATGAGACAACAATCCAACAACACAAAAATAATAGACATTTAGTGGACAACACACACCGTACGATTAAAGGAGGTGTGGGATATTTGTCATTGAGACAACAATAAAACAACACAAATAACGAATAGACATCTAGTGGACAACACACAACGTACTAGTAAAAGAAAATGTGGGATATATGTCAATGAGACAACGATCCAACAACACAAATAACCAATAGACATCTAGTGGACAACACACAACATACGAGTAAAAAGAGGTGTGATATACGCCAATGGGACAAAGAGGTGTGATATACGTCAATGAGACAACGATCCAACAACACAAACAACCAATTGACATCTAGTGGACAACACACAACGTATTAGTAAAATGAGATGTTGGATATAAGTCAATAAGATAACAATCCAACAACACAAATAACCAATAGACATCTAGTGGGCAACACACAACGTAAGAGTAAAATGAGGTGTGATATACGTCAATGAGACAACAATTTAACAACACAAACAACCAATAAACATCTAGTGGACAACACACAACATACTAAAAAAAGAAGGTGTGGGATATACGTCAATGAGACAAAATAAAACAACACAAATAACCAATAGACATCTAGTGGACAACACACAACGTACGAGTAAAGGGAGGTGTGGAATATACGTCAATGAGACAACAATCCAACAACACAAAACTAATAGACATCAAGTGGACAACATACACCGTACGAGTAAAAGGAGATGTTTTGGATAAATGTCAATGAGACAACAATCAAACTACACAAATAACCAAGAGTCATCTCGTGGACAACATACAACGTACGATTAAAGGAGGTGTGGGATATTTGTCAATGAGACAACGATCCAAGAACACAAATAACCAATAGACATCTAGGGGACAACACACAACGTACGAGTGAAAGGAGATGTGGGATATACGTCAATGATACAACGATCCAACAACACAAATAAGCAATAGACATCTAGTGGACAACACACAACGTACGAGTAAAAGGAGGTGTGGGATATACATCAATGAGACAGCAATCCAACAACACAAATAACCAATAGACATATAGTGGATAAAACACAACGTACGAGTAAAAGGATGTGTGGGATATGCGCCAATGGGACAACAATCCAACAACACAAATAAACAATAGACATCAAGAGGACAACACACAACGTACGAGTAAAAAGAGGTGTAATATACGTCAATGAGACAACGATCTAACAACACAAATAACCAATAGACATCTAGTGGACAACACACAACGTACGAGTGAAATGAGGTGTGGGATATGCGTCAATGAGACAGCGATCCAACAACACAAATAAGCAATAGACATCTAGTGGACAACACACAACGTACGAGTAAAAGGAGGTGTGTGATATACGTCAATGAGACAACAATCCAACACCACAAATAACCAATAGACATATAGTGGACAAAACACAACGTACGAGTAAAAAAAGGTGTGATATACGTCAATGAGACAACGATCCAACAACACAAACAACCGATAGACATCTAGTGGACAACACACAACGTACTAGTAAATGAGGTGTGGGATATACGTCAATGAGACAACAATCCAACAACACAAATAACCAATAGACATCTTGTGGGCAACACACTTCGTACGAGTGGGCAACATACAGTGTCTAGCAATCCTCCTGTAAGTGAGCAACATACATTGTCTAGCATTCCTTCTGTTAGTGGGCATAGTACAGTGTTTATCAATCCTCCTGTTAGTTGGCATAGTACAGTGTTTATCAATCCTCCGGTTAGTTGGCAATGTACAGTGTTAAGTATTTCTCCTGTTAGTTGGCAACATACGAGGTCTAGCAATCCTCCTGTTAGTGGGCATAGTACAGTGTTTATAAATCCTCCGGTTAGTTGACAATGTACAGTGTTAAGTATTTCTCCTGTTAGTTGGCAACATACGATGTCTAGCAATCCTCCCGTTAGTGGGCATAGTACAGTGTTTAGCAATCCTCCTGTTAGTGGGCATAGTACAGTGTTTAACATTCATCCTGTTAGTGAGCAACATACAGTGTTGAGCAATCCTCCTAATAGTGGGCATAGTACAGTGTTTAGCAATCCTCCTGTTAGTGGGCATAATACAGTGTTTCGCATTCATTCTGTTAGTGGGAAACATACAGTGTTTAGCATTCCTCCTTGAGAAGGCAACTTATAGTGTCTAGCATTTATCTTGTTAGCGAGCAACGTTCAGTGTTTAGCAATCATCCCTGGTCACAGACACAGTGTTCTCGTCCTAAATCTGCATGAAATGTTTGTCACTGGACGTTATAAGAAATCAATCAATCAATCAACAGAAGACGGAAAATTTAACAATATTTCAAGCTCTATGCCGTACATTCTCAAAATCGGATTCAATAAAATTATTTTAAAACTAACAGCTCTTTAGACAATATTTGTTAGTATCACGGGAATTAGAAGATTATGTCAATAGCTTATAAAAAAGAAGATTTGGTATGATTGCCAATGAGACAACTCTTCACAAGAGACCAAATGACACAGATATTAACAGCTTTAGGTCACCGTACCGCCTTCAACAAAACTTGAACAAAACTCATACCGCATAGTCAGCCATAAAAGGCCCCAAAATAACAAATGTAAAACAATTCAAACTAGAAAAATAACGGCCTAATTGATGTACAAAAAAATGAACGAAACACAAATATATAAGACAGCAACAAACGACGACCACTGAATTACAGGCTCCTGACTTGGGACAGGCACATACATACAGAATGTGGCGGGGTTAAACATGTTAGCAGGATCCCAACCCTCCTCCTAACCTTGGACAGTGGTGTAACAGTACAAAATAAGAACGAACTATAAAAATCAGTTGAAAAACTCATCAGATGCTTAGCCTTTTTTTAATGAGCGTCGTTGCAAAAAAAACTATATTTTTATAAGCGAAGAGAATACGCCAACGAGAAGCACACAAACAACGTTCAATGAAAAGGCATTTAATCTGTCCAAGAAAGATATCTGTCAAACAAAAACATAAGTCAACCAAAAACATCTGTCAAACAAAAATATCTGTCGAAAAATGACTTCTGTTCAAAAAAGACTTCTGCTTAATAAAGATATATGTTCAACAAGAATAGCTGTCCAACAAAATAATATAGTCTGTCCATGCAACAATAATATGTCCAACAACGACACGTACACCAAAATAATATAGTCTGTCCATGCAACAACGATATGTCCAACAAAGGCACGTACAACAAAATAATATAGTCTGTCCATGCAGCAATAATATGTCCAACAAAGACACGTACACCAAAATAATATAGTATGTCCATGAAGCAATAATATGTCCAACAAAGACACGTACACCAAAATAATATAGTCTGTCCATGCAACAATAATATGTCCAACAACGACACGTACACCAAAATAATATAGTCTGTCCATGCAACAACGATATGTCCAACAAAGGCACGTACAACAAAATAATATAGTCTGTCCATGCAGCAATAATATGTCCAACAAAGACACGTACACCAAAATAATATAGTCTGTCCATGAAGCAATAATATGTCCAACAAAGACACGTACACCAAAATACTATAGTCTGTCCATGCAACAATAATATGTCCAACAAAGACACGTACACCAAAATAATATAGTCTGTCCATGCAGCAATAATATGTCCAACAACGACACGTACACCAAAATAATATAGTCTGTCCATGCAACAACGATATGAAAGGCACGTACAACAAAATAATATAGTCTGTCCATGCAGCAATAATATGTCCAACAAAGACACGTACACCAAAATACTATAGTCTGTCCATGCAACAATAATATGTCCAACAAAGACACGTACACCAAAATAATATAGTCTGTCCATGCAACAACGATATGTCCAACAAAGACACGTACAACAAAATAATATAGTCTGTCCATGCAGCAATAATATGTCCAACAAAGACACGTACACCAAAATAATATAGTCTGTCCATGCAACAAAGATATGTCCAACAAAGACATTCACAACAAAATAATATAGTCTGTCCAACAAAGATATGTCCAACAAAGACATCTGACCAACAAAGACTTCTGTCCAACAAAGACATCTTTTCACCAGTGACATCTGACCAACAAAAGAATCTTTCCACAAAAGACATCTGTTCAGCAAAAACATCTATCCAACAAATACATCTGACTAACAAAAACTGAGACATCTGTCTGATAAAGAAATATAGTCTGTCTAACAAAGATATGTCTAACAAGAGAATCTTTCTAACAAAGACATCTGACCAACAAAAGAATTCTTTCCAACAAATACATCGGACTAACAAAGACGTCTGTCCACCAGAGACATCTGTCCAACAAAGACATCTGACCAACAAAAGAATCTTTCCAACAAATACATCTGACTAATAAAAACTGAGACATCTGTCCACCAAAGACATGTCCAACAAAGACATGTCCACCAAAACATTTTTACCAACACAGACAAATATCTAATATGACCAACAAAGACAGCTGTTCAATTGGGTAGGTCCATCAAAGACGACATCTGTTCAACAAAATTCTTTTTCTATACGAAAGACGTCTGTCTGTCTTACAAAAATATCTAGTCTGTCCAACAATGACATCTCTTCAACAAAGATATCTGTCTTACAAAGGCAGCTGACCAACAACAACTTGTAAATCGTAGGAGGAGTTAGCCGGACAAACCATATACTCTATGTGGGACGGACGTACGGGGTTATTGATAAGATAGTTATTTATATATATTAGTTTCCTATTGATCTTACAAGTAAATATTCTAGTTCAATACATAAAAGATTTGAAACGAAGGTCAATACCCAGCCTATATAACATAGAAAATTGAATATTTTAAGAAATTACAAGTGTGGACACAGATGAGTGTGGATAGTATGTTTGGATGTTTGACAGTGTCTTATGACAAAATGAGTTCTATGTCTTTCCTATATGGTGTTATTAACTGTGTTGCACGATGACAACCAATCTGAGCATTAGGAGTTTTATTTATTAAATTTTTTTTATGTTCAAGACGTGCATGGTGGAGACAGTAATTACATTAGTTACCAAATGATTATGATAGAATATGTTCTACATCTTTGATTTTGGATACATTTTGTAGCTAGGAGAGCAACACATTATAGGTTCTTTTTTTCACATGTTTTTTTTTTCTAAATGGGAGATGATATCTAGTTTTGAGAACATGATATAAGGAATCTGTAATTCAGTGGTTGTCGTTTGTTTATGTGTTACATATTAGTTTTTGTTTATTTTTTTAATAAAAATAAGGCCGTTAGTTTTCTCGTTTGAATTGTTTTACAATGTCATTTCGGGGCCTTTTATAGCTGATTATGCGGTATTGGCTTTACTCATTGTTGATGGCCGTACGGTGACCTGTAGTTGTTAATTTCTGTGTCGATTTGGTCACTTGTGGAGAATTGTCTCATTGGCAATCATACCACCTCTTTTTTAAATGTATTTTCTTACTATTGTTATGGTTCTATTTATATTACTTTGTTGTGGATCGTCAGTATCATTAGTTAAAATTTATTGTTTAAATGTCAAATTGTTCCTCAGATTAGAATACATTTATTGGTTTTTAGTAATGACAATGCCCGACATGATGCTTGAGGATAGATGATCTAGGAAATAAACTTCTGTGCTGATTTATATCAATTCTTTGATTATATCTCCTCCAAAGCTGGTCGAAGCAAAGAAAATGTTGACCAATATGAAAATGATTTCACCAAAAGAACTTTTGTGAGCATGCTTCAGACTCATAACTGCTCCAAAAGTAATCTGATAGAATTTCAAGCATGCTAAGCCAATATTTTCTATATATAATATCTACTAATTAGTCTTAATATGTCTAAATATCTTAAAAGTCATAGTATTCAAAAGGTAATGCAAAATTATTCCTTTTCATTATTTTGTTTGTTATATGGATACAAATATAAGTGATACATGTACCAATACAATATTTGTTGTGGTATGAAAGTGTAGTAATTAACATTAACTGCAACAATGTTAATTCACACAAAATAAGAAATAAACAAATGAATGGACCAGATGCTCCCATGAGCGCAGCTTTATACGACTGCAGAGGTCGAACCCTGGACGGTTGGGGCTAGTATGGACACAACATTTAAGCTGGATACAGCTCTGAATTTGGATTGTGATTAAATAGATGACACAGCTTAGGTTTCTGACACAGAATGAATGAGGTCTAATGAACTTAAAATTTTTGTTTTGCTTTTATTTTTTGGAGCAATCCACTATGCTGTTGAATATTAATCCTTTCAAACAAAAAATATTTGTAGAAATTTTCTTTTTAATTTCTGAAATGAGAAAAATTGACACCCCCCTATTTTTTTTCACCTCCCCCTTTCCCTTATTCAAAAATGATCTCAATTTAAATTTCTAATGGAGTTTGCAACAATAACTACTCATTTAAATACATCATTAAATATTAAAACATATAACGTCATACAGTCTCGGGACCTTTTATAGCTGACTATGCGGTATGGGCTTTGATCATTGTTGAAGGCCGTACGTTGACCTATAGTTGTTAATGTCAGTGTCATTTTGATCTTTTGTGGATAGTTGTCTCATTGGCAATCATACCACATCTTCCTTTTTATATTGGTTAAAATTGATATTAATTAATAGTAACTTCTAAAGAAATAAATGTGGAATGTGTCCAAAAGGCCAAAGATGATGCCCCGCTAGCATATATAACGTTATAAAGGGACATTAATCAAGAACTGTAAAAGTGAAGCTGCCAAAAATTAAACTTAAACTGAGTTTAGAGATAATAAGCATTATATACACATTTCATTAAATTTAGTGGAGACAAATTTAAGTTCAGAGATCAGAAACTAAAAAAATGTTCAATTTTTCCAATTGTAAAAGGGCATACCCCTAGAATGATAATCAAAGTGCTTGTAATCACTGAATGGTTATTAATGACTGCTTTAATTTATCAGTTGGTAGTAAAGTGAATGTTGCATTGTATATTGTATATAGCATTGATTTAAGTTGATTCAACTACTATTCTGAACAAAGAAAGATAACTCCAATTTTCAAAGAAGATTTCATAAAGCATTGGTTTTAGGTAATTCAACAACCATTCTGGAAAAAGAAAGATAACTCCAATTTAGTGTCTTGAATCTACAAAAATGTTTGTTTTTGGCCCTTAATTCTTAGACTGTTTGCCCCATAACCCACAAAATATATCCCAACCTTCTACTTATGGTATTAAACATTGTGGTACAATTTCAGAACAATTGAAATACTTATACACAACTTTTTGTACTGACACTAGATTAAGGCTTGTTTTGGGCACCTTTGTACCCCTTATTCCTAAACCTTGGGGAACATAACCCCCAAAATCAATCCCAAGCTTCCTTTTGTGGTTATACACATTGTGTTATAATTTTATTGGTTTCTATTTACTTATACTAAAGTTATTATCCGGAAGCCATCCGTCTTTCGGACAGGATACCAATTTACGACCGCAAAATTTTTTGTGGTTGTATAAAAATGTTGAACATGTACAATGAAATATAGTTTTAGAAATCGATTAGACTAGATAGGCCTTATAATTATTTTTTTACATAATTGAAGGACCATTTACACTCAGGGCCGAGTCATCAGCAGGCAGTACAGATGTATTAAAACAACCTAGCATCATATTGATAGTAGCGGGAGTAGCATTGTCGGGTAAATTTGTTCTCTCTTTTTCTTATAAAATATTTTTTTCAAATCAAAATAGGATGCTTTTATCTCCCTAATACTTACATTGTACATAGAGGTGATACTATGTTAACAAATCCTTGTACATGAGAGTTCTCTGTCAAATCTTAAATTCACAAAGAATGAATTGCATAACAATGAACTGAGCTCAAAGGAAAGTACTTTAATAATACACCAAGACAAAGAGCTAAATCCAGTGATATATTTTGAACTACAGGTCCTTCATGAACATCCATCCACCAAAACCATATCTCAATATTATTCCATACTACATGGTTGGATTCAGAAGTCCTGAAAAAGACATGATTTTTTTTATCGTATTTTAAGTATATATGCACAGGTTAAAAATTTCATGTGGTATAATCATTCAGTATCTAGCAACTGTCAATTTGCTTCATGCACATATTGATATAGGTTGAGTGCCCCTCTGTTGGAAATAAGAACAGACCTCCACCTTATTTTAGTCAACTGACGAAGAAAAATTCAAAACTATAAAATGTTATCTAAGACTTGTCAGTGTCTATTTACCATTGCCACTGAATAAGATTCCATATCTACAACAAATGAAAATCAAATATCCCTCTGACTTATAGACTAGCATTGAAATCTCAGTTTCTTAAAATGGTAGCTAGGTGGAACCTAGAACTAAAAAAATTGAAACAATATATCTTAAATATTTCAAATGATCTCAAATGCATGTACATTTAATAATATCAATTCTCCAAAATTCACTATATTTTTCCTTTTTTGTTTTTCTGTTGGAGACTGTATATTGACCTCTATGTAGCCTTTTCAACTTATAAAAGGGGGGATACATTTCCATAGAATAAAACTTTTCTGAAAGAATTGATTCCATTTATTTTCAATAAATAATAAATATTGAAGTCTATCTCAGGCATCTAGGAACAGGCTCAACATTATTTCTATACATGTATCAACATATACCAAAATGTGGACAAACCTACATTATATATTATACTTCAACGACTTTAATTAGTGAAGGAGATCAAATTAAAATGTCGCAATGGTTAAATACTCCAATGGAAGTCTTTCTTGCTAAAATATTATGTGTAGAATGTGATATACATTTGTACCATTTTTGGGTCTATATACTGTCCTTTATATTTAGGTCATTTTGACACAGCAAAATATAAAAAAAAATGTAAAACTATGATCTGGAAATTGAGTTCTTTTTCGCAAAATAAACCCACTAAAACTGAACTTTAAATGCAAAAGACCCCTAAATGGCTAACAGATATTGCTATAGAGAATAGTCCATGAATATACATGTTATTAAAGAATTCATGAAATTTACACCGATTCTGTCAGTTGAATGGACTAGAAAGAGATAAGTTATATAGACATAAATTTTAAGTTTTTTTCCAACAGCTGTGGTGTAAATTAAATCAGTTGTATTTTATGGTTGACATATTTATGTATATACATTTGTACATGTATGTAGATCATTGGCTTTTGAACGCATTGATATTTTTCAATACCGATTATCTATTTCTTGTTCTATTGTTGGTATTTTTCAGCTTCCTAAAACAGCTTCCACAACATGAACGCAAGCTTGTCCTCACACATTTTGACGTGGCTGCAAAAATATTGGTTGACATATGTGGCCTCTTCTCATCGGTTATTGTGCTATAAAGAATGCATTCTGGCGTCACACTTTCATTTGAAAACAGTGGCGGATCCAGGGGGTGGTCCCACGGCGCACCGGACCACCCCCATGACGAACCTCAATGTTTTTAAAGTGTCTATTTTTTCAATAACTAGCTAATTAACAAATTAATACTTAAGATTAATCCTTTCATCGCAGTAATTGGTAATGTAAATAGATTTTGAAGGTGGTGGACGTACTGTTTTATCGAGAGAAGAATTCACAATTTATTTTATGCTGGAGACGTTATATTGAATCAGGAAATACGCATTACACTACATTATCATCTTATCATTTTAAAAAAGATTTTAAAGAACTTTTAATATCAATTTTAACAACTTCCACAAACTTTGAAAATGTAAACACTCCCGCCACACGAGAAAAAATGGCGACCAGCGGTTGATTTAAATTGGTTAGTCAATCCAGTTTTAGATTTTAAAGAAGTAAAATCCAATACAGAACATTTTTATAAACGTTTGAAGAATTATATCAGATTTTATCCATTGAAATTGGAATCCTATACTTGCTATAATTTTATTTGCCTGCATATATCCCGTTTTATCAAATTGCTGAACAACAGTCAGTGTGAGCCAAGTCTATCTTACGTTTTAGAATTGAACTTGATATTTTATATTATTATTATAAACGTATATTTTATAATACTTTTGTGAAGTCGGAACTATAAAGGAAATATTCAACGATAACTCTACTTAAACCACTAGTTCAGGGTCGATCGTGGGACTAACCACAACGTACTCTGACCTTTTGGTTCCTATCATTGGACTCATTTAGAACTAACGATTATCCTTAGCAAATTATTGAAATATATCCAAATCTGTATAGTGAAGCCTCTCATGTCCGAGAATAAATTAATCAAATACTTGAGGAAGGAATTCAAGGTACCTTCAGGCACACAACATCTCACACCAATATTACTTTCTGATAGCAAAGGTTTTTCTCTACAGAAACAAGCATCTAATCCGGTGGAACAAAGCATAAAACTCTGGTGTAAATCTGGTCGAAACTCTAGACAAGGGTTAGAGTGGTTACAAGAAAACTTGGCAACACAAATTGGTCGCATAGATAATATATCACTGTATGTTTGGCTTGGAACGTGTGATCTAACCACATATAATAAAAAATGCATAGCTCTTGGATCAGAAAACAAAGAGAACATAGAACAAATAGTAACAAATTTTAAAGAAATCTCTTCATTATTTACTAGACACCCTGGATGCAAATTAACATTTTTAGAAACTCCGGTATATTCTATATTTGACTGGAACAAACAAGCTGGCCACAAAAATCCTAATGAATTTCTAACTAAAGACGACCAACTCATCGAACAAGTGCACATACTGAATGAACACATCCGTACTATAAATACATCCTTAGGAACAAGCGCACCAAACTTCAATTTGGATTTAAGCCACTCAAAATACAAAAATTCAACAAACACAGTCTATCGACCCCGTGACCAATATAATTTCACATTATACAAAGACGGAATTCATCCCAACCGAAATTTAGCTGGAGTCTGGTTACGTAAACTTGCAATTAAAGTCAAAGACGAATGTTGGTCTGTCTAAATATTCTCCTGATTTGATTTAATATATATATACATATGTACATACTGTTGTGATTGACTACTATATTGGTACAACTAATAGACAGTGGGACTTACCACAACGTATTGTTATATCATTCACTGTATCATAGGAGCAAACTTTAATATAAAAAAAAGTAAAATCACAAAAATACTGAACTCAGAGGAAAATCAATTTGGAAAGTCCATAATCACATGGCAAAATCAAAAAACAAAACGCATCAAAAACGAATGGACAAGAACTGTCATATTCCTGACTTGGTACAGGCATTTTCAAATGTAGAAAATGGTGGATTAAACCTGGTTCTATAGCGCTAACCCTCTCACTTTAATAACAGTCTCATCAAATTCCGTTACATTTACATGATGCGTTAAATAAACAGTCACAATCAATAAAATAGTAAAAATATGGGAACATCAGTCATCATCGTATAACAATTTAACAGGACACAACAACATCTACTATCTACGAACACATGGATTGATTTGAGTGTCTGACGTCAGAAAAATTATATACGTCACATAAATTTGTCGTTCAATGTGCATACAATAGTTATCAAAAGTACCTGGATTATAAACAATTTTAAATTTTACATAGGCAATGAGCGCAGACAGGGTTAAAAAATCAAAAGTATGTAAGAATAAATTACAGAAATCGAACTAGTCCAAAAGTTATACATAGAATTTATGAGAATCCAAAACTTTTAAAAGGAACAATTTAACAGGACACAAAAACCTATCCACGAACACATGGATCTACTTGAGTGTCCAACGTCAGAAAAATTATATACGTCACATAAATTTGTCGTTCAATGTGCATACAAACAATTTAAAAAAAACATTGTATAGAAAATTGACAATTATACTTGGTTGTTACAACTGATCGACAGTGGGACTTACCACAACGTATCATTGTTTCAGTCGTAGTATCCTCTACCATCGCTATATATATACAGATTTGTGTAATCGACAATTATACTTGGCCGTTACAACTGATCGACAGTGGGACTTACCACAACGTATCATTGTTTCGGTCGTGGTATCCTCTACAATCGCTATATATATATACAGATTTGTGTAACTGATAATTATACTTGGCTGTTACAACTGATCGACAGTGGGACTTACCACAACGTATCATTGTTTCAGTTGTAGTATCCTCTACCATCGTTATATATATACCATATACAGATTTGTGTGATTGACAATTATACTTGGCCGTTACAACTGATCGACAGTGGGACTTACCACAACGTATCTTTGTCTCAGTCATAGTATCCTCTACCTTTCACATAATCACAGGAATATATTAGTTCTGATAGCTTACGAAACAGAGAACATTGTACAATCAATCAACAAAATGGACACTTTGGCGATATCCACATGTCCTAAAATTCATGATCAGCCAAAAATTGTAACCATTACTAGGCACAAAAACTTTGAACTAAATCTTGACAAAGCAATTGCTAGGAAACTTGAAGCTACTAAGCGCCCAGTCAATGTAACTTATAAACTCACAGGAGGGGGACTTACTGCAAAGGCTGATACTGTGTCATTTGAACTGTTGAAAAATGCTATAATACATTATTATGAACAACTAGATGTCAATGATAGATATATAAACATCAAGGTTGATAAAGATCTAGATAAGAAAGGCCTCACAGTTGGACTGGTTATCAGAGTGATAGCCAATGATACCCCGAGCTACACATTGTCTGTATACTATACATCATGCTCACTACTTGTTAATGGAAGAGACACAATTAGATTCTTTACAATTGATCTACCTGAAATACACAAGACAATTCATAAGGTGATCTTAAATGGTACCAAAGTTGATCTCCAATCTCTCAATAAACACTTAGAAGAGCAATTACAAAAAAATGCTTGAAGAAAGACAAAAATCTGTATCGGAACCTAGTAAAACAAACCAACTAATTTCCAAAATAGATCCTGCCAAGTGTTTAAAATGTAAACGTAATGTTCAAACTAAAGGTGTGTACTGCTCAGCTGGTGAGCACTGGATTCACTACAGGTGTGCCCGACTAAAGGATGCCGACATAAGTGCACTAGAAGATAATAACACAAATAACTTTTGTTGTATCATATGCGCAGAATCAAAGTCAGACCAACACATTCACTTACCAAAACTCAAAAGTATCGAACAAGTCATTACTAATAATGAACAATGCTTACACTCAGCTAGAGATATTCTATTAGAGGAGATTCAAACAATATGCTCTGTATGCGATACTCGTATAAACAACAAATCTGTGAACTGTGAAATGTGTCTTCAATCTTGTCATATGGATTGTCTTTCCACTATTTGTCCATCCAATAAAGACGTAAATGATACATCTAATGACACAAACATCTGTCTGAACTGTTACAATGTAACTAATCAACAACTTCAATGTGGCATGCCAGATGTTCAAGACTTCAGTCATAGGCAATCTAGGCCCAATTATGGCATTATAACAACAAATGAACATATTCCAGTACCAACTCACATAGGCTTAAATGAAACTACCAAACAGGGTGAAATACCTAAAACATCACTTGTACCAGATTCTGAACCTGTACGCACTATGATATCTATGAGTCCAGTAATAGTGGCCACTGAACAACACAAAGATGTACCACCTATATCGCCAAATATTACCATTGATAAGTCACCTTCACTGCTGAATATCAACACAGACGAGACTACTCCATTGCAGAATATCAACACGTGGTTTTGGAGGAGTAGCAATTTTATGGAATAAAGCCATTGATAAATATATTAAACCTATTACGGACGGTTCTACTCGTATTCAATGCGTTGAGTTATTAACTAGCAAACCAACTGTCATAATGTCTGTATACTTACCAACTAAATCAACAACAGACAGCAAAATTATCTTTGATGACTGCATTGACCAACTATATGAGATAGTCCAAAAATACAAAGAGACACATGATATAGTGATTGGAGGTGACTTTAATGAAGACATTGTCAAAGACACAAATAACTCCAAACGTAAAATTGCACTTCTTGAATTTATGAAAGAATGTAAATTAACAACAAACCATAAGGGACCAACTTTTATTAACACATCCGGTGCAGATGTATCAGAAATAGATTACTTTCTACACAGCAATATAGAACTAAAGCCATCTAAGAGAATAACAGACCATCCAGTAAATGTCTCTGACCATCACCCAATACTTCTCCAAATGCAATGCTATTTAATTCAACATGCTCAACAAACATCAAACAATCAGAAACTGAAAATTAAATGGGAAAAATTAGATAAACAACAATACACGGACATCATTAGCAAAGAGATCATCAAATATTCAGATATGCTAGAAAACGATAATGAGAGCATAGACCAGATCATTAAAGATACAACAAATTTAATGTCTGAAACAGCCAAAAAAGTTAGCAAACAGAAGACATATGGCAAGAACAAACTAAAATTAAATATCTGGAACAAAGAAATTGCTGACGCATTAAAAGCCAATAAGCAAGCATACAAGATATGGAAGGACAATGGACGTCCAATGAACATCGACCATCCATTAATTATTGAAAAGAAACTGACAAGGAAAACATTTAGGACGGAAATCAGGAACGAAGAGCTACGAAGGAAACATAATGAGAGGAACATCTTGATACACTCGAATAGTGGCGACAAAAATCTTTTCTACAAACTGATACGTAAGCAAAGACAAAATGGCAATACCTTCATAAACGACCTAAACGTTGATGGAGAAACTTTCGAAAGAGATGATATCTTATCTGGATGGCATACTCATTTTAAAAAACTGGCAATACCAACTGAACATCCATCATTTAATTACCAGCATTTACAACTATGTGAAATGGACTATGATACAATCTTAGAAATAAGTCGCCAATTTACATCAAAAGAAGTAAGCCTGGATATCATTCAAAAAGCTATTAAATCCATAAATAAAGGAAAAGCAGAAGACATATATGGCGTTTCCATAGAAAATTATTTATATGGAGGGGACCTATTTTTGAAATTTCTACATAAACTCATTAATACTATGTTTCAAAAAAGGCTGATTCCTGATTTTATAAAGATGGGTCTATTATCACCAGTTTACAAAAACAAAGGAGACAAATCCTACTCCAAGAACTACCGTGGTATAGTTGTTTTACCAATATTATTGAAAATAATTGAGTACATACTACGTGATGATCTGAGAAAACATTCTCTCGACCTACAGTCAATACTACAGAGAGGCTTCACTGCAAATGCATCACCACTGAATGCAGCAATCATAGTAGAGGAAGTATATAGAGAATACATGGACAAGAAATCGCCATTTCTTATAGCTTTACTGGATGCGAAATCTGCCTTTGATGTTGTGGTCCTAAAAATGCTTCTACGGAGAGTACACTTCACCGATGTCAATCCAGCGACTTGGATATTAATTGATGAAATACATAAAAACACAGAAGCATGCGTCAAATGGGCAAATGATTATTCAGAAAAGTTTCCAGTCCAACAGGGAGTTAAACAGGGAGGTTTTTCTCAGTGCAGATCTGTATAAAATATATATTGAAGATTTACTTCATAATTTTGAAAATGTTGCACAGGGATGCACAATTGGAGAAACCTCTGTTAATGCAATAGCCTGTGCGGATGATGTTGCCTTGATGAGCGAAAATCCAGCAGAACTACAACTTCTCATACATATAGCTGCTGAATATAGTCAAAACCATCACTATCTACTACAGCCTCAAAAAAGCGTTGTCTTACAAATAGAACCATCTAACCGCAAGAAACAGTCTAAATCAGTCAATTTAACTTTGAATGAAAATCCTATGCCAGTCGTTGACAAATCACCTCATCTTGGAATTCTTAGATCAACATCTTCAAAAAACTCTCAAAATGAAACCACTGACCAGAACATTACTAAATCTAGGAGAGCCGCCTACAGTCTCATGTCAACAGGACTGCATGGTGAGAATGGACTTGATCCGATTACCTCATTACATCTGATCAAAACCTTTATACAACCTATTCTTACATACGGTTTAGAAGTTATATTACCTACTTCATCAAATCTACTAAAATTAGAAAAGTTCCAAAAACAGTTGCTTAAGAGAATTATGTCTTTACCGATATGTACGCCAGATCCGAGTATTTACATCCTATCCGGATTCTTACCTATTGAAGCACAAATCGACCAAAAAGCGCTAATTTTATTTAATAACATACATGTATGTAGGCAAGACAACTCAAATTTAGAAAAGAAATTGGCTATTAGACAATTAACCGTCAAAGATCAATCGAGCAACAGCTGGTTTATTTCAATTAAGAAAATGATATTTAAATATGGACTACCATCTCCGTTACAACTTCTAAACTGTGCGCCAAAAAAGTTTCAATGGAAGAGAACTGTCCAAATTGCCGTTTATAAATACTGGAAAGAAGCAATAATTTCATCCGGAAAAAGCTATATGTCTCTTCGACATCTTAATATAGAAGCATAAAATCCTGGGGAATTTCACCATCTTTTGGACATAAATACAACTAACGATCCGACCAGAGAAACAACAAGACTGGCAATTAAATTAAAATTAGTAACTGGCACTTATATATTACAGAATAAAAGATTTAGATATACAGAAAACGAAACTCCGATCTGTAAATTATGTGATCAAGGCGATGAAACTCTCTGTCACTTCCTGTTGGACTGTCAAATTCTAGAACCTTTCCGACAAAAATATTTTCACCTGATCGATGAAATATTACATCTAATATCGAAAGACAACTTTAGAACACTTTCCAGTCATGATAAAATCCAAATAATCCTGGACTGTACGTTATACTATACTGGACTAAAAGGAAATAGTGAAAACATTGTTAAATTAGATGCAATATGCAGGCAAATGTCGTATGCGTTACATATAGCAAGATACCGATCCTTAGATATTAAAAGGAAATGAGGATATTTCATTGTTATGAACTGATAACATGTTCCGAACATCGATACTCCCGTATTTATACTGTTGTTGTGCCGAGAGCATACCTGTCAAATAGTGTACTGTATATACTCGTATAATGTGGAAATTGTTTTAAACATTGCTAATTCAATGATGCATAGAGGATAATATGAAACATTGATATATCTCCGTGCTCAAGTGTATTATATAATTACCGATAATGTGTGTAAAATAGTGTACATAGATGTGGTGGTGGAATATCGACTACTCAAATGAGGTTGTCCCGAAGTGGACGGAGAAAGATTTCCTGGTAAGGTAAGGTAAGGTTAGGGATTACCTGGATACCTGGAGGTGGCACAATGATAGAATACGGATCAATGCGTTTCACCTGTATTCATGTAATTAAATTGTCAAAAGAGCTCGTCAATATGAAGAAGTTGACTTCTTATTTTGAAAGGTAAATACAAATTATTTTTGTATTCTTAAGTGAAATTTCCATATATATAATTGCACTGGTCATAGTGAAAAACTGTATGGCGTTCACCAGAGGCTTGAGCACAAAACTTCAGGGACGGACTTTAGACATCGTAGCAGCTTATAAATCTGTCTCAGTTGTCAAAGAAGCTCTAACTGATGTACGCAAAACTAGCGACGAACGGTTTAGTGAATGGTTTGCAGAGACCGAAGAACTTGCAAAGACCGTCGCTGTAGAGCCCTCAATACCTAGACGGTGCGGTCGAAAAACTCAACGGGAAAACTGTCCTGCAGACACACAAGAAATTTACTACAGACGTGTCATCGGTATCCCATATCTTGACGATGTATTGAGTGGCATGGAAGCAAGATTTTCGCGCCTTACATCAACAGCAATTCAAGCACTGAAGTTGGTACCGGCATTTGTACAAAGCGCAACATTTGATGAAATTAAACATTTTGTAGACTTTTATCATACTGATTTGCCGAGTCCATCTACAATGCCATCAGAACTGCGTGTGTGGCAAAAGATTTGCGAGTCAATGCTTTCAAAACCAGAAACTGTAGCCGGTGCTCCGAAAGTATGTTGCAAAACAGACTTCCCAAATATTTCTGTTATCTTAAAAATCATAGCTACCATGGGGTGACGAGTTGCGAATGTGAGCGATCCAACAGTGAGTTATCACTTTTAAAAACCTACCTGAGAACAACTATGGGACAATCGCGCGTTTAAACGGACTTGCGTTGATGCATGTGCACTACAGTTTGGAACTAAACATGAAACAAATTATAGATAACTTTGCAAGAAAAAACCCACGACGCATGATGTTGAATGACCTGATAAACGACTCTTTGTTAAATTAGTACATTTTGAACAATTTTACGTAGAACTATTTTTACCGATTATGACTGACATTTAAGCTAAAAAAAATTTACAGCTTGCCTAATTCAGACGACAGTTGTATGTTGTGCTATTTTAGATTGCAAGATATTGTATAGAGGCTTAAATAAAAATCAGTTTTACATGACTTTAAATTCCTTTACCTAGGAATATGTGTATTGCACGGTGTTGTCCAAATTCATGATCTTCCATAATGTCGAAGGTATTTTTTAACCTTTTTCATACCATTCAATATTCATTTGGGACCACCCCCAAATTTTTTTCTGGATCCGCCACTGTGAAAAGGCATGCAAAGTACAAATTCAAATGACATACGAAAACATATGATCTGACCATATACATGTACATGTACATGTATGAGGGTAGAAATGGGGTACCATATTGAATTATTCTTGCCAAATGAAGATAACGGTAATTTTTAGACATGACGATAAAATGTACACTTTTTTCAGACGATAAAAAAATCAGCTGAATTTGACAAATCACGCTATTTGTTTTCCAAAAATAACAGTTACTGTAATGATAATTATTTGAGACATCTGTCAAATCACCTTCAGGATATTTTGACTAATCACAGTGAGTTAAATTTAAACTAATTAGAAGCTAACGGTAGCCGAGAATGACTGTTTGACGCCTGACAGTAAAGGGCATTACCACCCTCATGTATGTACATGTTATCAGCTTTTCTTCATATAAGCCAGTGAGCCTCAATGAATTTAATGGCGAGTGAGTGTAGCTAATGAGCTAATGTGAATCAAATTGTGTCCTCAGTGGGAGATATATTAAGGGATCTATAAGAAGAAAACCTGATTATCTGTTTATCATTCTATCTCACACACATGTATAGATTATCAGCTTACCTACACATGAATATCATAAAATATTTGCGAGTGAACTGCAATGAACATTTTTAGCAAGTGAGCCCAGCTAATGAGCTAATATGAATCAAACTGTGTGCTCAGTCAGAGTTGGTGATATTTTAAGGTATCTTTACCAAGAAAACCATATAACTCAGTGGCGGATCCAGAACTTTTCATAAAGAGGTGGGGGTTCTGACTGACCAGAGGGTTGCCCACTCCCGTCATTGTTCAATGATTTCCTACGTGTATATAATCAACTTTGTTTCCCCCACCCCTTGGTCTGTCTATGCATCTGTTTATCGTCCTGCGAAATAGTACTAATACTGGGTTTTTTTCCCTAGCTCCCTTACTTAGCCCTAGACAGTAGCTTATCTGTTATCTTTCTATCACTGGCATTTTTAGACTAGAGATTTCATGCGTTCAAACCTGACCTAAAAACCAATGTTCTATTGACCCTTTCGGAGTCCGTGGTGTGCCTTTTTTTGAATTTCTCAATCTGGATGTCGGGATTTGATATTTTTTTAATTTGGGACTTCAGGATTTTATGTTTTTTATGTCAGGATTTCGTGATCAGGACAACTCCGATCCCACTCTTAAGGTAGCACTACAGTCAGAATTTTCTGACTCCAACCAACAGTCTATAAAGATTAATTTCTCCAAAACTACTCAATGGATTTTTAAAATTTTTAGTTCATTATAAAGCTGAAATATTAATTCATCTTATTCTGTAGATGATTTTTTTTTGTGTGTGATTAATCTCAAATTATAGCTCCTTAATTGCCAAAAAAGTGGTCTTCCAATTTGGATGAAAATGGCACATTCAGGTCAAATGGCAGTAAAAATTTGTTTTCATCACTTTAATCAACCATAAACTATAAACAAAACCATGTCTCAGATTTTTGTTATAGGCCTCCAGTAAGAAGATATATTGATTTAACTGCTGGGTGCCAAACCTCGATTCGCCTTTCATCTTTGGACACCTATAAATTCATTTAGAAACAAATTATCCAAAAACTGGGACACGGTATTGTAGAAAATACTCCCTTTAATCACATATATCAAAGTCAAACCAAAAGGGGTACCCATGAAGTTTCTATTTTAAATTTTTGCTAACAATTCTCATGAGAAATTGTTCTGAGAAATGTCCTAAAAACTGAATTCCCCCCTTTGAACCCCTATAAATGCATCATTAATACAAAAGTTCCACTGAGAACACCACAGGAGTGTTCTGACACCATTGTTTTATCAATAAAACCACACACTTTGTGTCTTTGATGCTCTAATACTGTAAATTTTGAATTATATGTGCACTGACCAACACTAACTTGGCATTTGGCGGGAGTTTGACGTCACAGATTTGACCAACATCTGTGATGTAGTAATTAAATATAGACAAAGCTCCGCCTCTATCCAGACAGTATAAGATAAGAGAATAACAGGAATGACCAGCTGCATATAATCAATATTTAACATCACTATTATCACTAAAAAGAATGATTTTCATTTGTATTTTAAAAAGAAATATACAATGAAATTAGCTAGAACATTAAAATTATTCAATAAAAGACATGTTCCAAAAAAGATCAAGACCATCTCCTTCCTGAAAATAGACTGTCCCACATGAATTTTGAGTTTTATGGAATTGAAAAATATCACATTAACTTAAAATTGGTTAAAGCTCCTAAAACTTATAAACAGTGGACAGATTCAGAGCCATGTTCTTCTTGTGTGTAGTATTAGAACCTTAAAAGTTTAAAGTATGTCTGACTCTGAGGCTTTCAAAGATACTTTCACACTCTTATCCTTATAAATATATATAGTTTTGTTCATTTTGGCTAGATTTTTCCCCTATAGATTTCCTCCTTTTTAATATCTTTTCCCTTTTTATTTTCTCTGCTTACTTCAAAGATATATAAATTAAGTTAGTTGCAATACACATGATGCAATGAGATAAGACCTCACTATTTATCTTGTGGTCAGAGATTAACAGCTGGACACTGGCATCAACAGATGATTGACATATTAGCCCCGCCTAAATGCCTATATATTTAGATTAATCACCATGTGCTTTTATTTACATAAGTTCATTAGCAATTTACTCCCTGTTGTGATATGCTAATAATTTTTGGATTTTTACAAACTGTGCAGAATAATAAGTACTTCAAAATTATGTGATAAAAAAAATATCTTCAAAAAATCACTGTTTGACTGTAGTGCTACCTTAATAATGACTTATTCAGAATTACCTTCTAATTCTATATAAAAAATCGCAACTCAGAACAGGAAAAATGACACTATGTCTGATTTACTTCGACTACTGATCAGCTGATATGCAAAGCTAAAAACGGACACATACATAACATAAAATAGTGATTGAAAGATTGATTGCACTTTAAATGTATAATTCAGACACGTGTTACATGGAGAGCCGGTTTGTTTACAAATAATTATGTCACGTGAAGGCGCACTGACGTCACAATTTGCATTGATCTTGCAATACACTACAGTTCACTCATACAGAACCCATTATCATGCAAACATGTAACGTGAATGTGATTGGTTATCAAATAATACAGAATTAATGCATGTACAGTTTTAGAAGAAGTTAGTTCATCAAATAGATTTTGACACGAATAGGTCGGGTTGACATTTCTGTCATCGGGGATAATATTGAGATAAATGGGATTAAACTGACCGTCAAAAATGTCTAGAGAAGCACATCTCGAGAACCTTATAATTAATAAGCCATACTTACCAAAATTACTCTATATTAATAAACCCTATGCAAGTGAAATTTCACAATTAAAACGATAAATAATTTTGATGATGGTTAAAATGGCGCTAAAAATATTCTTACTACTACTGCTTTACGTAATGAAATTTGTATAAAATAAAATTTGACTAAAGTTCAGCATAAATAAAAGTGAATATGCAGAAGCATGACAATATATTACTGATTAAGTGTGTATATATTTTTGTAAACGAAGTTGCCTGTATACTTCACTATATATATATGTTGTGTACAAGATGTAATTTTGTACAAATTATAATTTGTACAGAGGTTTTGTACAAGTTATAAGTTTTTTGACACATACCTTTTTGCACCAGATGATTAAAGTGTTATCTTCTAAAATGTGTCAGCTTAGTGTCTTAAATTCCAATTTATATACTTTAACCTAACATTAAGTGTTATTCTCTTTGTCCTTTGACTGGAAATAAGGACACCTAAATGGTTTAAATTCTAATTTTAGTTTTTTCCTTATACCAAAATCAAATTCATTAAATCTAATAATGTTTTTGTGTCAATGCTCAGTATTATACTGTATCATGAAGTTGTGAAAATATGGCAGAAACATGTAAAACAAACGACTGTCTGCTTGTATCATCCATTGTGTTAAGACGTTCGTTAAACACTGATAACTTGTATAAAAATTCTGTACAGATTATAATTTGTACAAACTTACATCTTGTACACAACATAATTATATATATAAGGATTACATTTGAGCGGAGATTTCTATTTGCGGATCGGATTATTAACCCCTTTGAACCCAGGGTCAAAGTTCAAGATGTTAACATATTAACGGAAAATTTTAGCGTTGCTTTTACCATTGAGGCCATCTATTTTTATTGCCGTGTTTCACATATATTTTAAATCGGAATTATAGAAAAAATTGGAATGTTAGCAGAATCAAAACAGAAAATAAATAAACAATTGATTATTTTCAGCAATACGTACATACATTGGATTGAGGGTCTATGTATACACATTATTTGTAAAACTCTCCTTTTTCCTATAAAGCACACCGAGGTTTGTTATGCTTTACACCGACGCCACAGTACTTCAACCAATCAGGGAATGTTTATTTGGGGCATTCGACCTATTTTTACTCAGATTTTGGCACATTTTAATCGAAATTATAGAAACATGGAATATTGTTAGTACATATAAAATAGAAAAAGATGAATACTTGTAGCTAAGGTTGATTTGGATGGGGGTTCTGTGTATTCACATTATTTGTACAACTCTCCTTACTGGTGCCATATTTTGGAATTTCCGTGACCTAAATGGTTCGCGAAAATTAATATTTTTATATATAGTATAGTAAATACTCATGATACAATTCACTTATTTTGCTTATTTGCTTCATTGGTTTGCTGTGCCACTGACAGGCGAACTTGATCTATATAACGTGCATGCCCAATTGAAGAACGAGCGGGCACATCAACGTTGCTTCAACCGTTCAACGTCATGCTAAAACGTTGAATCAACACTGAATTATAGGTTGAAAATAAGGATCATTTCAACGTTGCAAATACAACGTTGCATCAACGGTAAGTTATATCAACGTTCATTCAACGTTGAAAATTCAAAGTTGATACGACGTTGAGAATGTTGAAAATTAATTTCTCTTATTTTTGTGCTATTTTTACATTTTTTGATCGGCGTGAGAAAAGTATTTCTTCTCACTAGTGAAATGCAAATGATTGGTCGAAATTTAATTATGACCGCAAAATTTTTTGGTTTCTTCTGAATTTTCCTAGTGTGACGGCATGAAAAAAGGCGACCATGCCTAATGACGTCACATAAAGAACACAACTCTCTGAAAATCTTTAAAAAGAAATTATAAAATCATTTGAGAAACCGATTCGGACACTTTAACTCGTGTAATACAATATTTCTCCACTCTCAACAGTTAAATTCTTATTATTTAAAAAGTTCGAAGCAATTGGGTAGACTAACACGCAGTACACTGTAACGCTTCTGGCGTAAGTTAGTCAGCTCTTTCATGTGAAAATAATACACTTTTTTTCTGGATGCTCCACACACTTATTTAGACAAAAAGAAGATTGAAAGACATTTTTTAAAATATTGATTTTGAACATCATGATTAGGATGAATGGATAGTTGGTTGTTTAACATCCAGTGGCAAGTCAAATGCATATTCAGGACAAACTTGATGAGAGCAGACATGCTGAGCAGGAATTTTAATCTACTAGCTCACAATAACAGTTCACACATGTCACCTTACCCAGACACATTATTCTGACTCGAGGCTAACCAGTCTTTGCTCTTACTCCTAAATGCTGCATGTTTGGCGGAGAAGCAGCAAATACCAATTCTAAAATCTTTGGTTTGACCTTACCTGCCATACAATTATTAAGTCAATATGAGTCAATAAAAAACAAGATGAAAAGAGCATTTACTTATTTTGACCATCTTGAATCAGTGAAATTTCCTCATCCTGCCTCTTTCTTTTTTGTTTCCTCCCGCCCTTCTTGCCTTTCAGGGACATATTTCAGGTACCTAGACATTTCACTCTTCATCACAGTTTCTGTCGCGTCAACTGACTCAGGATGGGACTCTGACACACAATCTGTTTGTAATAAAAACATAGCAATAGTTAAAACACTCTTCATCACAGTTTCTGTCGCGTCAACTGACTCAGGATGGGACTTTGACACACAATCTGTTTGTAATAAAAACATACCAATAGTTAAAACACTCTTCATCACAGTTTCTGTTGCGTCAGCTGACTCAGGATGGGACTTTGACACACAATCTGTTTGTAATAAAAACATACCAATAGTTAAAACACTCGTCATCACAGTTTATGTTGCGTCAACTGACTCAGGATGGGACTCTGACACACAATCTGTTTGTAATAAAAACATACCAACAGTCAAAACACTCGTCATCACAGTTTCTGTTGCGTCAACTGACTCAGGATGGGACTCTGACACACGATCTGTTTGTAATAAAAACATAGCAATAGTTAAAACACTCTTCATCACAGTTTCTGTTGCGTCAACTGACTCAGGATGGGACTCTGACACACAATCTGTTTGTAATAAAAACATACCAACAGTCAAAACACTCGTCATCACAGTTTCTGTTGCGTCAACTGACTCAGGATGGGACTCTGACACACGATCTGTTTGTAATAAAAACATAGCAATAGTTAAAACACTCTTCATCACAGTTTCTGTTGCGTCAGCTGACTCAGGATGGGACTTTGACACACAATCTGTTTGTAATAAAAACATACCAATAGTTAAAACACTCTTCATCACAGTTTCTGTTGCGTCAACTGACTCAGGATGAGACTCTGACACACAATCTGTTCGTAATAAAAACATAGCAATAGTTAAAACACTCTTCATCACAGTTTCTATGTCAAATGTAACCCGCTTTTTGCCTGTTGCACATCCTCGACAAATACACGTAGGAGTGGCATAAAATGCCAGAAGCGTCAGCGGTAATTGACAGCAATTATCGTGCCGTTTATAGACAAAACACGGAGCCTCGGGCACAACTTTGCCCAAAATACCGGCATTGCATATGTATGCAGTATTTTGTGGACACTATGAATCGTAGCAGTTTCCTAGCACAGCATGATGATGCTCAACAGATTAATTTACTGATGTTTTGTTAATCGGCCAGGTTTGACATGAGTTTTCCCCGGGATTTTTCCATTTTATGTCAAATAAATATACCGCGCTTCGTTCCCGTCCAGTATTCTTCTTTTATGCCATAAACTTGGAGCTAAGTGTATAGAACAAGAGGAGAAAAAATATAATGTAAGCAATAATCTTGCAATTTCCGTTCATGGAACACGCTATAAGACACTGTAACTATAAAAAAAAAAGATGTGGTAGAATATCAATGAGACAACTCTCCACAGGAAACCAAAATGATACAGGAATTAACAACTATAGGCAACCAAACGGCCTTCAACAATGAGCAAAGCCCATACCGCATAGTCCGCGTTAAAAGGCCATGGAATGACAATGTAAAATAATTCAAACGAGAAAACTAACGGCCTTATTTATGTAAAAAAAATGAACAAAAATCAAATATGTAACACCTACTCAGTCATTTCAAAATAAAGTACAAATTCGGAATCTGAACTTTTCCAAAAAAAAAGTTAAAATAAATGCAAATTAATTTAAAAAACCAATAGCATATTGATTTGTTAATATTTTTTCAAAATATGCAATCTTACCAACACCTGAGAAAATTTTATCTTAAAATTGTGTGCCAGCTTGTGTCAGATTTTGTCCATCCTGTTACTTTTTTTAACTGATAGTAAAAGTGATAATAGAAAAAAAAATGTCCAATGAAAAGTGTGGCTCACATTTGCATAGCAGTGTTCATTTGAAATCACATTTACATTTATCATTTACGTAGATTACCCAAAGAAAAATCTGCAGATAGTCGTACGGTACGGTACGTTCAGGAAAATCATCACATTTCTTATTTTTCAAACACTCTTAAAAAAATATTGTGGAGACAGTGGCATTGAAAATTTACTATTATGTCCCTTTTCAATTATACTAACTGGAAACTTAGTCAATAGATCTGGGCCAGTGTCAACGAAGCTGTCCTAGGACTAAGACATGTCTTAGGATGGTCTTAGGACACGTCTTAGTCCTAAGTTGGGTTAACGAAAGTCTCCTAAAATAAGATACGTCCTAAGTTTGGTCCTAAAGTTAGGATATACAATTAGGTGTCTGAGGATAGTCCTAAGGGTTACATCGTCCTAAAACGTAATAAAAACAACAAATATGGCATAAACTCAATACTAAAAATACTAATACAATATTAAGTATCATAAGATAAAATTAATAACAAAGAATATTGTTTAATGTTTGTTAAAGATTTAATTGTATTATAATAAATTATTTCGTGCTGCCTTTTTTGAAGCCTAAACAATACTATCAGCATAAGCAACACTGATATTTTAAATAATGTAAATATGGGGAAAAGTTTACTTCTTTTTTGAATACCTAATTCTGATTCGATACATGTAATGAAATCGAGTGGACATAAGGACAAAACTAGTTTATGTACTAAAATTGCGGCACGAATATCACAAATTTTTGTGACCATTTACTTTTGTTTTTGTATTAAATTCATTTATATCTTTTATCATATTTAAAAACGTATTTATTAGTATTCCGTAAAAACTAACTTTTATTTTGCGTTAATTGTTTTCTATATAAGAGTCATCCTCCCTCTCTTTACATATAGGTTCTAAAATACAATTTAATCTATGTATTACAAATCTCTACACATATTTTCAATTAAATAAATGTGTAAGGATGGTCCTAGGACCATCGTAGTTAGGACTGTCCTAAGACAGCTTTGTTTTACATCCTACGACATGTCTCAGACACGTCCTAAGACCATCCTAAATAATGTCCTAAGACCTATCTTAGGACATATCCTAGGATACTTTCATTGACACGGCCCCAGATATGTTGATTGTAAAAAATATTTGACACATTTTTTGGGGTAACAGGAACGAACAAAGGCAGTAACAGGGAGGAGAAGGTGGTAACAGTAGAGACAAAACATATTTTGAGTCATGAAAATCAATAACAAAAAACTGGATTTTGAATTTCATAGGACTACAAACGGGAGATATAAGTATCTAAACATTATACACGAACCATTTATACTTGTATCAACCCTGTACGGGTCAAACAAACAAAACAAAACAAAAACAAATGAAACATTGGTATTGGTGTTATTTTGTTTTTTTCGCTAAGTATGAAGTAAGATTTGGTTGCCGCAAGTCGTAAAAATCAGTACATAAGATGACATGCCATTCTGTGAACTACCGCTTTTAAGACCAAGTTCAGCATTTTGGATCTTATTTATTTATCATATTCTCTTCCTGAATATGACTTTAAGTATCCATTGGAGGCTAACCAACCATCAGAACAACCACCCATCGTAACGTCTAAGAGAAGGTTGAAGATGTAGGCGTAAAAAGCTAAACTAATTTCATATGTTCAAAAACATATGGACAATTTAAAGAAAACAACAATACAACTGAACGAAAATTCATTTTTTTTTTTCTTATTGTCAATGATTCTGGGGCCTGGTTTTCGAAAGTATCTTATGACTAAGACATGTCTTATGATGGTCTTAGGACATATCATAGTCGTAAGATATGTTTTCAAAAGTGTCCTAAGTTACGATTTGTCATAACTTTTGTCGTAAACTTAAGACCCCTTGCGACATGACTTATGATGGTCTTATGATTGTCAACTAAAATTTTAATTACTTTTCATGACTTTTTTGGCATAATTTCATCTTAATTGTATTAAAATATTCGTTGTGTTTCTCGGTTAGCTTAATAGTTAAGATTTTATTACTACGTGTATTAAAATTTGAAACTCCTGTGACATACAATTTGTAATTCTTTTTTAACTTATGGTTCTGTACAACAGATATACATATTATTTTGTACCTAGTATATTTAATAGTACGATATTTACGTATGTGCACACGTGTGCATTTCGTTAAGCAGGTACTCGATGTATCGAATCAAAAATGTATTCACAATTAAATAACAATGCATGTATGATGATACACGAAGGCGAAGTTCAAAAATAATCATATATTACAAACTAAATGTAAACAAATTATCATCTATTTCAATTCCTTTTTGTATAAAATTTCAGGTTAATTATAATGAAAAAAAAAATATTCGTAAATATTAGGAATAGTAATAACTAGTATATTCATACTTTTCATTCTTATATTTTATACTTTTTAAACATTATTTAAAATGATCATTATAAAAATAATGTTCACTTAAGACAGTCATAAGAGCATCATAGCTATGACTCTCTTAAGACAGCTTTGATTTACATCATATGACATATCATATGATAGTCATAAAATGATCATAAACTATGTCCTAAGATATATCTTATGACATATCTTATGATACTTTCGAAAACCAGGCCCCTGATTTACATGTATCTAGATTCTGACACATTTTAACACCGAAGGCTTGTCATTCTTGGATTTTTGGATCATCTCCATAAGTTCACGAAGAGGTTATAATTCTAATTGGATTCGGAATGATAGCCAATATTCTGGAAGTTGTAGCAGCGTCTCTCAATGATTTTGGCAAAGAAAAGCACGGAGGCGTAAAAAAAAAGGGGGGGGGGTATGTCATTATAAAAATTATAAAATGAATAATACACACAGATTTGCCGCTGGTGTGCGTATTTATATTTAGAATGGCAAATATATTAATGACCCTGCAACTTTAGGAAGGCAATAAATCAATGGGTAGAAATTCTTATATCAATTAATGGGTCGATCCATACGTACATGATGTGCACCTACTGTAGACTAAAGTTGGTGCTCTAATATTTGTATCTCCTAATATCATGTCATTGGTAGCTGTGAAATATAAATGTGACGAAGAAGGGATTTTCATATTGTTATTTTATGAAAAGGGCAGGAGAGTTCAAACCACAACCGGAGGTATAATATACCAACATTTATATGTTGTGCGACCCCCTTTTTTGGAATAAAAGACATTCTTTTGTGTCATAAGTGTTGCTGTCGTCTCGCAAGGTCTGTATCTCTATTTGCCTGTAACGAGAAAGTATCATGTCTCTAAGAAACCAGTACAAAAGTTGGCAAAATATGATGATAGTTTTACAACCCAAGCAGAACAAAATAACACATCACGGAACAAAATAAACAAAATTAGGTTCAGGTACTTAAGAAAACATTTTTAAAAGTACAAATTGCAAAGGGTAAAGCATTCAACGAGTATTGAAAAGAAACAATGTGTATTCTATATGACACGCTTGAATAATAGCTGTGCAATAATATCGGCAACTGAATTTTAAAAAATAGTTGCACAATTAATAATTTTGTCCATCCTGTTACAAAATGTACCAGTCAAGGTAGCACTAGACTTGTAGAAATACCTCAATACAAATGTACATTTTATGAATTAATATACCGTACGGTAATAAATATGTGTAACAATTTATTTGCGATAATGTAAGAGGCATTTTGAGTTTTCTTACAAATTATGTCTATCCTGTTACCATTTTTGTCCCTCCTGTTACCACTGTTTTTGTAACAGGAAGGACAGTAACAGGATGGAAAAATTAGTACATAACTTAAATTGGTTTTAAAATATTCGCTCCCTAATAATTGATGTAGTGTTTTGATACTTCCGGCCCATGCCTTAGTTACGATAACAAGCGTTTCATTAGTCTTATGCAATTAAAAATTATCTATCAACTGGTAACATTAAAAACATTATAAAAAGGTACGCATACATCAGTACCTACCGATCTTTTGAATCTGATGACCAAAATTTTTCCAAATAAAAAATTTCACCATGTCGTTACGTCCTGTATCCACGCATACGACGTCACCATAAAAAAAACGCCGTTATTTGAGGGAGAAACTAGTTTTATTCCGTGAACAAATAAATAGTAACAGGAAGGACACATATTGATGAACAGACATTCCAGTGACTGTGGAATAAAAGTTGTCATGATTTGAAACATGGAAAGTTATTTATTTTTAATTATGATGTTACTAAATGAAGAAAAATCATTCTGTTTACCTTTAAATGCAGTTTTATATACAGATAATTTGTATGCAAATGTTATTTATCAAAAATGAACGCATGGAAATTGGCGAATTTTCATACTTCAACGAATATAAAAAAATATAAAACTTTTTGCACAGTAATATTTGCATGTACTATCTTGCACAATATGTAAACTCTTATATTAAATTGAAAAAATATGTCAAACTTAGAAATAAAACAGACAATAGACAATAACCGAAAAATGTACATTTTTTGAAATGACTGTTCCACTGAAAAACAGGCTCCTGACTTGGGGCAGACACAAAAGCCTAGTATGGAGACTTCCCCAACTTTGTGCGGATATGCAGAGATTGATTGAATGTTGATTGTCTTACGTCCAGTGACAAATATTTCATGACTTTTCAGGACGAGGGTCAGTAGTGGATTGACAGATTAATATCGTAATTAAAATAGTAAAAAACTGGCTTATTACTAGTATTTGATTCTGTTCAGAAATGCATACTAAAAAAAATCGTCCGCTTTCCGGTTTGCTTTCCCCGCTAACACGTTCACTGACCTTTCCAGTACTTTAACCACATGCAAGCAATGATATCAGAAAATGATTATTCTATATTTTTGTATTATTTCTTATGTATAAACAAGAAGTGCGTAGAATACCTGGGGCCGTGTCAATGAAAGTATCCTAGGATATGTCCTAAGATAGGTCTTAGGACATTATTTAGGATGGTCTTTGGACGTGTCTGAGACATGTCTTATGATGTAAAACAAAGCTATCTTATAGTGCGGTGACAGAAGTGTAAAACGTCGTCTAGATCGCGAGTTTAATCTCCCCAAATAACACACGGCTAAAAATGGTCTTAACTTAAAGACAAATATGTCTTCTTAAGTTTTTGCCCTGTCGTCAGAATTTCGTACGGTCACATTTTTCTAAAAAGTCGTTTTAATGACTGTATATTGGAGAGTTTCAGCCCTCCTTTTTCAAAATGAAAAATTGTGTATGTTTACTTACATTTAACTATAATAGTTTTTTCCTGAATCTATTTTCATATATCGAAATATTCTATTTAGTATTTCATTTTCTTATAATCTATAAAATTTGCGAAGTTTAGACCGTTAAAAATTGAGGTAATTTTAATTGCAAATTCAGACACAAACTTTAGTTTCTTCTTCATAGTAGCAATAAAAATTATCCCATAATATTTTTAGCATATAGTATTTCATAAAACTAATCAGTGATAAAAATTTCGGAACCAAAATATGAAAAAAAAATTAAGAAATCAATGGAAAAAGAATGGAATAAAAAACTTCAATTTCAACACGGAACTTAATCACTTGCCTTCCGTCACATTTTGTGTATTAGTCAGTAATTTGCTCTCAACTGATATATGATATTACTGCCTTTTCGCTATTATATACACATATTTGCACTGATATATGCTACATTCTTTGTTTGTATGTGTTTATATTCCATGTTTTTTGTTATAAAACATTAAATATACTTTGTCAGAAAAGTCTAATTGTAAAATCAAAATAATTGACGGATAGTTTCAGTAAATATTCCGTGATATGTCAAGTCCGTTGCAACTTGCTCCATCAGTGCTTAATATGCAAAGAAAAGAAAAAAATGGACTGAAATTTTGAGTCAATTTCCCAGTATAGGAAAGTCGATTGTTGTATCTGCATTGAATAAAAGATTAGATGAGGTGAACATCAAGATGTTTCATGCGGAAGCTGTTAATTTACAGAACTCCGTGCAGGCTGTGTATCATTGTTCATTCTACAAAAGTTACACATGTAAACATATTTGTCCCCCTTTTAGAGCGAGGAAGCTTCTAATCTGATATTTAATGACGACATACAATTATCGGACTGTTGTCCCTCAGTTTCGGGTATGTGTACGCGTTCTAGAATGCAGTCGTTCAACTGGAGCGCTTGTATATTTTGTTGCAACAAAACATTTTAGAAAGATAAAAAACTACTCGAGTTTGAATCAGATGAGCGTATTAAGAATGTTTTAACCGTGTCAGATAAAGTTAAAGTTGAAATAGTTTCCCGTCCATCTTTTAAACTTCAACACTCTGACATTTTGGTTGCATTACAAATTATTTGCTAAAAACGGGAAAAAAGCAGATATCTCAGATCACGATACTGCTTTTACTAATTTTATTTTGGCAATTGACAACGATGCAATGGTCATTCCTCATGACACCGTTACTAGATAAATATACTACTTAGGAGTAGATCTTTTCTTTCAGCTGATTCTGATTTAAAATATTCTACTTAAAATGCAGTCTAAACTCATTGATTTCTATAGAAATTCAGTTGTCAAACAACTTCAACAAGTTCAAGGCAAATATAACAATATTTTGTAGTAAAATAACTATTTGAGATGCCATATCAGCTGTTAGTCGATTGAAAACTGAACTCAAAATTTAAATGATAAATGTAATAGACACAAATAACGGACAAATATGTCATTCCGCTGCAAGTATACAATAGAAAAGACATCTCTACAAAGTACAAACTCTACAGAAGTATACCCAACTTCGGAAGAATTGTCTCTTTCTTCTTCAATTCAGTCAATGCCTTCGTCTTTATTTCAATTCATTTTATGGTAACTCGATGAAACTGCATAGCCAAGACTATTCTCAGGAAATGGCATCACAGAAATTGCGTAATTGCTTAAGCAATTGTTGCGTCAACAGTTTGTGTGACCAATTTTTTTTACTCCTTTTCATTTAAGATTGGCTTTACAAATGTACCATGATTTTGGTTCGAAACACCTTGTTGAAATATTGAATGCCAATGGATTTTATGCTTCTTAAAGTAGAGTGCGACGCTATCTAATGTGTTGTCAACCATGAAATTGAGCGAAATCAAGATAGTGTGTACGTCTCATGCATAATGTTTCCCCATCATCTTTGCAGACAAGCATATAGATGTCATCTTAACCCCATTTTAGATCTCTGTTAAATCTTGGATGAATTGAAAGGGATGGTTTGAAGCTTGTATTTCTTTGGAAACAAATGTCTTCGGACTTCCTACAAAACCTTGTCTGTACTTGTAAAGAAAAACTCAAAATAACGTGTTTGCTTTGAGCAAAACCTTTTATGTGCATACCTGTGGCCATGAGTGAAATGTATATATAGAAATATTAAAAACATGTCTTGTGACGGTTGGTGAAAATGAAGATGATGGAGATAACGGTTGATTAGGTACAGAGCTTGTTTAACTGATACACACGGTCCCAGCCCCTGGGTTTGGGGAGTGTTAGCGTGCCCTTAAAAAAGTCAAACCCCGCCACATACTGTTTGTGTCTGTTTCAAGTCACGAGACGGTAATGCAGTGTTTGTCGTATGTTTCTATATACTATTTTTTTTTGTTTCCTATTCATTTTGTACATTAATCAGGTCGAGAGATTTTTCGTTTGTTTTACAATATTCATTTCTTGAATTGAAGACTTTGCATTATAAATTTTACTCATTGTTGAAGCCCGTACGGGACGTATTGGTAATGTATGTCTCATTTGAAGGGTTGCCTCATTTGCAATCATATCACATCTTCTTTTTTTTTATATGGAATACTTTTGAAGTTTGTGGTACGTTGCAAGGAAAAAAGGGGGGATATAGGTACAAAACTTATAATGTAATAGATATTAACCAGAGTAAAATACGCAACAACAGATAATACTATATGGAAGCAGTAATAATTGTGAAAAAAACCCAAAAGCAACGAATAGTTTATAATAAAACCTGAAGTATCCGCAATTCAATTTGAGGTCATATTTGACTGTAGTGTTCTATTGCTTTGATTTGATACCTCACCCAATATGATAGTTTAAAAAATAATTTTAAAGTATTGTCCTGCATGACACTTGATTTTTACCTGAAATTGAAATTTTTCAAAAGGTTTAGGTGCTCTAAACATTTTATAGGTTGAAAACTTATTTTTTTAAGTTTTGTTTATAAACCGTCGTTTTAGGATTTTTTTGATAAAATAAATCTTAATGATTAAGGTTCATTTATAATAACAAACATTAATAAAGCCAAAACAGTATCGTCTGTATTTATGTAGAGTTTAGAAATAGAAAAAAAATGTCAAAATTGAAACCCTCCCAAATTTTCACAGATTTTCACATATGACCTTTGACCTCAATTTAAAAAAATTGTGACCATACCAAGTCCTGACGACAGGCATATTATTATAGTACCCGATTTCCTCTTTCCAATGATATATTATATAGGTGTGTGTTCGGTGGGGAGATTAAATTCAAAAAAATCTACCTTCAGTCACCGCACTATTAGGACAGTTCTAACTACGATGGTTCTAGGACCATCCTAACACATTTATTTGATTGAAAAAATATGTAGGGAATTCAATGACATATATTTTATTGTATTTCACTTTATGTGTAAAGGAAGAAAGGGTGACTCTTTTACGGAAAACAATTTATGCAAAATAAAAGTTTTAACGTTATACTAGTAGATACGTTAATATACATGATAACAAAATATAAATGAATTGCATACGACAACAAAACTAAATAGTCACACAACTTTCTTAAATGATATATTCGTGCTAGAATCTAAAGTTAGTATGTAAATTGTTTTGTCTTTGGGTCTACTTGATTTTATTGCATGTATTGGACAAGGTATTAGTAAATAGAAGTAATTTTCCCCACATTTAAATTAACATTGCACCGGTTGGTTAGGTGCAAAAAATTTTACTCATGATGATAGTATTTTTTAAGCAAAAAGGACAGCCCCAGTTATTCTATATAGATACATACTTTTTGGAAATTTTCTATTGATGTCCCTTTCAAATAGATTTGTGTACAGAAAAACAATTTTAGTTTATAGTAAAGCATTTCACCAAATGGCTATTCCGCAATATCTCAATGTAAGTTCTAGCACACCAACACAAATGTCTTGTAATATGCTTAAATTATTCCAAAAACTCAAAATAAATACTATGAACGCTTTTTTTAAAATATATATCTAGAATTATTTTAAATATCAAATTTGTCTACAAATTGAAAATAATGTAACACAATTGAATCTTTAACAAATATTGAAATTTTTTGTTTAATAAGTTTATTTTTCATAACATTATACTACTTTAGTATTGTATTAGTATTTTTTTAATGGATTTTAACATGCTATATTTGTTGTCTTTATTTCGTTTTAGGACATCGTAACTTTTAGGACTATCCTAAGACACCTACATGTATTTATATATCCTAACTTTAGGACCAAATTTAGGACATATCTTATTTTAGGACACCTTCGTTAACCTGACTTAGGACTTAGCCTGGGGTCCTGGCTAATCTTGTCAGTATAGCCAGGCGTGTATCAATGTACTGCCTGTCAATGATTGGTTAATACTAATTTTGTCCTCAATGTTTGTTTTACATCTGTATCCAATCAATTCTTGTTTAACATCTGTATCCAATCAATTCTTGTTTAACATCAATTAGTAAAAATTAGACTGTAATTATTATTCTTTATGAATTGATGTATAGTGTTATCATATATAATTAGTAGTATGATGTTAATTAGTAAGCAGAAAAGGGTTAATTCTTATCAGCAATCGCCTGGTGAGAAAGTTAAAAGTTTAAGATTTCACATGTCCAAGGTGCCAATTGGAATCCAATTGTGCTGGTTTACATCAAACATCAAAATTTATGCAAATATTTATTCAGCCTCACTTTAGATTCAGAGTCAACTGGCACTGAAGTGATCAAGTTCTCCACCTGGCCCTTACGACGCGCAGCTAGATTGGGCCGGATCCCAGGCGACGCGCAGCTAGATTGGACAGGATCCCAGGCTAACTTAGGACTAAGACGTGTCCTAAGACCATCCTAAGACATGTCCTAGTCCTAGGACAGCTTCGTTGACACGACCCCTGGTTAATATCACTCAAATTTAATTGGAATATTTTACTCGATAATCAATGTTTAGACACAGTCCCCACATTTAAAATCTAATTCGTCAACCTCAACGTTAACGTCGAGAATATACCTTTTCGTGACATGTCTAAATTAATAATAGTAATGGCAGATAGTAATGTTTGTCTGTGTTAATGTAGTAGTGTCATTTTTAGCAGACACCATGACATGGAAGTCATTTTCTTCAACAGAGGGGAGAATGTAGTAGTGTAATGTTTACGTCTATTTGATAATAGTAAAAATATCTTTAAAGTTCCTCAATTAATTGTATTTATTATAAAGTTTAACTCTAGAATTTTGATAAAGGAATATTATTATTTAAATCCAAATCTACACTTTACTTTTTATATTGAGTTCATGAATATTCAAAAGGTTCTTACTTTAAAATTGCGTATTTGATTGGTCATTGTGATTTCGCGGTCAATTTATATTTTGTATTGACCATGTATATTTTGCACGGGAACTTGAAAATCACAGACGCATTGTATTGTTTCCCGAATTATTACCTGTTATGTTTTCATTCATTGTGGACACAACATATTACATATTGATGTAAGTTAACTTCTTTATTATATTATTAATATTTTCACATGCAAATGATAAATTTAGTAAAGATTTCATTATATGATTTCGTTCTCCTCGTAGAGTTTTGTTATTACATAAGTATGATAGATGTACCCAGGAACATATATATTAACATTTCTGAATGAAATTTTCTCAAATATCATCAAACAATATGTTCATATTATATTAACGGGACTTGACACTACCTAATTATCGCCGATTTCCTTGTCGTGAATTTAATAATAAATGACACGACACGATACGGAAACGGACATGGTATAAATTCGTATTAGCAATTATGGTCGATAATTAACGGCTCTACATTTCCTATTCGAAACAGCTCAAAAACTATTGGTTTTGTAAACTTGTTTTTCTTTATTCATTGAAATAGGAATATAATGAATCACTATTATAAATATACAATATAATAAAAAAGAGAAATATTGGATTAAAAACGGCAAATTATTGTTATAATCGTCTCCTCTTTTCAAAATTAAATAAATAAAAAGTTTTTGAACAAGTTTTTTTTTTATAAATTAAAAACAAACCTCTTCTAGAAAATCGTTTTATCTTGAGAAAATAGCTTTTTTGTTCTTAAATGATTTATTTTAGTTTCCATATTAAAATAGAAAGCCTTGGATAATTCTTTTAAATAAGGAAGCATAGTGAAATAATTACAAAATTACTTGTTTATACAAGTCCTCATTACAATATGAATAATTGTTTTATTAAACTGCTTTTAAGCTGATTAAAATGCAATTTCGAATTTGATTGCGGATCAAAAGTTTTGATTTATAACGCAATTAAAACAAATATCATCCTAATTTAAAATGATGAAAATATTATGAAAAACAACCCAAGCCGACCGAGAAAACTTGCTTTGATCATGATTCCTCAACATTCATGACAAAATACACACAAGCCCACAACATGAGAATGAAGTTTGTAAATCCAAATCATTCATTTGCTAACCATGTACGACAAAGAGAACTTCTTATCTTGGTCTGATGGTCTGCCTCTTTTCCGGTTAGGCCGATGCCTTAAGAAAGTTTATTGCTATAGCAAGCTATAGCAAACTTTCCAAAAACCCACAGAAGAAGAAAAAAGAGAACTTCTCTTCTCGGTCTGATGATATGGACTTTGATGGTTTACTACAATGCTAAACTGAGTCTGACACTGCTGAGTTTTTCAGATGAAGAGTTTGAACCTTTAGCTGCCAAAAAGTCTAAAATTGCAATAACAACACCATGTCAGCCTAGCCAACTGAACACACCCTGTTATCAGTGTCCAGATTGTGATAAGACGTAAAAGTCAATTGCTGGGTTTAGAGGTCATGTACGACAAAAAGATGGGCATTACAAGACTAAAAGGAATTTTCTTCTATACACACCTATATTAATATGTCTTCTTTTCTCAAGTCTTTTTAGAAAAGAAGACATATTAATATATATATATATTGCAGTGCTTAAAAAACATAATGATACCAGATGTGGAATGATTGCACATGAGCTTACTTTCATTTTTTGATAAGATTGTGCAAGCTTTTCGCACTTTTCTAGTTCCTAAATATATACATAAATTTTCCGAAAAAGGTGTAGATTTTGTTGTGCTTGAAAGACAGATTAACATTTGCAATGCGAATGCTTAAGAATGTTTTTTTTTGTCAGTGCATATTTTAGTATGGAAAACATTAAACCTCAATCATGACCAGTTCTTTGGTATATATATTTTAAGTCTTCATATCAATTGTATCCTAGTTAGATTGAATAACTATAACAAGTATTTTCCCATGTTTAACCGCCACATTCTGTATGTATGTGCCTGTCACAAGTCAAGAGACTGGGTTCAGTGGTTTTCGTTTGTATCTGTATAACATATTTGTTTTTCAATGATATTTTTTACATAAATAAGGCCGTTAGTTTTCTCGTTTGAATTGTTTTACATTGTCTTATCAGAGCCTTTTATAGCTGACTATGCGGTATGGGCTTTGCTCATTGTTGAAGGCCGTATGGTGACCTATGGTTGTTAATGTCTGTGTCATTTTGGTCTTTTGTGGATAGTTGTCTCATTGGCAATCAATAATTTAACTGCTATAATTCTTGCAATGATTGATTAACGTTTTCTATTTGTGACGATACCAATTAGACTTTTTATTAATAATGAAATAAATAACAAACACACTTATATATTGATATGCTCTCTTTAATAGAGAAAGGATCGCATTGGTAGATAATATAATGTTCGATATTTTTATATGTCTCGTCTTGCTCAATAAGGAAAGCTGGTGTCTGAACACTGCTTATATCACATAATACGGTCAATTCAGTGATGGCCCAAAAAACTGTATCTGTATGAACTGTATACGTATCTGCAATAAAAATTATAATTTTACTAAATTGATAAAATATAAATTGGGAATGTGTCCATAGGGCACAAATTATACCCGTGCTGCAAAGCTTCAAAAATTCAAACTAAACCTAAACTATTATCATGATTATATATTTACTTTTGAACACATATACATATATTCATATTAAAGTTGAGGAAATGTGTCATTATACTTGAAAAATGAAGATTTATTTAATATTAATCATGCAAAAATAATATTTCTTGGCACCATGAAGCCATTTAGGTGCCAAGCCACTTTGACATTTTGTTTTTTTAACAATAATTTGATCACATTTAATTGTTTTTTGATAAATTTTGTTTACAAAGTTTGTTTATATACAATAGTTCAAGTATAATACAAAAATATTTTTTGTATAAATAAGCGTCTTTTATTCAAAGAAAAATAAGCAGAAAAAAATAATTGTGACTTCCTGTCCTACATTTACTTCATACACCCTCATAAGCCACCTCTAAATTTTGTGAAGAAATGATGCATTTATGATCTAAAACTTTGAAAAAAATGGGACAAATAAAGGTTGCAATACTTATATATTATAAATTAAAAAAAATAGTGTTATTGTTGTAAAATAATGACATTTTTCTGTGTGTTTGTGTGTGTGTGTGGGGGGGGGGGGGGGGGGGGGACATTTATGTACTTTGACAACATCAAAATCACATACATGTATGCATGTCAGATTTTATATTTATTTAAGTGTTTATGTGCTTTAAAAGGAGCTTTATTGTGATGGAGATTAAATAAGGTACACCTTGGAATAGTATAATATAGTAATATATATGTTCCTGGGTACACAGACTGGCCAGATAAGGACCAAAAATGGCAAAATTGATGACTCGATATTTCTTTTAATATCAATAAAATGTCATTAAAACTAAGTTACACGGGATGCCAGTGTATCAAACTTGTAATCTGCAACATTTTTTTTGTAATAATTGCATTCATTTAATCACAATACGTTGGACAATGCAAGAGGGGGGATAATAAAAATGGCGCCAATGGCATTTCGGAATGAGACCGCGAATGATGACTGATTTCTTTATCAATACCAATAAAATAACATCCAAACTACATGAAACGTGAAGCTAGTGTACTAAACTTGTAAACTGTCGCTTCAAATTTGTCATGATCGCATTTTTTTCATCACAAAACGTTGGGCAATGCAATCGGATAATACAAAAAAAATGGCACCTGTAGCATTTTTCAATGATCGTGAATTTGGCCAACGTAATAAAACACTTTACATAGAATAAATCACTCTCATATTAGTTACTTCATGTGAAAAAATATATCTTCTTTATGCTTAAACTTACCAACTCATTAAAGTTGTTGAACGTGTGGAATTATGTGGATGATTCATTGGCAGTCACGATAGCTTTCAGTCCGACGCTTCCAGTCTCCATTAATCTCGCGAAGTCTCGTGACGTACGGGAGTGAAATAACTTTATACTGAAATGCGTACGAGATTCATTTCCCGTTAGATATACTGTTCCCAGATGTACCCGAGAATCTTTTATTTAGCTTCGTGCTACATGTATTTTATTATCTACCGTTAATTTGTCACGATAGAATATAGAACAAGATATTTGCTTAGCTATTTGATTATTGATACAGATAATTTATATTTCATAAATGGCGGCATATTAGACAAAATAAGGAAAAGTGTTAAAGTGGATATTTATTAGTACACTTATATTATACATTGTAATGATAGAAGTATAACTATAAATGAACTGGAGTTATTTTGTCATATCGTATATTTTAATATTTTATGAGTCCGAATGTTTATGATTGCATTTTGGTTTTAGGACTCCATTGATGTAATTATATACAGAGTATACATTGTGAACTGTGCCTTGTCCTTGCCAGTAAGAACTCACTCCACAAGTGGTAAGAGTCAATCTATTTTTAACTATGTAATGTTGTAAACAAGACGTTATGGATTATTTCCCTTTAAATATGCGGTTTTAAGCATATTTAATATATTGGCTTAATTAGTCTTTATGAGAATAGTATCTACATTTTAATTATTGTTGTAATGTAATTGTATGTAAAGAACAAACACTATATTATGTTCCGATCAGTTTAATGTTATGTTCGCAGTTTTAACTTTAGTTTTGTACCGTACACATAGTAAAACAGTACACACTATATAGTATATAATTTACGGTCAAGGGTTACATTCTTGTGTAGTGTATCACAATTAGAAGTAAAAGTACACGTGACATCAGCTCACTGATTGTCTATTAAATGCATTCGCAGTATAGTACACAGTATTAAAGTGCATTATACTGCAATCAGCAAGTTTACTGTACAGATAAAGCTATACGTATAAACGTTAGCTTTATACGTCAATGACCCCAACTGACCTATAAGCCCCGCCTCCTTATTGTATTTCATCAACAACATCACGTCACGACTATGACAACGTAAAGTAACAATGGTCAAACTTTTTTCAATTTAAACTTTTATGTCTTCAAATTGGTTATTTATATATCATGTTTATCAAATGTTATCAAAATTAAGTTCATTTTCCCTTTCTAATTCCTTAATTCGCCAATGTCTTACCACCTGGACTACGCTCGTAGGGAAATACCCCAAAATGGTACCTCAAGAGGGAAATTCCAAACACTTTTTTTAACAATTTTTGTTACATGTTTTTTTCATTTTTCATTTTTTTTTTCGATTTCAGTATAAAAACAATATACGTATAGTGTCTTGAAATATGAAATTTATTTGTATTCGGCACGAAACGGGAAAATGCTCGGTAGAACCTCGCATTTTCCCGTTTCTTAGCCTCATACAAATAAATTTCATATTTCAAGACACTATACGTATATTGTCTAATTGTATTTTACCATAACTATATGTGATAATGTATAACTTAGGGTACTTGAGTTTTATAATAGATCTGTTATTTATAATTGTGATATTGTTATTTCAGAGTTTATTTTTCTACTACTGGTATAATAAATAATCCGAACCCTAAACAGAGTTTATTATTTCTTGACCCAAGAATCGACCCTGTTACAAAATGGCGCCCAACCTAGTTTAATGGATTGATGGCACAGTCGAATTAGGGTACCTGTGTGTGTGTGACCACCGAAGCAGACGACAGACGAGACCACGTGATGTTTGTTTACCAACAATGCGCAGATGTCCGAAGATGCACGTGCCATTGTTTACATCTGTTGATGTCCACATGTGTTTATTTACATTAACATTTTATACCGTGTTCCAGTTATGAAGATTTGTGAAACCGGAAGTTACTTTTAGTAACTTAGACTTTTGATTTTCTTTATTGAAAATAGAACATTTGTTGTTTAAATTAATTCTTATTTTTGTGATTGGAATTGGAAAAGTAACTTAGCTTTATAAGGTAGGCTTTTTACTTATATATATATACTATAATTGTATACTGAAATAGTTTGCTTACACACTTAAATTTTTATTTTTATTTTACACATACATTATAATTTGTTTACATAAAGAAGACTTTAATTAGATAGCATACATTGGTCCATTACTATATCGTATTGCAACATCAACACTTATTACAGCAACATACATTGAAAGATAGTATACATACATGTAGTGTTATTGGTACACCACAGTTCAACTTGAACTTAGTTACACTTAAACATTTTTACACATTGACATTGTTCATTCATTCATACACTTTTTGACTTTGAATTTTTTTTGTTAACGTCCTACATATTGACCTTTCATACTTAAACATTTTACATTTGAACATTATTTTTTTTATTTTTGTTCATTGAACATTAGCATCACTTGGTGATTGATTGTTTACATTTATAAGAGAGTGCATATGTACTTGTAGAATTTATTGACTTATATTTTTACACATTAAAAGTACATTTTATACAGAAAGCAACACTATCGTATACAGTTATAGTATATAGTACCTTTACTCTGTGTTGAACTTAGACAGAATTTGAAAAATCTATAGTTTGATTGAATAGATTTGAAATAAGTGACTGTTGAATAATTTTAATTTATTCACTTATAAATATAATCTGATTGAGGTGCACTCATTTGCATATGAGGCTCAATCATTTTAATATGTGGTAGTACTTATTTATCAATGCACACTCATGTGTATTTGATATAATTTGTTGGTATTTTAGTAATTGTAGAATTGAGTATTAGTTATTGATTAAAATTTACCATTTTGATTTAATGTAATTTTGATACTCTAGTGTGGTGGTTATGTAGTGTATAGTTGTATTACATATTTTTTTGTTTTGAAACACCTTTGATAGACATAGGCTTTTGGAAGTGAAAGAGTTTTGTTTTTCATTTTCGGTTTTGTTGTTGGCATTTATTAAGTAAGGGGCTACTACATTCTTCCAATTAGTCATGGAACAGTATGGTCCAAAGAAGAAACGCCATCGTCGTAGACGTAGACAACGACCCTACTGGGACAACGACTTTGACAACCAAGCCAACCAAAACTACTCACCTACTGCAACTCCTATTCCAAAAGATCCTATCGTATGTTATCGATGCGGAGGACTTGATCACATAGCCATTGGTTGCCGTATTCGATTAGACCATTCACGACAAGCCTTTAACTTCCAGCAGATCAACGCTGAAGATAGAACACATGCATACCAACAGCAAAAGTCAACACAAGATGTCACTGATAAACTAATAGGTAACACCAATGAAGTCACTGTTAAGATACATTGTATTCCAGCTACAGCTTTATTAGACACAGGTTCCACAGTTAGCACTGTCAGCGAGTCATTTCATCGAAAATACTTACCTGATCATACTATACAGACACTTAACCGTATTTTACACATTGAATGTGCTGATGGAGAGAACTTACCGTATCATGGTTACATCACTGTCGACTTAGAATTACCTGGAGCATCACCATCAGATTTACCACAACCTTGCTTATTACTGGTAGTTCCTGATAGCAACTACAACAAGGACGTACCTTTACTACTTGGTACCAACGTATTGCATAGAGCTATGGATGATGTGAAACAACGTTTTGGTCATCGGTTTTTGCAAAACGCCAACTTGATTACACCATGGTATATGACGTTTCGATGCCTTTTACTCAGAGAGAAAGAACTCAACAAGAGAAACAACAGGTTAGCATTGATTAAATGCGCAGAGGGGAAGACTGTTCGCATTCCACCGAATAAAGATGTCATGCTTCAAGGCTATATGGACCATGAGTTGCCGTACCACCCTGTATGTGGAATACTTCAACCAACACATAAGGCAGCAGTACCTGAAGACTTAGACATAGCTCCAACTCTTGTCAACTACCAATACAGAGATAACAGATTAGTACCTGTACATATCAGTAATGTTACAACGAGAACCATAACAGTTTCACCTAATGCCATCCTTTGTGAGCTGCAACCCGTCTCAATTGCTGATATAGATACACCGGATAATACAGCTTATGATGTTTTAAACGATGTTCACTTACCAACAGACGTACTCAGTGATGAACAGTTAGAGAAAGGTAAACAACTACTTAGACAGTATAGAGATGTTTTTAGTATGTCAGACACTGACATTGGTCATACAGATGCAGTTCGTCATAGAATTGATCTTACTGATGATACACCGTTCAAGCAGAGACATAGGCGTATACCACCAGCCATGTTTGATGAAGTTCGTACACGTCTACAACAACTACTTACAGCTGGAATAATACGACGTTCACACTCACCTTGGTCATCTAATGTGGTACTTTGTCGAAAGAAGGATGGGAAACTCAGAATGTGTATTGATTACAGACAACTGAATCAAAGGTCCGTGAAGGATTCATACGCTTTGCCACGCAGCGAGGAGATACTTGACGCTCTAGGAGGTAACACGCTATATACGGTACTAGATATGAAGAGCGGGTACCATCTGGTAGAAGTAGAAGAGTCCCATAAGCAGAGAGCAGCTTTCACTGTCGGCCCACTAGGCTTTTACGAATTCAACCGCCTGCCATTTGGATTAGTCAACAGTCCAGCGACATATCAGAGACCAATGGAAGAGATACTAGGGGACCTCCATCTTGATATCTGCTTTATCTATTTAGACGATCTTATTATATTCTCCGATACGTATGAGGAACATCTAGTAAGATTAGAGAAAGTATTACAGAGATTAAGAGAAAGCAACCTTAAATTATCGCCAAAGAAATGCTCATTCCTTCAACATGTTCAAGAGAAAGTCAAATATATAGGTCACATCGTATCCAAAGATGGAATACAACCAGATCCAGCAAAGATAGACAAGGTAACAAACTGGCCACGTCCGACAACACCAGAAGAAGTCCGTCGTTTCCTTGGTTTTGTAGGAAACTACCGGAAGTTCTTAAAAGATTTTTCGAAAATAGCAAGACCACTCACTGACTTAATGCCTCCACCGAAAAGTTCATCAAAGAGACGCAAGCCAAAACCTCGAGATCCAAATAGTCAATCATGGATATGGGGAGATCTTCAAGAACAAGCTTTCCAAACACTTAAAACAGCGCTAGCTTCACCACCTATACTTGGTTTTCCGAGATACAACAAACAGTTTGAGTTACATACTGATGCATCCATGCAAGGCTTGGGAGCGGTATTATACCAAGAACAAGAAAACAAGAAGCGTGTCATTGCTTACGCCAGTAGAGGACTCAGTAAGACCGAGCGAAATTACCCAGTACACAAGTTAGAATTTTTGGCATTAAAATGGGCTGTCACCGAGAAATTCCACGACTACTTATATGGAAACACCTTTACAGTCTTGACAGACAATAATCCTCTTACATACGTGCTAACATCAGCCAAACTAGATGCAACTGGACACCGTTGGATTGCAGCATTAGCATCGTACAACTTTAACATCATTACAGACCAGGTTCCAAGAATGCCGATGCTGATTCTTTATCAAGATTGCCCGAGTTACTTGGACGTTCACCATCCAACTTAGATGCAACTTCTGTCAAAGCCATCTGCAATCTTCAGCATGCTCAACCTTTCTTCGATACTTTGTCGATGAATACTCTTGCAACTGTTGATGATACATCGTTACCAGCACAGCACTTGGTTGACATCAAATCAGAACAAAAGAGCGATTACAGAATTAAAGAATGGATTTAATGGGTATCAGAACACCGCAAGCCAACTAAAGAACAACTAGAAAGATCACCAGAGAATACATGGTTTATCAATTACTTCGACAAATTACAACTGAAAGATGGTATACTGTTCAGAGAAGCTATACTTAATGGCACAACAGTTAAGCAACTTGTTTTACCAGAAACTTGCCTTCCGAAAGTAATGAAAGCACTTCACGATGACATGGGCCATCAAGGGCGAGATAAGACACTGTCACTTATCAGAGATAGATTTGTATGGTATGGGATGACAAGAGATGTAGATCAGTGGATTACACAATGCAACAGATGTATAAGAAGGAAAACACCAACTAATGAAAGGGCACCACTAGTTAGCATTGAAACATACCAACCACTTGAACTAGTATGCATGGATTACTTGTCACTGGAAAGATCCAAAGGAGGTTTTGAAAATGTTCTAGTCATCACCGATCACTTTACCAGGTATGCCTTAGCAATTCCAACGAAGAACCAAACAGCAAAGACTACCGCCGAAGCATTTTTCAACAATTGTGTAGTACACTTCGGCTTGCCAGAACGTATTCACAGCGACCACGGTGCCAACTTTACTTCGAATATCATCAAAGAACTATGTAACGTCACAGGCATGCGAAAATCACGTACTACACCTTATCATCCTATGGGCAACGGTACTATAGAGCGTTTCAATCGAACATTACTTAGTATGTTAGGTACACTGGAAAAAAACACAGAAGAAAGATTGGAAAGCACACATTGCTGGATTAGTACATGCTTACAACTGCACCAGACAGACTACAACCACATACTCACCTTACTTCTTTATGTTTGGTAGAGAACCACGATTACCGATTGACATCGCCTTCAACCTTCCTGGTAATGAACAGAAGCAACCAGTGACGAAGTACATTGAAACCGTACAGAAAAGATTGAAAGAGGCATACGAGTTGGCAACAAAACACTCGAGAATAGGGAAAGATAGACAGAAATACAACTACAACAAGAAAGCTAGATCAGCCATCTTACAAACCGGCGACAGAGTCTTAGTAAAGATCTTGGCCTTCGACTGGAAACATAAGCTAGCTGACAAGTGGGAAGAAGATCCATACCAGATTGTTAATCAGCCTAACAAAGAGATACCTGTGTATGAGGTCAAGAAAGAAAACGGAACTGGAAGGAAGAAGACACTTCATCGCAATCTTCTACTTCCAATTGGATATCTGCCAAAGACTGTTGAGTCTGAGATAGCTCCTGCACCTAGACAGAGGCGTAAACCGCTGAGGTCTGAACGACCACCGACGAAGTCTGTTGGGAACAGCATTGAAAAGATGTCTGCATCAGAATCAGATGAGGAATCGGAGCAGGGGTATTTGATAATAGAGACAGGGAGGAGTACACCTAGCAACACTGACAGTGAAGCAGATATGGTGGAAAGACCTAGGGTAGATGATGTAACTATCAGCGACACGGGTGACGATCTTGATGCCGTTGGTAGTAGCCAGGTTAATGGTTTAGTAGAGCACGCTATACCTTCAGATATAGTAAATGCTGAAGAACTTAACCCTGGAACAGAGGATGTTGAACCTGCAGCGACTGGTCAGAATATTGAAGCTGACGCTTTAGAATTAGATAATGGCAGTGCGTTGACGGAGGATCCATCTCTAGATGAAATGGCAGATGAACCCACACATGATGAAACTACAAGAGTACAACCAGTTAGGGAAAGAAGACGTAGATACTTACCTACACCACCACGTCACATACCAGAACCTACCACACTTGCTAGACCTCAGAGAAATCGAAAACCACCAAAGTACCTGCAAGATTATGTAACTACAGTAAAGCAGGCTACAACTAAACCAGATTGGTTAGAAAAAGTTCATTGGTTAGAACAACAGGCAGAAACAGGACGATTTAGAGGTTTAGAGATGGAACTATCGAGGGCTATCATCAAGATTATTGAGAACAGTTCTTAATGTAAACAGCTTGACGAGGACGACAAGGTCATAAGAGGGGAGAAAGACACAATGACATGGAAGTCATTTTCTTCAACAGAGGGGAGAATGTAGTAGTGTCATTTTTACGTCTATTTGATAATAGTAAAAATATCTTTAAAGTTCCTCAATTAATTGTATTTATTATAAAGTTTAACTCTAGAATTTTGATAAAGGAATATTATTATTTAAATCCAAATCTACACTTTACTTTTTATATTGAGTTCATGAATATTCAAAAGGTTCTTACTTTAAAATTACGTATTTGATTGGTCATTGTGATTTCGCGGTCAATTTATATTTTGTATTGACCAGGTATATTTTGCACGGGAACTTGAAAATCACAGACGCATTGTATTGTATCCCGAATTATTACCTGTTATGTTTTCATTCATTGTGGACACAACATATTACATATTGATGTAAGTTAACTTCTTTATTATATTATTAATATTTTCACATGTAAATGATAAATTAAGTAAAGTTTCCATTATATGATTTCGTTCTCCTCGTAGAGTTTTGTTATTACATAAGTATGATAGATGTACCCCAGAATCTTTTATTTAGCTTCGTGCTACATGTATTTTATTATCTACCGTTAATTTGTCACGATAGAATATAGAACAAGATATTTGCTTAGCTATTTGATTATTGATACAGATAATTTATATTTCATAAATGGCGGCATATTAGACAAAATAAGGAAAAGTGTTAAAGTGGATATTTATTAGTACACTTATATTATACATTGTAATGATAGAAGTATAACTATAAATGAACTGGAGTTATTTTGTCATATCGTATATTTTAATATTTTATGAGTCCGAATGTTTATGATTGCATTTTGGTTTTAGGACTCCATTGATGTAATTATATACAGAGTATACATTGTGAACTGTGCCTTGTCCTTGCCAGTAAGAACTCACTCCACAAGTGGTAAGAGTCAATCTATTTTTAACTATGTAATGTTGTAAACAAGACGTTATGGATTATTTCCCTTTAAATATGCGGTTTAAGCATATTTAATATATTGGCTTAATTAGTCTTTATGAGAATAGTATCTACATTTTAATTATTGTTGTAATGTAATTGTATTGTAACAGGAGACGGTTTAACCTCAGTATTTTTCTATGTATAAAATATCTTTCCTTTATCATCTGTGTGTTTTATTTGTTAAAGTCAGCTTTACTGTTAACTCAGCCTCTAAAACTATAGGTATTTCTACATTGTAATGACGAGTTCCTTTTTATCGTGTGTTTAAATCAACAATACCGTAAATACGTGTGTCTACTCTTCGAACACACCTTTACCTATAAGTACACCGATAAATCAATACTTGACATTGACCTCAATATCCCTAAGTTAACTACAAATTGAAACACCTGTAATCGGACAATTATATTAAATCAAGCGTAATTGATCTTATGGCTCGGAAATGATTAATTCCCGAAACACAAGTCTACTTGATATTTCTGACTATAAATTGTATAAAACCGTCTGTTAACCTTATGTAAAGGTTCGAACCACTGGGCCCTGAGTCTCCTTGGCTGAAGAGATCGAGATAAGTAAGTTTATATAATTTAATAAGGTCTCTCAAAATATCAACAGATGTAAATAATATTGCAATAACAATACAAGTATCAAAGTCACATAAAATATTACATTGTAAAATAATGTAAAAGGCTTGCTCCTATCAAAAATGTAAAATGAATATTAAGTTTCGGCTTCTAAACAAATGGCATTTTACCGTAAATACCCTGAACGGTGAAACTCTATCGTAATCTCATTAAATCTTAAATTCAAACCCCCAAAATATAAAAGCTTCTTTACTAAATTCTTACTAGAACACGCTATGGACTAAAAGCGGACCAAATAAAGCAACGAAGAATCACCCTAAGAAATAAAGCATATCGGTTTTATTCAAACCAAATTGCAGTGTCTTATTCAGACATCGGGGTATAATACACCCGTAAGCCCTTAATAATAAAGATAAACAACGGCGGTTTTATTCAAACCAAATGTCGATTATGTCTTATACAGACCTTGGCTTTATACGATCAAGCGGCCGAATTAATAAAATATCTACTTTATATACTAATTACAGGTGAAGAAATAACAACTTTAACCAACCGCGTACTTCGATACAAACTTGTATATTAAGGTGCACTCGAATATATTTTAATCCAAACAACTATTGATTACTACCGAGAAGGAAAGAAAAGCTTTTTATCATTTATCATATGTAAAACACCGAGAACCCTTAGTGATTAACCAATAGAAATCAACTACACTTTTTAGTTTACCCTAGATACGAACATGTAAGCAAAATAATAACAATGAAAATGAATTGTAAATTGAAATAAGCAATCTAACATATAATTTTAGATATATAAAAACCGATTCCGCTACATTCCCCCCAACTTAAAAAGCAAATGTTTACATTTGAACATATATATATAAAAAAAATTAAAGTCACATTTTAAAGTTCCAGTTGGGTTTAACCACCATACGAGTTTTCCCGTCGACATCAGCAAATGTTGCCACCTGATCACGTGCGACAAGATCATCTGGAGTTTCTAATTCATTCAAATGAATGGCGTGTTGTCTAACATATTCCTCCCGTTGTTGCTGTGCCATTTCCCTAGGTGTGAGGGCCTCATAATATACCTCATCGACTTCCACTATTTCTTCCACTACTTGAACTACTTCTTCATCATCGGCGGGGGTTATACCAGTAATGCGGTCTTCTACTAATGAGTCTTCCGTACTACCTTGACTTGGACGGACATACCTAGGCAGGACCGCAATTCCAGGTTCCTTGTATTGAGGGTTAACGACAGTTACGGCGACAACTGACTTCATCAGATGTTCCATATTACCACCCGTGACCCAATGCATTACTCTGATATGCCGCTTTAGGTCATTCCGTCTGGTGTCTGTAATCCCACATAACGGACACTTATGGGCATGTCTTTCCAGTTCATGGTATTTCTTCCAGTGGCGGACAAGCTGTCTGAAATTGAGTTTTCCTGTACTGCAGGATGCCACTGGACAAGGCATTCCACCAATTGGACAACCAGGTCTTAATACTCGTGTGTCCATGTCCAAGCTAGCCATTTCTCTTGACGATACCGTGTAATCCATTGCTAAAATCGAACAACAATCATCAGTAAAAATAAAAACAAAACAAAAGAACACAATTATGAAATAAACAACAACAAAAAATGAAACTATCTGTGTGCTGTTATTTTTTTTATTTTATTTGTATGGATGTATATACTTATCTACATATTATTATATAGATACGCGGTAAAATAATTCTGAATATAGATTTTGAAAATATAGTTCATTTAAATCATAAAGATGATAATTAAAACAGACGTGGCGCGACTCTACTACATCATGCGCGTGATTTAAATCCTGTACCCACAATACTATAACCAAACACCAGGATTCTAGGCGTGTACAAGCAAAACTTTCCTCTAATAAACTCCTAAGGTCTATAAAAACTTGGGAGGTTCTCTAAACCTAAATCCATCAAATCTAGATAGTTTTAAACCTTAGTTAAGGCAATCCTACTTGCAATATATACCTAAAGTGTGTAGTGCAATAATACGATTTTTAGTCACTTCGGCCTTATCGAAACATAAAGCTTTGACGAGCAGAGTTCTTTGACCCAGTGTCAGAGCGAGTATCAATCAATATTATGCACGCGTTTATAGACATGACACATGATACACTGCTTCGAAATATCAAAATACAGTTTCATGGAAAATTCTGTCATTTCTATAAACTGGCTCCTAAGATCCATGCCATATATATATATCAGTGTATGAAATTTTACTAGTTTTGATATAAGTATAAACAAAAATAAAACAAACAAAATAATAATAACTCAAACAAAAAAAAAAAAATAAAAAGCCCTAAGATCAATTACGCTTGATTTAATATAATTGTCCGATTACAGGTGTTTCAATTTGTAGTCAACTTAGGGATATTGAGGTCAATGTCAAGTATTGATTTATCGGTGTACTTATAGGTAAAGGTGTGTTCGAAGAGTAGACACACGTATTTACGGTATTGTTGATTTAGACACACGATAAAAAGGAACTCGTCATTACAATGTAGAAATACCTATAGTTTTAGAGGCTGAGTTAACAGTAAAGCTGACTTTAACAAATAAAACACACAGATGATAAAGGAAAGATATTTTATACATAGAAAAATACTGAGGTTAACCGTCTCCTGTTACATTTTGGCGCCCAACGTGGGGCCCTGTTGTAAAACATCCAAGGCTGAGAGATAAGGATATTGTATTTTTTTTTGTTTCATTATTGAAACTGAAAGCTCGAATAAGAGTTTATTTAAGAATATTATAATTTCAAAATGGCAGAAGGGGGCAAAAATATTAGTTCTGAAGATTACATACCCGTTGAAATGGCAAATAATAGAGTCATGAGTTTTATTAGTGATATTGAAAGGGATTTAGAGGATATGAGACACAAGGCATTTAAAGATTATGAGGATCATAGGGGTGTGTCTAATCCTGGTCATGGTGCAAGTCGATTTTTGATAGGTTCTAGTGAGAAAGTTGATTCTGTTGATAGGTCTGATTGTAATAAGTTAGGTTCATTTGAATTATATTCACGGGAGGGGGATAAGCATAAAAGTAGTACTCCGAATGAAAACTTGCGATCCGGCTTTAGCGTTAAAAGGGATAGCAGTCGCGATTCGAATGTTAAATTTAACTTAGAGCATGGTTACTCACCGGATTGTTCTGACTCGAATAATCCCCGTCCGCGAATAAGACCAGGGAGAGAATCCGAAGAAACTCTTCCAAATAATCGTGAAGGGTTGCATGCTTACAACCTGCCCAGTCGCGAGGAGGCGTCCCGAGATACGGTTGGAATGTACAACCGATTATATAATCCTCCAACAACTGCTACCCCTCGTCCGATATCGCGTTTGAGTATAGGTACAAGACCAATTTCTAGGCGTGAAAAGGAACCAGAAAAGTTTGACGGGAAGTCAACCGACTACAAAGATTATATGGTACACTTTGAGCAAACGGCGACATGGAATGGTTGGTCCGATGACGAAAAGGCTCAGCAATTAACAATGAGTTTGCGAGGCTCAGCGCATAAGATTTTGGGTGATTTAAAAGCGGAACAGCTTAAAAATTATGAAGAATTAAAGAAAATTCTATGTCAGCGTTTTAACCCAAAAGAACGCGTCGCTGCATACAGATGTGAATTTAGAACGCGAATACGTAGACAAAATGAAAGTCTTCAAGATTACGGTTACGCATTACGTAGGCTTGTCTGTCTTGCATATCCAGACAGTGATTTTAACTATGTTCTTGAAGAACTAGCTAAAAATCAATTTACAAATGGACTTGGAAATTTCGAAATGCAAAAGCAAGTACAATTTTCGCACCCGAAGACGATCGAGTCAGCAATAGCGTATGCTGTTGAATATGAAGCATTTGTCGGGACACAGGCTGATATAAGAAAAACGAAAGATAAGGAAGCCGAATTTAATATTAAATATCCGGTACAGGCCGTTAAAAAACAAGACATAGACAAACCGAAGCCCGAAGAATGCAAAACTCAAACTAATGCATCGGAAGAAGCGTTGATGAAGGTCCTTGACTATTTTAAGGAAATTAGCCAAAAACTTACACAAATGAGCCTTCCGCGAAATCAAGAGCGTCACAATTTTCGAACTCCAATTCGTTGTTATAACTGTGGAGAACTGGGTCATATTGCAGTGCGTTGTAGGCAACCCCCAAAGGTTAAGAAAGATGTAAATGAAAACAACGGGGATTTAAACAAGTAAGGGTTGATCCTGTTCCCAAAGGTTCGGCCCCACAGTTTAAAGGGAATATGAAAATCAGAATAAACCATATTACTCCAAATTGTTTATATTTGCCCGCTAAAGTAAATAGCATTGATGTTAAACTTTTATTAGATACCGGTTCTGCTGTCAGCATTTTAAATAAATCTATATTTGAAAAATTAGGCATTGCTGAGACGCAATTAGGTGCGTTCGGAGTTGAGCTTATCGCTGCCGACGGTAAGCCGATACCAGTACTAGGGAAATTTAAGTTACAACTTTTGTTAGATTGCTGTGCTATAACACATGATTTTGTAATTGCTGACATTGGTGAAATGGCAGGAATAATAGGCATGGATTTACTCGAGACGTATAGTGCCTCTATAGAAATAGCCAACGCAGAGATTAAAATTTCTGATCACTCTATAAAGCTCGAAAAGGAAAATAGTAGACTTTGTGCTTTTGTAAGGACAGTTAGTAAGGAAAAAATACCCCCTGTTTCTGAACGAATTTTTGAAGGGAAGATAAGCGGGTTTCAAGGTGTTGAAAGTGAAATTTTGTTTGAGCCAATTAGGTTTCCTGACAATAAAGGAATTTTGTTAGCTAGAGCTCTTATTAACCCCCAACAAGGCAAAGTTCAAGTGTCTGCACTAAATAGTTCTTCTGTGGTAGTTACTTTGTCAAGGAACTCTATAGTAGGATGTATACAGCCAATTAAAGCTGTTACAAAAGTGAATGTTGGGATAAATGATAAACATGAACAAGCTTTACCCGAACATTTAATCCCGATAATTGATAAAATATCTCCTAAAGTAACGGAAAGTCAAAAACAGTCAATTAAGGAGCTTTTGATCGAATTTCAAGATATATTTGTGGGACCCGACGGAAAGCTAGGCCGTACTAATTTAGCAAAACATGTCATTAACACTGGTGATGCGAAACCCATTAAATTGCCCCCTCGTAGAGCTCATATTACGCTACGAAAGGTAATAGAAACTGAAATTCAGAAAATGTTAGACCAAGATATCATAGAGCCTAGTGAAAGTCCTTGGGCTACCCCTATTTTGCTTGTAAAAAAGAAGGATAATTCCGTTCGCTTCTGTCTAGATTTTAGGAGAATTAATTCCGTTACAAAAAAGGACGCATATCCACTCCCTAGAATTGACACTTGTTTGGACTCCCTAGGGGGTTCCGAATGGTATAACACGCTAGATATGGCTAGTGGTTATTGGCAAGTGGAGATGGATGAACAAAGTAAAGAAAAGACCGCATTTACATCTCATATGGGGTTATTTCAGTTCAATGTGCTTCCCTTTGGTTTGACAAATGCTGGTGCTTGTTTTGAAAGACTGATGGAGTTCGTACTTAAGGGATATCAGTGGAAGAGATGTTTATGCTATATCGATGATGTTATAGTATTTGGCAATACTTTCGAAAATACATTGACAAATTTGAGATTAGTCTTTCAAAGATTTCGTGAAGCAAATTTAAAGTTAAAACCTAGCAAGTGTTCTCTTTTTCAAGATCACGTTTTATTTTTGGGTCATATGATATCTTCAGAAGGAATAACATGTGATCCTTCCAAAATAGAAACGGTTCAAAAATGGCCCGTACCGACAAATGTCCATGAAATTCGAAGTTTTCTGGGTTTGGCTGGTTATTATCGGCGATTCATACCTCAGTTTTCAGAAATTGCATCTCCTTTAACCGAACTAACGAAAAAGGGTAGAAAGTTTGCATGGAGCCTTGAATGTCAAGAAGCTTTTGAAAAATTAAAAGACAAATTAACTTCAGCCCCAATTTTGAGTTACCCAAATGAAGAGGGGATGTTCATTATAGATACTGACGCTAGCAATAATGCTATTGGAGCCGTTCTGTCCCAAAAGCAGGGGAATGACGAAAAAGTTATTGCATACGCTAGTAAGATGTTGAGCAACACACAGAAACGCTATTGCACTACGTATCGAGAATTACTGGCTGTGGTTCATTTTGTAAAGAACTTTAGACATTTCTTATGGGGTCAAAAATTCTTGATAAGAACTGATCATGCATCGCTTGTATGGCTTAAAAATTTTAAAGAACCAGAAGGCATTGTTGCCCGATGGATATCAGTTTTGGATACGTATAATTTTGTTATTCAACATAGAAGAGGTTGTCTTCATGGTAACGCTGACGCCCTATCCAGAATTCCCTATAGTAGGTGTAAACGTTCTAAATGTCCTGGTTGTGAGGGTCTAAATGAGGGAAATTTAGAGCTAGAGGGATGTTGTTTTCATGATTTTGAAAAACAAGCTGTTTTACCAATACAGTATGGGGAAAATACAAGTACTATTGACACTTTAAGTACAGATTCAGATATTGATTCTGACCCAGAAAATGAAATTCAGTCAAATTGGTTAGTGAGTTGGGCTGATGAAAAAATTAGGGAATGGCAAAATAATGACTCTAATATTTCTAAAATTTTACAACTCAAATCTGAATTTGAACACAAGCCTGTATCAGATTGTAATTTCGAAGTGAGGTCTTTATGGTCTAATTGGGAGCTTCTGGAAATTCAAAATGAAATCTTGTATTATAGATATGAACTTGAACAGGGCAGGTCTTTGGTTTTAGTTGCGCCTTACAATATTCGATCAGATATCATGCATCAGTTGCATACCCAGAGAATTGCTGGTCACTTAGGTAGAGACAAAACTCTTAAGGCAGTGAAATTTAGGTTTTTCTGGCCAGGCATGTCTACCGATGTAATGAACTGGTGTAGGGAATGCTGGGATTGTGCAAAAGGTAAACCCGGACCAGGAGCTGGAAAAGCCCCTCTCCAACAGTCAAAAGTTGGGACTCCTTTTGATCGTATTGGAATAGATATTGTAGGACATTGTCCAATTACTGCCAATAATAATGAATACATTATAGTGATACAAGATTATTTTACAAAATGGGTCGAAGCTTTCGCCGTTCCCAATCACACGGCTCAAACGGTTGCCGATAAATTAGTAACTGAGTTATTCTGTAGGTTTGGTATTCCCAAACAAATTCATTCAGATCAGGGTAGAGAATTCTGTTCAGAGTTAATGGCCGAAGTATGTAAATTACTCGAAATCGATAAAACCAGAACCACTCCTTATAGGCCTCAAAGTGATGGTTTAGTAGAACGACAAAACCGATCATTAAAAAAAATGCTCTCCAATTTTGTGAACGAAAATAGAAACGATTAGGATGATCATTTGCCGTTTTTACTCATGGCTTATAGAAACTCAAATCATGATAGTACTGGTTTATTACCCCATAAAATGATGATGGGAAGGGAAATGACATACCCCATCGATATTTTAGCTGGTAGCCCTCCTAATACTCCAAAGAGTAGTTGTCCTATTGAGTATGTACAGTGGTTGAAACATGTAACCGGAGAGCACGTATCTACTCTACAAATTCATATCGTCACCACCGGGATTCGAACCCCGGTCGTCTGGGTGACAGTCAGTGCTTTAACCCACTGAGCCAAAGAATCGATTCCCTAGCTCAATTGATTATAACTGAACATGTTCTTGGATTAATTTGCACTTCTCATAAGTGCAAATTAGAACCACACTTTTTTTTGTCGTAGAATCACCAAATTTGGCAATAATGTACCTCTGGGGATAAATAACACAATACAAAAAAAAATTTGGTGTGGCTCGCCCGGTTCGGCAACTGGAGTGAAAATAGTGACAAAATCCTGTAGGATATTTTTTTCTCCCATAGGATTTTTAAAAATCCTACAGGATTTTGAGAAATCCTATAGGATAAAGTCATAATCCCATAGGATATTTTTTATATCCTACAGGATATTTAAATCCTAAGGGATTTATAATCCCTTAGGAGAATACAAATATCCTATAGGATATAGTTTCTCCCTTAGGATTAAAAAAATCCCTAAGGAAAAATAAAAGCATTTCCTATAGGATATTTTTTATCCTACAGGATATTAGTCTAATAAAATAATCCCATGGGATTAAACATATCCGATAGGATTAATAAATATCCTAAGGGATTTCATTACAGAAAAAATATCCTGTGGGATAAAAAAGAATCCTAAGGGTAATAAATAAATCCTAAGGGAGATTAAAAATCCTAAGGGAGATTTAAAATTCTATGGGAGATCAAAGCAACTCATAAGAGAAAAAAAATCCTATGGGAGAAAGAAATATCCTATAGGAGAAATAAATATCCTATAGGAGAAACAGATATCCTATGGGAGAATGAAATATCTTATTAGAGAAAAATCTATTTGTGAACAAAACCAAAGAACAGAGAATAGTTTTATATGTTTTTGTAGTAGGTAAGGATATTATTTTATTGGAGCAGACCAAATATTCCCAGATATTATTGTTTACGAATTGTTAATTTTTCTACCAATGACACAAATTACCGATAAGTGTACTGCAAACATGGAGCTTGCATTGAGTTACTGCTACTGGCCCGTTTGTTATTTTATGTTTATTATTGCCATTTGCGTAGTTTCTTCTGTTACCTATTTCTACATCTGACTCTGGCTTCTTTTAAATCGAGTTTTATCGGGTATATCCAATACACTACAATTACTTAAACAACTTTGAAAATCGTACATAAGTGTTTTTTATTTTTTTATTTAGTATAGCTTGCTTTCCGTGAAGATATTTTTATTGTGGAGATGCCCGATAGATTTGCCAGTAACCATACTTCTTCGAGTGTGTCCTCAATATGCATGTAGTATTTGCAACTGAACATTTACATTAACTTTCACCAATAAATTCTTCAACAAAATTTGATAATAACTGAAATTTTATGGAACTAAACACTAGATGTAACTAAAGACAGTATTGTTCACCTAGCTCTATGTGCATCTCTGACAACAGACACATCAACACGTTAGGCTAGAATATCATTCGTAACTAAAACTTAAAAAAAAAAAACATTATTGCTGATAATTTCAGAGATTAAAAGGACAAATCATTTTGCTTTTGTTTTATTTCTCTTTCTATAAATATTTTCGTGTGCATGGCTTTGATGGGCGCCAACTCTTAAAATTAGAATATGGTGAGCTTGTTAAAATGTTTATACATGTATTAAAAAGTTTTTATCAAGAAAATGTAATAGAAATGTCGACAATAAGAAACTGAGATATTCTATGCTGAAAATAGATATAAATATAATTAGTGGTATGAGTGCTAATATTACAGTTGATTTGGCAATGGAAAAAAAAATGTTCCTATCCTTCAAATTTTTTTAAACTTTACACACTCTGTGTTCTCTTTGGGGTTTTTTCTCCATTTCCAAGTTGTGATCCCTTACGCGGAATTTTGTTGAAATTTGAAGACTATTAAAAAAATTAATAGGTCAAAGGATAGCCTTCAACATTTGAGGCTTTTTATAGCCAAGGCTCCGTTTAGTTTAAACATATTTTATTTAAAAATTGAATAGGTCAAAGAACAGCCTTCAACACGGATCCTTGGAAATTAGAAAATTTGCAATTAGAGGCCGCAATAATAGTAACAGGTCTACTAATATTTAGAAAACCTGAAACTTTATATTCTGAGGTTGCCTGGGAATCTCTTTTTGAAAGAATAAGGATATTGCGTGTCGATATCTCTCTTGTCAATCGTACTGTTGTTTTATCCGACTAACTAACTTTATACGGATTTTTTTTGCATTTTTTTAAATTACCATGGTCTGTTGTTTTTAAACTGTTAATATTGGAATTAAGTAAAGAGTCAAAGTTGAAATCATGAATAAGTGTTCCGAGAAAATTGTTTTCGAAAATCTAATTTGTTCATAATTCTTTAAAGTAATAAACTTTTTTCAAATAAATTCTGATCTTCCCTCATCTGATCACCAGCATGCCTAAAGGTATTACTTCCAAAGGTATTGTAAGGGGTGTGAGGTATTCAAGCGATTTCCTGTCGGACTTGCAAGTTCATGCATCGTTTCACTTCTGCAGGTAATATTCAGTGTACACGGCCGATAACTTATAACTTTCAGATGTATAATATACAACTCTGTCTTACTTGTCATAACTAAACTCATACGCTTGTTTATAAATAACATTGCTGGTGTAAAGAATATAATTCATAAAAATATAAATAATACCCCAAAAATAAGATTTGATGAAATTACAATCTATTTAAATATTTTTTCCAAGGTTGACTTTGGTAAAATGTAATATATTCCCGATGTCAATAGTGAAGGGGTGCGTCTAAACACTGCTAAGGAGTCCTTAGTGCACTAAGGACTTATAGCATGCCACTAAGGACTAGATGGGGTGCTGTAACATGCTATTTCTTTTCATATTATGGTAGAGAATGATATTTAATGCATAAATTTCATTTTTTGTAGAAAAATAATCATAGATGAATAAGATATTCAACATTATTTAGACACGTGCCCGTATTTCTTTGATGTGCCGAAAATCAATGAACCGTTTGACACGTGTCATATTACATAACTGATTACACGGGAATCATGGTATTTGTTGTGTTTAATGGACAAGATTGGTAAAAAAATGAATTGTTGTTGAAATACTATTAATGTGGTTTTTTTTTCAGAATGAAGAAGTATTTTTCTCAAGTGTATTGAAGGTTTTTTAATTGGATGTTCATATTAATAAATGACAGAATACGGGCGACGACGGACATGCGTTCGAACAGGTTTGGAACCGAAACACATTATTTTGTTTCTTGTGTTGCACTTTTTCAAAATTTATTTTCTTATATGGAGACGTTAAGCAATGTATTACTGGACAACACGTAATCAATAAGATAATAAACTTTTTAATACATGCAACCACCCTTGTGCGTTTGCTATGGTACTTTTTCAAAATTTTATCCTTTTTTGACGTTTGAGCAATGTATTTGGGGACAAAAAAAATCCATCTGAGAAAAAAATATTTACTACATGTAACCAAACTTATTTAATGCAAGCTACAAGTAAACAGTGTGCGTATGCTATGGTTCATTTTATTATCATATGAAGAACACGTTTGAGCAATTTATTTCTGGACAAAAACGAGTTCAATACGATAATAATTTTTTGCAACCAATATAAAAAATGATGTGGTACTCTGGTTGGTGATGAGACAACTATTCACAAGAGACAAAATGACACAGAAATTAATAACTTTAAGTAAACCCATACGGCCTTCAACAGTGAGTAATTTTTACAAAGCACTCTCAACATTATATCTTTAACTTTAAATTAACAAATGCAGGAAATTATTCGTAAATAATGTACTTAACACTGTGGAACATTTTGAAAAACATTTCTCTTTCATATATTAGAAATAAAACCTAATCTGACTAAAATTCGTTAAATGATTATTTTAAACTTCTTTTACTTTTAGAAGAAAAAAAGAAACAAATGTCAAACAATTTCAAATTAATAAGTACCGCCTTTGTAAACTGATATCAAACTGGTTGAAAACTAGTGGTTTTGATAAATCACAAGGACGCCACATGATTTTTATCAATTCAATCGTTTTTCGTACTAGTACGTAAAAAGCAGTAATAGAAAGTGGACAAATAAAAATCATGATTTTTAGGTTGTTTTTTTCGGAATTTACTCGTGTTTTAGTGAAGCCACTCGTAACGCATCTTTATCGGAATTAAAATAAAAACAAAAAAGTTATAAATATATATATTCATTTTGTCTTCATGAGTCTTACATAAACATTTTACCAAGCTGACCACTACTTATTAGTTGGCGCTCATCAACATTCAAACCTACGGCAAATAACTATGTGGGGAAATAAATGAAACAAAAGCAAAATTATTTGTCCTTTTAATCATTTTAACTATTAAATAAGAACAACACATTTTATTATGATAATCAAGTATTAATCTTTTCGATACAATTGTCAATTTCTTACATTAAAGAATGTATGATTGTTTAATCAGTTGTTATTTTATTTGGCACGTGTCAATCGGTTCATTGATTTTCGGTACATCAAAGAAAAATGGGCACGTGCCTAGAAAATGTTGAATATCTTTTTTATTTATGATTATTTTTCAATAAAATTTGAAATTAATGCATTAAATATCAATCTTTAACAGAATATGCAAAAATAACACGTATAACAGTAGTTCTTCTAGTCCTTAGTGGCATAGTATAGTTCTTAGTGCACTAAGGAGTCCTTAGCAGTGTTTAGACGTACCGATAGTGAAGGACAGATTGGAACATACCAGAAATATTGATTTAAAAAAAAAAACGCACTTGTCGACGATTCGTTTATACGACTGGGTAGAAAATTACGGAACTATAGCGCAATTTAAAATATATACATGTATACATTAAACATAAGAAAAAAACATATATTTTGAATAAATTGGGGTAACAGTTTTGTAAATAGACTAGTCCACGTATGCCAACAGTATGTAATCATCGAATGTCGATAGACTATTGTATACCAAAAGAAGAAGACGAAGAAGAAGAAGAAGAGAACCGATTTGATTTAGATACAGGTCGATGTTTAACTTGCTTTGGTTCATCGAAGTTGTGGACATAGTAAAATCACAGATTTATATTGACGTTACGCACGGTATTGGTGCCACTTAGCGTTACACAACGTTCCTAATAAAACAACGATTTTGACGTTGTTCCACGGAAAGTTTCAAACGTTGACCTTATATTTTACTCATGTGAAAATGCCGCTTAAAGTACAGAGAATTTCAATGTTGCTTCTTTATATGGTTTTATTTTTTTCAAGCGGGTGCAAATGCAAAATTCCATTGAATTAAAATAATTTTTAATACATGTATTTGAAAAGAATTGTCTGCAACAGTAACATAAAATAATAATTTGATGTCTTGTAAAATGATTTAAATATATGAAAAAGATGTGGTATGATTGCCAATGCGACCACTTTTCACAAGAGACCAAATTGTCATAAAAATAAACAACTTTAGGTCACTGTACGGCCTTCAACAATGAACCAAGTCCATACCGCATAGTCTGTTATTCAAGGCCCCGAAATGACAATGTAAAACAATTCAGTCGAGAAAACTAACTGCCTAATTCATGTTACAAAATGAACGAAAAAGTCTGTTTTGTATATTTTTTTACTTTTTTTTTTTATCTTCGAAATGTTTTAAAACTTTCAAATGTGAGGCTCTTATTTTATCAACACTTTAATTCTGGGACTATTATACTAACGTAAATATAATAGTCCCAGAATTTTATTTTTTATTTTTCTTAAACAGTGACTGATATATTGTAGGCAAATAATTAAGAAAATTCAGGTTATCAAGGAATTTTCACATTTTGTACATAAATCAGGCCGTTAGTTATCTCGTTTGAATTGTTTTTACATTTGTCATTTCGGGGTCTTTTATTGATGGTGACTATAAGGTTAGGGTTTTGCTCATTGTTGATTGCATATAGAAATAAGATTGTTATATATGCCACTGGACGAACACTAATTGTGAATATTTTGATGGGAAACTATTGAGTATCAAAGTTCCAAATTAATTTCCGGATTTATTTTCTTTCTCGGTATTCAATAACAGAAAGAAAAAAAATTGCTTGTCCGCTAAATAGGGGTATTCTTGTTAAACATCGTTAAAAAGATGTGTGTCTAAGGTGAACGCCACAAGAACCCTGTAATACTAGTACGAGAATATAGCATGTAAACATTCCTTCTTTATGATATGGTTGTTTTGGAAATCTTTTCATACAACTCATGTCGGCGCTAACATGTCCTTTAGTAGTTATTTTTTTTTCCAAAAATCCAATTTCACGTTTCCGCATTTTCGTGCATAACTTTTCCGAAATAAGTAGCGGCGTTTTTACGTTTCCGCAAATTGGTATTACTTTTCCAGAAAAAAAGATGACGATTCCGGGAAAAAAAATTAAGTTTCCGCAAATAAATATCTTTCTTTTTCGGGAAAGAAATTACTATTACGGTTTACCTGTTGATTGAAATAATAAAAAATAAATATTTATCAAGTTAAAGGTCATCATAACAAAGTCTACAGTAGTACATATACATTCACCGTTTACTAGTTTTGTATTTTGTTCAAGAAGGAAGTCCATCTTTTCCTTTCCATATTTCTGAACGTTTTTTTTTTTAAAGTTAAGAGTTATCATCTTTATGCAAAATTGAATGATTTCGTATACTAGTAGTATTACGTTTTCTGTGTCTCTTAGATTTTTTTAAGAATACATTTTCGCATGCTTAAACATGATAAAGAAAGCACGTCAACTGTTTGACTCGTGAAAATATTTTTCAACTTCTTAAAGCTTCAGCTGTGTGATCGAAATTGTCGAAAGATTCTGATGAAAATTTTGATAAAAGTGATGCAAGTATAAGGGACCAGACGATATGATATAATTGGCACTAAGGAATGAATTATAGAAGTAAACTATTTCAAAACAAATAATTCAATATTTTATATTAATTACATCTTTAAGAATTACAAAATTTAATGTTTTATCGACACGTGCCACGTTCAATATTGATTACAATCTGTGTAATCGATTGAAATTCATGATCATTCAACCATGGACCGTTTATCACGCACGTGTGTACAAACATTTTGACTATGAATATGTTTTTTTCGGCGACCGTTTTTTCGTCATGTGTTTGGTATTTCAATTGGTTTATAAAATAAATTATGGATATCAATAGGTCAATCGAAAAAAAAACTAAAATACTCCACTTATCATAAAAAGCTTAACAAATTCCAAGAAATGGTTTGACACGAAATAAATATATGTATCTGCTTTGAACTATTCTATAATATATACATATAAACACATATAAACATATATATAACGTTAATTAAAACTGCGAAGAAAAACTGAATCCATTTGTCGGTAAAAAAACGGACAAACGGCGAAATTGTAAAAAAAATATATTATCTTTAAAATGTATTAGTATATTTATTCTAGTTTATAAATCAAAGGTTGATCACCAGCAGTATGTGTGCCTTACTAGTTTAATGTCGTGGACTGTGATGTATGCTGTCACCTTCGAGACTTATTTGCAAACGGTTCGTTAAAATAGAGGGTCAGGATGGGGTCGATGAATAGAGAATAATGAGTTAAAGGTGCCGAATAAAGGGAAAAAATAATGACTTCAGAGACATTGAGAAAAAAATAAGGAATAGAGAATGACGAAGTGCTTATATACAGAGAACACAGAAAAAGACTGAAAAATTATAGAATTAAGGAACCCGTAAAGGTCCTCATAAAATTGACACATCTTATTTTCACACCTAGCAGTTTCATGGTTTCTGCGTATATACACATAGTGGCCAGCGTACATCTTCAATGTTCAATGAGATCTGGTAATTGAGATTAAATATAAAAGATGAATATAATGATTATTTCATAAAGTGTCGCATATTGCTCTTATAGTTAAAACAAAAATCAATAACCAGCCTTCATAGAATTACGAGATACTAACTTGACAATACAATTAATTAAAATATATATAATTATGAATTAGTTACAACAAGGATATGTAAAGTTAGACACACATCTTTATCAATGAAATCCACACGATTTGTATAGTGAATCTTTGATGAAATTAAAATAATATCCACATTTGATATAAGTAAACAAATGAACCAATAAAATCTTTATTAGAATGCTTATATTCTGATGATAGATATTATAATTAAAATTGTCGAGTGAAATGATCTTTTTAAAAGAAAATAAAGGTATATAAGCTTGTCATATTATTTGAAGCACATCACAGTAACCTTTCTGTAAGATACAAATATGCACAAAGAAAGACAAAAATAATACTGAGGAGGTCCTTTGCGGTGTTTTTAGAGACCCCATCTTTTCTATGTGTTCATTCTGTAATAGCAGAGACATATATTCACATATGTGTATATATGTCTCTGGTAATAGTCAATATGTTCACGTGATTTTTGAAAAAGTTCATATCGGAAGTCTGTATATATAAAGGACAGATTATTAAAACATGTATTTCGTTTTCCACACAGTTCGTACTACACAATTTACAAAGTCTATCATTAAATGGTATCTGCGTTATGGAATATCGTTCCGTCTTAACGGCAAGCGAAAATTATGATTTCGAAAATAAAAATATGAAGATGTTAAATAAAAATATTTAAAACCTTTTTCACAAACTTTTTTCAACGTGTACGCTTGGAGGATATTTTTGTGACTTTCATCCTACTAATAAAAACATGTGCGACTTTTCCCTCAGCATACATGTGAATCATGGGATCCGTAGAAATATCGCAAAAGGACCTCCTTAGTGCACTAAGAACAAAAATGTGCACTAAGGACCTGATGGAATGGTACAACTATCGGAAAGGATATGGCATGTAGAAAAAGACTTTGTAAAAATTAGTAATTTCAAATTTTATAATTAAGTGTTTTTTAATTTGAAAGTTATCTAATATTTTCTCGACACATGCCTCAATCAGTTGATTGTCACCTTTAGTGTGTAATCGGTAGAAATCCATGTTCGCTCAACCCTGACCCGTTTATAATCCGCTTGTATATACCGATTTTAACCTGTATCAGTGTATATAAAGTGCGAATCCAGCTAGTTCATTTTTACTGTTATATGCGGGTATGTCTTTTGTAGAATAAAGGATCATGGGAAAACTGTATTTGTTTATGTGTTGAAAATATCAAGTTAAGTGATTTGAAGATAAGTTTTATCATATTTTCATTGTGATATGTCTTTATAATATACAAACATAGCATTACAGTTCAAGTAAGTGTTATAAAAGCATCATAATATAGGATATCGATTAATGAAAACGATCCATTTTAACTATAGATGCGATGAATTATCACTGTTAGTGCAGTCATTATTAGTGTAGAATTTTCAAAGATGCGAGGAATTTTTATTGTAGAATTATGTGATAAATGCACTTGCAACAAACGAAAAAACTTAGTGGATGACTTTAGGATTTATGATACATGTATTTTCAAATTGAAACATAAACTCCTCATTCATCCTTCATCAAATATATAGCTTTTCAAACTTGTAACAAAAGCGATTTTCAAAATGAAAAATTCTAGATCCGCGAATGGATACTATCGCAGAGGTAAAACCATACTGACACATTTGGATTATTGTGCACGAAATGCATGCTACAATTCATTTTTGTTGATTTTAGACCCTTTGGAACTCTTTGTGGGCTATTTCAGCAACTAGGCAAAATTTCCCCAAACTAGATACACGGTTAGATTCAGCATGTAAACGAATCCCAAATATCTATATTAAAGGAGTTTTGTCTATAAATTTGGACCCCACAAAATTGAAAAAGGGACCAAAAATATAAAAAAAATATGCATGCATCGGATACATTTGTTATTGAAGGCATGACTGTAACAATAGGATGAATATACAAAAATATTGTATTCTGGGGGTCTCATCGGGGGGTTCTCATCCCGGATCCCGCTTACTGTTTTGGCAGATTCCCGTATTCCGCTTATTGTTTTGTCAGATTCCCGTATCCCGCTTATACTATGCAGTTCTCATTTTTTGTAATTATCCGTGTCCCGTTAGACTTCATTTCTCGTTTTTCACGACACAATCATTTTCATCTGCCACGCTTGCAAAAAATCGGCAATCCGGCGTCACGCTTATACCCAAATGCGACCCACTATTTAACTCTATTCTGACTCATATTAAGCCCATTATATATATTTTAAAAAAGTAGCGTGGATTTTTTTATCCCTTTTTATCCCGTCTCGTTTCGTTTTTGAGCCATATATAGATGTCGTATGTGACAATGAGACAACTCTCCATCCGAGTCACAATTTATAAAAGTAGACCATTATACGTCAAAATACGGTCTTCAACATGGAGTCTTGGCTCACACCGAACAGCAAGTTATAAAGGGCTCCAGTGTAAAACCTTTTAAACGGGAAAACAAAGGTTCAATCTATATCAAGATGTACGTAATTAGTGGTGAAGTGTCATGGAAATGGATAAAAAAGTAAGGATAAAGATCCCTATACGCTTTACAAGAAACTAAATGGAATACATTTGAAATAAATGTTATTTCTATTGAATTTATTAGAGTGTTTTAAAACCAAACTTTCCTCCGTAAGTTATCAAAGCTTTCTCTTACTTTATCTATTGTTTGAGCAAGTCGGCTAAATTAAGGCTTTACAGCTAATTTCCTAATGCATGTACAGCAAAACTTTGGTTGGCTTGCTTGCTTTGTTTGTTTAATTGTTTATACAAACTTTGTAAATAAGATTGACATTTTTAAACAATATGAATAGGCATAGTTTAACCTGTATTTTTAATATTTGAATTACATTGGGTGTTATCATAATGATTATCCAATAAAAGAAAAGCAAGCAAGTCAACTAAAGTGTTGCTCTACATGCTTAAAGAAATGAGCTGTAATAGATAAAAAAAAAATATTATACAGTGAAAATGCACCGTATATACAATACTAATGATTCGCTCCACAGTGAAAATGAAAGAATAGTATCATTATTCGACAGTAAACATGACTAGCATTACGAAATCATCATAGTGGAATTGAGTTAAATATGAAGAAACTGAATGACAAAACATATTCTACGTTATACAACTTTATCAATTGTATTAGCATGAATATTTTTTACTGCAACAACATCTCACCTGTTAGTTATAAAGCACCTGCACGATCTGTTCGTGAAATGTCATAAATATTCACCTATTTTGGTATATATTTCACAACTGGATGGCTTTAGGCGCGATAAAACCCCGCTCGCTTATCTTACTTTGCTTCATTTTCTTCAAAAATTAAAAAAGTTCGTCTGTTTATTTATCATTCTACATTAGACATTTATGGCATATACAGTAAAAATGATATTTTAGGATCCGCACTTTACATACACTGTGTATATGGTATTTCAAATTGTTCTCTTTTTTTTTGTTTCTGCTGTGTTTTTTCTGTCTGGTATTATTTTTACTTCTAAGGTAATAGAATCTGTTAAACTCTTTTCAGCTTGGGAAATTTTTATCCTTTTAATTTTAAAAAATACAAATAATTGTAAACACTTCACGGAAAGGTGAGGATTGCTTTTTGGTTGCTTAACGTCCAGTGGCCAATACTTCATTCGTTTTCGGATGTCAGGAACCATGCCTCACCGAAAGGTTTTTAAAAGGATAGAACACAGGCAAATGAAAAAAGATTCTATTGACTATCCTCGATGCCTAGGTTTATGTTTTATGGGATACTAAACTCCTGTTGAAAAAATACAAATATATTCAGTTTAAGTTAGGTTTTAGTCTGATCTAAGTTCTGATGTGATTTACTGAAAATGTTTCACTCTATTGATAAGAGGCAGTACCAAACATGTTTATCTTTAACATGTGGTCAGGTTAAATACATATAGGGTTAAACACTTTCCTCGACATGTTTAGGAGAGGAACGTATTTATGGTTCGACCTTGTTTACAAATGCATTACAAGTATAAATATGTGTAGCTTGGTGTTTAATCCCTAAACAAATTTTAAGACTGTAAATATGACCTATTTATTTCTTACATCTACTTCAATTTTAACGTTTGTGGATAGGTGTTTCATTGACAGCTATACCACATCTCCTTTTGCTTATTTTTGTTGTATACATTATTTTTTTTCATTTTCCTTGTCTTTTAAAAAATATTTATTCCATTATAAATTTTTTTGATGCCAAAAATAAGAATACGAAGAGTTATTTGTTAAATGCTATAACTAAGCGAAGTAAAACAACCATTAATAATTGTGTATAAAAGCTTATCCGCGCACTTGGCGAAGATGTGTTTTCATATGTTCATGTTACCGCTGCAACTCGTCTGCCGAATAGATTTGATGATCGCCCAGGGATTGTAAGAAATAAGGATGAAAAGGTTAAAGTTTTGAGAAATAAAATGAAACTTAAAGACAATGAAATTTACAAAAATGTATACATTAAAAGCAGCAAGTCGCGTGTGGAACGTATAATAGAGATGAACGCTCGTGCTGTTCTTAGAAATCTGCCACAGGGTAAATCGTTCCGTGTTGACGCAAATGGTCGTATTAAACCAAAGAACAACCAATCACCGCCAACTGAAAATCAGCAAAATGAAAACGAGAACCCACATCCATAGGACCAGAACCGGCCCATTTCATCTATTAAACTCGGACACATTAATGTTGGGGGATGGACTAGAGAAAATTGTGATTTAAGAAGAGGCATCATCAATGCAATTGAATGTGATATAATTTCGGTGTGCGAGACTCACTTAAAAGCGCAAGACAATATTTTTATGGCGGGTTATAGATGGTTCGGATTTAATAGAACAGAAATACATATCAATGCACCAAAAGCCTCGGGAGGAGTTGGAATCTTTGTGAAAGATCTGATATTTAAAATTTTCAATGTTTCTGTAATTGACAAGTCGGTCGATGGAATACTTGGACTAAAATTCGAAAGCCGCAATACAGATTTCAGTTTTATAGTTTTCGCATGTTATTTGCCTCCTGAAAATTCAAACAGAGGACGCGATGCCCAATGATTTTTCGCACATTTGCTTGCTCAAATTTACATGAATAATGATAGCGATGACTTTTTTCTTCTTGGTGACTTTAATTCACGAATTGGATCCCTGTCCGAACTGTTATTCGAGACCGATGAAATTGCAAAAAGAATCCAAATAGACAAGTGTATTAACCAGCACGGGCATGAATTTATGGAATTTCTAAACGAATCAAAATGTTGTGTACTGAACGGTAGATTTGCCGACGGGGATAATTTTACTTCAATTTCGAAGAAAGGAAAAGCGGTAGTTGATTTCATATGTGTCCCGCAGGATATTTTTCAAGATATAAGTTACTTCAAGGTGTTAACGGTTCAATCGATTGTTGATGACTTTCAATTACACGATCTTATAGGTGCCAAGTCTAAATTGCCTGATCACTCAGCTATTGTGGCGGAATTCAATATCATGCGTCACTGCATCGCAACGCAAACAAAAGAAAAACGCAACTCAAATCTTCGTTATAAACTTAATCAGATACCGTTAGATTTTATGACTAGTGATATTCAACGGTCTGCCTTACTTACTTTAATAGAAAACATCGAGCGTTGTAGAGAAACTCAGGATAATATTGATAAAATCTACAATGAATTGTGCGAAATAATTTTTCAGAGATGAACGATAAAATTCCAAAATTCGAGGATAATAGCTCTAAGAAACGTTACAAACACAGAAAACCGTATTGGAATGACAATTTGATGAGTCTTTGGAACAAGATGTCGATTAAGGAAAAGGAATTCACCCACTGTAAAGGAAATCGTAATACAAGAGCGTCATTACGGAACAGTTATATACAAGCCAGAGATATTTTCGATAAAACACTGCTACGAACCGAAAGAACATATAGAAAAATGAAAGCGGTAGATATTGAAGCTATGACTACGAAAAAACCGAACGACTTTTGGGGAAAAATTCGCAACCTCGGACCGAGAAATCACAAGTCTATACCAATAGAAATTGTCGACGAAAGTGGGAATATAGAAACAGATGAGCAATTAGTGTTGGATAAATGGCGGATTGACTTTGAAAATTTGTACACCGGAAGCAATAGTGACGAATTTGATTATGAACACTATAGAACTGTCATGTCACACAAATATCTACTAGAGACTAACATGGAGGATCCTTTATTTATACAGAATGAATACTTGAACCGAAACATTACATTAGATGAAATCCACGATATCGTTATGCACTCAAAATCAAAATCGGCCAGTGGTTTCGACGAAATCCCGTACATTGTACTGAAGTTTCCGATTGTGATAGAGACTATATTAAAACTATTTCAACTCATTTTGGACACTAGCCTTATACCGTCAATTTGGAGAAAATCTGTGATATGTCCGATACTTAAAGATCCTTCATCGGATGCACGAATGCCTATGAACTACAGAGGTGTAAGCCTGTTGTCTTGCATAAGCAAATTATATAGTGCTTTTATGAATAAAAGGATAACATTCTACTTAGAAAACGAGGACATACTGGCAGACGAACAGAACGGCTTTAGGAAAGATCGATCTTGTGAGGATCACATTTACACACTCAATTCTATCGTCCGCAACAATAAATCACTCTTTGTGGCGTTTATTGACCTCAGCAAATGTTTTGACTTCATAGACAGGGATATGATGCTATATAAGCTACTTAAAAACAACATTGATGGCAAACTGTATAACTCTATCAAAAGCATTTATCAGAATTCCGAATCCTGCGTCCGATTAAATGGCAAGCTTACAAGTTGGTTTGACTGTAAATCCGGTGTAAAACAAGGGGACAATTTATCATCAACACTTTTCTCTATATTTATTAATGATTTGGTTAATGAACTGAACGATCTAGGTGTAGGAATCGATTTAGCTGATAAGAACTTGTCAGTTTTATTGTACGCTGATGATATTGCACTGATAGCTAAATCAGAATTGGACCTGCAGTGTATGTTGGATAAACTTCATCGGTGGTGTAAACAATGGCGAGTCTTGATTAATACTGACAAATCGAAATGTATCCACTTTCGAAATGGGAAATCCAAACAAACAGAATATAATTTTAGTGTTGGTAGAAATTCTTTAGAAATAGTGAATCAGTATAAGTACTTAGGTGTAACATTTAGCTATAATGGCAGTTTTTTATTAAATGCGGAAATACTTGCAAAAAGTGCTGGCCGAGGACTTGGACACATAATTGGTAAAATACACGGATTCAAAGACTTTGGATATAAATCGTATGAGAAATTGTTTAATTCTTGCATTGTTCCTATACTTGATTACTCGTCTGGTGTATGGGGGTATCGGAAATATCAATCAATAGACAACATTCAGAATCGAGCTATTCGGTACTATTTGGGAGTTCATAGGTACGCACCAAATCTTGCTATACACGGAGATATTGGTTGGATCCCGAGTCAATATAGACACTGGAAAAATATGGTTAGATATTGGAATAGACTAATTCGATTTGACAGAAACCGCATTACAAGAATAGCATTCGACTTTGATTATGAACGATGTGAAAATAATTGGTGTAGCGATTTAAAGGATATTTTCTACAAGCTTGAATTAGAACATTATTACGAACTGAAATTACAAGTTGATATGTCATTGGTGGAACTTAACATTTCTCGTTTTTATTCAGACATTTGGAGTAATTCTATCGAAAGCGTCTCAAAATTACGTACCTATAAGACATTCAAAACTATTTTCGAAACTGAACACTATATTGAATTAAATTTAAGTAAAGTTGAACGGTCGTACTTGGCACAGTTAAGATGTGGAATTTTACCATTAAGAGTTGAAACAGGCAGATATTCAAGTGAAAAACCTGAGGAAAGACTTTGTATTTTTTGTAATCTTCAAGAAGCCGAAACTGAACTACACTTTATCTTTAATTGTCCGCTTTATTTGAATTGTCGAAATAACATTTTTGGTGAACTTTTAACTACAGAACTCTTCTTAGATCTGAATCATGAACAAAAACTGAACATTTTAATGTCTCTTCACACAAGAAAATTAGCAAAATATATCGTTCGTGCATTTCATATCCGACGTCAGGTGCTATATAATCTATGAACATTTAATTTTTGTGTATATTTATTCTAACTTTTTGAACTTTAATTTCAAATGATTTGAGAAATTGTGTATATATACATGTATAACGTGATTATGTTTAACCTTACTGATATTTTAAAAAGGTGACTTATAGGTCCAATGGGCCGGGTGTAACTTTGACTATAAACTTTGTAATTGTATTATATTTATGTTCACAAGTCACTATAATAAACAAATTACTTACTTACTTACTTGCTTAAAAGCATTATATATATTTATAAAATATTTAAAATACAAGCAGACATACCATTTGTGACACCAATTTCATTTACTTCCAAATCTTAAAAGGTCTTATATTTCGGTGCATTACGTTTGCGCGCATTACCATTACATTTGCGCGCAAAAATCATTACGTTTGCGCGCAGCTTTCCATTACATTTGCGCGCATTTTTTTGGCAGGTAAACTGAGGTAAAATACAGGTTATAATTCTTATTTATCTATTAATTTGTTCAATTATTTATAAGTATCAGTACCCCTTTCGTTAGTCTTAATATTTTAATCCCCAAATGCGCGCAAACGTAGTGCGCCCTTATATTTCCACAGTTGTCCAGTTCTTTAGCGTCTCTTAATAATGTCATAACGGGCTTTAGAGTCATATGATTAAGTTAACTAAATTATTTAGTTCTCCCACATTGTGAATTGTATAGCTTACACCACTGCTTATTACATTATACAATAATATGGTATTCATCTTCAATTGTTGAATAAAGATGAATTGTTAAAAAAAAGCATTGACATCAGTTATAAGGTTATCGTTCATAGAAGACAGTTATGATTTGTATTCTCTTTTAAAAACGTAATATAGTATTTACCACTTGGAGTATTTCTATATTACATTTCTAATCGGATTTTGAAAAACCCCACGGACGCCACATACCCTCATGTGTCTCTCAAGGTATAATGATAGTATCTAAACTCTTGTGTTTTAAATAAGGAAATGGAATCGCAAAAGCTTTTTTTCTCAATTTGTATCTCCAAATTGGCTTCTTTAAATAAACAAAGAAGCTTACATAGCAATTTCCTTAGAACCAAAATAAATCAAAGGCGAAGTAAACACAAATTTCATTTTATTATTATTCTTTAATAAACTTGAAATTATGCCACGCTAAACCGTTAGGTTTATTCAACAACAACCATTAATTAATCAATTAGTAACGATCAAAAGACAAATGTTTATTGGATAAGGTTGATTGAACATGGTGATTTGGGATTTTGCAATAAGCCGTTGGTCACGTGCCGAGTGGCACGCGTTTATTAAAAAGTCATTTAACTTCAAAATTACAATATCTATTGATACCAAACTTTATAGCTATGAGGTATTAACTCATATCCTCTTATATTCATGTTCTGTGTAATCTTAAAATATCGTTTTAGTGCAAAAAATATTCTTCTTAGTACACTAAGAAATCCTTTGCGATATTTCTACACACCGGTAAATCATGTGGCTTATTCCTCCCATCCCGTTTATTAAAGTAAAAATGTATTACATGGTTGAACAATATCGGGTAGTTATAATTTATGAATGCTATATAATTCGTACAGATTAAAGATAAAGAATGAGAAGATGCATCTTAAGTACTGTAGTTTGACTTAGTCATGAATTGTGGTTCCATTTTGCAGGCTTTACCTGAATCGTTTATTCCTTCTATAGTTCATGAGTGGAATAAACTTGATACAAAACATTTCAGTGGCAACTCTATAGCTAAATTTGAGAAAGAATTGAAAATAAAAAACAACATCTTTTAGTAGGAAATTAAATATTAATTTATCTTAACGCAATTGCGATGTTCCGCTTTATTCTTAATCTATGAAATTTTTCCAGCTTATATTACAAATGACCTTTCTTGCCAATGTGTGTCAGATATTGTGTATCGGTACTTCTAAAAAAAACCACTGGACTTCCTGTGCGAATGGGGACATAAAAAGTATACCCAAGACAAGTTATAGATATGCATTCTATAGAAAAATTAATTTTTGATCTTATACTTTTTGTTTTGAAAAAAATCAATTCAATATTTGAGAAGCTATTTACAAAAACGTTAAATAAACTTTTCTTTTTATTTCAACTTTATAATGAATCTCGTCCTCAATTTCACCTAATTTTACATAAAGTATATATAATAAATAAAATGTTCTCTCTATTATATTAAATATTTTGCCATCTACCAATTTCAATAGACATTTTTTTTTATTGTGTTCCAAGTTCTAAATCTACAAAAGAATAACTATTTTTGTAACATTGAATACCGAAGAAAGCTTCGCAAGTTAGACTGTTTTTTGGCATAATTGTTTTTATTCCACATTTTGTTTAAAAAATATATTTAGCCATTAAAACTCATTCTTGTCCCGTATGATATTTCCTGAACGAGTGAAAATCTGAATTAATTATTTTATTAAGCTTATCTTTATTGCGATAGCCTATTTTTGAAAAAAGGGTATAATTTTAAATTTTATGAAGTAAGATTCATACCACCAGAGACATTTAATATACTAGTAAACAAAAGAAACGACGCAAGGCAATACATTAATCATATAAAATTAGATACAAAAGCTTTGCTCATTGTGGGAAGGCGTAAGGTGACCTATAGTTGTTAATTTCTATGTCATTCGTCTCTTTGGCAATCATGCCACATCTTTTTTTTTTATATAAATTTGCGTTCATCAGCTTCATGTGAACTTTGGTGGAAAGCAAATATTTTGAAGTTGTCTCATTCACAATCGAACTACATCTACTTCTTTCTATTCTGTCCAAAACCGGGAATTATAGCTGCAATAGGCATTGTTTAAAAACAACAGCATAAAGCATTGTAGTGGCCATTTTAGCCTGTGAACTAATTTTCACTTTGGTAGGAATGAGGGGGAGGGGGGCTTTACTTTTTCAGCAAGGTTAAGTTGAGCGGATTAAGTCAAGAGTGGACAATATTTCTGTACCCAAGTCTAACCTTTGGGTTCGAAAAAAGGGAATAATAGTAAATAGTGATGAGACAACAACCCAACAACACAGAAAATCAAGAAATTAAAAGACATTAAAAGTTAACAGTCATTTTTTTTTCTATTATAGAGAGATCCCTATACACCTTATCAAGCCACAAAAAAAGTTCCATGTTTAAATAAAGTAAGGAGCTAATTTCATATTACCTGCCATCAAAAATATCACAAAAGGCACATATATATTTTGTGTGGATGAAAAGTTACCATACCATGTTTATAATATCCATTCGTGGAAATCAAACTAAGTACATGAAATAAAAATCAGTACAAGGAAAATACTTCTCTCTTTATTAACTATAGAGTTGATAATGAACGTTGAATGTCAAGATTTGTCTAGAGACAAATTCCAGTTCAAATGTTATATGAATATGAGCCGTGTTCTAGACTGATAGTGTCGAGAAAGATTTTTAACGTGCTAGTTCACAAGGTAACACTCCGCATTAAGACATCATTTAGTAACTCGAGCATATACCAGTCGAGGTTTTTTTTACAGATATATCATGTAATGGAGGGGAGGTGTAATTAAATTATTAATGCCACTTGCTTAGCGGAGGAACAGCAATGTTAAATTTTGACGTATTTGGTTTGACCCGGCCGGGATTTGAACCCACGATTTACCGCACTAAGTGCAAAAAAATAAAATGCAATAAATAATCCAATCTCAAAGAGTTCTCCCTTTTATTTAAGCCAACAAAATGCATTTAACCAATTGATATTATTGAAAACTGTACTTAAAAAACGATGGTCGATTTAAGCGTAGATTTCATGCACGAACGCTTTCTGCACATTTGGTACTCTTGCAGCAATTAATTGAAGGATCCATGTGTGACTAGTTGTTGCAAGGCTAAACTCACGAAGTTCTTTTTTTTATCCAATATATCCTTATTTTGCATTACCATTCCAAGTTCCATGTCCATTCTCCCAGTCGACCTTTAATATTTGCTATGAAAAGCCTACCTATTGTATTTATAATTAATGTGTTCTCAGTATGAACATACATGAAATATTTGCCCCAGGACGTAAAACTAACAACAATTATTAAACAGACTCATTAATAATTAATATCATGAAAACCATATACGAAGGCAAGATTTGCACAATCCTATACAGTAATATTTCCATGTATCCGTTTCGATACTTATGGAAACTTTAACGACCCTTTTCAGGGTTGCGTTCAAAATCCTAGCAGCTACGTAGTGCGACGTAGATTTGTGACTATTGAACGAGTAGCTAGCTTAGCTGCTATTGATATCTATGTAGCAGCTAGGCTAGCCACCCGTTCAATAGTCATAAATCTACATAGCCCTATATAGCCGATAAGATATTGAACGCAACCCAAGGTCGTATTCAATATCGTAGCGGCTACGTAGCTGGTATCAATATCTATGTAGAAGCTAGGCTAAATATAAAGGTTGAGTTCAATATCGTAGCAGCTACGTAGTGATCAATATATATGTAGCAACTGGGCAGAGTTCAATATCAAAGCATGCGAGTACGAAGCGGCTACAAAGCTGCTATCTATATCTATGTATATTGGAATTTCACAAACGTTAACAATCGTTAACGTTTGTAAAATACCAACAAAACTGACGAATCCATCTTAGATCACAATACGTATCAAAATTTAATCCTATGGGAGAAAAAATAATCCAATAGGACAAAGTTAATCCTAAGGGAAAACAAAATATCCGACAGGACAAAATTTATCCTAAGGGAGAGAAAAAAATCCGTTAGGAGAAAAAAATATCCTATGGGAGAAAAAACATCCCACAGGACAAAATAAATCCCTTAGGAGAAAAAATTATCCTAAGGGACATTTGTTTCTGACAAAAAGTCGTTCATGATAATCCTATAGGATAAAAAAAATCCTATCGGATTTAACACTTTTTTTGAAAATCCTACAGGATTTTAAATCCCATAGGATATTAATTTTATCCCATAGGAGATAAATTTTCCTATAGGATAAATAAATCCGATAGGATTTATATATCCCGTAGGATATAAAAAATATCCTATGGGATTATGACTTTATCCTATAGGATTTCTGAAAATCCTGTAGGATTTTTAAAAATCCTATAGGAGAAAAAAATATCCTACAGGATTTTGTCACGGTTTTCACTCCAGTTGCCGAACCGGGCGAGCCACACCAAATTTTTTTTTGTATTGTGTTATTTATCCCCAGAGGTACATTATTGCCAAATTTTATGATTCTACGACAAAAAAAAGTGTGGTTCCAATTTGCACTTATGAGAAGTGCAAATTAATCCAAGAACATGTTACTGGCTATATGTGTTCTACCTGTACTAAGGGGAAGCAACCCCGCTACACTATTCCCCCACCACAAGAGTCATCATATCTTCATATATGACTCTAAACAACACAAACCCTGGCTATACTCCAGATAACCATCGTGGATTTTTTAGTTGGGCGCCAAAATGTAAGAGGAGACGGTTTAACCTCAGTATTTTTCTATGTATAAAATATCTTTCCTTTATCATCTGTGTGTTTTATTTGTTAAAGTCAGCTTTACTGTTAACTCAGCCTCTAAAACTATAGGTATTTCTACATTGTAATGACGAGTTCCTTTTTATCGTGTGTTTAAATCAACAATACCGTAAATACGTGTGTCTACTCTTCGAACACACCTTTACCTATAAGTACACCGATAAATCAATCGATAGAACTAGAAAAATTGTGTAGATTTATACGATATATATCATTAAAAGTCTGTCCTCCTGGAACTGTAATATTATTATAATGTTATTATTTTCACACATGCGAAACAATGATATGTATTATATATGAACTGCTATTATCTCTGTAGCTATGTACTAGTTTATGAGAATAAATTCATTCATTCATTCATTCATTCATTCATTCATTCATTCATTCATTCATTCATTCATTCATTCATTCATTCATTCATTCATTCGTTCATTCGTTCATTCGTTCATTCATTCATTCATTCATTCATTCATTCATTCATTCAGGAACACATCGAACTACTGCATGGATAGTTTGTCTCATCAATGAGAGCACCACTCTGTATAAGGAACACATCGTATTACTGCATGGGTTGTTTGTCTCATCCACGACAGCTCCACATGCATTAGGAACACATCGTGCTTCTGAATTTGTTGTATGCTTCACGAATCCATGACAGCTCCATCTCGAAAAGGAACACATTATTTTGTTATGGGTTATTTGGGTAATACATGACAGCTCAATCTTCATATGGAACACGTCATGTACTTATTTAATATTGTTTACACAGGAACTCCTTTGTTGTCCCTCCATTGATAAATTTGACTTGGTATTTGACCATGGCATGAGCCAGTGGTGCAATTCAAATTCACTTGTATAAGGGTCTGTTTGGGTTTATAGAATAGAGAATAATGGACAAAAAGGACAGAATACATGGCAAATAATATTTAGAAAAAAAAGACAAAATAGACCAAATAATAAAGAATAGAGAATAATAGTCAAATAGGTTGTATCTCACATGATTCCGTGACAGCTCCACATTTATTAGGAACACATTTGTGGTTAATCTCGTCCATGACACTTTTATGTGTAAGGAACACATCGTGTTACCGCATGAGTTGTTAGTCTCAACTATGACAGCTTCGTCTCTTTTGAGAACACAATGAAGATGTCATGGATGAGAGAAATAACCCATGCAATAACACGGTGTGTTCTTTTTGCAGATATCGATGTCATATAGACAGAACGGAGTGCAGTTGTAAGGTTTTGTATTAATAAAACAACACCGTGTTACTGCATGAGCTGTTTGTCTCATCCATGACAGATCCATTGTGTTCTCATCATTTAACTGCATAGTTGTCTGTTTCAGGAACCAATGATGCTCCATCTGTATCACGAACACAATTAATTGAGCTATCATGGATGAGACACTTAATGCAGATGGCGATGTCATGAATCCGAACGCAGTTGTAAGGTTTTTCCCGTACAGTATCATGATGTGTTCCTAATGCAGAGGACGTTGTCATGGATACTAACGAAATGCAGTTTTTATGTTCTTCCCATGCAGTAATTCAATGTGTTCCGAAAACAGAGTGAGCAGTCATGGAAGAGACAAACAACCCGGGAGTAACACGATGTGTTCCGTTCCTAATGCAGATGAAGCTGTCATGGATTCCTCAGATAAACAACCGATAAAGTTTTAACTGAGAAATGTTAACTTGAAGTGAGCAATGACAACTTCTAACTGACAATGTCCAGGTGAAAGTAAGAAATATCACAAAGGAAATGAGAAATGTAAAAAAAAGCTTGTTCTAACAAGTATTTCGTAAAATTTAAAAAAAAAATCTTGTGCATACATATACATGTGTGTACTTCAAATCTAGAAAGAAACACATTTTCGCATTTTACCCTTTTAAACAACAGTCAATGACTGATTGAAAGTTAATCTCGCTAAATGTAAGAATCAATGATTTTAGAATTAAAATACGATGTTGACCGTTACATATTATACATACAAGTAAGAGTTTAGTGAAAGGTAATAAGACAACAACCTAACGACCAAACAAACTCAGACATCTAGAGGTCAACGTACGATCTTCATCACTGGTCCTGAAACTAACGAACATCTGCCGAATATAAAATATGTTTATCACTTCTATTATAATGTTCATATAGTTTGCCATGATTTATTACTGATGTTTATTATCCATAAGCTTATGTTACAAAGGATCAGTTCAATTTTTAAGTTTTAGACCGCTACTAAACTTAGTTTACAAAGAATTGTCCAACATTCAAGAAGACATCCTCCCAGAAATCTAGTTTGTCCTTGGATAAGAAAAATATCTAAACTTCATTTAAGTTACCTATTTTAACATTGGACTCGGACTTCTTTAAAACTGAGTTTTACTGTGCGTATTGCTGTGCGTTTGTTGATTCCACATTGGATAGAAGTATAGAGAAGGGTAAAGATCTCACACAGCATGTTTAAAACCGCCACACTTTGGCGCCTGTCCCAAGTCAGAAACCTGTAGACTTTGTAAGTCTTGTGTTTTTTTTGTGTTTTTTTTTGTATGTTTCGGAGTTTAGTGTAGCGTACTGAACTAGTATACATTATTATTTAGGGGCCAGCTGAAGCCCAATCTAATTAAAACCCGATCTCTCATCGCTCCCTTTTTCTGATATGTCGCGTGGGAGATCTAACGAAACCCGCTTTGAGGCCACATGTGAGTGAACTAGAAGTTATGAATTTATAATGATATGCAAATGAGTTGACGACCTATTGATAAGCCAATCAAAAATAGTTTTTGAATTATTTTGACAGACGATATCGTCGTATATAAAATGAGTTACATCCCTTTACCTTACGATAATTTTTCAAGATCCTGGAAGATTTTTGATTGAGTTAAGTCTGCCAATTGATATTTTATCGTGTGTTTTTCTATGTTGTGATGTTATGCTATTGTTTCAGAAAAAGGGAGAAGGTTTGGATCCATTAAAACGTTTAATCTCGCTGCAAATGTTTGCACCTGATATACATTAGACACAACCACAATAAATTAGATCAGTCTTGAGATCAAAATACAGACTTAAAACATTAGACACAACTATATAGAAATTAAACCAATCTTGAGATAAAAAAACGGACTAAAAACATTAGACATAACTACACAGAAATTAGACCAATCCTGATATCAAAATACAGATTTAACACATTAGACACAACTACACCAATCGTAAGAAATCAAAATATGATCTTAAAATATTAGACACAACTACACAGAAATAAGACCTTTCTAGAGATCAACATATGGACTTGAAACATTTGACACATGCAACTACACAGGAACTTAACCATTCTAAAGATAAAAAAATGGACATAAAACATTAAACACAGCTACAAAGAAATTAAACTATTCTAGAGATCAAAATATGGACCTAAAACATTAGACACAACTACAAAGAAATTAGACCAATCTTGAGGTCAAAATACGGACTTAAAACATTAGACACAACTATAAAAAAAATTAGACCAATCTTGAGATCAAAATACGGACTTAAAACATTAGACACATCTACACAGAAATAAGAGCTTTCTAGAGATCAACATATGGACTTAAAACATTTGACACATGCAACTACACAGGAACTTAACCATTCTAGAGATAAAAAAAAATGGACATAAAATATTAAACACAGCGACAAAGAAATTAGACCATTCTAGAGATCAAAATATGGACCTAAAAAATTAGACACACCTACAAAGAAATTAGACCAATCTTGAGGTCAAAATACGGACTTAAAATATTAGACAAAACTACAAAGAAATTAGACCAATCTTGAGATCAAAATACGGACTTAAAACATTAGACACAACTACAAAGAAATTAGACCAATCTTGAGGTCAAAATACGGACTAAAAACATAAGACACAACAACAAAGAAATTAGACCAATCTTGAGATCAAAATACCGACTTAAAACCTTGGACACAACTACACAGAAATTAGACCAATCTTGAGATAAAAATACGGACCTAATACACAAGACACAACTACAAAGAAATTATACCAATCTCTTGAGATCAAAATACCGACTTAAAACATTAGACACAACTACACAGAAATTATACCAATCTTGAGATCAAAATACGAGAACTTAAAACATTAGACACAACTACAAAGAAATTAGTTTAATCTAAAGAGATGAAAATCTGAACTTAACTCATTTGACACAACTACGCAGAAATTAGACCAATCTCGAAATCAAAAAACGGACTAAATAATTTAACACTACTACACAGAAATTAGACCAATCTATAGAGAATAAAATATGAAATTAAATCATCAGACACCACTACACAGAAATTAGACCAATTTTGATATCAAGATATGGACTTGAAACATTTGACACAACTACACAGAAATTAGACCAATCATTAGATAAAAATACGGACTTAAAACATTAGACTCAACTACACAAAAAAATAAACCAATCAAGAGATCAAAATACAGACTTAAAACATTAGACACTACTGCACAGAAATTAGACCAATATATAGAGATCAAAATAAGGACTAAAACGCAAGACATTAGACCTAAACCAAACCAATCTAAAAAAAAAAAAAAAAAACGGACGTAAAACTTTTGGCAGAGTTCTCTTCAATATGTGGAGTATATCATTGCCTCGAGTCTTGCATCAATTATAAATCATTTGATTATGCTTCAAAAAGAGGAGTTTCAATAGTAATAACAGTTTATAGTGTTACATTATCATTTGTGTACTTTCAGGTTGACACCATAGTGTCCCACGTGACATATACGTTTCTAGTTGACATACTGATGATATGAGGTGATATCATCATGTGTGTATTTTCAGGTTGACACCATAGTGTCCCACGTGACATATAAGTTTCTAGTTGACATACAGATGATACGAGGTATTAAGGATTGATGAAGTTGACCTTCATTTACTAAGCTGATATGATCAAAACGTTCCATGAAATGAGTACGTTGTTATATAGGTATAAATCATTTGACTAAAAAGAGATCTGGGGTATACGTCACTGATCGTTTGATTGTTTTGTGTTTGCTTAATGTCCAGTGGCAAATAGTTCATCCAGGATGAAGGGCAAGACATACTAATACTATAGGTAGGTGCTGCAAGGTACATATAGATCGACCAAGATAAAGGGCGGGAAATTTAGACTGCCACTGAAAAATGACGGGAATGTTTGAAATATAGACAGCAATGTTCCTTTGTAACAGGTCATCATAGACCTGTCAGACAGTTTATTATACCTGAATGAGACATCAACTCAACAAAACAGAGAATGCACAGACATATAGTATGTCTTAGAAAAACGGCGTGGATTTTTGGCGTATTTCTATATTAAGGTAAGTTGCTATTTAAAAAAAACTAAACTGAATGTTAAAATTATAAAGTCAGTTATCATATATTTGTTTCATGTAACTTTTTTTAGATTCGTCCTGCTTATTTTTTAATTATATTTTTTACACATTTTGTAATCTACAATAGTTTCCCTAACAAATGGTAAATGATCACCAATTATGTGCAATCATTGACTTCCATAAGGAGATGCCTGGCTTTTTCAACCTTGTTGACACATTAATAGGTCTTGTTTAGCTGATCATGTTTTAATTAGTTTCTTTTTATATTCATCTGCAATCAAAAATCCCCAAAATACTGGAAAAAAATATAAATTAAGTCCAGACCTATGAACTGACTTCATATTAAAGCTACGTTGACTTATTTGTACATCTAGTCTTGCCGATAATGTTTACCTTTTTCAGTTTCAAGCCATAGTAAAATCATCATTTAAGGTTTATGTACCCTTCTGTAGCCATTTTTGTACAAACTTTTCAAACTTCAATTGTATCAAAACTACAGATATAATGAATAATAGAGATATACCATTTTGTACATATTCCAAGAGGAAACTTGACGCAAAGCATTATTTTTCACTGTTCCATTGCATTTAATAGAAAAAGAGGACTTTGTGGCAAATAAATCAAGATTTTTATAGAAAAGCCTTTTGAACCAATGAAAAAGGCTGAACTCAAGTTTATCACATGGAAAACTGTATTTTTAATTGCTATCACTACTTTCAGGCGTTGCGGTGATATACAGGCCTTACGTTTGCGAGATGGAAATATATCTGTACATAGCAGAGGAGTTTATTTTATTAGAGAAGGATTGTCAAAACAAGACCGTCCTGGACATTTTTGTGCTAACATTTTTGTACCTGCCTTTGATGCAGAAAAGCTTCTTGACCCTAAAAGGGCATTAACTTACTATTTAAAGAGCACTGACAATTTTCGTGGTGAAAACAGACAAGATAGTAAATTGTTTTTAGCAATTAGTAATCCACATAAGCCAATTTCAAGTCAAACAATTTCATCATGGATTGTGAGTACCATTCAGATGGCATATAACGACAAAAAGAAATCTGTTAAAGCTCATTCGACAAGAGCTATTGGTCCTTCTTGGGCTCTTTATAAAGGTGCATCAATGAAGAACATCATGGAAGCTGCTGATTGGTGCAGAGAATCCACATTCACCAAATTTTACTAACGTCACATAGACCCTCATGTTTTATCGAAGTAAAAAAAAAAAAAAGAAGAAAAATACATAAAATTCGGAAAAAAAAGAGAAGAAAAATGTGTACAGTTTTTAACTTGTAATATAGTTTGTACAGTGTTGGAACTATTCATATCCGACGAGATGCGATGCAAGTTTTTAAACATTTGTGTGTGAGATGAAAAAGACATATATTTAATGTGTTTACAGTCAAACATTTTAGACTTTGTATATAGTGTAATATAGTGTACATCATTTTAACAAAAGAATTACAGTCCACCGCTTGAGCTGGTACTGCTTTGGAATCTAATGATATCCATAATGTAAGGATATCAGGCAAGTGTAACAAGTAATATTAAAATTGTACAATTTTGTTCACAAATTGGAATTTTGTGAACGTAGTTACACTTACCTGATATACTACCCACCTCCTCCCCATTAGTAATTCTTTTGGCAATCTGTTTGGATTTCGCCGGAAAGAATACTGAAGGGGTTCTCACGCTTGGACTGATTCACCGAGAGGTTTGAATTCTTGATCAGTCAAGCGTTTTGAGCGAGATGTGACCAAATACCGGAAAGAAAATCCATAATGTAAGGATATCAGGTAAGTGTAACAAGTAATATTAAAATAAAGGCAACATTGGAAATCAATGACCACAATTTTTTTTCCGCATCAATTGAGAGTGCCAGCATTGCCTATTTTTATTCAAAATATCGCATCAGAAACAAATATCAGTAGTTTTCATATCTCAGACTGGCTCATGTAACAAATCATTTGTCTGCATCAATCAAAGCTGACCATATTTGACAGCATCAACCAAAACTGACCATATTTGTCTGCATCAACCAAAACTGACCATATTTGTCTGCATCAACCAAAACTGACCATATTTTCTCTTTTTTATGTTACTCTTATAGTCGCATATATAGTAAATCTGTAATATTTTTATGTAAGGATGTATTGTATAAAACAAAGGATAGAAATATTGGAACACAATGCTACCTAATTTAGTTTGCTTCAATTTAGAGTGCCAGCATGTCCTCTTTTTATTCAAAATATGGTATCATAAAAAAAATATCAGTAGTTTTCATACCTCAGACTGACTGATATAACAAAATTATTTGTCCGCATCAACCAAAACTGACCATATTTGCACTTTATTATGTACAAGATGTAAATCTTAAAAGCCGCAAAGTAAATCACTTAAATTGTTTTATCAGGATGAATTGTTGAATATTAATAAAAGCGATATTGGGAAACAATGATCGACTCGCATCAGTTTATAGTGCCAGCATGTCCTCTTCTAATTCAAAATTGTGATTTGTAAACTAATTTCAGTAGTTTTAATATCTCAGACTGACTCATATAACAAAATTATTTGTCCGCATCAACCAAAACTGACCATGTTGGTGACCACTGATGTTGTCTGTTATTTGGTCGGGTTGTTGTCTCTTTGACACATTCCCCATTTTCATTTTCAATTTCATATTTGACAGCATCAACTAAAACTGACCATATGTGACAGCATCAACCAAAAGTGACCATATTTACACTGTATTATGTAAACCTTAATATATACATATAGCTGCATAGTAAATCACTTATAGGTACATATCACAATGGATTGTATTTATAATCGTTATCAGTTTATGGATAAGTCTGGCTAAATTGACGAGATGGTGCAAATGTACATAGTTTTTTTTATACGTTTTACAACACTTTTTTCATTAATATCCTATAATTCATCCGCTGTACAATTTTCGTTAGAACATTTGTGATCATTTGTCAAAACAGAATCTTAAATCATAATGTAAATCCAAGGCAACTTACGATAAAAATTCCATGAATTAAATGCAGAGTTATATTTAGGAAGAGACTGTTAAAAACGGGGAAAAAAGAAACGTAAACAATGATGTTTATCATGCAATCTTATAAAAATATTTCTCCGATGAGTTGGAAAACCTTTCTATCCACTTCCACGTGTAACGTTTGATCAGTTAAACATATAGAAAATCTGCCATTATATAGTAAAGTAATTGGAATTGATTTTTTTCTTATAAATTATAAAGTGCCCTTACTGAAGTGACGTCATTTAGAACTGTTCACCAGTCCTGACTGATTTAGTCAGTTCCGCTGACAGTTCTACAGTTAAAACTGATTTGGACAGTTCTACCTAGAACAGTTTTAGACAGTTCTACCCTAGAACTAATCCTGACAGTTCTACCTAGAACTGATTTAGTCAGTTTAGAACTGTTCTAGGACAGGTTAGAACAGTTCTATGACAGATTATTCTGACAGTTCTAATGAGAGGTTAGAAGTGATCTCCGCTGTAGATTGCAGTACAAAGGTATATACTAATCAGACCACTCAGACTGTGAACGTGGACCTTCTATAAAGGGGAGGTTAAGGGGGAGCAGACTTCTTTATAGAATTACATATATGGCTAACGCATAGACGTTTTGCATATTTAACCAAACGTTGGCCTCTCTGAATGTAATCCTGATCCCCTGGTGACATGAACTCCTTTAAACAAATGATTGAACTAGCTGCTCCACAAGTGACATGAAATATGTTTAATCTGTGGAGGAAATAGCTGATCCACAAGTAACATGAACTATTTTTAACCTGTAGAGGAAATAACTGATCCACAAGTGACATGAAAAATCCAGTATGGGAACTAGCTGCTCTACAAGGAACATGGACCTATTGAACCTGCGGAACAACTAGCTACTTCGCTTGAAACACTAACTCCCTTAAACCTGTAGAAGGACATGCTGCTTCAATTGGTACTAGAACTACGTTAAACTTGTGTAGGAACTAGCTATTCGAATAGTGACATGAAATCCCTAAAATCAGAGGATGTACTAGTTATTCCACTAATGACACGAACTCCCTATAATCAGAGGATTAACTAGCTATTCCACTAATGACACGAACTCCCTATAATCAGAGGATTAACTAGCTATTCCACTGATGACATGCCATCTCTAAAATCAGAGGATGAACTGTCTATTACACTAATGACATAAACTCCCTAAAATCAGAGGATGAACTAGCTATTCCACTAATGACATGATCTCCCAAAAATCAGAGGATGAACTATAGTTATTCCACAAGTGATATGATCTCTCTAAATTAGAGGAGGAACTAGCTATTTCACTATGAACTCCCAAAAATCAGAAGAGGAACTAGCTATTCCACTATGAACTCCCTAAAATAAGAGGATAAACTAGCTATTTCACTAATGACATGAACTCCCTAAAATCAGAGGAGGAACTAGTGATTCCACTAATGACATGAACTAACTAAAATCAGAGGAGGAACTAGCTATTCCACTAATGACATGACATCCCTAAAAACAGAGGAGGAACTAGATATTTCACTAATGAATTGATCTCCCTAAAATCAGAGGAGGAATTAGCTTTTCCACTAATGACATGAACTCCCTAAAATCAGAGGAAGAACTAGCTATTCCACTAATGACATGAACTCGCTAAAATCAGAGGAGGAACTAGCTATTCCACTAATGACATGAACTCCCTTAAATCAGAGGAGGAACTATCTATTCCACTTATGACATGAACTCCATAAAATCAGAGGAGGAACTAGCTATTCCACTTATGACATGAAGTCCCTAAAATCAGAGGAGGAACTAGCTTTTCCACTAATGACATGAACTCCCTAAAATCAGAGAAGGAACTAGCTATTCCACTTATGACATGAACTACCTGAAATCAGAGGAGGAAGTAGCTATTCCACTAATGACATGAACTCCCTAAAATCAGAGGAGGAAGTAGCTATTCCACTAATGACATTCATTATTTTTATTAAAAAGGCTTGCTGAAATAAATCTATTGAAAATGATTTAGTTGAAGTTATTACTTATAACATACAAGATGCCATCATTTTTTGTTATCGTTAAGAAAATCTGTGTAAAGGAGGACCACGGATTTGGTCTAATTGTCTAAGTCACAATCATTCAATTCATTTTCTTTGACAGTGACATCGACGTATGTGACTTTTCACCCAATATTTGCTTGCCAAGAAAAAACATGACAGGTTTCACTGGTGGACCAGAATATTCTACCCTTCCAGAGCTCATGTGATCACCCGTTTTTGATTAAGTTGATGTTTCTCGTGTCTTAGCTTTTCTGTGTGAAGTTGTGTGTACTGATGTTTGATTTTTCATTTTTTTATGGCCATTGAATTGTCTGCTTTTCTTTAAGACAACTTTTAAATGCCCTTCCCAGACCTGCCAACTATCCCGATTTTCGCGGTATCATCCCGATTTTTACTCCTCAACCCGAATCCCGATATCGGGATTGTAAAATTAGTCAAAATCCCGATTTTTAACAAATACACCCGAAAAAATTATTGTTTACCAATTTTGAAGTTTTTCTGATCAATTTTAAAAAATCAATTATTTTACCTGGAGAATGAATGAATGAACTTTATTCTCACAAAACTACATGTCATAGTTACAGAGAAAATATATATTTACAATTACATAAATGTATATATAAGCATGCACATGTGTGAATAAATAACGTAACTTAACTTGGAGGACTGACTTTCACCTGTATAGTTTTTATAAACTTACATAATTTTTCTAAAATAATAGTATTGTCTGAATTAAATAAACTATTAAATTTGTATGTACTTGGATTTTTACAGCAAAATTCAGGTAAAAATTTCTTTCTCTCTAAATCTAAAGATTTACAAGTCATTATATAATGATATTCGTCACCAATTTCGTTTGCGTTGCATAGATGGCAAAGTCTGTCGTTTCGTGACAAGCCTCGCCATCTGCCGGTCTCAATTGGTAAACGATGACTACCACATCTAAATTTGCAGTATACAAATAATAAACTATTAGACAATTTGTTGAGATAATTCTCAAATTTCAAATTATTTTTAAAAATTCTGTAACATAGGCATTTAGGTAAGGTTTCTATCTGTGACAAACATAATTGTGTGAACTGATCTTTAAGCTTTTGCTCCACACTTTTTGATACCCATTTGTCAGCAAAATGCATATTCCAAATATTAGACATTCCACAATTATTAAAAATATTTTTAATATAGATCAACCATTTACTTTCAAAACCATAGTTATTTAAATTTACAAGTAGTAATTTATAAAGAACATGAGAAATTTTACACTCTTTACCGTTTATAATTCTGCCCCAAAAATTTATCATACGAACTTTTGCATAAAGAAATAATGGGAATCTGCCTAGTTCTGCATAAACTATACAGTCTGGGGTTGATTGCTTCAAATGTAAAATGAGTTTACAAAATTTTAGGTGCACCCGCTCTAATAAGTCAAAGTTTTCAAATCCCCAAATTTCTGACCCATACAACAAAATAGGTACAACAGCCTTATCAAAGAGATCAAGTTGACATTCAATAGATAAGTTATTAATTCTACTCTTCTTCAAGATAGAATACATAGCCTTTATTCCTTGATCTCGTAAGTATTTTCTAGTTTGTAAAAAAGAACCACTTTTAGAAAAAAATATTCCTAAATATTTATAATTTTTAACAATCTCAATTTCATTGTCATTGATATAAAAATTCAAATTTTGTGGAAGTCTGCCATTTGTAAAAACAAGAATTTTCGTTTTATCAACATTTACCTTAAGTTGCCATTTGTTACAATATATGGCAAAATTGTTTAACATATTTTGTAATTCAGTGTTACTATCCGCTAATAAAACAGTGTCATCAGCATATAACAGTAAGAAAATCTTAAGATACACATCTAGTTCATTTTCTAGGTCTGCACTTATTGACTGTAAACCTTTTGTATCTAACTCTTCTAAAAATGCTTGTAGATCGTTCAGATACACAGAAAACAGAGCAGGCGATAAATTTTCACCTTGTCGTACACCAATTTCGCAAGGGAAGAAGTCAGATTTCTCATTATTGAAAACAACACGGGATTTTATATCGTTATACATATTTTGTATAACTCGGAAAAATTTTCCGTTAATATTATTATTCAATAGTTTAAATAAAAGGAGATTTCTTTGAATAGAATCAAAAGCTCTCTGAAAATCAATGAATGCACAAAATAACTTTTTCTTCTTTAATTTCAATAGTTCGAAAAAGGCATAAATAGCAAAAATATGATCGTTTGTGTTGTATCCTGGTCTAAACCCTGCTTGGTTTTCTTCTAAAATTAAAAATTCATCTAAATAATTACAAAGTCTACTGCTTAAAATGGAAGTAAATATTTTACCTAAACTTGATAGTAATGTTATTGGCCGATAGTTTTTCGGTTCACTTTTACTACCTTTGTTTTTAAACACAGGAATAACATTTCCTAAGAGCCATATTTCAGGTAAAAAACCTGTATCAAATATTAAATTGAACATATATACATATATATCTAACATCAATTCAGAAGACGATGAAATATACTCATTAATTATCAAGTCGTCACCAGGTGACTTATTATTTTTAACACTTTGTATACCTTTGATAACCTCGTCTCTTGTTATTGTATTGTTCAAAAAATAATTTGATCTATCAGTATAAAAATTGTTATCTAGTTCAATATTTGCCTTATTAGGAGTATCTTTATTCATTTCTTTAAAAAAATCAAAAAACTGTTTGATATCAATGTCATTATTCACTGGACGTTTAAACTTGTTAAAAAAATTCCAGAAATCACGTGGCTTTTTCTTACGTAATTCTTTCATTTTCTTCTTCAAATCATTATTATAGAGACGAATGCTATCATCCATAGTTTTTTTATACATTTTTTCACTATTTCGTAGTCTAACTTTAAAAATAGTAGACCCGTAATGTTTATACAATCTTAATGACTTTCTATAGTTTTTTCTACTTTTTTTACAATCGTGATTAAACCATTCTTTACTGTTATATTCTTCTTTTGAATTATTACAATCTTTCGTAAATACACCAAAAGTTTTTTCTGCTGAATCAAGCAAAATCTTAGTAACATTGGTAACAATTTCATTTACACTATTTTGATCCACTTTACTTATATCATCATGTATTTCTAAGATATGTGACAATAAATCTTTAACCTCATCTCTGTTTATGTTACTTTTAAAATCAGTACTCTTTTCATGTTTCCATTTACCTATGTATTTTTCATTATTTCTAATACATGTATTTTCTTTTAGCATATCTGTTTTTACATTACAATCTAGTTGCAAAAAGATTGGTGCATGAATATCCGAAAATAAATTGCTAAATAGCATTATTTCAAAATCAGCAATTTTGTGAAATACATTTGCCGAGCCCAATACGTAGTCAACTACGCTTGAGTTACGGCTTGTCGGCCTACCAACTTGGTCAGATAAAAATCGACCGTTCAATATAAATATATTGTTATTTTTACAAAAACTTATAAGCTTTCTGCCATATGTATTAACTGTTTGATCTTGAGAATTTCTTTTCCTCGGTATACCAAGGCCGTCTAAAATGCCTACTTCAGAAAACTCATTAAAATCAATCAATTCATTTACAAATGTATCATCAAAATCATCTATATCATAAAAATCAGCTAAAGTACCAGTACGACTATTAAAATCGCCAAATAAGCAGACATATTATGATAAGTTAATGACCCTACGCTAATCAACAGTCACAACAGGTGTCATAATTAGTGGTTGTATGTAATCAGATTACCTAATGGGTCGTAACAATCCTCAAAATTAATTTGTATAAAATTTGGTCAAACAGTCTTTCAATTTTAATCAATTTATCATACAAGCACAATTTGCAACATTTGCCGTAGTTCCACAGCAAAATCATAATTAATTGAAAGATGAGAACTGTAAAGAACTCTCAAGAAAACATCGTTTATCTTGAAATTTGTTTAATTTTTGAAACCAGACATCGTGTGTCTGTTGATCTAAAATCGGCGCCATTTTAAATACACTTCTACTGTGTTACTGTATAAGCCTCCGCAGGTAGGAGCACCTATGAATACAAAGAAAGATAACTCAAATTTAATCCATTTTCTCATTGATACTGATATAAAGACCATGAGTAAGACTAACTCAAAATCTGTCTTCATCCTTCTTACTTTAGGCCATGTAGTTTTAGGTGTTTCGAGTCAAGGTTCATAAATGAGAAGGTCTTTGGAGGGGGGAAAGGGGGGGTCTCACCTTTGAATCCTTTATTTTTAATGCCATTTTCTCTATTCCACAGTCATTTTGTCAATTTTATAATTTAATAGTATAGCAAAAGAAAAAAGAGGAGAACTAAAATTGTAACCCTTAAAAATCTTGTCGCGCGCTAAATCCCCCATGATTTTCAAAAGTTTGCAGGTCTGCCTTCCGTATCTTTGATCTGTAACTTTTTCAGTTTAAGAATATGTTTGATGGTTTTAGAATGTCCTTAATATATATATAAAAAAATTGTATACAGGCTCCTGACTTGGGACAGGCATACACATACAGCATACGGCGAGGTTTAACATGTTAGCGGGTGAAAGTATCCTCAAGAATGTGGGGTTGTTATTAAAATACAGGTGCATTATTGATATATTATTAAAAGAAAAAAAAAAGAAAAATGTTGACAATTTTAATAAATTTATAATACAGTAACTATACATGATAAAACATAATGATAATCACACAATAAAAACACAGCTTGTTTATATGTTAAAATTATGGTGAACATATATATACAAATTTAATTATTAATACTATGTGTATTTATAGATGGTGTCCTATATAAAGGGAGACAACCTTTTAGATATGCACTTCTGCAATTAAAAAAAAAAAAGAAAAGGAGACCGACCATGTTGCACCCTAATGGGAAGTGAAGGTCAGTAAAAACCACCTTTTTAGTAGTTATTTGTTTGATCATAAATCAGTTTGAATTGTTTCACATTTTTTCATGTAGGGATTTATTAGCTAACAATAAATCGATTTTGCCTTTTGATGAATGCGGTACATTCTGCTTTAGTTGCTTAAATTCACATGATTTTACCATTTGTTGGATAGTTTTCTCATTGAATCACACACTATCTCCTTATTTTTCATTCTGATCAGTGATTATTACAAAAACAGGTCTCTATATGTTGAGATATAGAAATAGACGGCCTAGTCTGGCTTGCTACTGCTGAAATACATGTACACCATATTCCTCCTCTTTGAATATTGTGGTCATTAGCAAGTTATTGAGTAAATACTCCTTGCTTCAGGAAGAGGAAACTTTTATTTAAGTTAGCTATTATTGCTGCTGCAAAAGGGAAACTAAGAAGTTACATAATCTGTTTCTAGTTGTAATTACAAACTTTATATTAAAGACAAAAGATTTGAACAAACGGTCCTGAAATTAATGAAATGTTTCCAGAATGAGAAAAAGCAATCATGTCCATGTTCATGTTTATATATGCAAACTATTTAACAAAATGAACAGTATCTTCATTATTATACTACATTATCATATGAGGGAACATACACTTAAAGAATACATACATTTTCCAACAGTATGGTTTATTGCATGAATACTGTTTAGAGTATTGTTTTATATTGTACGAGCTTGCCACTATTCCAGAATTTTATGAATCAATTATGAAAATGGTTTTCTCCATTGATTATACAGAAACATCAAAATTTAGTTATTTTCAAACATTCAAGTAACATAACACTGGAACAGTAAACATGAGTTTTTTCTGTCTTTACTGATCAAACCAATTCCAAAAGAAAAAAATAATTGCGTTACAATGTCCAAAAAATCTTATTAAATCCGCTTTCAATTGTGAAATCTAAATAACAATACAGTACGGAAAACAAATATATGAAAATAAATGATAAAGAACATTGTATGAAAGCTTTCTGTCAGACAGTCTCTTAGCATTGTTGTATCAGATGGAAGAACAACAGACAGGCAAAGACTATACCTATGTCCCCTGCTGCACGCAGAAAATATGGAACAAGTAAAATGCAAAAGTGAAGGTATTTTAGAAACAATCAGACCGGATTGCATTTTATAGTTTTCTCCTTAGCTGCAGTCTTCTTGCGGTGATATACAGGCCTTACGTTTGCGAGATGGAAATATATCTGTACATAGCAGAGGAGTTTATTTTATTAGAGAAGGATTGTCAAAACAAGACCGTCCTGGACATTTTTGTGCTAAAATTTTTGTACCTGCCTTTGATGCAGAAAAGCTTCTTGACCCTAAAAGGGCATTAACTTACTATTTAAAGAGCACTGACAATTTTCGTGGTGAAAACAGACAAGATAGTAAATTGTTTTTAGCAATTAGTAATCCACATAAGCCAATTTCAAGTCAAACAATTTCATCATGGATTGTGAGTACCATTCAGATGGCATATAACGACAAAAAGAAATCTGTTAAAGCTCATTCGACAAGAGCTATTGGTCCTTCTTGGGCTCTTTATAAAGGTGCATCAATGAAGAACATCATGGAAGCTGCTGATTGGTGCAGAGAATCCACATTCACCAAATTTTACTAACGTCACATAGACCCTCATGTTTTATCGAAGTAAAAAAAAAAAAAAGAAGAAAAATACATAAAATTCGGAAAAAAAAGAGAAGAAAAATGTGTACAGTTTTTAACTTGTAATATAGTTTGTACAGTGTTGGAACTATTCATATCCGACGAGATGCGATGCAAGTTTTTAAACATTTGTGTGTGAGATGAAAAAGACATATATTTAATGTGTTTACAGTCAAACATTTTAGACTTTGTATATAGTGTAATATAGTGTACATTATTTGAACAAAAGAATTACAGTCCACCGCTTGAGCTGGTACTGCTTTGGAATCTAATGATACCCATAATGTAAGGATATCAGGCAAGTGTAACAAGTAATATTAAAATTGTACAATTTTGTTCACAAATTGGAATTTTGTGAACGTAGTTACACTTACCTGATATACTACCCACCTCCTCCCCATTAGTAATTCTTTTGGCAATCTGTTTGGATTTCGCCGGAAAGAATACTGAAGGGGTTCTCACGCTTGGACTGATTCACCGAGAGGTTTGAATTCTTGATCAGTCAAGCGTTTTGAGCGAGATGTGACCAAATACCGGAAAGAAAATCCATAATGTAAGGATATCAGGTAAGTGTAACAAGTAATATTAAAATAAAGGCAACATTGGAAATCAATGACCACAATTTTTTTTCCGCATCAATTGAGAGTGCCAGCATTGCCTATTTTTATTCAAAATATCGCATCAGAAACAAATATCAGTAGTTTTCATATCTCAGACTGGCTCATGTAACAAATCATTTGTCTGCATCAATCAAAGCTGACCATATTTGACAGCATCAACCAAAACTGACCATATTTGTCTGCATCAACCAAAACTGACCATATTTGTCTGCATCAACCAAAACTGACCATATTTTCTCTTTTTTATGTTACTCTTATAGTCGCATATATAGTAAATCTGTAATATTTTTATGTAAGGATGTATTGTATAAAACAAAGGATAGAAATATTGGAACACAATGCTACCTAATTTAGTTTGCTTCAATTTAGAGTGCCAGCATGTCCTCTTTTTATTCAAAATATGGTATCATAAAAAAAATATCAGTAGTTTTCATACCTCAGACTGACTGATATAACAAAATTATTTGTCCGCATCAACCAAAACTGACCATATTTGCACTTTATTATGTACAAGATGTAAATCTTAAAAGCCGCAAAGTAAATCACTTAAATTGTTTTATCAGGATGAATTGTTGAATATTAATAAAAGCGATATTGGGAAACAATGATCGACTCGCATCAGTTTATAGTGCCAGCATGTCCTCTTCTAATTCAAAATTGTGATTTGTAAACTAATTTCAGTAGTTTTAATATCTCAGACTGACTCATATAACAAAATTATTTGTCCGCATCAACCAAAACTGACCATGTTGGTGACCACTGATGTTGTCTGTTATTTGGTCGGGTTGTTGTCTCTTTGACACATTCCCCATTTTCATTTTCAATTTCATATTTGACAGCATCAACTAAAACTGACCATATGTGACAGCATCAACCAAAAGTGACCATATTTACACTGTATTATGTAAACCTTAATATATACATATAGCTGCATAGTAAATCACTTATAGGTACATATCACAATGGATTGTATTTATAATCGTTATCAGTTTATGGATAAGTCTGGCTAAATTGACGAGATGGTGCAAATGTACATAGTTTTTTTTATACGTTTTACAACACTTTTTTCATTAATATCCTATAATTCATCCGCTGTACAATTTTCGTTAGAACATTTGTGATCATTTGTCAAAACAGAATCTTAAATCATAATGTAAATCCAAGGCAACTTACGATAAAAATTCCATGAATTAAATGCAGAGTTATATTTAGGAAGAGACTGTTAAAAACGGGGAAAAAAGAAACGTAAACAATGATGTTTATCATGCAATCTTATAAAAATATTTCTCCGATGAGTTGGAAAACCTTTCTATCCACTTCCACGTGTAACGTTTGATCAGTTAAACATATAGAAAATCTGCCATTATATAGTAAAGTAATTGGAATTGATTTTTTTCTTATAAATTATAAAGTGCCCTTACTGAAGTGACGTCATTTAGAACTGTTCACCAGTCCTGACTGATTTAGTCAGTTCCGCTGACAGTTCTACAGTTAAAACTGATTTGGACAGTTCTACCTAGAACAGTTTTAGACAGTTCTACCCTAGAACTAATCCTGACAGTTCTACCTAGAACTGATTTAGTCAGTTTAGAACTGTTCTAGGACAGGTTAGAACAGTTCTATGACAGATTATTCTGACAGTTCTAATGAGAGGTTAGAAGTGATCTCCGCTGTAGATTGCAGTACAAAGGTATATACTAATCAGACCACTCAGACTGTGAACGTGGACCTTCTATAAAGGGGAGGTTAAGGGGGAGCAGACTTCTTTATAGAATTACATATATGGCTAACGCATAGACGTTTTGCATATTTAACCAAACGTTGGCCTCTCTGAATGTAATCCTGATCCCCTGGTGACATGAACTCCTTTAAACAAATGATTGAACTAGCTGCTCCACAAGTGACATGAAATATGTTTAATCTGTGGAGGAAATAGCTGATCCACAAGTAACATGAACTATTTTTAACCTGTAGAGGAAATAACTGATCCACAAGTGACATGAAAAATCCAGTATGGGAACTAGCTGCTCTACAAGGAACATGGACATATTGAACCTGCGGAACAACTAGCTACTTCGCTTGAAACACTAACTCCCTTAAACCTGTAGAAGGACATGCTGCTTCAATTGGTACTAGAACTACGTTAAACTTGTGTAGGAACTAGCTATTCGAATAGTGACATGAAATCCCTAAAATCAGAGGATGTACTAGTTATTCCACTAATGACACGAACTCCCTATAATCAGAGGATTAACTAGCTATTCCACTAATGACACGAACTCCCTATAATCAGAGGATTAACTAGCTATTCCACTGATGACATGCCATCTCTAAAATCAGAGGATGAACTGTCTATTACACTAATGACATAAACTCCCTAAAATCAGAGGATGAACTAGCTATTCCACTAATGACATGATCTCCCAAAAATCAGAGGATGAACTATAGTTATTCCACAAGTGATATGATCTCTCTAAATTAGAGGAGGAACTAGCTATTTCACTATGAACTCCCAAAAATCAGAAGAGGAACTAGCTATTCCACTATGAACTCCCTAAAATAAGAGGATAAACTAGCTATTTCACTAATGACATGAACTCCCTAAAATCAGAGGAGGAACTAGTGATTCCACTAATGACATGAACTAACTAAAATCAGAGGAGGAACTAGCTATTCCACTAATGACATGACATCCCTAAAAACAGAGGAGGAACTAGATATTCCACTAATGACATGAACTCGCTAAAATCAGAGGAGGAACTAGCTATTCCACTAATGACATGAACTCCCTTAAATCAGAGGAGGAACTATCTATTCCACTTATGACATGAACTCCATAAAATCAGAGGAGGAACTAGCTATTCCACTTATGACATGAAGTCCCTAAAATCAGAGGAGGAACTAGCTTTTCCACTAATGACATGAACTCCCTAAAATCAGAGAAGGAACTAGCTATTCCACTTATGACATGAACTACCTGAAATCAGAGGAGGAAGTAGCTATTCCACTAATGACATGAACTCCCTAAAATCAGAGGAGGAAGTAGCTATTCCACTAATGACATTCATTATTTTTATTAAAAAGGCTTGCTGAAATAAATCTATTGAAAATGATTTAGTTGAAGTTATTACTTATAACATACAAGATGCCATCATTTTTTGTTATCGTTAAGAAAATCTGTGTAAAGGAGGACCACGGATTTGGTCTAATTGTCTAAGTCACAATCATTCAATTCATTTTCTTTGACAGTGACATCGACGTATGTGACTTTTCACCAAATATTTGCTTGCCAAGAAAAAACATGACAGGTTTCACTGGTGGACCAGAATATTCTACCCTTCCAGAGCTCATGTGATCACCCGTTTTTGATTAAGTTGATGTTTCTCGTGTCTTAGCTTTTCTGTGTGAAGTTGTGTGTACTGATGTTTGATTTTTCATTTTTTTATGGCCATTGAATTGTCTGCTTTTCTTTAAGACAACTTTTAAATGCCCTTCCCAGACCTGCCAACTATCCCGATTTTCGCGGTATCATCCCGATTTTTACTCCTCAACCCGAATCCCGATATCGGGATTGTAAAATTAGTCAAAATCCCGATTTTTAACAAATACACCCGAAAAAATTATTGTTTACCAATTTTGAAGTTTTTCTGATCAATTTTAAAAAATCAATTATTTTACCTGGGGAATGAATGAATGAACTTTATTCTCACAAAACTACATGTCATAGTTACAGAGAAAATATATATTTACAATTACATAAATGTATATATAAGCATGCACATGTGTGAATAAATAACGTAACTTAACTTGGAGGACTGACTTTCACCTGTATAGTTTTTATAAACTTACATAATTTTTCTAAAATAATAGTATTGTCTGAATTAAATAAACTATTAAATTTGTATGTACTTGGATTTTTACAGCAAAATTCAGGTAAAAATTTCTTTCTCTCTAAATCTAAAGATTTACAAGTCATTATATAATGATATTCGTCACCAATTTCGTTTGCGTTGCATAGATGGCAAAGTCTGTCGTTTCGTGACAAGCCTCGCCATCTGCCGGTCTCAATTGGTAAACGATGACTACCACATCTAAATTTGCAGTATACAAATAATAAACTATTAGACAATTTGTTGAGATAATTCTCAAATTTCAAATTATTTTTAAAAATTCTGTAACATAGGCATTTAGGTAAGGTTTCTATCTGTGACAAACATAATTGTGTGAACTGATCTTTAAGCTTTTGCTCCACACTTTTTGATACCCATTTGTCAGCAAAATGCATATTCCAAATATTAGACATTCCACAATTATTAAAAATATTTTTAATATAGATCAACCATTTACTTTCAAAACCATAGTTATTTAAATTTACAAGTAGTAATTTATAAAGAACATGAGAAATTTTACACTCTTTACCGTTTATAATTCTGCCCCAAAAATTTATCATACGAACTTTTGCATAAAGAAATAATGGGAATCTGCCTAGTTCTGCATAAACTATACAGTCTGGGGTTGATTGCTTCAAATGTAAAATGAGTTTACAAAATTTTAGGTGCACCCGCTCTAATAAGTCAAAGTTTTCAAATCCCCAAATTTCTGACCCATACAACAAAATAGGTACAACAGCCTTATCAAAGAGATCAAGTTGACATTCAATAGATAAGTTATTAATTCTACTCTTCTTCAAGATAGAATACATAGCCTTTATTCCTTGATCTCGTAATATTTTCTAGTTTGTAAAAAAGAACCACTTTTAGAAAAAAATATTCCTAAATATTTATAATTTTTAACAATCTCAATTTCATTGTCATTGATATAAAAATTCAAATTTTGTGGAAGTCTGCCATTTGTAAAAACAAGAATTTTCGTTTTATCAACATTTACCTTAAGTTGCCATTTGTTACAATATATGGCAAAATTGTTTAACATATTTTGTAATTCAGTGTTACTATCCGCTAATAAAACAGTGTCATCAGCATATAACAGTAAGAAAATCTTAAGATACACATCTAGTTCATTTTCTAGGTCTGCACTTATTGACTGTAAACCTTTTGTATCTAACTCTTCTAAAAATGCTTGTAGATCGTTCAGATACACAGAAAACAGAGCAGGCGATAAATATTCACCTTGTCGTACACCAATTTCGCAAGGGAAGAAGTCAGATTTCTCATTATTGAAAACAACACGGGATTTTATATCGTTATACATATTTTGTATAACTCGGAAAAAATTTCCGTTAATATTATTATTCAATAGTTTAAATAAAAGGAGATTTCTTTGAATAGAATCAAAAGCTCTCTGAAAATCAATGAATGCACAAAATAACTTTTTCTTCTTTAATTTCAATAGTTCGAAAAAGGCATAAATAGCAAAAATATGATCGTTTGTGTTGTATCCTGGTCTAAACCCTGCTTGGTTTTCTTCTAAAATTAAAAATTCATCTAAATAATTACAAAGTCTACTGCTTAAAATGGAAGTAAATATTTTACCTAAACTTGATAGTAATGTTATTGGCCGATAGTTTTTCGGTTCACTTTTACTACCTTTGTTTTTAAACACAGGAATAACATTTCCTAAGAGCCATATTTCAGGTAAAAAACCTGTATCAAATATTAAATTGAACATATATACATATATATCTAACATCAATTCAGAAGACGATGAAATATACTCATTAATTATCAAGTCGTCACCAGGTGACTTATTATTTTTAACACTTTGTATACCTTTGATAACCTCGTCTCTTGTTATTGTATTGTTCAAAAAATAATTTGATCTATCAGTATAAAAATTGTTATCTAGTTCAATATTTGCCTTATTAGGAGTATCTTTATTCATTTCTTTAAAAAAATCAAAAAACTGTTTGATATCAATGTCATTATTCACTGGACGTTTAAACTTGTTAAAAAATTTCCAGAAATCACGTGGCTTTTTCTTACGTAATTCTTTCATTTTCTTCTTCAAATCATTATTATAGAGACGAATGCTATCATCCATAGTTTTTTTATACATTTTTTCACTATTTCGTAGTCTAACTTTAAAAATAGTAGACCCGTAATGTTTATACAATCTTAATGACTTTCTATAGTTTTTTCTACTTTTTTTACAATCGTGATTAAACCATTCTTTACTGTTATATTCTTCTTTTGAATTATTACAATCTTTCGTAAATACACCAAAAGTTTTTTCTGCTGAATCAAGCAAAATCTTAGTAACATTGGTAACAATTTCATTTACACTATTTTGATCCACTTTACTTATATCATCATGTATTTCTAAGATATGTGACAATAAATCTTTAACCTCATCTCTGTTTATGTTACTTTTAAAATCAGTACTCTTTTCATGTTTCCATTTACCTATGTATTTTTCATTATTTCTAATACATGTATTTTCTTTTAGCATATCTGTTTTTACATTACAATCTAGTTGCAAAAAGATTGGTGCATGAATATCCGAAAATAAATTGCTAAATAGCATTATTTCAAAATCAGCAATTTTGTGAAATACATTTGCCGAGCCCAATACGTAGTCAACTACGCTTGAGTTACGGCTTGTCGGCCTACCAACTTGGTCAGATAAAAATCGACCGTTCAATATAAATATATTGTTATTTTTACAAAAACTTATAAGCTTTCTGCCATATGTATTAACTGTTTGATCTTGAGAATTTCTTTTCCTCGGTATACCAAGGCCGTCTAAAATGCCTACTTCAGAAAACTCATTAAAATCAATCAATTCATTTACAAATGTATCATCAAAATCATCTATATCATAAAAATCAGCTAAAGTACCAGTACGACTATTAAAATCGCCAAATAAGCAGACATATTATGATAAGTTAATGACCCTACGCTAATCAACAGTCACAACAGGTGTCATAATTAGTGGTTGTATGTAATCAGATTACCTAATGGGTCGTAACAATCCTCAAAATTAATTTGTATAAAATTTGGTCAAACAGTCTTTCAATTTTAATCAATTTATCATACAAGCACAATTTGCAACATTTGCCGTAGTTCCACAGCAAAATCATAATTAATTGAAAGATGAGAACTGTAAAGAACTCTCAAGAAAACATCGTTTATCTTGAAATTTGTTTAATTTTTGAAACCAGACATCGTGTGTCTGTTGATCTAAAATCGGCGCCATTTTAAATACACTTCTACTGTGTTACTGTATAAGCCTCCGCAGGTAGGAGCACCTATGAATACAAAGAAAGATAACTCAAATTTAATCCATTTTCTCATTGATACTGATATAAAGACCATGAGTAAGACTAACTCAAAATCTGTCTTCATCCTTCTTACTTTAGGCCATGTAGTTTTAGGTGTTTCGAGTCAAGGTTCATAAATGAGAAGGTCTTTGGAGGGGGGAAAGGGGGGGTCTCACCTTTGAATCCTTTATTTTTAATGCCATTTTCTCTATTCCACAGTCATTTTGTCAATTTTATAATTTAATAGTATAGCAAAAGAAAAAAGAGGAGAACTAAAATTGTAACCCTTAAAAATCTTGTCGCGCGCTAAATCCCCCATGATTTTCAAAAGTTGGCAGGTCTGCCTTCCGTATCTTTGATCTGTAACTTTTTCAGTTTAAGAATATGTTTGATGGTTTTAGAATGTCCTTAATATATATATAAAAAAATTGTATACAGGCTCCTGACTTGGGACAGGCATACACATACAGCATACGGCGAGGTTTAACATGTTAGCGGGTGAAAGTATCCTCAAGAATGTGGGGTTGTTATTAAAATACAGGTGCATTATTGATATATTATTAAAAGAAAAAAAAAAGAAAAATGTTGACAATTTTAATAAATTTATAATACAGTAACTATACATGATAAAACATAATGATAATCACACAATAAAAACACAGCTTGTTTATATGTTAAAATTATGGTGAACATATATATACAAATTTCATTATTAATACTATGTGTATTTATAGATGGTGTCCTATATAAAGGGAGACAACCTTTTAGATATGCACTTCTGCAATTAAAAAAAAAAAAGAAAAGGAGACCGACCATGTTGCACCCTAATGGGAAGTGAAGGTCAGTAAAAACCACCTTTTTAGTAGTTATTTGTTTGATCATAAATCAGTTTGAATTGTTTCACATTTTTTCATGTAGGGATTTATTAGCTAACAATAAATCGATTTTGCCTTTTGATGAATGCGGTACATTCTGCTTTAGTTGCTTAAATTCACATGATTTTACCATTTGTTGGATAGTTTTCTCATTGAATCACACACTATCTCCTTATTTTTCATTCTGATCAGTGATTATTACAAAAACAGGTCTCTATATGTTGAGATATAGAAATAGACGGCCTAGTCTGGCTTGCTACTGCTGAAATACATGTACACCATATTCCTCCTCTTTGAATATTGTGGTCATTAGCAAGTTATTGAGTAAATACTCCTTGCTTCAGGAAGAGGAAACTTTTATTCAAGTTAGCTATTATTGCTGCTGCAAAAGGGAAACTAAGAAGTTACATAATCTGTTTCTAGTTGTAATTACAAACTTTATATTAAAGACAAAAGATTTGAACAAACGGTCCTGAAATTAATGAAATGTTTCCAGAATGAGAAAAAGCAATCATGTCCATGTTCATGTTTATATATGCAAACTATTTAACAAAATGAACAGTATCTTCATTATTATACTACATTATCATATGAGGGAACATACACTTAAAGAATACATACATTTTCCAACAGTATGGTTTATTGCATGAATACTGTTTAGAGTATTGTTTTATATTGTACGAGCTTGCCACTATTCCAGAATTTTATGAATCAATTATGAAAATGGTTTTCTCCATTGATTATACAGAAACATCAAAATTTAGTTATTTTCAAACATTCAAGTAACATAACACTGGAACAGTAAACATGAGTTTTTTCTGTCTTTACTGATCAAACCAATTCCAAAAGAAAAAAATAATTGCGTTACAATGTCCAAAAAATCTTATTAAATCCGCTTTCAATTGTGAAATCTAAATAACAATACAGTACGGAAAACAAATATATGAAAATAAATGATAAAGAACATTGTATGAAAGCTTTCTGTCAGACAGTCTCTTAGCATTGTTGTATCAGATGGAAGAACAACAGACAGGCAAAGACTATACCTATGTCCCCTGCTGCACGCAGAAAATATGGAACAAGTAAAATGCAAAAGTGAAGGTATTTTAGAAACAATCAGACCGGATTGCATTTTATAGTTTTCTCCTTAGCTGCAGTCTTCTTATTCTCCTGCATTAGTATTGTAACTGTACTCTGTGGTATCCACTTTCAAGCTATTGAACATTTGTTTAATTTCTTGGATATTGCACCTTTATCTCTCACTTTTTCTGATTCTCTAAGGGTATTAGGATCAACATTCGTTAAAACTTCCTGTAAACAAAGAGCTCCTCTCCCAATGTTAACTAAAGCCTGTACCAGTACTTGTATTGTAGGTTTCACTGTTTTGTCTTCTCTCCATGCGAATAATACTTCTCTATTCTGAGCTGCTAAATCTCTGGGATTATTATTCTGAATATTTTCCAAGATTCCAATTGACAAACCAATAGCAGCGCCAAGTTGAAAATATACTTGACCAATTTGGGGTGCTAGTTTATCTAGTATCTCATCCGTCGGTATACAATCTAGATATTCCAAAGGAATGTCTGAAATTTTAATACGAATTAATGTATATTATTTTTTAAATATCGCATGTTCTATAATATAGATCTAGTTTTGTGTGTAAAGTTATCAGGCGTTTATCTGCAAAACTAATGTAATAAATAATGCATAATAAAAAAAGGTTTTCTTGTAGTTAAACACACATATTACATAATTGCAGGATCCATCAAATGAATGACTGAATAATGTACGGATGTTTTTATAAGGCGATCTTGATACCCTTAAATGAGTAATAAGACCAGAAAAATCTTATAATATGCTTAATCTGACTTATATACTGTAACAGTCAACATGTACTTAAGTGTTGTGAGAAATTGCATCACATTTCACCTTTCAAATCAAAATGAAGTATTCGTGACTTATGCGTTTTAGTTTAACCATGCACAATGACTGAATTACAAATTGAAACAATTCACATATCTCAATATAAACGTAAGCATTATCAATGTCCAGTTTAATAAAATGTTTACTGTTATCATGGTTAATGCATTATTGACATTTACCAAACGAAAAAAAGTGATAAAAGTTTCTAGGGGTAATAACTCCGTTTCTAGGACTCCAAAATAGTCTGTTCAATTTTTATTTCAATTCCGAAGATAGTAATTGAAATGTTGATCAACTCTTCTCTTCTTCTCTACCAGATTGGTTCTAACTAGTTTGAGGTATTAGTCAAAAACTGTGTATTAGCCATGTTCTATTTCTAACAAACAGCGTTATGATATTGATATTGTACAGTGTCTTTTTGTATGTTGTGATGTTAACATGTTTCACGATTGTTTCATATAATTGTGAAGGGTGTTTCGTATGAAAAGGTTTCGACCCACTTCAATTAATTATTATTTGCACCTGTGCTTAGAATGAAATATGTTGTTCAGAAATTGTCGCGTTTTAAAGTGGTTCAAGTTAGTTTCTCGTTGCCTGTTTTTTTTTTTACAGATATTAGACTTTGGTTTTTTTCTCGTTTGAATGGTTTTACACGTCATTTTTCTACACTCTTTATAACTTGCTGTTCAATGTGATACAATGCTCATTGTAAAAAACAATACTTTAATCTATAATGGTATACTTTGCAGAACTCTGACTTTGATTTGTCTCATTGGCACTTATACCACATTTTTTTATATCTACATATCAAAAGGTTTATTACTAATACACTCAAGCACATATTGTGTGCAACAACAGCAACATAATATAGTATACACACAATGAAATTCATCAATAAATATGACACACAAAAAAGATGTAACAGGGGTCATATTTGTTGATGAAAAAAACCCAGGTAAACAAAATCTTAAACCAGATACCCCAGAAATATGTAACTAAAGCGTGGCAATAATTTCTGAAGAATCAGGAGACGTTTTTTTTTTTTTTAAATTAAACAACTACAGACCTACTAGAGTACAACGATGGACACCAAGTAATGACGAAAGCTTGCATCTAAGCATTCTAATCATAGTAGGTCAAAAAGGATTAAAGATTTACAGACAAAAAGCCTAGAAATGTTTAATGTTTGTGTTATTTCGAATGCAACACAAACTCAAATTGTCAGTCATCATTAGCATTGTATACCTTGTATGAGTTTTATATTCACTTATTATCGATAGACAATGCCACCATATGTCTTTTTAAGTTCAAATGGACATACTGATACACTAAATTTACTTGCATATATAGATTAGTTTAAATATTCATATATCATGTTTACAAGACAAATATAGTTTAACACCTATGGAAACGTAATTGTCCTTGCTATATTTTGAAGGAAAAAAAAATGAAGTTTACCATGTTTACCACTCAACATCAATACATACCTGTCTCTGCTCTTCTTTCTCTTTTAACCTACAACAAATAAAATTATGACAACACATTCACTATGAAAAAGGTAAATCAACAAGACTAACAATCTCCAAGGAAATTCAAATTGAAAGTCCATGATCAAATGGCAAAATCAAATTGATAACAACTGTCATATTTCTGAAATGGTACTGGCATACCGGCATACCAAGAAAACACAAACACCATCTACATACCAAGACGACAAATATACTATCTACATGCCAAGACGACACATACACCATATGTACATACCAAGACCACACATATACCATCAAAACATGTATGTATCCCGTCATACTTCGAACCACACAATTATTTTATTCATTATTATTACTTTATGTTAAGTCTGTTTTTTGTTATATCTACTTTACGTGACTCTGCATGTATGTATGCCGTCATACTTTGAACGACAAAATTATTTTTATGTCTACCTGTGTGAATTTCAAATGCGCAATTTTACACCAATACTGAAGACAACAAGTACAGCATATACATACAAAGACAACACATACACCATATTTATGTACATATCAAGACGATACATACAAAACTACAAACCAAGACAACACATACACAATATAAATACCAAGATGACACATACACAAATACATACCAAGACAACACATATACCATGCACATACCACGACAACATATACACCATATATATGTATATACCAAGACAATACATAAAAAACTTCATACCATGACAATACGTGAACTATATATATACCAAGACGATACGTACACCAAATACATACCAAGACAATACATACACCATATATATACCAAACGATACATTTACATTTGTACCATGCATCCACATTCCAAAACGAAACATACACCATAATCATTCTAAGACGATACATGCACCATATACATGCCATGAGCAGTATCAACAATGACTAAATTTGATTTATCATCTTTTGTTGATTGTTGAAAATGAGATCATGATATAGTGTTATAAGTGTAGTCAATTTCCAGGTGAACCCGTTATCTGTAGGAACATTTTAATGGATCACATTTATCCATAATTAAACAAACGTCAGCTTTGTTTATAGACATAGCAATGAATTTACAGAGTTTAATCTCTCTTTTAACAGATCTTTAAATATTTAAAAGGAATACTAAAAGTCCTAGATACTTTCATGTGTTAATGTAATTGTTGTTCTAAACATATACTTCAAGTGGGCAAACATAGTGTGCAAATACAACATGTATGGGAATGACGGTCTACCATAACTGCATATCAATTTTAATTATTCAAAGCTTTTGGTATCAGAATGATTACCTCGATCATATTCAGGCTAACCATTTTATATTCATATGTTATTATATGGGCTTTTGTACAGTAGTTGTCGTTTGTTTATGTAATATATTCGTGTTTCTCGTTTCTCGTTTTGTTTATATAGATTAGACCGTTGGTTTTCCCGTTTGAATGGTTTTACACTAGTAATTTTGGGGCCCTTTATAGCTTGTTATTCGGTGTGAGCCAAGGCTCCGTGTTGAAGGCCGTACTTTAACCTATAATGGTTTAATTTTTAAATTGTTATTTGGATGGAGAGTTGTCTCATTGGCACTCACACCACATCTTCCTATATCTATTTTGTGTAATACTATGTGCAAGTAAAACACATATAACGATATTGATATGAGAAAGTGTAAACCAAAGCCAAAATGTCAGACTCGAAATCACTGTATCGATCCAAACTATAATTTCCCCTTAAACTTAAAAGCACATGATGATTTTGAAATAGTAAGATGGAATAGTGATTTTTTGTTTAAATATTCGGAACATTGTAAATCAGAATGGAATGGCTCGTTATATTTATTATCAGAAAACCCCGAAACCTATCAAATATGGTATACTGGTCTTTTAGGGAGACATTTGTTTTCATATCTTACATATCTTTACTAAAATGAACTGAAGTGTTTACAATAACTACTTAAAAATATAATCATTTGTTCTAAGTTGTAACCTTTACTACATTATGTAGGACAAACAGAAAACTAAATGATAGTAACTAAAAATGAAACTAAAAAACACTGTGACCCACCGCATATGACCATTAACAACTAAATTGTGAAGGGCCTACTGATTGAAACAAAGGTAGATCCTGAAGAAATTCAGACATTTTCCTTTACACTATCAAACTGCAGCCGGTTTCTATTATTTGTAATGGATGTTCAATCCGGTATTATTAGTCTTCCTTAGGCCACACCAATTTGATTCCTTGTTCGACGGACCCGCCCGCACCTATTTTTTTCAAAAAAGATTTTTTTTATTTTTATTATATTCCCGCTTCCCGCATCCGGAAATCAAATCATGTCCATTTCCCGCACCTTTTTTTTTTGTAAATATTATATAAAGATCTCAACATTTGTTATTTTTAAATCACAGTCTACCCTTTATATAACGATTTTAAACCTATCAGCACCCCCACAACACTGTAAATATCTAAAATTATAAATTAAAGAAATGTCAAGGTACAAGTGATAAATCAAGTTTTAATATAGTCAAACCTAATATTTTATGTTTACAAAAAAAAATTATAATCGCTCGCCTTTACTTTTTAAGCTTCGCCTCAAAAATTTGCAAATTAAATATTTTTTTATTAAAATTTTCAAATCGCTCGCTCGCCCCGATTTTTGGAGTCCAAAAATCCGTAGAACAAGAAATTAAATTGGTGTGGCCTTAAGGGTGTACTGATATGAAATAACACAATATCAAGAATTTATGATTGATACTATAAGTCAGAAGAGGATTAGTTAAGGAACAAAATAAGCTTAAATACAGATAAGTTATCGAGCTCCTTTCCGAGATATTTAATTAAACAAAATGAAGGGAAAAACATCTATGTTGGCACTCACACCACATCTTTTTTTATCTATATAATAATGTGTATGCAGTGTATCTAAACTAGTTACCTGACACAGTGTATGGACCGGTAAGTCCATATCTGTCAAAGCTTTTGCTATACTATTAAATCTTCCTGAGTATTTTTCCCGCCAGTTGACCAGTATTCTATACTTTACAATCTCAATCCGAGCATTATTAGAACTAAGTGTATCCCAATCTTGAAGAGTCATACCAAGATATTTTGCCAACTCTCGTATTGTGGTTTCGTCACATCCTGCTGCAAATCGATGAAGTTCAACGTCACTCGGAATTTGATTTAAGGCACTATCTTGTAAACCTAGAATTGTATATTAAGGAGATACATAATGGTAGTAAAATTTAAGATGATCTTGATAGACTATTTTGTTAAAGGGTGAATAACCAAAGAATGTTCAGTATTTTTTCTGATATAATTGTATAATTATCACAGGATAGATGACTAAATGAATCAAACGGCAAAAGTATAAACCTTCACATTATATAACAATTCAATGGTCGAAGAAACACAGACAAAAAGACACAAAAAGAGGCTATACAGAAAAATGTACTTGATAGAGCCATTATTCCTGACGGGGTCAACAGATAATTTGTATCATTTTGAATTATTTGTAGAAATTAGTGTGTTGTACATTTTTGCTGTCTAAAGTTTATCTCTATCTGTCATACTATTCAAAATAATAACCGACTTGGGTTGTCTGAAGCATCTACAAATTTAAGGTCAGATATATCATGCTTTACATTTTAACACCAAGAAAGATTTGCTTTTCAATACTTCAGTTTCATAGATATAAGCTGAACTGGCTTTAACCACCATGATCTATTTTTTCTACGATGATTGATAGGCGCGTCTAGCGTACTTAATTATAATCCTTATACCCTTGATAACTATAGGCAAGGTAAACAAAAACATTGTCTTAACTACATATCCTAAAGATGATTTAGGGCATGTTTGATAAATAATTCAAAAGATTTTATTTGCCCAAGAAGTTTCAGAGGAATATATTTTTTGTAAAAGATTTACAAAAATACGAAAAATCATGAGATAATTACCTTAAAGGACAAGAACTCTTTTTATGGGGTCAATCGATAGTATTGATGATATTGAACATGTTTTTAGTTTTAGAGATATAAGCCATCAACTTTATTTTACCACCATGTTTACCTTTATCAGGCATGGGGTAATCGTAATCAGTAATCATAATCAGCTGTAATCCATTACATTTTGCAGTGTAATCCTATGTAATCAGTTATCATGCCATTTCTGATTACATGTAATCGTAATGTAATCGATTACATTGCAAAAACAGGTGTAATCATGATTACTTTTAGATTACATTCATATGATTACTTACTGATTACAAATCTTAAAATTGAGAATGGAAATGGGGAATGTATCAAAGAGACAACAACTCGACCATAGAAAAAACAACAGCGGAAGGTCACCAACAGGTCTTCAATGTAACGAGAAATTCCCGCACCCATGGTGTCCTTCAGCTAGCCCCTTAACAAATGTATACTTGTTCAGTGATAATGAACGCCATACTAATTTCCAAATTGTACACAAGAAACTAAAATTAAAATAATACAAGACTAACAAAGACCAGAGGCTCCTGACTTGGGACAAGCGCAAACATGCGGAGGGATTAAGCATGTTTATGAGATCTCAACCCTCCCCCTATACCTCTAGTCAATGTAGAAAAGTAAACGCATAACAATACGTACATTTAAAATTCAATTTAAGAGAAGTCCGAGTCTGATGTCATATGTATATTTATATGAAAATAGTTTTTGATAGACAAGATGAAAATAATAAAATGTAAAGCTTGAATGAAAAATCATGAAACTAGTATTCACATTTGATTGGGCCTTGTTTCATCTATATAACAAATTTGTATAACCAAGTGTTTTAATTTGTTAGCAGTTTACTAAAGAAAATTTCTTTTCCAATATTTTCGATGTGAGATTGAACTTTTATGATACAAGAAAATGACTTGAAAGCATTTTGTTCTTGATTGAAAACTTCTGATATTAACTCTAATGTCATATAAGTTTACCCAATATTTTTACATAACTACATCGACATTTAAATTCAGAAAACATTTAGTTTCAATTTGACTTTGATGGTCGACATAAATATATGAGCCCATCTTAATTCAAAATTGAAGTTAAAACCAGATTTCATTTATTGACAAATTGAATACATTATGTTTTCCATACATTCGTGTATAATATGTGCTTTCTAATGTTTATTCTTTATTATCTTTGAGCATTATAGCTCATCTATGTAAACAAGTACATATACAGTGTATACAGATGGCATAATATTACAAACAATATGCATAGTAAACAATAGGTGACGTCAGAAGTTTCATCAATACAAAATATCTTTTATTACACTAAACTGTTTCTTAATTTAAAGAGAATGTATCTACTTTTCTAAGTTACGAAGTTGTTTTGTGTTTTTATCTGACAATAATTCTACATATTATGAATTAGATCAAGTATTAAAATTTTTAAAACAAATAATGAAAATATACCACTTTTAACTTTATTGATATTGTTATTAAGACAATATAATTTTGATACCCAAGCTCACCTATTGTTTGTTATGGCGTTTTGGATTTGCGCCGATTTTTTCTTTCATTTGCGCCGATTTTTGTTTTCTTTCTTTAGCATCTGTCTTTCTGACATCTACCACATGGTTATGCTCGATCTGTGTTTTGACAATAGAACCCGTGGTAACTCTGGCTTTACACGATTTTATGGTTCATTAGTAAGATATGTAGTTATGTTTGAGAACACTGACCTTCCGATATGTAAATTAAAGAATTTACTTCTCGGTCTGTTTCAATGTGCAATATGACCATCAAGTTACAACGAAGTTCCGGAACAATATAAATCAAAATTAACTTAAACATGGATGAAAAACAATTATATCCAGATTTTACCAATGGTATAGCACAGTACATGAACAAGTTTTAACTTACCTGTAAATCTTATTAGGAGCAAATATAAAATCAACGCAAATGAAAAAATGAAATCGGCGCAAATGAAAGAATGAAAATTTTCAAAATCGGCTCAAATGTCATACGCCCATTTGTTAATAAAAATAGAAGTAGTGATTAACACCTGTAAAAACACTAAGGATTGTGTCAATTATGTCCTAACAGACAATAAAACTATACTTAATTAAGTTTTCCTTATTTGTTCAGGTTTTTTGTTAATTATGCAGTTGGTTAAAATTTGTAGAAAAAAATTAAGTTATATCTTTTACATAGAGAAAGGACACTTGTCTATAGCTATTTTATCAAATAACACATGTTACACTGTACTTGTCTATATATTCTTTTAAATAAAATAAATAAATTAAGGCTTTTAATAAAATCACCAAAATTAGCTCTTTTATGAGGATAAAAAGTTAAAAAAAACCTTTTGATATTGCAATATACACTGTAATCACGAGTAATCGAAAGTAATCACGATTACGTTAAAGAAAAGATTAAATATGAATTAGTGTGTAATTGTAATGTAATAGATTACATTTTATTAGCATAATAATTGTAATTTAATCAATTACATTTTAAAGTAATCGATCCCATCCCTGACCTTTATCCATATCTGCCATCTTGGTTGATGGGAGGGGTCATCATATATATGTTTTGAATTAACTACAAGAAGGATAATTTATATAAAGTTGTATTTATGAGCCTATAGTTTGAGAATAGACTTGTGTAAAAGTTATCAAACTACCACGACAGATGATGGACGCCTTGATATTGGTAAAGTTCACTTGGTCCTTTCTTAACAGGTGAGCTAAATATGAAAATGTCAATAACTCACTATCATTTTAGTCTTACATTTTTGCTATAAGAGTTATTTTCCTGTAAATAGCTAAGTTGAACAACTATTAACGGACTGCAATAAATTTTGATACTCTGCAATATTCGTTCTCAAAATGGATTGTTTTGAATCATTGCAAATTGGCTAAAATTCTATGTTTTTTGCCTGAAATCTAATGAATTTCTTTTTGTTTAGAGAAATTGCATCAAACTTATAAATACTACAGCTTAATTCAATTTTTCTTAGAAAAAAAAGGCAATTCTCAGCTACCTTCAAATTCTTCCTGCAATAACAAAAGAAAATAAATAATATACATACTAATATTTTAGCATTTCCCTGTTCTAAGTCATATTGTACTTTTAAATTTATACAATAAACTAAATTTTTAGCCTTCTGAAATCTTACATTCAAAACTCAAGGCTAAATTTTTAGCTTTCAAAGATTCTCAATTAAATGTAATCGGCTCGAGTTTTAACTATAAATTTGATCAGTTTGAACAAAAACAGTTGATACATGACAAAAATGCTAAAGTTTTAGTAAAAAAAATAACATGTTGATCGCAATGCAATATAGTAAATTGTAAATTATAAGCCTGGTACCTTTGATAATCGATTTTGGAGATGAAATTTAGCGACTTTAGCGATCATTATTTTGATTTGATCACGAAAATCACGAGTAAGAGTTTACATTTAAGTTTTGAAACAAGCACTAGAATTGAATGTCCTACAACATTCATAAACTGTCATCAACATGTAGAATAGTTTATCATTATTATACTAATCGACTTTTGGTGGGATTTTATTTCTCAATCTGTAGGTATTATGTGGTTTTGGTAGGATTGATATTCTTTTCGACATTTTGAGATTGCCTCAGGCATCAGCAACCTCTTCAATACTATAAAACTATAGTTTGTACCAGGCAGTATATATATTGTACATATGCCTCATTCAATGTAAAGCGCTAGAAATTAATAGAAATGTACTCTTTTGTAATTTAAGTGATATAGTTCCATCTTTTGCTAATATGTGTGAACAAGATAAGTTTAGTTTCATTCTGAAAAGTAATGATACAGACATTAGTACTGTAAGTGTAGCTGGAATAAGCGATATGTATGATTTGAACATTCATTTAAAGCAAAAATAATGTTGTTAAGAACTTTTATAGTATTAATGCTAATCGTTAATGGCTTGAATTAATAATTTTGTATGAATAACACCTCCACGCAATGTAAATATAAAATATGTATCTCTTATCATTGAGAAAATATGTTTGGTTTGGTTTTTTTGTTTTTGTCTGTTTGTTTGTTCATTTTTGTATTTGTATTTTGTAAATGTCGGCTGGTATCATTTCTGTATAGGAATTTACACCAATAAAATTATTTGATTTGATTTTATGCCTATGGTTTGTCTATAGTATGTGTTGACACTTTAAAGTAAATGTCTTCTATTATAAGGACTCTATATGAGGTCAAAAGACATGGAACATGGTATTTGAAAAAAACGAGAGAAAGTTTAAATGAAAACCAGACATGAACTCTGGTTACAATTCATATTTTGTTTACATATTTTCATACAAAATAAAACTAGCAAAACTAGTTATATATAGAGATTAAATAACGTTCAAGTTACCAAGTTTCTCCTCCTCTTCTGGTATGCGTATTTCCCTTGAATACAATTATCATTTATATTAAGAAAACACGAACAGTTGATGTATTGTAATATTACAATAGAGTAAAAACAACTTTGCGCCATTTTGTAATCATAATCAGTCTGCGTCATTCAAATGCTTTAATTATATTTGATGAATTTATGAAATGTCAAACGTTTACGTGATTTTAACATTTAAAGCGCCTTTATGATTAACATTTTGTCTTTAAAACGCTTGAATAATTGTATCACCTTTAGATTATTTGGTTCTGTAATTATTAATGTTACAGCTTCAATAAAAAAAATATCATTATACATTTCTAATTTTATTTAACTGTTCCGAACTTAAAAGATTCTATAGACACACATTTGTGATATATCAGCTAAGCATGTTCAGATTTGAATGACAATATTTGAGTTAAGAACCTTTCACTTGAGCTTCTCATCAGTATTTACATGAAGATCAATAATAGGAGATTAATGAAAACCAAAACAAATAGATAGATGTACACTAAAGTCATGTAAGTATACGTTATCAGTTTGTGTAAATGCCTTGTACTTAATTCAAATTTCAGAAACGTACAGGCATTTTTGTTGCTAAATCCACGAAATGATATATCAGACTATACATTGTTTCCCTACATACTTCAATTCATACAACAATACACTTATGTTTAATTGTAATCTTTATATTATTGGTGATTAAATTAATCAGGTATTAATAACCAAATATTCAGCTGAAACTTCTACTTAAAGAACCTTCAATTGGTAAGTGACATTCCACATAATAGTTAAATTTGAATATTGTCTATATCGCAAATTCATTTTATTTTGATATTTTAAAACATAACTTAACATGCATTGATATCCAGGTATTTATTTTTATATATTTTATAAATGAGGTACCAAGGATAAGTCTTCCGAATTGTGATAATTTCATTATGACATAATTAATTGTGATGTAATTGGTTGCTTTATTGTGATGTCCCCACAGCTGGCCTTCGACTATTTTATCTTTTTTGTGTGTTATTTTGGCACTTCAACTGTTTGTTTTGTTTTTTTACATCCTTAGCTTTCTAATATAAGGTTCTGAGCGTAAATGAGGAAGATAAACCCAGAATAGCTTCATTTTTATCACTTTTGCAGCGATTTTTGTTATAAACGGTTATCTTAGTCTGACCCCAGTCACGAACTGTTTTAAAAATGCTATAATATGTAATATGTTAAACAACACGGGCGGAAAATGTAAGGTAAACTTTGTTTGCTATAGTGGACAAAATGATGACGACAGTGCAACGTGTGATTTTGGAGGAAATTACCGATGCTCACGTTTTTATATATAATATGCATGTTTACCACTCTAGTTTGTAGTTCAGAACCTTCCACTTAAGCATGTTTACCTTCTCATCCACTGGAGGTATGACTGAGAATGTCAACCGTTAAAGATAAGTGCAAAACAAAACAAATAAAATGATATAAACCATAATAAAAGTTAGTAGCCCAAGCAAACGCTTGCATTCAGTTATACAACTCTACACATAAGTCGACATTTCAAAATTTGGGCATTGACAATTACATTGCGCTCTCGCTGAAGCATCCAGAAAAGCACTCTGGGGACACTTTGTTTATGAAATGTAATGGAATTTCTACATGCTATCAATTTTTATGTATGCATAAAACAAGCCCTTCATTTTTCGGCGAAAGCTTATAACTTTGTGTTATAACTTAATGTCTATAAAGTGAGCTGAAGTTTAATACTGGTATTATATGGCTGATTCACTCGTTGAAATTGATCTTTTTTCTATGGAGAACACTTGTTCTGCTGACAGAAATGATAGGGTCTTGATATTTTGTGTACTTTAATATCCTATACTCTCATTCAAGGTTTATCCTTAACTTGGTCTCAACTTTTGAATAATCTCTTTCAACTGTGTCTCTGAATGTTATTTCTGACTATACAGCTTATATGTATGTTCAACTTGGCGTTTATTTTTGTTGTAGTTCAGTTGTTTTGCTGTTCTATTGTTTTCTTCTTGTAGTTGATTGTTTGATTTTGGTTTGTAATCCGGATTTGTTTTTATTGTTTAATTAGATTTATGACTATGGCGGTATATTACTGTTGCTTTCAGTACGATTAAAGAGTTTTTTCATGATGAAGGCTATACTGTAATATTCATTTTCTTTGGCTGGATAGTAGATCATTTGGCAATCATTAAACCTTACCCAACTATAAAAGTTATTTCATGTCTAGAGTTTATTACTATGGAAGGAGGAAAATAAGAAATAAAACTGTTATGTTGAGAAACTTTAAAATACCTCAACAAGGAGAGTCTCAGTCCACGTTAATACAAAAATTGAAAAAAGGGCACTGTCTCTTGTCAAATGAGGTAAAAAATTATAAGCAACAAAGCAACAAATTCAACAAGCTAAATGAAACACAATAATACATCAAGACAATAACAAACATTAAAAAGCATAAACCTGGTGGAACTGAAACCATTTTTTTAAATTATGTCCTGTACCAAGTTAAGAATATGTCAGTTGTTTATCAGTTTGTCCGTTTCTATAAACTTTTGTTTTGGACAGGCTATTTGCGATGTTTTTTTACTTAGATTTTTCTTGGAGTTTAGTATTTTTGTTGTTCCTTTATTTCCTTTTAGCGACTGATTCGTATAATCAACAGACCTTGAGTTCTTAAGGATTCATTAAAAATATGGCCATTTCAACATGTTCAAATCCTTTTTTTCTGTTTTATTATTTTTAGTATGTTTCTTCTATCAATAAATCAACAACTACTAGAAACTTATATATGATTAAAATAATTTATTAGCATAATAAATACATAACAATAAAATAATGTGATCATGTGATACATGTAAACTATGGAATAACAGAATACAATTAGCCAGGTCTGCCACCTGTTAACTGTTGTTGTCCTACTGGTAAATTACGAAAAGGGCTATTAGTAATAGGACCATGGTAAGGTGTTGCATAGGTACATTCTGAAAGCTGATTAAGTCTTTCATGTCTATACTATTTAATTATAGTTCCCTATTAAGAACAATATTCTTGCCCGCCCCAAAAAGGAAAAAGGATAGAAGCAGATATGTTTTCAAGATGCTTCTACACCATAGCAAACCTTCAGACAATCATGTGGATAGTGTTTTTAAAACACTCTTTGAATGTCCAAACATTTGGTCTTTAATGTGACCCTTGAAGGTTAATCAAGAATCAACAAAATATAGTTTAATATATCCAATTATTTTTAACAATGACAAAATATAAACAGTTTATAACTAATTCTTATAATTCATCATTGCAGTGGGTCAAACAGCATAAAACTTCTATAGGCCACGGTGGACTGAATATAATATATATTAACTAGAGGCTCTAAAGAGCCTGTGTCGCTCACCTTGGTATATGTGAATTAAACACAGGAAGCAGACAGTTCATGAAAACATTGTGTTAAGGTGATTGTGAAGTGTTTGAACATCTTACTTTACTGAACATTTTTTTGCTGCTTACAATTATCTGTCTATAATGAACTTGTCCGTGTAGTTTCAGTGGAAAATGTTAGTAAAAATTTACAAATTTTATGAAAAATTTAAAAAATTGATTATAAAGGACAATTACTTCTTAGGGGGTCAATTGACCATTTTTGTCATTTTGACTTATTTTTGAGTCTTAAATTGCTGTACATTATTGCTGTTTACAGTTTATCTCTATCTATAATAATATTCAAGATAAAAAAAAAGAGCAAAATTTCCTTAAAATTACCAATTTAGGGGCAGCAACCTAACATCACGTTGTCCGATTCATCTAAACATTTCAGGGCAGATAGATCTTGACCAGATTAACAATGTTACTACCTGTCAGATTTGCTCTAAATGCTTTGATTTTTGAGTTATAAGCCAAAAACTGCATTTTACCCCTATGTTCTATTTTCAACCGTAGCGACCATATTGGTTGGTTAGCTCGGTAACAAAACACAATTTTTAAACTAGATAGCCTAATAATAATTATGGCTATGTTTGGTAAAATTTGGCTTAGTAGTTTCAGAGAAGAAGATTTTTGAAAAAGTTTACTTAGATTTACGAAAAAATGGACTATAAAGGGCAATAACTCCTGAAGGGGTCAACTGACCATATGGTTCTCTTGACTAATTTGTAAATCTTACTTTGCTGAACATTTTTGCTATTTATAGTTTATCTCTATCCATAATAATATTCAAGATAATAACCATTATATATATGTTTATTATCCTCCTTCAGGAGAGTATAGATATACAAATGTGGTATAATACAGAGTGTTAATAATAAGAATTTAAATAACGATTTAAATAAAATAAAAGAATAAATAAATATTTATATTAATGAATAATTAAATTGATCATTGAATAAATAGAATAGATAAGTTCAGATGAATCGAAAAATGTCTTTTAAGATTTTTCAGTTGTAATAAATATCAAGTTAACTGTAATATTCCTTAAACAGTAAAATTTCCTTAAAATTAATAATTTAGGGGCAGCAACCCAACAATGGGTTGTCTGATTCATCTGAAAATTTCAGGGCAGATAGATCTTGACCAGATAAACAATTTTACCCATTGTCAGATTTGCTCTAAATGTTTAGTTTTTGAGTAATAACCAAAAACTGCATTTAACCTCCATATTCTATTTTTAGCCGTGGCAGCCATCTTGGTTGGTTGGCCGGGTCAAAAAACACAATTTTCAAACTAGATACACCAATGATGATTGTGGCTAAGTATGGATTAATTTGGACCGGTAGTTTCAGAGAAGAAGATTTTTGTAAAAGATCATGGAGATTTACAAAAAATGGTTTAAAATTGACTATAAAGGGCAATAACTCCTAAAGGGTTCAACTGACCTTTTTGATCATGTTGACTTATTTGTAAATCTTACTTTGATGAACATTATTGCTGTTTTCAGTTGATCTCCATCTATAATAATTTTCAAGATAATAACCAAAAACAGTAAAATTTCCTTAAAATTACCAATTTAGGGGCAGCAACCCAACAATGGGTTGTCTGATTCATCTGAAAATGTCAGCGCAGATAGATCTTGACCTGATAAACAATTTTACTCCTTGTCAGATTTGCTCTAAATGCTTTGGTTTTTTTAGTTTTAAGCCAAAAACTGCATTTTACCCCTGTGTTCTATTTTTTGCCATGCCGGCCATCTTGGTTGGTTGGTCAGGTCAAAAAACACAAATTTTAAACTAGATACATCAATGATAATTGTGGCCAAGTTTGGTTTAATTTGGCCCAGTAGTTTTAGAGGAGAAGATTTTTGTAAAAGTTAACAACGACGGACGACAGACGACGGACGCCAAGTGATAAGAAAAGCTCACTTGGCCTTTTAGACCAGGTGAGCTTAAAACATGTTATGAAAACATATTTGCCAACATGAATCGTGAAGCAATACAAATAATTCTAAAACTTTCTGATCACTGTGCTCTAAAATTACATTCTGAGTTTATTTTTGTTTTAGTCAGAAAAATTTAAATGTATTTGCAGCTTTATTTTAATTCATTTTAAAATTTTGTAAAGTTTAAACCATTTTTAAGCAATGTGTTGTACATGTTATACTATGTTTGAGGTATTTTTGTACAGTTCATAACAAGCCTTTTTTGCAATTATATACAAGTTATAACATGTACAATATTTCTGTACATGATATAACATGTACAAAATTGCAATTTGAATACAACATATAGAAATATTTACATGATTTATGTACATATATATACATAAAAATATCCTTATTACTTTTGATTCATTTTTTATCATTGTTTCAGATGTTAAAATATATATTTCTTAATCAATTTTGTTTTTAAATTTAACACTGTAGCATTTATTTCTCATCCTAGCTGTACTCTAACATTATAATGACTTGGACACGTAAAAACTTACTCTTTCATTCAATCCAATAAAGAGACAATTATGAGCATAATCTCTTCATCCTGGCTGAACGCTTACAGTATGAAGATCATTAAACACAAGTAAACAAAAAAACTGATAATGTAACAGAACATGGAATAAATAAAGAAACTATACCTATTCACAGAAACTTAATACATTGTTTATATAAACAAACAACAACAATAAAATATTAAAGTCACAAGATAGTCTTTATTATATCATTATCCTCACTGTAACTAAAAATAACTATAAGGTTCAATCTCTTTCAGTGTATCTATAACTTTCCTACTTTTCTCATATTAAAGATAAAAACTCTTTGATTCAATCCAATAAAGAGACAATTTTGGGCATAATCTCTTCATCCTGGCTGAACGCTAACAGTATGAAGATCATTAAACACAAGTATTTGTTTGTTTTTTTATTCAATTTGAAAATTTGACAAGTTTGCTATCCAAGAGAATGATTAAGTAAAAGTATTATATATATATATCATTGCAAAAATCAAGGTCATCTTTGACTTGAATTTTCTTTATATATATTAAGTTCTTGCTAAAAAAATCAGACTCAAGCAAAACTTTACTGAATTTGAACTTATGAAGTTGTAACTTTTCGGATATGTCCCTGTTATACACATGGAAACTTTTTTCTCAAGCTTCTTATACTATATACATGTTATAGGGGTGTATACAATACACAGTGAAAAAACAGTACTCATAATTATGATTTTTTTGTGCATAAATGAATAAATATGAACTTAATGGAAAGAACTGTGTAATACACTCTTTTGTTTGCAATGCAGACTCATTTACTCCATGAAAAAATAATATTGAAAATTTGCAGACATAACAAACATTTACACTTAGTCTATCTATTGAAAAATTGAAAAAACTTTAGATAAATAATAATGTAAATTCAAGTCAAACAGAACTAATATACATCCATGTGTTCTCTTTCCTGATTTTTATTGTTTGCTTTGCATTTGCTTTGTATTTGGTCAAACTTATGGTAAAGTTGCATAACATAAAAAAGTTCTGCTGTCATAGAACTGCATGACTAAACTAAAGGTCACAATATTTTCTTGAAGGGATTTTGTTATATATTAATATATTTACTTATATTCTTACTTCACAGGCTTTTTTTACTTTTCCTATTATCGATTTTCATCAATAAGACAAAAAAAAATTTACAACATTTTGCAATACCATAGTTTTATCATAAGTAGATATACATTCAACTTATTTGAAATATGACACAAAGTATCCTGAATTTGTTGTTTCATATCAGACGAACTTATTTAAATCTTAAAGGGGCACTAGCTACAAGATATATAAAACAACAATTATATATATTTTTTTTGGCTCAATCACTAATGAAATACAAATTGTGAAATAATAATTCACTTTTAGCATTTAGCAGCCAGTATGATTTAGTTCTGTCAAAATAAGCTAAAATCATTGATAATGAATTATTCACTTGCAAGTGAATAATTCAACCTCATTGAATTTGTATTAATGTGATCTTCAATTTAACTCCTTAGCTTGAAATGGATAACACATGAATTGAATGTGTAAAATTATTTAAAGGAAAAGAATATCAACATTGAAAGTGAAACAAAGGTAAATCAATTGATTGACTGATTTGATCCACAGAAAAAAAACCGATGATAAACATTAATTTTTCATCTACTGTGGATTCATTATTATTCGTTGGATATCAATTTTCGTGGATTTCGTAGGAAAAGACGAACCACGAAATTAAATGTTCAACGAATACCAAATTTTCTATTGGCTTGTATGCAGATTTCTCCAAAACCACGAAATTAAATATCCACGAACATGTAAGTTTTCCTCAATCCACGAAAAATTGGTACCCACGAAAATAAACAAATCCACAGTATAATATAAAATTAACTAGACCTAGAATAATCCAAGAGCATGAATTTGCTTGATCTATTTATATCTATATTTATGTTTACATCGCTTATATGATCATTGAATGACTTTAGAGGTCAACTCAATAATTAATTAGATGGCGGTCTAGACTGAGAACACACGAAATGAAGCTATGTAATTTTATACCGTGTCCTCTTAATATTTATTGTAGACTTTTAATAGGTTGGATAAATGTTAACATTATTCATTATTATAAATCAAATACTAGAAATTAAGTAAATTCGGTGAACATGAATTTGACAGCTAGTGCCCCTTTAACATTTAACAATTTTTTTTACAAGTTCTTTACACATATCTTCCTTCTTTTTCTTTTTTTCTCTGTCTTGTTTACATATGTTTTCAAGTTTTTAATAGTACCAATATCAGTCAGTCTTACTGTACACTTCTTGGATTCTGCTGTATATATTTTCTTATTTCCTGATCTTTTTCTGCCTACAAAACATCAACTTATTTTACTAACTAAAAAGACTATTATTATGCAAATACATTGCTTTTAAAACTAGAGGCTCTAAAGAGCCTGTGTCGCTCACCTTGGTCTGTGTGAATATTAAACAGAGGACGCAGATGGATTCATGACAAAATTGTGTTTTGGTGATGGTGATGTGTTTGTACATCTTAATTTACTGAACATTCTAGCTGCTTACAATTATCTCTATCTATAATTAACTTGGCCCAGTAGTTTCAGAGGAGAAGATTTTTGTAAAAGATTACTAAGATTTACAAAAAAATGGTTAAAACTTGACTATAAAGGGCAATAACTCCTAAAGAGGTCAACTGACAATTTCAGTCATATTGACTTATTCATAGATCTTACTTTGACAGCATTTATTGTATTTTAAAGTTTATCTCTATCTATAATAATATTCAAGATAATAACCAATAACAGCAAAATTTCCTTAAAATTACCAGTTCAGGGGCAGCAACCCAACAACAGGTTGTCCAATTCATCTGAAAATTGCCGGGCAGATAGATTTTGACCTGATAAACAATTCTACTTCTGTCAGATTTGCTTTAAATGCTTTGGTTTTTGAGTTATGAGCCAAAAAACTGAATTTTACCCCTATGTTCTATTTTTAGCTGTGGAGGCCATCTTAATTGTTTGACTGGGTCACGCCACACATTTTTACAACTCAATACCCAAATGATGATTGTGGCCAAGTTTGGTTTAATTTGGCTAGGTAGTATCAGAGGAGAAGATTTTTGTAAAAGATTAAGATTTACGAAAAATTGTTAAAAATTTACTATAAAGGACAATACCTCCTATTGCTGTTTACAGTTTATCTCTATCTATAATAATATTCAAGATAATAACTAAGAACAGCAAAATTTCCTTAAAATGACCAATTCAGGGGCAGCAACCCAACAACAGGTTGTCCCATTCATCTGAAAATGTCAGGGCAGATAGATTTTGACCTGATAAACAATTTTATTTCATGTCAAGTGGCTCTTAATGCTTTGGTTTTTGAGTTATAAGCCAAAAACTGCATTTTACCCCTATGTTCTATTTTTAGCTGTGGTGGCCATCTTGGTTTGTTGGCCAGGTCACGCCACTCAATTTTTAAACTAAATACCCCAATGATAGTTGTAGCCAAGTTCGGTTTAGTTTGGCCCAGTTGTTTCAGAGGAGAAGATTTTTGTAAAAGATTACTAAGATTTACGAAAAATGGTAAAAAATTGTCTATAAAGGGCAATCACTCCTTAAGGGGTCAACTGACAATTTCGGTCATGTTGACTTATTTGTAAATCTTACTTTGCTGAACATTGTTGCTGTTTACCGTTTATCTCTGAATTTACCCCTATGTTCTTTTTTTAGCCATGGCGGCCATCTTGGTTGGTTGACTGGGTCACTGGACACAATTTTTAAACTAGAAACTAGATACCCTAATAATGAATTTGGCAATGTTTGTTTAAATTTGGCCAAGCAGTTTCAGAGGAGAAGATTTTTGTAAAAGTTAATGACGACGGACACCAAGTGATGAGAAAAGCTCACTTGGCCCTTCGGGCCAGGTGAGCTAAAAATAACACTTTCTTAATAACTCACATGAAAAGAAAATACTTCTGACTTTGATTTATATTCAATATAGGGTAAAATAACAATAAGTTTGTAATAAAATATATTATTTTTTTCAAATGAGGATTTGCATATCTTTTTGTTTCTTTTACTCCTATCTTTCGATCTATTGTGCATAATTTTAATAAATGTCAAAATGCCTCTTATTATATTTCATTCATTTGGTAAGTTCAAAATGTATATGTTTCAATAATAATAATATTGCAAGTACATTTAACAATAATAAATTTCCAAAAAAGCTCAGAAGTAAAAGTAACATCTCAAATATAAAGAGAAATGTGTTGGTTTTTTTTTTAATTTTAAAAGCATCTAGGGCTATATCATAACCATCTTTGCTTTCAAGGGGTTAAATATCAGCATGAATCAACAATATATCAATAGCTAGTAGTGAATGTATATATATAATATAAGGTCAATGACAGAAAAATAAAAAAATAAATATATGAGGCTGAAAAGTTGGGGAAAGGTGGAGTTTTAAAGAACTATTAAATGTATACTAAATTATACGAGGGGAATGTGAGGTTTTAACCAACTATTATTTTATACTAAATGATTTCTCACCTATTTCGTATTTTTTATCTTTTGTCGATGAATGATTAATAAGTCCTGTAATTGCATCTGAAATGAAAATAAGGATTTAAAAAAAAAAATAATTCATTCTAACCTTCCCTGAAATATTTGTATGGAATTAATACAATTAAAACTATTTTAAATGTGCATTATAAAGATCAAACTTCTTTTCACAAACTGTTATCATCCTTTTCAAAATCTGAATAAAATTCTTTTATCAGTCAAATCTTCAAAAGTATACAAGTTGCAGTTCAGACTGTAAATAAGATTTAAAAGACAAACTGTGAACAAACAATCTTTGGACTGATATAAAGTTGTAAAAACTTTAGATTATTTACCCTTTTTAGTATTTTTACCAATCCTTTCATATTCTCCAGTAGTTTCAATGGTCCTTTCTAAATTTGGGCAAACATCTATTGGATTATTTAAATCTGGAAAATTAAAAGGTTAAATACAATAACAATGTAAATGAAAAAGGAGAAAACCAAGGTTATTCCACCAGGGATGATTCTAGGTGTTTTCAAATGGGTCCCTTAAACATCAAATTGGGAATTTTTTTTAGAATAAAATCTAAGAGGAAATAACTTTGTTTTCCTGTAAAAACGGAAAATGTATATCATTAAGTTTAACCTTTACACTGATGTTCATGTAAGTTGTAACATTTTGAATAATTCTGGATGGGCTACTGTAATTACATGAATATTATTGAACATGAGGCACTAAGTCTATCATCTTAGCTATAGTTACCTAGGCCTATTACAAAAATATGTCAGCTAACATAAATAAACCACTGAAAAAAATCATTCATCGGGTCGCAAATCTCTGTTTTACTGTCTACTTTGTAACAATTGACGGTGGCAACTCTTCAACTACAGTACTGTCATTCCTTATGTAACAGAAAGTAAAAAAAATATTGTTTTCTCTCATAAAAGTTGTACCTTTGTTTCCTGAATGATGTTTATGAATGATATAGTGTTGTGCATCATAGTTGGAATGTCAGAACTGACAGATAGATTGAAAATGTCTTTATATGTCAAGCTAAGATATGAAGTTAATTCATCTCTCACTTCCTCAGATATGCCTCTAGTGTTGTCAACATAATGGTTAAACAACTTTTTGGCAATGATTTAAATGGCTTATAATTCTGCAGATACTCTATAATTTTAGCTTTCATTTCTTTTGCCTTTATAACTAAGGAGATGGGCATACCTGAGGAAATATTTTTCATTTACTTCAATTAAAATAAATAAAAAAAGGATATAGGAACATGTAAGCTGTCTTACTGTGAATTCATTTATTTTCGTGGATACCAGTTTTCTTGGATTGTGGAAAAATTGTGCTTTCTAGTATATTTGATTTCATGGTTTTTATTATGTGTTGAAACAAACCTATATAAAATTCCTACTTCGTTGAGTATTCAAATTTGTGGTTCACCTACACCCACGTAATCCACAAAAATTGGTATCCCACGAAAATCAATAAATCCACAGAATCTTAAAATATAAGCAAATAAATTGTTCCTCCTATTTTAATTGCATACAGTTTAATATCTCATTTCAAATTCACTCATTTGACTCATGTGTAGATCTTACTTTGCTTAAAAATTTTTTGCTGTAACATTTTATCTCTATATATCTTAAAAAAAAATTGAAGATAATAACCAAAAACAATGAAATTCCCTAAAAAAATAACTATTTCGGAACAGTAACCTGACAATGGGTTGTTGGATATGTCTGAAAATTACAAGGCCTATAGATCTTAACCTGATAATTACTTTAACAACAGCAACTTGAGTTTTACTCTAACAGCTTTTGTCTTTGAGATATTAGTCAAAAACTGCAATTAACCCCTATGTTCTACTTTTACAACATCAGACTTCATTGATGAAGGATCAAATCCCTGGATAATATTTATACAAACAAGATACCCTAAGGAAAATTCAAGTACAGTTCAGTTCATATTGGTCTAGTAGCTTCAGAGAAGATGATTTTTGAAAAAAATACTTCCTACAAAAAAATTGTCTTTCCAGGTGAATAACTCCTGAAGAGGTCAATTTACCATTCTAATGCAATTTTTATGTAACATTTATTTTTTCATTGGATAAAAGCCATCGTATTATTTCTTTTTATAATGCATTAGAATCAGAATAACAGTACTGAAGTTGAAGAGTTGCCACCATAAATTTTGATTTGACTGTCTCAAATAACCGTTTTACTGGCTCCCTTACGCGTTGCAGTAAAACTGGATTTGCAACTGTCAAATCGACAATTGACTGTGGCAACTCTTCAACCACAGTACTATTATTCCTTAATTTCACCAACAAACGACAACCACTAAACAACAGCCTCTTGACTAAGGACAGGTGCATATAATAAATGCAACAGGTTTGAATGTTTTAACAGATGCCAACCTTTACCCTTACCTTATTAACAATAGTATAACACTACAACATGAAAAGACGCACTAAAAAATATTAATTGAAAATGGCATAATTCTATTAAAAAGACACCAATTTCACAAAAACCACTAAACTATGTTCTTTTTCTTAGCAACAGCATCAAGATTTGTTGATGAATCAAATCATCAATTAAAATTTATAAACTATATACCCTAAGGAACATTCACTTTAAGTTATTTTGAAGTATTTGATAGTTATCAAAAGTACCAGGATTATAATTTTATACGCCAGACGCGCGTTTCGTCTACATAAGACTCATCAGTGACGCTCAGATCAAAATAGTTAAAAAGCCGAATAAATACAAAGTTGAAGAGCATTTAAGGATCCAAAATTCCAAAATTAATTTCAGAACAGAAGATTCTTGAAATAATTCATGAGGATTATAGCAAGTGATGGCATAAGCTCAAATGACTATCTGGATCAAAAACTAAATTTCAGGATTTTGAATGGTTAAAGTAATGGTATTAACTTTCATTGTCCCCTATGTTAGCTTCCTCTTTTTAATGGTAATAGGTATATAACATATCTATATTATCACTCACCTTTTATTGCTTTTAATGGAGAACTATCTTCACTTGTAAGGGATTTCCTAGCTTTTAATGGAGAACTATCTTCACTTGTAAGGGATTTCCTAGCTTTTAATGGAGAACTATCTTCACTTGTAAGGGATTTCCTAGCTTTTAATGGAAAACTATCTTCATTTGTAAAGGATTTCCTAGCTTTTAATGAAGAATTATCCACACTTCTTTTTCCTATAAAGAAATTAATTGTAAAGTGTTAGAAGTAAGTGTTACGAAGAAACTTGTGTGTTCTTTTTTAAGTCAGCTTACTACACAGTTATGTATAGAAAAGAAAAAATATATCAACATACAAAATATAGAAAATACCTACCATTTCTTGCTTTTTATGGAGAACTGTCTTTGCTCTTTAAGGATTTCCTAGCTTTTAATGGAGATCTGTCATCACTATCAAAGGATTTCATATCTCTACTACCTACAATTATGTCATAGTTTATTGTTAAACCTTGATTGTATCAATAAGTGTGTCTGCATAAACTGTTTCTTAAATTACTTAAAATGTTAATATTTATATGTTGTATCCTGTAAGAACAATGAAATTAGGCCTATTGTGTTTTATTTTTGTACTATCAATTCCAAGTTTACTTTCCACAGCAGTCACTAAGACTCAGAGTGAGAGAAAGTATATTCCACTTCGTATCTTATCACCTATTTTCCTACATTAGTTCTAGGAGGAACCCCATTCCTAACTCTTTAAATATTTAATTTTCTGTGAGTCAGTGATCATGACTCCTTTCCGTACACATTTATTGGTTCAAATTGGGATCGTTTTAAATAAAATACAACATTTATTGACAGAACGAGCTAATACTGGACATGTCGTTTGATTCAACATTTAAGGAAGTGAGACAACTCGAAACGATAATATGGAAGACTCCATTTTGCCTGATGTTCTATGATGATGACTACATTCATTTTTTTTAAATGATTCATATGATTTAAAGAAATGCAACAACAATAACCCTCAATAGCAGACATTCATAGAAAAGATCCCATGAGTTATAAATTAATTGAGTGGGGAATCCAGAGCTAAAACCCCTTGAAGTCAAGAAATCTATACGCATGCGCATAATTACCAAAACAAACCTTTGAGCAAGGTCGTATATTAAATGTTAACTAAACGACCTAGATGGTTCTCTATTTCTTTATGGAATTACAATGATCTTAAATATCAGTTTCATAACAGTAACATATAAGAAAAACTCCACTTCATTTCTTATATGACAAAAATAGATTTATCGGAATTCAGAGAACTCTCGTATTTTATCAAAACTGGGATTCCCTCTGACGTGTTTCTAAATTTATAAAAACATTCAATATAAATACTGCTTAATTCTGATTTTTCGTGTTGTTAAAAACACACATATAAGTCAATGGAATTATCAAACATGAAGATTATGAAAAGAATATTATAGGAAAGTTGTTTTAGTTCAATCCCTTTGTTTGTTTTTATATAAGTATAAGTCTACAGATTGCTTGAAAGCAATTGTATCCAAAAAAAAACCCTCACCTTTACAAAGCTCCACATCAAAAATAAAAGTATTTCTTTTCATAAAAGCCATGAAAACTTTGACAAAAATTAAACAACAAAGTCTTTTGGACTGACAGACTGACAGTTACCAGTTCAGCAACTATGTCGACAGGTAAAATATAACATATTATCACTCACCTTTTATTGCTTTTAATGGAGAACTGTCCTTGCTTGTAAAGGATGTCCTAGCAATTAATGGAGAACTGTCCTCAGTTGTAAAGGATTTCCTAGCTTTTAATGGAGAACTATCCTCACTTGTAAAGGATTTCCTAGCTTTTAATGGAGAATTGTCCTCACTTGTAAAGGATTTCCTAGCTTTCCTAGCTTTCAATGGAGAACTGTCCTCACTTGAAAAGGATTTCCTAGCTTTCCTAGCTTTTAATGGAGAAAATTCCTCACTTGTAAAGGAATATACACTTCTTTTTTCTATAAAGTAATTAATTATAAGATGTTAGAAGTGACTTGTTAAGATGAAATGCTTCTGGCATGCAACATAATAAGCCTGATACATGCATAATTGAGTAGGAAATTTGTAGATGTGTAGAACAACAGCAATAAGTATTTTTAAATACAAAAAATATCAAAATACCTACCTTTTCTTGCTTTAAATGGAGATATGTCATCACTATCAAAGGATTTCTTATCTTTTTTACCTAGAATTATGTCATAGAACTTTTTTTATACCTTGGTTATCTATAAAAGAACTTAAGTTAAGTGAGCAGGATCACATACTCCACATCCCTATATTGTCACTAGGCAAACAAAATATAAATCTATGATTTTCATCCAAGTCCCCCCCCCCCCCCCCCCCCTGACAAAGTGGTCCACCTTAACCGATATCCAGCACTTCATTGAAATTTATATGAAATCCAACCAACAAAAAATAAATGTGCTTTCTACATGTTCTAGGCATAAAGCAGAAAGTCCCCCTCCTGAACAAAAAATACCCCTCTACAGATTTATCTAAAAATCAATCCTATCGAAGCTTTTATGGTAACCAACACTTTATTTATGTAAAGAAGAAAATCACACCAGAAATGAAGGCAGCATCCAGACGATGATTTTTATCCAGTCCCCTCGTGACAAAAGCTTCCTTCCTCTTATTTCTGTCAATAACAATCCCATCCAAGCTTTTTTGTTTACAGATGGCGACAGACAAAAAGAGAGATGGACCAGTCAAAAACATTTTACCTTTCGTAACTTAAGTTGCATAGGGTATAAAAAATGTGTATAAATAAACTGCTTAAATTGTTAGTATTCTTTGTTATATCATATCTCCCCAGGTTGGCATAAACATTTTTCACAAATATTGAAACAAGATATCTACAGAAACAAGAGGATCATGAAAGCCTGAAATCACTCACCTCTAATTTTTTTGGTGCAGATTTTTTATCAATGATTATATATAATTCATGATGCCTTAAGTACAATTAAATACATTTTCAAAAATGCTATTTCATTTGTCTGCCAAAAAGCTAAAACAATATATTAAAATCATCTTTTAAGAGAAAAAAATGGAATAAGAGGTGAATTTTCAAATTTCAACTTACACAAATGAACAACCTATCTGGTTTTATACTAAATCGATACAAATATAAAAAGTAAATAATATACTATGCAGAGTTAACATCTTGCACTATCAATGTTACTGGAGCATATTGATAAATATTTAAGATGGTTCAGACTTATCTGTAGAACCCAAACTGTATTATGTCCAAAGAAATACTTGTGCAGTAGAAAACAGCACTAATCAGACCATTATAAATTAAAATACTAACACAAGTCAAGAATTACTTACTTGATTTAATCTGGTCTGATGTCCTTTTTGAAAACTTTTTAAATATTCTTCCTACAAATTTTTTTTAAAAGTGCTTGAATAAGCTTTATCCTTAAAACAATGGTGAAGTTATTACAAAGTCTTAACATAATGTCACAAAGTCTTCATAACTTCCTACATTTTAAAGATTTTGCTTATTGTTGAAGGCCAAACAGTAACCAATAGTAGTTTACATCTATGCAAATTGGTCTCTAGCTCATTGTTGTCTCCTTGAAAATCTTTTACACATTTTATATTTTCATTAATTAACTTATTGGAAATAAAATCAATTTGCTCTTAGGTCCATGGCCAGTTAAACACGTTTCTACTATAAACCAGCAGAAACCAGTCAAAAGTCAACTTTATAATTATGTCAAACTTGAACTCGTAGAGAGCTTATTTAATACTTGTTCAATGTCGTAACTGGGTTTGGTACCAATGACAATTATTCCACATATACGTACTTACGTTCAGATGTTTTTTTCAATATTCATTAATATGAAACTCACCTTCAACTGGACCTATTAAAGCTTTGCCTTTTCTTGTCTGGCATGGAGAAATCTTATCATAATACTTCTGAGTGTTACTAATATACATATCTAAAACATAAATTAGAGGCTCTAAAGACCCTGTGTCGCTCACCTTAGTCTATGAAGGACACAGATGGATTCATGACAAAATTGTGTTTGAAGATCTTACTTGACTGAACATTCTTGTTACTTACAATTTTTCTATCTATAATAAACTTGGCCCTTTAGATAGAAAGGAAAGTATTTTGTAAACCAATTTACCAAATTAATGAAAATTGTTAAAAATTTACTATAAAGGGCAATAACTCTTTCAGAGGTCAACTGACCATTTTGGTCATGTTGACTTATTTGTAGATCTTACTTTGCTGAACATTTATGCTGTTTACAATTTATCTCTATTTATAACAATATTCAAGATAATAACCAAAAAAGGCATTTTTTTTCAAATTACCAATTGAGGGGGAGGCAACCCAACAATCATTTCTCCAAATCATCTGAAAATTTCAGGGAAAATAGATATTGACTAGATACCAATTCAATCCTTTGTCAGATTTGTTCTAAATGCTTTATTTTCAGAGTTATAATCTTCATTTTACCCCATGTGTTCTATTTTTAGCCATGGCGGCCATCTTGATTGGTTGGCTGGGTCACTGCACACATTTTTTTTTTCAAAAAGATACCCCAATAATGATTGTGGCTAAGTTTGGTTAAATTTGACTCAGTAGTTTCAGAGGAGAAGATTTTTGTAAAAGTTAACAACGATGTCGACGGAGACGAACAAAGGACGAGGAACGCCAAGTGATGAGAAAAGCTCACTTGGCCTTGTGGGCCAAGTGAGCTAAAAAAGCAATGAAAATTCTTTGATTGCAGCAGTTAAGTTAAAATTTAACCTTAAATAGTGACAAACGTTAATGACTGATGAATAAAACTGAAAGTGCAATGCAATGTGATATATGTGGAAATGCCAATGTAAAAAAAAACCTGCATGTTTAACCCAGCCTCATTATCTACAATGTATGCATGTGCCTATCCCAAGTCAGGAGTCTGTAATCAGTGGTTTGTTTATGTGTTACATATTTGTTTTTTGTTCATTTTTATATTTAAATAAGGTCGTTAGTTTTCTATTTTTAATATTCAGACTTGTTACATTTGTGTACCTTCTAATACTTTGAGAGTATTTAAAACAAGCTGCCATGCATCTTTACTTAGGTCTTCGCTGAAGTTTGTGTTTCAGGACATATTAAACAGAATATCTGTATGACTCAACAGATTTTCTGGCTTTGTTTCCACTTCTTCTTCAATCACAAACAGTACAGACTGTGCTCTTAAAACAGCATCTAGATCAGCCATATGATGTAAAAAGCCTGAAAAATTAAGATCTAACTATGTAGTTGAAACTTTTAATAAAATTTAGAAAAAGAGGCCATCAATAGGATGTGCTATTTCAAACCAACACTGAATTCAAAAGTCCTCCAGGGGCAGGTAGGAAAAAGTGGATATGACATTTGAAATCATGCAAATGGTTTAATCATTCAAAACAAATAAAACTTAACCTTAAATTGTGAAAAAACGTTAATGACTGATGAATGAAACTGAAAGTGCAATGCAATGTGATATATGTGGAAATGCCAATGTAAAAAAAACTTTGCATGTTTAACCCAGCCACATTATCTATGCATGTGCCTATCCCAAGTCAGGAGCCTGTAATCAGTGGTTGTCGTTTCGTTTGTTTATGTGTTACATATTTGTTTTTTGTTCATTATTATATTTAAATAAGGTCATTAGTTTTCTTGTTTGAATTGTTTTACATTAATATTGTCATATCGGGGCCTTTTATAGCTGACTATGCAGTATTGGCTTTGCTCATTGTTGAAGCCCATATTTTTGTCTCTTGTGGACAGTTGTCTGATTGGCAATCATACCACATCTTCTTTTTTTTTTTATATATAACAATATCATTAGTGGTTCCCCTTTAGCAGCTTATATCTACAGTTTTCACATTTGAAATAAGTTTTTTTGAAGAATATTATACTTTTTCACATAAAAATAGACTGTCCATTTCAAACATACTTTTTAAGACAACTAATTTCTTTCAATGGCCACTTTTGTCCTAGCTTACAAAATTGGAATCAACCATATTTCCTATTTTCAATCATTTGGTTTGACCTTATGGTTGTACAGTCACAAACAAACTAAAATTGGAAGAACAAGGATGTGTCCAAAGTACACGGATGCCCCACTCGCACTATAATTTTCCATGTTCAATGGACCATGAAATTGGGTAAAAAATCTAATGTGGCATAAAAATTAGGAATATCATACCATAGGAAACATGTGTACTAAGTTTCAAGTTGATTGGACTTCAACATCATCAAAAACTACCTTGACCGAAAAATTTAACCTGAAACTCACACTTTCATTTTCAATATCTCAACACCATAACTCCTGAACTGTTAAGGTAAAATTGCCTCTATTGAACTAGACATCCATTTTGTCATCAGTAGCAACATTTTTGAAAAAAAACTTTTTTTTTGGTCAAATGTATTACATTTAAGAGACATTTATAAACTTAAACAATCTATTCTTTTTAAACTAACAAAAGTAATGGGAATTGTATCATATAAAATCTACTTCAATGGTTTCAAGTTCAATGTTCAGTTGAATAACATTACCTTTGTCTATCAAGGTGATCTTTCTACTTTTTGTTCAGCAGATCTTTTTAACAGCATCTTTTATTTTATACATTTCTATTTTAACTTTCATGCATATGTTACAAGGATTTATATTCTTTGTCTAAAAGATCAAAAGTATTATAAGGTAAATGAGATTTTTCAATCAGATATGACAAGGTTTTGGATTTGAATAGCCTGCATCAATCATCTGTAATATTTTGAGTATCAATGATAATATTTTTGCTATTTAATGATTACAAATATGCACACGCTGTTTTCATTTTCTTGAAATTATAGTTTTAACAAATGAATAGGAACATTTGTCGAACGGCAAATCATTAGAATTGTTTTTGACAAATGTTGGAATTAAAATAGCTACACTTTAACATGTCAGTGTTGCAAATATTGAAAGACAATTATCCACGCATGACTGAAGGAACATGGGCTAAACAATCTCTATAGAAAAGAGATGTGCCAATGCTAATACAACTACTGGTCTGAGAACACAATTAATTCGTAGTGCATTTCTTTTAGAACATAGATGAAAATTGAAAAAATCCCACCTGCGCTTTCTCAATGAAATTTTTACAGTGTGTTGTACTACTTTTGGGACAAATTATATCAAAATTATAGAAAACTTCATCGCCTCTAACTCAAAATATGGACAATTTTGTGTTTAGGGTGTCTTAAAATCTTTTAACAGCTTCCAAATTGCTAATTTTTAACCGTTTTTCAGCTGGACCAAATCACTACTTTCTTGTAAAATTCTGGACCCAAATTTTTTACAGTGTAATTTCACCCCCTACTTACAATTTGAGGCATTAAACATGGAGAAATAAACTTGGAAGGGGTATAAAAATTATTGGCAAGTAACCCACTGTTAACACTAGAGACTATGTTAATCAAGGGACGACAATTGTGGTCTCGGACCTACTTACCAAATCCCATTGACTTATCACAAGTAGTTGCCTTTAAACAAATCTAAACACAAACTAATACATGTAAACTAAGCAAAATTTCAAAGTCAATATTCTTCTGACAGAAATAAAAGAGAAGCAAAAACAGACAAACCTGAATCAAAGTTGGATGGTCTGTGTATCAAAGTGCATGTAATAGTGACATGAATTAGACTTGGTACATGTACATCAAGGTGTTGCAAGGTGATTGGATGAACATTGTCACATAAATATTTTAGGATTGATGATCTTTGCTCCTAAGTAAAATTCCTAGTTTTATCAGCATAGTCTTCACAACTATTCGCGGGGTTTCCTACTTTTGGCATTAATTTAATGTAGTTGAACAATTTTGAATATATTTCAAAATATCGAGATGCATATTGCTTCTATCCAGCATTAATTTTGAAAATTCGCCTTTAGTAAATTTCTGTGCTTGATCTGACGTTTTTTCGGGACAACATAAGAGGTTTTTGTGTTGTTTGTCCTTTGTTGATGAGTTTCATCAATCTTTTGTACATTAGTTGATTTTGTTTCAGAATTGTCTTTTCTTTTAGGAGGTTCCTCTTTACATAAATGTCTGATGATTTCCCCCTACAAATAAATTTAGATCTTTAGATACATTAAAATTGTAGAAAAAAATTTAGAAACGTTAAATGGAACAAACATTATAATGATAGTTTATGACTGAATATAGATCTTTACAAATCTTTAGGTTGTAATAGTGATGTTGGGTTTCCTCTCTTCTTCATTCAAACCCACATACAAGTTTATAGATAACACTTACAGGTTACATCTTCATACTCTGAACATAATGCAAATCATCTGAGAAATAAATATTGTTGAAGCGCAGCAAAATGTGAAGTATACATTGTATCAACAGAATTTATGAGAAAGTTTTAAGTTTTAAGAATTTTCAATTATGAAAATAATGCAAAGTTCATTTCTGTAATCTGAATGTTATTCTTCTCTTGTGTGATTTTTTCATAATGTTGAGCTTCAATATACATAATATATAGATTTGAAAACAATATCTACATTTATTTCAGTGTTTTTGTTTTTTACTCTTTAAATGTTATATAATAACAATTTCTTACATATTTAAAGAGGTTAACATCGTAAGCTGTAGGACTGTTTTTTCCTGAGGCCCATAAGAATATACATGTATTACTTAGGTGTACACACATTTTTATATCAATTTGTAGTCCTTATTCAGCTCTTTCATTTCAAAGATTAGTGCAAGAAAACTTTAAAGTTCATACCAAACTACATGTACATTATCATATCATTCACACTACCTTGGCAGCTATTTTAATTACTTTATTCTGCCATTAGCACGAAAATTGCTTGAGGTAGATGTGCAGAGCTCACAATTTTTCACATTCACACTGTTATCATTTGTCACTGTACATGTACAATTTATAGCCTCTGAAAAAAAAAATCTATAGTATTATCATTTATAACATCTACTTTACATACCTAGTACGCACATACAAATATTTTGAACATAGGCTAGCTGAATATATAAAATATACACATAACCGTCACACTATAAAAGATAAACATTATAAAGACATTGATGGACATCCATCTCTTAGTTAGGGTTTATTTTATCGGCTTCGGTAAAAAAGCGATTTGTATAGAGTTTTGCTATTTTGCCGGTCTTATTAAGACAAACAATTTTACGAACAAGTAAGAACATCCTGACCTCAAATGTTGATGTTCTTGAAGAAAACCTCACATATAAAATGACAATACAAGTATTAATGGACAAAACAAGCATATAAACTGTTTACTGAGTCACATCTGACCTGATATCTCAAAATAAAATTCCAATCAAGAAGGTCTGTGTTCCTTATACATAATGCACGATATCAACTGGTGATGAAAGACCAAGCAAACAAAAAAGATGCACGAAGAGTGGGTCCAAGGATGGGTGTTGCAGCAATGAATAATTAAACAAACATATGAAAATCTAGTCTACTTAATACAATTTTCAAAAGTATAATCCTTTTTATTAAATCTTAAAGTCTCAGTTAATGAATATGTGAATTAACATTAAATAAGTCGTTTTTTTCTATTTACCCTCATAATACACAGTAAATAAATAAGTGCCATATTACTTTAAAGATATAAAGGTCAATTCTTAAAGGTCAAAGACTATGAATTTAGTTTTTTTCTGAATTACGAATTATCTAAAAATAATTTATGTAATTTATTCTGTAAGTGTTATTACATTAAATAGTACTATACCAAAATAAAACAAACTGCTTAAAGTAAAAAATCAGAAATATTCTTAACTTTGTATGTAAAAAGTCTTAAAAATCTGTAAACTTCCCATGTCAAAGTAAAAAAACTGTAAACTTCCCATGTATAAAGTCATTAAAACTTAAAGATCCTAATGTAAATAGTGAACATAAGGTTGTTGTGTTAGGATTGTTAATTAAGTTTTCCGTTTATTATTTGGTGGTGGAACTGTTCGACATACGAAAGTATGGTTATCCTTTATCTAGTCGAAGACTGAAAGATTATAGAAATCTCACCTAGTAGCCACATATATCATGTGTGTTCATGATAATATTTTTCAATAAAATGTATTTCATATAGTCCGGAGCCGGCAACATAGCCACTGCCTTTTACCTACCTTGCTTTCGATCGGTAGTTATATCCTGCATTCCTTGTTTACCTTTATATGTATTAGTCCATATGGACTGGTGTGAAGCCTCATATAAAATCAAACTAGTTGTTATATTGTATAAAACAGAATCCCGGTCCATTCGCCCTTATTCATGTTCTATCTAGTACATGTTTGCCCTGATTATTATGTTTTGTTGTTGTCTAGTTGCATAATGTTTATTATTAGAACAAAGTATATTAAAGTTTGTTGACAAACAATCGGTGAATATTTGTATTGACGCAACCAATTAATTATTTTCCTGTGATTTGCATAGACGAATTCTGGAATACAATGTATATCTTTATTGATATTTATTACCAATTTGATCTATTCAATCAATTTATGCATGCAGTAAAATAATAAATGACCTTTCGATAAAATATCCAAATTTCCTGATCTTTTGTAAACATATATGAAATTGTTTCACATTCAATCCAGTCACTCACTAATCCCCACTGTTACGTATATTTTAGACACGAAAAAATTTAATGAAATTAAAAATGTTTTTTCTTTCTTAATAAGTTAAGGTAGGCTGTAGTATCTATTCGAAATAACATCAAACATGTGATCCAAACTTTAATTAGAAAGAAACAGATATTACAGTCATTCTTTAAACATTGTTCAAGTATAGATTTCAATTCTTGAAACTTGTACGCACAACTTACAAATTGTGCCCGAAGCGCTAGCCTGACCACTGCTACCTAGTCTCTAGACAAATTTTACCAAATATTGAATTTGAATATATAAAAATAAATCGATGAATTATTGTCTTCCTACTTACCAATTGATAATTGACATTTTACATTTAATTTAGAAGCGACAGAGTTATCCGGTCATTCAAGGGTTTCCTAGAATCCTATCTCTCTTGGTCTATCCATAGTCCAAAACCAATTCTATATCTTTCGGTATATTAACTTTAGACACCAAGAAAAGTTTCTCACAACTTTTTCCTTTTAAATTATCATGCACCACAGAAATAAGTTTAAAACTCGGAAACTGTTACGAATGATTGAAATATCGTGCTTAATTTTCCTCTTAATTAAACAAAACTCCACGCTTATCCTTTTAGAATCTAACACTAAATTCGTTACAGGATCAAATACTGCTACTGGGGGCAAATTTTTCTCTGTATATTCCTTCTCGCGATCTTCATTTTCGGAACTTGTTCGGCGATGAAGGTCAACCGCCTCAGTTCAAACATTTACGTATCCAAGGTATATATCTTCAAATCAGTTCTTTTAACTGCAATGACAGACGACTTCAATGATTTGACAAAATCCTCAATATATAGAATAACTACCAACACGTCCCTTTGATGGCGATTTATTACTTTTTATTCGGGATTCTTAGGCATTTAGCGTGACGGTTTTCAACACTTATGTACTTGATTAACTCGACGTTCATAGTAAACTACTACACAGTTTAATTGAAATGTCAAATTTAATTTAGTCATTGTATGTCAAAAAGTTTATACAGTGCTGGTATCGATTGTTAAGTCGACGCAAATATATATGAACCATTATGAATAACAAACAGAGGATGGGTTTATGAAGTCATCCCGTTAGTTTTGCCGTAATACAATTTGTGACCACAAAAGATCTATACAGCTCCATTAAAATCTTTCAGACATTAATGAAACTCTTAACTTGAGGCACGAACACATACATTTTGTATAAAAGGTGACATTGTGACAATTGCCAAACCTTTTAGAATACGTATTAACATTTGTACCTCCCTTTTAAGCTTTGTCAACAGTTTGAGTCCGTTCATTCGTCCATCCGTCTGTCGTCCATAGATCTCTCAACTTTAAACATTTTGTCTTCTCCACTAAAACAACTACATGTAGAGAAAAATGGAAATAAACTAAGCAGTAAGTCTTTCATATAATTTGACCATTTTGACCAGATGGCCAATCGTTGTTACTAATTAACTGACCAAATTGCAATGGCTTCCGTTAAATTTACGAAGGGATGATTTCAACTTCACCATTTGGAACTCTTGTTTTAATAGCTTCCTTTATTAACAATTGGTTGAGGCAAACTCAATGTTGACAAGGGAAACGACAGAATTATCACTTTTCCATTAATAAAGGACTTAACCTATGAACTTATGAACTGTAAAAGTGACGCTCTTCAATTACAAGTTTGATTGTGTTTTGTGGTAAAAAGTATAACGTATAAATATTGTAACATTTGGTCAAATTGTTTCAGCGAATAAGACTTTTTATTTAAAACAGCAACAGGTGCAACCTAAGGGGAAAATCTCACATTCTAGTGTGGGTCAGGTGTGCTAAACATCTGTGAACATGATTTTTAATCAGAAATCATAAATTACTAAAAAATGATAATTACTAATTCAACGAATTTAAACCGTTCTAACCAATTAAATAATTCGTTATCACAAATTACAAAAAATGTTTTGCACTTTTTTTACACAAAAAAAAAACTATATTTCCGGGCAGACGCGCGTTTCGTCTACATAAGACTCATCAGTGACGTTCGTATCAAAATATTTATCAATCCAAACAAGTATCGGACACGTAACTAGATACCCCAATTATGATTGTGGCCAAGATTGGTTAAATTTGGCCCAGTAGTTTCAGAGGAGAAGATTTTTGTAAAAATTGACGGACGACGGACGCAGGACGATTGACGCAGGACGAATGACGCCAAGTGATGAGAAAAGCTCACTTAGCCCTTCGAAGCATGCTATCGCTGTTTTCATTTTGAGCTAAACTGCAAACCCTTTGTTATGTTATAGCAAAATTATTGAAATTAAATCAAACATCACTATTGTGATCGCCCTTATGTCCGCGTCTCACTGTCCTGATTTTTACGCCGATGGCAACTCGATTATGGAAATTTTCTAAATCGGGACTAATCGTTTCCAGATCGGGCTATTCGTGGTGCCATCTTTAACCATCGTAGAACCATTGGTCACTTTTTCAAGCCTCCTGGGACAACTTCGGAAAAGGTTTTTAATTTTTAACATGTTCGTAATCTCGTCGTGTTGCCATCGAATACAAGTAAGAAGGCGAAAAGATGGAACTACGACGGCATTAAATCCAGCAAAATGTAAGCTTAATTTTCGCGCTAAAATACATTTTAAGTGCCATGCGCGATATGCACAGCTGGTCAGTCTAAGACCACAATTAAAAAAGACGTTCACAAAAAATGGAACTCATATCATATGATTCTATGAGATTCTAACAAAAAAAGGGAACTGCATTGTTTCTATTATTTCAAATAGAACAAGAAGAGCAGCTATTACAGGCTCAGGATTTACATTTACAAGTATTATAATATTTTTTGTCAATTTTTCATATCAAGTAACATAATGAAAATCATAAATGCGCCTCGTACACCAACACTGCAGGTACATGTATATAGGGAAACCAACTTTTTCTTCGTTATTCTGATTATTTATGTATCGTTTGAGTTGTAGTCACACGAATGTTTACTCCATAACCATTTTGTTTTCTATATGTCATATTTTGTCGCATTTGATGATTTCCCCACATCCTTCCGTGTGTCTATATCATAATGATATTCAACTGGAAAGAGCTCGTTTTGCATTACCTTACCTTTAAGATAGACCAGAAAACATGGGCATAAGTATGGGTGATTATTCAGACTAGTAGACACATTTTACAGTTCAAACAAGGCAATGCCGAGCCTGGCATGTCCTCGTATATCACATATTGGGGACAAATATGGACACTATATGTGTATATGACACATGCAGAAAATTGTAAATTGAACGTAAAAAATATCAGATCATTACAAGGAGGAAGAACATACCAAATGTGTTTTGAAGCATAATGGTTTTAGAGTGTCCACAAGGGTGATATTGCCATGTATTACAACTGCCACTGTGCCCTTGACCTTTGAACTTTAAAGTCAATAGTGCTTAAGATTTTCTTAACGAGTAACACCATACCAAGTTTTGAGCATTTTTGTTCTAGAGTGTCCATAACAGTTAATCTACACGCAACTTACATGTAGTAGGCGAGGGGACAATAAACTAAGTTTCATAAGAATTAGACAAAAAGATCGATTTCCCCCATGCATGGCAGCCTTGTACAGATACGATATGTTGTCGAAATTATGTTCGTACCATAAAAAAATCAAAACAGGTAGAACGCCGTTTTGATCGTTTTCATACATGTATTATGTACATACATGTATTTTACCTTTATGTATCTTGTTTGTTTTCGCACCATCGTTGTAATCAATCGTGTAGCATTCGTAATCCATCGTGTACATAGCCTTCGTGATCCATCGTGTAGGCTTCGGCTGAGATATGAAGCTTAAATACACGTCGTGGTAACCTTCAAATGTCCATCTTTTGCTCTCATATATAATTTCGGCACCATCGTATAGACTTCGTTATTCATCGTTCTTGCTTCGGTCTCTTTTTGGTATTTTAACGAGATCGGGAACAACTTCGTACGAACTTAAAATTTTCCCATTTGGATGTCCATCATATATAATAATCGGGATAGTGTGACGCAGGCATTAATAAAAGAGGGAAAAAAGATACCAAAGGAACATTCAAATTCATAAATCGAAAAAAGTGACAACGCCATGGCTAAAAATGAAAAAGACAAACTGACAAAAAAAATACACACGACACAACATATAAAACTGAATAATAAGCAACACGAACCCCACCAAAAACATTAACTTGATGTATTTCAGAGATTGGTTGATTGCTTGGAGGTTAACGCCTTTTTTGGGAAATATTGGACTATTTAGTGGCAAAGGCGGGTCCAAGTAGGACCTTTTGTATGACAATTTGGTTGATTATATAGGGAATGACCGAAGCATGATTGCCCCCCCCCCTTTTTTTTTTGCTCAGCCAGCGACCTGTCCCTAATAAAAACTATAAAAAATGAAGATGTGGTATGATTGTCCATGTAACATCTTATATATAACATAAAGACACTAAGTACAGATCTGAGAGTACTTGCAGTTACTGAAAATCATTTCAAAGCCACTGGTATATTTCGGCCCTTTTATTTATGTAATTGTGTCATGAAACCCTTACTGAATAACTTGAAGCTAAAGATCGCTCTTTCTTACGTACATGTACAACCGTTTACATCATTTCTTAAATTCCAAACTAAGAAAATATTCAGTTGACGATCGCACTTTCCTACCTTCCGTGCAAGTTTAATATTTCAAAGTCTTTAACTTGCACAATAATGCAGTGATCATGCAATTACTACCCAGAAAGAGTATTCTCAAATAAAGAGCGAACTTAAGCAGAATTTAACAAGAAAGATAATGATGTGTAACTATTGAAGTTGGAAATTGAAAGAGAGTTGGATGAAAAATGCGGAAAGCAAACATTATCTGAATATTTTATTTTGTCAAAATTAATGTCCATTGCTAAAATAAATTTAAGTTGTTAAAATGTAAACGTATTTTTTCTCTTGACGAAAAAAACGTTATTCATAACGAAATGTTCCTTCCGATTAAAACAAAAAAGGAGGTTTTTGTAGAAAAAAACATACAAACAAACTATCGCTGTGTTCATTCTTAACAGAACTCTAAACCAGAGATTTAAACGGTTAAAACCAAATCAAACATATTTAACCAATGATCGCCCATCACTTTTAAAATGTATAGGATAGTTTTATAGATTTGCTTTAAAGATAACGACTATAAAATTACAGATACGAATACACGATTTATATCTTGTTATTCTATCATAAATTCCCATACGAATGACATTCCTTTTGTCGAACACTACACATTGTGACACAGAGTGAGACAAAGGTTGAAATAATACATAGAAACATGAAAATATATACAACTATCGCTGTCTTCATTTTTATAAGCAGAACGTCACAAGAAAGATAATGATGTGTGTTAAAGTTGGAAAAGGCAGAATACCAAAATATTCATACTGTAATCATCCTGACATAAACTATTCTCTAGGTAAAAATTAAGTTGTTGATTGATCTTTTGTACCTTAAAGTAAATTAATATTCACTTGCAAACAAAAAACCCAATCACACTAAGTTTTTTTTTTTCAATTATGACATAGAAAAAAGATTATTAGCAAAAACAAGAAAAACATATCGCTGTCTTTGTTATTAGAACAACTCCATGTCGAAAGTTTAGCCGCAAACATAGATAAAACCCGATCGCCTTTCCTATCATTAAAAATAGGATAGTGATGTGCATCAAAGAAAAAAAGCTGCAAAAATGATCTTTTTTATGTTATTGTGTTATAAACCTTTTACTGACGAAGTATAGGCCTTAAATAGCTCTTTCCTACCCACAACCGTTAATTATGTCACAAACTTCATACTTAGAAGAAAATTTAAGTTGACGATCGCTCTTTCCCACCTTCACGCCTTCGATTTAGTGTCATTTTCACTTGAATAAAAAATTAAACTTTCTTTTTACAATTATGAAACAGAAAAATAAAAGTTGACAAAAAAACCAACAAGAAGCTCTCAAGAACTTGAATCTTTCACCTGTAATTCTTTTATCTATGATTTTTGTTTGTTTTTCAATATAGTACATTAATCAATGACTTAAATTTTCCTTTGAAATGATCTTTGTATCTCTTATTTTCTTCAAAATCAAAGAAATGCACTTTACCCATATGTTCCATTTTAGTCCTAGTTGCTATGGTTCTTGACAAAGAAATTAAATATAAAATTTATAGTAGATACTTTGAAACGCATTCGGCCCAAGTTTGGCTGAAATTGTTTCAGCAGTTTCAAAGGAGCAGATTCTTTAAAGTAAGCAAATTAAATGAACAAATTGTGATTTTTTTAAAAGGGCAAAAACACCTTTAGGGGAAAATTGACAATATTGGTCATTGAACTTATTTGTAGATAGAACTTTGTTTGAAATAGTATACACTAGACGCACGACGACGACAGACGGAAACGACGACGACAGACGGAGTCGATGAACGCCAAGTAATGGCTAAAAAAAGAAACAGATATTTCTGTCTGCGTTATAAAAATAACTTGATATCGAATTAATATTGATATATATATTAATAACAATCGTCCTTTCCATCATTCACAATATGACGTAGAGATGCATCAAGAAAAAAAAGCTGAAAAGGTGGAATGCCAAAATGATCAATGTTCTTCAACTGCGTACTTTATTTGGGCTTTTAAACATTTTTGAATTAGAGCGTCACTGATGAGTCTTTTGTAGACGAAACGCGCGTCTGGCGTATATACTAAATTTAGTCCTCTATGATAAGTTTATTTGATGTTATTGAGAAATGATATATAAGGCATGGAGATGTTATTGTTACTTATATATGAATATCAATTATATGGTCAGTTTTATAAATTTTCTGTATACAAAACTTTGAATTTTTCGAAAAACTAAGGATTTTCTTACCCCAGGAGTAGATAACCTTAGCCGTATTTGGCACAACTTTTTGGAATTTTGGATCCTCAATGCTCTTCAACTTTGTATTCATTTGGCTTTTTAACTGTTTTGATCTGAGCGTCACTGATGAGTCTTATGTAGACGAAACGCGCGTCTGGCGTATAAAATTATAATCCTGGTACTTTTGATAACTATTTACACCACTGGGTCGATGCCACTGCTGGTGGACGTTTCGTCCCCGAGGTTATCACCAGCCCAGTAGTCATCACTTCGGTGTTGACATGAATATCAAGTATTTGGTCATTTTTATAAATTTTCTGTATACAAAACTTTGAAATTTTCGAAAAACTAAGGATTTTCTTACCCCAGGAGTAGATTACCTTAGCCGTATTTGGCACAATTTTTTGGAATTTTGGATCCTCAATGCTCTTCAACTTTGTATTTATTTGGCTTTTTAACTATTTTGATCTGAGCGTCACTGATGAGTCTTATGTAGACGAAACGCGCGTCTGGCGTATAAAATTATAATCCTGGTACTTTTGATAACTAATTATATATATATATATATATATATATTTCTCTAATTCTTCGTTAATTTATCCCTTTCTGCACCCATTGTATACCAAAAATTTAATCAACGTGTGGTTCGTTTGATCTCAGTACTTCATTGGTTAAAATCATATTGTGACGTCGAATTTTCTTGCTTTCCTCTGAATTTCCTATTGTGACGGCATGAAAAAGGCGACCATGTCGATAGATCTGACGACGTCACATAGAAAGAACACATCTTTTTGCAGATCATTCGAAAAGAAAGAATATGTTTGCCTGCATAATGTTAGAAAATCATTAGAGAAACAGATTCCACCACCAAATATCGTGTAATACGATATTTATCCACTCTCAACAGTTAAATTATCAATTTTAAAGTCCTTGCTGAGGCGGCTCGGACTTAAAATTTGAAAATGTAACTGTTTCGAGTGGATAAATATCGTATTACACTCGATGCAGTGGTAGAATCTATATACAAGTCAAAAAAAGAAACGATACCCAACATTTTTTCATAATATTTTTTATTGACAAAATAATATTTATTGCGACTAGTTATATGTTCGAAAAGAGTCATAAGTCTGTAGGGTACTGCACTTTTGTTTTTATTTTACCGGACAATAACGTCATTTTAGCGTCTTTTTGAATTCGAGCCGAACCACATTTATGCCGTCCGAACAGGGGTTTTCAATTTAATGAGGGTGATTAAATATCCGGTCAACACAGGTAAACAAAAGGTGATTGAAGGTGACATTCACAAAAGGGGATTTCATATGCCTCGCAAACATGAGCGTGATAGAGCTGTGGGAATGGTACAAGCAGATATGCGTCATATTGACGTCGCAAACAACTTTGGTGTTTCTAAATTGACAATAACAGGATCAATGAGTCGTCTAAGACAGACTGGGTTCTCAAATGACAGACGACGTAGTGGACGTCCAAGAGAAACGACGTTACGCCAAGATCGTCGAATAAGATTCACACATCTCAGGAATCGGTTTTTACCAGCTACAATTACCGCTAGACAATCACCTGGAATCCATAATCCAAGGATATCAGCCCAAGCAGTACGTAATAGGCTAAGAGAGGCTGGTTTACGTTCACGACGTCTAGTAGTAGGAGCCATTCTAAAACAGTGTCATCGAACTGCACGCCTACATGTAGTACATTGGGCAAATGCACATTTGTATTGGAATCGTGTAAGGTGGCAAAACGTCATTTTTAGCGATGAGTCAAGATTTCTCTTACGTAGAAGTGATTGCAGAATGAGAGTGAACCGACGTCAAAATGAACGTTATGCAGACGCGTGTGTACATGAATGTGATCGCTTTGGTGGTGGTGGTGTGATGGTTTGGGCAGGAATCACGCATTGTGGACGAACTGACTTGACGTTCATTAAAGAAAGCCTTACTGGAGTTCGTTATCGTGAAATATTTCTCTCTCCCATTGTACAACCATTCATTGCAAGGCATAGAAATCGGCATAGTTTCCAACAGGACAATGCTAGGTGCCACGTGGCACGTGTATCAACACAATATCTTGGACAAAATAACATTGACATTCTTCCATGGCCAGCTTTATCACCAGATCTATCACACATTGAACATTTATGGGATGAACTTGATAAACGTTTTCGCAGACGTCATCAACCACCAGAGTCAGTCAACCAGCTACGAGCCGCCTTAGTGGAAGAGTGGAATAACATTCAACAAGCATTTATTCAACGATTACTTGGATCAATGCGTCGGCGATTGACTGCTTTTATCGACGCAAGAGGTGGCCATACGCGATATTAACTCTTCAACTTTTGGTTTTGACAACAACAACTTCAACAGCCCTTGAAATAAGGAAAATTATTTGTGATTTGTTATCTTTGTTAGGTTTGTGTGCTTTGATGTCATTGTTTCATAAAATACAAAACAAAAACAATATTGTTGAAAAATAAAGTAGATATTTTTGATAAAAATCAGGTATCGTCTCTTTTTGTGGCTAGTATATATATCATTCCTAAATACTGAAAAAAAAGTTCAGTTGACGATCGCTTTTTCCTACCTTTTCTACCTATGTGTATTTTAATTCTAATCGTTGTGTTCATAAAAGATCAGTAACTGTATATTGCCCTGCAATTCTGAAACAAAACAAAAAAGACTGGTATAATTCGACTATAATCAAAACAAGGGGAAACATACTGCCGTACAATCTAACTATCAGTCAAAATGTAACCATTGGAAAGTATATACACAGTGTACGGTTTTTAAATATTTTGGTAATTCGGGAGACTGTACATGTCAAGCGGGGTTCCGACATTCGACAAAAAACAAGTTGCATGATTAAAACTTTTATGAACCAGTATAGAAGTATAGTATGGGTAGTATAGTTTGCCAACGATTGCAGAGTAAAGCTCTCAAGTGATTGTACAGGAAAGTTTCAAGTGATTGTACAGTTAGATCGCAAGCGATTCAAGAAAACTATTCGACATGGATAAAAATAATGTATTTGGGTTTTTACTGCGACAATGGTTTTAAATCATCAAGACAGGTAAGACTATAATATACCAGAAATGGTACACGTGAACATTCTGGTAGTAACGATTGTTTTCTTGATGTTTTTTTGACATTTTTTATCGCTGTTGTGTGGCAGTTTCGATCGTTTTACTCGGAGCTCCTCCATCCTAAAGAACACGTTAGAATGGATATTTCTTTTTTACCATTTGATTGATTCATATTTATATGTTGAATGTTTTAGCTACCGAAACTTGAAGCAGAAACGTTAAACAGTAAGATGAATTTCATAAAAATTTTCATCAAGCAGCTTCATATGTCATATGTCGGAGCCCCGCTTGACAGTCTCAAGAATAACCAAACTATTAGAAAACCATACAGTTCCGTCCCCAGCTTCCCACACTGTAATATACAGTTGATACATTTACAGATCGGACTAATGGTCTAGATTTTATTTTTAAATATCTAAATGAGTTGACCTTAACGAGACGTGGGTGTTATTGACAGAGCCCGGAACTGTATCAGTGGAGCCTAGGGCGACAATACATTGGTTATGTTTTAAGAATGATAAGAGCAAAAACTATGTTTGCATATTATTTTATTTGAAGAATTCATAAGTGTTTTTATCTTGTTTTTTGCTTTGATTTTTATAAGAATTTGCGTTTTCCTAAAAAAAAAACTTTTTTCCGAAAATAATAATAAATAATAATAAAAAAACAACATTTTCCTGGTTTAGATTTTTTACCAATTTTTGTTTGAAAAAATAAATTTTCAATTTTCAGAGAAAGTTATAATATAATTCGGTCTATTCTCATTTTTTACACTTCTGGTCTGAATTAAGATTACTGCACTCTTAAAAATAAGAAGTGTGTTGGTCTCGTAAGTTATCTCCAAATGAAACATTGTTAAACTTGTTAATTCTCCAAACAACGTAAATAGTTATTGGAGTGCCGTGTTTCTGTAGATATAAACGAACAATGACTTTTCCATATCTGGTTTACAATTTTAATTTGATATCTGCATGCTACAAATAAAGTCTATAATATATTACAGAATGAGATTTAGAACGATTTGTATTAAAATAAAGACCTTACAATTGCCCTTTTGTTAAATGATAGAGTAGTTAATTGTAGTAGTTGACAGGTAAATGTTAAACTTTAGTGCACTAATCATATAACTTGCTGGCCTTGCATCGTGGTGAAATTGATTTTATACAAATAAAATTTAGGGATGATTGTCTACTTAAATAGAAAATTGCGCAAAAAGATGTCAACACGGTCGATTAATGAAAATTTATGTCACGTATATTATAGATGTACATTTTTGTATTTAAAGAAAAAATATAACATCAAAAATATAAATTTTCATTCACTAGAATAGATAACTGGTTATTGATCGAATGATGACCGTGAAAGAAAATGCATGTGTGTTCTACTGACCGTTTATGAATGTACACGCTGAAGGGTCAAGAAGAATTCCCTGACCAGTTTTAACAAGAAAATTTCACAACCTGTACATTTATAGAAAATATTTAAACCGCAACATTTTCGATACATGCGATAGTCGGTTAAAGAGCTCTCGAATGGTGCTCATTTGTTGTCTGGTATTATGTATATCATATGTCAGCTTAAAATAAAAGTTACTAACTTTCTTTCGCGTTATAAACAGTGAAAAACATTTGTTTATCTCTTGGACGATTCATTCATTAAATCTTCCGTATGTCATATTTCCAGAAAGTTCGCCAAAGTACACCCCAGCTAGGTCACGCGTCTACTTAACACGCTGGATCACACATTCACGATTTGTACGTCCGTCCTGTTGAAAATTAGTTTGTTCTGGAAGCGTAAAAAAAAAAATTTCCATCCAAACTTGTACCGATTATCCCGTCCTCCATCCGATTTTAGTCCGATTTGCATCTTTCCCATGGTTAAAAACGACCGAATATATTTCGACAGCGTCCCTATTAAGCTGTATGCGACGCAACAGACATCAGACAGTGACCAGACAGTGAACCGACGCTGACGGAAGATATCCGTTAGAAAACTGTCTCTATATTGGGGATGATCAAGTACTGTCGGAACACAACCCTATCACAGTTTGCTGGACAACATTTCAAACGGCTTTGTATAGACTCGTATCGTGTTCTGTAATTTTCAGGACTCAGACGAGGGTCCTATTGCTAATTTCGTATTAATAACGGGACTGTTCCGGAACGGTTTCGTCACAGACGGTTCGTATTCAGGATGTGGATTCAACCGGCAAAACATAGCAATGACAAATCGCACCAGATCATGCCCGGTCCATAGGACAAAGTCTACATTGTAACTCAGAACATTGTTACGATTTTGATCCGATACAGCAGAGTCTGTCGTGACATAATCAAGATTGTAATCCGACTAGACAAAATCGGATGAGTGTTCCCGAATGTTACGAGACGCATCTAACTATCTGGGGTGCTTCGATCCGTTCGAATATGTAACGAACGTTTACAACAGCATTTAGCCAAAAATAGGACACTCCAGATCATTGTGGAATCCGACTTTTTTACTTTTCGTGTTTAAATGATGTCTGATTTCAAACGGGAGCAACAATCGGCACTGTGATAACGCCGCGTAAACGTTTCAATTTTCAGTTACGATTCACAGGATCTTAATCAGACTTGGGACAAATTCGAATCTAGAATTGTCCTGTCAAGGACAACAGTAAAAATCTAAATTAAAAATCGTGAATGTGTAACCCTGGCTTAAATCGACTCTATTTTAATGTTTCCGTGACAAATTGTCAGCGGGGCTTATTTTTTTATATCCCTGTCTTTCCGCCTGTAAATCTAATTTACAATAACAGTGGTATATATATTAAATGCTACCTCTCTATCAGCATATATGCTAAATCCCAAGTTAAGTTAAGTTTCTGCTTCAATGTAAATTTTTTAAACATTTTTGAAATGGGTTATCTAAGCAAAAGCAAATTCAGGATATGATTTAGATGTTTTTCTTTCTGTAGAACCTCTAGTCTTGTTTTCATTCTGAATTTTGCCCAATATTGTTATTATCTATAGGCGAGCGCCAAAACACGGATTCTGAGGTTTTTAATGCACCTATACTAGAATATATATAATTGAGTTGAATTTTGAATAGGGAAGTATAAATCCAGAGTACTTCATGTGGCTGTTTAATATCTCTATCTTTGTTTCGGGTTGTCTTTTCTTATTTGAACAATAATAGTGTATGTTTCTATAAGGGCAACTACAATACTCAGCTTATATTGTTATGTAAAGTATTTGGAATTTGCTTTTATGCATTATAACAAAGGGACAATCAAACTCATTACCAGAAGACAAACTAACATCGCACACACGTCATAGCAAAAAATCAAACAATAAAAAAAGACCAGCGCCAGTCTTCCAAGCACTACACAGAAACCTAAGGATCAACAAATACCTTACAAATACTGGAAGAGGTCTTAGATGCCCCTAAAGGGTTACACATCCTGATCCACATGTGACACTAGTCTTGATGGTCATGTATAATTCAGCTGACAAGTCTCGAGCATTCTAAGTGATGTCATACTTGAGGAAGATTACAGAGAAATGTGGTATCAACACTTGGAAAATATCCGTGTCTCAGATATCCCCTAATGTTCAACCAACTCGTGATGGGTCCGTAAATCAGTCAAGGCAGGACTGCAATTTTATCTGGTCGATACCCTAGGTTTTATGAGCTTCTTTGTAAGCAGCAACCCTCTACCACATAAATCATGTAAACTTCATAACATGAAATCAATTTGGATATTTCCTCCATATAAAGGAACTTCATCCATAGAAAATGTAATGTTCACAATAAGGAAGCTGAAACTATAATTGTGAGTCTACTCACAATAGCATTCCCCAATTCCGCACTACTCTATGCACATCCTCATGTCTTGTACTATAACCGTCCATCCTTCTATACCAATCCATTCGTTACGGAGGAGCTGCGTTTACCAGACAAATTAACAGACATGCAGACCAAATGACAGATGGATGCGGACACACGAATGGATGGACATGGTGATTCGTATATACACCTAAAGCTTTGCTTACAGGAGGTATACTCATGATTCCTTTTGTATTATTCACAGCAGACCATATATAGCTCAAGGTTAGATAAGGTTGGTAAACAATAATATCTGTGTTAACCTTGACGTTAATTTAATGTACGACGAATCCAGAGTCACATATTTGAAATGTTTAAACTTAGATGATTGGCCATGGCCAAATTATTTTTATTTCAAAAGTAGTCAATTATATTTTTAGTTAACGTCGCTCGACTCTGGTAATCTATTAGTAACGTGAATGCTTTGCACGTATACGTATGAAGTACTAGGGTCGTTCTTGGTCGGCTATTGGTATTTGCAACCCGATCCCAAGCACGCACTCAGTTGGGGCGACCTGGTAGAAACCTATTTTTCATTCTTCTATACTATCAGATTATTACGTGGCATTTCCCAGATAAATTATGGGATAACCTTTGTACATTCATGGTTTCATGAGAAATAAACTATCTAATAAACTATTTATCAGCAGAGGGATCTGTGTCAGTCCTCGAGTCTTTGCATCGTGGGCTTACATTGACCGAAGAATTATAATACATCTGTGGCTGTGTCAACGAAACTGTCATATAACTAGGACGTGTCTTAGGATGGTCTCAGAACAATACATTGTTTACTTAACTATAGAAACCACTTAATAAATAACCAGCAAAGCCCCTGAATGACTGCGGGTACTAGGCAGAATAACCAGTGGCAGATCACGAGGGCCGTAGAGGGTGTACGCACCTCTTACTTGCACTTTTCTTTTTATTAGGACTATACTATAATTAATCCCACTAGATATCGTTGTTAACCTTGTCATTTCACGTATATCTATTTTTTATGGAACAATTCGTTATATATAAATAATTTGTTTGTTTCTATTTACGTGTAATAAATTATTGATTAATATTTCAACGTAACATGATTTGGCAAATTGCCACCGTGGAGTTGACCAACGTCCCTCGGTCATTATTAAAGTTAATAAACTCATCATAGATACCAGGACTAAATTTTGTATATACGCCAGACGCGTGTTTCGTCTACAAAAGACTCACAAGTGACGCTCGAATACTCAGGATTGCTTAGGTTAAAAATGACAGGCATGATGCCTTTAAAGCGACAAAGGATGGAACAAGGACGTATTGACCCCTATTTCACAATTCCACCCAATAGAAGGTAATACTCCATTACAGTCACATGATAACAAAATGTTCCACAGCTTAAGTATTTACATACAAAACATGTTTAACCCCACACGCCCCAGTCCATTTGTGCCTGATTGATAATAATCCCCAGTCAGTAATTCTTATTTAAATTAAAAGTCAATAGTACGGACCATTTGTTTTTCTCAGAGGGGAAGGAGAGGAAAGGGTAGGGATAATTTTGAACTTGTTTGTTTCTGAAACAACTATGATTGTACCTTGGTTGAAAACAGTAATCTAGTCCATTTGTTTTTCTATAAGACAAAATTAATTTCAAACAAATTCATTATTTGAATTTTTATTTTTACTATTTTTATAAAAGAAGACCAACGTATTTTTTTTTCCGCATGTAAATCCCAGGCAATCCCCCTAAAAATCAAATGGTACGTGCCTTAACATTTGTTGGTTTTTGAATTATTTTTCTTCTTTTCCTTAATGTTTTTAACAGGATATGACTGTAACCGGAAAATCTGTTTCGCCGAAATGTTATACTGAGTCCTTTTTGCAAGGACCGACTGCAACTTGCCTACTGGGAATCCCCCTTTCTCAACCGTCATTCACAACTTTATTGTCATTTAAGACTCATTCGTATAAAGCCTTTGATTGATATTGAACCACTCATTTCCCTTGTTGGGTGAAACATTTCAACCGTACATTTGAATAAAAAATGCTTGTTTGTCTTTCTTTATTTAAGTCGCGGTCGTATCTTACATTTCATTAAATGACCGTAAATCTTGTTTACAACAAGAAACCTGTGAGGTTATGCTAATTAATCTTACAACAAACGTCAGTCACCGTTGCAATTACTCATCTCTCCTTCGACTTGACTAGGATAGTGATCCGGTTTTATCCTGCAATATTGTGTCCTACACTGTAAAAACAGTGTTTAGATCCTAAACACTTATCTAAACACTTTTTCTGTGTACGTTTTGAAACGCGTTTAGCATCTAAACATGTTTAGATTTAAACAAGTGTTTAGATTTCAACAAGTGTTTATATGTTATATGTTTAGACCTTCCAACGGTTAGCCTACTAGTACTTTGATTTCACAGGAACTACTTGTGCGGTACAGCACTACAGGTTGAATAGTCCACACTGTTTTGTAAAATATACTATGCACGTGTACATTTCGGCTTCATGTTCTTGCAATGATTTTTACCCTAATAAAATTATTTTACTATACAGATACAGCCTACAGCCCTACATATATCGCTATCTTGTATCTGTATATATACTATACAGATATTGCTGTAAAGCTCCGCCCACTGATGGACTGAGTATTGTATGAACCTGCGTGACCTCAGAATGTGTATTGCAGTCGCATTCCAATGACGTATTGTTTGACCTTATGCGAATTAACGATTACTTTTATACGTTGTGTTTGTTTTCAAACATTGCATAAGAGCAATACGAATTACCCCAATTTTGTGATAACATACACACACGAACAGCAGATGACAATTGTCGATTTCAAAACTTGAATGTGTAACAAAATCAACCATGTAAATTTTAGCATGCATGTTTAGTGAATGTCAAGTCTGAAGCGTAAGACAACTCATACACTTCTGTTTCAAATTGGACAGTGTTTTGTTATTTGTTTCTACTGTTAAAATAAGTTGTTATGTTAATAGTTATCAAAAGTACCAGGATTATAACTTAGTACCCAGACGCACGTTTCGTCTACATAAGACTCATCAGTGACGCTCAGATAAAAATATTTAAAAAGCCAAACAAGTACAAAAATGTACAAAGTTGAAGAGCATTGAGGATTTAAAATTCCAAAAAAGTCGTGCCAAATACGGCTAAAGTAATCTATGTCTGGGATAGGAAAATCCTTAGTTTTTCGAAATAAATCAAAGTAAAAGAGATAATTATTTACCTTGAGCGATGTATTATTGTTGACCATTCCAGATTCTTTTTTTGATAACCAATTTCCAGCTGAATATGTGATTTAATTTTACTACTCTTGCCTCAGGGGATTTCAAATCAAAAATAAATGCAAAATAAAGTGATTGTTTGTGTCATTCAAAAGACAAACAATAACAGAATTAATTTCAGGATAAAGTCAATAACTGTTCAGTGTCTTAAAATATCAGCGGTATTTGTACTCGGCTCGAAACAGAAGTAATAGCCGGCTTATGCTCGCATTACACCTGTTTCTTAGCCTCGTACAAATACAGCTAATATTTAAAGACACTTATATTATATTTATACTGCAATCAGCTAGTTTACTGTACAGATAAAGCTATACGTATAAACGTTAGCTTTATACGTCAATGACCCCAACTGACCTATAAGCCCCGCCTCCTTATTGTATTTCATCAACATCACGTCACGACCATGACAACGTAAAGTAACAATGGTCAAACTTTTTTCAATTTAAACTTTTATGTCTTCAAATTGGTTATTTATATATCATGTTTATCAAATGTTATTATTTAAGTTAATTTTCCCTTTCTAATTCCTTAATACGCCAATGTCTTACCACCTGGACTGCGCTCATAGGGAAATACCCCAAAATGGTACCTCAAGAGGGAAATTCCAAACACTTTTTTTAACAATTTTTGATACATGTTTTTTTCATTTTTCATTTTTTTTTTCGATTTCAGTATAAAAACAATATACGTATAGTGTCTTGAATATGAAATTTATTTGTGTTCGGCACGAAACGGGAAAATGCTCGGTAGAACCTCGCATTTTCCCGTTTCTAAGCCTCATACAAATAAATTTCATATTTCAAGACACTATACGTATATTGTCTAATTATTGTCTATTTAACCTCACTTTTACACTATATGTTCACGTAACAAACCGTCAAATATGTGCTAATTTATGTTTCGGCCAATAAAGGGTTAGTAATGTTTTTGCTTTGCTCCGCTAGCCGAAAGATTCTATTCTACGTCTCCTTTCCAAAGTCCTGATTATACCATTTATTGTATCCGAGAAAATATGATATGTCATAGAATGTATATCCAAGCTGTCCTAAGATACGTAGTCATACCTGTGCATGATGCTCGTATGGCTGTCATGACTTAGGGACACATTTCCTTTGGTTTAAATAGACAAAAACAAATAAAAAAATGACCATTCTCATTATTTACGACTCTGCGTTCATGTTTTTTCGAACCGGAATGGTTATCTGATCGTGAATATTTAACGACTCGTACATCGAGTACCTACATTTGTACTTAACGAAATGCCGCGCAAAAAACGTTTATAAAGTACTAAATAAGGAAAGATATAATATGTATAGTTATTATATACAAAATCATGGGTAAGAAAAATAGTCTAAGATTTACGTAGCAGGAAATCCAAATTTTAATTGACGAAGTGGAGAAAAACAAATCTTTACTATTTAGCCGACTGAGCAACACAACTATTATTTCTATCATAATTAACATGAAAATAATCACCGAAAGTAACTTACATTTTAGTTGATAACCATAAGGCCATCACCAGACGGGTCAGTCATATCGGGAAAACTCTTCAATTCTTCAATTCTCAATTTAAGATTTACGAAAAATGTTATGACATATCGTAACTTTGGACAGTTTTGAAAACAAATCTTATGACTATGGCATGTCCTACAACTATCATAAGACATGGCTCAGTCAAAAGATATTTTTGAAAACCAAGCCCTTTGTCAATAAAAATATTAAAAGACCTGATTATCATAAAAGCGAGCACTAAAAAACATAATAAATATATTATTGATTATGGACTTTTTGCACTTGCAAGTATATATAGTCTTAAATTTCCAGTGCGAAATAATAATCTAAAAGAGTACAAGATATTATACTTGAAGTAAAGAATGTCAAAAAACATATATGATCGCACATCTAATGACTTATCAAAACCAGCCGGTATTTAGGTTATAGGAAGATGTGGTATGAGTGCCAATAAGACAACACTCCATCCAAATAATAATTTATAAAAGTAAACCATTATAGGTTAATGTACGGCCTTCAACACGGAGCAATGGCTCTTGTCGAACAAAAAGCTATAAAGGGCCCCACAGTTACAAGTGTTAAACCATTCAAACCAGAAAACCAACGGTCTAATCTATATAACAAGAACGAGAAACGAAAAACACGTATAATTACATCAACAAACGACAACTACTGTACATCAGATTCATGACTGAGGACAGGTGCAAACATTTGAAGCGGGATTAAACGTACAAAACCTTCTCCTTATTACTGAGACAATAGTCACAACATAGAAAAACACGCGATAAAATATCAATTGGAAAGCTTGACTCAATCAAAATACGTAAATTAACACACTATGAACGAATAATTTTGAGATGCGATAACTGAATGCATATACATAGTACATTGTATAGATCAGCAACACTGCAATAGACATATCTTGACGAAAATTGCATCTGGTGCAATAAATTTGTATCCATAGTCATAGTACTAGCATTTGTTCATGTTTGGATTTTAATAGCATGCAATCTTTATTGTTTGTGGTTTGTTCTTGGTTGAAGGTCAAATAGTGACAGCCTATTGCTTCTACGGGTGTGTTTAACAACATTGACTACTCATGAAAGTCCTGTGAGTTGTCAATTTGACTATCATATCACATTTCCTATATCTTTCTATCAGATTTCATCCATTTTTGTACACAATATTTGACACTGAACGTTAGACGCCCATTTGTCACTGTCAGTACTGTGGTGTCTTTTTCACGTTTTTGCATGCCGTCTAATATATATATATATATAATGATGGTGGAACTTTCTAAATCATGATTTTTTTTTATGTGGCTTGTATTTCAAAATCAATGAATATATACACATGGAAAAAGTAATGCAACGCCGTATTTTCGTTTTAACCTTAGAGACTAGCCTCCTTTTTTTTGGATAAGATATGATAAATTTTTGTATAATAATAAATAAACATTGTTTTAAGATAACTGGATTCGATTTTATGGTAGATTTTTTTTATCGTTTCTGTTAAATTTATACTCAATTTTTATATAAAAAAGTGACGAAATTGTGTAGAGACCTCTATTGTTGAATACTACTATATGTTGCCCCCTATACATGTCCTTAACTTGTGTCTGTTGTACGATTGCTGTCCTATTGACGTATAATCTACATCTCCAGACCTACAGTTTTAGTTCGATTTGTTGTAATTTTTGAATATGTTAGAAAAATCAAAATTGACAGGGTTATTGAGTTAAGATAAGTTGCATTTCATTCGCTAAATAATATGATTAGAGGAAGAGGAAGATGAACCAAGGATAGATCTACATAAATTTATACAGATAAAGTAAACCGAATGAAAAAAATCTTGTTTCAATCTTTAAATTTGTTTCTACTGTATTAATTATTGAAGACATGTCGTATCTTTAAGTCTGGTTGATCTGCAGCTTAATATCCTTAAGTATGATCCTCCTTAAATTCGAGCATAGAATAAAAAAATAAAATAATTGAGTATGGAAAACCCGACCAAAGAGCAAAGAACGGCAGGAAGGTTACCAATAGGTGTTAAATGCAGCGAGAAACTCCCGCACCCGGAATCGTGCTTCAGCTTGCCCCTAAGCAAAAAAAAGTATATAAGCTAAATAAGAATACAGATAGATAGATATACATCACAGTTTTGCCAGAGATTACCAAAAAAAAATGTGTTTTTATCGGTTGGACTTTTAAACACTGATTTGGATTTACATTGAATACAAAAATAAATCATACATTAAGTTCCCACCTATTGAATGGAAAACAAATACAATGTTTAATCGTAAAATTGTCAAAAATTTGGCTAGTCTCGCTACACACGATGATGTTGTTTTTTTTTGTTTTTTTTTGTTTTTTTATTTTAAATCAAATGGAATTACACACCTTTCAAAATCCAGGGTCTGCTCCTACAGGTCAGAGTATTTTACACTGTGCAAAATATCTGATGTAGTTTATGCACACTTTTACTGTGCATTATCCATATTATAGCACAGTAATAAAAAAGAGACTTTACCCAGGTTATGTGTTGAAAACAATGAGGATAAACGCAGTTGTTATGCTGTTTACTGGAACAGTAAATAGAACTTATCGAGTCGACATTTATTTCGATTAAACTCAAGCGATGTTCAAATAATGTTTAAATGGTCCTATTTCAATAACTTATATCACAAAACAATATAGAGCATTTTTTATTTTCAATTTCAAAATACCTTTTTCCATGTGTATTTATAGACTGTTCAAGAATCTTAATGATGAAACTTATTTTACGGCAGTTTGTAGGATGTTAGACTAGAAGTAAAAGTCGAAGCCTTTTGGGCTACAGGTATATAGCTAGCTAGGACACACAAGATGTTGTTTCAAGGTTAATATAGTTAAACCGATTTAAATAGCAATTACAGTCAATCTTATGAAAAGACAGAGTCACTGCGGATTATTAGAGAAACTATGATGAGCTGCGTATTGATAGTACAAATGTATAACATAGTCATTTTGTAACATTCAAATAACATCGACCTAATAAACATTTTCGTAAAATCCATATTCTACAAGCCGTGCACTTGCCTGTCTAAACTGATTAGTGTATTAATATGCAATGTAGGCATTTTAATTACATCATTTTGAAATTGGCGTACCACACGGCCGTTTCTTCATTGAAAATGACACATTGTATTATCATAACAAATATTAGGTGAACACAAATTTAAAATAAACTGAAAATAGTTGCATATCCCTTGTTGATGTGTGCAAATGTTAAATGCTTATTCAGCAAAGTGAAATTGCCTTTTAAATTTGTTACACACTATATTTTCTAAATAAAACGTATAGTTGTCACACATTATTTTGGTACTAAATTTTATATTTCAAACTGTCTAATTATATTGATTTCTATTATGTACATTTCGTATACTGCATGCGTATTTGATTTATTCAATAATAAGAATGATCTCGAAAGTCGCTATGAATTTACATGTCCGAAATATTTGTTTACATCTGAAACATGTAAGATCATAAATTTCTGTTTGTCAATAACCTTTTAAACTTTAAGCTAATGCAAACATGTTACAAGTTCGTTATGCAACTTTTATACGGTCATATCAAATACATGTATACACATAATTTAATTCACCGATAGATTGATCACCTATCGTAATTCTCTTTGATAAACGTATTCAATTTGTTATCTAATTTCTGTTGACGAAATGACCATTACAAACTTTGTTGTAAGCAACGCTATTTGGTATTTAAAGAAAGATAAATTTATATTCAGGGACTCCGTTTGGATATGCCAACAAGAGCACATGAACTGCGTTCGGATTTTCCATCGCATTCATATACATTGTTTTTGATTTAAAATAACTAAGTTGTAATACTGATACTTTATATTTGGACTTAATAAAATGAATTTGGACTTTACCAATTTGTTTATGTTTACTGTATTGAACTGCCGACTTGTGTGTGAATAAAGAGCTAGTACCCCGCATTGTGGATCGTTCCCAAAGACGGAATCCCACCCAAAGCCGTTCTGGCAATAGTTATTTAGAAAGTATCAAAATCTTTCTTCATAATTTGGTGAACTTTCTTAAACCTATACGATTGCCTTTTCTATGAAAAAGAAGCTTATTGTGCACGCCGCTTGATATGCATGACACAATTATGTAAGTATTGAATAAAGATGTAAAATATTTATCACTGAGACAGCAAACTAACAGACAAAATAAAAACAAAACACATGCGTTTGGTACCTATCTTCTGATTTTCTTTGTTGGAATCAATATAGTTCAGCTCTAAATCGATTAGGGTGTAAAAAGGGAGTCGTAACATCTAAAGGAGCGATATTCCATTTCATAAAGAACAAAAACCTTAAGTTGATATGACGACTTTTATTGACCACGGTTTTTGAGATTTTTTTCGAGGTTTATAAATTTTGAAAAAGGTTAATGAGAGAACATTCATAGAATGCAGGTGCAATATTTACCGCGCTGAAGTATGTTCATTATTCATTTTTCATTATTCAAAATTCAATAATGAATAATGAAATAGTTCATTATTCATTATTCTATGTTAAATCATGAATAATAAATAATGATATAGTTTATATTTAATTATTCAAATTCAAAAATGCCTAATGAAATAAAATAAAAAATGACTGTAACACTAGTACTTAGTCTTTATGCCGTATTTTGGAAACTCCTTAGTTTTTTCGAAAAATTCAAAGTTTTGAAAACAGAAAATTTATAAAAATGACCATATAATTGATATTCATGTCAACACCGAAGTGCTGACTACTGGGCTGGTGATACCCTCGGGGACGAAACGTCCACCAGCAGTGGCATCGACCAAAACATACAAAACATACAAGTGGACGTGGCCGGGTACTTATACATCCCGACACAAAAAGAAACAATGAACAGATCTGAGAGCACTCGCAGTTTTCTGACAGCTAGTTCAAAGCCACTTACAACTAATAAAAAAATCATGCCTCTAAGACAAAACAATCAATCCGTACACATCCAACATACAATGGATTTAGTGGAAAGACGTCACAAACAAACAGAGAAAAACATTATACCCACTTCGAAAACTCATCAATAGAGATACAATAGGTGAATTGTAAATATGTTCTGCAACGCCTATTAGAGGAGTAACGGAGAACCTAAATGTCGAAATACGCGTGAACATTAAGAAATAACTTATTCTAATAATAAAACAGACCCATCAGCCCCTAGATACAGAAAATGTCGTACACCTTTTGAAAGGTTGTTGATAGAGGAACAAAATGGGTATAAACAATATGTGACGCAACGACAATAAGGGGTTACGGAGGACCTATATGCCAAAAATTACGCATGAAAATTCAAAAATATCCAATTTTGGATGATGGAATGGATATATTAAATAATAGAATGCATGGACTGCTGCGACTCTTCATCCCATAATTAAAAAAAATAGTGTTACACCTCATTCGAAAGCTAAATAATAGAGGAGCAATATATATATACATTTAGGTGTATAGTAAATATGTTCCACAATTAGAGGAGTCACGGAAAACCTAAATGTCGAAATACGCTTGAACATTTAACAGAAATAACTTCTTTTAAATAATGAAATGTACTGATGCGACCCACTAGTCCCTTTGTTAGAAAAGTTTATACACCCTTAGAAAGCGTGTTGATAGAAGAACAACATGCATGGATATGATAAATATGTGCCGCAATGACTATTAGAGAGGTTACAGAGGTCATGAATACCAAAATACACATGAAAATTTAGAATTAGCCAACTTTGAATAACAAAAAGGACTGCTGCGTCACTTCGGGCCATAATTACAGATGTATTTTATACCTCATTCGAAAGCTTACCAATAGAGGTACACAAGGTGTAAAGGTATATAGTAAATTTGTTCCGCAACGCATATTAGAGGAGTAACGGAGAACCTAAATGTCGAAATACGCGTAAACATTAAGAAATTGCTTATTTTGAGTAATGGCATTGACTGGTGCGAGCCTCTAGCGCCTATATACAGAACAGTAAATAAACTTTTTAAAAGCTTGTTGATAATGGAACAAAATGGGTATACACAGTAAGTGACTTAATAACAATATTAGGGGTTATGGAGAGAATGAATGCCAAAATAAAAATAAGAAAGAGCCATTTTAGATTAATGGAATGGACTGCTGCGACTCTTCAGCCCCTTATTACTTATATGTCTTAGACCTCATTCGAAAGCCAATCAAAAGAGGAACCAAAGGCATCAAATTAATATGCCCCGCAACGCCTATAAGGAGAGTCACGGAGAACCTAAATGTCGAAATACGCGTGAGCATTAAGAAATAGCTTATTTTGAATAATCCAATGGACTGCTGCCCCTAATTACTAAAATATTATATGCCTCATTTCAAAGCTTACCAATAGAGTATCTAGGGGCATGCTCATGCGGATTTGAACATATAGCTTCAAATCTGTTTTGTTAATTCCTCTTTCAACAATCTGAAAAGGGTGAATAAACTTTCTGTAGAAAGGGTTTGCGGGTCCCAGCAGGCCATTTCATTATTTAAAATAAGTTATTTCTTAATGTTCATGCGTATTTCGACATTTAGGTTCTTCCTTTCTCCTCTAATAGCCGTTGCGGAACATATTGAATTTATACTTTTTGTTGCTCTGTTGATTAGCTTTTGAATATTTCAAGTAAACAGAATCGCTGTGCATCATGTCACTTTAATAGATATAGGAAGAGCCTTTTTCTTGAAGCACATGGGGTATCTGGTTTAGTAGCTTATTCTTAAATGACTTGGTTAGTATCTTAAATAGATAATATAATCGCAATTTTACATTAGACGTTTTACTAAAACACTTAGTAAATTAAAATAGGGAAGTAAAAAGATGCAGAGAGAGCAGAACAGCTCTTCTTATTCCACTGATTGAAAAGTTCTAACCGACTTTTTTAAACTGCTTCTGCCACTAAAATTCAGTGCAAAAAATGATGCTGCAATTCATCCACTTTATATCAAACCAATGTATCGTTCTGTCATTAATGAGTTTTATTTACTTAATTCAAATGGACTTAATTCACAGGGACATATAGGTGTAGAAGATTTTATGAGGTTATTGCATGAACTTTAAACCTATCATGCTCATCATTTAGTGCACATTTTACCAGTTTGTGTGAGATGCACTGGATATAGACATGAAGGACTAAATCAGCGTTCAGAATGTACTTATGCGACACCTTACCATATTCCTATTATAGTCCTGTCTGTCCGATTTACTAGTAGAACTACAACAGGTCATGATACATAATTAGTACACAATTGATTATCATTTATCTTTATTTTAATCATATATAAGTTACTAGTAGTTATTGATTTGTTGACAGAAAAAAAACACACTGAAAAACAATAAACAGAAAAAAAGATTTGAAAAGGCCATATTTTGAATGAACATTCATTTTTTGTAGCATTTTCAAAGGTCTCAAGGTCTATTGATTCACGGAAATGTGTTTTTTTTTATGTATTAATGAAACAATTTCTCATTAAATTTCCAAATATAGGCAACCAATGTTCAATATTCATAATTCGATAAAAAGGAAACAAATCTAGGCTGCAAACAAAAACTAAGGGAAACGCATCAGTCGCTAAAAGAAAATAAAGGAACAACCGAAATACTAAACTTCAAACAAAATTATCTATGTAAAACAATCCCTTATAGCCTGGCCAAAAGAAACGCTCGAAAGCTTATAGATACGGACCAACTAATAAACAACTGTCACATTATTGACTTGGTACAGGCCATTATTTAAAAACAAATAGAAAAATGTTTTAGTTCAACCAGGTTTATGTGTTTTTATTGTTTGTTATTGTTTTAATGTATTATTGTGTATCATTCAGCTTGTTGAATTTTTGGCTTTGTTTCTTTGTTACTTGTGTAGCTCATTTGACAAAATAATGTCCTTTTTCAATTACTGTTGTACAGGGAACTTAGACTCTCTTGATTGGGTATTTTAAAGTTTTTCAACGTGACAGTTTTATTTCTTATTTTCCTCCTTCAAAGTCATTAATCCTACATGCATACCTGGAATAACTTTTTTAGTTAGGTAATTAGGTTTCATGATTGCTTATGGTCTACTCACCAACCAAAGACACAAGGATATGAATATTACAGTATAGCCTTCATCATGAAAAAACTCTTTGATTGTCTTTAAAGCAACAGAAGTATACCGCTGTTCAATAGTCATAAATTTAAATCTAATCAAACAATAAAACAAATTCGAATTACAAGTCAAAACCGAACAATCAATTAATTAGAGGAAAACAGAACATCAAAAGCACTGAACTACAACGAAAACAAACGGCAAGTTGAACATACATAGAAACTGTATTGTCAGGAATAACATCTAGAGAAACAGTTCAAAGAGATTATTCAAAAGCAGAGACCAAGTTTAGGGTAAATGTTGATTGAGCTTCTAGCATATTAAAGCATATAAAATATCAGGACCCTATCATTTCTGTCATCAATACAAGTGTTATCTACAGATAAAAGATCAATTTCAACCAGTAAATAAGCCATATGGTACTAGAATCATATTCAAAACAGTGTGGTCCTGGCCATTGATTGACGACCTAAATTATCCCATTGACTGGGACAGATTAGGTGAATGTTTGTCTGTAACGACCATTGCTTACTTCTTACTTCTTACATAATTTAAACTTTGGGGTCACCAAAGGTTCTTAACACCTTTAATAATAAAATAATTCAAAAAAATATTCAGGAATAACCTTTATGTTTTGATTTATATTATTGATATAAATCAACACATCGTATTAATCCGGATTCGTTTTTCGAATTGCTTTATTTAGGTGTTGAGAACCTTTGGTGACCCCACAGATTCAGTGTCTTTAACAAGTACATAGTGAGCAGTGATTGTTACCGACTTCCTAATCTGTCCCAGTCAATGGGATAGTTTAGGTCGTCAATCAATGGCCAGGACCACACTGTTTTATGATTCTAGTATAAAACATCAGCTCACTTAACAGACCTAAACAAAAATTATATGCTTTCTCCGAAAATTGAAGTTTTTTTTTAGCATTGATAGCATAAAGAACTCGCATTACATTTCATAAACAATGCGCCTCCGGAGTACTTTTATGAATGCTTCTTCAGCAGGAGAGCTTAAATGAGTTAACAAATGTCTATGCAAAGATTTTGAAATGTCGACTACTTTTTTTTTGGCACTTATCTCTAAAGTTTGATTCCTCCCACACCAATGAATGAGAAAGTGAGTTTAACATGCTTAAGTGGAAGAATCGGAGTTACAAATAAATAATCATGCATATTATATATACATTCGGAAGCATAGGTATTTCCTTCCAAAAATCCTAACTTTGCACGAGTTAACAAATACTACTGTATCATTTTGTCCACTATCGCAATTGCTATTGTGACTATATTGAACGCATCTATCCCATCGAGCATGAGATAACGGATAAAACAGATACAGTTAAGTCGGCCTTTATCTTGACTTACATCTAAACATTGACAATGAGGGTCTTAGTAGTGCACATTCTAGCAGCCAGCGCCTGCATACTGAGTAGATATCTCTAAATTGATACGGTTTTCCCGATCTTGTATTTCCTATCAATACAGGATTTTCTTGGTAGAGGATTGCTGCTCAAAAGGAAGTTATTAAACCAAGAGTTCCAAATGGTGAAGTTAAAATCATCCCTTCGTTAATGTTACAGACGCCATCACGAGACAGGTGGCCGTTATGGAATAACAGTTTCACAGATGATATTGTATATGTTCCTTAAGTGGTAACATTAATCCCCTTTCATTTGTGCATGAATATGACCTACCGAAGTAGACTATATACCGGATGTGTAATAACATAAACAACACGACGAGTGCCACATATGGAGCAGGATCTGCTTACCCTTCCGGAGCACATGAGATCACCTCCAGTTTTTGGTGGGGTTGTGTTGCTTAGTCTTTAGTTTTCTATGTTGTTTCATGAGTACTATCATTTGTCTGTTTGTCTTTTTTTTCTTTTTTAGCCATGGCGTTGTCAGTTTATTTTCGATCTACATGTATGAGTTTGAATGACCCTCTGGTATCTTTCGCCCCTCTTTTGCAAACAAAGTTTACCTTATATCCCCCTCCTTGCGTTGTGTCATACATTTCATATTACAGCACTTATGAAAACAGTTTGTTACTGAAGTCAGACTAAGATAACTGTTGACAACAAAAAAATGAAAAAAAAGGTATATATATTGCATGCGTCCAAAGCGCTTTTCCGGGTTGATCTTAATCATTTACGCTCAGAGCCTGATATTTGAAAGACGAGAATGTAAGAAAAACAACAGAAACAGTTGAAGAGCTATTCGACCAAAAGAGCAAAAAGATAAGACAACAAAGTTGACTGTCAGCTGCACTTGGTGGACTGAAATATTAGGTTTTTTTTTTAAATATTTATTATTGGACAATTCTAGGGAATCAAAGGAATTGCAGAATAAAAACTCCTTTTTTTGCTGGCATGGTTTCTTAAAAAAAAATGGAAATAATATCTGTTATAACAAATGTAATTTCAACTGATCTTACGCTTTAATTTGCATATGGACAGTCTATTTGAGTATGTGTGTGATAGGGATAATTGTCGTTACAACTATTATTGATTCTAATCACTTATCAGTGTCACCACGCGGATACATAAAAGAACTGACGGTATGATACTAGTATGGGACAAATAGTTGAACACTAATTAATGAATTTATCTCAAAAACCTGTATATATATGGACTGGTCCGTGATGACAGGTAATAACATCAGAGCAGTTAAAATTAAATTAGAAATATATTATAATTGCTTCCTTTGTTGAAACACCATTTAAAACAAATAATATAAAAGGTCAAACACTTATTCAAGCATTTAGGAGACAAAAGTCAAAACATAAAAGCGCTTTAAATGCTGAAATCACCTGAACGTTTGAAAAGTCCTTGATTTATCCTTTGTCTAAAGCGTTTGAAAGATAAAGAATTTTGAAGACTTCAAAATGGCGCAAATTTATTTTTTATTTATAGTTAAATGGCAAAAACATCATTTTTTTCTGTTTTATAAATTGCAATAAGAATTTTATTTAGAGAAAGAATCATACCAAAACAGGAGGAAACATCAGGAATCTTTTACGTGAGTATTTCTTTATATTTGACTTGTTTTTCTAGTTGTTATATGTATGATAAAATGTAAACAAAAAATCTACTGAACCCATATGGTCATGTACAAGTTCTATAGCTGATATATTATATGTGTTCAAACAGCACAGTCAACTGTTGTTTGTTATACATTTATTCAAGTATTTTTTTATTGATATTTTGGACATCTTCACTCGCCTGTCCAAAGCCAAACTGACCCCTCTTTTAGTTTGTCATGTCTTGACTTAATCTTAATGGTTTACATATTGTTATTAAAACAAACGACGTATCATATATGTAGACACAAAATTAAATAAACAGTACTGGTATACAATATGAATTTGAAGTATACAAAAGGAGGATGATAACAAAGATTTAGCGATAATACCGTGTCATAAATATGCAAATGCAGCTATTGTGTTTCTTTGAAACTTTCATGTAAACAAGTACCTGTGTTACTTAGTATTCTGAAATCAAGATACAGGGGCAGATCCAGCCATTATCAGAAGGGGAAAAAGGGGGGTTGTCTAATAAAATTGAGAATGGAAATGGGGAATATAATATAGTTATAGTACATTGAATAACAACAGGCTGCTGATGCCTAAGGCAAACTCAGAATTCAATTGGCGAAAACATCGACAATACCGTGTCAAAAAACGTGAAATATCGAAAAGAATACCAAACCTTCTCAAACCACATCATACCTACAAATTAGAGCAATAAAATCCCACAAAATGTCGATTAGTATAATTTGATGATAGACTATTAAGCATGTTGATGCCAATTTATGAATTTTGTGAGAAATGCGGTATGTTTAAGTGCTTTTCAAAGGTACCAGGCTTTTAATTTACAATTAACTATATTACAATAAAATCAAATTGCAATTTTTCGAGCAAAATGTGATATTTTTTTTTACTAAAAATTTAGCATTTTTGTTCATGTATTAACTGTTCTTGTCCAAATTGCTCAAACAGTTAAAACTCGAGCCAATAACATTGAAATGAGAATCTTTGAAAGCTAAAAATTTAGCACTGAGTTTTGAATGTAAAATTTCAGTAGGCTAACAATTTTAGTTTATTGTATAATTCAAAATGTAAAATATAACTTACAAAAAGGAATTCTAAAATTTTAGTATGTATATTATTCATTTCTTTTTTTATTGCAGGATGCATTTGAAGGATGTTGAGAATTGCCTTTTTTTCTAAGATTGATATAAAGTTGTTAAAACTCCTAGATTTCAGGCAAAAAACCCTAGAATTTTAGCCAATTTGCAAAGATTCAAAACAATCCATTTTGAGAACGAATATTGCAGAGTATCAAAATTTATTGCAGTCCGTTTATTATAAAAACACAATATTTGGTATTTGGTTAAACATTTTGGATAATGCAACTCACTAGTTATATTTATAGACATAATTAGTTTTACCAATTAATTGCAAATCACTCTCAAAATTTGCAGATTATGGCAAATAACTTTATTGAATGTGGACCGCTACTTGTTGGATTGTTGAAATAATCTGTTTGTAATGTTTCCTTGTTCTAAAACAACCCTAATTGTCAATTGCTACTTTTCTAGACTTTCAGATATTATGTCTGTATACATATCAAAATTTGTACACTGATTTTTTAGTAGGCACTATCTTGCCGATTGAATTGACTTTAAAATATCATTATTTCTGTTACTTTTTCGCCTTTTTATCAGCTAAACCCAAGGGAAATGTTGTGATGTACTTAAATGCTGAACCTTTTGACAAGTTAAGCAGTTCGAATTATTCATAGGTCATGTTTTGCAGATATTTTAACTTTTTGACGTGACTTTTCATTTATCTACAATAAAGAAAATGCTAACAAATACATTTAAGGTAGTTCAAGGGTATAGAAAAAAATGACAGAATTTTCTTATACTTCGTGAAATTTAACTTTGAAGTTTTGTAAATGAAATAAACAGCTGCGCCATGAGCGCATGATACGCCCGACGTCTTATGTGGGAGTTATATAAATTTTTTTGCATCAAAACCAAAAAGTATACAGATCTTAAGATTAATAAAACAAAGAAGTGTGTAAAGTTTTAAGCAATAATCATAAATTATTTTTGAGATACGGCGCGACATGTAAAAAAAAAAAACCTGTTTTTTTAAAACAAAATACTCAATAACTCAAAAATAAAATTTTGAATCATCACCAAAAAGTATACAGATCTTTCGATCAATATAATAAAGAAGTGTGTAAAGTTTTAAGCAATAATCATAAATTGTTGTAGAGATACGGCACAACATGTAAAAAAAACCTCCCCCTTTTTTACAAAATACTCAATCACTCAAAAATGAAATTTTGAATTATCATCAAAAAGTATACAGATCTTAAGATTAATATAACAAAGACATGTGTAAAGTTTGAAGCAATAATCATAAATCGATTTTGAGATATGGCGCAACATGTAAAAAAATCCTCCCCCTTTTTTACAAAATACTCAATAACTCAAAAATGAAATTTGGAATCATCACCAAAAAGTATACATATATTAAGATTAATATAACTAAGAAGTGTTTAAAGTTTTAAGCCATAATCAAGAATTGTTTTTGAGATACAGTGCGACATGTGAAAAAAACACCCCCTGTTTTATTAACAAAAGTGCCGTAAATCAAAAAGTTTACATCTAATTTCACGAAAAAGTATACAGATCATTTGACCATCATAAGAAACAACTATATTAAGTTTCATGAAATTTGGATAAGTCGTTCTCAAGTTACGGTACAACATGTTTACGCCGGACAGACAGACGGACGTACATGTTTATACCATAATACGTCCCGTCCAAATTTTGACGGGCGTATAAAAATGCCAAAAAATTGGGGTTCACCGGCCATCTAAGAGATAATTTGACCTCTGAAAATGAGTACAAATAGGTTATATGGAAATATAGGGAAAGTGGACACAAAAACACTTTGATTGAATATTCAAAACAAAATAAATAATAGAAATTACTCATTATTTAATACTGTAAAGTCTCTATTTTACAAAATAGAAAAAATATAATTTGGGGGTCACTGGCCATCCAAGAGATTTGTTTACCTCTAAAAATGAGTGCAAATAGGCTAAATATATGGAAAACGGACATACTTTCTCTTTGATTGAATTTTCAGTGCAAAATAAATGACAGTATATGTAGAATATTTCATACCGTAAAGCTTGGTGTCTCTATTTTTTAAAATTGGACTAAATTTTGGGGGGTCACCGGCCATCCAAAAGATGATCTTACCTCTAAAAATGAGTGCAAATAGGCGAAATATATAGAAAACTAACATAAAATCTCTTTGATTGAACTTTCAGAGCAAAATAAATGATAGAAGTTGCTCATTATTTCATACAGTAAAGCTCGATGTCCCTTTTTTTTTTTTTATGAAATTGGAATAAAATTTGGGGGTCACCAGCCATTCAGGAGATTTTTTTTAACCTCTGACAATGAGTGCAAACAGGCTAAATATATGGAAAACTGACATATATCTCTTTGATTGAATTTTTAGAACAAAAATAATGACAGAGGTTGCTCAATATTTCAAACTGTAAAGCTTGATGTCTCTTTTTTTTTTTTTTAAATTGGAATCAAATTTACGGGTTACCAGCCATCCAAGAGATTTGTTGACCTCTGAAAATTAGTGTAAATATACTAAATATATGGAAAATGGACATTAAATCTTTTTGATTGAATTTTCAGAGCAAAATAAATGACAGAATATGTAGAATATTTCATACTGTAAAGCTTGGTGTCTCTATTTTATAAAATTGGAATAAATTTTTGGGGGTCACCGGCAATCCAAGAGATTTTTTACCCCTGAAAAGGAGTGCAAATAGACTAATTATAGGGAGAACAGGCAAAACAACTCTTTGATCGAATTTTCACAGCAAATGAAATGACAGAAGTTGCTCATTTTGTCATACAGAAAAGCTCAATGTCGATATCTTATATAATTGAAAAAGAATTCAAGGGTCACTGGCAATATAACAAAAATTATTTCATTTTGTTATTCTTGCTGAAAGACATATACAAATGGATGCAGACATTATGTACCAATTCAGAAAAAAAATTATGCATGTAGAGGTTTGATATCAACATATATCTTCAAAAGTTTCCAAGGGAATTTGATAAAATTTTGAAGTGTAATTAAATAATTTTTGCAGATACACAAGTTAATTTTAGGGGTTTTCCATGGTAAAAACATGGACTTTATAATGAGCCATTACTCTATTTCAAATCTCATCATCATATCGCTTGCAATTTCCATTTGTAAGAATTCATTAGAACTTCATCATGTTCATAGGATTATTTTAGGTATCATTTGTAGATATACAAATTGCTAAGCATAAAGATTTTTTAAATTAGATCTGAACTTCTTCAACTATTTTTTTTTGAGAGGATTAATATTCAACGGCCAAAGTGAATTGCTAAATTTTAACCAAAAAGAAAATATTTTAAGTTCATGAGACCACATTCATTCTGTGTCAGAAACCTATGCTGTGTCCACTATTTAATCACAGTCCAAATTCAGGGCTGTATACAGCTTTAATGAAGTGTCCATACTAGCCCCAACCGTTCAGGGTTTGACCTCTGTGGTTGTATAAAGCTGCGCCCTGCGGAGCATCTGGTTATTATTGTGCTTAAACCATGATTGTGAATGTACAACATATGCAAAGTGTGAGCAGACAGTCTGCTAAGTTTTATCCATAAGTCTCATTCTGACTTTCTATCTGACAGGTTTTTAATGTGTCAATATTTGTGTTAAATATAAAAGGAAGATACGGTATGATAATTGATTGTTAATGAGGCAACTCTCCGCAATAGACCAAAATACACATAAGTTAACAGCTACAGGTCAAAAGCATAATTAGCTGTAAAAGGCCCTTGAATGACTTATGAAAAACAATTCAAATGAGAAAACTGAAGGCATATTAATGTACAAAATGATGACCAAAAAAAATATTTGACACAACAACAGAAGACAACCACTGTCTGAATTACAGGTTCATGAATTGGGACAGGCACATACTAATGTGGTGGGGTTAATGTTTGAAGGTGACAACTCTTCCCCTTGACCTGGGACAGTGGTGTAAATTGGTACAACATATGGGTTTTATCAATTTGTATTAATCATTTCTGAACTCTGACATGTCTGAATCTAGCGAAAAGTAGATAATCACAGATAAATTTGCAGAATGAGTTGTATAAATAGTCCGGATCCTTGTCTTACAACCTTTAAAAAGCAAGAAAAATGCGACGAGGTTTGGATGTACATAAAATCTGTCATAAAATGAAAGATTGCAGTATATTCCCATTTTACAATATCTTTTGTAACTGCTGTATTTCACATGTTATTTTTCTTTTCTACTGTAAGTGGTTCAAATATACATGTATGGCTCTAGACTAAAATTACACGCAACAGAAATCAGCCTTTTTTCTTTTTAATAACTACAGCTGTGGTATGCATTTTTAAATATAAATGCAATGTACATGATGTATGTGCTAGGACCTAAATTGACCCTGACTTTTTAAAACATAACGTACAATTTAATTATTACATGTAATATACTATGCCATTTGTAATTTACTTTCTATTTAAAGATAGTATGTACATATGGGAGGATTCAGAGGGGGGCCTGGGAAAAATCTGGTGAATAATATAGGGAATCACTGGAGCATTACCTGAGCGGGTCCCCTCTTAGTCATACAGCGAGCCCCACTTATGAAAAAATCTGAATCCGCCACTGGGATTATTTATTCAACAAAAACATTCACCAGTTTTAAATTCCTGGAATATATCACATCTTTATACTTTCATTCAAAAACCTACTAAACATGCTGAAAGGCACATAATCATACATTTTTATAATTTTGACTTTTGAATATTTTTTATACATTCGACATGTCTGATACATATACATCAAATTAGTCTTTAAAAAACATTTTGTCTATAACATATATCTTATAATTGCCATGAAACTTAGTCCACAGGCTTTTAATTTAGTAAGCTGTGGTCACACAAAGTTGGTTAAGATCGGTTAATGCCTACTATCCTCTTATATAGGAACATAGTTATTTTATTATCCTTGGATTTTATCTTTATTTACAAAATCACGACTGTTGTGTGAACATTACTAACTTGCATTTTTTTTCCATACACCTTTGAAAAATATGCCTTAAAGAGGAAATATTTTAAGAGTTGAAATTATACTGTATCTTTTGGTCATGAATGGACCAGCTGAAAATGGATAAAAAATGTCTGAAGCCATCAAAAGAATATAACACCGGTACCCAATTACATGTAGCGCAGGTGTAACTTTTTTAAAGTTTGCATTTAATGTCTTTAACATGTAAAAGAAATGCACTTCAAAATAACTGTGTAGAGACCTAAGAAGCTAAAAATCATTTTATGGCAAGACCACTTTTCCTGTTTTCTCTCATGAACGTTCGGTAGGATCAAATATATAATAGAAGGGTCAGGAAAAGATTTAAAGAATAGATAATAATGCATGGAATGTTCACAATACATTTGTAAACAAAGAAAATACATGTAGACATACCTGTAACAATTAAGAAAAATGTGGTGTTAAATTATAAGAAGTACAGAAAAATGGGGGAAAAATATAAATGAATAGAGATAAATGGTATAAAGAATTAGATGAGAATGAAATGAAGTACCCTCCACCCATACCATTGGTAAGAAAGGTAGATTTGTGAAATGATTAATTTTTTAAAATAATTTATACAGTCTTGATCCCGCTAACATGTTTAACACCGCCACATTATTATGTATGTGCCTGTACCAAGTCGGGAGCAATGCAATTTAGTGGTTGTCATTTGTGTATGTTTTACATATTTGATTTTCGTTCATTTATTTATACAAATAACGCCGTTAGTTTTCTTGTTTGAATTGTTTTACATTGTCATATAGGGGCCTTTTATTGCTGACTATGTGGTATGGGCTTTGCTCATTGTTGAAGGCTTACTGTGACCTATAGCTTGTAATGTCTGTGTCATTTTTGTCTCATGTGGATACATTGAAGTTGTCTCATTAGCAATCATACCACATCTTTTTTTATACAGATGGGATATGTTCTAAATTTTAAGTGTGCATGCTTAACCAAAAATGTTTCAACTGGAATCCTGGCAAAATCAACTGCATTCACATTCGAACATTCTAGGTTTACAACAAGTAAATTCTGTTTGCATATACATGTGGTTATATAAACCGCCTACTTTCATGACTTATGACCTTTTCTCCCAGAAACCAAAATACTCTGAACCCTATGCAGATGACATATTTCTCAGGTCCACAAATTTTCAAATATATTGCATGATAGAAGTACCATGAGCTATGCCTATGGTTACACGAATAATTTATTTTCAGCCTGAAAAGGGGGGTGTCATTGTTTTGTTGTTCGACACGGATATTGTTTTGAAATTATTTCCGCTAATTGTACGCTTATATTTTATTTTTCAGTGGTCTTTAATCGCTCTTTGAGCATGTACATGTATATTCAATTCATTAGTTCTTACTTTTCAGTCTAAGTTTCCCCCTTTTCATGATTTGTTTACATCCATCTTTCGCATGTTTGTCGGACCTTTTCTGGTGTAAGACAAGGGTGAAACTGCTTCATAAGCTACTAAAATGAAGATCGTTATCTGTAATTTCGATCTGCATTACAGTATTAATGAAAAGCAGTTCACGTGATCGATTAATTTGAGTTATTCTCTGTTCATTCTTCTCCTAGTCCTACGTCAAAAACATGCTCCATATTTATTTTTAGAACGGATGTACTATTTCGACAATGACAATAGGCTATTTGCCAATTTCCGTAATTCACCCTGCAATTAGAGATCCATAAAAAAGGTGTCTCCCTTATGAGGGACATTCATTTTGATTTACAATGGAGAGCTAGCAGAAAGAGTAAATCTACCTGTGCGTAATGTGAGTAATTTATAAGGTTTTCAAATCTTAAAAGTTAAACCGCCGATAAATCACTTTCAATGCATCATGCTTTGCATTGGCTAAAGCCAATTTTGTCCGGTATGGAACCAGTCTACGATTGACAAAGGGAAGTAATTTGTTTAAAAAGTGTGTACATGTAATAACAGAATCAAATCGGTAATTGGCAAATGGACTATTGTAACAACTCTTTCTCAATGTATTTGAATAAAAAAGATTATTTAAATGATCATATTTTATTGTTACGAAACATTACGACAATGTACATGACTTACGATATCATTGCGCAACTTTATGCTCAGACGACGCGAAAATTTAAACCCCTGAACTACCTTAACCATTTTATACGAGTCTGAACCGTACTCGACCTAGTCTGAACCGTACTCATACCTGCCAACTGTCACTATTTGCGGGGGATTTCCCCCATGGAGGCTCCCAAATTGAAATTTTGAAAGAGCAATTTTGTCCACAATTTTAACAAAACAATTAATTTAACAATGACTTTAGGCTTATAAAAGTATGAAGAAGCCAAAAAACAACATTAAAATGTATTTGCAGGCCCCCTTGAAGGTTTTTTTTAGTACTATGACAGCCATCTTGCACGCAAAACCCCCATGGGCATTTTGAAAAGTTGGCAGGTATGCGTACTCGACCTAGTCTGAACCACACTCGACCTAGACTTAACCATACGCGACCACGTCTTAACCGACCTAGACCTATTCTTTGTATCTATCAACTCATTTTATCAATTTAGGATTTTTTTTAATAAAAATGCAGTTAGAACAACAACTTGAAATTAAAAATTTATTCAATACAGTATTGAAATTAAAATTTCACAATAATCAATCATAATTTAACTGCAACTGAATATTAATCAAAACTTCCATAAAAATATATAACAACTTTTAAAATATAAATAAAACAAGCTGATCAAATAACCAAAAAAATGAATTGTGACTAATATTTTCAATACTATTTAAAATTTTATGAATATTTCGGAAGTATTATATTGTAGCTGTACTATTTCCTCCTTTAACTTAAGCCTAGTATAGATTTATGGTGTCAGTTGAGTTTAGTTAATAATGCAGTGAATGTTTTTTGTATTAATATATATATAAACAAGTCTAAATTGAAAACTACGTTCAAACCTCTGATTGCGTTGGATAAAAACCGCAACTATATATTTATATTAGTATATAAAACAACTTAATAATGTTTTAAAAGGTGAAAGCTTAATTGTTTTATTTTGTTAAACCAAGAATTTCATATAATCATGAGAATATAATTTCCATATCAATCCTTGATAACCTTTAAAAAAAAAAGAAATGTATTCCAAAGTAACAGTAAAAATTTATTTTAATTTAAGTTACTTTTTTGTCAAATTAACATGGCATACATAAATCACTTAAATATGTTCTAATTACCTCAGTACATGTGTGATTTACAGGTAAAAAGAAAGCTCAATTTTCTAAAATTCGTGATTACTTATCTTGTACATACATGTTTATTCGAAAGGCCTTGTTATTTAATTAGTTAACAAGATGTTGCAATTTTGAATCAATGTTATTTAGAATTAATACCTCTGACCAGATGTGATCTTATGCATGAGTTTGTCCCCAAGCAGAGGTTGTACTTTATATTTCATCACTAATAAAAAAAACATCTTATCTATTCATTTAATTTGATCCCTTTTTGATATAAGTTATATATACTATATTTCTTTTATCCTAAATATAATCAGATATAAGGTTAAAAAAAATATAAATTTTGTTGGATGTTGTATATATGTCAGTTAAAAAGAAAATTATTTTAACAGTTAAAAAAGTAGAGGTTAATTGGTCTAGTATGGTTCAGACAGGTCAAGTATTGTTCAGACCTTTGGTTAAGTATGGTTTAGACTGGGAAGTTGTGTCGATATTGGGTTAAGACTGTTCAGACTGGTCGAGTAATAGTTCAGACTATTTTCAACGGCAAAGATAAGGGTAAAGTACGATTCAGTACAGTCAAGTATGGTTCAGACTGAGGTCGAGTAATATCAAACAAAAGTCAGACCAATTCAGACTGGTCGAGTAAAAATCAGTACAGTCGAGTACAGATATAGGCCATTTCCGACTTTTTTATTTGTGATATTTGTGACACTGAATTTCTGTCTTATTGACATAAATCCACATCCCTGTTAATTACACTATGGGTGTCTTTGTATTATTTATGTCGCTGGGTTTCTTGCTCATTGACTTATACACCACATCTGTGGTATTGACTGGTTTTCTGTCTTATTGACATATATCCACATCCCTGTTATTTACGCTAAGTGTGTCGTTGTAATATTTATGTCGCTGGGTTTCTGTCTTATTGACATATACACCACGCCCTGCTATTAACACTATATGTGTGTGTGTGATATTGTGTCACTAATTTTCTGTCTTACATGGGTGTCTATGAGATATTTAGGACACTGGATTTCCGTCTTATTGACATATACACCACATCCCCGATATTTACACTATGTGTTTCTGTGTGATATATGTGTCGTTAAGTTTCTGTCTTATTGACATATTTCCATATCCCTGTTATTTACACTATTTGTGTTTTTGTAATATTTATATTGCTGTGTTTCTGTCTAACTGACATATACACCAAATCCCCGTTATTTACACTATGGGTGTCTGTATATTTGTGTCGCTAGGTTTCTGTCTTGTTGACATATATCCACATCCCTTTTATTTAACTTATGTGTGTCTTTGTAATATTTGTTTTGCTAGGTTTCTGTCTTATTGACTTATACACCACACCTCTGTTGTTTACACTATAGGTTTCTATGTGATATTTGTGTCGCTGGGTTTTGGTCTCTTTGACTTATACACCAAATACCCGTTTTTTACACTACGGGTGTCTGTGTGAATTTTAGTCGCTAGGTTTCTGTCTTATTGGCATTTACACCACATCTCCGTTATGTATACTATTGGTGTCTTTGTGGTATTTGAGTGGCTGGGTTTCTGTCTTATTGACATATATCCACATCCCTGCTTTTTTACAGTATGATGTCTTTGTAATATTTGTGTCGCTGGGTTTCTGTCTTGTTGACATATACACCACATCCCTGTTATTCACACTATGGGTGTCTTTTTGATATTTGTGTCGCTGGGTTTCTGTTTCATTGAATTATACACCACATCCTTGTTTTTTACACTTTGGGTGTCTGTGAGATAGTTGTGTCTTTGAGTTGTTGTCTTATTAATGTATACATGTTTTAATATCCTTTTATTTGCTGGTTCTTGCAGTCATGAAATTTGAAAATCATTTGAAATCATTTACTTTTGCAAGGAACGTTTGCATTTTAATCAAACAATTCTGGTGTTTTTCTAGTTTAAGAATGTGTAAGACCCGTCAAGAAGTTGATGTCATTCAACCTTGATTTATCCTGTTTGCACATCTTGCTCTCCATAATAATAATCTAATGTAAAGCAAACCTAATATGTAAGCAAATGTAACTCCAACTTTCTATTTTAGCATATGTAGAGTAAACTATCCATTTTAGCACATGTAAAAGTAGCTTTTTCTATTAAGTACATGTAAATCAAGCTTTCTTTTTTAGCACATGTAAAGCAAACTTTGTAAGACCCATGAAGACGTTGGTTTCATTCAATCTTGTATTATCCTGTTTGCAAATCTTGCACACCATAATAACAGCTAAAACTAATGTAAAACATGTGGAGCAATCTTAGTATGTTAGCAAATGTAAAGCCAACTTTATTTTTAGCACATGTAGAGCAAACTGTCCATAGTAGAAAATGATGGATTGAACTTGGTTTTATAGCGCTAAACCTCGCACTTGTATGACAGTCGCATCAAACATAAACTTTTCTATTTACATCATGTGAAATGCAAATTTTCTATTTTCACACATGTAAAGCAACGTTTATATGTTAGCTATTTCAAATCAAACTTTTTATTTTATCGCATTTATGGTTTTCATTGTTACCAGTTAGTCAACACTTCAAGATATTAACGTAACAGCCGAAATACTAAAAAAAACTCGTGTATTTCAATTAGTGTGATTGATTTTTCGTTTTTCTTTCTTTTCATCTATCTGTCATTAGATTGGTGGAGCTGACTAGATGTGGTAAATGAAATATTAAGGAAATTATTGATGCGTCAAAAAAGGCAAAACAAATATTCAAGAAAGAACAAACAACAAATGAAAAGCGAACAAATAAATCAAATACATTGTGTGCTTCGTTTTTATTCAATTATATATTATATTTCCCCTCTGCCATTTCATAGGTTAGATAAGTGATCAATTGATTATAACATAGCTTTTTACATATCAGCCTTATATCAATTAATGCATTTCAATTCAATCAATTCATATCTGTATTCCAAATACACTATATATTTATAGCATGTGACACAACGTAACAAAATAAAAATAAACAATATTCATCAACCCATATTTGGACCTTGGAGTATATCCATCGGTCCGATACAGGAGTATGGAGCTAATAATAGGGCCGATTTGGAAACTGCATAATAAAATGTAAAGTTAAAGATGTGTCATAGATATTAATATGTTTAGGAGTAAATCTATAGATGTAAGGGCGACTGACATAGATCATAAATTATTTCCATACACCAAATATAGTTGACCTATTGCATATTGTATTATAAAAAAAGACCAAAACTCAAAAACTTAACTATAACCACTGAACCATGAAAATGAGGTCAAGGTCAGATGACACCTGCCAGTTGGACATGTATACCTTACAGTCCTTCCAAACACATGATACACCAAATATACTAAACCTATTGCTTATAGTATCTGAGATATGGACTTGACCAGTAAAACTTAACCTTGTTCACCGATCCATGAAATAAAGTCAAGGTCATGTGAAAACTGTCTGACGAGCATGAGGACCTTACAAGGTATGCACATACCAAATTAAGTTATCCTATTACTTATAATAAGAGAGAATTTAACATTACAAAAAATCTTAACTTTTTTTTCAAGTAGTCACTGAACCATGAAAATGAGGCCAAGGACATGTAACCGACGGAAACTTCGTAACATGAGGCATCTATATACAAAGTATGAAGCATCAAGTCTTCCACCTTCTTAAATATAAAGCTTTTAAGATGTTAGCTAATGCCAATGCCACCGTAGCCGCCAGATCACTATCCCTATGTCGAGCTTTCTGCGACAAAAATGGCAGGCTCGACAAAAACTATTATACCAGAGAATAATGTGGAAGAAATGTAAATAGAAAGGTGACACAATAACATGATGTGAAGACGTGAACCCTAAATGTAAACATTTCAGTGTCAAATTTACACTACATAAACATTAATAATGTTTACAAAAGGGTGACAAACTAACACGATGTGAAGTATTGAATACTAAACATGCTAAATGTAAACATTTCAGTGTATAATTTATACAATAAAAAACCTTAAAATGTGAGCAAAAGGTGACAAAATAACATGATGTAAAGTCGTAAAGTATAAATCTAAACATTTCAGTATATAATTTACATAATATAAACTTTAATAATGTGAACAAAAGGGTGACAAAATAACATAATGTGAAGGCGTGAAACCTAAATATAAACATTTCAGTGTGAAATTTACACATTATTAAAACTTAAAATGCGAACAAAAGGGTGACAAAATAAAATGTGGTATGAACCCTAAATGTAAACATTTCAGTGACAACTTTACACAATGTGAATCCAAATGAGCAAACAGTCAATTATAATAATTAACAAGAATCGTTATATTTAAACATTACAAGTAAAATAAATACCTACAAAAACACAACAATACAGTGAAAATGATATATTTACAATTGGAGACTATCAATATTTGTATCTACATATACCCACAACAGTTTAATAGTAATTGCCCATAAACCTTATTGCTGTTATTCCTATTAGAAGAAGTTCTAAAATAACACAACTTTTCAAACCTGTTGAAGTGAGGTCGGGCCTTGTTCAAACAATGCAATATATATGTAACACTCCCAAACGTGTCCGATTCCCCCAAATGGTCTATTCTCCCTAAACGTGTCCGTAATATCCAATATTCCCCATACGTGTCTGATTTTATAACCCTCAAATGTGTCCGATAATTGTGATTCGCCAAAATGTGTCCACTATTTAACGCCAGGACGTCTCACGTCTTTTAGCGCTAATACATCAATAACATCAATAACGTTTACGGCAATTCTATAATGGGGGACACAGTTGATGAAATGATCATTTATTAGTATTAGTTGGTTCAATGCCGGTTGTTATTGCAAATTTAATCTGTAACATATAAATCGACTTTTGACTAAAATTGCTTATATTCCAGTTGCAAGTATTATGCTCGTTTAGAGCGCACATACATGTACAAACAATTCTAGTTCAGTTGGATTAAGCGTTTACCATAGGATAACACCAAATTAAATTCAAATATAATATATTCAGGTTAAACTATGCCTATACATATTGTTTAAATATGTCAGTCTTATTTACAAAGCTTGTATTAACAATTACACAAACAAAGCAAGCAAGCCAAACAAAGTTTTACTTTGCAAGCATTAGGAAATCAGTTGTTATCCACGAATAATGCACGGTAGGATTTTAAAAGAATTGACTTCCTTTTTTTCAACAGTTCTGATATTTTAAAAGATATTCAAATCATAAACTGGTTATCAGGTATTTTAATAAATTTTAGATTTCCAGCATCACTACTAAAGTGAAGACATTCATTTCTTAATTTGGCGTATAAATATTCGCATACGCTTATATCCGCAGTAATTCGGTTTTCACACATATATATCTGGATTTCGCGCCTTTTCTCTTGTCGAGAAAAATTTACTGATCAGATCGACACGTATATTGTATTATTTGTCAGAGATAAGTCCCGATTGGGCTCTCTCGTGTGCATATATGAGTCCCGTCTTGGGCATTATATTGATTTATTCTTTATTTGTGTTTTAATGGAGAGATAAGTCCCGTTTGGGCCCTCTATCACATTAACATAAGTCCCGTTTGGGCATTGTATTGTTTTATTTTGGAGAGATAAGTCCCGATTGGGCATCTAGCACGTATACATCAAAGTCTCGTTTGAGCATTATTCTGTTTTATTGTGTTCGAGATAAATCCAGCTTGGGCCTCTAGTTTGCATGAGTTATGTCCCCTTCGGACATCAAGGTATTTTATCATGCATTGTTGAATTTTACAAAGGAGATACTTCCATTTTGGCACTCTCAAAATGCCATTTAATTTAATGATTTTCTAATTTATATTAATACATTTAATCCGTTAATTGTATACTTGTAAATCAAAATTGAGAGTATTTTGAATAAATTCTTTTACATATAGTGCTTCGCTATATGATTTTTTTTAAATCAAATTAATTTCATTTAAATTTATTTTTCAGTTTAGATTCAAACATTCACATCCTTAAGGCATTTTTCTAATCCTGACTTGAAAGCTCTAACAGTTTCTTTGTGTTCAGTAGTAACTGCTTCAAAAAGCGAAAATACTTTGAAGAAATATAAAGGATATTTCAAAAGATTCAAATACTGGTGCTTAAAGTACAATCTACCGTTTTTGCCTACCACTGTGTGTACAGTTGCTCTTTATCTTAACTATTTGATACAATCTGGAGTTTCCACTGCCGTTTTAAACGCAGCATACTATTCAATTAAGTGGGAACATGATCTGAATTTATATGACAGTATATTAAATGACAAATTACTAGACATGGTATTAGAAGGTGGTATAAGATTGTTATCTAAACCTTTGAAAAGGAAAGAACCCATCACCCCTACGATTTTGAAGAGTATTATTGCAAAATTCGACAAAAATGACAATCTGCCAGGGTTGAGAATCTGTGCTATGATGTTGTTAGGGTTTTCCGGGTTTTTAAGATACGATGAGTTAGCACACATCCGATCTTCTGATTTAACGTTCAACGATTCTCATCTACAAATAAACATTCAAAAAAAGTAAGACTGATAGATATCGACAGGGTAACACTATTTTGATTTCTAGAACTGGCACAGACCTTTGTCCAGTTGCTATGCTACAGAAATATTTTCGCGTTGCAAGTTTGCCAGTTGGGAGTGAAGATTACATCTTCAGAGCTCTTTCATACTTCAAATCTATTGATAAGCATAAACTAGCTTGCACGAATAGGCCGCTTTCTTACACTCGAACTAGGGAAATTATTTTAAACGCGATTTCTGAAATAGGCCTGAATAGTTCTTTATTTGGTTTACATAGTCTAAGGAGCGGGGGCGTTACAGCAGCTGCTAGTAATTCTGTTCCCGACAGGCTTTTGAAAGCTCACGGTAGATGGAAGACAGACAAGGCTAAAGATGGTTACATAAAAGAAAAGTTAGAAAATAGACTTAAAATTTCTCAAAATTTGGGATTATAATTATGTGATTAGAACATCCTTCCTTCCTTTGTTTTTGTCGAAACTGATCAGGACAATTTCTCATCCCAAATTGCTTTTTGTTTTATTTATATATAATTAAGACAATTTTTATGTTCGTATGAGTACAGCGAAGAAGAACATAAATTCATTTCTTAATTTGGCGTATAAATATTCGCATACGCTTATATCCGCAGTAATTCGGTTTTCACACATATATATCTGGATTTCGCGCCTTTTCTCTTGTCGAGAAAAATTTACTGATCAGATCGACACGTATCAGTACAATTTCTCATCCCAAATTGCTTTTTGTTTTATTTATATATAATTAAGACAATTTTTATGTTCGTATGAGTACAGCGAAGAAGAACATAAATACAAAGAGTCATACGTCATGTGCCAAATATTTCATGCATTATTTGAACGATATCATATTAACAATAAATACTATACATAAGTTTTATTATCATACCGGGGATTTAGGATTGGACCTAAATTTGTTTACGATTATTCGGGATAAACCTTAGTTAAACTTAAAAATCTAAAGAGCCAGTAAAGACCGATTTTTTTAAAATCTTCACTAAGAAACTATTTGATTCTCTCCAAAAAATGGAAAAAAAAGCTCTAAAAATTATAAACTGGTAGTAAGGTTTTTTATTATAAACTTTTAGTTTCGAGCATCACTTAAATACACGCAAACAAGAGACATTACGTCCAGTGGCAAATATTTCATGCATGGACAGGACGACAACATACTTTGGATAAGTTATATAATGAGATGCAGAAGAATATTTGCCGGAACTCTTGGATTGTACCTTAATTATTCCGGGAATTTGGGATTAGGCCTAAATGAATTGTGTACAGTTATAAAAATTTAAACTTTACGGTTTTTAGGTATCTACACTAATCGTTACTCGAATTAAATTATATTTTTTTGGGAGCGGAAAAGGACAGTTTTATATTTACGGAATATCAGTGTAACAATCTTTTAGTTCCATTTATATTATAGGACAAGTTTGAGGGATTGGGCATGTTTGAGGGATTGGGCACGTTTGGGTGTTTATTAAAAAATGGACACGTTAAGCCGTTTAAATAATACAAATGACATGCTTTGACGCCCTTTTTACAACAAGACATGTTTTGCAGTTCAGTGAAGTCGATGTGGACACGTTTGGGAGTATCGGACACGTTTGGGGGGAAGGACACGTTTGGGGGGAAGGACACGTTTCTGAGTGTTACCTTTATATATACACCTTTTTATAGAGACATTTTATACAATCTTAAACACATTAAACAAAACATTTGCCATTACTTTAATCTGTCTTTTAAAAACTGTTTTATTAAACTGTTCACTTTCCTAACCTTTTCCTCCATCAGCTGATTACTGATTGCTAATAAACAATTTAAATTACCACAGTTGGACATGTTGAAGGAAAGTACAAAAATAACAACCAACTTCATTATAGCAGGCTCATAATTCAAATTTAAATGAAATCGTTAGGCAAATTTTCAAGAAACTGCAGTGGGTTGAAACTGTAGGAATAGATGAATACAGAAGTGTTCCGATCTGCGTTTTGGTAGGATATTTTCTGCTTTGTATCGATCTGATTAGTAAATATAAAAAGAAGATATGATATGATTGCCATTGAGACAACTGTCCACAAGATTTTTGCCGTCTGTGCTTGTATTAGGGGAGAGTTGCGCACTCAAAAACATGTTTATCCTGCAATATTCATTACGCATCTTTCCCAAGTCAAGAGCATGTTGTTCAATTGTCATCATGGGTTCATGTCTGCCATGTCTTTTTTTTTTTGTATATTGTTTTGCTATAAGATAGGTTGTTAGTTTTCAAAACAGAACCGTTTCATATTTTTCAGGTCTGGGTTATCGCCACCTATATGTAGTGCGGGTTTCCCATTGTTGAAAGCCAAACAGTTGACTATAACATCCACTTCATTTGCATTCTGATAGCTAGTTGTCACATTTATAATAATAATCCAAACTCCTTATTTTAAAATAATACAAAAAATGCGTATATGACTTTGTTTGACTACATTAATTTTCTTGATGGTTATAAGTCAGTGCAAAAAGTTTTTGAAGAAATGAAATTGAGAATGGAAATGGAGAATGTGTCGAGACAACAACCCGACCATAGAACAGACAACAGCAGAAGGTCACCAATAGGTCGTCAATGCAGCGAGAAACTCCCACACACCGAGGCGTCCTTCAGCTGGCCCCTAAACAAATATCTATACTAGTTTAGTGATAATGGACGTCATACTAAACTCCGAATTATACACAAAAAACTAAAATAAAAAATCATACAAGACTAACAAAGTCCAGAGGCTCCGGACTTGGGACAGGTGCAAACATGCGGCGAGGTAAAGCATCAGTTCATTTGTCAATTCTTCTGTACTGGGATATACTTTGTAAACATTTCCTTATATAGTTAGTGTATAAATTACTAAATGATTGTGTTTCGCTACTTAAATATTATTTGGCTTTTAAGATAAATCCAGAACAGCGCTTTAGACTGATAGTAGTAAGTGTTTTTTTACAGTTGTTATCAACATGATCATGAAAGTTATCTATTTCATAGTGTAATTAGTGCATAATTTTATGCATGTCTCATACACTTTTTTATTTTTAAGTTATAGCCTTCCAACCCTCCAGCTTATCTGAAAAAAAAACCCCAGTTTATACCTTCCTGTTTAAAGATAAATGCACACCACCTAAATGTTTAAATGTTTAGAGGTCATTATGTAAAAGATAAATTGCCTTTTTTACCCTTTCTGTGACGCAATGAAGCTTGATAGTCTATCATAGAGTTAAGATATGTCACTTTTTTTTCCTTGCCGGGAATTAGTTGGTTTATATTTTCTCTTTGGAGTTGGTGCAACCTGCTTTACTGCTACAGGTATCCTAGATGGCTTTTTTACGATTTGCTGACGTTGTGTCACGTTGTCAAATTTTGATGTTGCAGCAACTTGTTTTACTGTTAGTTGCTTTGGAATTGCACCTTTACTCCGGTGTCCTGTTTCTGTTGAGGCTATGAGTGTCTTTAAATCTATATTTCGTATGATTTCCTCCAAACATGCTGTCCCTCTTCCAATATTGAATAAAGCCTGCACAAGCACCTGTAGTGTAGGTTTTATTGCTCTCTCCTCTTTCCATTTAAATAATACTTCCCTATTCTGAGCAGCTAAGTCACGGGGGTTATTGCTTTGTATGTTTTCCAAATTGGCAAGAGATAGCCCAATTACTGTACCAAGTTGAAAAAATACCTGACCAATTTGTGGTGCTAATTTATCTAGAATCTCGTCTGTTGGAATAAAGTCCAAGTAATCGACAGGAATATCTGTAATAAATGAATAATGCAAACCAACTTATTTTCCAAATACTTTATATACTTAATAAAACCTACAAGCGCTTAGAGTAATTGTATTTTTATATAATGCGCTATAAAAATGCCTTGTAATAATAATTTAGCGTTTCCCCCTTACTAACATATTTAGCGGGGATACAATCTTGCGACTTTATAATTTGTTTGATATTGATAAATGAGGAAAGATCCTAGTTTTACATATATGCTACTTTTTTTAATAGCATTATTTTTCGACTTGCGAAAATCGGGAAAAAAATAGTTGGTTTACAATAGTTATATCATGCATACAACAATTTTGAAATACATACTGCTATACATATATTCAATGAACTGTGAAAATATGATAGATATGACATTAGGAATACCTCCTGGTAATTGCTTGCAATTTCCTAAATACAGTTTATAGCATGCCAAAAAATATCTTGAATACATTATAACATGTTAAAATATGACCAACAAATAACTTGATCAGAGGTATACAATATGCAGGTAAAATATTAACAAAAGAATAAGTGAAGTTGAATGTTGAACGTTTTCAATTTCAAACATGCCAAATGATTGATAAAATCTAACAAAAGCAATGAATATGTTTTATATGAAAGAAGGGCTAATTTGTACATCAACACACAAAGTATTTTCTACTGTTTTAAGAACAAAAATCTTTTGTTTCCTCAGTCAAATGATCTGCTATCAAACAAATATTACCTTTCCAAGATTTACCAGATGAAGGGACCTTAATAAGACATCTGTTGTTTTAAATTATGTCATAACACACTATATATATATATCAAAGAAAAAACAAGAGAGCTAAACACGTAAACAAAGGTGGAAAGAAAATAACATTCACCCGTGTACACACCAAATCACTGGGCAACTGTTATGACAAAGTTTAATTTGAAAATTAAAATGGGAAATCTTGTTTGTTTAATTCGTGATAAACGTTACACAAGAATGTGTCCATAGTACACGGATGCCCCACTCACACTATGATTTTCTATGTTCAGTGGACCGTTTTGGGGTCAAAACTTTAATTTGGAATTAAAATTAGAAAGATCTTATCATAGGAAACATGTGTACTAAGTTTCAAGTAGATGTGACTTTAACTTCATCAAAAACTACCTTGACCAAAAACTTTAACTTTAACCTGAACTTTGCACTTACATTTTCTATGTTCAGTTGACTATGAAATTGGGTCAAAACTATAATTTGGCATTAATATTAGAAAGATCATATCATGGGGAACATGTGTACAAAGTTTCAAGTGGATTGGACTTCAACTTCATCAAAAACTACCTTGACCAAAAACTTAAACCTGAAGTGGGACGCACGAACAGATGGACAAAAGGACGAACGAACGAACGGAGGCACATACCAGAAAACATAATGCCCCTCTACTATCGTAGGTGGGGCACAAAAACACATGCACAGAGTACTTATTTTAGTATATTTATGCATTACAATCAACAGTAATTTGTCTTATTTGTCTTTAGCAGACGACATGCTGATCCAAAACACATCAATTCCGTGTAAAGTTAACATTAGTACAAACCTGTTTCTGCTTTTCTGACTCTTCTTACCTGCAAAAATTGATAAAATGTTGCAAAGAGATGTCTCACATTTGTGTAATTTTGATGCTAGTAGTATAATACAAATGTTGTATTAAAATTGAAATTATTAAACATGTGAACTATCCTACACATTTAAAGTCAATGAACCTTGACTCAAGGTGCAGGGTCAAATAACTTCCATAGTAATGAGATATGCAAATGCTAATATATCTGCAAACTAAATGTAATATACTTTCACTTGTGGTTGGTTACCTTTAACTGGCCTAATCACAAACTCAATGTATCCATGGAAATTAGTTATGCCTATACTATTATACAAATGCATATAAAGAATAAATTAGCTACCTCGGCAAATTAATTTTATCACAAACTAACAATTAGTGCAAGTCAATGCTGCTGACGACATTGAAAATAGAACGTGTGTCTCACTTTTTCGACTTAAACGAGGCAATATATATATAACACTTTACTAAAAGTGACATATGAATTACTTTATTCATAAAATGAACTTAAATATCAACGACAGTAAATGGAAAAAATCATTCAGAGACGCTGTGTTCCAAATCTGTTTGTTAATTTACTAAGTTTAAACACATGAGATTAGAGTTTCTAAAACTGCCTCCAAATTTGACAAAAAGGAGGCCAAGACTGGATTTGAACTACCCTTCATATAATGTATGTATAAATTTGAATACATATGAACTGGGTTTTCGTCAATGAAACAGGCATTCAATAATATACACACACAAATGACCGCTATGAACATAATATATATAATAAAGGTCCCTAAAATATACAAATGTCAATTCAGTTTGTAATGCTCTAAATTGGTTTGCCTCTACAAAATGTCAGTTGACCTTAGTATTATGATATAAGTCTTTCAAACATAAAAATATTTCCTAACATATAAATTCCAAATTATAAAAGTAAAATGCAAAATTCAAGGAATATATAATTAGTCAAGGGTCTAATTTAAATAAGTTATTAGAGAAAAATAACATACATGTCGTTGGTCGTTATTGTCGGGTAAAATATAAACAAGAGTGAACACGCTGAAATGTCTCGCCTTCTTTACTCATCATTGATATTGTGTTGATAGTCCTAAATATAAAGCTTTATTACAACTGTCACATAAACTTCACATTAACCAAGAAAACTAAACTTTGACTAATGAACCATGAAAATGAGGTCAAGGTTAGATGAACCTTGCCAGGCAGACATGTACAGCTAACAAGTCTTCCATACAACAAAGATAGTTGACCTTTTGCTTATAGTTTAGGAAAAACAGACCAAAACACAAAAACTTAACACTGAGCAATTAACCGTGAAAATGAGGTCAAAGGTCAAATTAAAACTGCGCGACTGACATATAGATCATAAAATATTTCCATACACCAAATATAGTTGACCTATTGCATATAATACAAGAAAAACAGACCAAAACACAAAAACTTAACTATAACCACTGAACCATGAAAATGAGGTCAAGGTCAGATGACACCTGCCAATTGGACATGTACACCTTACAGTCCTTCCATACACCAAATATACTAGACCTATTGCTTATAGTATCTGAGATATGGACTTGACCACCAAAACTTAACCTTTGTTCACTGATCCATGAAATGAGGTCGAAGTCAAGTGAAAACTGTCTGACGGGCATGATGACCTTGCAATGTGCGCACATACCAAATATAGTTATCCTATTACTTATAATAAGAGAGAATTTAACATTACAAAAAATCTTAACTTTTTTTTCAAGTAGTCACTGAACCCTGAAAATGAGGTCAAGGACATTGGACATGTGACTGACAGAAATTTCGTAACATGAGGCATTCATACACAAAGTATGAAGCATCCAGGTCTTCCACCTTCTAAAATATAAAGCTTTTAAGAAGTTAGCTAACGCCGCCGCCGCCGAATCACTATCCCCATGTCGAGCTTTCTGCGACAAAAGTTGCAGGCTTGACAAAAATCTGTGAAAACATATGTATGTTACATGTTTCACAGAGAAAATATACAACCTTTATTTTGTTAAATTTTTCACAAGTTTTCTATGAAGTTTTGAAATAAATCTTATCCTAGAATTGAAAGTTCATATGCACCACAATTTTTTTCAAAGGTCAAAATATAGGGCTGTGTGAAATATTTTCAACGTTTATATGCCCTGAACTTCTCAGAGTTTAAACTAACACTTATTTTCTTAACTACCCCTACCTCGAATGAAAGGTTACCACAGATTTCAAAGTAAACAATATGTACATGTTTATTTACTGGTAACATTCCCAAGTTATGTGACAGTCAAGGGTCTAACTTAAAAAAACATACATTTCGTTATTGTAGGCTAAAATAACAAAAAATTGTGATAACATAAGTATGTTACTTGTTTCAAAGGGACAATATACAACCTTTATTTTGTTAAACTTTTCTCAAGTTCTATTGATATTATAATTTTCTTTATGTATACTAATCTTTGCAAAGATATAACAGCTCATAGTTTACCAATCATGCATAGTACACCTATGTTATTACAGAAATTATATTCCCGCAATAACCAAAGGGTACAGCTTCTCTACATCTCTTTAAAGCCTTTGATCAGACATATATCACTATGTATTTCAATTTATTGTAAGAAAGGATGGTCAGAGCTTGTAATGAGGCACTGCACAAGATTCCAAGTAATTCCCAAAAGTGTCTCATTTACTCTCATATAATAAGTTACATGCCTGTAATAACTAAGCCTTGTTATTACAGCTTAGTTTTCCCTTTAATAAAGGCCTTGTCTCATTGATTTACCATGGTTGATCAAAATTGTATTAATGGAATTAGAAAATTAGTTATCAAGGTAGTATATTAGCTATAGGCTACTGCACAAAGTTTCAAGAATTCCCAAGTGCCCATTAAAGATAAAATATTTATTATATATTTAACTGATAACAACCATATGTTACTACAGATTAAGGAAAAAAGAGTAGACAAACCATGAAAGTGTCTGTAATAACGCATGCATGTTATTTTTCTCTGATAACTTGTTTAAGTTACACCCTTGACTGATAATTTACAAATGTATCTTTACAAATAGTTTGTGAAATCTTACTTGACATAAGGCATGTGTTGATATATCCATTTGTGTCAGAGCTTCTTCCAAGGCTTTGAATTTCATTTTCCTTTCTTTCCACTTTGATAATACCAAAAACTTCGCAACTGCTATATTGTTTGGGTAATTGTATTTGATTTCATCCCATATTTTTGACATTTCAAGATAAGAAACTAATTCATGCATTTGGTCTAATGTACAGTTGGTTGAAAAACGCAACAATTCATTATCACTCGGTATGTGGTTTAAGGCATCTTCACTTAAACCTGAAAAAAACAATAGGGTTCATTGGTACCTATAAATATATAAAAATATTGTTAATTCAATTGTTATTCATTGTTCAATCCTTTGGGGCATATTGCTCCTGATGTCTTTAAGTTCTTATGAAGTAAAACTTGTGGCTGGCCTAAACAAATATTATAAAGCATTTTACAAGAATCTAAAAAAAAATCCACGATTTGTCAGCCTCAGGATATGTGCTGGGGTCCCTTACTAATCTGCAACTAAGGGGGCAATTCATGTTAAAGGTTTAAAAAATAAGTTAGTTATCCTTTTTACTTGAATACATTTTTTTTGTTGTGGATCGAATCAGTCAATGCAATGGTTCACCTTTCTTTCACTTTAAATGTTGCTATTCTTTTCTTTGCATTGGCTAAACACGACTCAAACACAAACATTTATAACCAATCTCTAGCTAATGGGTTAAATTAAATTTCTCATGAATACGGCTTCAAAGAGGTCGAATTATTCACTTGAATGCTCCCACAAACAATTTCCTAATTCTACAAACTAAATTATCTATGTAATACATTTAAATATAGGACCATTTAGATGATTTATGTATTTCAGACAACTAAAAAGGAGACAGAAAATAAAATTGGCATTTAAATGAAGTCCAATGAAGACAATTTAGCCAAAAGATCTAGAACGTAAACTCGAACAAATAATTTTGGATTTGTTATTCAGGGTTTAACAACATGAACAAAGAAAATAATACATTTTTTTTCTAAAAAGGCACCATAGACCTTGTAATAACTTATTTCCGATAGAACTACATTTGTTCATCATAAAAATAGTAATGTGGTAAACATCAGCAGAATACTACAAGAAAAGATGACCACAAAACAGAACCCAGTAATTATTAGTATTATTGTTTATCTCTAAGATGATCAGGTCAAGATGTTAAAAAAGTATACATTAATACATAACATTACAAAGCAATATAGATAGATTTTCTGAAATAGTCATATCACCTTTTTGTTCGTTTCAATCGGCTTAATTTAATGGGTGTCTTTTGCCATGTATGATTGTAAAAAACGGAGAATTTATGGTCCAGATTTTCTATTAAGTTAGCAAAATTTCGTGCAGCAGATATTCAATTTGCATTTTTTTAGGAACCAATTTATACAAATATAACTTAAAAATATTAATATTTTTGTACATTTTTTGGATCGTTTTTAGAAAAAATAAAATGGGCATTTTAAGGGGAGGTAACTCTAGAACACTACATTATCTGGAGGAATCAAAATGAAATTTTCCTATTTTGTATTTTAGCTTGAAAAAACATACGGTGACCCTACCTTTTCTTTTGATAGTCTCAAAGCATTGTGTGAAAGCTATTTTTCCTAATTTATTTTACAATTCTATCATTTTGCTCAGTTTCTAATCACAAAATGGTTTATTTTCCTGTATAATCCAAACAAAATGTTGTCATTTGCCACGACCTGTAACATGAGAAAATGTGCGGTGACCTATCATTTTTATTCTAATTTTAAACATTTATCAATAGATCCTACGTTTTGACTTCATTGAATCCATATTCATGTGACCTTCAATTTAGTCCTTTATTTGCACACGAGTTGAGCATGTTTTTTAGCTATAAAAAGGGGGAAAATTATCAACATTGGAATTAAAACAAGGATGAAACATTTGGCTGACTAATTCGTTTCACAAAGAAATTCATTCACGTTAAACAGATGATAAACATACTTTTTAACCTACAATATGAAATCAAACAGATTTAAAAAAAAAAACAAAAAAAAAACCAAGTGCACATGGTCACTATGTTTATATTCATATTTATATCTGGTTACATGACTGTGGACAGTCTTCAGAGGTCAACTTGAAGGTTAACTAGATGGAGAAAATGTTGATACATATCATAAAATCCATCCATTATAAATTGTTTACATCGCACTTTTTTTGTAATTTGAATAAATATTTATTCAAATATGAGAATTTAACATAAAAAAAAAAAAATCAATAAACACAAATTTGACAGCTAATGCCCCTGTAAGTATTTAGCCTCGTCTGATATAAACTTTGTTAAGGCAATTGTATTGTAACCACATACAATTTCTTTTGTTTGCAGAAACATCCTTTATCGCGACGAATTGTGAACCAATTGAATACTTACCTGGACAGTTCTGCTCACACTGTTCTTTCTTCTGTAAATATGAAATCAAATGTAAAGAAATACTTATCTTTAATATATGTAACACAGTTCTATCAAAAGAATATTAAGTAGATGCCAGATTTGCAATCACAACCATTTTTGCAACACAAAACCATGTAAAGTACCACGTCAGCCACAACATATATATTACTGTTTAAATTGTATACCCTTTAAATAATCTAATCAACCTGTAGATCCTTGGCAGTTTAGACATGGAGATTTACTAAGAAAATGATTACGTCTTTTTATTTGGACAGAAGTATGCACAAATATGAAGGTTAATGAAGCATGTTAAGCATTTGCACCTCCCCTTTTTATCTAAATAAGTGGAAATATTTTCTATACTCTAGAGCTTGATCCACTGTTTATTATAAAAAGACATTATATTGATTAACCTATAGATGAATTTTACTTTTTTAATGAAACCCACATATATTTCTTTTTTAGTATATTCATAAATGTTTCATTTCTTTCCATTAAGCACAAAGTTTCTGACTTTTGTCACATTTTGTTTTGTTTTGCTTTGAATTTGTCAAATTCGCATTTTTCTTATAACTAATGTTTACCTTATCTTGGTTCCAAACAAGCCAGTTTTCATCTCTGTGTGTAAAGTTATGTTTGTCACAAATCCATTCATTTGTCTTCAAAGCTTCCTTCTCACTGATGAAGCATCGCATCTTTGAACATGAGTATTCAATGTGGAAAGGTGATTGTTGGCTGCGTGTTGCATGGATTGTTGACTGATAGAAATCAGAAATTCTTTCCATTGTTGTAACCAAGCATTCCTTAACACCTGTAGCTATATCTGGTACAATTAATCCTGAGGAGGTTCTGTGGATGATGTAAAGAAGAATCTTGTTGCCTTCAACACATACAACAATATCATGTGACTTGTCAAAAGATAAACCAATAAATCCTGAAAACAGGAGTGTTCTTCCCTTGTACTGCTTGAGGGTCCACATGCTTAGACATGCACTGATGAGACGATTTGGTAGGGCTGGGGGTATGATGGTCCCTTTGAAAAGAAATGCTAAACAAATAGCTCTCTCTGGTGTACACTCTTTGTCCATGAAGCTGGTGGTGTTTCGCTCTATAACCATGCAGGGAACAAAAAAGTTATCCACTGGTAACCGACTTCCTGTAGCTGTATCATATCTTCGTTGCTCTGCCAAGATATCCAAATAAATAAGAATATTAAATATAAATTCTTTGTAGGGCAGAATTGCACTGAAATCTTTTTGTTTCCAAATCAAATAGAGGTCCTCTCGTCTAATGGTCCCACTTTCTGACATCCGCTTGAAAGTTTCCTGCATTCTTGTTTCTTTGGGCCAAAATACTTTATCTGCAACAAATAACAAAATAAAATCTTTTAAAAATAGTACAAAATGTGGTGTTAATTGCTAGGTAACAACTTTCCATGACAAAACAAACCGTTTGGTATATCAGGTAGGGTTAAACATGTTTGTAACTAATTAAAGTTCCCTTTTTTTTTAGCAAATATGGAAGTTTAATTAAAGATTGTAATTTTTAACAAAAATAAGTGTCCATAGGACAATATGCTCTGCTTACAAAATAACGTATGTGCACGATATGTGAACCGTGAAATCTAGGTCAAAATTGTCATTAGTCATATAATCCTAAAAGTTCATCTAACAGAGAGCATGTGTATAAAAGTTCAAATCAGTGTGAACAAATACTCATGGAAAAGAACATTTACAAAAGTATTTGACCAGAGAATTACAAGTTTTGTGAACTAGTAATTGGGGTCAAAACTTTATTTGCCATTATATTTTACAACTTCACATTATATTGACCATGTGTACTAAGTTTCAACTCCATATGACCACAACTTCAAGATAAGCTAATGTCATAAGCATTTTGTACAAGTTTCATAACATTGTGTTGAGAAATTTGGGGACAAACGTAAATCCTAATGCCCCTAGCTGTACTATTGCTGGGACATAGGAATGGTTTGGTTTAGGTTTTGATCTACGTTAATTTCACAATAAGTGCTAAGAAATTAAGTAAACCCCTTGTAGATCATTGCATTTCATCAAAATGAATTGTAAGATGAAACAAAGATCAATTAAAAGATACATATTATCGCATAAACAGAAAGTAAGCGAATTCATTTCAGCTTTAATTGTTTTTTAGCAGGATGTATAATACGAGTGAAAACCCTCTGCTAATTATATAAGTCATTCTCTTAAAAAAGCTCTAAGAACATAACAATCATTGCTAAATATCACATATATATAACATATAACCAGATGCTCCGCAGGGCGCAGCTTTATACGACTGCAGAGGTCGAACCCTGAACAGTTGGGGCAAGTATGGACACAACATTTAAGCTTGATACAGCTCTGAATTTGGATTGTGATTAAATAGTTGACACAACATAGGTTTCTGACACAGAATGAATGTGGTCTAAGAACTTAAACTTAAAAACTTAAAAATTTTAAATTGGACATTTACCTATACATATGCTATAATGGTCCAATATACAAATCTAAATACATGGTTAGATTCAGCATATCATAGAACCCCAAGAATTCAATTTTAGACCCTTTAGACATCAATGTGGACCAATTTGATAACCATGCCCAAATTTTAAAAATCTAAATACATGGTTAGATTCAGCATATTGAAAAATCCCATATGTTCAATTTTTGTTGAATTCAAACAAAGTTTAATTTTTTGGACCTTAATGTAGACCAATTTGAAAACGGGACAATACTGTGCAATTGAATATTTCTTGCTATTTCGCAAAACTGTGCAATTAAAAATTTCTTGCTATAGCGCAATACTGTGCGATTGAAGATTTCTTGCTATTGCACAATACTGTGCAATTGAAGATTTCTTGCTATTGCGCAAAACTGCAATTGAAAATTTCTTGCTATTGCACAATACTGTGCAATTGAAGATTTCTTGCTATTGCAGAAGACTGTGCAATTGAAAATTTCTTGCTATCGCACAATACTTAATATAATAATTTTGGACCCCGATTTGAACCAACTTGAAAACTGGCCCATAATCAAAAATCTAAGTACATGTTTAGATTCAGCATATATATCAAAGAACCCCAAGAATTCAATTTTTGTTTAAATCAAGCTAAGTTTAATTTTGGACCCTTTGGACCTTAATGTAGACTAATTTGAAAACAGGACCAAAAATTAAGAATCTGAATACACGGTTAGATTTGGCATATCAAAGAACCCCAATAATTCATTTTTTAATGAAATCAAACAAAGTTTAATTTTGGACCCTTTTGGACCCTAATTTATTGGGACTAAAACTCCCAATATCAATCCAAACCTTCCTTTTGTGGTCATAAACCTTGTGTTAAAATTTCATAGATTTCTGTTTACTTATACTTAAGTTATTGTGCGAAAACCAAGAAAAATGCTTATTTGGGCCCTTTTTGGCCCCTAATTCCTAAACTCTTGGAACCAAAACACCCAAAATCAATTCCAACCTTCCTTTTATGGTCATAAATTAAATTTCATAGATTTCTATTTACTTTTACTTAAGTAAGAGTGCGAAAACCAAAGGTCTTCGGACGACGACGACACCAACGTGATACCAAAATATGACCAAAAATTTTTCAATTTTTGCGGTCGTATAAAAATATGTACTTTTATAAATGTCAGAGTTCCAATATTAGTTGTAATATAAATATCTGTCACATAAAAAGAACACTCAACTGTCAAACAAGAATCAACTAGCTCCAACCTAAATAGTATTGACACAAATATATATTTCAAGAGTATTGAAAAAACAACCTGAACTGACATAAATACCTGTCACAAAGGACCTCATGACCTCTATAATAGATATTGACATGAATACATGAATACATATGTCATAAACGACCCCATAACCTCCATAATAATTATGAACATAAATACCTGTCACAAAAAACACATTTCCTCCATTATTAGTATTGACATAAATACGTGTCACTAAGGAACTCATTACCTCCATAATAAGTATTGACAAACTTACCTGTCACTAAGGATCTCCTTGCCTCCATAAAAAAACTGATATAAATATCTGTCACAAAGACTTTCATAACCTCCATAATAAGTATTGACATAAATATATGTCACAGAGGATTTCATAACCTCCATAATACGTATTGACATAAATACCTGTCACAAAGACCCTCAGTACCTCCATAATAAGTATTGATATAAATTCCTGTCCCTTAGGACCTCATAACCTCCATAGTAAGTATTGACTTAAATACCTGTCATTAAGAACCTCATTACCATCAAAATAAGTATTGACATAAATACCTGTCACAAAGACTGGCAGTACCTCCATAATAAGTATTGATATGAATACCTGTCACAAAGGATCTCATAACTTCCACCATGAGAAGTGGGTTGATGATGACATAATTTCCTAGCTGTGGAGTCTCAAAGTATACAATCTTCCCCAGTGAGTGGTTGAAATGCAGGAAATCTTTCAGTTGGTCTGGAGACAATACTGACACCTTGCTTATAGCATTTAATTCTTCAACATCCTCTAATGACAAGATTTGTTTTCCTTCGGCCACCAGTTCTGCAATCTCAAGCTCAAGGGGGACACATGCATTTGGCATTGGTTCGCCCCAGCACGGATGTTCAAACGTAAGATCAGTAATGGTCTTTTTGAGGACTTCAATTTCTGGGTCTGTTTTATCCCTTGCATTGACAAATATCCGTTGTGTTATGACTAGGTGGTTTCTTCCCTCATGATCCTTGAACAACTCCTCTACTCCATTGTACAACTGCTCACGCCTGGACTCAACATCTTCCTAAAAGGTGATAATTAAAGACATTATCTATGATCTTTTAAAAATGATTTTGGTTTCTAAAATGAATGGTCATAGCAAACATTAAAGGACATTACAAAACAGTTCATGCTTTTTATTTACTACCTAAATAGATTTTATACACACCAATAGTTATGTATTTTGAAGTGTTATGTGTTGTCTACTAATAATATAAACAGAAAGGGAGGAATCAATGTTTTTTTTACCCCCCTGCCCCCCAATAAATATATACGGTGGATTACTTCAAGGAGTTGCTCATTCAGACCTCCGTGTAAGCTAGAGTGGATAAGTGTTTCATTTGGTATGGGAATTAACCGTGTTGTCCTGTTCCGGATTTATGCAAGTCTAGTTTAACTCTGTCAAGCTTTTTTAAAAGACTTGTTGACAAATAAACTTCGACAGGGACAAAAAGGTAGCAAAATTGGAATCAAATCCTCAAACAAAGACAGGCGTATGACTTTAACATATGAAGAATTGTTCTGTGAAGTTAATGAAATCTGGGTTGAAAACTGTAGGAGTTGATTTCATAGTTAAGGTACCCAAGTTTCCATACCTTCTCACCAACAGTCAACACACTATTAGTTAGTTTTAGCCTTAATATCATATTGTACAAGAACACTTGATAGCACGCACCTGTACATTAGTTGTTCATAATCTTACCAATTGTTGATTTTAACTCAATAAAGTAAAATGTATTAAAAGGTTCGACGAATTGATAAATGCCAAATATCAATGGTCTATCGTAGTTAAAGTACTTGTCGAGAACATAAGGGTATGGAGATTATTTGTTCAAAATTTTATAAAAATTGATTACATGCCTTTGATAGTTTTTTGTGAAATTTATTCACAATCATATACTATATTCAAAGGTTACACAAGCTGATAAATGCCAAATGTCAATGGTTTATCTTAATTTAGGTTCTTCTTAAGAACATAAAGGTTCGGACATTATTTGTACACAATCTAGTTTAAAAAAAAACCAAGTGAAACTGCGAGCTACTGCTCACTGATGATACCCCCGCCGCAAGTGGATAATATTAATAGTGTAAAAATATGCAAGTGTTCGGTAAACAGGAAGTTGTCGAGTGATGAATCTGAAAACGCATCACATGGTATAGCTGACTTATATAAATCCTGAAACCAAATTTCAGAAATCCTTGTATTGTAGTTCCTGAGAAAAATGTGACGAAAATTTTCAACTTGGCTATCATGTGTAAAATCATACAAGTGTTCGGTAAACAGGAAGTTGTCAAGTGATGAATCTGAATAAGCATCACACGGTATGGCTGACATATATAAATGGTGATACCAAATTACAGAAAGGGTGGATGTGTAGTTCCTGAGAAAAATGTGACGAAAATTTTCAACTTGGCTATCATGTGTAAAATCATACAAGTGTTCGGTAAACAGGAAGTTGTCCAGTGATCAAACTGAAAACGCATCACACGGTGAAGCTGACTTAAATAAAACCTGAAACCAAATTTCAGAAATCCTTGTATTGTAGTTCCTGAGAAAAATGTGACGAAAATTTTCAACTTGGCTATTATGTGTAAAATCATACAAGTGTTCGGTAAACAGGAAGTTGTCAAGTAATCAATCTGAAAACGCATCACACGGTGAAGCTGACTTAAATAAAACCTGAAACCAAATTTCAGAAATCCTTGTATTGTAGTTCCTGAGAAAAATGTGACGAAAATTTTCAACTTGGCTATTATGTGTAAAATCATACAAGTGTTCGGTAAACAGGAAGTTGTCAAGTAATCAATCTGAAAACGCATCACACGGTATAGCTGACTTATATAAATCCTGAAACCAAATTTCAGAAATCCTTGTATTGTAGTTCCTGAAAAATATTCATGGGACGGACGGACAGACAGAGGTAAAACAGTATACCCCCCTTTTTTTAAAGCGGGGGTATAATTATTACAGATCTTTGATAGTTTTTGTGAAATTTATTCACAATCAAAACAATCCAATTATTTAGAGATTGGTCTATTGTAAAGACAATTGTCTGTTGTTGATTGCCATATGTTGACCATTAGATATTCTTTGGGATGCTGTCTAAGTAACCCTAACAAATATCTGCTTTAATCATATGAATTATTCAAATGAAACAATTATGATCCATTTTACAAGGATTTTCTCTTGAGTTAAAATTTTATCATATTATATTAAATGAATAAAAGACAACCTAAATAGGTCCGAGACAACAATTATTTCGTAGTGCATTTCTTTTAGAACATAAATGAAAATTTAAAAAATCATACCTGCGCTTTCTCAAAGAAACTTTTACAGTGTATTGTACTACTTTTGGGACAAATTATATAAAAATTATAGAAAACTTCATCGGCTCTAATTCAAAATATGAATAATTTTATGTTTAGGGCGTCTTGAAATCTTTTGACAGCTTCCGAAGTGCTAATTTTAAACCTTTTTCAGCTCGAACCAAATGACTAATGGTTACATAATACAAATATGAATAAATAACTGGACCAAAAAAGATTGAATTTATCAGCCTCCCATTAATATCAAGGTAACTTACCATGAGAACTTTGTCTTTATGGGTGGCAACAAACAAGATTTTCGGTATGCCTTCATATACAACCTTACAATATGTCAGGATTGAGTTCACCCAGTGTTGCAGAAATACTGAAAATATAAAGAAAAAAAATGTGTCCTCAGTACACGAATGCCCCACTCGTATTTTGATTTTCTATGTTCAGTGGACCATGACATTGGGATAAAAACTCTAATTTGGCATTAAAATTAGAAAGATCATATCAAAAGGAACATGTGTACTAAGTTTGAAGTTGATTGGACTTCAACTTCATCAAAAACTACCTTGACCAAAAACTTTAACCTGAAGCGGGACAGACGGACGAACGGACGAACAGACGAAAGGACGCACAGACCAGAAAACATAATGCCCCTCTACTATCGTAGGTGGGGCATAAAAGTATAATTTAAGTTAAGTAAGCTCACTGGCATGTCATATAATTGATATTGATGAAAACAAATGAAATCTGTTAAATTGGGTTATAATGTTCGTACTTTTGAAACTTCAGTAATTGTGCAAAGTAAATACGAAATTTCTTTAAAATCCAAGCAAGCTGACAATTCTGTAAATTTCGTCAACCATTTCAAAAAATGGTGGCTGACAGATTATTTTTGACATTGGGAATCAATTTGAAATAAAACATAATACTTATATTTCTTTGAAATTCTATAACAAATAGATGTTCCTATAAAGTTGTGATTTTAAACAAAAGCTACGTTTTACAAAAACTGTTTTTCAATGTCACAAATTATCACAAACAATTTAGAAAATAAAATTATAAAATGTTAGAAAAAGCTGCCCAAGACAATTTTGTTTTAAATGGTGCATATTGCAAATAAATGATATTAGTTTTTTTCAGTTTGTTATCAAACTTAACATGCTTCACGCAGTTTAACATTTCCTCATACAATTCCGTGTTACCCACTACAAACAGACTATTATTACAGAAGAAATATAAGTAAGTTGATATTGATTAGTATTTTTGAATGCTAGTTTTATTTTTAATTGTCTTTGGCATCATCTTATTATTTGTTGCAAGTTTTATTTTTCTGTACAGACCAAAAACAACAACGATGCGTCTTTAAAAGTATATAATTGACATGATTCTTACTTATTATTTCTTGCCCCGACAATATTTGTTGGTTTTCACTTGTTTTTTCATCACTAGTTTATTTTTGTGTCCAGTCACAGGTACTACCAAATGAAATATCTATACATATAAAGTTTCCATCGAATGAACTTCACAGAGAGCAACATCTATTGTATCCATTAATTGGGACAATCAAATTTGCTAAAAACTTAATGGGCAGGTGAACAATCTGTTTGATAATACCTTCTCAATACGAAATTTTCACAGTAAACTTGAAGCTTGGTTTTTATTGTTGAAAATGAATGGATTTTTTGTATATGTAGAAAACGATCTGAATCTTTGTATTGTAACCAACTTGCGGTATATGTGTACGTACCTGCTGGAGTCGGTGTCATGTGCTGTCCTGGAAAACACAGAACATCTGGGACTCTTTCATGCAACTGCTTACTTCCATCAAATACAACGAGAAACAAAGCCCTGAATGTCATGAAGGTTTGGTGTGTCGTATAATAGACATACTGTCCACCGAAGTCCCAAAAAATGAGTCTTCCAACTTTCATCTTGTAGTTTCCACTTTTAAGGACTTTTTCCATTTTCTTCCTTATTTCTTCTCTTGTAATTTTTGATTGCATGCGTGTTTTCAACTCTGGTCTTCTCTGGGACACACTGTCAGACATTTGAGGTGACAAATAATTGGCTGCTTGAGGCTGTTGAAAAGGACCACTTGTCTTGATGTTATCGTCACTTCTAACAGGATTGGACTCTGGAAGCTGTTTCAATGGCTTTTCTGATTCTTGTCTTTCATCCTCTTCTACTGAAGTCATTAAAACCTTATTGTACACAACATCCAAGGCATTGTACGTTTCTGTAAAATATTCAATATCACTTGAATGGATTATTTTCAATAAAGATGTATTTCTGTTAAATAATTAGCAAATGTTATACTGATAACATTTTTGTTTAAAATAATCATCAATAGGCATGATCATGGTCAAATGAATTTAATGCATTTTAAAACACAAACTAAACATATCTCAAAAGAAACAATAAGGCCCATTTTGTCATATTTTGTTTTTTACAAAGAATAAAACTACCATGTATCTGTTTTATATCTGTGTTCTTACTTTGAGTGATCAGTAAAGACTCCGGAATATATTTGAAACTAGAGACCTCAGGAATGATTTAAGTTATGTTCAAGAAGCAGGATAATTTCCAAACGTTTAAAGATAGAAAGCAATGGCAATAAATGAATGGAAGATCATGACGATTCACTCCAAGTTAATAGCTAATACATTATAGTATATCCTTTAACAAAGTGAACTAATGTAGATATATAATAGACGATAAACTCCAAGTTAATAGCTAAAACATTAAAGTATATCCTTTAACAAAGTGAACTAATATAGGTATATAATTAATTGACGATACACTCCAAGTAAATAGCGAATACATTAAAGTATTTTCTTAACAAAGTGAACTAATATAGGTATATAATAGACGATAAACTCCAAGTTAATAGCTAATACATTATAGTATATCCTTTTACAAAGTGAACTAATGATATAAGAATCAAATCAAATATGCAGAAGGTTTTCATCAATAGTCAGTAAAACAGTTCTTTAGAAAGTAGTTCCCCGAGGAAATTTTAAGGGATATAAATATTGCCACAAAATATGACTGTTATCATGGTTACATGTCATTTTCTCTAGTACACTAGACCAGAATTTGTTTAAATCATAAGATAGACTACATTCATCAATCCAAGCAACAGTGCAAAGTTTGTATCAGTTAGTTCAAAGCATACTAAAACCAAGTGCCTGATACGTGAACCATTAACCCCTATAAAGTGTAAGTAAATATATTTAATAAAATCGAGAATGGAAACTGGAAATATGTCAAAGAGAAAACAACCCAACCAAAGAACTGAAGACAACCGAAGGCCACCAATGTGTCTTCAACACAGCGAAAAAATCCCCAATCCAGAGACAGGCTTCATATGACCCCAAAAAAATGTATACCAGTTCAGCGATAATGAATGTCAGACTAAACTCCTAAACATATAAACATGATAAATGAACCAAAATTAAAAAACAAAAACTATTTAAGCATACCCTAGAAGGTGCACCATTTTTTTTTGAAAGAAAAAGCCTTTTAATCTGACAGCTAAAGTCCCATAACTCTAGAAAGATAAATCAATACAATTTTATAATTAAAAGAGATCTTTTTTTATATCAATCAAAACAACAGAATAAAGTTGTACGCAATTGATCATGTTGATCAAATTCATATTTGAAAAAAAAAAATACATTTAGGTCCTCATGACTTGATACATGTAATCCTCAATCACAAACAATTTATATAAAAAGAGTTAATTGTAAACTGAATATATCGTTTTTCATTATGTCCCCTTTTTGTCAGCTCTACATGTGACATATATGTTTTGCTAATTTATGTACAAAGTCTGTGATAGTCTCATTTGGGGATGTAACATTAATGAACAACTAAAGAGGACATGATTGTACATACTGTATACTCTAAACATCTATGGCCTCCCCGTACAATAACCTGGAGGTACTGGGAGATATATACTGTATACTTTTAGTCTATACATCTATGTTCACTCCGTATAATAACCTGGATGTAATGGGAGATACATGTGGTAAACTCTATACATCTATGGCCTCCCCTTACAATAACCTGGATGTATGGGGAAATTCATATTGTATAAAAGAGGGACGAAAGATACCAAAGGGACAGTCAAACTCATAAATCTAAAACAAACTGACAACGCCATGGCCAATATGTATAATGTATACATCTAATGTCTCTCCGTACAATAACCTGGTTGTACTGGGAGATAACACTGCATAGTCTATACATCTGTGGTCTCCCCGTACAATAACCTGGATGTAATGGGTGATACATGTGGTAAACTCTATATATATATGGTCTCCCCGTACAATAACCTGGATATATGGGGAAATTCATACTGTATACTCTATACATCTAATGTCTCTCTGTACATTAACCTGGTTGTACTGGGAGATAACACTGCATAGTCTAATCATCTATGGTCTCCGCGTACAATAACCTGGTTGTACTGGGAGATAATACTGCATAGTCTATACATCTATAGTCTCCTTGTACAATAACCTGGTTGTACTGGGAGATATATACTGCATAGTCTATACATCTATGGTCTCCTTGTACAATAACCTCGATGTACTGGGAGATAATACTGCATAGTCTATACATCTATGGTCTCCTTGTACAATAACCTCGATGTACTGGGAGATAATACTGCATAGTCTATACATCTATGGTCTCCTTGTACAATAACCTCGATGTACTGGGAGATAATACTGCATAGTCTATACATCTATGGTCTCCTTGTACAATAACCTCGATGTACTGGGAGATATATACTGCATAGTCTACACATCTATGGTCTCCTTGTACAATAACCTCGATGTACTGGGAGATATATACTGCATAGTCTACACATCTATGGTCTCCTTGTACAATAACCTCGATGTACTGGGAGATATATACTGCATAGTCTATACATCTATGGTCTCCTTGTACAATAACCTCGATGTACTGGGAGATAATACTGCATAGTCTACACATCTATGGTCTCCTTGTACAATAACCTCGATGTACTGGGAGATATATACTGCATAGTCTACACATCTATGGTCTCCCCGTACAATAAACTGGATGAACTGGGAGATACTTACTGTTACCCTATACATCTATGGTCTCCCCGTAAAATAACCTAGATGAATGGGAGATACATACTGTATAATCTATACATCTATGGTCTCCCCGTAAAATAACCTAGATGAATGGGAGATACATACTGTATACTCTATACATTTATGGTCTCCCCATACAATAACCTGGATTACATTGATAATGCCTGTTGTGCATATTTTAATTGGAAGGTATTAGCAGAATTAAAAGAAGAGTAACACACAGAAAATTTCTAAAACACAGTGTTAAAGGATTGTTTTTAAATACTGGGAAGATGCTTTAAAAACTTAGATAAGTTTATCTACAAGTTATGCGAAGAATAGTAATTTTTCATATTGAATATTTATCGATCCCATATTCCATAAAAATTTTGTCAAATTGTAAATATGTATGCTAATTGAAGTGCACAGTTAATGCTCAAGCATTTGTAGACATAATTTAGTACAGTATTTTCCACTCTTTAACTTTTCAAGTTATTAAGATTTCCTAGTTCTGAAGATAATAGAGAGGTGTAAGATACCAAAGAGATTTTCAAATTTAATAGAAAAGTTTTAATGTTGTAGATATTCCTACCTGGATCAATATAAATCCAGCTTCTAGTGTCTACATCTAGGCCACAGCGACCTTCTATAAGGGAAATCCCATCGGTGGGATGTCTTCCTTCTGGGACGATATCACCAGCTAAGAGCTTGACAAGACTTGATTTTCCGACCCCGAATTGGCCTGTTACCATACAGCGCATGTCAAAGGAAGCATACGTTCCACTGCCAAGTAACCTGTTTAACATAGCAGACTTTGTCTGTGTGTGGATTGGAACTGTAATTATAAAGGTTTCTATAAAAAGGTCATTAAGTCCAAGTTCAATAAAGATTTGTTCACTGATTTAAAAGTTTGTTATTAATATTTTTCATTAACAAATCATTAAAATTCTATATCAAACATGGATTAATTGAATGTTGCTTGTGAAACGTCCAGTTATCTAAAAGAAATATATGAAAGTCATATTGAAGATCAGATGAAATTATGAACAGGAAACATTTTTATACTTCTCTAGCTATACAAATAAAATGTCAATTAATGGCAAACAATTAAGAGCACTTAGGCTAGTAATTTTGGGGCCCTTTAAAGCTTGTTGTTCGGTGTGAGCCAAGGCTCCGTGTTGAAGGCCGTACATTAACCTATAATGGTTTTTTAAATTGGTTTTTGGATGAAGAGTTGTCTCATGGGCATTCACACCACATCTTCCTATATCTATTTCCTTTCATTTTCATAGGGTACAATATACATGCAAATAGATGCAGAGTGCATGGAAAAGCGTTCAAAAAAACCAAAACCTTAAAATAGAGTCAAAAGTACAAGTTTATTATCTAGGATGTGAATTTGATATTTATTCTTTGTCAAGGTCATCAGTCACAGATGCCATTGTACTAGACCCCATGGGTTTAAGACCTTTGGTTTAAGGTTTTACCTAATAATGTCTTTTCAAACACTGTCAATGGATTTGTGTCCCTTGAGGAAAGATCAAATCTCTATGGTCAAAATATAACAAAGTTGCCTTTTAATGACGCAATCATTTTCCACTATTCAATATTTCTATGACTTTTATTGTTTCTGAGATTATCCCCTAACAAGGTAAAGAGTCAAGGGTAAAGGTCAACCTAAGCATTTTACTTTGCGGTATTTTCAAGGTCATGTAAATAAATAATCATTGGCGAAGATCCCAAGTGTCTACGACTTACGGTTTCTGATTTTGAGTGGCCAAGCAACATAGTTTAATTTGCAAAAGGGGCATAACCCAACCAAGGAGTCTTCGAATCTCATTTCATGTCAAATAGAACAAAGTACCAGGGTGATTTCTTCAACAAATTCCACTATTCGGTTTTTGTTAACCTATTACATTTAAGGTGTTTATTTACTAAGAAGCTTTTTTGGTTTAAGGTAGATAATCAGATAATAAGGCCTCACAAAATCGTTGCGTGGGGTATAATAACTAGAGGCTCCAAAGAGCCTGTGTCGCTCACCTTGGTCAATGTGGATACCGATGGATTTTTGACAGAATTGTGTTTTGGTGATGGGGATGTGTTTGTAGATCTTACTTTACTAAACATTCTTGTTGCTTACAATTATCTCTATCTATTATGAACTTGGCCCAATAGCTTCAGTGGAAAATGTTAGTGAAAATTTACAAATTTTATGAACATTGCTAAAAATTTACTATGAAGGGCAATAACTCCTTAGGGGGTCAATTGACAATTTTGATCATGTTGACTTATTTTTAGGTCTTACTTTACTGTACATTATTGCTGTTTACAGTTTATCTCTATCTATAATAATATTCAAGATATTAACAAAAAACTCAAAAATTTCCTTAAATTTACCAAATCAGATGTAGCAACTTAACAACGGGTTGTCCGATTCATCTTAAAATTTCAAGGCAGATAGATCTCGACCTGATAAACAATTTTACGCCATGTCAGATTTGCTCAGAATGGTTTGGTTTTTGAGTTATAAGCCAAAAACTGCATTTTACCCCTATGTTCTTATTTTAGCCATGGCGTCCATCTTATTTGGTATGCTGGGTCACCGGACACAATTTTAAAACTAGATGGGCATGTTTGGTTAACTTTGGCCCAGTTGTTTCTGAGAAGAAGATTTTTCTAAAAGATTACTAAGATTTACGAAAAATGGTTAAAAATTGACCATAAAGGACAATTACTCCTTAGCGGGTCAATTGACAATTTTGGTCCTGTTGACTTATTTGTAGATCTTACTTTGCTGAACATTATTTCCGTTTACAGTTTCTCTCTATCTATAAAAATATTCAAGATAATAACAGCAAAATTTCATTAAAATTACCAATTCAGGGGCGGTAACCTAACAACGGGTTGTCCGATTCATCTGAAAATTTGTGGGCAGATAAATCTTGACCTGATAAACAATTTTACAACTGTCAGATTTGCTCTAAATGCTTTGGTTTTTGAATTATAAGCCAAAAACTGAATTTTACCCCTGTGTTCTATTTTGAGCCGTGACGGCCATCTTGGTTTGTTGGCCGGGTCACGCCACACATTTTTTAAACTAGATACCCCAAAGATGATTGTGGCCAAGTTTGGTTGAATTTGGCCCAGTAATTTCAGAGAAGAAGATTTTTGTAAAAGATGACTAAGATTTACGAAAAATGGTTAAAAATTGTATATAAAGGGCAATAACTCCTAAAAGGGTCAATTGATCATTTCGGTCCTGTTGACTTATTTGTCAATCTTACTTTGCTGAACATTATTGCTGTTAACAGTTTATCTTTATCTATAATAATATTCAAGATAATAACCAAAAACAGCAAAATTTCATTAAAATTACCAATTCAGGGGCTGCAACCCAATAACGGGTTGTCAGATTCATCTAAATTTTTATGGGCAGATAGATCTTGACCTGATAAACAATTTTACCCGTGTCAGATTTATAAGCCAAAAACTGCATTTTACCCCTATGTTCTTATTTTAGCCGTGGCGTCCATCTTGGTTGGTATGCTGGGTCACTGGACACAATTTTAAAATCAGATACCCAAATGATGATTGTGGCCAAGTTTGGTTTAATTTGGCCCAGTAGGTTCAGAGGAGAAGATTTTTGTAAAAGTTTACAGACGACGGACGACGACGGACGCCAAGTGATGAGAACAGCTCACTTGACCTTTCAGATCAGGTGAGCTAAAAATGAGAATGGAATTAGGGGATGTGTTAAAAAGACAACCCAACCAAAAAGCAAAAAACAGCCAAAGACCACCAATAAGTCTTTAACACAGCGAAAAATTCACTCACACTGAGACAGGCTTCAAAGTGATTTGTGAAAAAAACTCTTCAAACTATTGATGATTGACTTGTATTAATCTGACTTTGTATATGCACAACTAATAATACAAGAAGTGGATGGAACCAGACGTAAAGTATCAAACTTGTATGACAGTTACATGTATCACAGTTCCATTTAAGACCATGGTTTTTAAATTTTAATGTTGGTTTACGGCCGACCCTTTTTTTTCTGATGATCAGAAAATAAAAAAAAAAATTGACATTTTATGCTTTTCACGATCCCGAACAAATACATTGTCCCTGAAATTTAAAAAAAGTATCTACGTAGCAACATTTTCCTGAATTTAAATGCGTTAAGTAATGAACTTAAAATATATAATTCATATTAAAGATTTCTTTAAAAAATACAGCCTCATCCATGTCATATGTTACAGTTTAAATCTATAAGAAACTATTATCAATTTCTTTATCATGAATTAGAATTTTGAGCCATTACAATGATTTGATAACAGTAGTCTTGTAGAAATTTGCCATCTGTTTTAAATTAACCTCTGTGTAGTAAGGTAACAGTATATCTAACAGGAAATGAATCTGATAGGCTTTTCAGTATAAAATTGATAAAATCTCGAACTCCACGAGACTACGCAAGATTTATGGATTTTGGTAGCGTCTGACTGAAAAACTATCGGAACTGCGCAATAAGTTAACCAGATAATTATAATCGTAAATAGATAGCAGTTTCATCATAAAGTAGATATACTTTGTCATATCAAATGACCAAAATAAGTGTGATTTATTTGATGTGAAGTGTTTTAAAATGGTGTGAGAATTTGGGAATGCAATCGGTGCCATTTTTTTATTACTCCGTTTGCATTCTGTATCATTCGGTGATAAAATGAATTTGATTATAACAAATTTGAAGTGACTAATAACTACGTTTGATACACTGGCATCACTTTAAAACTATGTTTGAATGACATTTTATTGATATTATCAGAAATTATTAGGATAATAATGAGTATGTTTATTAACACATGTCCGTTTCTGTATCGTATCTTTATTAACTATGACCTGACGATAAAATCAGCTATAATTAGGTAGTGTCAAGTTCCGTCAATATATATGTTCCTGGTGTAGTTGACAAAAATTTAGTACTATCAACACAGTGTTTGTGACAATATAAAGGAGAACACCTATATTGATACACTGTTCTGCAATAACTATTTTGCATTTACTATCAATTTTACAAATGTTTTAATAACAATATCGCAATTAAACAATAAATGGACATTTTTTTCAAGATTTAGGCAATTGCTAGTTGTCATGAAGGGAACTTTTAACAGAATCAAACAACTCATTAAACAGCCCCATTGTTTGCAATACAATAACTTTTGAATTTGGAATAAAACAGGCAGACAACAAGAAAAGATGTGTCATCTTGCTTAAACAAAATTACCATGAAATATAATATTTGGAAATAGTTTTTCCTCATTTAATAGTGCAGTGAAGATGGATCTTTCTGTCAGTCTGGCATGCAATGACAATGAAGATTGATGTTTATTTGCATGAACCAGATTACATCTTCTGGTAAGTACAATAAACTGGATGTTACCATTTCGATTATGTTCATGCTCTTTTTATTCGATATTATAATAAAATATTGACAAATATATGTAGCTGAATTCTTATTTTGAAAAGAAAAGCTAAAATGATATACTTATGTAGTTTCATCTTGTCTGTCCTGTCTCAGTCAATTCTAATTTTGGATTTCAAATGTATATAAATTTGTCGTTTTATATTTTCTCTTAAGCTTTCTTCTTTATCAATGAATGATTTTTATATATACTTTGGTTAAGTTAGTGGAAGTGATTTACAGATGTAACTTCTTGTTAATGTTGTGCAATACTTCAAATTATTCGAATTAGGCTTAACATACTTTTGCATTTAAAATCTCAATTAACCATCTCCTATTTCTGCTATGAACCCAAGAGAATCCATCAGGATCCCAATAAAATTCCGGTGAAATTGTCGGGATAAGCCGGGATAAGCATCTGGAGTCGGGATCCCATTCGTGATAAATATCTGAAACTGGGATCCCATTCGGGATAACTGTCTGAAGCCGGGATTCCAGTCTAGATGAAACGGGATAAATATCGGACACTGGGATCCCAATCGGGGTAACTGTCTGAAGCTGGGATCCCAATCGGAACTGTCTAAAGCTGGGATCCCAATCGGGATAACTGTCTGAAGCTGGGATCCCAGTCTAGTTGAAACGGGAAAACATATGAACCAATTCATGTTGTTGAAAATGTTATGCGTTTATTTTTCTACATTGGTTAGAGGTATAGGGGGAGGGTTGAGATCTCACAAACATGTTTAACCCCGCCGCATTTTTGCGCCTGTCCCAAGTCAGGAGCCTCTGTCCTTTGTTAGTCTTGTATTATTTTTATATTAGTTTCTTGTGTACAATTTGGAAATTAGTATGGCGTTCATTATCACTGAACTAGTATATATTTGTTTAGGGGCCAGCTGAAGGACGCCTCCGGGTGCGTGAATTTCTCGCTACATTGAAGACCTGTTGGTGACCTTCTGCTGTTGTTTTTTATTTGGTCGGGTTGTTGTCTCTTTGACACATTCCCCATTTCCATTCTCAATTTTAAGTGTTTGTTATGGAACGCCCAAGCTGTCTTATGTGTAACTCTGATATTACTTTATGTTATTTTGTCTTTACTTAATATGATTTTGACATAACGTTATGATGTTTAATATAACTAAATACGAAATAGTCATTATACTTAATTATATTTCGATATAACACGATATGGTTTCGTTTTGACTTGAAATAGTTTTGTCATTACTTAATATGGTTTTGTCATTACTCGATGTGGTTTCAACATTATTTAATATGGTTGTGTCATTTGTCAATGTGGTTTTAACATTACTTGATGTGTATGTGACTTAACGTAATGTAGTTGTTTCATTACATGATGTGGTTTTGTTATTTCGTAATGATATTTTGTCTATTCTTTATATGGTTTTAACATTACGTAATGATATTTCAAAATTTCACGATTTTACACTAATTGATGTGTTTGTTTCATTATTTGATGTGGTCTTGTCATTCTTTGATGTGGTCCTGTCACTATTTGATGTGGTTATCCAATGACTTGATGAGGTAAAACCAATTCGGAAAAACCTGTTCTATTTTTAGATAGATTTCCATGTTAAATGTGCCTTGAATGCGAGCCCTTGAATGCGTGTGGCCATCCATCTAATTAGTGTTCAAATTAAAGATCGGGTTACTGTTTGAGTTAAACTTTGAGTTAGTTTTAGAATTCAAGTCATGCTTAGAATTAAAGTTCTAGTAAACATTGAGTTTCGAGTTGGACTTCGAGTTTGAGTCACATTAAAGGCAGAGTTCTAGTTACAACTTTGAATTTGAGTCACTTCTTGAGGTAGAGTTTGAGTAAGATTCGAATTTAAGTCTCATTTAGATTAATTAAGATTTCGAGATGAAATTCGAGCTATTTTATATGTCTTTTTGAGTTCGTAATTAAACTTTCTATCGGGGAACAAGGGCTATTGCTCAGGCTTCCGAAAAGACTCACTGGGCTCCGGAATATGCGTACTAAATAAACAATGTTGCAGTATACAAAACACAACATAGGAGTTGAAATAAAGTTCGATGTGGTGTGATTGCCAATGAGACAACTATAATCCATCAGAGTTTAAATGCAATGGGTGTAAGAAATCATATATAAGCAACCGTACAGCCTTCAACACTCCGTATAGTCAGCTACAAAAGGCCAGCATGCACTATTTGAAAAAAAATCAATTTTTTAGCAGATTTCAATATGTCGTTTGTTTAATGTGATTTGGATAGTAATCACCAAAGTTAAAGTTCAAATCAAAGTTCGATTGGTTGTTCAGAGTTATCTGGTATGAAAAAGAGGAACGGCAGACAATAAAAAAATTTTTTTTTTTTTACAGTATTTCGGACACAATTGGGAATTTGGGATATCCCCAAACCACTTGGTCCTGTTATTTGATCTGAAGTTCTCAAATAGAAGCAGTATTATAATACATTTGTAAAATAGTCTATGGAACGCTGTGTCTAGCCTGATATTGCTGCTTTCAGTGTAAAAGCGTAATGTTGGTCGGCTATACATTCATCGGTCAAAAAAAATAAAAAAAATGTTTCTCTGTAGATGCTTTTTCTTGATAGTGAGGAAAAACTCCTATACAAAGTTTAAAACATGAAGATAATAAATTTATCATTTCAAAACAGTTTAATTCAGTTTTATTTAACTAAAACAAAACTGTATGGTTTTCAATAATTAATGAGCAAAACCCATACCCCATAGTAAACTATAAAAGGTCCCGAAATGACGCCACTTTCGACGACGTTGTTGTGTCTCACTGCTGCTACATTGAGGTCGCAGGCTCAACACAAATCAAAAGACTAATACTTTTTTGTTAAGAAATGAGACACTTCAAATCATGCAACTCACACTTAAGTCACAGGAAAACCGGGGAGGGGGAGGGGGCTCGGACTAAGCGACAAAGCTTCAATTCTATAAAATAAGAATTCTCTGATTCTTTTTTAGCGTTAATGAACATTTGAACATATATATGAATATCAATCTTTTACTTTTAATCAATTGAATTCTCTGATCTACCTCGCACTAATTGAAAACTTTTTGGAGTATCTGCTTCACACGTGACAACGAACATGTTCCAGTTGTCGTAACCATAATACCTTCAACTTTTACTCGAATGTGAACTTCCAAATAAAACCAAATCGTGTAATTTCGCGAATAACACGACAGGTGCCACACGTTGAGCAGAGATCACCCAATGGATTTGAATTTCCCAGTCATACCGATCCATTGAGTCAGCCAATTGAAACTGTTTTTCAAGCCACCGCAACTTTACCACAACTGAAAGTTGGGGGCATAGTGTTTAACCTCTGTCCGTCCGTCCGTCTTTCTGTCCCATTATGGGTATATACTTATTCCGCATAACTTCCTCCAACAGTTTGAATCCTAGGAAGTTTTCTCTTTACTCTCTGTTTGTACATATATTGAAGGTGTGCTGCATGTGGTCAGGGTTTAATTTTTATTAATATGTGATCTTTTCTGAGAAAGTTAAACTTTGTAATTTTTGAGAAATTTACTTGCATAAGTAGGGCGTTTCCAGATAACTCCCTTCTACAGTTTGAATGCTGGGAGTTGATCACTCTGCTAGCTGTTTGTAAATGTATTGAAGGTGTCCATGTGGTCAGGAATTTTTTCTTTTTATTATTTTTCCTCTTTTGGGATAACAATTGAACTTTGTCCTTTTTGGGGTATAAGCGGTTTAATGAGTGAAGTACGGGGGCATCACTTTATCCAGGTTACATTTTTTTTCTCGTGTTGTGCTATTACACTACTGTTAAAGTCCGATGTTCGCTCACATACATGTTTAACTCCCCCACATGCACTTTCTTTATGTACCTGCCCCAAGTCAGGAGCATGAAGTTCAATTGTTGTCGTTGTATACATATGTGTCATATTTTTTTTTTCTACAATCAACCGTTAGTTTTGTCGTTTACTGCATGGTGGCCTTTTGTAGCTGAATATACGGAGTGTTGAAGGCTGTACGGTTGCCTATATATGATTTCTTTCACCCACTGCATTTAAACTCTGGTGGATAGTTGTCTCATTGGCAATCACACCACATCTAACTTTATTTCAACTCCTATGTTGCGTTTTGTATGCAAGAAAATTGGTACCGTTAATTTAATTGTATACTGCAACATTGTTTTTTTAGTACGCATATCCTGGAGCCCTCTTTTCGGAAGCCTGAGCAAAAGCCCTTGTTCCGATATAGAAAATTTAATTACGATCTCAAAAAGACAGATAAAATAGCTCGAATTTCATCTCGAAATCTTAATGAATCTAAATGAGACTTAAATTCGAATCTTACTCAAACTCTACCTCAAGAAGTGACTCAAATTCAAAGTTGTAACTAGAATTCTGCCTTTAAATGTGACTCAAATTCGAACTCCAACTCGAAACTCAATGTTAACTAGAACTTTAATTCTAAGCATGACTTGAATTCGAAAACTAACTCAAAGTTTAACTCAAACAGTAACCCGATCTTTAATGTGAACACTAATTAGATGGATGGCCACACGCATTCAAGGGCTCGCATTCAAGGCACATTTAACATGGAAATCTATCTAAAAATAGAACAGGTTTTTCCGAATTGATCATGTGGTTTTACATCATCAAGTAATGGGATAACCACATCAAAGAATGACAGGACCACATTTTGAAACATCATTACCTAATGTTAAAATCATATAAAGAATAGACAAATCATCATTACGAAATAACAAAACCAAATCATGTAATGAAACAACTACATAACGTTAAGTCACATACGCATCAAGTAATGTTAAAACCATATTGACAAATGACACAACCATATTAAATAATGTTGAAACCACATCGAGTAATGACAAAACCATATTGAGTAATGGCAAACCTATATCATTAAGTCAATATGAAACCATATCGTGTAATAACGAAATATCATTAAGTAATGACTATTCCATATTGAGTTATATTCAAACATCATTACGTAATGTCAAAACCATATTAAGTAAAGACAAAACAACATAAAGTAATATCAGAGTTACACATAAGACAGCTGTGGCGTTCCATAGTTTATACATATATATCTCTGATAACATCAAGTACAGGTTATTGGTGGCAACTAACAATGTGTATGACACCAAAGCAGTCGCGAATAAAATGGCAGGGCGTCCGAGAAATGTCAACGGGTGTTTTGCCAGACAAGCTTGGGCATTTCTGATGTTCTCCAAGTTCACATAAGTGCGTTTCTATTAGTTGTCCTTCGGCATCAATGATAAGATAATGATCGACATCATAAAACGCTGGTTTCTCAACGCATGTAAAATATAAAAAAAAATCATGACAATGTGCTTTTTATTCAATTGTACTGAACAGTGCGACCCTAGAAAATACTGTCCTAAATAATGGGGCCAGGAACTTATCCGCATGCACCCTGTGTCGATTAATAAAGTATTTTTTTCTTATATTAAGTAATAAACAGCTGCGCCATGAGCGCATGATACGCCCGACGTCTTGTGTGGAAGTTTTATGCAATAATCATAAATAGTTTCTAATAAAGTTTTAAGCAATAACCATTTATTGTTTTTGAGACATGGCGGGACATGTGAACCCCCCACCCTGTTTTTTTTTTACAAATATCACTAAAATAAAATTTTGAATCAAACCAAAAAGTATACAGATCTTTAGATTAATATAAAAAAGAAGTGTGTACAGTTTCAAGCAATAATCATAAATTGTTTTTGAGATACGGCGCCACATGTAAAAAAAAACCTCCCCTTTTTTACAAAATACTTAATAACTCAATAATAAAATTTTGAGTCATCACCAAAAAGTATACAGATCTTTAGATTAATATAACAAAGAAGTGTGTAAAGTTTTAAGCAATAATAATAAATCGTTTTAGAGATACGGCATGACATGTAAAAACCCCATCTCCCTTTTTTACAAAATACTCAATAACTCAAAAATGAAATTTTGAATCATCACCAAAAAGTATACAGATCTTAAGATTAATATAACAAAGAAGTGTGTAAAGTTTTAAGCAATAATCATACATCGTTTTTGAGATACGGCGCGACATATAAAAAACACCTCCCCCTTTTGTACGCAATAAAAAAATGAAAATAGCCTTACAAGACGTCATAATTATTTGGACTAGCTTCCAATCTACTGTATAAACATGCAAAAATATTTCTATTGAATTTGTTGCTTCAAAACGTATTGAACAAATGATTCTTTGTGGATTTTTTTTTATACTATTAGGGGATTTAATGATATTTTTAAATGGAGCTGCCAACAGATTGCATGCAGATGTTCCAGTTACCTTAATTTACTCGGCAAAACTAGTTGGAAGTAGAGAGACAGCAAATTAATTTACAGAAAGGAGAACTTGACATGTATCCTTTTGCATAAATGACCCAGAAAATCCAGTGGCAGTGCAATTTGAATTGGTGCATGTATGTCCTGCTAGGATTTATTTTTGGGATCCAGCTTTTTTTTCCGGGAATCCCAGTATATTCCAATCAAAATCCCAGTATATTCCCACTGGGATTTACATCAGGATCCCGCTTTTTTTACGGGAATCCCATAATTTTATCCCTGTACATTTACATCGAGATCCCGCTTCTTTATCCCAGTTGGATCCCAATTGAAATCCAACATTATCCCATTGGGATCCCAGTATATTTCCACCGGGATTTACATCGGGATTCCTGCTTTTTGGCGGGATTGCTGAAATTTTATCCCGGTGGAATTAGGTGGAATCCCATCAAAATTCCAGCCGGGATTCCAGTGGAATTCCAGATTTATTTTCTCTTGGGAGCTCAGTAAAAAATAAATGGGGAATGGTCCATGGAAAACAGATGATGCCCACGCTTGCATTTAAGGGCATACGACACAGTTTTGATCTTGTATTTACAGTTTGATGAAAATTTTCATATAGGCTGTTTTTTGCCTGATTAAAACAAATATGTAATAAAAAATATACCTTCATGTGCTAATTTTTAAGTTAAATTGTATATTTGCAAATTCGGATGTGTGGCCGTATTTTTTCTTTCGAAAGAAAGACATAACTTATTTGTTTTAAAAGATAAACACAAATTGTTTTTTGTTAAAAAATTTGTTATTTCTGTATTTTATAAGTCTCCTAAAAATTAATGCTTTTTTTTATTCAGAAATAACTTATATTTATCATGTTTATCAAATGGTCATGGATTGAGAAAATAACATTTTACGTTAGCAACGTCATTACCTCCACTGTAACTGTATCATATGCCCTTTACGTTATAAAGGGACATAAATCAAGAAATGTGAAAGAGTCTCTATCTAAATTTGTACTTGATCTGTGTTTTGAGAGAATAAGCATTGTGTATGAGTTTCATAACATTTGGTTGAGGCAAACTTAAGTTAGAGAACGGAAACGAAAAACTCAACAATTTTCCAATTTGTAAAGGGGTATATCTCTAGAACGGTAAAAGTGACGTTACCAAAATTCAAACTTAATCTGTGTTTTGTAATAATAAGCATTGTGCAGAAGTTTCATAACATTTGGTTGAGGCAAACTAAAGTTAGAGAACGGAAACGAAAAAATATAACATTTTTTTCAATTTGTAAAGGGGCATAACTTTAGAACAGTAAAAGTGAGGCCACCAAAATTATAACATTTGTGTTTTGTGGTAGTTAGCGTTGTGTATAAGTTTCATAACATTTGGTTGAGGCACACTAAAGTTAGAGATGCACTGACGTCCGACAGACAGACCGACGGAAAAGGGTAAAACTTAATGGCCCCTCCGCCACAGCGAGTCATAAAAAACTAAAAAACAAGATTTATGCATAATGCAATCGTTTTTTTTTTGTATTTATAAATAACATGTATGCGGCTGCCAGGGGAAGCTGCTAGTTAAATCAGAGGAATAAACCATCTGAAGAAAAACTCAATGGTAAATGTGATGCCACCAAAATTTAAACTTGATCTGTGTTAAGTGGTAATATTAAGCATTGTGCAAAAGTTTCATGACATTTGGTTGAGGCAAACTAAAGTTATAGAATGAAAACCAATTTAGAGACGTACTGATGTACGAACAAGGGTAAAACTTAATGAAACAAGAAATAACCAGAATATTTGCATACTTATATATAATGCAATATTTTTTTTTTTGTATTTTCAGATAACATGTATGCCAGTGGATTGATGCTGCAAGTTAAATCAGAAGAATAAACCATGAAGAAAAGTGAGATCATCTGTCAAAAGTCCAGCTGGACTTAATATATTCAGCCAGCCTATGCATTCAGCCAGCCTATGCAAAGTCCAGCTTGATTATGTAGAGCCCATATTTTGGCCATAAATGCCAGCTTGATTTTTTTAGACGAAATTTTGTTAAAGACCAGCTGGACTTTATGAATTGGACCTCTGCTAATTTAAATAAATTTGAGCAGGATTCCGGCTAATTTCGCTGAAAGTTAAGCTTGGGTATCCCTTTTAAGCAATTCAAAGAAAAGTCCAAACAAATATTAAAAGTAAGGTTGTAAGAACTGCTCTTGTCCGGCTGGAGATGGTGTCATTTATTTCACATGAGTGATACTAATATCGCAATCTGTATTGGGAATGGACCTAAATACCTGAACAATAGTAAGACCGCAGGAATTTTACTATCAGAAACCTTAACCGATATGATATACTGTGGATTCCTTATTATTCGTTGGATACCAATTTTCGTTGATTTCATGGGTACAGGTGAACCACAAAATTAAATGTTCAACGAATAACAATTTTTTATAGGCGTGTATGCATACCTCAGCAAAACCATGAAATTAAATATCCATGAACATGTAATTTTTCCTTAATCCACAAAATTTGGTATCCACGAAAATAAATGAATCCACAGTATGGCATATATTTGTCAGACCTTTAAATTTGTGTATTGGCCAAATGGATAAAAGCAATATTTTCAAAATACAACTGATTATCAATTATCATATACTTACCATTAGAATCACAAACTTTAAACTTTTAAACTTATTTCAAATTTCAAAGTCAAATAGACCATGACTGAGTGGACAGGCCAAATTGACTCCATGGAAATTTGATGTGACAATGCTAAAACAACAGCATTCCAAGACTTTCCGTTTATGGTTCACCTTTACCTGATCTTATCACAAAGTTTAACAAATCGTATACACCACCAACAGCAGGCTTGAGTTTTGTCTCCATGAATTTTTCAAGGCCAGACAAAAAGTAAATATCTTCTCAAATATTTTCTAATCAAAATCTGAATGCGAATCTAGTATTACCATAAACAATTTACATTTCAACAACACCAAATATTTGAAAAAATAACAAGAAAGCATGCTATGTTGTGCTAAGCATACCTCCACTCGTTATTCAAATACTGGAAAGCAAGGAGTAGGTGTCTGATAGATAATAAAAGTGTAAACATGTTGCAACTTATCAAAACAAGCTGCTGACCAAATATGGAGTTATTCTGTTTTGCAGTATTTGAGGGAAAATATCAAGTATCTGCAAACAGTTAGTGTTACATCCTCAATTCATTCCATTAACTAAATAAAGTTCACCTTTTGCTTATCAGATCTTCGAAATAAACATAACCAAACAAGAGGCTTGCAAGAGCCTGAATCGCTCACCTGTTATTTTTTGGCTTAAATCTTTCATCGATGATTATTTTTGCTTTTCAATATATATTAAGGAGTGGCTTAAAAATAACATTTAAATGTTCATTGTATCTGTAATATTTTCTTCAAAAGCAAATAAATACATTTTACCCAAAAGTTTCATTTCAGCCACAGTGTCTATGTTTCTTGACGTACAAGGTAAAAAATACAAAAATATACAAGATTCATTTGACAAGATTTTTAAAGTTAGAAAACATAAACAACTTGTGTAAAATTGTCTTTAAAGGGCATTCACTCCTTAAGGGGTCAATTGACAATTTTGGTCTTTTAAACTTTTGTGTAGATCTAAAAACTTTGCTGAACATTTTTGCTGTTAACAGTTAATTTCTTTCTATAATAATATTCAAGATAATAATCAAAAACTTCAAATTATCCTTAAAATAACCAATTTAGTGGCAGCAACCCAACAATTGGTTGTTCGATTCGTCTGAAAATTTCAGGGCTGATAGATCTAGACCAATCGAACAATTTTAACCCATGTCAGATTTGCTCTAAAAGCTTAAGTTTTTGAGATATCAGCCAAAAACTGCATTTGACCCCTATATTCTATTTTTAGCCATAGCAGCCATGTTTGTCAATAGATCCAAACTTCAGATAAAAATTATCAACTAGATACCCTAAGAAACATGCAGTCAAGTTTGAAGGTATTTGGCCCAGTAGTTTCAGAGGAAAAGATTTTTTAAATAGTTTACGACGACGACAGACGACAATGGACGCCAAGTGATGGCATAAGCTCACATGGGGCCTAACTTTGACCAATCATGCCAATAAACCATGAAAATGAGGTCAATATAAAATTAAGGAGATGTGGTATGATTTTCAATGATACAACTATCCACCAGGTTTCAAATATGTTGGGATACAAATTAATAGGTCATAGTACGGCCTTTAACGATGAGGAAAACCCATAAACATATTTTTGGCCACAAAACTCCCCGACATGAAAAGATTTCATCAGCTCTGCCATACAGACATGCATGCCATACAGTCGTTTTAAATACCAGGATGACTTAATGCTTTAAGTACCTGAGAAACAAACACTTACTATGAAAACTTAACATTGACCTATAATGGTTTACTTTTACAAATTGTGACTTGGATGGAGAGTTGTCTCATTGACACTCATACCACATCTTCTTATATCTTAACATTGACCAATTCACCATAAAAATCAAGTCAAAAGCAGGTGAAAACTGCCAGGACAGACATGTTCACTTAATAAAAAATATATCAATTGGATATAGTTTATAAATTATCTACTGTTTATAGCAGCTGAGATACTGACGAGACAACGGAAAATGTACCTTGATCAGTGATCCATGACATGAATGGATTGTAATCCCTACGTCTCACATTATAGGACTTTTGTCACAGGTGAAACAACCATTATTGGTTTCTAACAATATAATGTCAGAGTGTAGTCTGTAATGGCTTCCCCTTTTCTTGGAGAAATAATTCTAGCAAGGTAGAATATTGCCTGCAAGTACCGATAAACATGTACTATAACTTCCTACAGAAGACCATAAATGTGATGGTACTTACTATGTGGTGTATTTCATATATTGGAAAGCTGCTTACACTATATAGCTCCATAGTTTGTTATTATCTATTTTATAGTGATAAATCTCATCAATACATTGCAGTTAATTGCATGACGTCGTACAAAAGTTGTTATTCTGCAATTTCTAGAGTAATAATAAATTTATTAAACTAATAATGAAATAAAGTTAAAGAAAATTACCTTCTATTCCTAGTCCAGCAGTCACGCCTGAAGATTTCTCTGACATGACAGTCTAAAAAATTAGGAATATGCACTGTGAATATATCTTTACTCATGTCACTTGTTGCACTATAATATTTATAAAATATCAACCCCCCAAAATATACTTTATAAAACAAATGTTCACATTATATAATATTTATATCGAACAAATTTTCATATTTTTCAGGAAAAAGGGTAGGCCAGAGACATTAATAGAGATATATAGTTTAAAGTGTAAAGGTGGTTTTTGAATTTGGAACATCCCCTTGTAGACATAAACTTGCTTCATGTTGATTTGCAAATGCATTTTGAATGCACCTTTAAATTGATAATTGTTTCAACTGTAGAATTTTCCAATATTCCGCAGTGATCTCACACTTATCATTTGTCTTGATACAATGTATCCGTCCACTTTTGGATAACCTCCATTTTAAGCATATGTAAAATCGAGTAAATCAAGTACCTATGTTCCATCATATAAAAAAATTGTCCTTTAACGTAGTATTTAGGGTATAAACCAGCTAGAGGCTGGAAGGTGTCTGGATATGGCTCATCTGTCATGTTTGCCCCAAAAACTATACAATACAATTCGGCATTTTGCCAAAACAGAATTAGATTGATTGATTGTTGGTGTTTAACATCTAAATCCCAGCCTGTCCTTTGATATATGGAAGCTTAGGGTACAATTTAAGAGAGATCCATACACTTACACACAAGATATTATCCAGAAACTACAAAAATGCTTGTTTTTGGCCCCTATTTGACCCCTTATTCCTAAACTGTTGGTACCATAACCCCAAAATCAATCCCAGCCTTCCTTTTGTGGTATGTAACCTTCTGGTAAAATTTCATAGAGAACCATTCACTTAAACTAAAGTTATTGTCCGAAAACCAAATATGTCTTTGGACGACAACCACGACATGATAGTATTATAAGAACGCATTTTTTTGGCGGTCGTATAAAAACCTGTAACATAAGGTCAGCTATTAAAGGCCATGACATGAAAAATATGAAATATTTAATTGAGAAAACTAACAGCCTTATTTAAATAAATATGACAGACATTTGTTTCAGAGGAGATGATCTTTGAAAAATTATAAGATGGACAAAGAAAATTGGTCAAAAATCAGTGTTTAAGAATTATTTACCATGATTAATGCGGAGTTATCCAATTGTTTTGTTAGTATTGACATTTATGTGGATCTTGCGTGCCTGATTTGTTTTTCAAATATCATTTTCTATCTATCTAAAATAGTTTTCAAGATAATAGACAACAAGAATGTGTCCATAGTAAATGGATGCCACACTCGCACTATCATTTTCTATGTTTAATTGACCATGAAATTGGGGTCAAAACTCTTATTTGGCATTAAAATTAGAAAGATCATATCATAGGGAACGTGTATTAAGTTTCAAGTTGATTGGACTTCAACTTCATCGAAAACTACCTTGACCAAAAAAATTAACCTGAGGCGGGAAACAAATGGAGGAACAGACGGACTTACGTACGGATGGACGTACGTACGGACGTATGTACAGACGGACAAGGCTAAAACTTAATGCCCCTCCGGATCCGCTACGGCGGGGGCATCAAAAGGGTCAAATAAAGTACAAAGTTGAAAAGTATGGAGGACCCAAAATTCAAAGAGATTTTGCCAAATACAGCTAAAACTATCTTTTCCTGTGATAGAAAATTCTTAGTATTCATCAAAACTGAAAGTTTTGTAAACAGCTAATTTGTAATTATGACCATAATCATAATATCAATAATAATTCATGTCAACACAAACATGCTTACTAATCACTTGGCTTCCGTCGTGATAAACTTATCAGCTGTACATGATCTACAAAAATGTCAAGTTGACAAAAAGCAATTAACAACAGGAGTTATTGACCTTAAAAAATGACAAATTTTGACTTATAATAGTGTTCACCTGTCTGTGTTGGTTCGTTTGTTTGTCCATCCGTTCATTCCTCCGTCCGTCCGTCCGTTTGTCCACCCGTACATCCCATATTTGGTTTCTGGCCTCAACCAAATGTTATAAAACTTATACACAATGCTTATTACCACAAAATATAAACAGATCAAGTTTGAATTTTGGTGGCATCACTTTAAAAATTATACCCCTTTACAAATGGAATAAAATGCTTCGCTGGACGCAGCCTGATACCACCACAGAGGTCGAACCCTGAACATTGGGTGCAAGTTTGGACACAATATTCAAGCTTGATACTGTGTGAATTTGGATTGTGATCAAATTTTTGACATAATATAGGTTTCTGACACAAAATAAATGTGGTGAATTATCTTAAAAAATTTAAATGGGTTAAATTTCAATTAAAGATTCCTTTCTATTGCGAAATACTGTGAAGAAGAAGATTTCTTGCTCTTGTCCAATACTGTACAATTGAAGATTTCTTGCTATTGCGCAATACTGTGCAATTGAAAATTTCTTGCTATTGCACAATACTTAATACAATAATTTACACATCCTGTTTGGTGTGTATCTTCTGCCATACCATTATTATTTGATTTTATATATAAATCTATATATATACTTAAAATGGAAAATTTTTAAGAAAAAAAAGAGGAAAAAAGGGGGAAAAAAATCCCCCCCCCCCAAATTTTGGGAACCCCCTTATGATTCATCAACCCCAAACTCAATCACAGCCTTCCCTTTGTGGTATGGTACCTTGCAGTACAATTTCAGAGAGATTCATACATTTGAACACAAGTTATTGTCTGGAAACTAGAAAAATGCTTATTATTGCCCCTTTTGGGCCCCTACTTCCTAACATTTTGAGGCAATTACCCCCAAAATCAATCCCAATCTTCCTTTTGTGGTATAGTAACTTGCAGTACAGTTTCAGAGAGACACATACACTTGAACACAAGTTATTGTCTGGAAACTAGTAAAATGCTTATTTCTGGACCCTTTTTTCTAAAAATTTCGGGCAACTACCCCCAAACTCAGTTCCAGCTTTCCATTTCTGATATGGAACCTTGTAGTACAATTTCAGAAAGATCCTAAAATTTTGAGGCAATTATTGTGCAATTAGATATTTCTTGCTATTGCGCAATACTGTGCAATTTAACATTTCTTGCTATTGCACAATACTGTCCAATTGAAGATTTCTTGCTATTGCTGAATCCTGTGCAATTGAAAATTTCTTGCTATTGCACAATACTGTGCAATTAAAGATTTCTTGCTATTGCTGAATACTGTGCAATTAAAAATTTCTTGCTATTGCACAATACTTAATATAATAATTTTGGATCCTGATTTGATCCAACTTGAAAACTGGGCCCATAATCAAAAATCTACGTACATGTTTAGATTCAGCATATCGAAAAAGCCCAAGAATTCATTTTTAGTTTAATTTTGGACCCTTTGGACTTTTAATGTAGACCAATTTGAAAACGGGACCAAAAATTAAGAATCTACATACACAGTTAGATTTGGCATATCAAAGAACCCCAATTATTCAATTTTTGATGAAATCAAACAAAGTTTAATTTTGGACTTTGGACCAACATGAAAACTGGGCCAATAATAAAAAATCTAAGTACATTTTTAGATTCAGCATATCAAAAAAGCCCAAGAATTCAATTTTTGTTATAATCAAACTTAGTTTAATTTTGGACCCTTTGGAGCTTAATGTAGACCAATTTGCAAACGGGACCAAAAATTAAGAATCTACATACACAATTAGATTCGGCATATCAAAGAACCTCAATTATTCATTTTTTTATGAAATCAAAGAAAGTTCAATTTTGGACCTTTTGGTCCCTTATTCCTAAACTATTGGGACCAAAACTCCCAAAATCAAACCCAACCTTCCTTTTGTGGTCATAAACCTTGTGTTTAAATTTCATTGATTTCTATATACTTATACTAAAGTTATCGTGCGAAAACCATGAATAATGCTTATTTGGGCCCCTTTTTGGCCCCTTATTCCTAAACAGTTCGGACCTCAACTCCCAAAATCAATCCCAACCTTCCTATTGAGGTCATAAACCTTGTGTTTAAATTTCATTGATTTCTATTTACTTATACTAAAGTTATTGTGCAAAAAACCAAGAATAATGCTTATTTGGGCCCTTTTGTGACCCCTTATTCCTAAACTGTTGAAACTAAAACTCCAAAAATCAATCCCAACCTTTCTTTTGTGGTCATAACCCTTGTGTCAAAATTTCATAGATTTCTATTAACTTTAACTTAAGTTATAGTGCGAAAACTAAGAAAATGCTTATTTGGGCCCTTTTTGGCCCTTAATTCCTAAAATGTTGGGACCAAAACTTCCAAAATCAATCCAAACCTTTCTTTTGTGGTAATAAACTTGTGTTAAAATTTCATAGATCTTTATTCACTTTTACTAAAGTTAGAGTGCGAAAACTAAAAGTATTCGGACGACGACGACGACGCAGACGACGACAACGCAAACGTGATACAAATATACGACCAAAACATTTTCAATTTTTGCGGTCGTATAAAAATGCGCGGTCGTATAAAAATTGCTAAATTTTTCGTTTCCATTCTCTTTTTTTCCAAAATTAAGAAGTAAAATGTCTTAAACAGGAGTGTACACGCTGAAATGTCTCCCCTCCTTTACTGACCTTCGATTTCATGAAAGTCTTAAAGATAAAGGTTTAACTAAAAGTATTACACAAATTAAACATCAAAGATCTATGAAATTGAGGTCAAGGTCAGATAAATCCTAACAGACAGATAAATACACCTTACATTTTGTTATACACCAAATATAGTTGACCTTTTGGCTTATGGTAATTGAAAAACAGACCAAAGCAAAAACTTAACATTGACCAATAAACCATGAAAATTAGGTCAAGGTCAGATTATACATGCGAGACAGACATGCAAACATAACAATTATTTCATATACAAAATAAAGCTGACATATTGCTCATATTGCTATAAGTATTTGAAAAACAGACCAAAATATAACAAGAGTGCACACGCTGAAATGTCTTGCCTCCTTTACTGACCATTAATTAGATGAAAGTCTTAAAGTTAAGGGTTTAACTAAAAGAATTACACAAACTTAACGTTTTTAAAGATCTATGACAATGAGGCATTGTCAGATAAATCCTATTAGACAGACATGTCAACCTTAAAATTTTTGTATAAACCAAATATAGTTGACCTATTGCTTATGGTAACTGAAAAACAGATCAAAACACAAAAACTTAACATTGACCAATAAGGCGAGACAGACATGTACACCTTAAAATTGTTCCATATACTAAATAAAGCTGACTTATTGCTCATGTTGCTATAATCATTTGAAAAACAGACCAACATGTAACAAGAGTGCACACGCTGAAATGTCTCACCTCCTTTACTGGCTACTGATTTTATGTTGCTTTTCCTAAATATAAAGCTTTACTTCAAGTATCACATATACTTTACATGATCCAAGAAAATGTGGTCAAAATCAGATAAACCAAACTGGAAATACATGTACACATCACAATCGTTTCATGTACAAAATATAGTTGATCTATTGCTTTCTATAAAACATATTAACCAGGAAAACTGAACATTGACCAATGAACCATGAGAAAAACATGATGAAGATCAAGGTCAGATAAACTATACAAGACATGTACACCTTCCAATAAATACATGCATTAAATAAAGTTGACCTATTGCTTTTGATATGTAAGAAAGAAACTTAATATTTACTAATTAACCACGAACATGAGGTCAGATCAGATCATAACTGCCAGACAGACATATACACCTTACAATCATTCCATACACCAAATATAGTTGGCCTATTGCCTATAGTATCCAAGAAAGAAACTTAACCATGAAAACATAATATTGACCAATCAAACATGAACATGAGGTCAAGGTCAGGTGATACCTACAAGACAGACATATACAACTCACAATCATTTGAAACACCAAATATAAAGTTGACCTATTGATTAAAGTTCAAGAGAAATTGACCAATACACAAAAACTGAACACTGAGTAATGAACCTTAATAATTAGGTCAAGGTCAAATAAACCGGAACTAACCTACATATTTGTGATCAGACGTCACCAATCTTATAGTAGAGATTTGACCAAGAACCCAAAGTGCAATTCCTAGGATCTATCTGCTACCTAGTTACTCCATATATACATATACAGACTACTCAAAAGATTATTTCTTGGAACAAACCACAACAATATGTCATTTGGAAATGTATATTTACATGTAGTGCTGTTATAAGTGGTTTCTAATTTATGAACATTTTTGTTTTGCAAAGTAATCAAATTGTTAAAATATTGTAGAAAAACGTGAATGTATATTCTATTCTTTTTTTGTTTCAGCAAATTAAGTGCTATATTTATGATAAAATAAATAAACACTAGAACACACTTGCGAAATCGCGGGCATATACAGCTTGTAAACTGTTGTAGGATGATTTTTTTGTAAAAGATATTATGTATGGAGAATTTCATAAAAGGTATCAAAAGCCCTCTCCCTTTTTCCAAAGTCTGATATTTGTTTCCTTTCTGTTAAATTAAATTATTTTCATGTTTCTGGCCTCAGACCACAATTATTCTTCTGTAACTTTTGGTAAAAGTCAAATTAAGTTAAAAATTTGCACGGCTTCAACTGAACATGAAATAAACTGCTTATACATAGACCGTTATCATATACTTAGACTAAATAACATATGATTTTTACCGTATGGTAATAGCATTAAATTAAAGTATTTTCCATATTTTCCAAATCGGCGCTTAGCAGGCTGATATGAAAAGTTTATCACATGCTTCGATTGTTATCACATGCCTTTCCGTAACGTTATCACATGGCATTCCGCTGATACTCGGCAAATTCCGGAAAATACACCTCAATGCTACGTTTTCAGTGAAAAACATTACAAAGTCAATTATTTGAATACTGGAAAGTATATTGTGTAAAATAATTAAATTAAATTAATTTTTTTTTAAATAAATGCATTTTTTAAGTTTTTCTGGAACATAATTTAGAAAGCTACTTTAAAAAAGTTGAATTTTCCAAACAATGTTCATTATATATATCGTTGAATTATTTTTTTGTCGATTCGTCCATATAAAAATGTTTTTTTTTTCTCTCTCTCTGTTGAGGCATATGATAGAAAGATTTCATATTGAATGTATCAAGTTTAGGGTCCGACGTCCGTGAACTTTCTACTCTTTCAACTTCTTTTCGGGAACCACGTAAAAGAATCAATATATGAATCTGTTATTTTTCTCTACTGTTGAAGCATATGATAAAAAGATCATAACATGTCATTTTTCATATCGCATGTATTATCAGCCTACGGTTAATATCAGCCCTCGAGCCATGCGGCTCTTGGGCTGATATTGAACCTAGGGCTGATAATACATGCGATATGAAACTTGCCATGTAATAATCTGATATTATCACATATTTGTTACGAATACATTAGGTTTTGCATATGCAATAACGTCAAAATTGCCCGAGCAAAAAAGACATATCCATGTTGTGCCCTGTTCCTAATGACGTGACGTCATTGCATCCTTAACAACATGTTTGTGATAATTTGCTTAAGATTTTACCTTTTATGTACTAGTATCATAAAATTGTTATAATTTACGTTTTTTTTTCTCTTTTCTGCAGAACTAAAATATGTGATAAAAAGATTATAACAGGTCTTTTCCATATTGGCCGGGGTATCATCCCTTGACCCATATCGGCCCTCGGCTAAAGCCTGGAGTGGTGATACCAGGGCCAATATGGAAAAGGACATGTTATAATCGATACTTATTAGTCTAGTAAAATATGTTTCTAGGACAATCCATCAGTGGTTTTTCTTTTGAGAGCCTTATTAACATGCCAATGGTAGAATATGAATTATAGTATAACTAATCGCCGTATTTGAATATCAAAAAATAAGACAGCGCGTGACCGAACGATGGATTGATCCATAACGGCGTTCGGTCACAAGTTGTCTTATTTTTTATATTCAAATACGGCGATTAGTTATACTTTTTATTACATTATCAAATTGTTTTTTTTATGAAATAAATGTAGAAAATGTAAGGAACTATATGTTTTTCCTACGCATGTTTTGTTTCGACGTTATCAACGTCTTGACAACGCTTATTGTTGTATGACATCAGAGAGTGAAATAACCACGTTTATTTCACATGTGAAATTATCGATTTTTATCTAACTGGGAAATCAATGTAATTCATTGCAACCAATGTAATAATCTTGTATAAATGACTAAGACCCACTGAAGCTTATTTGAGGGGTGGTCGAGGGGGGGGGGGGGGGGGGTGTCCTGATCCCAATATCCCGGTATTTAAAAAATAAAATCCCGAGATGCAGAATTTAAAGAAATTTATAACTCGAAAGCATAAAATATGTTCCCGGATCCCGTAAGGATCAATATCCAAATTCTGAGCTTAAAAACACCCGATCCCGACGTCCCGAAAAAGGTCCTGCCTCCCTCTAATCTCTACCCTACTTTCATTTTTGCCATATCACCACTTTCACCAATAATTTTTTATGCCCCATTTATGAGCATTATGTTTTCAAGTCTTGTCGGTGCATCCGTGCGTTCGTTCGTTCATTCTTACGTCCGTCTGTCCCGCTTCAGATTTAAGTTTGTGGATGAGGTAGTTTTTGATGAAGTTAAAGTCCAATCAACTTCAGTAGTAAATATAGTGCTGATGTGGCACCCGTGTACTATGGACACATTCTTGTTTCCACATTTAATATATAAATATATATATGCAACTGGTATGATCCCTTTAACAGTAAACATTTCAAATCAGTGGACAGAATACAGAGATGCTCTTTTTATCAATATAATATAATCATATAATCGTAGTTTACACGTAGATAAACATGAAAAATAATTGTCCCCTACTTTAAAGGAGGTGGTTCTTGCCACCTAAACACCGGGATATGTGATATGGAGAACGCTCTGATTAGCTTATTTATTTTTCAGTTTTGTTATCTATCATACGATTGGTTGTACTTGTGCATGTTTCAAACCGGAAGTCTTTCCTATGACTAAAAAAAGGTCAAATAAACCTGCCAGACTGACATGTACATCGTAATTTACTTCCATACACCAAATATAGTTGACCTATTGCATATAATATTAGAAAAAAAGAACAACACAAAAAATCAAATTACACCACTGAACCATGAAAATGAGGTGAAGGTCAGATGACACCTGTCAGTTGGACATGTACAGCTTACAATCATTTCATACACCAATTATAGTAGACTTTTTGATTATTGTATCTGATATATGGACTTGACCATGAAGACTTAACCTTGATCACTGAACAATGAAATAAGACTGAGGTCAAATGAAAAATGTCTGACAGACATGGGGACCTTACAAGGTACATGTATGCACATACTAAATAAAGTCATCCTATTTATTTAAAATGAATAACAAAAGGTTTATCCAAGAAATGAAATATTTTATTTTTTCATATTGAAAACAAACGCAATTTTAGAATTTTTTATCAATTTAATCAGGATGTAATACATCGTGTAATAAAAATCAGGATTGAAAGATATTTTGAAAAGTAATTGATTAAATTAAATTATTTGTAATTTTTGGTTGATTAATGATTACAATGATTACTCAAATTTTTTTTAATAAATTATAGCCGACTAAGGCTTACAATTCCAATTACCCCAAACCTGATCTGAGATAAGACAAGTTAACCATGAAAATGAGGTTATAAACAGACTGTCGTTGTAAGAATCTCAAATAGAGTTTTGCAAAGCTTGTTTTCTCCTTAAACACTCTTGAATGAAATAAAAGACATCTACTAATTGTGTTTATTATTGAAGAAATCACAAACCAATAATTTCCTGAATTCAAAAATTGCCTTAGCTTTGTGAAAGGTCGGTAAAGCTTTGAATTTAGCGTCTCAAATATATGATTTTGTCCAAACAAAATCGTTATAACAAATAAATTACATTAGACTTTGAAATTTTTAATTCAAGACATAAAGAATGTCACCTGGAGTATCCTGGTTTTGTACCTGAGTTATTCTAAGTGTAAGCATTTGTAATTTAAAAGTATGTGTACCTGTAAGTATTCCATCACTTCTTTATACTGTCCCACTTTTTCTGCTGCTGCCAGATCGTATGGAGTCTCACCCTGAAATACAAATCTTTATATTGCCTTTATCTGATTATTACAAAGAAGACTTTTGTAACACATATCAAACAATAAACAAGACCAGTAGCAGCTGAGTGGTGTCTTAATTTGTTTGTACAGGTGCTAACCATATTATTTTCAATCATAAAATATAACTCATGAACAACATTCTGAATATTTTTATAACTTTTTCTGTAGCCTTTAAGAAGGCTTTTAACTCTTTTTTAAAGCATATGAAATAATCTCAATCTGTAAGCATTTAGTCTTTGAATTTTTTTTACACGTTTTTCTTTTTAAATCTGTAAATGCATCCTTATGTCTAGATGGGGGTTGTAGGATTTGGGGGTCTTTTTAACTTTTTATTCTTATATTTTAGCACCCCATTTTTCTTTATTCTTTATATTTTTGCACTCCATTATTTTCTATTCGTCATCTTTTTGCCCAATTCTCTCTAATCTCGAAGTTTTTTTCTATCATTCATGATTTTCTACTCTGTATACCCCATCCAGACCCTCCTATAACTATATATATTGTTATTTTACAGATTTCATAGTTTTTAGTTTTATCACTGACATCGTATAAATAAGGAAATACATAAATTATAGCACAGTTGAGAGTTTTTTCTGCAACTATTCCAACTATATAGCTTTTAAAAACAAGAATTTGAAGAAATTTGCAGTCTTAAGGAGGCTGCAGTGTCTTCCTCCATATTGGATTTTGAAAAAAACGGACAACAAACAGTTGAGATCTTTAATAAAATGTGCAAATTTCGAAAGTTGTATGTAATTTATGTGTAAGACTTTTCATGTTAACATAGAAAATAATGTGATTTATCATATTTACATCTATATTTTACAAAAAAACAGATTTATTATTTTTTTTAAGCTTTGCCATATAAGGGGAGATAACTTCAATAAAAGGAGAGATAACTTAGATAAAGTAACTTTTACAATAGAATATTTTTTTAACTATTTAATTATCAATATATTATGAACTTGTACGTCTGACGTATTAAATTTTTAACCTGGTACCTTTTGTTGGCTATTATTTATTTGTTTCTCTCTCCTATATTTTCTCCAATTTTTTTGTTTTGTAGTCCTGTCAAGTAATGTTGTCAGTTCAATGTTATAATTAACATCGCCATTAAAGTGGGAGGTTTGGCATGCCACAAAACCAGGTTCAACCCACCATTTTTATTATAAAATGCCCTGTAACAAGTCAGGGAAGTTGCCATTGTTATATTATAGTTCGTTTCTGTGTGTGTTACATTTTAAGGTTGTCACTTGTAGCACGATTTCAGTCTGAAACGGTCATTTTGGTCTGATCACATCTTGATTGACTGGATTTACCGCTAGAGGAAATCGTCGAGACTTTTTAGACCGTTTAAGACTCCGTTACGATCGATAGTCACATCAGGTAAATCAGTCCGTTAAGGCATGTCAAGATTATCAAGACTGAATCTCCTAGCGAGCTGTTAAGATCCGTTACGACAGTGTCAGACCGAAACAGACCATGGATACAAAATTACGTTAAGATGTTGTCAGACCGTGTTTAGTCGTGTTCAGATTTTATTAATTTGGACAGAAAACGGGTAAAACTTTCCCAGTGTTTATCAGGGGTTGTTCCCCTTTTAAGAATAAAATTAAAATTAAAAAGAAGACGGTTTATGTTAACTGAAAGTCTGTCATGTTTTAATTAAATAAAGAAAATAATCAATTCTAATTCATACCTCTTCCTATTTAATTATTTAACATTTTCTATATTAAAAAAAAACATAAGTGGTTCAAAGTCATACAGCTGCGCAAACCGTGGTGAATTGAGTTTAAAATCAACAGATTGCCGAAATTATATTTAATAATTATTCATTGAATATACACATCAAAAACTTTATATTTAATGGTTTACAAGTGATTGTAAATAAATATTTATGCAATTACAGACTGCTGCATTGGGGGAAAATGTGTCAACTTGACGTTACAGATAATTTGTATACCCTTAAAAATTACGGATGTCGGGATTAACACTTGAAAACGTAATCTAAATATGTTTATCTAAATATGTTTAATTTATTAAATTGTTGATGTTACTTTTCTTTAATATTGTAAATAATATGCATTATCATTTAACTTTTCATGTTTTCTATATAAATTTCATTTAAGTTATTGTAAACTTAAGACAGGGAAAAACTAAAACAGTACTATGTATGTCTTTTGTCGTTTTCTGTTTATTGTCATAGCATTGTCTGTTCATTTTTGTCAGACTTGTGCGTTTGATTTCCATATTTTTTTTATTGTGTCTATAATCCAAAAACCATTTATAACTTTCTTACATACCAGATTTAGAGGCGTTCGTTAAAAAATAAAGGTTAAATATTATTGCAAAAGTCTGTGAATTATTGAAAATATGACGTTCCGAAAACACAAGTCGCTATATTAAATGCTTGTAAATCTCCATTACATGTGGTGCGCTTTTATTCAAATACCTTTCTGTTACATAAAAAAAGTGTAAAAACAGTTATTGAAATCCAGCTGAAAAAAGGGAAAACGAATAGTGTCTATCTAACTTATTTTTCAAATATATCGAATACACAAATAAATCTCTAACCATCAACGCTTGCAATTTGTTTTTACTGACAGGTGTCTGCTGGCATTCGATTGGATATCAGTTTTATGTAGGCGTAACAATTCATCACACTTATCCAATCAGCTGTCTTGTGTGCGATCTCATAAGGTCCACATAGTTTAGTTTTTTTATACATGTAATGGTAGCGATAAAAAATATTCGTGCAGAATATACATATACTATGAAACAAACAATATCCTGTCCAAAAATGACTTACGTGACACCATATTATACCAAATAACTATTTAAAAACTGAGACAGCATACATACATGTATAAACTATTATCATTCATAACAATTACTATTTAAAAGTGAAATATTTTACTATTAGTATCATGGTCCTAGCAATTTAAAAAAAAATATCATAAAAGGACGTTGTTGCAATGGTGTGACAGGGACTTTACGTTGCGTCTAAAAACAACCTTGGCCGCCGTGGTGCACTAAGGTCTCGAAACTGCACTAAGACCATGATGGAACACTATAGCGAACTTTCTATACTTATGAAATGTCCATGTGTGGAAAAGAGATCTTACTATACACTGTACGGACATTTAGACTTATTCACTAGCTGTGATCAGAGACATATATACACATTGATGGCGATCCGATGGATACATCTGTTGTAGGGTTGTCACTGACTCAGACGTACTTATGAATATAATTATTTTCTGTGACTGTATCTTACATTAATTTGTAGGATCCTTTACTATAGATAATTTAGCTGATCTGTAACAATAACATCTTCATGCCTTATATATCATGTACTGTAGTACGCCGCTAGATTAAAACTGACGTGGAAAGGTAACATATGGCCACCGAAAGCTCTTTTTTGAGAGCCCAGGTGGTCATGTGGTCTAGCGGGACGGCTGCAGTGCAGGCGATTTGGTGTCACGATATCACAGTAGCATGGGTTCGAATCCCGGCGAGGGAAGAACCAAAAATTTGCGAAAGCAAATTTACAGATCTAACATTGTTGGGTTGATGTTTAGACGAGTTGTATACACATATATGTGTATATATATATACACATATATGTGTATATATGTCTCTGCTGTGATATACAGCAAAAGATTTAGCAAGGATAGCAAGGATACAAAAATTACGATTTTAATAATGCTAGAAATTAAAAGGAAAGTGTACGGAATTCGCAAAAAAAAACATATTTTAGAATCACGAAATAATTGAAATCGAATTTAGATTAGATTTGTGATCGTTGGAATTTATTAAGACTGTTTAAAATATCGATCTCTTTATAATTATCTTGTTTAGATCGAAATTAATGAGGTTCATTATATCATATATATATATAAGTATTTATTAGTATTGAATTGGTCTATACTGATGCAAATAACCCTTTCAATAAAAATACTTATAAACTGATTTTAAAGTAATCAAACGGAACACATACTACAGGAGATGTGGGATACATTTCAATTTGACAGCAACCAAACGACAAAAAACATAGATGAATCAAGAGCGCATGTTTAGTCTTCAACAAGAAACAGGTGTCTATGCAAAAGGTCACGGTCTGAATGATCAATCGTCATAAGTTTGTATAAAATTTGTAAATACAATAAATAAAAACAATTATATGAAATAGTCTTAACAACTTAATATCCATTATTTACACAAGTTCGAATGATCTAAATAATCTACATTGTTTTTATCGTTAGAGACACGTTTGTAAAGCTCATTTTCTGTTCTCTTAATTTTTTTTACGGTCTTCTCTTTTTTCATTTATAACCCACAAAAGTTGCTCAACCTTTCATTCTGACAGCGTGAAAGACCAGAACCAAGGTAATACACTAATATAAGTTTTCACAAACCGGTAATTTCGTCGCCCAGGGATATGAATTTGACATTTAAAGTCCCTCAACAGCTTTACAATACCCGGCCGTGTCACTTCCGCGTATATTGTAGATGGAACGGATAATATACACAATGAATTTCATACACCAGAAATACTAATACAGGGGAATTTTACCTTTTTGGAGGACTCCGAAGAGGTGGTGCATTGCATGTGCGCTAATTTTGAACAAAAATCCAAATTTTTATTTGGGGTACGTCTAAACACCGGTAATGACCTCCTTAGTGCACTCAGGACATACAATGTGCACTCAGGATCCTTCATATTCATCCTATTTGCACACGGGATGGGATGGGTGAATATATTCATTACACGCTGCTTATTTAAGAGTATAATAGATTTTTTTTTATATAAGATGACCGATAGTGCTGTCTCAATTCAGAGATTGAACATTAAAAAACATGATTAAGTATGTATATAGTACAGAATAGTAGAGAACGTGAAAGCGATTCGTTTGATATAAAATTTGCAGAAATTATCCAGTATAAAATGTCTGTCTATCTATAGCTACATCCAACGCTTTACATGTCATGATATAATGATATTCGTCAACTCTCAATCATTTTTTACAGCCTTTTTTATCATAATATAACTTCTATAATAACTTTATGGAATTATACTGAATATAAAAGGGAATTTAACGTATGAATTTTTCAAATTGTTGAAGGCCGTACGTGACTATAGATGTTAATTTCTGTTTCATTTTCTATATTAAAAAAAACATAAGTGGTTCAAAGTCATACAGCTGCGCAAACCGTGGTGAATTGAGTTTAAAATCAACAGATTGCCGAAATTATATTTAATAATTATTCATTGAATATACACATCAAAAACTTTATATTTAATGGTTTACAAGTGATTGTAAATAAATATTTATGCAATTACAGACTGCTGCATTGGGGGAAAATGTGTCAACTTGACGTTACAGATAATTTGTATACCCTTAAAAATTACGGATGTCGGGATTAACACTTGAAAACGTAATCTAAATATGTTTATCTAAATATGTTTAATTTATTAAATTGTTGATGTTACTTTTCTTTAATATTGTAAATAATATGCATTATCATTTAACTTTTCATGTTTTCTATATAAATTTCATTTAAGTTATTGTAAACTTAAGACAGGGAAAAACTATAACAGTACTATGTATGTCTTTTGTCGTTTTCTGTTTTTTGTCATAGCATTGTCTGTTCATTTTTGTCAGACTTGTGCGTTTGATTTCCATATTTTTTTTATTGTGTCTATAATCCAAAAACCATTTATAACTTTCTTACATACCAGATTTAGAGGCGTTCGTTAAAAAATAAAGGTTAAATATTATTGCAAAAGTCTGTGAATTATTGAAAATATGACGTTCCGAAAACACAAGTCGCTATATTAAATGCTTGTAAATCTCCATTACATGTGGTGCGCTTTTATTCAAATACCTTTCTGTTACATAAAAAAAGTGTAAAAACAGTTATTGAAATCCAGCTGAAAAAAGGGAAAACGAATAGTGTCTATCTAACTTATTTTTCAAATATATCGAATACACAAATAAATCTCTAACCATCAACGCTTGCAATTTGTTTTTACTGACAGGTGTCTGCTGGCATTCGATTGGATATCAGTTTTATGTAGGCGTAACAATTCATCACACTTATCCAATCAGCTGTCTTGTGTGCGATCTCATAAGGTCCACATAGTTTAGTTTTTTATACATGTAATGGTAGCGATAAAAAATATTCGTGCAGAATATACATATACTATGAAACAAACAATATCCTGTCCAAAAATGACTTACGTCACACCATATTATACCAAATAACTATTTAAAAACTGAGACAGCATACATACATGTATAAACTATTATCATTCATAACAATTACTATTTAAAAGTGAAATATTTTACTATTAGTATCATGGTCCTAGCAATTTAAAAAAAAATATCATAAAAGGACGTTGTTGCAATGGTGTGACAGGGACTTTACGTTGCGTCTAAAAACAACCTTGGCCGCCGTGGTGCACTAAGGTCTCGAAACTGCACTAAGACCATGATGGAACACTATAGCGAACTTTCTATACTTATGAAATGTCCATGTGTGGAAAAGAGATCTTACTATACACTGTACGGACATTTAGACTTATTCACTAGCTGTGATCAGAGACATATATACACATTGATGGCGATCCGATGGATACATCTGTTGTAGGGTTGTCACTGACTCAGACGTACTTATGAATATAATTATTTTCTGTGACTGTATCTTACATTAATTTGTAGGATCCTTTACTATAGATAATTTAGCTGATCTGTAACAATAACATCTTCATGCCTTATATATCATGTACTGTAGTACGCCGCTAGATTAAAACTGACGTGGAAAGGTAACATATGGCCACCGAAAGCTCTTTTTTTGAGAGCCCAGGTGGTCATGTGGTCTAGCGGGACGGCTGCAGTGCAGGCGATTTGGTGTCACGATATCACAGTAGCATGGGTTCGAATCCCGGCGAGGGAAGAACCAAAAATTTGCGAAAGCAAATTTACAGATCTAACATTGTTGGGTTGATGTTTAGACGAGTTGTATACACATATATGTGTATATATATATATACACATATATGTGTATATATGTCTCTGCTGTGATATACAGCAAAAGATTTAGCAAGGATAGCAAGGATACAAAAATTACGATTTTAATAATGCTAGAAATTAAAAGGAAAGTGTACGGAATTCGCAAAAAAAAACATATTTTAGAATCACGAAATAATTGAAATCGAATTTAGATTAGATTTGTGATCGTTGGAATTTATTAAGACTGTTTAAAATATCGATCTCTTTATAATTATCTTGTTTAGATCGAAATTAATGAGGTTCATTATATCATATATATATATAAGTATTTATTAGTATTGAATTGGTCTATACTCATGCAAATAACCCTTTCAATAAAAATACTTATAAACTGATTTTAAAGTAATCAAACGGAACACATACTACAGGAGATGTGGGATATATTTCAATTTGACAGCAACCAAACGACAAAAAACATAGATGAATCAAGAGCGCATGTTTAGTCTTCAACAAGAAACAGGTGTCTATGCAAAAGGTCACGGTCTGAATGATCAATCGTCATAAGTTTGTATAAAATTTGTAAATACAATAAATAAAAACAATTATATGAAATAGTCTTAACAACTTAATATCCATTATTTACACAAGTTCGAATGATCTAAATAATCTACATTGTTTTTATCGTTAGAGACACGTTTGTAAAGCTCATTTTCTGTTCTCTTAATTTTTGTTACGGTCTTCTCTTTTTTCATTTATAACCCACAAAAGTTGCTCAACCTTTCATTCTGACAGCGTGAAAGACCAGAACCAAGGTAATACACTTATATAAGTTTTCACAAACCGGTAATTTCGTCGCCCAGGGATATGAATTTGACATTTAAAGTCCCTCAACAGCTTTACAATACCCGGCCGTGTCACTTCCGCGTATATTGTAGATGGAACGGATAATATACACAATGAATTTCATACACCAGAAATACTAATACAGGGGAATTTTACCTTTTTGGAGGACTCCGAAGAGGTGGTGCATTGCATGTGCGCTAATTTTGAACAAAAATCCAAATTTTTATTTGGGGTACGTCTAAACACCGGTAATGACCTCCTTAGTGCACTCAGGACATACAATGTGCACTCAGGATCCTTCATATTCATCCTATTTGCACACGGGATGGGATGGGTGAATATATTCATTACACGCTGCTTATTTAAGAGTATAATAGATTTTTTTTTTATATAAGATGACCGATAGTGCTGTCTCAATTCAGAGATTGAACATTAAAAAACATGATTAAGTATGTATATAGTACAGAATAGTAGAGAAGGTGAAAGCGATTCGTTTGATATAAAATTTGCAGAAATTATCCAGTAAAAATGTCTGTCTATCTATAGCTACATCCAACGCTTTACATGTCATGATATAATGATATTCGTCAACTCTCAATCATTTTTTACAGCCTTTTTTATCATAATATAACTTCTATAATAACTTTATGGAATTATACTGAATATAAAAGGGAATTTAACGTATGAATTTTTCAAATTGTTGAAGGCCGTACGTGACTATAGATGTTAATTTCTGTTTCAGTAAAGTTAATCTCTTTTCGTGCTTTTAGAGAGTTGTCTCTTTGGCAATCGTATCACATCTCGATCTTTTTTTTTTTTTTTTTTTATATATTTAAAGTTAGACTTCACCCCCCCCCCCCCCCATTTTTCATGAAACTCCTCATAGATTTATAATAGATAGCTTACATATAACATATGTTTCGATAGCTAATATAGATCTTATTTTAGTTTAAAAACTTTACGAATGCTCAGATTAAACGTGTTGCCGCATGATTCGAAGTGATCAGACTATCGCTAGGCCATTTCCACTCAAAATATATAAAAATATCGTTGCATCGGTAAAACTTTGAATCTTTTTTGACAAAACTATTAGAATTTAAGGCTGCCCTGCTTTTATAATAACTGTTATCTTGTTATCATTTCAATGAATATCAAGTAAGATTTGTCGATGAACGGTTGTTGAGTTAATGCACGGTATTGTGATTTTTTTTCACAATTGAATTTATAGAACCTTTTGTTAAGATTCATTGTCCTATGTATCAAATTAAAATAGCTTTCTATTATCAGTTCTTTGGCGTTGCAACACCACTGCATGGTCATCCAATGAAAAAAGGAAAGTCATAATATTTATTTTATTACTAATATAATCTTTTATTCGTAAGCAATACAACTTACAGAAAATAATTATTACAAATATTCAATTACATCAGTGAAATATATTTATATTAGTCAAATAATCATATAATTAAGCATACCCATTTATATAACAGTGAAGCACAGTATAATCAAATATAACACATTTTCAAATGAATTTAATTTTGTGCCTTCACAGTCAAAAATAAAAATTTCCCTTTAATTGTTAAGTTGCTTTACATAATGAACAGATACTGGTGAGCACCCAGCCACTTTAAAAGGGGGTCACAACCGAGCATCAAAAAAAGGGACGAACTATATGCCCCTATTCAAATGCATTGATCGTCTAAAAAGTCTAAGATTCGACGGTTTTCTTCAACAATATGGTTTGATAAATTTCTTTCGAAAACTCATTATACTTTTCACATACTAAAATAAAATGATATTCATCTCCAAATACTTGTTTATCACACATATTACAAAATTTTTGATATCTCTCAATATTATAAAATCGACAAGTTTCTATATTCAAACGGTGAGCAGATGTATGCGGTATTTTCAAATAAATGATTCTATAAATATAATTTTAATACAGCATGATCTAAATAAAATTGTTGGGGTCAAATACATCTATGCAACAAACATTTAGGCGAGTCTTCAAAAAAAATTAGTTCATTTCACTATTAGAGCTACCGTTTAATCTATCTTTGAATTCAAGTAATAAAAATTCACATTTTTTACACCCTGATGTAACCGTACTTTTAAAGCGTAGTCATCCGTATCAATAAATTGTTTAATATCAAAATTGAAGTGCATGAGTATTATTAACGTCTGGGATGATTGTGAGAAATCTCTGTTGATGGGAATAAACAAAATTTAGCTGAATTTGTATTATTCAAATTAATGAAAAGGCAAGCTAGTGTGTGTTTAAAATGATATTGTTGGAATGGATTTATAACATGAAAAATGTGTGTAACCGATTTAACGTTGACTTGGACTGCGAATTTGAAAATAATATATTTGTGAAATCACATTCTACAAGATGACATATTTTGTAAGTACTTTAACCTTTGATTCTAATAATTCTAATACTAGTATCTTTGACATGCATTTTATAGCTGACTTTGCGGGAAAGATCCGTTTGCGCCAAAAATGCGTCCTTTTGCGCCACAACTTTTTTTCTCCGATGCTACGCTTGCGCCATCTGTTTTAAAAGTAATATGATATCATTTGCGCCGAAAATAAAATATACAATTGCGCCAATTTAAAGAAAAATGACTTCTATTTTCTTGTCTTTTGGCATATCCTGTATCAAATCTTCAGCAAAGCAATCACCTACTTCACCTTGGTTCAGAAAAATATGGTGTAATCACTTGCTAACATCACTGCCTTTTTCATACTCTTTTGCTAGTTCAAGATTTTATATTTTTCGATCCCATGACTGGCCAAGGTGAAAACGGCATGCCTTGATGATAATTCTTGGGAAAAACTCTTTAACGACAACGTGCATTCTTTCCTCAAAATCTACATGCATAGATGTAAAATTCATTGGAAGATTAAATCTTTCACAACATTCCTTAAGGAAAGAAACCATTTTTCTATAACAGTCTCCTGATTTGGAAGGCAAAAGGCAACATAAAAGTGGAATAAAATGTCCATTCCTGAATCAATGTAATGTACATAATTGCTGGAAATACTTTAGACAACACTTTTAAAAATGCTCCATCAGCAAAAACATATTTTATATTTGTCACTGAAAACTTTTTATAATTAGTGTTTACCAGTTTGTTAAAATCCTTACCTTTAATTTAATAGTAATCCTATTATGTGTTACTCACCTTTCCCCAACAACAGTAACAATTATTTAATGAATAAAGATTTATAAGACAAAACAATGATTCTAAATATAATATATTAATCTTTAATATGAATACGAATACTTTTATGTTCAGGTAAATTGGCGCAAATGAGTTCCGAAAACTGGCGCAATTGATACATTTGAGAGAAAAAAATATTGGCGCAAATGATACCCCTGGAAAACAGTAATTGGCGCAAAAGGAGTGCTGCCGACTTTGCTCAATGTTGACGGCCGTACGGTGACATATAGTTGTAAATGTATGTGTCATTTTGGTCTCTTGTGGACAGTTGTCTCATTCGCAATCATACCACATCTTCTCTTTTATATTTATATAGCTATTACTTAAAACTGTCATATGTACATGTTCCAGGCTCGTGCCGCTGAAAGAGGTCTCCTATGTTAATAGGTCGGAAAAACTATCAGAAATATATATGATAAAAAAAATCAGTAAAGTTCCCAATACTCTTTTTGTGAACTTTCTTGCTATTCCCGAGTGTGTTTTAATCGAAGAATTTTCTCTCTAATGACACTATGGTTATGTTAACCAGGATTGCAATTTAATATTTACGGAAGACTTGCGTTTCGTCTGAAAAAAAAGGCTCATTAGACTAGTGCGCTCGAATCAAAAAATTAAAAAAAGGCAAAATAAAGTACGAAGTTGAAGAGAATTGAGGACCAACATACCTAAAAGTTTTCCCAATTTCATCCTCCGTAAGGTTATCTATTCCTGAGATAAAAAGCCTTAGTGTTTCAAAAATACAAAATTTTGTTACCTATAAATTTATAATTATGAACATATCAATGATAACTCTTCCATCCTTCAATTGCAAACCACATAAAACCTAAACAATTCAAGTGCACTTATAAATTAAATGATGAAATGATGTAAAGCAAGACTTTAGTTAGCCTGCTTGCTTTGTTTTTTTTTTATTGTACAATCATTATGATAACACCAAAGGACAAGGTATGATAAGGGCCGTTTTTGGCCCCCCTTTTTCCAGAATTTTTAAACTTTAAAGTTGAATCCCATCACGCTTGTGTAATGAACTTCAATATCTGTTCGTCCCTGTAGAACCTTATTTTTAGGTGTTATGTACTCAAATATGTTCAAACTTAGACATTGAATAGGCTTAAACCGACGAAAAGTGTAAGAAATCTACAATTTTGTCAAGTTCGGAGACGAAATTTGACATCAGCGCCAACGTAGACCATCTTGAAATTTTTAACCATCAACGGTACTCTTCTGTATCTTTTCCATAACAAAATATCATGGTGGTCTACGTTGGCGCCCATGTCTAAAAATTTGAAAAATAATCCGATTGTTTACATTATTTTGGCAAGTCATTGTAATACGTCATAGGGAACGGCACGGGTAAGAAATTATTCCGGGATACATAATCGATCAGAATATCACATACAGATAGTATTACGCCGTATCCAGTCATCAAGACATGTCACTCTCTTAAAGAAATATATTGTACGTGAAATTAGACCCATATAAATCAAAATAGTCCAACACTATGCAGCGAAAAACAGAGTTTTGTCCCTTGAAATATGGTGAATTAATTTTTATTCATTATTATTTTCAAATATTCAACGAAATCTTACAAATGAATTTTATAATAAATTCACAATATATTCAAACCCTTTTTGTAGTTCTGAAGAAAATCATTTCATCATAACTTATATATTTTGCACTTTGAAGCCGGTTTTCTATTTTACCATCTACAGAAAAATATGTTACATATCTATTGGTTTAAATTAAGTATATGTTAATTGTCAATAATTTCGTACATGCTACAGGAACTATGACTTGTTAATAGAAAAATATCTAAATACAGTACTAAACTAAAACGTTAAGCATCAGTGCAAACAGTATTAATGCTGAAACTAAAGTATGAAATGTAATTATAAACATATATCCATGTAAATTTAAGAGCAGTTGATACTGAAAATAAGTTAACTACACTTATACAATACTGTAAATTATGTGTTCCAGCCTTTTCATATATCGGTACACTAATGATTTTTCTTATACATGTGTCAGAGCACTCTTTTGACAAGCTGTAACCATAAAAAAAAGTACACATGTAGCATTCAATTGACTCAGATCCAATTTGGATTTTCAAATAAAACATGCTATTATATAGCGAAATTACTTTTAACATATTTTACTTTTTAATGTCGAGCACGTTCGTTAATTTAGATCTGTCCGTACGTCCATCCATCCATCCGTCCGTTAACTACCCTCCTTTAAGAATATACTACTTCAGCAGATTGCCAATCTTTCTATCTGATGGACTATGCTACTTCGAAAAGAGGGTAGTAAACCTGACAAAATAATGACTTCACGGTTCAGCTAACAAGCAAGCTTACCAAAGACTATACCTTTGGCTACACACTCAATGAAATCGGCTGTAAATCTTGAAAATTGAAACCTTTTGGTTTGACATTCAGACATTCAGAATAAAAATAATAAATAGATCAACTTAAAAAGGATAAATTCAGGTTGAAAACGAGCGCACCCGCACCATCGGGGGTCGAACTCACAACTTCAGTGTTGACTAGCTAGGGAATACAGAAGTAACTTCTTAGACCACTCGGCCACCAAGACCCTTTAATGGTCTTTAATGAAGTGTGTCTACGTTTCTTATCAAATTCAAATGTTTTTAGGTATAAAATACTACTTACCAATAACTGTTTCATTAAAAAAAACAAAACATTTTGGATAAAATTAGGAGATGTGGTATGATTGCACATGATTCTTTACACTGGCGATCAATGTGCTAATTTCAGGATATATATCGTAGAAATAATATATTTGTAGAGAAGCTTGAAGATGTTCATGCCTCTTTCGTCTACATATCTTCATGAGTTTTTATCGTCTTGAAGCCTGACCTCATTTTGAACTTTGTTTTTTAAGCATTTTCTTCTTTAAAATATTGTGTTAAGTGTTAAAAAGTTCACAGTGTACGATTATTGAAGTGACAAACAATGGCATTGTATAGGCTATGCATATTTGCTCTACATACTGTATAAATCTGATACTGAATCTTCAATAGTAATCCAGTTTTTCAATGTACCGGTAATCATCATGTAAATGTGAAATGCTATATTCATAACTTTCACAATTATTTATGAATAATAATTGTCACTTCTTGTATAACTTGAAGTTTTTATGACCCATTTATAGACATTATGTTTTCCGGTCTGTGCGTCCGTATGTTCGTTCGTCCGCCGTCCACCTGTCCGTCCGTTCGTCCATCTGTCGCGCTTCATGTTAAAGTTTTTGGTCGAGGTAATTTTTTGATGAAGTTGAAGTCCAATCAACTTGAAACTTACTTCACATGTTCCGTGTGATATGATATTTCTAATTTTAATGCCAAATTAGAGATGCTGCCCCATTTTCATGGTATACTATACTGGGGACACATTCTTATATAATTTCTATTTATGCTTTTTATACGACCGCAAATTTTGAAAAAAATTTCGTCGTATATTGCTATCACGTTGGCGTCGTCGTCGTCGTCGTCGTCGTCGTCGTCGTCGTCCGAATACTTTTAGTTTTCGCACTCTAACTTTAGTAAAAGTGAATAGAAATCTATGAAATTTTAACACAAGGTTTATGACTATAAAAGGAAGGCTGGTATTGATTTTGGGAGTTTTGGTCCCAATATTTTAGGAATTAGGGGCCAAAAAGGGCCCAAATAAGCATTTTCTTGGTTTTCGCACTATAACTTTAGTTTAAGTTAATAGAAACCTATGAAATTTTGACACAAGGTTTATGACCACAAAAGAAAGGTTGGGATTGATTTTGGGAGTTTTGGTTTCAACAGTTTAGGAATAAGGGGCCAAAAAAGGGCCCAAATAAGCATTATTCTTGGTTTTCGCACAATTACTTAAGTTAAAGTAAATAGAAATCAATGAAATTTAAACACAATGTTGAAGACCACAAAAGGAAGGTTGGTATTGATTTTGGGAGTTTCGGTCCCAACAGTTTAGGAATTAGGGGCCAAAAAGGGACCCAAATAAGCATTTTTCTTGGTTTTCCCACCATAGCGTTAGTATAAGTGAATAGAAATCAATGAAATTTAAACACAAGGTTTATGACTATAAAAGGAAGGTTGGTATTGATTTTGGAAGTTTTGGTCCCAACAGTTAAGGAAAAAAGGGCCCAAAGGGTCCAAAATTAAACTTTGTTTGATTTCATCAAAATTGAATAATTGGGGTTCTTTAATATGCTGAATCTAACTGTGTATGTAGATTCTTAATTTTTGGTCCCTTTTTCAAATTGGTCTACATTAAGGTCCAAAGGGTCCAAAATTAAACTTAGTTTGATTTTAACAAAAATTGAAACCTTGGGGTTCTTTGATATGCTGAATCTAAAAATGTACTTAGATTTTTGATTACTGGCCCAGTTTTCAAGTTGGCCCAAATCGAGGTCCAAAATTAAACATTGTTTGATTTCATCAAAAATTGAATAATTGGGGTTCTTTGATATGCCAAATCTAACTGTGTATGTAGATTCTTAATTTTTGGTCCAGTTTTAAAATTGGTCTAAATTAAAGTGCAAAGGGTCCAAAATTAAACTAAGTTTGATTTGAACAAAAATCAAATTCTTGGGCCTCTTTGATATGCTGAATCTAAACATGTACTTAGATTTTTGATTATGGGCCCAGTTTTCAAGTTGGTCTAAATCAGGATCTAAAATTATTATATTAAGTATTGTGCAATAGCAAGTCTTTTCAATTGCACAGTATTGTGCAATGGCAAGAAATATCTAATTTCACAATATTGTGAAATAGCAAATTTTTTTTTAATTAAGAGTTATCTTTCTTTGTCCAGTAAAGTAAGCAAGAAATATCTGCAAGAATTTTTTTTAATTGGAGTTATCTTTCTTTGTCCAGAATCAACTTAAATCTTTGTTATATACAATATACAATGTATATTCACTTTTTACTACCAACTGATAAATTTAAATAATCTTTACCATTCAGTGATAACAAGCAGTTTTTTTACATCTTAATATTTTATGATGTATTTAAATGAGTAGTAATTGTTGCAAACTCCATTAGAATATTTAAATTGAAATTAGTTTTGGAATAAGGGAAAGGGGGATGTGATTAAAATGGGTTCAATTTTTCTCATTTGAAATTTCATAAAAAAAAAAAAAAATTCTTCAAACATTTTTTTGAGAGGATTAATATTCAACAGCATAGTGAATTGCTCTAAGAGAAAACAAAAATTTTAAGTTCATTTGAATACATTCATTCTGTGTCAGAAACCTATGCTGTGTCAACTATTTAATCACAATCCAAATTTAGAGCGGAATCCAGCTTGAATGTTGTGTCCATACTTGCCCCAACTGTTCAGGGTTCAACCTCTGCGGTCGTATAAAGCTACGCCCTGCGGAGCATCTGGTTTTTATTATTAAACAGACCAATTCCTTGATAGCTATCTTTTATCTAATACTAAAATTGAGAATAAAATGGGGAAAGAGACAACAACCCGACCAAAGAGCAAACAACAACTGAAGGCCACCAATGGGTCTTCAATGCCACGAGAAACTTCAACACCCTGAAGCATCTTTCAGCTGGTCCCTAATCAAATATGTATGCTAGTTCAGTAATATTTGGCGTCATACTAAACTCCGATTTATACACAAGAAACTAAAATGAATAATCATAAAACACTAACAAAGGTCAGAGGCTCCTGACTTAAATGCTGTGGGGTTAAACAATATTTTTTGAGATCTCAACCCTGTTTTTTGTAACAGCATATGATTTAATATTTACTTCATCAAATATAAATATTATACCAAAAAACCTACTTCGGTATACAAAAAAAAAATACACCATTATTAATCGTTGCTAAGCACTGTTTTGGTTGCTAATCTTTTTATCAGCATGCTATACAATTGACTTACTTTCATTTCTTACTTCTAGTTATTCTTGCATGTTTAACATTTCTATAAACCTGGTTGTACTCTAATTTGTACGATTAAAAATTAAAACTGTTTTTCTGTAGTTCAATTTGATTTCTATCTTTTTCGGCTGTTGCTAAGCAACTTTTAGGTTGCTATGGTCAATTTCATTTTCTTGAGAAAAAAAATGATGACCAAGACATCATATATACGAAAGAAAAATCATTTACGGTAGCTAAATCTTTAAATATTGCTATATCTATACCTCAAATGGCCGAAATTACAAATTTTTGAACCGTTGCTAGGCAAAATTTTTGTTGCTAGGTTGTTGCTAAGCATTTTTTTAAACTGAAATTGAAGTGACTTTTCCTTTGCAAACTCAAGTTATTGTTAAACAAACAATACTATTTTGAATTATGCTTATTTGTAATAAGAAAGCAATGCATATGTGATAATTTGGCTATTTATTAAAACCGTTGCTAGGCAACCTTTCTTTCACCGGAACATAAAAAAAACCACAGTTTTTAAGAGTTTTTATCCTAAGACTATCAATGATATATATATAAACTTATTTGGGAAGGGGGCCAAAAACGCCTCTTATCATACCTTGTCCTTTAATTCAATTATAATAATTATATAAATACAGGTTAAACTATGCCGATACATATTGTTTAAAGATGTCAATCTTATTAACAAAATTTGTATAAACAATTATACAAACAAAGCAAGCAAGTAAACCAAAGTTTTGCTTTACATGCATTAGGAAACTAGCTGTAAAGCCTTAATTTAGCCGACTTGCTCAAACAATAGATAAAGTAAGAGACGGATTTGATAAAATTTAACATATGGAGGAAAGTTTGGGTTTAAAACACTCTAAATAAATTCAATAGAAATTTTATTTATTTCAAATGTATTCCATTTAATTTCTTATAAATCGTATAGGGATCTTTATCCTTGTTTTTTTTATCCATTTCCATATCCTTGTATTTTTTTATCCATTTCCATGACACTTCACCACTAATTACGTACATCTTGATATAGATTGAATCGTTGGTTTTCCCGTTTAAAAGGTTTTACACTGGGGCCCTTTATAACTTGCTGTTCGGTGTCAGCCAAGACTCCATGTTGAAGACCGTATTTTGACTTATTTTTATTATATACTATTATAAATTGTGACTCGGATGGAGAGTTGTCTCATTGTCACATACGACATCTTATCTATCTATGGCTCAAACCGAAACGAAACGGGACAAAAAGGGATAAAAACACACTTTTTTGATATATTTATAAGGCCAGGGTTTTTTAATTTGATGGTTTACGGATTTTCCCCATGAAAAAGTTGGGTCGGTCGGTCGGGAAAAAAAAGAAAAAAAAATATCTTTCAAGACAGAAAAATATGCAAAATAAATATATACTTCACCTTTCTAACAATATGTTTGTTATGTTATATTGTCATCATTTCTTAAATTTTAGTTCGATGAAATATTATTGCTGAGCTGTCATAAACATCGCATGACATTGTCTAATAATTTCCCGTAAAAAAGGGGTGTGAGCACGGACATAGACGAAATTAAATCGTCATTTCACAAACAAGAAAAACAGATTCGCGTAGCTCTTAATCAATTCCAGAAAACTTGATGAATAATGATCTTCAAGCACGAAAACTGATAAACAAAAAAAATGTAAAAACGTCGTACGAAAATAAGTTTCAAAACACGTGTCAAAAACTAATAGACTCGTCCACTGGAAAAACGAGAATATCGGGTTAATCTGTTGTCGTGCATTCCCGTTTTTTATCCAAATGGATAATATTTTTTTATTATCTATGAAACAAGAAAATTCCAAATGATTTCTTAATATTCAGTACTAACTTGATGTCTTCCACCTGTCCATATTTGGACAAGTCTATTTCTATGAGATGATGCATCTTACGGACTGATGACAAATAAGGGAAACAAACTTATTGTGTAATTGGTTTTAAACACAGGTTTCTTTCCGCAAAATTATTTGCGCAAATGACATTTCAAGGTCAGTTATAATTAATTTGTCTATTTTTAGAAATGTAAACTGGAAGTTTTATTTTTTCACAACAGAAAGTGTTATCAATTTTGTTAGTGATTAATGCATTTCATTTCATAAAAAAAGAATATTTTAATTATTTTTCAGGGATAATGCATTTGTTAAGGTCGGCGGGCGGGAATAAAAAAGCATGAAAAGTCAATTTTATTTTTATTCTGGAAATCGGCAAAATCGGGTCGGCGGATCCGTAAACCAACAAATTAAAAAATCCTGGCCTAATGGGCTTAATATGAGTCAGAAAAGAGTAGAATAGTGAGTCGCGTTGGGGTATAAGCGTTACGCTGAATTGCCGATTGTTTTTGTAAGCGTGACACGTGAAAGTTAAATGATTGTGTCGTGAAAACGAGAAATAAAGTATAGCAGGACACGGAAAATTTCAAAAAATCAGAACTGCATAGTATAAGCGGGATACGGGAATCTGACAAAGCAGTAAGCGGGGTCAGGTATCAGACCCCCCCCCCCAATGATACCCCAGAATAAGATATTTATTTATCTTCATCATATTGTTAGTCATGCCTTCAATAACAAATGTATCCCATGCATGCATTTTCATATTTTTGGTCCCTTTTTCAAGTTTGTGGTCTTCAAATTTATAGACAAAAGTCCTTATGGATATTTGGGGTTCTCTGACATGCTGAATCTAACCGTGTGTCCAGTTTAGGGATCTTTTGCCAAGTTACCGAAATAGCCCACATAGAGGTCCAAAGGGTCTAAGATCATCAAACATGAATTGTAGCATGCATGTCGTGTACAATGTGCATTGTTTGACCTCTGTGGTACTGAGTATCCACTCGCGGATTTAGAAATTTTCTTAAGTAGGGCCTAATAACTGCCTAAGAGGGGACCCGCTTCAGTGATTCTATAAAAGTAACCAAAGTGTGAAAACCATCAACAAAATTTATACATAATCGGGAATGTCTTTAACAGAATAGTCTCACACCGTAACTATATCGGGCCCAACTATATATAATACTTTAGCTATTTGACCAACAATGTATAAAAAAACAGAACGAATTTAATGTCATCTTTCCCTATTGTTTAATGTTATAAGTCTGTTTCAACTGGCAAGAATACCCATAAAGCGGACAAGCAGTTTGTTCTTTAAATTGCTGTCATTGAATATCAAGAAAGAAAATAAATCCCGAAATTGATTTGAAACTTTGATACATACTCTATAGTTTTCCTGGAAAATATTCACATCCCTTAGGGATTATTAGTGTACGTCCAGTTGCGTACATATAACATGTATGTCGGAACAATTGTGATGATGACGAATTTCTTCCTTTATTCGAGAACAATCTAATTGATATATAAATGTCCATAAATGAGCCAAAGAAAGTTTTATATCGACCTGTATTTAAATCTCTTCTTCTTCTTTTGGTATACAATAGTCTTTCGACATTTGATGATTACATACTGTTGGCATACGTGGACTAGTCTACTACATGTAACAAAACTTTTACCCCAATTCACACAAAATGTATGTTTCTTTCTTATGTACAATGTATACATTTTTATATTTGAATTTGCGCTATAGTTCCGTAACTTTTTATCCTGGCGTATATACGAATGGTCGACAAGTGCGTACATTTTTTTTAATCAAAATTTCTGGTATAGTCTGATCTGTCCTTCACCATTGACAAAAAATATGTATATAGATTTTTATTTCATCAAATCTGTTGTTTATTTTTAGGTATTATCTATATTTTTATAAATAATTTTCTTTACATCAGAAATATTATTCATTAACAAGCGTATGAGTTTAGTAATGACTAGTATATATAATATCACTTTCGGACACACAAGATAGAGATGCATATTATACGAATGTAGGAAAAAAAGTCACAGGAAAAAAAGTCACGGAAAAAAAGTCACAGGAAAAAAGGTCACAGGAAAAAAAGTCACAGGAAAAAAAGTCACAATATATATTTTTTGCATGAAATAGTCATAGGGTGTACACATACATGTATTAACAGGAGAAACATTCCCAATTTGTATTTTTTTTCTTATGGAAATGGTCACAAGGCCGCACATATATATGGATATATTAGCGAAACATTCCCAATAGATATTTGTTTGGAAATAGACATTTGTTAATTCATTTTATACGACTAGCTTTGGAAATTTAGATATAAATTGCAAATCATTTAAATGGAACATGTTCATGCTGGTGTACTAGATTGATACATGTTTTCAAGGATTTGTTGTAATTATTTTTGTTTTATATCTCTTAGAGATGTGAGTTTAACTAACAGCAACAATTTCCCCTAATTTTAATAAAAGTTAGAAGTTCAGTATATAACTTGACCACATGTTTTTTTTGATTTTTATAAAGATAAGTATTCTGTAATTTAGTGTTAAACAAACAACTCATTGCCATTAATAATAGCTTAGCATTTTATACATATATATCTGGGGACTGTTGATATTGATGTGTGGCTTCTTGTGGCACCTCCCCCCTTTGTAGACCTTTTATTTCTTGTCTTCGTAGGAAGCCATATCAATGAAATACAACTTATGCTCAATATTAAATAAAAGGACACAATCAGTTTTCCCTGGTAGTTAAAAAAGTCAATTTTGAAAAAAAGAAAATGATTTATTCAGATACACTTTTATTAGTATATATATCACGTATATAATTCCTTTATAGTTTAAAAAAAATAATCCGATACAAATATATTATGACTTTTTCAATGCATTCGAATACAACAGTTTAATTATTTATTGCATACATGTACATAGTGACTTTTTCACATGCATTCCAACATATTTCTGACAAATAAGTTTACTTAAACAAATTGTGACTTTTTTTCCTGCGACTTTTTTTCTTGTGACTTTTTTTCCTGTTACTTTATTTCCGTTATACACCTAATAGTTCAAATGGAAAGTTATAAGTTACAGGCCGTTTACACTGACCAATACCCTAAGACGTGAAACGATGCATGAATTTGCAAGCTCGACAGGAAATCGCCTGAATACCTGGACGTGTCACACCCCCTGCAATACCTTTGGGAGTAATACCTTTAGCCATGCAGGTGATCAGTGGAACGAAGATCCTAATTTATTTGAATAAAGTTTATGACATAAAAGAATTATGAACTAATTAGATTTCCGAAAACAATTCAAGTTTCACGGAACAATTATTTATGATTTGAAATTTTTACTATTTAACTTATTCCAATATTATCATTATTGTTAAAAATAACAGATCATGGTTATTAAAAAAAAAAGATAGGCCTACTCGGGACAAAAAATAGTGCATTTGATGTCATTGTTTACTCAAACTACCCAACAAATTTGCAGAAATGAAACTTTTGGTGAAAGAGAAATATATTAGGACCATTTTGAGCCCAAATTTACTTGTCTATGAGTTGAAATTAAAAATTGAGGATTAATGCGCTCCATAGTATACTAATTTAAGATTTCAAGAAAACCAGGGGTTATTTTTAGTGGTACATCCATTCGGAAGGTCTCTTCTTTCTTATATGGCTTTAAAGGTATGCCGAAAATTGGCATGAAGAAAGGTGATACCTGTACGATTCAGGACATACCTGGTTTGTAAGAGGTTAAACTTAAGATAAAAAATTAAGAAAGCTATGAAAATTGCAAAATTTGGTTGAACAGACAGGGACTTTTAATTGGTGGTCTGACACCTTGTTAACTAGTCGGATAAAACAACCGTACGATTGACAAGATATCGACACGCAATTACGACTACATCGGGTTACTGTAGTTTTGTTCCTTAGACATATCTTGGGTGCAAAGCGGAGAAGGTAACAAAATGGCCGACCGGAGAGAATTGATACTCTAAATTCAAAATCGATGGTGATCTCTTATCTAGCAGAATTAAACTTTAATATTCATGCATTTGAGCATTTTTATACAGAATGAACATAATATCAATTTTTGATTTTTTTGCGAAGTTTCCCTTTAATGAAAATTCCCAATCATCACAATAAAAAGGGCGAAACAGCTTGTATACTTTGAGCTTTCGAACTAAATGGTAACCCCAACCCCCAACATAGAGTGGTTCAAATTTTGAGTTGGAGCCGTTAGACTGCTCTATAATTTGATATAATTTGTCTCGGTGGATCCAGGCCCCGGAACCCCCTTTTTTTGGCCGATCAATGCATTTGAATAGAGCATATACTTGGACCCCCCCCTTTTACTCTGGGTTGGGACCCCCTTTTTTAAAATGGCTGGATCCGCACCTGATTGCAGTACACTGCACTGTGAGTATTTGTTAGATAATCACGCGCGATTTTATCATTTAAAGGAAATGCTTCACGAAATAATTAAGATCAGTTTATGTGTACTCGTAACACAAAGAAGAAAAGATTGGGCTGCCTCTCTTCAATTGTGTCTAGTTACCAAAGTAAAATCAAAATTTATAATTCTCTGACAATGCACCTGGTGATATATTGTATATGTCATTCCAACACTTACACTTGTTCTTTTATTTGTGTGGTTATTTAATGACCATTTTAATTCAAAGGTTGGTCAGTTGGATTTTCATCCTTCATTTTCCAGTACTCCAGAATTTCTACATACATATCACAGTAAGTAATTAAAGTTGTGTGTTAAACGTCAATGCGAAAGCAAAAAATCCATAATTTTTTTTAGAGGGCACATATGTTTCTTTCGTCTGACAGCAGGTATACACCACAGTTATCGTAAATTATAAAAACATATATAAAAAAAATCGAAAAGAAACCATTATTTTTTTTAACACAAAACAGAGAAAAGAACTGATAAGTGCGGGGAATCCATGAGCCTTTCCTCCCTGATGTTTCGATATTTTAAAAAATAATTATTCTTTTATCCATGTTAACACGTGAAAACTACACCAGTGAGTTCCATATATGTCATAAACTTACAGCTGGTCCTGAATATGCATGAAGTATTTGCCACTGGACTTTAAACAACCAACAATCAATCACACTACAACTTATAGTATATATAGTTGTGAAATACAAAATGTATATTATAATTATACAATTTTTCAAACAAATAGAATACAATGATACACACTACTTTATATACTAAGTAACTGACATAATTTAAAAGAATAATCTCTAAACTATACAAGTAGAGAAGCGAAAAGTTTCTTTTGAATAGTAAACAAACTTCCGAACAGTACATGTTTTTTAATGATTTCCCCTACGGCGCTCAAATATTTTGCATGGTCTTTTAGTGTTTAGACATATGACATTGTAAGAACCTTTAACGTATAATAGATTCAAATTCGTTATTTTGTTCAATATAAGAAAAGCAAAGACATGTATATTAAAAACTGACGGTCAGACATCACTATTAAAATACGTGTATACACAAATTCATTAGTTTTTTATTAACGTTTAGCCCTACGGCACCTTTTTATTAAGAATGATGATGAGAGTAATTGTAAAATATAATAGGCATGTTCTTTCTTACGTTATGGATCATTGATGATTTTGTTACCTGTTGACCCGGTTGATTACTAGCACGTGCCATTGAACTCGACCATTTTAACTAACACAGATTTTTTTTTAAATTAACGCCATACATATATACTTAGTACTATATACATATTATATGAATTAGAAAATAAATTTTATAAGGATACAACATTGTTTGAATGAACATTTTTATACGGTGATACTTTAACACGGTCCCGACAGAGACTGAATGCAGTATCATGATCAGCTTTCGGGATCCGGGAAGTCTTTTTTTTGAATTTCCGGATGTCGAGAATATTTTTTTCCAAGTTTAATAGAATTACTCGCACGAAAAAAACATAAAAAAGCAACAGCTTCCACGGTAAACTATGACATATATCAACAGATAACGAATTAAAGCAACTGTAATACATAAAACAAAAATATGCATGTGTTAATTTGCCTCCGTTGCATTTCTGTGGATTGTCTCATTGGCAATCATACCACATTTCCTTAACTTTTTAAGGTAACGTTTAGGATTTTCTGTTACTTTTTAATCTTCAAATACGAAACACATTTTCACCGGTGTTCACATTTTAAGGTTAAATTGATGGCATACATTTTGGTGTGTATACAATAAACATACGTCCTTGCATTTAATTATCAATATAATTATTCATATAAACTAACATTTATTGAAAAATAAACAATTATATAGACGAATAATTTAGTAGTTCCTCAACAAAACAAGAAAAGAAATAAAGAATCAACAGAAGATTTAATCCTTATTTATCTTTTAATTAACCAAAATATACTTCAAATTATAATTATATTAAAATACATGTATATTAATCTAAAATGCATTATCGAGTAGAAGGGGCGCAACTCGTGGTATCAAACCGATATACTGAACGGATCTAAACAGGGTCTGAAAATTTTGAACGTAATTTTTTATCCATGATCTGTTTTGGTCTGACACTGTCTTAACGGGTCTACACAGTCCGCTAGACGATTCAGTCTTTTCCGTCTGGACATGCCTTAACGAACTGATTTACCTGATGCGGCTATCGATCGTAACCCAGTCTTAACGGTCTAAAATGTCTCGACGATTTCCTCTAGCGGTAAATCCAGTCAATCAAGATATGATCAGACCAAAATGACCGTTTCAGACTGAAATCGTGCTACTAGTGTGTGTTTCTGTTGTGTCATTGTTCTCCTCTTATATTTGATGCGTTTCCTCCAGTTTTAGTTTGTAACCCGGATTTGTTTTTTTTCTTTGGATTTATGAATTTCAAACAGCGGTATACTACTGTTGCCTTTATTTAATGTATTGCTTAAGGATGTCTGCTTGTCATGTTTTGGAATTTTGTAAAATTTTCGGAATCCTCTGGTTTAAACCATTTGAATGCCTTAAAATATTTGGCCCATGAAACCCATTTTTCTTTTTATAAATCTTTTACGTGTATAATTATAAGTCATTTGTAAAAGTCTTATAAAATATTATTTATTTTTTAATAGTATTTGAGATCTTTAACTGGTCAATGATAAAGCTATGAAAAATCAAGAGAAAACATTTTCCCGCTAAAATTACAATGGCTAATATCTCGAAAACAAGCACATTGACCCCTAAATTGTTTTTGCTGTTTGGATTCCTCAATTTATTCCCCCTAGTTTTATGAAAAGTTATTTATTTTGAAACTGAGCAGCGAACATCCTTAAGACTATTTTGATTGTTTGTTTACAGTTTGTTTAATAACAAAAAGTGCCATATTCAGGATATTGCCAGGTCTAATTTTGAATCAATACAAATTATGATATCAAAAATTATTTTATCCATTTACTTATAGGTTATTACTATTGCTTATTTTCCCTAAAACTGAGATATTCATATAATTTGGCTAACAAATTATGGAATTATGGAATAATAAAATTATCCCCTTTTAGTATAACTAATCACCCAAAATGTGTTAGTTGTCTATAAACACAGTCATTTTATTTTAGAAGATTTTGAAAAAAAAAATGATTTCTTTTATATGATCGTCTATGTGCATGTGTTTTATAAAAAAAATTTAGCCATACAAGTCAATAAAACACTTTCATATTTTTAGTTTAATTTAAACGATCATATGACATATGTGTAACTATAACCTTGAGAAATAAAATCCATTTGACCAAAAATATCTTAACATCATTTTAGTGATGCATTATTTACTAGTTGAATACTGAGCATTTACTATATAATATTACCTGATGTGTTTTGACCAAGGGACTGATACCTCCTTGTTCTACAAGACATCTTGTGACCTGTAGCTCTCCATACTCAGCAGCCAGATGTAAAGCTGTTCTTCCATCTATCTATAATAATACCAAATAACATGTAAATATCATGGATACTACTTTGTTAAGTGTTACCAATATAAATAGTATACAACATATCCTACAACTGATATAAAACTTGTATGATAAACTGGATAATGTAATAAATAAAAACAAAATATATCTCACATGAATCAGTGGTCAAAACTGAACAAAATGACCAGTCACACTTGTTTTCATATTTTACATAAACAACAAATAAACAACAAGTTTTTTTGTGGGATGTCAGAACTTCCATCAGAAATGTCATGTTAACAAAAAAAATGTTTTTTCAAGAAATGCATAAAATATTTATATCAATTGATTCAGTGCAATGTACTAAGATAAATGAGATCTCACTTTATATAATTCTAGCAAGTATTTGTTGATATAATAATGAAATATGTCTGATTAACATGGTTCAGAAAAATGATCAATTTAAAAAAAAAAACTTTTTCAAAGAAATATGAAAAATAGTTACATTTCCTGATTAAGTACGAGGAGACAAGTAAAATGAGACCCCACTTTATGTAATTATTACAAACAATAGTTGTCCATTAAACCTGTCTAATTAACAACTTTATGTTGGTTAAAAGTAATGTGATCAGATTTAGTAGATAACATACATTAAAACTGTCTAATTAACAACAGGATTTAGTGTAGATCCAGTAGTAGAATCGTAAATTTTAAGAAAATATTTTTTTTAAAGAAAAATGAAAAAAAGTTATATTTTCTGATTCAGAACAATACTATGAGTAAAATGAGACCCCACTTTATATAATTATTACTAACAATATTTGTCCATTACACCTATATAATTAACATGATTTTGTGTTGATTAAAAGTAATGTGATCAGATTTAGTAGATAACATACTTCTGTGATATCTTTGTTACATCTGTTCTCCAGGAGAAGTCGACACACTTTCACATGTCCTCCATGGGCAGCCAACATTAATGATGTCCATCCACTAACCTGGAATAATACAACTGACATCAAAACTTGTCTGATAAACTGGACAATGTTGTGTAATAAATATAAACAGAAATAAACTGTCACATTAATTAAAACTGTCTGATTAACAACAGGATTTAGTGTAGATTCAATAAAATCATTAATTTTAAGAAAATATTTTTTTTAAAGAAAAATGAAAAAAAGTTATATTTTCTGATTCAGAATAATACTATGAGTAAAATGAGACCCCACTTTATATGATTATTACAAATATTAGTTGTCCATTAAACCTGTCTTATTAACAACATGATTTTGTGTTGATTAAAAGTAATGTGATCAGATTTAGTAGATAACGTACTGATGTGATATCTTTGTTACATCTGTTCTCCAGGAGAAGTTGACACACTTCCACATGTCCCCACCTGGCAGCAAACATTAATGCTGTCCATCCAGTAACCTGGAATAATACAACTGACATCAAAACTTGTCTGATAAACTGGACAATGTTGTGTAATAAATATAAACAGAAATGACCAGTCACATCAAGTAAAACTGTCTTATTAAGAACAGGATTTAGTGTAGATTCAGTTTAGTCATAAATTTAAAAAAAAAATTTTTTTAAAGAAAAATGAAAAAAGTTATATTTTCTGATTCAGAACAATACTATGAGTAAAATGAGACCCCACTTTATATGATTCTGACAAACATTAGTTGTCCATTAAACCTGTTTAATTAACAACATGAGATTTTGTGTTGATTAAAAGTAATGTAATCAGATTTAGTAGATAACATACATCTGTGATATCTTTGTTACATCTGTTCTCCAGGAGAAGTTGACACACTTCCACATGTCCTTCAATGGCAGCCAACATTAATGCTGTCTGTCCATACTTCTGGAATAATACAACTGACATCAAAACTTGTCTGATAAACTGGACAATGTTGTGTAATAAATATAAACAGAAATAACCAGTCACATTAATTAAAACTGTCTAATTAACAACAGGATTTAATGTAGATTCAGTTTAATCATTAATTTTAAGAAAATAATTTTTTAAAGAAATATGAAAAATAGTTACATTTCCTGATTTAGTACGAGGAGACAGGTAAAATGAGACCCCATTTTATATGATTCTGACAAATATAAGTTGTCCATTAAACCTGTCTAATTAACAACTTTATGTTGGTTAACAGTAATGTGATCAGATTTAGTAGATAACATACATCTGTGATATCTTTGTTACATCTGTTCTCCAGGAGAAGTTGACACACTTCCACATGTCCTTTACTGGCAGCCCACATTAATGCTGTCCATCCACCTCTCTGGAATAATACAACTGACATCAAAACTTGTCTGATAAACTGGACAATGTTGTGTAATAAATATAAACAAAAATAAACAGTCACATTAATTAAAACTGTCTGATTAACAACAGGATTTAGTTTAGATTCAGTTTAATCATAAATTTTAAGAAAATAATTTTTTTAAAGAAAAATGAAAAAAAGTTATATTTTCTGATTCAGAACAATAATACGAGTAAAATGAGACCCCACTTTATATAATTATTATAAACATTAGTTGTCCATTAAACCTGCCTAATTATTAACAACATGATTTTGTGTTGATTAAAAGTAATGTGATCAGATTTAGTAGATAACATACTGAAGTGATTTCTTTATTACATCTGTTCTCCAGGAAAAGTCGACACACTTCAACATGTCCTTCACTGGCAGCCAACATTAATGTACAGTTTAATCATTAATTTAAATAAAGTAAATTTTTCAAAGAAAAATTAAAAAAAGTTATATTTTCTGATTCAGAACATAACTATGAATAAAATGAGACCCCACTTTATCTGATTCTGACAAATTGTTGTTGTCCATTAAACCTGTATAATTAACGACATGATTTTGTGTTAACAGGATTTAACAGGATTTAGTGTAAAATAAATTATTCGAAAAAAGCATGAAAAAAGTTTTATTTCCTGATTTTTTAGTACAACATAAAGAAAATATCTATTTAATCTCAGTAGTCAGGTTCAGACCATGTGTTGTTAGTTGTTATATTTGTTTGTCTATTTACTCTGAGTAGTCAGGTCCTTACCATGTATTGTTAGTTGTTGTATTTGTTTGTTTATTTACTCTGAGTAGTCAGGTCCAGACCATGTGTTGTGTGTTGTTATATTTGTTTGTCTATTAACTCTGAGTAGTCAGGTCAAGACCATGTGTTGTTAGTTGTTATATTTGTTAGTCTATTTACTCTGAGTAGTCAGGTCGAGACCATGTGTTGTGTGTTGTTATATTTGTTTGTCTATTTACTCTGAGTAGTCAGGTCGAGACCAAGTGTTATGTGTTTTTATATTTGTTTGTCTATTAACTCTGAGTAGTCAGGTCGAGACCATGTGTTATGTGTTGGTATATTTGTTTGTCTATTTACTCTGAGTAGTCAGGTCGATACCATGTGTTATGTGTTGTTATATTTGTTTGTCTATTAACTCCGAGTAGTCAGGTCCAGACCATGTGTTGTTAGTTGTTGTATTTTTTGGTCTATTTACTCTGAGTATTCAGGTCCAGACCATGTGTTGTTAGTTGTATTTGTATGTCTATTTACTCTGAGTAGTCAGGTTCAGACCATGTGTGTTAGTTGTTGTATTTGTTTGTCTATTTACTCTGAGTAGTCAGGTCCAGACTATGTGTTGTTAGTTGTTGTATTTGTTTATCTATTTACTCTGAGTAGTCAGGTCAGGTCCAGATCATGTGTTGTAAGTTGTTATATTTGTTTGTCTATTTACTATAAGTAGTCAGGTCCAGACTATGTGTTGTTAGTTGTTGTATTTGTATGTCTATTTCTTCTGAGTAGTCAGGTCCAGACCATGTGTTGTTAGTTGTTGTATTTGTTTGTCTATTTACTCTGAGTAGTCAGGTCCAGACTATGTGTTGTTAGTTGTTGTATTTGTTTATCTATTTACTCTGAGTAGTCAGGTCAGGTCCAGATCATGTGTTGTAAGTTGTTATATTTGTTTGTCTATTTACTATAAGTAGTCAGGTCCAGACTATGTGTTGTTAGTTGTTGTATTTGTATGTCTTTTTCTTCTGAGTAGTCAGGTCAAGACCATGAGTTGTTAGTGGTTGTATTTGTATGTCTATATACTATGAGTAGTCAGGTCCAGACCATGTGTTGTGTGTTGTTATATTTGTTTGTCTATTTACTCTGAGTAGTCAGGTCAGGTCCAGACTATGTGTTGTGTGTTGTTGTATTTGTTTGTCTATTTACTCTGAGTAGTCAGGTAAGGTCCAGACTATGTGTTGTTTGTTGTTATATTTGTTTGTCTATTTACTCTGAGTAGTCAGGTCAGGTCCAGACAATGTGTTGTGTGTTGTTGTATTTGTTTGTCTATTTACTCTGAGTAGTCAGGTCGAGAATATGTGTTGTGTGTTGTTGTATATGTTTGTCTATTTAATCTCAGAAGTCAGGTCCAAAGCATGTGTTGTAAGTTGTTGTATTTGAGTTTATTTACTCTGAGTAGTCAGGTCCAGACCATGTGTCGTTTGTTGTTGTATTTGTTTATCTATTTACTCTGAGTAGTCAGGTCAGGTCCAGACCATGTGTTGTGTGTTGTCATATTTGTTTGTCTATTTACTCTGAGTAGTCAGGTCAGGTCCAGACCATGTGTTGTGATATTTGTTGGTCTATTTACTCTGAGTAGTCCAGGCCATGTGTTGTTTGTTGTTATATTTATTTGTATATTTACTCTGAGTAGTCAGGTCAGGTCCAGGCCATGTGTTGTGTGTTGTTATATTTGTTTGTCTATTTACTCTGAGTAGTCAGGTCCAGACCATGTGCTGTGTGGTTATATTTGCTTGTCTATTTACTCTGAGTAGTCAGGTCAGGTCCAGGCCATGTGTTGTGTGTTGTTATCTTTGTTTGTATATTTACTCTGAGTAGTCAGGTCAATTCCAGGCCATGTGTTGTGTGTTGTTTTATTTGTTTGTCTTTTTACTCTCAGTAGTCAGGTCCAGACCATGTGTTGTGTGTTGTTATATTTGTTTGTCTATTTACTCTCAGTAGTCAGGTCCAGACCATGTGTTGTGTGTTGTTATATCTGTTTGTCTATTTACTCTCAGTAGTCAGGTCCAGACCATGTGTTGTGTGGTTATATTTGTTTGTTTATTTACTCTGAGTAGTCAGGTCAGGTCCAGGCCATGTGTTGTGTGTTGTTATCTTTGTTTGTATATTTACTCTGAGTAGTCAGGTCAGTTCCAGGCCATGTGTTGTGTGTTGTTTTATTTGTTTGTCTTTTTACTCTCAGTAGTCAGGTCCAGACCATGTGTTGTGTGTTGTTATATTTGTTTGTCTATTTACTCTGAATAGTCAGGTGCAGAACATATGTTAGTATTAGTATGTCAGTGTTATGCTTTAAAAAAAAAGGTAGGTTTCACATTTAGTGCAGTACTCTGATAACATGTATAGTTAAGTGAGGTGTAATGATGTGTCTCATTTTCTGTGTGGAACATTAGTGGTGTGTCCTGTTGTGTATCATGTTCTGTGTTGAACATCAGTGTTGTGTCCTGTTGTGTCTCATGTTCTGTGTTAAACATTAATGTTTTGTCATATGATTCATGTCCTGTGTTGAACACCAGTAATGTGTCATGTGATTCATGTTCCGGTGTTGTACATCAGTGTTGTGTCCTAATATGTGTCTTGTTCTGTGTTGAACATAAGTGTTGTGTTCTGTTGTCTTTCATGTTCAGTGTTGAACATCAATGTTCTGTCATATGATTTATGTCCTGTGTTGAACATCAGTGCTGTGTCATGAGATTCATGTTCCATGTTGAATATCTGTGTTGTGTCATGATATGTCACATGTTGTCTTTAAATGCATGTTGTTTCATGATGTGTCTCCTATTTTGTATTGAAAACTAGTGTAGTGTCATGATGTGTCTCACGTTTTGTGTTTAACATCAGTATTGTGTCATGATATGTCTCATGTGGTGTGTTGAACATCAGTGTTGTGTCATGATGTTTTTCTAGTTCAATGGTGTGTCATGATGTGGCTCATGTTTTGTGATGAACATCAGTGGTGTGTCGTGATTTGTCTCATGTTCTATGTTGAACATCAATGTTATGTCATGATGCATCATGTGGTGTGTTAAACACCATGTTCTGTGTTGAACACCATTGTTTTGTGTCCCAAGTGTTGTGATGAACATCAGTGTTTTGTCAGGATGTGTCTCATTTTCTGTGTTGAACATCAATGTCGTGTCATGATGTGTCTCATGTTCTGTGTCGAACATCAATGTTATGACATGATGTGTCTCATGTTTTGTGTTGAAACATCAGTGTTTTGTAATGAAATGTCTCATGTTGTGAGAACATAAATGTTTTGTCATGATGTGGCTCATGTTTTGTGTTCAACATAAATGCTGTGTGTCATATTCTGTGTTAGACACCAGTGTTGTGTCATGTGTTTTGAGTTGAATATCAATGTTGTGTCATGATGTGTTTCATTTTTTGTATTGGACATCAATTTTGTGTCAAGTGTCTCATGTTGAACATCAGTGTTGTGTCATGTGTCTCATGATCTGTGCTGAACACAGATGTTGCGTCATGATGTGGCTCATTTGTTGTGATGAACATCAGTGTTGAGTCATCTGTCTCATGGTCTGTGATGAACATCAATATTGTGTCATGATGGGACTCATATGTTGTCATGATGTAGCTTGTGGTCATCAATGTTCTGTCTTCATGTTTCTCATGTTTGGTGTAAATACCGGTGTTGTGTCATGTGTCTCATGGTCTGTGATTATCATCAGTGTGGTCATTATGGAGCTAATGTTTTGTATCAAATATCTGTGTTGTGTCTTATGTGTCATGATGTTGATAATGTTCTGTGTTGAACATCAATGTTCTGTCATGATGTTTTGTATCAAAGTGTTGAATCATGATGTGTCTTATGTTTTGTGTTGAACATCAATATTCTGTCATGATGTGTCCCATGTTCTGTGATTGATATCAATGTTTTGTCATGATGTGTCTCGTGTTGTGTCATGATGTGGCTCATGTTAAGTGTTGATCATCAGTGTTGTCCTTATGGAGCTAATGTTTTGTATTAAATATCTGTGTGATACATCAGTTTTGTGTCTTGATGTGTCTCATGTTATGTGTTGAGTGCCCAGAGAAAACCATCAACTTTTGGTTGGAAAATTGGAGTCGAACCTAACTGTCAAGTCTGACTTGAACTTATAACATCAGTGGTACAGTAGTTGAACTACTTAGAAAACTCGTTCACCAAGCCTAGCAATTTATTTAAGTATCCTGCATTTGTGTGTCATGTACTGATTATGTATAATCTGCTGTGTTTTGAAATACCTTGTATTTGCATGTTTTATACTGCCTATGTACATTCTTCTATGTTTGTATTTGTACATTCTTCTATTGTTTGATTTTCCTTTATATGTAGAAAGTAATAGTCTGACCTGATGTTTTATAGTACTAATTCAAAGTTGTCTTGAATTTTACAAGTTTACCTATTTGATTTTTAATGTTACAAGTTTACCTATTTAATATTCAATGTTATAAGTTAACCTATTTGATATTCAATGTTACAAGTTTACCTATTTGATATTAAATGTTACAAGTTTACCTACTTGATATTAAATGTTACAAGTTAGCCAACTTGATATTCAATGTTACAAGTCAACGTACTTGATATTCAATGCTTCAAGTTTACCAACTTGATATCAAATGTTACAAGTTCACCTATTTGATATTCAATGTTACAAGTTTACTACCTTGATATTCAATGTTACAAGTTTACTACCTTGATATTCAATGTTACAAGTTTACATATTTGCTATTCAATGTTACAAGTTTACTAACTTGATATTCAATGTTACAAGTTCACCTACTTGATATTCAATGTTACAAGTTTACCTATTTGATATTCAATGTTTCAAGTTTACCTATCTGATATTCAATGTTACAAGTTTACCTACTTGATATTCAATGTTACAAGTTTACCTACTTGATATTCAATGTTACAAGTTTACCAACTTGATATTCAATGTTACAAGTTCACCTTCTTGATATTCAATGTTACAAGTTTACCTATTTGATATTCAATGTTTCAAATTTACCAACTTGATATTCAATGTAACAAGTTCACCTACTTGATATTCAATGTTTCAAGTTCACCTACTTGATATTCAATTTTACAATTTTACCTATTTGAAATCAATGTTACAAGTTCACCTATTTGATATTCAATGTTACAAGTTCACCTATTTGATATTCAATGTTACAAGTTTACCCTCTTGATATTCAATGTTACAAGTTTACCTACTTGATTTTCAATGTTACAAGTTTACCTATTTAATATTCAATGTTATAAGTTAACCTATTTGATATTCAATGTTACAAGTTTACCAATTTTATATTCAATGTTACAATTTTACCTATGTGATATTCAATGTTTAAAGTTTACTTACCTGATATTCAATGTTACAAGTTTACTAACTTGATATTCGATGTTACAAGTTTACATATATATGATATTCAATGTTTCAAGTTTACCTATCTGATATTCAATGTTACAAGTTTACCTACTTGATATTCAATGTTTCAAGTTCACCTACTTGATATTCAATTTTACAATTTTACCTATTTGAAATTCAATGTTACAAGTTCACCTATTTGATATTCAATGTTACAAGTTCACCTATTTGATATTCAATGTTACAAGTTTACCCTCTTGATATTCAATGTTACAAGTTTACCTACTTGATTTTCAATGTTACAAGTTTACCTATTTAATATTCAATGTTATAAGTTAACCTATTTGATATTCAATGTTACAAGTTTACCAATTTTATATTCAATGTTACAATTTTACCTATGTGATATTCAATGTTTAAAGTTTACTTACTTGATATTCAATGTTACAAGTTTACTAACTTGATATTCGATGTTACAAGTTTACATATATGATATTCAATGTTACAAGTTTACCAACTTGATATTCAATGTTACAAGTTCACCTACTTGATATTCAATGTTACAAGTTTACCTATTTGATATTCAATGTTTCAAGTTTACCTATTTGATATTCAATGTTACAAGTTTACCAACTTGATATTCAATGTTACAAGTTCACCTACTTGATATTGAATGTTTCAAGTTCACCTACTTGATATTCAATGTTACAATTTTACCTATTTGATATTCAATATTTCAAATTTACCAACTTGATATTCAATGTTACATGTTCACCTATTTGATATTCAATGTTACAAGTTTACCCTCTTGATATTCAATGTTACAAGTTTACCTACTTGATTTTCAATGTTACAAGTTTACCTATTTAATATTCAATGTTATAAGTTAACCTATTTGATATTCAATGTTACAAGTTTACCAATTTTATATTCAATGTTACAATTTTACCTATGTGATATTCAATGTTTAAAGTTTACTTACTTGATATTCAATGTTACAAGTTTACTAACTTGATATTCGATGTTACAAGTTTACATATATGATATCAATGTTACAAGTTTACCAACTTGATATTCAATGTTACAAGTTCACCTACTTGATATTCAATGTTACAAGTTTACCTATTTGATATTCAATGTTTCAAGTTTACCTATTTGATATTCAATGTTACAAGTTTACCAACTTGATATTCAATGTTACAAGTTCACCTACTTGATATTGAATGTTTCAAGTTCACCTACTTGATATTCAATGTTACAATTTTACCTATTTGATATTCAATATTTCAAATTTACCAACTTGATATTCAATGTTACAAGTTCACCTATTTGATATTCAATGTTACAAGTTCACCTATTTGATATTCAATATTACAAGTTTACCCTCTTGATATTCAATGTTACAAGTTCACCTATTTGATATTCAATGTTACAAGTTTACCCTCTTGATATTCAATGTTACAAGTTTACCTACTTGATATTCAATGTTACAAATTTACCTACTTGATTTTCAATGTTACAAGTTTACCTATTTGATATTCAATGTTTCAAGTTTACCTATCTGATATTCAATGTTACAAGTTTACTTACTTGATATTCAATGTTACAAGTTTACCTACTTGATATTCAATGTTACAAGTTCACCTATTTGATATTCAATGTTACAAGTTCACCTATTTGATATTCAATGTTACAAGTTTACCCTCTTGATATTCAATGTTACAAGTTTACCTACTTGATTTTCAATGTTACAAGTTTACCTATTTAATATTCAATGTTATAAGTTAACCTATTTGATATTCAATGTTACAAGTTTACCTATTTTATATTCAATGTTACAATTTTACCTATGTGATATTCAATGTTTAAAGTTTACTTACTTGATATTCAATGTTACAAGTTTACCTATTTGATATTAAATGTTACAAGTTCACCTACATGATTTTGATCAAAAAGCCTTCATATTATGTCAAGCAGCTGATATTTTACAATATCAATATGCAGATAATCTGATAATCATATTTATCGGGCTATATTTGTGTGTTTCAGAAGTGTTTTCTTTGTTTCACCAGCACTCAAAAGATGACTTGATAAGTTCGGGTCAAAGTTATTAATGTCGGTTCAAACATTATGACGTCGCTGATAAGTCCGGGTCAAAGTTATTAAGGCCGGGTCAAAGTATTTGACGTCACAAAGACATGATACGGAATAATATTAAGAACTGAACAGAGTGATATAGACAGTGGGACGACCGATAATAAATGTTACAAGTTTACCTATTTGATATTCAATGTTACAAGTTTACGTACTTGATATTCAATGCTTCAAGTTAACCAACTTGATTTCAAATGTTACAAGTTTACCTATTTGAGAGTCAATTTTAAAAGTTCACCTATTTGATATTCAATGTTACAAGTTTACTAACTTGATATTCAATGTTACAAGTTTACATATATGATATTCAATGTTACAAGTTTACCAACTTGATATTCAATGTTACAAGTTCACCTACTTGATATTCAATGTTACAAGTTTACCTATTTGATATTCAATGTTACAAGTTTACCTACTTGATATTCAATGATACAAGTTCACCTATTTGATATTCAATGTTACAAGTTCATCTATTTGATATTCAATGTTACAAGTTTACCCTCTTGATATTCAATGTTACAAGTTTACCTACTTGATATTCAATGTTACAAGTTTACCTACTTGATTTTCAATGTTACAAGTTTACCTATTTGATATTAAATGTTACAAGTTCACCTATTTGATATTCAATGTTACAAGTTTATCCTCTTGATATTCAATGTTACAAGTTTACCTACTTGATATTCAATGTTACAAGTTTACCTACTTGATTTTCAATGTTTCAAGTTTACCTATTTGATATTCAATGTTACAAGTTTACCTACTTGATATTCAATGTTTCAAGTTCACCTACTTGATATTCAATGTTACAATTTTACCTATTTGATATTCAATGTTACAAGTTCACCTATTTGATATTCAATGTTACAAGTTCACCTATTTGATATTCAATGTTACAAGTTTACTAACTTGATATTCAATGTTACAAGTTTACATATATGATATTCAATGTTACAAGTTTACCAACTTGATATTCAATGTTACAAGTTCACCTACTTGATATTCAATGTTACAAGTTTACCTATTTGATATTCAATGTTACAAGTTTACCTACTTGATATTCAATGATACAAGTTCACCTATTTGATATTCAATGTTACAAGTTCATCTATTTGATATTCAATGTTACAAGTTTACCCTCTTGATATTCAATGTTACAAGTTTACCTACTTGATATTCAATGTTACAAGTTTACCTACTTGATTTTCAATGTTACAAGTTTACCTATTTGATATTAAATGTTACAAGTTCACCTATTTGATATTCAATGTTACAAGTTTATCCTCTTGATATTCAATGTTACAAGTTTACCTACTTGATATTCAATGTTACAAGTTTACCTACTTGATTTTCAATGTTTCAAGTTTACCTATTTGATATTCAATGTTACAAGTTTACCTACTTGATATTCAATGTTTCAAGTTCACCTACTTGATATTCAATGTTACAATTTTACCTATTTGATATTCAATGTTACAAGTTCACCTATTTGATATTCAATGTTACAAGTTCACCTATTTGATATTCAATGTTACAAGTTCACCTATTTGATATTCAATGTTACAAGTTTACCCTCTTGATATTCAATGTTACAAGTTTACCTACTTGATATTCAATGTTACAAGTTTACCTACTTGATTTTCAATGTTACAAGTTTACCTATTTGATATTCAATGTTACAAGTTCACCTATTTGATATTCAATGTTACAAGTTTACCCTCTTGATATTCAATGTTACAAGTTTACCTACTTGATATTCAATGTTACAAGTTTACCTACTTGATTTTCAATGTTTCAAGTTTACCTATTTGATATTCAATGTTACAAGTTTACCTACTTGATATTCAATGTTACAAATTTACTTATGTGATATTCAATGTTACAAGTTTACCATCTTGATATTAAATGTAACAAGTTTACCTATTTGATATTCAATGTTACAAGTTTACCAACTTGGTATTCAATGTTACAAGTTTACCTTTTGATATTCATTGTTAAAGGTTTACCTCTTGATAATCAATGTTAGCTCCGTTCGTTAGGCAAAGCTTCAAATCATTAACTCTTCCATCTCTAGCAGCATCAACAAGTTTCTGTAAGTAAGAAATATAGTTTACATTTAACAGAATGTAAAGAGTGTAGTAACTTAGATGGTTTTCACACCAGACAATAATTATCAAACACTTTAAAATTACAGATTTTTATTGGTTAAAACAAGGGAGACATTTAACTCTATTCCACGGCTCAACTGGAGACAATTTTTTGAATGTCATTTTTTCGTGCAGATCAATCAAACATCAATAATCTTAAAAGAAAAAAACTGAATTTACATAAATAATTTTAAAGATAATGCTCAAGTTCTACATTTCGACCTCACACCTTTTTATAGTCTGTCAACATCAAAAAGACATCTTGCTTCACTTTTGTTGTTTTTTCTAATAACTGTAACTATGTTATGTACAATTTGAAGAAGAGGAAAGTTTTGAAATAACACCAAACTGCTGAAACTTATAGATGTTATACATGTTTTGTCAATGTAAACACAAGACTGGTCACTGACATTTCAATTATTCACTGAGAGATATCGAAGAGTGCAACATATTTGTTTGTATTCAAAAAGTTTTATGGCAAATTCTGTTTTGCAACTTTGTCATTAACAGCCATACAAACCGAAGAATTTGCTCTTTTTGCTGTGGAAACGTATAAACCATATTTATGTTTAACCGGTCCACATTCTGTATGTATGTGCCTGTCCCAAGTCAGGAGTCTGTAATTCAGTGGTTGTCGTTTGTCGATGTGTTACATATTTGTGTTTCGTTGATTTTTTTGTGCATAAATAAAGCCGCTTTTTTCCTCGTTTGAATTGTTTTACTTTTGTTATTTCTGGGCCTTTTATAGCTGACTATGCGGTATGGGCTTTTTGAAGGCCGTACCATGACCTATATATGTTAATCACTGTGTCATTTGGTCTCTTGTGAAGAGTTGTCTCATTGGCAATCATACCACATCTTCTTTTTTATTTTAGCCAAAAGTGCTGGTCCAGAAAACCTGTTAATCAAGTATCATTTTGAAGTATGGAGTATTTGAGTACTAGTTGACATCCCTACAAATTATCACATGTTATATTTTCTATCAAAAAGCACTAGAATGTTTTGATTTAAAGAAGAAAAAATCTTACATAGTTCCAACTTGCCATTATTTCCTAAAATAAAAAAAAAAAACAATATCTATAAACTATTGTCCGAGTAATTATTGTTACTTGTACATGCAACTGAAAACCAAATACTGTTTTTGAACATGTAAACACTGACCTAATCTTTTCAGATATACAAAACCAAATCATGTCGTCAACCAATGGCTGCATTGTTATCATCTACTTAAATATTTGAGGGACATAACTCTGGAGGATAAATGTAAAAGGAACTTAACCAATGCTATATTTAAAAAAAAACATAGTTAGATATAAAAAGCCCTGAAATAACAAATGTAAAACAATTCAAACGAGAAAACTAACTGCCAAATTAATGTACAAAATATACAAGAGAAAGAAATATGATATACAGAAACAATAAACAACCACTGAATAACAGGCACCTGACTTTAGACATTCTTATTCACTACATCAATATAATAAAGCTTTCAATGTTAACATAATGAAGGTGCTACTTTAAAAATAAAGTGAAATAAAATCTGTTGAACCAATCTTTATAAATTTCAAACAAAACAATTGCAAGAAAAAGTTTAATATTTATAGGTACTAGTAATTGCACTGAACATTAATCTATATTTATCTGCATAAGTAAAATAAGTAAATGGGGAATGTGTCCAAGGGACACAGATGATGCCCCTGCTTGCATACAATGTTATAAGGTACATAACTCAAGAACAGTAAAAGTGACGCCACCAAAATTCAAACTTGATCTATGTTTTGTGGTAATAAGCATTGTGTATAAGTTTAACAACATTTTTTTGAGACTTGAGGCAAACTTAAGTGAGTGAAAGGAAAGGAAAAATTCAGCAATTTTTCTATTTGTAAAGGGGCATAACTCTAGAATGGTAAAAGTGACGCCACCAAAATTCAATCTTGATCTGTGTTTTGTGGTAATAAACATTGTGTATATTTCATAACATTTGTTTGAGGCAAACTAAAATTAGAGAACGGAAACTAATTTCTGGACGTATGGATGTAAGGATGGACAGATGGACAAGGGTAAAACTTAATGCCCCCTCTGATACGGTAGGGCATTTAAAAGGAATACATATATGAATCACATTATTAATTCATGTAATAAATGACTATCCCCCTGCTGACCCCTTTCCCTCCTCAAACACACACTTTTGTTAATACAGCAAGAATGCACATGCTGAAATGTCCTGCCTGCTTTACTTTTTATGATTTACTTTATGTTGATAATGACATAAAGATGAATGAAGCTTTACTACAATAAAATAAATTTTAAACTTCACATTATCAATGATCCATGAAAATGAGGTCAAGGTCAGACATGTACATCCTACACTCATTACATACACCAAATATAGTTGATAACTTTTTAAACTAGATACTCTTATTATGATTGTGGCCAAGTTTGGTTAAATTTGGCCCTGTAGTTTTGGAGGAGAAGATTTTTGTAAAGTTAACAACTACAACTATGGACAACTGACGCCAAGTGATGAGAAAAGCCAGGTGAGCTAAAAACATATATTATACAATACAAACTTAATTGATTAAAACTGATGAAAGTACGTCTGAAGTCAACGAAATTTGTCAGTAAGACAGTGCCACCATCTAAAGCATCTCTGAAAAATATTAATAAATGACATCTGTGTTTTTGCGTTCTCAATGACATATATTGTTGAAAATATCATGTGAGTTATGATGCTGTTTTTTACCTTTTTAATACAGGGTCAATGTCAGTGTGGGATGTAGCCTTATATAATAAGCACTCAATTTAGATGAAGTATGGTAGTTTTCTGCACTCTTTATTTAATACGATAGTTGATTTAGCTATGGCAAATACCTCCATTTTTTTTTATCCTTACCCCAAGTTCACACTTAAGTTCAACCAATCAATTTTTGAAGGAGAATGATTGTGGAATGATGTCATCATGTTCTTTCTTTTGTTTATTTTTGGTTTGCGGTATTTTGAATGTTAAAACTATTTGTTGATTTTCTCCCCTTTAAGAGTATGAATTTTTTACATTTGAAACAAATTTCAGTTTTAAATGATTCTATATAGTTCACATATGATGTACTTACCTATAACAACAGCCTGCCTGGACAGGGATCAAATCCACTGGACAAGGATCAACCTGACTGGACAAGGATCAACCTGACTGGACAGGGAACAAATCCACTGGACAAGGATCAACTTGACTGGACAAGGATCAACTTGACTGGACAATGATCAACTTGACTGGAGAGGGAACAAATCCACTGGACAAGGATCTACTTGACTGGACAGGAATCAAATAAATACTGATAATAGATGTTTAAAATGAGAATATAAATGTTTCTATTTCAGGTTGAAACATAATTATAGCACATTATCATGATTATAAAGATGCTTGTCTATTGTTTGATACAAATTTGACCTCTTTCATTGATTAGTTGCTGTCTCATCAATATAGACCTCTAAACCTTCACTCAAACCAGGATGCATTCTTTGCTTTTAGTGCTTGTTTACTATAAAACAATGCTTTGATATTTTGAATGTAAAATATATCTGTTAATTATCTCCCCTTGTAAGAGTTTAAAATTCTACATTCACCTCTCTTTTTAAAAAAAAACAGTAGAAAATGATCCTATATTATATGAAAATATAGTTTTCATATAATATACACTTACCTTTAACAGCTTGACTTGACAGTGATCAAAACAACTGGTCAATGATCAACCTGACTAGACAGCAATCAACTTGACTGGACATGGAACAAATAAATACTGATGTTAGATGTTTTAAATGAGAATATAAATGTCTCTATTTCAGGTTGAAATAATGATAACATGTTATAAAGATGTTTGAGAATTGTTTGATACCATTTTGACCTCTTACATTGATTGGTTGCTGTCTCATTGATATAGACCTCTAAACCTTCACTCATACAGAATGCATTTTTAGTTTTTAGTGTCTTACTTACTACATAAAAACATGGGTCTTGTGATATTTTGAATGTGAACTATAATTACCCCTGTTACAGTTAAAATCCAACATTCACTCTTTTGAAATGAATTTCAGTAGTAAATGACCCTATATAGTTCACATACAATGTACACTTACCTATAATAACAACTCAACTGGACAAGCATTAAATTGACTGGACAGTCAATGATCCCAAGGACTGGACAATGATCACAAGGACTGGACAATTCTCAACTAAATAATGATTTTAGACATGATAGATGTTCAAATTGAAAATATAAATGCAATAAACACAACACTTTATAGAGATATGTTAAATACCATTTTGACCTCTTTTGTTGATTGTTTGCTGTCTCATTGACATAGACCTCCCATCTTACATTCATAAAGCACAATTTTATTTCTTAGTTTACATCTCTATTTTTAATTATGCTTGCAATGTTTAATTAGTTTCGACACCCAAATGTAATTTATTTTGTAATTGTGTCATTTTATTTTTGTATCCCGTCACAAAAGTTGATGAGTGCAAAATGTTAATTTTGTTCTAAAAGAATTAAAAAGCACTTGTCTAATGCTATTAAAAATGAAACCATTAGCTAAGTTCTAAATTATCTAATCTTTAAGAATTTTCACGATTAAAATTCCAATATATAAATTCTGAATTTCATTTGATAAAATAAATCATTAAACGTTCCAATACAATTTGATTTGTGTGTCGTGTTCACTATAAAATATTGGTCTTGGGTATTTTGATGTTGATTATCTCCCCTTTAAGAGTTTGAATATTTATATTAGAAACAAATTTCAGTAGTATCAAAATGATCCTATATAGTTCACATATGATGTACTTACCTATAACAACAGTCTGACTGGACAGAGATCAAATCGACTGGACAAAGATCAACTTGACTGGACAGGGATCAAATAAATACTGATAATAGATATATAAAATTAGAATATAAATACTTCTATGTCAGGTTGAAATAATAATTACATGTTATAAAGATGCTTGTCTATTGTTTGATACAAATTTGACCTCTTTCATTGATTGGTTGATTTCTCATTAGGCCAACTAAATTCAATTAGTAGATTTTCATCTAAGTTTTTTTTTAAATGGGGCAGGTGGGAGGATTTTATTTTTTATTTCATATCAAACAATCTTGCAACGTGTTCTTAACATACATGTATGCAAGCGTAATAATATGCTTATATCATGTATGTCCATGTATTAAAGGAATCATACATAATTCTTAAATATCTCTTATTGGCAACCATTGTTCTACATGATGTCATTGTCGCTTAAGAAACTTAATTTTATTAAATGGAAAAACCATGTGTAGAAATGCTCTCTTCAGCTGGACTTACTACTCTAAATTGATTTTGTTTTCTTGTCCCTATAAACATGATAAAATGAAGCAAATTTACATTGGTAAGCAACACAAGAATTATGAGTACAGAATAAAATGAAACCACAAACAGTGTTGAAAATATAAGGGTTTGTGCTTTAAATATTATTATGCAGGATGCAAACATAGGCTAGCAACAATGTAAAACATGAACTTAACAAAAAGAAGTGTTTAATAACCCTAATTAAGGGTATTGGGACAGACGATGTATGCTGTTTGTCAACAAAAATAATATACGTGGGTAAATCTGCATGTAGGTGTATATAAAACAGAAGATGTGGTTTGATTGCCAATGAGACAACTGTCCACAAGAGACCAAAATGACACTAACAACTGTAGGTCACCATACGGCCTTCAACAATGAGCAAAGCCCATACCGCATAGTCTGTTTGCCGACTTTTTGAACTCGTGCTTGAGTCAATTTTTTTTAAGTCAGTCATTGTTTGTACCAATGAGTTCCACGATTCTTTCGCTTTGAATATCATTTTGAAATTGAGTCCAAAATTCCTGACACAAAGTCATTGACATTGTACAGTATCAATAAAAAAAAATCCACGGTTTTCTAATCATAGAAATTTGTGTCATGCAGCAATTTGCATTCTTGGAAACAGCATATTAATCGTAAGCCGAATATGTTATGCCCTCCCCGTAATCAATCTCTATTCTCGGTAGATGATGTTGTCATCATAGATCTGTAGAATCATTTTAAATTACTCGAAGAAATACAATAATCTAGTTGAAACAGAGAGTTTTGAATGAAACGAAATTATTGACAGTTACGGGTAATGGAAATAAACAAAATCTGGAAATCGTAAATTTTCAAATATAAAAAAAATTGGGGCAGGACGATTTCAGAGGGGTGGGCGGGGATGAAAATGTATCAATTAATTTTAATTGGCCTTAATATTGATATCTAAACTTTTACTTTTACAAGAAACACTCAGCAGACCTGCCAACTTTTGAAAATCTCCATGGGGGATTTAGCGTGCGACAAGATTTTTAAGGGTTACAGTTTTAGCGACTTTTCTGTGAACATTGTTTTTTACTCCTAAAATAGTCTAAGTTCTCTTATTTTTTATTTAGGTATACTAATGATGAGCTTCTAGGCCTTGATTTCTTTTATTTGCATGATTCTTGTACTATTAAATCATAAAATTGACAAAATAACTGAGGAATAGAGAAAATGGCATTAAAAATAAAGTATTCAAAGTAGAGACCCCCCTTTCCCCCTCCAAAGACCTTCTCATCTATGAACCTTGACTCAAAACACCTAAAACTACATGTCCTAAAGTTAGAAGGATGAAGACAGATTTTGATTTAGTCTTACTCATGGTCTTATCAGTATCTATGAGAAAATGGATACAATTTGAGTTATCTTTCTTTGTATTCATAGGTGCTCTTACCGGCGGAGGCTTATACAGTAACACAGTAGAAGTGTATACAAAATGGCGTCGATTTTAAATCAACAGACACACGATGTCTGGTTCAAAAATTAAACAGATTTCAAGATAAACAATGTTTTCTTTAGAGTTCTTTACAGTTCTCATCTTTAAATTAATTATGATTTTGCTGTGGAACTATGGCAAATGTTGCAAATTGCGCTTGTATGATAAATTGATTAAAATTGAAAGGCTGTTTGACCAAATTTGTGTAAACAAATTAATTTTGAGGACCATTACGACCCATTAGGTAATCTGATTACATTCAACCACTAATTATGACACCTGTTGTGACTGTTGATTAGCGTAGGGTCATTAAATTGTCATAATATGTCCCCCAGGTAAAATGATTGATTTTTAAATTGATCAGAAAAACTTTGAAATCGGTAAACAATAATTTTTTCGGGTACATTTGTTGAAAATCGGGATTTTGACTAATTTTACAATCCCGATATCGGGATTCGGGTTGAGGGGTAAAAATCGGAATGATACCGCGAAAATCGGGATAGTTGGCAGGTCTGACACTGTTTGTTTTTAGTGTCTTGTTTATTGTATAAAAACACAGGTGTTGTGATATTTTGAATGTATATTGGTTAATTATCTCCCCCTGTCAGAGTTTTAATTCTACATTCGCCTCTCTTTAAAAACAAATTTCAGTAAATGATCCTATATAGTTCACATACAATGTACACTTACCTATAATATCAACTCAACTGGACAAGATTTAAATTGTCTGGACAAGGATCACAGGGACTGGACAATGATCACAAGGACTGGAAAATTATCAAATAAATACTGATAATAAACATTATAGATTTTCAAACTGAAATCTATATAAATGAAAAAACAACACTTGTCTATTTTTAAATAAAATGTTGACCTCTTTTGTTGATTGGTTGCTGTCTCATTGACATAGACCTTCCATCTTACATTTATAAAGAACAAGTTGATTTCTACATGTTCAAAGTTAACAACTCTATTTGTAATGTTTGCAATGTTTTGTTAGTCTCAGCTCCCAAATGCAATTAATTTTGTAATTGTGTCATTTTATCTTTTGTATCCCATCACAAAAGTTAATGAGTGAAAAATCCTGTTCTTAAAGAATTAATAAAAGCACTGGTCTAATGTTATTTTGAATGATTCCAATAGCTCTGGATTACCTGCCTTTAAAAGTAAAATTGAGTCATAAAACTTTACTTTATTTTTTATCAAAGTTTGTAAAAGAATAATTTAAATAACATGTGATGCCATTTTACCTTACATTTTCATTAAATAATAGAATTAACACCTTTATTAATAATTAGTCAATGGTTACTGTTTGCTATGATATCACATGCAATGCAATCAGCTGATTATTCTGTAAAAATCAATACGTGTGACGAGTGAATTTATGAAAATTAACCAGATGGGCGAAGTCGAACCAACCGTTTTATATATATTTCCAGCGCCTAATTCTTTCGCCAATCATGATTTTTAATCGCCACAATTTTTTTTTTTCGCAAAATGAAAAAATGGCGAACGCCAGTCGAAACCCTGCATAGATCAATGGTACAGACAGAGTTGACACCAGTTGAGACTAAATTTTAAGGTCAAGACTAGTTAAGTACTGTCAAGATAATGCCGAGCTTGTCAAGTAAAATCTGTGGCTGTTCTCAACATTACTGGTTGAGCAAAAAATATGGTCTTTTCAGACTCTGACATTTTGTAATTCATCACATTTATAGCTTCTCTACTATGAGTTTACAGCTACAGTGTATGAATATTTCAACAACATGGATATGAAATAGTTTATTGCTTTATGCTCGACACAAAACCCAACTATAGCTAATAGATTTATCATTAAAAATGTTTTGCATGGTCAAAGGCTTAAATGGTTTTTATATATGCCACTTAGATCACTTTTCTCTGATCTGTAGTAAATTAAATCATTAATGGCTGATTTCATTATAACTAAATACTGTTTATATAAAGGTTCATTATACTCTGAATAAACTGCACAATTTACCTGAATCACTTTCCTCCTTTCTATATAACAGATCTATGAAGGCCACATGTATATATCTAACAGGACACAATTTACCTGAATCACTTTCCTCCTTTCTATATAACAGATCTATGTAGGCCACATGTATATATCTAACAGGACACAATTTACCTGAATCACTTTCCTCCTTTCTATATAACAGATCTATGTAGGCCACATGTATATATCTAACAGGACACAATTTACCTGAATCACTTTCCTCCTTTCTATATAACAGATCTATGTAGGCCACATGTATATATATCTAGCAGGACATTATTGTTTTTATGTTTCTGTACTCTTTTCTTCAGCGTTCACTACTTTTTAGACCTAAAAAAAAGAGTATATCATGTATATTGAGTTGAGTATAAATAACATTTTGTTTGTGCTGAAAAAAAATACAGTCCCAGTTTCAATTCTAAAATAAAATAGTTACCCCTTTATTAACACATTAGACATGTGTCTGTTTCAAGTCAAGAAGATTTATGCATGTTGCGGGGCCAAATATTCTCCATGAAAATGAGATGTGCTAATCCTTGTATATCATGTATATATGCATACCAATTAACATTGGCCTACCACTTGTGGGTACGCTTGAACTGACCAAATCACAAAGAAATACATGTAAATGAAGCAAAAGTTTTAACGTCAATAGACCATTACTGAGGGGGCAGGGCCAAATAATCTCCATGGAATCTGTGTTTTGTAGCGATAAGTCATGTAAGTATTGTAAAATTGAGAATGTTAATGGGGAATGTGTCAAAGAGACAACCTGACCATAGATAAGACAACAGCAGAAGGTCACCAACAGGTCTTGAATTCCTGCACCCGGAGGCGTCCTTCAGCTGGCCCAAAAACAAATATATACTAGTTCAGTGATAATGAACGCCGTCTACACTCCAAATTGTACACAAGAAACTAAAATTAACTAGAGGATCTAAAGAGCATTTGTCGCTCACCTTGGTCTATGTGAATATTAAACAAAGGACGCAGATGGATTCATGACAAAATTGTGTTTTGGTGATGGTGATGTGTTTGTAAATCTTAATTTACTAAACATTCTAGCTGCTTACAATTATCTCTATCTATAATTAACATGGCCCAGTAGTTTCAGAGGAGAAGATTTTTGTAAAAGATTACTAAGATTTACGAAAAAATGGTTAAAACTTGACTATAAAGGGCAATAACTCCTAAAGGGGTCAACTAACAATTTCGGTCATGTTGACTTATTTATAAATCTTACTTTGCCAACATTTATTGTATTTTAAAGTTATCTCTTTCTATAATAATATTCAAGATAATAACCAAAAGCAGCAAAATTTCCTTAAAATTACCAGTCCATGAGCACAACCCAACAACAGGTTGTCCGAATCATCTGAAAATTTCAGGGCAGATAGATTTTGACCTGATTTGGTTTTTGAGTTATAAGCCAAAAACTGAATTTTACCCCTATGTTCTATTTTTAGCCGTGGTGGCCATCTTGGTTGGTTGACCGGGTCACGCCACACATTTTTAAACTAGATACCCAAATGATGATTGTGGCCAAGTTTGGTTTAATTTGGCCACGTAGTATCAGAGAAGATTTTTGTAAAAGATTACTAAGATTACTAAGATTTACGAAAAAATGTAAAAAATTGACTATAAAGGACAATAACTCCTAAAGGGGTCAACTGAGCATTTCCGCATTGTTGACTTATTTGTAAATCTTACTTTGCTGAACATTATTGCTGTGTACAGTTTATCTCTATCTATAATAATATTCAAGATAATAACCAAAAACAGCTTTGCTCTAAATGCTTTAGTTTTTGAGTTATAAGCCAAAAAATATTAAACTGCATTTTACCCCTGTGTTCTATTTTTAGCCATGGCCGCCATCTTGGTTGGTATGGCTGGTCACCGGACACAATTTTTAAACTAGATACCCTAATAATGATGTTTAATGCAATGTTTAATTAAATTTGGCCCAGCAGTTTCAGAGGAGAAGATTTTTGTAAAAGTTAACGACGACGGACGTCGGGCCAGGTGAGCTAAAAATAATACAAGACTAACAAAGTCCAGAAGCTCCTTGTGTATACATTGTAAGTTTCATAACATTTGGTTGAGGCAAACTTAACCTCCTATGTGCCATAGGGCTGATTTGTCTGATCTTGTTATGATTCCTTTGAGTGCCAAAGATCGGCCCAGCCAAATGTTTGAATTTGGTTTATCGTCACAAAGTATGTGACGTCACAGCCAAACATACGGCAAGCGACGCTGTCAAAAATGGCCGCACTGGGAAATCAGCCCATTTGGTTCCGTGTGTTTCCACCAGAGGCAGAGCAGAACACGCCATTTCACGGAGACGCATCTGGACCAATCAGGATGCCAGCGAGAGAAATTCACCTCCAATTCTGCACGTTTATCTACTCTTTTCATTGGACCTGATGAAAGAATTTGTGAAGCAAACAAACTACAAATTTTGAAAGATTTTTATTCAGAGAATTTATTCTTATTATTAAGCTTTCACCGATTTTTCGTTTCGGAACCAAAGGGAACGTTTTTTGCAGGAAAAATGATCGATTATTTTTAATTATTGAAAATTTAAAAAAAAATCACAAACACAAGGTCTGAGTCAATGAAAACAAAAGTTTTTTCACGGGAAGAACGAGTGATAATATTCCGATAAATTGAATAAAATATGTTTTTGGATGGGTTTTCACTTATATGACAACATAGAATAATTTGTGTCAGCTTAATTTTTTCTTTCATCAAATATTCCTTTTGAAGGACATAAAACTTGGCAAACGGGAAAGACGGTTGACATTAGGATTATTACCTCCGGTAATACATGTAGGCTTAAAAAGGTGCTTTTTCTAAACAATATTTTTACTTAATTGAATATAAACTCTCAATTACAATCATTACAATTTTCAGATATGCTTCAGACCTGTATGACAGAACTAGACTCCAGACTGGTAGATTTCCAGGAAATGTCAGTGGAGAAAAGAAGGAAAGCTAATAATTTCCGAGTTCAAGGATTTTTTAGGACTCCTTTTCAATATGGGATTAAATAGGAAAAGTTCCATAAAAGAGTATTGGAATAGAAAAAACATGTCAATCTAGGCCATGGTTAAGAATGATTTTTGACCCCATTCACTTTCAAAATGTTTTGCGATTCTTACATATTGTAGACTGTAAAAAGATCCCGGCAAAAATAACCAAAACTACAATCCGGCTTCAAGAATTAAACCATTAATTGACTTTGTAATCGTAAATTTCTGTATTACTATACGGGAGTTGTCAGTCGACGAGACGTTGGTCGGAACAAAGGGTAAAACGGCAATGTTGCAATACATTCCGAGCAAAAGATTCCGCTTCGGAATAAAATTCTGGGTTCTCGCGGAAGCTGTTACAGGGTACGTTTTACAAATGCACATTTATCTCGGCAAAACTTTTGAACCCACTCTCCCAGCTGGTATATTACAAGGAACAAAAGTGGTTATTAAATTGTTACAATCTGCTGATCTGCTAAATAAATGGTATCATGTTTTTACGAACAATTTCTTCTCGTCCTTAAATCTTGCAAGAACACTCCTTGTTCAGAGAACCCACCTTACAGGCACTTTACGAAAAAATCGACACATGCCTAACATGATTAAGAATGCTAATCCCGATCTCGGACAGACAACTTATGCTAGACAGGGAAAAAACTGTTGTGCTCTCTCTGAAACCAGAATCGACGTACTAGTGTCTACGTATTATAGCGCTGCCCGGGCAATGAATGCAAAACCACTTATCGTTAACGCGTATAACAACTTCATGGGCGGTGTAGACCTTTCGGATCAAATGATGGCATTTTATAACGATTACAGAAAACAAACCAAAGTCTGGAAAAAAAATATATTACACATGTTTCACAGAATACTGCTTAACTCTCACATCATGTATTATCAGCACACATCCCATAACCCAATATTATCAACATTTGAATTCGTGAAACAAGTCATCGAAGGGCTCACTGAGGAACATCTATCATATAGACAACAGAATCCTGGACAAAGACAAAAAATACGAAAGGTAACAGAAAGGAAAGAAAAAGACTGTACTGTGTGTTCCGACAGGAAAAACGGCAGACGAAGAAGAGCAAGGACCGAGTGTTCACGTTGCGCGAAGGGACTGCACAAGTTGTGTTATCGTAGACACGAATGTTAATATTAAAGGAATTATGACTTTCTTAAAATTGTTTTGTGAATTATGATAAAAATTATTCTTGTAAAAAAAAATATGAATGCATTAAAAGTTGTATTTTATTTTCAAACGACAAGGTTTTGTCTTTCCTTTACTTATGGAACGACCATTTTAAACTCAGAGGAAGAAGTGCATGTTGGTTTTTTTCGGAAATAAATTATTTGATTCTACCCTTAAAAAAAATATATCTGTCATTCAAGGGAAGAACACAATCTGAAAGAGAATTTTTAACAGTCCAAATTCCGTTTCGTAGATATTTAGCCTCATGTTTAGCACAAATGTATAGCGATTTTACGAATAACCATCTTATGAATTTTTATGATAAGTATCAACGCTTTGGAAACGCTTTTATACTTGACAGCATAGTCGTGTACGGCAGGAATGATTACACGACATTGGTGCAATTAAAACTTTATATAACGTAATTTAGCGCCATACTTACAGATGTAGTAAAAAAATAAAGGTATATGGCTTTTATTGAAAAAACAAGCACATGGACCCATATTTTTTTTCTTTTGCAATCAATCAAGTACTGTTTCAAGAACACTCCGCCAAAATTTCAAGAAAAAATCAACGATCAAATTTTTTCTGCACTTCCGAAAAGACGCAAAAATATGGTCAATTTCTTTATTTCGCATATATATCAATCTAAATCCGGAAAATGATAATTTGATTTAACCTTAAACTTGTCTCAGCATTTAGATGCCATGGATCAAAGGAACGTTTTACAAAAAAAACGGTTAAGTTATGACTTTTTGTTCAAAAGTATTGTTACTTAAGTTTCTTTAAAAGTCTTTATTTATGAATTTTCTGGGATTTTCTTCCAAATATGCAAATTTCGAACCAAATTATCTCAAAAAGTAAGTCATGAAGGTACTTTTTTCTTTTCATATTTAGAAAGTACACATTGAAATTGACCTACATCAAAATTTTAGAAAACTAGAGGCTCTAAATAGCCTGTCATGCCTGTGTCGCTCACCTTAGTCTATGTGAATATTAAACAAAGGACGCAGATGGATTCATGACAAAATTGTGTTTTGGTGATGGTGATGTGTTTGTACATCTTAATTTACTGAACATTCTAGCTGCTTACAGTTACCTCTATCTATAATTCACTTGGCCCAGTAGTTTCAGAGGAGAAGATTTTTGTAAAAGATTACTAAGATTTATGAAAAAATGGTTAAAACATGACTATGAAGGACAATAACTCCTAAAGGGGTCAAATGACAATTTTGGTCATGTTGACCTATTTGTAGATCTTACTTTGCCAACATGTATTGTTTTTACAGTTTATCTCTATCTATAATAATATTCAAGATAATAACCAAAAACAGCAAAATTTCCTTAAAATTACCAATTCAGGGGGCAGCAACCCAACAACCTGTTGTCCGATTCATCTGAAAATTTCAGGACAGATAGATTTTGACCTGATGAACAATTTAACCGCTGTCAGATTTGCTCTAAATGCTTTGGTTTTTGACTTATAAGCCAAAAACTGCATTTTACCCCCATGTTCTATTTTTAGCTGTTGCGGCCATTTTGGTTGGTTGACCAGGTCACCGGACACATTTTATAAACTAGATACCCCAATGATGATTGTGGCCAAGTTTGGTTAAATTTGGCCCAGTAGTTTCAGAGAAGAAGATTTTTGTAAAAGTTAACGCCGGACGACAACGGACGCTGGACACCAAGTGATGGGAAAAGCTCACTTGGCCCTTCGGGCCAGGTGAGCTAAAAAAATCAATGAAGGATCTCTACTGTATCGTATGCCCTTAAGTAAGAGAATGGAAACGAAAAATTCAGCAATTTTTCCCTTTGTAAAGGGGCATAACTCTAGAACAGTAAAAGTGACACCACCAAAAATCAATCTTGATCTGTATTTTGTGGTTATAAGCATTGTGTATAAGTTTCATAACACTTGGTTGAGGCAAACTTAAGTTAGAGAACAGAAAAAAAAAATTCAGCTTTTGTAAAGGGGCATTACTCTAGAACGGTTAAACTGACATCACCAAAATTCAACTAGATCTGTATTTTGTGGTAATAAGCATTCATAACATTTGGTTGAGGCAAACTTAATCTAGAGAATGGAAACCAACTTTGAGACGTACTGCATGATGTACATACGTATGGACGGACAAGGGTAAAGCTTAATGCCCCCTCTGCTATGACAGGGGCATAAAAACAGAGAGGGAGAAATACAGAGAATATGGAAAAATTAAAAAGAGAATTTGATTGATTGATTGATGGTTGCCTAACGTCCAGTGGCAAATATTTCATGCATATTCAGGACGAACGAGAATTTGAAAAGTCATGCTTAACAGATTTCCCCTGCCCTTGACTCTCCAGTAAACATATGGTAAAGAAACTTTTGAAATGAATTAAATTTTTGCACAATTTGTAGAAAACACCCACATCTTGCTAATTAAAAGTATATATAGATTATTATTACAATGTATTAATTTGTTGTCAATTTAATAGATAAAAGGGAGACTTAATCATTTATTATAAATACGTGTATTAGTCATTTCTTCGCTCGTTTCAAACTTATAAAATGTCATGGATCTATCTATACCATGTATACTGGCTATCCTTCAAAAAATATTGCAAAATTGCCCTTCAGATGTCTTTTGGTTGTTTTGCTGTTGGGTTTCTGTCTTATTGAAGTTAACCATATACATCATTTATTCATACACATAAACAAATATCACAAACATACTTTTTTTTGTGATAGTTAAAAATTAAGAATCATACAAGCTTACAATAAATTACTTCAATATTTATTGGGAAATTCAGGACAAGTAGCTTTTTTCTCGACAAGTAAAATTTAGTTTTACTTGCCTAGGGACAAGTTCTCACAACAAATATTTCCACAACCCTGTTCATTTCTGTCAATCATATTTGTTTTTCATCAATTGTTTTGTTATAATTCAGGCCGTTTGTTTCCTCCTTTGAATTTATTGTTCCACATGTTTGCTGACATCCCCTTCATATGGGTTGTTTCATTGGCATTCAAACTACATCTTATTTTCATATTATGACATTATCCTTTTATAAAAAAACCTCAACATTCCCTATTTAATATGATATTGCATAACTCAATCAGTAAGTCTACGTTTAAATCTCCAGTTAAGGGAACGACCATTTAAATTCAAGGGGCGGGGGGGGGGGGGGGGAGGGGGGGAGGGGCTTATGGTTTTTTCCTAGATCCCCAATTTGATGAAAAAAAATTATTCTGTTCAAGCAGATGACAAACAAATTATTCTGAATCCAGATTTTCCCCATACCTTATAGTGTTAAATTTTGAAAAAGATAATTTGATTGATAGCGTTGACATGAAAAACTAAATAAAATTGTTCAGGCTTTCCTCGAAAGGACTCAGACAAAAACCCATACCCCCCCCCCTTTTTTTTTAAAGTTGAATGGTTGCTCCCATACATTTTTAAACAACACCACTTTAAAGAATGACTTTAATGCATGTTTCTTGATAATTTATTTACCCTCTATTTGTTTGCTTCTTTTTTCTTGGTGCTACATTAACGAGAAAACAGTCCAATGGTTTAAGTTAAGTGGAGACAACTCGTAAAGTTTAATTATTGATATAAAACAAAACTAGTTTATTTCTTTTCATAACCATAGTAAATATGTCGTTACATTGTATATACTGGTAACGATAAATTTTGATAAATTCATATATTTTTGCATGTCGACTGTCGTTCTAGAAGAACCAACTTTTGTTCGATTGAAGTCTGTTTTATTTTCAGTTACCTTTCTGTGTTCTCACAATATCTTGGTTATATCTTAAAGTATTTCTTGACAAAATCAGCTGTTTTTCGATTTCTTTCACAATTACAGGAAACAGACTTTTGACAGGGGGCGCGAAATCTGGTGCGCATATATTGTACAACTCGTTTCAGGACTTATTTCTCCGGAAAATCTCATGATAAATATATCGGACAAAGGTGGAATCGCAGTGGCGGATCCAGGTTGACGTAGAGATCGTACACTCCCCCCTTTGAACGAAAAAAAAAAGAGTTCTCAAGTTACTCACGATTTATATGTTTTTTACAATAAGTTGTCCAAAAAAAATCGGCTCGATCCGCTCGACGATATATAAATTCCGTTTTAGGGAAAAAAAACTCAGTTTCAAAAATCCTGGATCCACCCCTGAGTCTAGTATACTAACTGCTTTTAAATAGTATTAGATATTGAACAGCTGATCTTTAAAAAAAAAAAAAATGCATCATGGACAGGAGGAGGCTGAGAAGTTGGATGAGCCGGTCTTTCATTTCTAAAGTCTTTAATTTTTCCTACTTTTTGTCCATGTTTTGCTATTCTTTATATTTAAGCACCTCATTATTCTGTATCCTTTTTGTCTATTATTCTCTATTCTGTTAACCCCATCCACGTGACCCTCCTATAGATGGGGTGTGGGGTTTTTTTTGTTCTTCGGTAGTGAGCCAGAAAAGGTCAAATTCTGTTTGTATTTCTTTGCATTGGGAATATCTTCTGTCTCTCCTCTCCCTCTTCTATTTAGATATGTAGTTTAGACGACAGAGGCAAATAACAAGTGTAAATGGCATTAATATGAAAAAATTTATGAATGCAGATATTAATAGAATGTGTGCTGAGTGATAAATGGTTTCATGGTAAGGCAGCCTTAGTAGAACATCCCTGTAGGGACGATAAGCTGTATGAATATAAAAACTACACGGACAATAACAGTAAGAAGATGAATTGTTGATATTCCTGGGAGGGGAGGGGCTGGATGATTTTTTACTGATTCATTATTCATTTCAACTGATCTGTCGCTAAGCTTGCCATTTTTTCAGCTCTTACCAGACCATCATATTCATATTCAAAATCATCAGACTTAGATTCAGCGGCACAATGGGGAAAAAGACTGGTTAATGTCATTCCATCCAGACAAATGCTCCATTCTAAGAATCACACAAAAAAAGTCAACCATGACTACATCCTTCATGGTCACATTATTCAAACTGAAACAGCTACTAGGCAACATATTTATGCATAAGCATCCAATCAGATCTCAAATGGAATAAACATGTAGATAATAGAACAGCAAATGGAATAAACATGTAGAACAGCAAATGAAAACTAAATTTTATAAAACGTAACCTAAAAGAATCACCCAAACAAATAAAGAAAGGGCATACATTTCGTTAGTTAGACCTAAGCTTTAGTACAGATCTTGTGTCTGGGACCGACTCACAACAAAAATCAAAACAATCAAATTGAGATGGTCCAGCGAAGAGCTGCCCGCTATACGTGTAATAGATACCACAATACCAGCTCTGTCTCAAATATCCTCGAACACCTACAGTTGCCTACATTACAATTGAGACGAATACAGACAAGATTAGTGGTTTTCTATAAAATTACATTACACACCAACAGTTAGCAAAAAAAAAGATTCTCATTAAATCAGACAGCAGAACACGATATAAGCATACCAATCACTATATAAACAAATTCAAACCAGTAAAGATTCTTACAAATTCGCATTTTATGCGCATACACTAGTACAATGGAACCTACTTCCAACCTCAGCAATCCTTTGTACAACAGTTGACGGCTTCAAAGAGCAGATTTCTATATCTGCTCGTTCGCAAATATTCGAAACACTGGATAACATGTACTACATAGTTTTACCAAGAAATATACATAGGATAACAATCCACAAAAACATTTAATTAAATCACTGTTATATATTTTATTTTTTCTGTTCACCAATGTAACGTAATAATACTGCAAAGTTTATTTCTTTTAAATTGTAAATAAGCCACGCATGCAACGGCACGTACTGGTCAAAGTTGTGATTGAGTGCGGAAATAAGAAGATAGATAGATTTATCACGTGTTTAAATTGATTGATTGATTGATGGTTGATTATTTTTAAAGTCCAGTGACAAATATTTCATGAAAGTTATGGAAAACACGAGTTCAAAAGTCAGGTAGATAATATAGAAAAAGGAGGTCTGGTATGGTTGCAATCCATCAGAGTTCAAATGAAGTGGATTTAAGCAATTAAAGGCCCCCGTTTGGCCTTCAACAATGACAAAATCTCATACCGTATAGTCGGCTATGAAAGGCCCCGACATAAAAAATGTGAAACAATCCAAACGAAAACTATAACGGTCTTATTATATATAACAAAACAATTTACAAAAATCAAATATGAGTCAAAAGACATGAACCAACGACAACCACTTAACTACATGATCCTGATTTAACACAGGCACATATTAAAAGAATATGGCAGGGTAAAGCATGTTTGTGAACGCACAATCCTTCCATAAACTGTGACAGTGGCGTAATAGTACAACATAAGAACAAACTTTAAAAATCATGCAGTTGCAATAGGATAAACTCAAAGGACCGGTAAGAGACAAAAAAACAACTAACTTTGAGACAATAGACACAGAGCACCGACATAAAGGTATATTCAGCTACTGAATCATTTTTCAACGTCCCCCCCAAAAAAAAAAATAAAAAAAAAAAAAATCTTGTTATCTTAGACTAAAGTATCAATCAGTACAGAACCAACGAATTTAGTCATAACAGTTTGAGAAACGTCATGACCTTGTAAACCTTGTATAGGTACCAGTCTTGTATTCCAACTCCAATTAAGGGAAACAAAATAGTGCATTTTTTTCTGAATTTTTTTCTGAACTCAATTTTTTCTGTTTGATTATAGGTTTATGCTGAATTGAAACATATATATAGACTTTAAAAAAAATCTTGCATCTTTTGGGGATATCAATCCAGGAAAGTGGAAGGATATCATGTTTACTGGAAGTGGTGCGGCCTAGTAAAAATAGCAAACAGAAAGTAGAAAAAAAATGTTTTGACTTTAGGATTGCGTAACTTTTTATTCTTCGTGGCAACACCCCCTTTTTTTTCCGATTAAATCACAATTTCACATTAGTACATACATGATATGAACAGGAATTTTTTTTCTATGTAGCATTTTTTATTTTTTTTATTTCAAAGATCAGCTGTTTAACATGTAAGCCTATGGAGCAGTCAATTACAAGACTGCAACCTATACAGACAAGTTGTCTCTGATGGAGAGTTGTCTCGGATGTAGAGTTATCTCTGCTGGAGCGTTATCTCTGATTGAGATTTGTGTCTGTGGAGAGTTGTCTCTGATTAAGATTTGTCATTGTGGAGAGTTGTCTCTGATGTAGAGTTCTCTGATAGAGAGTTTTCCCTGGTGGAGAGTTGTATCTGATGGAGAGTTGTCTGTGATGTAGATTTGTCTCTGATGGAGATTTGCCTCTGATGGAGATTTATCTCTGTTGGAAAGTTGTATCTGATGGAGAGTTGTCTGTGATGAAGATTTGTCTCTGATGGGGAGTTATCTCTGTTGGAAAGTTGTCTCTGATAGAGAGTTGTCTTTGATGGAGAGTTGTCTCTGATGGAGAGTTGTCTCTGATTGATAGTTGTCTTTGATGGAGAGTTGTCTCTGATGGAGAGTTGTCTGACTGTGATGGATAGCTGTTTCTGTGACTGTTGTCTCTGATGGAGAGTTGTCTGTCTGTGATGGATAGCTGTTTCTGTGACTGTTGTCACTGATGGAGAGTTGCCTATGATGGAGAGTAATCTCTGATAAAGAGTTGTCTCAGACGGAGAGTTATCTCTGATAGAAAGTTGTCTCTGATGGAGAGTTATCTCTGAGGGAGAATTGTCTCAGACGGAGAGTTATCTCTGATAGAGAGTTGTATCAGACGGAGATTTATCTCTGATAGAAAGTTGTCTCTGATGGAGAGTTATCTCTGAGGGAGAGTTGTCTCATACGGAGAGTTATCTCTGATGGAGAGTTGTCTTTGATAGAGGGTTGTCTCTGATGGAGAGTTGTCTCTGATGGAAAGTTGTCTGAGAGAGTTATCTCTGATGGAGAGTTGTCTCTAATAGAGGGTTGTCTCTGATAGAGAGTTGTCTCTGATGGAAAGTTGTCTCAGACGGAGAGTTATCTCTGATGGAGAGTTGTCTCAGACGGAGAGTTGTCTCTGATGAAAAGTTGTTTATGATGGAGAGTTGTCTCTGTGGTAAGTTGTCTCTGTTGGAGACTGAGTTCTCTAATGGAGAGTTGTCTCTAATAGAGATTTGTATGTGATAAAAAGTTGGATCTGATGGGGAGTTATCTCTGATGGAAAGACGTGTCTGATGCAGGGTTGTCTCTGATGGAGAGTTGTATCGGATGGAGAGTTACCGCTGATGGAAAATTGTCTCTAATGGAAAGTTGTATCTGTGGAGAGTTGTCTCTGATTGTGGGTTGTCTTTGTGTTGAGAGTTGTCTCTTATGCAAAGAGTTGTCTCATTAAGAGCTGTCTTTGGTGAGGAGTTGTCTTTGTGGAATGTTGTCTCTGATGGAGAGTACGTTGTTTCTGATGGAGATTGTCTCTAATAGGGAGTTCCCTCTCATGGAGAGTTGTCGCTGATGGAGAGTTGTCTCTGATGGAGAGTTGTCACTGATGGAGAGTTGTCACTGATTGAGAGTTGTCTCTGATGGATAGTTGTAACTGATGCAGAGTTGTCACTGATGGAGAGTTGTCTCTGATGGAGACTTGTCTCTGATGGAGAGTTGTAACTGATGGAGAGTTGTCTCTGATGGAGAGTTGTCTCTGATGGATAGTTGTAACTGATGCAGAGTTGTCACTGATGGAGAATTGTCACTGATGGAGAGTTGTCACTGATGGAGAGTTGTCACTGATGGAAAGTTGTCACTGATGGAGAGTTGTCTCTGATGGAGAGTTGTTTCTGATGGAGAGTTGTCTCTGATGGAGAGTTGTCTCTGATGTAGAGTTGTAACTGATGGAGAGTTGTCTCTGAAGGAGAGGTGAATATGATTAAGAGTTGTCTCTGATGGAGAGTTGTCTTTGTGGAATATTGTCTCTGATGGAGATTGTCTCTGATGGAGAGTACGTTGTGTCTGATAGAGATTGTCTCTGATGGAGAGTTGTCTCTGATAGGGAGTTGTCTCTCATGGAGCGTTGTCTCTGTTGTAGAGTTGTCTCTGATAGGGAGTTGTCTCTCATGGAGCGTTGTCTCTGTTGTAGAGTTGTCTCTGATGGAGAGTTGTCTCTGATTGATAGTGGTCACTGATGGAGAGTTGTCTCTGATGGAGAGTGGTTACTGATGGAGAGTTGTCTCTGATGGGAGAGATATCTCTTTGGCAATCACGTCAATTTTTGTATCGAGAAACGGTATGCATCATTAATAAGAATGTTTAGCTTTAGAAATCCGTTTTATGATCCTTCGTATGTTTTGTATACGGAAAAATGAAAAATTTGGCCTAACCGTTACATACATATTATTTGCCTTGCAGATTTGAGATCATTTAGAAAAGTTTAAGAAAAGCCTGACATTTGGTTAAATAGTTGCATGCGATACTTATATAAGTACTGAAAAATGCAGTATGCTTGCCAAAGAGACAACTCTCAACAAGAGACCAAATGACGAAAGAGTTAGCAATAAATTGCACCACATATCAAGCTATAAAGGGTCCTAAAATTACAAATGTTTCAGACTGGTCGAGTATTAGTTCAGACTTTTAATTATTGTCTAGATTGTGGTCAAGTACAAATCAATACATACAAGTATGGTAAAGATAGGGGTCAAGTAATTTCCAGTAAAATTTAGACTTATTCAGAATTCAGAATGATCGTGTAATAATCAGTACAGTAGAGTACAATTACTGCGAATTTTAGACTATCTGGTTTGTAATGATGGGTAAAAGTAAGATTTAAAGAATTTTTTTAAAAACATTTGCATATGAACAAAATGTAATAATTTTTTTTTCACATATTTAAGGTAATTTAGTTTATTGGCATTCCGGAAGTCGCCTATTGCTAACAACCTTCACTACACATAAGCAAACTAAGTAGCATCGATCTTTACCCTAAAGTTGTAATTCAAATTAATGAAAAGGTCAATTTGGCCTCAAAACTTCTCATTAAGTGATGTTTCATTTATTTGTCAGAGTAGGTTTTCTCGCTACATTAAAGACCCATTGGTGGCCTTCGGCTGTTGTCTTCTCTATGGTCGGGTTGTTGTCGCTCTGACACACTCCCAATTTCCTTTCTGAATTTTATTTACATGTTCTAAATGATAATTGAATGAATCAGCGGTGTGACACCATACTGAGGAACCGTTTTACTCAAGTCAAAAATCGAGCACATGAGTTATCCATTACGATATTATTTTCGTTGCAATTTCGGAAATGACTTTGAAAAAAACTATATAATACAATTGAATTACTAATATGTAATACTCTTTCGACATGCAGTTTTCATAAACAGAAAATACATTAAGGTCAAGTTAAAGTAAATGAGCTATGTCACAGATTTTGGTAAAATTGTGCATGCAACGTTGGCTCGTTTAACTTCAACTAAATATGGAAAAAAAAGTAAAGCATTTATCTGTTTAATTTTCTGAAACATTACGAACGTTATCCTTTTAAAAAGATGCACATTTGCATAGAAACCACATTAAATAGACGAAAACGTACTTAAATTTGTCTTAAAATAATTAAATCGCCAATTACCACTGCATAGATTTTTCTCAAAATTGATATATTTTTGATACATATATTTCCGTTTTAATGATGTAAAACGATAACACAGTTCAAAGTTTAAGTTTCAATTTCACAAATTTCCGTATTTCTACATGTTACTACGTGTATGATGAGAGGTTTCCGCTTCTCCGGGAATTACATCTTTTTCATATGTCGTGAATTGAAGTAAAACGAATTTTGATAACTAAAATATTCTTTTGACAATCATGTAACTATTCAGTTTTGACAGGGTTTTAAAAAAATTACAGAGCTATAAGATTAAAGCTTGATTTCCGCCTCCGATAAAAGAGGCTTCAGCAAAATAATTCTTTCTTTTCCTGACATATTGTTGTCAATGAAATCTTCCAGTTTTCATTGTGATTTTTTGTTTTTTCAAAAATTATTATAATATTTAATTCATTTAAATATTTGCTTTAGACATCCGTTTTATGATCATTCCTATGTTGAGTCCTTCTTTAAAAACTTTTGATAATATTAAAATTTTAAACTTCTAATTTTTCCACGGTTGGAAAAGGCCTTTAAGCATGGTTCTTAAAAGTTGAAAAAAAAATCTTAGCATTTTGAAGGAAAATAATCATGCTATCATTCAAATTAATATCATATTTACCTTTCTGATCAGCACGTTAGAAAAAACGCCTTGTTGCCTAAAAGGCCTCAGCTCAATGAGTGATGAACACAGGAAGAGAAACATTTAGTGAAAACGAGACAATATAAAAGCACTGACGTACTGTTAACTCGGAAGACCCCATAGATTTTGGTTTACTTCTTCGTCTTTCTACTTGCATAGTGCTTGGAACTCCTCAACCATAAATGATTGAACTGTATATTAAATGGAAGGGGAAGAAGGGTTGGATACATTGTTTTAATTTAGGTTTTTATTTCGTAATTTTGAGAAGAAATGTAGAGCTATTGAGATCATAACAAAATTAAAACTGGTTCTTTTTTATTTCTCTCTTTGTCTAGTATAAACATTAAATGAGGTTTCTTCGCGATACATGTATTATCAATTCTTCTTCGTTCAGGCCAGTACGCTCCACACAGAGTCAAAAAAAAAAGAGTCTACAAAACCAATTGTCAGATTTACTTAAGGTTTCATAAAATGTTAGACTAATATGTCTAGATGAGTTATCAATCGTTCGTTTGTGCATTGGGGTCTATTAAGGGGTATTTTGGGGGGCCAAAAAAAGGAAGGGGTTTACTAAAGAACCCTATGGGATTTTATTTTTGAAAATTTTCAAATGAATAAAAACTTGAAAACTTTAAGAGATAAACACACACAGTCTTCAGAAATGATCAAAGGACAATAAAACAAATCACATGAAATAAAGGGAGAATCCCTGGGGGGTCATCCCAATCCCCATAAATTTGAGAATATGCTATTATGTTGTTAACGGTCCAAATTCCCACCCCTAAACCATATATATTCTTGAATGGGACGATAAAATAAATTTAATGAGGTAAAAGGGAAGTCCCTGGGGATCGCTCCCACCCCGTTCAATAACAAAAATGATATTGGTGATGAAATGCATTATATATTAGAATGTAAATACTTTGAAGAACACAGGAAATATTGTCTGTCACATTATTATTTAAAAAATGCAAATATTGTAAAATACAAACAGATTATGTCTTCAAAAAACAAATCAGAATTGATTAAACTATGTAAAATCATAAAGATTATTCACACAAGTGTATTTTTTGTGCTCCTGACTAAAATGGACCTCATATATTGTCTTATAACTGTTTTGTTTGTTCTGTCTTCTTGTAAATATTGTACATAATTGTCTTCTCTATTCCTATTTATATGGTTTCTTGAGAATAAAGAAAGAAGTTTGTTCTTATTTCAAGAGAGAGGCACGTAGGATGTATTTATTTGTGCATGTAGTAACACCTATTTGCTTTTTACTAACTTTTTTTTTTATCAGAAATTTGTATTTTTATATATTTGTATTTGAGTTACTTTTATATACAATGATGTCTATTTTCTTATGATTATAAGGTGCACAGTTATTCCCTGTGTAATGAAGAACTTCAGGTGTGATTATTACCCGTGTTTATAGCAAATCCTGAATATACCGTTTGGTTGTGCGCCTGACAGAGGCGGAATGTACAGATTATGTAACAGGGATCAGGTAATTTTGTGAAATATACTATTATAATCGGTATTGGATTCGACCCGCAACTTTTTAATTATATTGGTAATATTAAGTATGTGGAAAACAAAAGGGCCTGGAATGGTGTAATTTTAATCACCACCATTGTATTATATTATTTATATATAAAGTTAAATTCTGTGGGCAGTTTGTCGACTGAGCATACGCGAAAGCGTATAGTACACATTTCGATAACGGTCTCCGAATTTTGATATTTTCTCAAAAATTGGCATTTTTCTGTGGAAAAAAGATTGTTTTAAAATCAAATTTAGGAAGTACAAAACATTACATGTATTCGTCAAATCACAAATATTTCCGACTTTGTATGGTTTAGAGGGGTTGCGGCTCAATGAAATCGGTCTCTTCCTTTAGAATTATAGAAGTCAGTTCCTAAATTATCAATCATTGTTCAACTTTTATCATTCATTCGTTTTTTCTTAATTTGTGTTGATGTTAATTGACGGATTACAGGAACGTTTTTTTTTATATCATGGCCACAACAAAACTGCATCACACAAGTTTCATTCATATTTCTATCCACATAACAAAAACCTTGAAACAAGAATAATTCTGCAAAACCTTATTCATATTTTTTATAGTTTAAACTATTTGTCATAATCTATTTAGAGAAATTAAGAATCATAAACAAATAAATTAGATATATATTCCATGTAATTAAAATTATTTCATTCTGGTAAATTTGTCTTTTATCATGTTCCACCTTCCAGTATTAACAAAGGTCCAACAACGTTCCTGTCCTTCCTAACTTCAACCAGGCCCTGGAGAATCTAACAATTTCAAAGAAAGAATTAAAAATATATGTGGGATACAACAGAAGTGTACTTTCTTGCTCATCTAGCCCCATGTGCATGCCAGGTATTATCATCACTTTGAACTATTAGACATCTTCTAAGAATCAATGTTGAACATGTAAAGGGAATCTTTCACTTTAACTTTTTGGAATTTTGAATCCTCAATGCTCTTCAACTTTGTACTTGTTTGGCTTGATAAATATTTTGATATGAGCGTCACTGATGAGTCTTGTGTAGACAAAACGCGCGTCTGGCGTACTAAATTATAATCCTGGTACCTTTAATAACTATTGACAACAGTGTTCCAAGTAAGAAATGCCCACCACAATGGACATAATTAGAACTATTATACGAGAAGAATACATACAGGTTCTTATAAACCATCTTGCATATCAAAATCACATATAATGTAGAAATGCAGCTTATGTGTTCATCTACTAATTTTTTATTAGTATTTTTTTTTATCCAAAAGCAAAGTAGTTGAACTCATTTTAACAGAATCATTTGGTAATCCATTTATTGTGTACAAAAAGTGTCTCCTCCAAGATAATCTTGAACATAAAACCCAAATATTGAAAAAAAAAAACACTACACATTTTTAGTGTTTGGTACTGGTCTGATATTGAGGATTGCTGTTACTTGAACACTATGGGGTGGAAAACAGAAAAAAAAATTATCAGAAAACACCGTTAAACATTCAAACATACTATCCACACTGATCTGTGTCCACACTTGTTTTAGATATAAAATAATATTACAGGTCAAAGATAAGTTTCAATTTCGATTTCCGCCTTTGTTCATGTTCTAATGAGAACATGGACCGTGTTTCTAGGAATTATCTCTTTCTTGTTAACTGAAGTAAAACACATTTAGATATTTAAAAAAAGCTTTTCCAAAGTTTGACAGGGTTTAGAATTTTTGTAAAAATTATAAGGCTTAAAAGTTGAAATTTTGATAAATTCCGCGACAGATGAGGCTGTTGAAAAAGAATTCTCTCTTTTCCTGTATGTACAATAATTTGGCTATATATACTTATATTAAAGTAATAAACAGTTGTTTTCATAAATTACACATTCAATGGGGAAATTTATTGAAAAAAATCATATGATGATACATTGTTGTCAATCAAATCTCCCGGTCGATCTTTCATTGTGATTGTATATTTTATAAATTGTTATAATAGTTATCAAAGGTACCATAATTATAATTTAGTACGACAGACGCGCGTTTCATAAGACTCATCAATAATATTTTTTTCATTTTCAGTTGTGTTCATTGTTTATTCGTTGGTCCCTGGTGGATAGTTGTGTTCATTATTTATCCCTTGGTCCCTGGTGGATAGTTGTGTTCATTGTTTATTCGTTGGTCCCCGGTTGATATTTGTGTTCATTGTTTATCCGTTGGTCCCTGGTGGATACATGTAGTTGTGTTCATTGTTTATTCGTTGGTCCCTGGTTGATAGTTGTGTTCATTGCTGATTCGTTGGTCCCCGGTGGATAGTTGTGTTTATTATTTATCCCTTGGTCCCTGGTGGATAGATGTGTTCATTGTTTATTCATTGGTCCATGGTTGATAATTGTTTTCATTGTTTATTCGTTGGTCCCTGGTTGATAGTTGTTTTCATTGTTTATTCGTTGGTCTCTGGTTGATAGTTTTCTCATTCATTTTGGCAATCATAACAAATATCCTACTATTTACATCTAAATATCAACATAATTTACTTTTTTTGTTTTATTATAAGGCTTTTCCAGCTACGGTATATGTAAAGATGTTGCATTCGTGATACTGAATTGGGGGTCTTGAATCAGTCTTATTCTGTTATGCATCTTATATAGATGTATTGTAAGGTCTACAATGTTTTAGTTTCATTTAACATACATTTCTTTATTAAAAAAAATGTTTAGTTTTTCGACATGCTCATGCATAAAAATTGCAATTGCTTTAAATTACTATCATCATTCTTTATTCTGTTAACTCCGATATTTACAAGGGAACTATTATACAACATAACAGACTTGTTAGTGTGAGACTGATTCCTTGAATGATCAGCCAACAAATTATAATGTTTAAAGAATGTGGGCTTTTTATACCAAAGGAACATCAACCAAACGACACATATTACTAAGACATCTACAGTGGAACATGTCTTCGACAATAGCTAAAAGACATCTACAGTGGAACATGTCTTCGACAATAGCTAAAAGACATCTACAGTGGAACATGTCTTCGACAATAGCTAAAAGACATCTACAGTGGAACATGTCTTCGACAATAGCTAAAAGACATCTACAGAGGAACATGTCTTCGACAATAGCTAAAAGACATCTACAGTGGAACATGTCTTCGACAATAGCTAAAAGACATCTACAGTGGAACATATATTCAACAATATCCAAAAGACATTTACAGTGGAACATGTCTTCGACTATAGCCAGGTGTCTATATATACAAGATCTATATCGCACCTTTTCAAACAATGTTAAACTGATAACAGGAAATTTTAACTGATGGGGAAAAAAATGTTTACATTTATTTACATACAATGAACTTTCACAATATCACAACAATTGTAGAAACTACTTGAAGTTTGACAATTGTTTGATTCAAATATGAATGAAGACCACGTGACAGAAAACGCTTGAAATCACGAGATAGTACCTTTAGACGGAAATGTTATAAGTATGTATATATATATTAATGGACGATAAAATTAGAATTCAATAATACTACATAACAGTCAAGTATCAAGAACAAATGTATCAACTTTACTTTTTTACAAAGCAGAAATCAAAGCTTATGATTGTTTGCTATCTCGAATAATGAAGAGCTTATTATTGTTGTATCATTCATTTAAATTCCCACTTACGATGAAAAAAAGGGGGGAAGGGGTGCTTTATGTCGTCTGTTCTGGGTTTCCGTGTATTTGTCTGTCGGGTATCATGTTTAGTTTTAAGTAGCTTATCATGAAGGTGTGGTACGTCACATCCAAATGAAGTATGTTGTTCATTATAATGTGAACTTTTCAAATGCCCATCAATATCCGACAATAACAAAACACAGTTACAGCAAATTGTTTTTTTTTTTATATTTATCAGCAGTGACGGATCCAGTTAGGGCGAGGGTGTGTTTCAGGGGTTGGAACCACCATTTTTTTTTTACGATCAATGCTTTTGAATGGGGAAATATGGTTGGACCCCCCTTTTTAAAAATGGTGGGATCCGCCCCTGATCAGTGTCATTGTAAAGACAAGCAAGGGCCAAAACTCATAACATCAGAAGCGGAAATTGTCAAAATCAAACTTAACTTTATTGTCATCAGCAGAAACATGAAATCTAATTGTGAATTATAAACCTTTTTTTGTTGTCTAAAATCTATTTTCTGCTATTTGCATCCTTCAGCTTGCTTTGCGTATTTTTTTTGGCTCTCAGTGTTAAATTTTAAAACTTACAACTCACTGTTATAAACAAGGGAAAGCCTGAGTGTAATGTTAAAAATAAAAAAAAATGATTTAAACCTTTCTCTTATCTAACACATTAATAACAAAAGTACACAAGCTGAAATGTCTCGCCTGCTTTACTGGTCATTGATTTTATGCTGAAAGTCTTAAAAATAAAGGTTTAACCAAAAACATCACATAATCTCAGGTCAGATAAATGCTGTTAGACAGACATATATACCCCATACATTTTTTATACAGAAAATATAGTTGACTTATGATAATTGAAAAACAGACCAAAAAAAACCCACAAAAAACCCAACTTAACATTGACCAATGAACCATGAAAATGAGATCAAGGTCAGATGACACCTGCCAGCCTGACATGTACCCGTTGCAGTCATTCGATACACCACATGTAGTTGACATACTGCTTATAATATTTAAGGAACGGACCTAATCGCGTAACTTTACCCTTGATTACTGATCCGTGAAATGAGGTGAAGGTCAGATGAACCCTGTCTGGCGGCATGTAAATATTGCAAGGAATCCATGGTTATCCTATTACTATTACTAAGTGAGAAATTCACATGACAAAAAAACTAACATATTTCTAGCAGTCGCTGAACCACGAAAATGAGGTCAAGGACAGACCAAAACTTAGTAACATAAGGTATCTGCATACTAGATATGAAGCATTCAGGTCTTCTGCCTTCTGAAATATAGAGCTTTATACAAAATCGTTTACGCCGCCGCCACCGAATAGTAAAACCAATGTATCGGATACAGGCGAGACAAAAATCATTTCAACATAATTCAATAAGAAATGGCAAAAAAAGAAGTAACTGAAGCATTGAGCAACCTGTCAGTCAAGACCTATTATAAAGAGGAATAGGTTTTTTTTCTGCAGAAACTAAGAAGCTACTGAATCCATTCTAAAACTTTAAAAGTTAACATATCAGAGCTATAAAAATAAGAATTTAGTGCTAGATATTTAGTTGGTAGTTTCTCACAAAGACCTTAGTAAAATTTAAACAACTTTCAATTTGAAATGTTACTTTAATTGTATACTCATATATGAATTGAACAATATAAAAAGAACATTATTTACAAATGACCGTTTATACTACAGTAAAATCCAAACATTGTAGCGCACCGCGCGAATGAGCACTTCTCTTTCAAATCTCACCACTTCTCCCTATCAGTTTCAAAAAGAGAAGTCACTTCTCCCTATAATTCTGAAGATGTGTTAGCCCTGAATGTCACCATATTATTTTCAGATTTTAGAAATAATATTACAGACAAGGTAAGGCATTTTTTTAATATAACTATCAAAACACAAGTTCTTTTGGTAGAGGTCTTGTTGGAACTTTCCCAAGGGTAAACTTAGGTGCTTGGAATGCTTCGATTTCTCCTGTTGTTAACTAAGCCATATATTTCTGACTGTCTGAAATATTACTAGCTGATGATGAGGGGAAAGCATTTTGTGATGCCCCACCTGAGGGGAAAGCAGACGGGGTCGTTCCTGCAGTAGGGAAACCGCTTAAAGATAGTTGTGTTGTAAAACTTTCAAAGATGTTGGCTCCAGGGGATGGTGATGGTTTTCCAAACAATCCTGTGGACTGTGGCTGACTTGTAAAAGGACTTGCACCAAAACATGACTGGGCAATAGTCAGAAACCCAATAGATGTTTAGTTACTAGTTTCTTGACCATAGGATGAAGATGTTTGATTTTACTGTGCACCAAAGGTCAACAGTGACGGTCCTATTTGCGTACCATAAAATGCAGCAAAATAATTGTTTTCTAATCCAGGTACTTGACTAGAACTTCATAAGGCTCCTGCTCCAAATGCTGTGGTTCTAAAAATTCCCAAGTGATCATATCTGGAAACCAGCAGATAAACAAAACAAACTATCTATGAATATTATATATCTCCCCAAAAGAGGTGTGGTTTGTGAAACAGCTGTATTTACAAAGTGCAACCTTTGTTTCAGTTGTTGGATGCATACTTAGATATAGTGAACTTAAGTACAAGCATATGAAGATACGGTATGATTGCCAATGAGACGACTGCCAACCACTTAGATGTAAGCAACAACATATAAATAAATCATGCTCTCCTGCATTCACTAATATTGCATTAGTATTGGTTACCAAATATTTTCTATTCCAACTGCTAACCCTTACAGAGTTTATATCTACAGCTGCTTAGGGCATTTGTGTCGGTAACCAAATATTTTCTATTGGAGCAGGATCTGCCAACCATCACTGAACACCTGAGTTCATATCTACAGTTGGTGGGGGCAATAGTGTTGGTAACCAACTATTCTCTATTGGAGCAGAATATGCTTACCCTCACGGAGCACCTGAGTTCATATCTACAGTTGGTGGGGGCATTATTATTTGTTACCAAATATTCTCTATTGGAACAGAAACTGCTAACCCTTACGGAGCTCCTGAGTTCATATCTACAGCTGTTGGGGTTCATTTGCTAAAGTTTTCTGTGTAGTGTTTTGTGGACTGTTATTGGTTTATCTGTCTGTTAGGTATAACACTCTGTTAGGTATAACACTCTTTTAGGTATATCACTCTTTTAGGTATAACACTCTTTTAGATATATCCGTCTTTAAGGTATATCACTCAATGTACTTTCACAATTTCACAACATTGTTCCTATATATATACATCTTACAATTGCCTTTAATGTAGAGAACAACAACCGATATTTACAAGGGAACTCTATTCAATATAGCAGACTTGTAAGTCTGAGACAGATTACTTTAATGATTAGGTTTAAAGAGCCTTTTACCAACGCGACAGCAACCAAACCAATCTTATTTAAATAAGTTCTCATCACTTGCTCCTCGATCTTTTATATGTCACACGGCGACATATAAAAATTCGAGGAGCAAGTGATGAGAACTTATTTTAATAAAATTGCAACCAAACGACATATATAGTGCAACTTCCAGTCTTCGACAATAGCCAGATGTCTGTACAGTATGGAATCTTTACACAGTACCGAGTCAAACAATGTGAAACTGATGCGGGAATAATTGTTTACATTTTTATCAAATAACGTACTTTCACAAGTTCACAACAATAGTAGAAAATACTTGAACTTTGACAATTGTTTGATTTTAATATGAATGAAAACCACATGACAGAAAGCAATTGAAATCACGAGCTAGTACTTATAGACAAGGGTCTGATGGGGTTAACAGAATAAAGGATGATTTGGCAAATCTACAGAAAAATAAAGAAAAGAGAAAAATATTATGGCAAAAATTTAAAAAAAAATAATGAACATAAAAAATGTAGAAAAATTTGCGGCTATAACATAAAGAATAGATAAAAATGACCTAAAAAATAAAGAATACAGAACTGAAGGACACTGGAGCCAGACCCTCAGAGACAGTTACAGAACTGAAGGACACTGGACATGCTGGAGCCAGACCCTCAGAGACGGATACAGGACTGAAGGACACTGGAGCCAGACCCTCAGAGACGGATACAGAACTGAAGGACACTGGAGCCAGACCCTCAGAGACGAATACAGAACTGAAGGACACTGGAGCCAGACCCTCAGAGACGGATACAGGACTGAAGGACACTGGAGCCAGACCCTCAGAGACGAATACAGAACTGAATGACACTGGAGCCAGATCCTCAGAGACGGATACAGGACTGAAGGACACTGGAGCCAGACCCTCAGAGACGGATACAGAACTGAAGGACACTGGAGCCAGACCCTCAGAGACGGATACAGGACTGAAGGACACTGAAGCCAGACCCTCAGAGACGGATACAGGACTGAAGGACACTGGACATGCTGGAGCCAGACCCTCAGAGACGGATACAGAACTGAAGGACACTGGAGCCAGACCCTCAGAGACGGATACAGAACTGAAGGACACTGGAGCCAGACCCTCAGAGACGGATACAGAACTGAAGGACACTGGACATGCTGGAGCCAGACCCTCAGAGACGGGTACAGAACTGAAGGACACTGGAGCCAGACCCTCAGAGACGGATACAGAACTGAAGGACACTGGAGCCAGACCCTCAGAGACGGATACAGAACTGAAGGACACTGGAGCCAGACCCTCAGAGACGGATACAGAACTGAAGGACACTGGACATGCTGGAGCCAGACCCTCATAGACGGATACAGGACTGAAGGACACTGGAGCCAGACCCTCAGAGACGGATACAGGACTGAAGGACACTGGAGCCAGACCCTCAGAGACGAATACAGAACTGAAGGACACTGGAGCCAGACCCTCAGAGACGGACACAGGACTGAAGGACACTGGAGCCAGACCCTCAGAGACGAATACAGAACTGAATGACACTGGAGCCAGATCCTCAGAGACGGATACAGGACTGAAGGACACTGGAGCCAGACCCTCAGAGACGGATACTGAACTGAAGGACACTGGAGCCAGACCCTCAGAGACGGATACAGAACTGAAGGACACTGGAGCCAGACCCTCAAAGACGGATACAGAACTGAAGGACACTGTAGCCAGACCCTCAGAGACGGATACAGAACTGAAGGACACTGGAGCCAGACCCTCAGAGACGGATACAGAACTGAAGGACACTGGAGCCAGACCCTCAATGACGGATACAGAACAGAAGGACACTGGAGCCAGACCCTCAGAGACGAATACAGAACTGATGGACACTGGAGCCAGACCCTCAGAGACGGATACAGAACTGAAGGACACTGGAGCCAGACCCTCAGAGACGGAAATTTTATAAGTATTTATCTATAATGAGTGACAAAAATAGAATTCATTAAATGATACATGTAAAAGTCAAGTATCGAGTACAGATGTATTAACTTAAACTAAATTTTAACAAAACAGAAACCAATTGAAAGCTTATGTTTGCTACAATGTATCTGAAATAATGGAGAGCTTATTACTGTTGTAACATTCATTTAAATGCCAACCTAAGACAAAAGGGGGGAGGTGGGCTTTGTTTTTTTGTTCTGTGTGTCAGTTTGTAAGTCCTTTCCGTATCAGGTTTAGGTTTAAGTAGTTTATCATGAAGATGTGCATGGTCACATCCACTTGAAAATTTAGAACAATTGTTCATTGTAATGTGAACTTTTCAGATGATTTACAAGATGACGATTTTGATCCCGATTACATGGTTCACTGAACTAAGAACTGTGATAGTTTGAAATTAGTACACTCTCAGATTAAACTTGAAACTTAGTACCAAACAAAATCATAATTTAGAGCTGATTTCACGGTTCACCGAACATTGACACAGGATAGAGTCATGGGGCATTGTGTCCTATGAAGATATATTCTTGTAAACTTATAGAAATGTCAATAGACCGTATTGCTGTTTAGTCCAGTACATAGACAACTTCCTGTTGGGGTCAAGTGTTATAAAAACAAAGGTCACCATTAATGAGCTGATTGCGGAAAATGTTTAGAAAGAGAACATTTTGAAATTTTGATACTAGTAGTTTATGAACCATTTTTTTTAAACAGATTCAAGTCCTAAAAACAAGCACGTTCTGTCTATGTCTTTGTTTGATGTTTTTCTGCTTTGCATCGATCTGATTGAGTTAAGCCTGATTATTATAGTTTGTTCATAAAGAAAAATGTGTGTATTTTTTTTCTTTCTTACAATCAGTCATGTTTGCTTTGGTTTTACATTAGTCATGTCACGGCCTTTAAAAAGTTGGCTTTCGGTATGGATTTTTCTCATTGTTGAAGGATGTGTTGTGTTATATAATTGCCATTTATCCACTTCATTTGAACACTTGTGGATAGCTCTCATTGGCAATCAAACCACATCTCCTTATTTTTATATGGTTACATTCAAGTATCAGATTGTTTTCCACCTACATCAATTGGTTTCAGGTGGAAAGTTGTCTCATTAGCAATCATACCACATCACCTTATTTTTGTATGGTTACATTCTAGTATCAGACTGTTTTACCCTTACGTCAATTGGTCTCTGGTGGTGGAAAGTTGTCTCATAAGCAATCATACCACTCTCCTTACTTTTATATGGTTACATTCTAGTATCAGACTGTTTTACCCTTACGTCAATTGGTCTCTGGTGGTGGAAAGTTGTCTCATAAGCAATCATACCACTCTCCTTACTTTTATATGGTTACATTCTAGTATCAGATTGTTTTCCCCCTACGTCAATTGGTCTCTGGTGGTGGAAAGTTGTCACATAAGGAATCATACCACTCTCCTTACTTTTATATGGTTACATTCTAGTATCAGATTGTTTTCCCCCTACGTCAATTGGTCTCTGGTGGTGGAAAGTTGTCACATAAGGAATCATACCACTCTCCTTACTTTTATATGGTTACATTCTAGTATCAGATTGTTTTTCCCCTACGTCAATTGGTCTCTGGTGGTGGAAAGTTGTCACATAAGGAATCATACCACTCTCCTTACTTTTATATGGTTACATTCAAGTATCAGATTGTTTTCCACCTACATCAATTGGTTTCAGGTGGAAAGTTGACGCATTAGCAATCATACCACTCTCCTTATTTTTATATGGTTACATTCTAGTATCAGATTGTTTTCCCCCTACGTCAATTGGTCTCTGGTGGTGGAAAGTTGTCACATAAGGAATCATACCACTCTCCTTACTTTTATATGGTTACATTCTAGTATCAGATTGTTTTCCCCCTACGTCAATTGGTCTCTGGTGGTGGAAAGTTGTCACATAAGGAATCATACCACTCTCCTTACTTTTATATGGTTACATTCTAGTATCAGATTGTTTTTCCCCTACGTCAATTGGTCTCTGGTGGTGGAAAGTTGTCACATAAGGAATCATACCACTCTCCTTACTTTTATATGGTTACATTCAAGTATCAGATTGTTTTCCACCTACATCAATTGGTTTCAGGTGGAAAGTTGACGCATTAGCAATCATACCACTCTCCTTATTTTTATATGGTTACATTCTAGTATCAGATTGTTTTCCCCCTACGTCAATTGGTCTCTGGTGGTGGAAAGTTGTCACATAAGGAATCATACCACTCTCCTTACTTTTATATGGTTACATTCTAGTATCAGATTGTTTTTCCCCTACGTCAATTGGTCTCTGGTGGTGGAAAGTTGTCACATAAGGAATCATACCACTCTCCTTACTTTTATATGGTTACATTCTAGTATCAGATTGTTTTTCCCCTACATCAATTGGTCTCAGGTGGAAAGTTGTCGCATAAGCAATCATACCACATCTCCTTATTTTTATATGGTTACATTCTAGTATCAGATTATTTTCCACCTACATCAATTGGTCTCAGGTGGAAAGTTGTCACATAAGGAATCATACCACTCTCCTTACTTTTATATGGTTACATTCTAGTATCAGATTATTTTCCACCTACATCAATTGGTCTCAGGTGGAAAGTTGTCGCATAAGCAATCATACCACATCTCCTTATTTTTATATGGTTACATTCTAGTATCAGATTGTTTTTCCCCTACGTCAATTAGTCTATGGTGATGGAAAGTTGTCGCATAAGCAATCATACCACATCTCCTTATTTTTATATGGTTACATTCTAGTATCAGATTGTTTTTCCCCTACGTCAATTAGTCTATGGTGATGGAAAGTTGTCGCATAAGCAATCATATCACATCATCTTATTTTTATATGGTTACATTCTATTATCAGATTATTTTCCACCTACATCAATTGGTCTCTGGTGGAAAGTTGTCGCATAAGCAATCATACCACATCTTCTTATTTTTATATGGTTACATTCTAGTATCAGATTGTTTTAACCCTACGTCAATTAGTCTATGGTGGTGGAAAGTTGTCGCATAAGCAATCATACCACTCTCCTTACTTTTATATGGATTCATTCTAGTATCAGATTGTTTTACCCCTACATCAATTGGTCTCTGGTGGTGGAAAGTTGTCGCATAAGCAATAATACCACATCACCTTATTTTTATATGGTTACATTCTAGTATCAGATTGTTTTACCCCTACATCAATTGGTCTCTGGTGGTGGAAAGTTGTCGCATAAGCAATCATACCACCTATCCTTATTTTTATATGGTTACATTCTAGTATCAGATTGTTTTGCCCCTACGTCAATTGGTCTCTAGTGGTGGAAAGTTGTCGCATAAGCAATCATATCACATCACCTTATTTTTATATGGTTACATTCTAGTATCAGATTGTTTCCCCCCTACGTCAATTGGTCTCTAGTGGTGGAAAGTTGTCGCATACGCAATCATACCAGATCTTCTTATTTTTATATGGTTACATACTAGTATCAGATTGTTTTCCCCGTACGTCAATTAGTCTCTGGTGGTGGAAAGTTGTCGCATAAGCAATCATATCACATCTCCTTATTTTTATATGGTTACATTCTAGTATCAGACTGTTTTCCCCCTACGTCATTTAGTCTCTGGTGGTGGAAAGTTGTCGCATAAGCAATCATACCACATCTCCTTATTTTTATATGGTTACATTCTAGTATCAGAATTTTTTCCCCCTGCGTCAATCATGAGTCTATGGTGGTGGAAAGATGTCGCATTAACAATCATACCACTTTCCTTACTTTTATATGGTTACATTCAAGTATCAGATTGTTTTCCACCTACAAAATGTACATCAATTAGTCTCTGGTGGTAGAAAGTTGTCGCATTAGCAATCATACCACTCTCTTTACTTTTATATGGTTACATTCTAGTATCAGATTGTTTTCCCTCTACGACAATTGGTCTCTGTCTTGTGGTGGAAAATTGTCGCATTAGCAATCATACGACGTCTTTTATTTTTATTTGGTTACATTCTAGTATCAGACTGTTTCCCCCCTACGTCAACTGGTCTCTGGTGGTGGAAATTTGTCGCATAAGCAATCATACCACATCTCCTTATTTTTATATGGTTACATTCTAGTATCAGATTGTTTTCCCCATACGTCAATTGGTCTCTAGTGGTGGAAAGTTGTCGCATAAGCAATCATACCACATCTCCTTATTTTCATATGGTTACATACTAGTATCAGATTGTTTTACCCCTACATCAATTAGTCTATGGTGGTGGAAAGATGTCGCATAAGCAATCATATCACATATCCTTATATTTATATGGTTACATTCAAGTATCAGATTATTTTTCACCTACATTTATTGGTCTCTGGTGGTGGAAAGTTGTCGCATAAGCAATCATACCGCATCTCCTTATCTTTATATGGTTACATTCTAGTATCAGATTGTTTTCCCCTACGTTAATTAGTCTATGGTGGTGGAAAATTGTCGCATTAGCAATCATACCACATCTCCTTATTTTTATATGGTTACAATTCTAGTATCAGACTGTTTCCCCCCTACGTAAATTGGTCTCTGGTGGTGGAAAGTTGTCGCATACGCAATCATACCACATCTCCTTATTTTTATATGGTTACATTCTAGTATCAGATTGTTTTACCCCTACATCAATTGGTCTCTGGTGGTTGAAAGTTGTCGCATAAGCAATCATACCACCTATCCTTATTTTTATATGGTTACATTCTAGTATCATATTGTTTTCCCCCTATGTCAATTGGTCTCTAGTGGTGGAAAGTTGTCGCATAAGCAATCATACCACATCTTCTTATTTTCATATGGTAACATTCTAGTATCAGATTGTTTTTTCCCCTGCGTCAATTAGTTTATGGTGGTGGAAAGTTGTCGCATAAGCAATCATACCACTCTCCTTACTTTTATATGGTTACATTCAAGTATCGGATTATTTTCCACCTACATCAATTGGTCTCTGGTGGTGGAAAGTTGTCGCATAAGCAATCATACCAATCTTCCTTTTTTATATGGTTACATACTAGTATCAGATTGTTTTCCCCCTACGTCAATTGATCTCACGTGGAAAGTTGTCGCATACGCAATCATACCACATCTTCTTATTTTTATAGTGTTACATACTAGTATCAGATTGTTTTACCCCTACATCAATTGGTCTCAGGTGGAAAGTTCACGCATTAGCAATCACACAACATATCCTTATTTTTATATGGTTACATTCTAGTATCAGATTGTTTTCCCCCTACGTCAATTGGTCTCTAGTGGTGGAAAGTTGTCGCATAAGCAATCATACCACATCTCCTTATTTTTATATGGTTACATTCTAGTATCAGATTGTTTTAACCCTACATCAATTGGTCTCTGGTGGTGGAAAGTTGTCGCATAAGCAATCATACCACATCTCCTTATTTTTGTATGGTTACATACTAGTATCAGATTGTTTTACCCCTACATCAATTGGTCTCAGGTGGAAAGTTCACGCATTAGCAATCACACAACATATCCTTATTTTTATATGGTTACATTCTAGTATCAGATTGTTTTCCCCCTACATCAATTGGTCTCTGGTCGGAAGTTGTCGCATAAGCAATCATACCACATCTCCTTATTTTTATATGGTTACATTCTAGTATCAGATTGTTTTTTCCCCTACGTCAATTAGTCTCTGGTGGTGGAAAGTTGTCGCATAAGCAATCATACCACATCTCCTTATTTTTATATGGTTACATTCTAGTATCAGATTGTTTTAACCCTACATCAATTGGTCTCTGGTGGTGGAAAGTTGTCGCATAAGCAATCATACCACCTATCCTTATTTTTATATGGTTACATTCTAGTATCAGATTGTTTTCCCCCTACGTCAATTGGTCTCTTGTGGTGAAAAGTTGTCGCATAAGCAATCATACCACATCTCCTTATTTTTATATGGTTTCATTCTAGTATCAGATTGTTTTCCCCCTACGTCATTGGTCTCTAGTGGTGGAAAGTTGTCGCATAAGCAATCATACCACATCTCCTTATTTTTATATGGTTAAATTCTAGTATCAGATTGTCTTACCCCTACGTCAATTAGTCTCTGGTGGTGGAAAATTGTCGCATTAGCCTTCATACCACATCTTCTATTTTTATATGGTTACATTCTAGTATCAGACTGTTTTCTCCCTACGTCAATTGGTCTCTGGTGGTGGAAAGTTGACGCATTAGCAATCATACCACATCTCCTTATTTTTATATGGTTACATTCTAGTATCAGATTGTTTTCCCCCTACGTCAATTGGTCTCTAGTGGTGGAAAGTTGTCGCATAAGCAATCATACCACATCTCCTTATTTTTATATGGTTAAATTCTAGTATCAGACATGTTTTTTCCCCTGCGTCAATCAGTCTATGGTGGTGGAAAGTTGTCGCATAAGCAATCATACCACATCACCTTATTTTTATATGGTTACATTCTAGTATCAGATTGTTTTCCCCCTACGTCAATTGGTCTCTAGTGGTGGAAAGTTGTCGCATAAGCAATCATACCACATCACCTTATTTTTATATGGTTACATTCTAGTATCAAATTGTTTTCACCCTACGTCAATTGGTCTCTAGTGGTGGAAAGTTGTCGCATAAGCAATCATACCACATCTTCTTATTTTTATAGTGTTACATACTAGTATCAGATTGTTTTACCCCTACATCAATTGGTCTCAGGTGGAAAGTTCACGCATTAGCAATCACACAACATATCCTTATTTTTATATGGTTACATTCTAGTATCAGATTGTTTTCCCCCTACGTCAATTGGTCTCTAGTGGTGGAAAGTTGTCGCATAAGCAATCATACCACATCTCCTTATTTTTATATGGTTACATTCTAGTATCAGATTGTTTTAACCCTACATCAATTGGTCTCTGGTGGTGGAAAGTTGTCGCATAAGCAATCATACCACATCTCCTTATTTTTGTATGGTTACATACTAGTATCAGATTGTTTTACCCCTACATCAATTGGTCTCAGGTGGAAAGTTCACGCATTAGCAATCACACAACATATCCTTATTTTTATATGGTTACATTCTAGTATCAGATTGTTTTCCCCCTACATCAATTGGTCTCTGGTCGGAAGTTGTCGCATAAGCAATCATACCACATCTCCTTATTTTTATATGGTTACATTCTAGTATCAGATTGTTTTTTCCCCTACGTCAATTAGTCTCTGGTGGTGGAAAGTTGTCGCATAAGCAATCATACCACATCTCCTTATTTTTATATGGTTACATTCTAGTATCAGATTGTTTTAACCCTACATCAATTGGTCTCTGGTGGTGGAAAGTTGTCGCATAAGCAATCATACCACCTATCCTTATTTTTATATGGTTACATTCTAGTATCAGATTGTTTTCCCCCTACGTCAATTGGTCTCTTGTGGTGAAAAGTTGTCGCATAAGCAATCATACCACATCTCCTTATTTTTATATGGTTTCATTCTAGTATCAGATTGTTTTCCCCCTACGTCATTGGTCTCTAGTGGTGGAAAGTTGTCGCATAAGCAATCATACCACATCTCCTTATTTTTATATGGTTAAATTCTAGTATCAGATTGTCTTACCCCTACGTCAATTAGTCTCTGGTGGTGGAAAATTGTCGCATTAGCCTTCATACCACATCTTCTATTTTTATATGGTTACATTCTAGTATCAGACTGTTTTCTCCCTACGTCAATTGGTCTCTGGTGGTGGAAAGTTGACGCATTAGCAATCATACCACATCTCCTTATTTTTATATGGTTACATTCTAGTATCAGATTGTTTTCCCCCTACGTCAATTGGTCTCTAGTGGTGGAAAGTTGTCGCATAAGCAATCATACCACATCTCCTTATTTTTATATGGTTAAATTCTAGTATCAGACATGTTTTTTCCCCTGCGTCAATCAGTCTATGGTGGTGGAAAGTTGTCGCATAAGCAATCATACCACATCACCTTATTTTTATATGGTTACATTCTAGTATCAGATTGTTTTCCCCCTACGTCAATTGGTCTCTAGTGGTGGAAAGTTGTCGCATAAGCAATCATACCACATCACCTTATTTTTATATGGTTACATTCTAGTATCAAATTGTTTTCACCCTACGTCAATTGGTCTCTAGTGGTGGAAAGTTGTCGCATAAGCAATCATACCACATCACCTTATTTTTATATGGTTAAATTCTAGTATCAGATTGTTTTTTTCCCTGCGTCAATCAGTCTATGGTGGTGGAAAGTTGTCGCATAAGCAATCATACCACATCTCCTTATTTTTATATGGTTAAATTCTAGTATCAGATGGTTTTTCCCCTGCGTCAATCAGTCTATGGTGGTGGAAAGTTGTCGCATAAGCAATCATACCACATCACCTTATTTTTATATGGTTACATACTAGTATCAGATTGTTTTCCCCCTACGTCATTTAGTCTCTGGTGGTGGAAAGTTGTCGCATAAGCAATCATACCACATCTCCTTATTTTTATATGGTTAAATTCTAGTATCAGATTGTTTTTTTCCCTGCGTCAATCAGTCTATGGTGGTGGAAAGTTGTCGCATAAGCACTCATACCACATCACCTTATTTTTATATGGTTACAATCAAGTATCAGTTTATTTTCCACCTACATCAATTGGTCTCTGGTGGTGGAAAGTTGTCGCATAAGCAATCATACCACATCTTCCTTTTTTTGTATGGTTAAAATCTAGTATCAGATTGTTTTTCCCCTGCGTCAATTAGTCTCTGGTGGTGGAAAATTGTCGCAATAGCAATCATACCACATCTCCTTTTTTTGTATGGTTAAAATCTAGTATCAGATTGTTTTTCCCCTGCGTCAATCAGTCTATGGTGGTGGAAAGTTGTCGCATAAGCAATCATACCACTCTCCTTACGTTGATATGGTTACATTCAAGTATCAGATTGTTTTCCACATACATCAATTGGTCTCTGGTGGTAGAAAGTTTTCGCATAAGCAATCATACCACTCTCTTTACTTTTATATGGTTACATTCTAGTATCAGATTGTTTTCCCTCTACGTCAATTGGTCTCTAGTGGTGGAAAGTTGTCGCATAAGCAATCATACCACATCTTCTTATTTTTATATGGTAACATACTAGTATCAGATTGTTTTCCCCCTACGTCAATTAGTCTCTGGTGGTGGAAAATTGTCGCATTAGCAATCATACCACATCTTCTATTTTTATATGGTTACATTCTAGTATCAGACTGTTTTCCTCCTACGTCAATTGGTCTCTGGTGGTGGAAAGTTGACGCATTAGCAATCATACCACATCTCCTTATTTTTATATGGTTACATTCTAGTATCAGATTGTTTTTCCCCTACGTCAATTGGTCTCTAGTGGTGGAAAGTTGTCGCATAAGCAATCATACCACATCTCCTTATTTTTATATGGTTACATACTAGTATCAGATCGTTTTCCCCCTACGTCATTTAGTCTCTGGTGGTGGAAAGTTGTCGCATAAGCAATCATACCACATCTCCTTATTTTTATATGGTTAAATTCTAGTATCAGATTTTTTCCCCCCTGTGTCAATCAGTCTATAGTGGTGGAAAGTTGTCGCATAAGCAAGCATACCACTCTCCTTACTTTTATATGGTTTAAAATGCGACAACTTTCCACCACTAGAGACCAATTGACATAGGGGTAAAACAATCTGATACTAGTTTGTTACCATATAAAAATAAGAAGATGTGGTATTATTGCTTATGCGACAACTTTCCACCTCTAAAGACCAATTGACGTAGAGGGAAAACAATCTGATACTAGAATGTAACCATATAAAAGTAAAGAGAGTGGTATGATTGCTTATGCGACAACTTTCTACCACCAGAGACCAGTTTGACCTTTACTTATTTCAATCGCGTCGGTAGACCTTTATTCGTGAACAACTTATTTAAAAGGTGTTTTCCGACAGGTAATATTGTTAAGCTGTCTCGATTAAAACCACGTGATTGATAAGAAGTATCTTTGGTCAATTTATGACCGCGGTATCGCAGATAGTCACAAAAGAGATTAACGACAGCGTACTAATTAGACAGTTTCCATATCTTTTCTACAGGGCTACCCGGGTTATAAATAAATTCTAATTAATCGTTGTAGTTCCTGTCAATATAATACTTCCATGGTTTGTTCAACCATTGACGCCAACCTTACATGCACATTTATTGTATATAAAGAACTTATTGTTTATCAGTTACCAGGTTGGTTAATTCATCGACACCTACCTTACCTGTACATCTATTATATATAAAGGACGTATTGTTTATCAGTTACCAGGTTGGTTTATTCATTGACGCCTACCTTACATGTACATCTATTATATATAAAGAACGTATTGTTTGCCAGTTACCATATTGGTTCTTTATTTACAGTGTCAGAATAGCTTGTTGTTAGAACTGCCTGATTATGTCAAATAAAAAAAGTGAAAAAAATTCGGACAAATGTCAAAGATTGATAGTTATTTGATGACTATGCATATCTTACGTACTTAAAATTACGATGGTATCTGGAAGTTCCTTTTATTGATATATTTAATCATGTTTTGCCAATAATTGCCTTTTGACAATTTAAGAAACAATAAACTAGATTCCAAAATATATAAATATTTAATTCCGATCGCGATCTTCAAACATTGATATTGAGAGAAACAAATCTAGCATAAACCTCTGTCTGCTATAAATCTAGTCTAAAACTCACAGTAAAGTGTGAATTGTTGCTCATTGTTAAGGGCGTTTCTGTGACTTTGAGATGAAGGAACAATAAAGTGTGAATTGTTGCTCATTGTTAAGGGCGTTCCTGTGACTTTGTGATGAAGGAACAGTAAAGTGTGAATTGTTGCTCATTGTTAAGGGCGTTTCTGTGACTTTGAGATGAAGGAACAGTAAAGAATGAGTTGTTGCTCATTGTTAAGGGCGTTCCTGTGACCTTGAGATGAAGGAACAATAAAGTGTGAATTGTAACTCATTGTTAAGGGCGTTCCTGTGACTTTGAGATGAAGGAACAGTAAAGAATGAGTTGTTGCTCATTGTTAAGGGCGTTCCTGTGACTTTGTGATGAAGGAACAGTAAAGAGTGAGTTGTTGCTCATTGTTAAGGGCGTTCCTGTGACCTTGAGATGAAGGAACAGTAAAGTGTGAAGTGTTCCTCATTGTTAAGGGCGTTCCTGTGACTTTGTGATGAAGGAACAGTAAAGTGTGAGTTGTTGCTCATTGTTGAGGGCGTTCCTGTGAATTTGAGATGAAGTTACAGTAAAGTGTGAATTGTTGCTCATTGTTAAGGGCGTTCCTGTGACTTTGAGATAAAGGAACAGTAAAATTTGAGTTATTGCTCATTGTTAAGGCCGTTCCTGTGACCTTGAGATGACGGAACAGTAAAGTGTGAATTGTTTTTCAATGTTAAGGGCGTTCATGTGACTTTGTGATGAAGGAACAGTAAAGTGTGAGTTGTTGCTCATTGTTGAGGGCGTTCCTGTGACTTTGAGATGAAGTTACAGTAAAGTGTGAATTGTTGCTCATTGTTAAGGGCGTTCCTGTGACCTTAAGTTGCAGGAACAGTAAAGTGTGAGTTGTTGCTCATTGTTAAGGGCGTTCCTGTGTCTTTGAGATGAAGGAACAGTAAAGTGTGAGTTGTTGCTCATTGTTAAGGGCGTTCCTAATGACGATCATTTTATTCGTAACATTTATGTTTATATACTTGTAGTGATTTTGTGTCCCATTCTTTCAATTTTCTTTATAAATGCTGTAAAATAAAACTAAAATTCACGAGGATAAATGTCAGATGTTCATTTGACTATATAAGGAGGTAAGCATACGTTATTTTAGGGTAACGCTTGGAAGATTTTTATATTTTTTTCCAAAGAAAAGAAATTGATGCAGAAGGTGGAGAAACTACTGGAAATTGTTTAACTTAAATGCAAAATTATGAATTATTTAAATATTTTATTTCGTGACATCCGGGAACTGCCCTTTCAGGTATTAATTGTCAATCACACATTTAATAAAACACCTGCTGATAGATACATGTAGGTCTGTGTAAAATGTTATTTTAAAAGGAGAATTCTACTTGCGAGATAATTTTTTTCACAATTATCGTTTGTGTAGTAAATACATTTTTCCATTCTTTGAGGTTTTTTTCCCGCCTATTATAGGCTAGCAGATAAGAAATAAATGTTGCTATATTATATACATATATATCTGTCCTAAGTCAGGAATCTGATGTCCAGTAGTTGTCGTTTGTTTGTGTAATTTATACGTGTTTCTCGTTTCTCGTTTTTTATATAGACTAGCTAGACCGTTGGTTTTTCCGTTTGAATGGTTTTACATTTGTGTCTAGTAATTTTGGGGCCCTTCATAGCTTGTTGCTCGGTGTGAGCCAAGGCTCCGTGTTGAAGGCATTGACCTATAATGGTTTACTTTTATTAATTGTTATTTGGAGGGAGAGTTGTCTCATTGGCACTCACACCACATCTTCCTATATCTATATATATATGCACGCTCCCGGTACAGACTAATAACTCAAACGTTCAACAATTCATTCACTTGTTTGACATTGTCAAAAGCCAGAGCGCTCTTGTGGTATCCAGATGCGTCCCATCATTTCAGCACTCAAATGCTGGCTATAATGGTTTCCTTTTATAAATTGTTACTTGGATGGAGAGGTGTCTCATTAGCACTCATACCACATCTTCCTATATCTAATTATAGACTAATAACAATAATCTATTAATACAAATGTAGCAGGTGCAAAAGATATTTCAATTGTCATAAAACACTGTCAATCATCCAAACATACTATCCACACTCATCTGTGTCCACACTTGTATGTTTATACAAATAAATGACGTGGTACAAATCCCAAAATTAAAAACAACAAAATGTGATATCTTTGAAATATATTTTTTTTACAAAGTATAAACGAGGAGCTGGTGTCATAGTAGTAATGTGATGGACAGAATTAAAGAGATGGAATTGTTTCAGTGGACTATTATAAGCCTTAGTTTCGTTGTGTGTTGCGGTCGATTTAATGAGTCATGCCTTTTTTCAACTGATTGTTTATAGTTTCATATTTTAGTTAGTGTTGTTAAACCAAAGTCTCAGGTTAGGATCCCAATTATTTAACTCCGTCATATTCTGTATGTACCTGTCCCAAGTCTGGAGCCTGATATTCAGTGGTTGTCGCTTGTTTTTGCATGTACTTGCTGTTTTGTTTATCGTTTTCTCCATAAATCAGGCCGTCAGATTTCATGTTTGGATTGTTTTACATTTGTCACGTCGGGGTCTTTTACAGCTTGCTTTGCGGTATGGGTTTTGCTCATTGTTGAAGACCGTGCGGTGTCCTATACATTTTTGTAATTGAATGTATCCACTCCATTCGAACTCTTGTGATTAGCTGTCTCATTGGTACATTATTGTAATCATATCATAGTCTTAGAGCATTACTTAAAACAGTATCATAAACTGTTTTAATTCTATTACACAATTGAAACATAATGTGGCCAACATTATTTATTAGAAGGTTGGCTAAAGGTCCCGTTCAACTTTAAAATTAAACGTATGATATGCCTCCTTTTTTTTTTTTTTTGGTATATTGAAATTGTGTAACATTCACCTGTCTGAAAAACAGTATAAAGATTCAGAGGTCCCAAAATATGCCTGTCCTCCTGACATGTCAGGTTAATTTTGATTTGGTCAGACAAGTATTGCCAACAACAGTATAACGTTAAAGATGTCATGCCTGTCCTCCTGATATGTCAGGTTAATTTTGATTTGGTCAGACAAGTATTGCCAACAACAGTATAAAGTTAAAGATGTCATGCCTGTCCTCCTGATATGTCAGGTTAATTTTGATTTGGTCAGACAAGTATTGCCAACAACATTATAAAGTTAAAGATGTCATGCCTGTCCTCCTGATATGTCAGGTTAATTTTGATTTGGTCAGACAAGTATTGCCAACAACAGTATCAAGTTAAAGATGTCATGCCTGTCCTCCTGATATGTCAGGTTAATTTTGATTTGGTCAGACAAGTATTGCCAACAACAGTATAAAGTTAAAGATGTAATGCCTGTCTTCCTGATATGTCAGGTTAATTTTGATTTGGTCAGACAAGTATTGCCAACAACAGTATAAAGTTAAAGATGTCATGCCTGTCCTCCTGACATGTCAGGTTAATTTTGATTTGGTCAGACAAGTATTACCAACAACAGTATAAAGTTAAAGATGTCATGCCTGTCCTCCTAATATGTCAGGTTAATTTTGATTTGGTCAGACAAGTATTGCCAACAACAGTATACATTTATGTTATGCCTGTCCTCCTGATATGTCAGGCACATTTTGATTTGGTCAGTACTGTTAACAAGAGGGTTGTCCTTACAAATCACGGCGGACTCGGCTAACCGATAGATTGGTCGGTTAATCTATATTGAGTATGCGGCTATATGGGCGGTTGGTCTGTTAATTGGGTTGGTTATACGTCTGTTAAGAGTAAAACGCACACTTTAGTGTTAAACTCTGTTAAATATACAGATTTTTGGCATATTATAAGAACCAAATCAAAAAAAGAAGTGTCTGACAAAATTAAATCCATCATAGAACATTTTCCACAAGTAAAAAAATTCCATAGTCGGCGATTTTTTTTAGTAAACTTAAAAGGCGACGCGCTATTATTTATGCTTATGCGTATAGCAATTGTTTTAATAAAAGGCCAAACAAACAATTTTATATATCATTTAAAGAACACAAAATAGTACCTTGGTTCTTAAAAAAATAAATTGACATAAGTAGCCTAAACATTTCATAATTGTAATATAATGTGAATAATACCACGTTTTAGTGAAAATTGTAGGACTAGTGAAAATTGTAGGAATAAAGTCTGTTAATGGGTTGGACAATTAAAATTTTGTCAGTTAAGAGTTATTTAGCCACGACAATAGTTTTGCTACCTTTATATTTTCCCATTGAAAAATTTAAGAATGAGATGTTCTTCAGTTAAAAAAAATAACAATATGGTGCAACAGTATCCTTCTAGTCAGAGCATATTTGTTTTGACCTTTTTTGCATTTTATTGAAGAGTGTTTCACTTCAATTATAGCGTGATATGGATTGGCCGCTGGAATATGCATTAATTTATTATCAACGATTCAATCAGCCTTTATTTTTGTGTCTGTTCAAAGTAGCACGTTCTAAACTCCGACTGAAAATGTCTTTCTGATACAACACAGGATAGATCGTTCTCATATGCACATGATATGTGTCTCTGGACGTTTAATTCTAATTCGACTGGTTCTTTTCTTCTATTGTTTACAAATCATTCTAAAGAAGTAAATAGAAAGGAGCGAATGCAGCTACATTTGGCTATCTTAAGTTTTAATTCATTTTATTCCGTTTAGTTCCTTTCTACATAAGTGCAGAGGAGAACTGCAGTTGTCCGCGTGTAAACTTCTCGTTTGAATTGTTTTACATTATTATTTCGGGGCCTTTTACAGCTGACAATGCGGTATGGGCTTTTCTCATTGTTGAAGGCCGTACGGTTACCTATAATTGTTATTTTCTGTGTCATTTTGGTCTCTTGTGGAGAGTTGTCTCATTGGCAATCATATCACATCTTCTTTTTTATATTCTAGCATTTGTCACCAATTTGAGTACATCGCAATCCGTTACTGTTTCGACACCCAGGGTTTTCTCTTTTCTTAGCAACGCATCACTCTCTTCTGTTCTTGTCTATTATTCTATATTTTGCGTCTTCAACCATATTCTCCGCGTGTATACCATGAGGGTCCGGATTGGGGGTGTTTTTTTTATTTCTGTATTCTTTAAATTAATTGTTATGTCACTTTTCTCTACATTTAATTTGTTACTCATTATTCTTTCTCTTTACTTTATATTATGATCCCAATATATTTTACTTACTGATGTTTAGTTACGACGTTTATCTCTGATTTATATACTGGTTACCAATGTAGATGACAAAGTGGTGGCATTCATGACAATTTAACAGAATCTACATGATATAGGGACCATTCTTGAATGAAATTAATATTACTTTAATATTACATTTTTTGAAACTATTTTTATCAAATTTCAATTTCCATTGTCTAAATTGTTCATTGTTCATGTGTTGTTTGCGTATATTTTATGTTTCATTGTTCATATGTTGTTTCCATATATTTTAGCCGCTCTTCTTGAGCCTACCCACTTGATCCGATAACACCCCATATAGCAATAAAATTATACTTTATTGCCATTCATTACTCTTAACAGACCAATTAACAGACCGGGTTTTATACTTCCGACCCATTAACAGACCAGGTTTTAAATACAAATTTATTAATGTCACCAAAAGTCAGATTTTCGTGAAGATTTTTCACGCAATGATATTAATGAAGTTAACAAACATAATGCCTGTCTTTTTTCGATGTTCAAAATATTGCATGCAAGTAAATTCAACCAACGTGTCTTTTTGTGTACATTTTGTGTGTGTAAAATGTGTATAAATTTATTGATGAGTAACCCGCCTTTTCATTTAATAGATCGTTTATCGAAGCTAGACAAAATATAGTTACACCACTGGATTCAGTACATTGAATTGTTTTGTCAGACATGAATAATTTTTATGATAAAAATATACTTAAAAAGTTATACAATGAAATAACTCGATAACACCTGATTAACAGACATTAGCCAACTCGATTAACAGACCAACCGCCGATATAGCATCATACTCAATATCTTTTAGATTAACCAACCAATCTCTCGGTTAGCCGAGTGTCGTCCGTGCAAATATTTCGTATAAATTTAAAAAAAAAATCTTGTGCATACATATATACATGTGTGTACTTCAAATCCAGAAAGAAACACATTTTAGCATTTAAGCCTTTTAAACAAGAGTCAATGACTGATTGAAAGGTAATCTCGCAAAATGACAGAATCAAGGATTTGAGAATTAGATTTATGATGTTGACCGTTACATATTATACATACAAGTAAAAGTTTTGCGAAAGTTAGTAAGACAGCAACCACGCAACCAAAAAAAAAACTCAGACATCTAGAGGTCAACGTACGATCTTCATCACTGCTCCTGAAACTAACGAACATAGGATCTGCCGAATATCAAATATGTTTATCACTTCTATTATAATTTTCATATAGTTTGCCATGATTTATTATATGGTTTCTGCACTTTGAAACATAAATATTTTAACTAGTTAAATTTTGCATAGAATTTTCACAAAATCCAAGATGGTTAAATTCTTCTTCTTCTTGGTATAAAACCTCCTTTAATTAGAAGCACCTCCAAATATATATGGAGTTTTCCCTTAACTTAAAAATTTTAAAATGATAAAACAAAATTTCCAACATATGTACAGCACATATAAACATTAAACAATAGAAATGTCATGCAGGGCATATTTACATGGACCTTTTTATTACAAAATATTCATGGCCGTCAAGTTGGTTACTTATTCCCTATTCCCTATTCGGTACCTATTCCATATTCCCTATTCGTTACCTATTCCATATTCCCTATTCGTTACCTATTCCCTATTCCCTATTCGTGACCTATTCCCTATTCGTTACCTAATCCATATTCCCTATTCGTTACCTATCCCCTATTCCCTGTTCGTTACCTATTCGTTACCTATTCCCTATTCGTTACCTATTCGTTACCTATTCCCTATTCGTTACCTATTCGTTACTTATTCCCTATTCCCTATTGGTTACTTATTCGATTTTAAATATCCTTTCCCCTTTTTAATTGTTTATACCTATATCTGGTAATAGTTCTAAATTTGTTGAGGTAAAATGATCTTTTTATGACCTATTTAAATGTGTTTGTGCTCAACCGATCCTTTTACTTCATGTTCGATACTCATTTGTTCCTTATTTGTTTTTTATACGTTCTACCTTTTAACTGCTTTATGTCCGTATGTTTGAAGATGGATCTTGGTTCGACGGGATGAAATCACCGTGTTAGCGCTTGCATAAAAAAGAAGATGTGGTATCATTGCCAATGAGACAACACTCCACAATAGACCAAAATGACACAGAAATTATCAACTATAGGTCACTGTACGGCATTCAACAATGAGCATAGCCCAAACCGTGTAGTCACCTATAAAAGGCCCAGACATGACAACCTCAAACAATTCAAACAACAAAACTGACGGCCGTATTTCATATACAAAACAATAAACGGAAAACAAATATGTAACACAAAAACAAAAGATAACTACTTAATTTCAGGCTCTTGCCTAGGGACAGGCACATACTAACATAATATGGTGGGGTTAAACATATTAGCAGGGTGCACATCGTTTCGGAGCAAGCTATTACCTTGTTTAATTCGTTCCATCACTCGCTTATAATACGTATATCATACGTTGCACCTTTTAAAACATAATTTTCAATTGTGTTGTTGTCTCTGGTGGTAGATTTGGGTTCTTAGAGGTGATATAACTCTATAAGCGCATATGTACCCGTTCCAGCGGTCGGATACTACCCTGTTAAATATTCGTTACTTTTTCGCTTTTAATACGTTTGTTGTACATTGCACCTTTTAGAAAAGGATTTTCAATTAAGTTCATACCTCTGGTGGTAATAATTTGTTCTTATAGATGAAATATCCCTATTAGCGCGTATGTACTCGTTCCAGCGCTCGGATAATACCCTGTTACTTATTCGTTACTTATTCGCTTTTAATGCGCGGGGTATACGTTGCACCTTGAAATACATCATTTTTTAATTGTGTTCATGTCTCTGGTGGTAACAATGTGTTCTAAGAGATAAAATGACCCTATTAGCGCGCATGTACCCGTTCCAGCGCTCGGTTAATACCCTGTTATCAATTCGTTACATATTCGTTATCTATTCACTTATAATACGTTTGTTGCACGTTGCACCTTTTAGAAAAGGATTTTCAATTGTGTCTATGTCTCTGGTGGTAACAATGTGTTCTAAGAGATGAAATGACCCTATTTGCGCGCATGTACCCGTTCCAGCGCTCGGTAAATAACCTGTTACCTATTCGTTACTTATTCGCTTTTAATTCGTTTGTTGTACGTTGCACCTTGAAATAATTCGTTTTTTAATTGTGTTCATATCTCTGGTGGTAATAATGTGTTCTTATAGATGAAATACCCCTATTAGCGCGTATGTACTCGTTCCAGCGCTTGGATAATACCCTGTTACTTATTCGTTCCTTATTCGATTTTAATGCGCGGGGTATACGTTGCACCTTGAAATAAATCATTTTTTAATTGTGTTCAGGTCTCCGGTGGTAACAATGTGTTCTTAAAGATGTAATGACCCTATTAGTGCGTATGTACCCGTTCCAGCGCTCGGTTAATACCCTGCTACCTATTCGTTACCTATTCAATTATAATACGTTTGTTGTACGTTGCACCTTTTAAAAAAGGATTTTCAATTGTGTCCATGTCTCTGGTGGTAACAATGTGTTCTTAGAGATGAAATAACCCTATTAGCGCGTATGTACCCGTTCCAGCGCTCGACTAATACCCTGTTATCTATTCGTTACTTGTTCGCTAATAATACGTGTGTTGTACGTTGCACCTTTAAGAAAAGGATTTTCATTTGTGTTCATGTCTTTGGTGGTAACAATGTGTTATTGGAGATGAAATAACCCTATTAGCGCGTATAAACCCGTTCCAGCGCTCGACTCATACCCTGTTACCTATTCGTTACTTATTCGCTTATAATACGTTTGTAATACGTTGCACCTTTTAGAAAAGGATTTTCAATTGTGTTCATGTCTCTGGTGAAACAATGTGTTCTTAGCGATGAAATAACCCTATTAGCGCGCATGTACCCGTTCCAGCGCTCGGTTAATACCCTGTTACCTATTCACTTATAATACGTTTGTTGTACGTTTCACCTTTTAGAAAAGGATTTTCAATTGTGTCCATGTCTCTGGTGGTAACAATGTGTTCTTAGAGATGAAATGACCCTATTTGCGCGCATGTACACGTTCCAGTGCTCGGTAAATAACCTGTTACCTATTCGTTACCTATTCACTTATAGTACGTTTGTTGTACGTTGCACCTTTTAGAAAAGGATTTTCAATTGTGTTCATGTCTCTGGTGGTAACAATGTGTTCTTTAAGATGAAATAACCCTGATAGCGCGTATGTACCAAGTCCAGCGCCCGGCTAATACCCTGTTACCTATTCGTTACTTATTCGCTTATAATACGTTTTTTAATACGTTGCACCTTTTAGAAAAGGATTTTCAGTTGTGTTCATGTCTCTAGTGGTAACAATGTGTTCTTAGAGATGAAATAACCCTATTAGCGCGTATGAACCCGTATAGGGAATAAGTAACCAACTTGACGCCCATAAAATATTCTACCATACAAGTATATTCACTTAAGTATGTGACTTAGTTTTATTTATATTTAAAATTATGTTTCATTTGAATTTGCTTTTTAATATGTATAACATGTACATTAAAAGGAGGTTTCATTTAATAAGATCTATGTATCAAAATAATAATAGGTTAAGATGTAAGAATTTAATAAAATCTAAAAAGGCAGATTTTCTCTGTGGAATGTTATATGTATTTCATGATCAATGTATATTAAAATCTTTAAAAAGTAATAAAAACTTGTTTTGTCACCACCAATATATTTAAAAAGGTTATATGAATGATAAGCACCATATAATAAATGTATAAGGCTGTTGAGATTAGGAGTGTTCTTTAAATATTTAAGATTCTTAAAATTATCAAATGACAGACTCTGTGTTGGTACTATATATATGTTACTTATAATAATCATTGTTCTCATTTGGTTGTCAGTTCTTCCACTTTATGATATATGTTTCTTTATATTACTATATATATATGCACATTATGTGTTTCTATTTGTTGTCTAAAATTTTCAGACTCTCTATGTGCATTTGAAATAACTATCTGCAACCCATATGATGAAGACTTAATCTGTCGATCTGACGTCTGGAGATGGCATGTCAGTAACTGCCATTAGTCTTTTGTTAATTCATGTTGATCATTGTAATTTTGCTTAGTTTCTTCAGTTACCTTTTTTAACATCGGACTCGGACTTCCTAAAAACTGAGTTTTACTGTGAGTATTGCTGTGCATCTGTTTATTCCACATTGGATAGAAGTGTAGAGAAGGGTTAATATCTCACAAAACATGTTTAAAACCGACGAATTTGTGCGCCTGTCCCAAGTCAGGCACCTGTAGACTTTGTTAGTCCCAATTCAGGAACCTGTAGACTTTGTTAGTCCCAAGTCAGGAACCTGTAGACTTTGTTTGTCCCAAGTCAGGAACCTGTATACTTTGTTAGTCCCAAGTCAGGAACCTGTAGACTTTGTTAGTCCCAAGTCAGGAACCTGTAGACTTTGTTAGTCCCAAGTCAGGAACCTGTAGACTTTGTTTATCCCTAGTCCGGAACCTGTAGACTTTGTTAGTCCCAAGTCAGGAACCTATAGACTTTGTTAGTCCCAAGTCAGGAACCTGTAGACTTTGTTAGTCCCAAGTCAGGAACCTGTAGACCTTGTTAGTCCCAAGTCAGGAACCTGTATACTTTGTTAGTCCCAAGTCAGGAACCTGTAGACTTTGTTAGTCCCAAGTCAGGAACCTGTAGACTTTGTTAGTCCCAAGTCAGGAACATGTAGACTTTGTTAGTCCCAAGTCAGGAACCTGTATACTTTGTTAGTCCCAATTCAGGAATCTGTAGACTTTGTAAGTCCCAAGTCAGGAACCTGTATACTTTGTTAGTCCCAAGTCAGGAACCTGTAGACTTTGTTTGTCCCAAATCAGGAACCTGTAGACTTTGTTAGTCTTGTGTTTGGTTTTTTTTTTGGTTTATTTGTATGTTTCGGAGTTTAGTGTAGCGTCCATTTTGCTGAACTAGTATACATTATTATTTAGCGGTCAGCTGAAGCCCGCCTCTGGGTGCAAGATTTTCTCTCTGTGTTAAAGAACCATTGTCGGCCTTGGGTTTTTTTTTTGCTCTTTGGTCTGGTTGTTGTCTTTTTGAAATATTCCCCGTTTCAATTCTCAATTCTTCACCTAGCTCACACATGATAATCTAGAGATCAAAATACGGACTTAAAACATTAGACACAACTTCACATAAATTAAAGAAATCTATAGATCAAAATACGGACTTAAAACATAGACACAACTTCACATAAATTAAACCAATCCAGAGATTAAAATACTGACTTAAAAAATTAGACACAACTTTATAGAAATTAAATCAATCAAGAGATCAAAATACGGACTTAAAACATAGACACAACTTCACATAAATTAAACCAATCTTGAGATTAAAATACTGACTTAAAACATTAGACACAACTTTATAGAAATTAAACCAATCTAGAGATCAAAATACGGACTTACAAATTAGACACAACTTAACATAAATTAAACCAATCAAGAGATCAAAATCAAACGTTGGCCCCTTTCAAAATCGTGCATCAGCATCTGAATGTAATCCTGATCCCCTAGTGCCATGAACTCCTTTAAATAAATAATGAAACTAGCTGATCCACAAGTGACATGAACTATTTTTAACATGTGGTGTAAATAACTGATCCACAAGTGACATGAACTCGATCAATCTAGTTTGGGAACAAGCTGCTCTACGAGGAACATGAACCTGTGGAGAAACTAGCTGCTTTGCTTGAAACACGAACTCCCTTCCACTAATGACATGCTCATAAAGGAGGGACTAGCTGTTCGAAAAGTGACATGAAATCCATAAAATCAGAGGAGGAACTAGCTATTCCACTAATGACATGAACTCCCTAAAATCAGAGGAGGAACTATCTATTCCAATAATGACATGAACTCCTGAAATCAGAGTAAGAACTAGCTATTCCACTAATGACATGAACTCCTGAAATCAGAGGAAGAACTAGCTATTCCACTAATGACATGAACTCCCTGAAATCAGAGGTGGAACTAGCTATTCCACTAATGACATGAACTCCCTAAAATCAGAGGAGGAACTAGCTATTCCACTAATGACATGAACTCCCTAAAATCAGAGGAGGGACTAGCTATTCCACTAATGACATGAACTCCCTAAAATCAGAGGTGGAACTAGCTATTCCACTAATGTCATGAACTTCCTAAAATCAGAGGAGGATCTAGCTGTTCCACTAATGACATAAACTACCTAAATTCAGGGGAGATACTAGCTATTCTACTAATGACATGAAATCCCTAAAACCAGAGAAGGAACTAGCTATTCCACTAATGACATAAACTCCTAAACTAGGATCTAGCTGTTCAACTAATGACATGAACTCCCTAAAATTAGAGGAGGAACTAGCTATTCTACTTATGACATGAAATCCCTAAAACCAGAGAAGGAACTAGCTATTCCACTAATGACATAAACTCCTAAAGTAGGATCTAGCTGTTCAACTAATGACATGAACTCCCTAAAATTAGAGGAGGAACTAGCTATTCCACTAATGACATGAACTCCCTAAAATCAGAGGAGGTACTAGCTATTCAACTAATGACATGAACTCCCTGAAATCAGAGGTGGAACTAGCTATTCCGCTAATGACATGAATTGCCTAATATCAGAGGTGGAATTAGCTATTCCACTAATGACACGAACTCCCTAATATCAGAGGTGGAACTAGCTATTCCACTATTGACATGAACTTCCTGAAATCAGAGGAAGAACTAGCTATTCCACTAATGACATGAACTTCCTAAAATCAGAGGAGGTACTAGCTATTCCACTTATGACATGAACTCCCTGAAATCAGAGGAGAAACTAGCTATTCCACTAGTGACATGAACTCCCTAATATCAGAGGTGGAACTAGCTTTTCCGCTAATGACATGAACTGCCTAATATCATAGGTGGAACTAGCTATTCCACTAATGACACGAACTCCCTAATATCAGAGGTGGAACTAGCTATTCACTAATGACATGAACTCCCTGAAATCAGAGGAGGAACTAGCTATTCCACTAATGACACGAACTCCCTGAAATCAGAGGAGGAACTAGCTATTCCACTGGTGACATGAACTCCCTTATATCAGAGGTGGAACTAGCTATTCCGTTAATGACATAAACTCCCTAATATCAGAGGTGGAACTAGCTATTCCACTAATGCCATGAACTCCCTGAAATCAGAGGAGGAACTAGCTATTCCACTAATGACATGAACTGCCTTATATCAGAGGTGGAACTAGCTATTCCACTAATGACACGAACTCCCTAATATCAGAGGAGGAACTAGCTATTCAACTAATGACATGAACTCCCTGAAATCAGAGGAGGAACTAGCTATTCCACTAATGACATGAACTCCCTAAAATCAGAGGTGGAACTAGCTATTCCACTAATGTCATGAATTTCCTAAAATCAGAGGAGGAACTAGCTATTCCACTAATGACATGAACTCCCTAAAATCAGAGGTGGAACTAGCTATTACACTAATGACATAAACTCCTAAAGTAGGATTTAGCTGTTCAACTAATGACATGAACTCCCTAAAATCAGAGGAGGAACTAGCTATTCCACTAATGACATGAACTCCCTAAAATCAGAGGAGGAACTAGCTATTCCACTAATGACATGAACTCCCTAAAATCAGAGGAGGAACTAGCTATTCCACTAATGACACGAACTCCCTGAAATCAGAGGAGGAACTAGCTATTCCACTGGTGACATGAACTCCCTGAAATCAGAGGAGGAACTAGCTATTCCACTGGTGACATGAACTCCTTTATATCAGAGGTGGAACTAGCTATTCCACTAATGACACGAACTCCCTAATATCAGAGGTGGAACTAGCTATTCCACTAATGATATTAACTCCTAAAGGAGGATCTAGCTGTTCAACTAATGACATGAACTCCCTAAAATCAGAGGAGGAACTAGCTATTCCACTAATGACATGAACTCCCTAAAATCAGAGGAGGAACTAGCTATTCCACTAATGACACGAACTCCCTGAAATCAGAGGAGGAACTAGCTATTCCACTGGTGACATGAACTCCTTTATATCAGAGGTGGAACTAGCTATTCCACTAATGACACGAACTCCCTAATATCAGAGGTGGAACTAGCTATTCCACTAATGACATGAACTCCCTGAAATCAGAGGAGGAACTAGCTATCCCACTAATGACATGAACTCCCTAAAATCAGAGGTGGAAATAGCTATTCCACTAATGTCATGAACTCCCTAAAATCAGAGGAGGAACTAGCTATTCCACTGGTGACATGAACTCCCTTATATCAGAGGTGGAACTAGCTATTTCACTAATGACATGAAATCCCTTAAATCAGAGGAGGCACTAGCTATTCCACTCATGACATGAACTTCCTAAAATCAGAGGAGGAACTAGTTATTCCACTAATGACATAAACTCCTTAAGGAGGATCTAGCTGTTCAACTAAGGACATGAACTACCTATAACCAGAGGAGGAACTAGCTATTCCACTAATTACATGAACTCCCTAAAATCAGAGGTGGAACTAGCTATTCCACTAATGATACGAACTCCCTGAAATCAGAGGAGGAACTAGCTATTCCACTGGTGACATGAACTCCCTTATATCAGAGGTGGAACTAGTTATTTCACTAATGACATGAAATCCCTTAAATCAGAGGAGGCATTAGCTATTCCACTCATGACATGAACTTCCTAAAATCAGAGGAGGAACTAGCTATTCCACTAATGACATTACATCCCTAAAAACAGAGGAGGAACTAGCTATTCCACTAATGACATGAACTCCCTAAAATCAGAGGAGGAACTAGCTATTCCACTAATGACATGAACTTCCTAAAATCAGAGGAGGAACAAGTTATTCCACTAATGACATGAAATCCCTAAAATCAGAGGAGGAACTAGCTATTCCACTAATGACATGAACTCCCTAAAATCAGAGGAGGAACTAGCTATTCCGCTAATGACATGAACTCCCTAATATCAGAGGTCGAACTAGCTATTCCACTAATGACATGAACTCCCTTAAATCAGAGGAGGAACTAGCTATTCCACTAATGACATGAAATCCCTTAAATCAGAGGAGGCACTAGCTATTCCACTCATGACATGAACTTCCTAAAATCAGAGGAGGAACTAGTTATTCCACTAATGACATAAACTCCTAAAGGAGGATCTAGCTGTTCAACTAAGGACATAAACTACCTATAACCAGAGGAGGAACTAGCTATTCCACTAATTACATGAACTCCCTAAAATCAGAGGAGGAACTAGCTATTCCACTAATGATACGAACTCCCTGAAATCAGAGGAGGAACTAGCTATTCCACTGGTGACATGAACTCCCTTATATCAGAGGTGGAACTAGTTATTTCACTAATGACATGAAATCCCTTAAATCAGAGGAGGCACTAGCTATTCCACTCATGACATGAACTTCCTAAAATCAGAGGAGGAACTAGCTATTCCACTAATGACATGAACTGCCTTATATCAGAGGTGGAACTAGCTATTCCACTAATGACACGAACTCCCTAATATCAGAGGTGGAACTAGCTATTCCACTAATGACATGAACTTCCTGAAATCAGAGGAGGAACTAGCTATTCCACTAATGACATGAACTCCCTAAAATCAGAGGTGGAACTAGCTATTCCACTAATGTCATGAACTTCCTAAAATCAGAGGAGGAACTAGCTATTCCACTAATGACATAAACTCCTAAAGTAGGATTTAGCTGTTCAACTAATGACATGAACTCCCTAAAATCAGAGGAGGAACTAGCTATTTCACTTATGACATGAACTTCCTAAAATCAGAGGAGGAATTAGCTATTCCACTAATGACATAAACTCCTAAAGGAGGATCTAGCTGTTCAACTAATGACATGAACTCCCTAAAATCAGAGGAGGAACTAGCTATTCCACTAATGACATGAACTCCCTAAAATCAGAGGAGGAACTAGCTATTCCACTAATGACACGAACTCCCTGAAATCAGAGGAGGAACTAGCTATTCCACTGGTGACATGAACTCCCTTATATCAGTGGTGGAACCAGCTATTTCACTAATGACATTAAATGCCTTAAATCAGAGGAGGCACTAGCTATTCCACTCATGACATGAACTTCCTAAAATCAGAGGAGGAACTAGCTATTCCACTAATGACATTACATCCCTAAAAACAGAGGAGGAACTAGCTATTCCACTAATGACATGAACTCCCTAAAATCAGAGGAGGAACTAGCTATTCCACTAATGTCATGAACTTCCTAAAATCAGAGGAGGAACTAGCTATTCCACTAATGACATAAACTTCCTAAAATCAGAGGAGGAACAAGCTATTCCACTAATGACATGAAATCCCTAAAATCAGAGGTGGAACTAGCTATTCCACTAATGACATGAACTCCCTAAAATCAGAGGAGGAACTAGCTATTCCGCTAATGACATGAACTCCCTAATATCAGAGGTCGAACTAGCTATTCTACTAATGACATGAACTCCCTCAAATCAGAGGAGGAACTAGCTTTCCACTAATGACATGAACTCCCTAATATCAGAGGTGGAACTAGCTATTTCCACTAATGACATGAACTCCCTAAAATCAGAGGAGGTACTAGCTTTTCCACTTATGACATGAACTCCCTGAAATCAGAGGAGAAACTAGCTGTTCCACTAGTGACATGAGCTCCCTAATATCAGAGGTGGAACTAGCTTTTCCGCTAATGACATGAACTGCCTAATATCTGAGGTGGAACTAGCTATTCCACTAATGACACGAACTCCCTAATATCAGAGGAGGAACTAGCTATTTCACTAATGACATGAACTCCCTAAAATCAGAGGAGGAACTAGCTAATCCACTAATGACACGAACTCCCTGAAATCAGAGGAGGAACTAGCTATTCCACTGGTGACATGAACTCCATTATATCAGAGGTGGAACTAGCTATTCCGTTAACGACATAAACTCCCTAATATCAGAGGTGGAACTAGATATTCCACTTATGCTATGAACTCCCTGAAATCAGAGGAGTAACTAGCTATTCCACTAATGACATGAACTGCCTTATATCAGAGGTGGAACTAGCTATTCCACTAATGACACGAACTCCCTAATATCAGAGATGGAACTAGCTATTCCACTAATGACATGAACTCCCTGAAATCAGAGGAGGAACTAGCTATTCCACTAATGACATGAACTCCCTAAAATCAGAGGTGAAACTAGCTATTCCACTAATGTCATGAACTTCCTAAAATCAGAGGAGGAACTAGCTATTCCACTAATGACATGAACTCCCTGAAATCAGAGGAGGAACTAGCTATTCCACTAATGACATGAACTCCCTAAAATCAGAGGTGAAACTAGCTATTCCACTAATGTCATGAACTTCCTAAAATCAGAGGAGGAACTAGTTATTCCACTAATGACATAAACTCCTAAAGGAGGATCTAGCTGTTCAACTAATGACATGAACTCCCTAAAATCAGATGAGGAACTTGCTATTCCACTAATGACATGAACTCCCTAAAATCAGAGGAGGAACAAGTTATTCCACTAATGACATGAAATCCCTAAAATCAGAGGAGGAACTAGCTATTCCACTAATGACATGAACTCCCTAAAATCAGAGGAGGAACTAGCTATTCCGCTAATGACATGAACTCCCTTATATCAGAGGTCGAACTAGCTATTCCACTAATGACATGAACTCCCTCAAATCAGAGGAGGAACTAGCTTTCCACTAATGACATGATCTCCCTAATATCAGAGGTGGAACTAGCTATTCCACTAATGACATGAACTTTCTAAAATCAGAGGAGGAACTAGCTATTCCACTAATGACATGAACTCCCTAAAATCAGAGGAGGAACTAGCTATTCCACTTATGACATGAGCTCCCTAAAATAAGAGGTGGAACTAGCTATTCCACTAATGTCATGAACTCCCTAAAATCAGAGGAGGATCTAGCTGATCCATTAATGACATGAACTAGCTATTCCACTAATGACATGAACTTCCTAGTATCAGAGGAGGAACTAGCTATTCCACTAATGACATGAAATCCCTTAAGCTTAGATCAGAAGAGGAACTAGCTATTCGACTTATGACATGAACTCCCTAAAATCAGAGGAGGAACTAGCTATTCCACTAATGACATGACATCCTTAAAAACAGAGGAGGAACTAGCTATTCCACTAATGACATGAACCCCCTAAAATCAGAGGTAAACTAGCCATTCCACTAATGACATGAACTTCCTAAAATCAGAGGAAGAACTAGCTATTCCACTAATGACATGAAATTCCTAAAATCAGAGGAGGAACAAGCTATTCCACTAATGACATGAACTTCATAAAATCAGAGGAGGAACTAGCTATTCCACTTATGACATGAACTCCCTAAAATCAGAGGAGGAACTAGCTATTCCACTAATGACATGACATCCCTAAAAACAGAGGAGGAACTAGCTATTCCACTAATGAATTGATCTCCCTAAAATCAGAGGAGGAACTAGCTATTCCACTAATGACATGAACTTCCTAAAATCAGAGGAGGAACTAGCTATTCCACTAATGACATGAACTTCCTAAATCAGAGGAGGAACAAGCTATTCCACTAATGACATGAAATCCCTAAAATCAGAGGAGGAACTAGCTATTCCACTAATGACATGAACTCCCTAAAATCAGAGGAGGAACTAGCTATTCCACTAATGACATGAACTTCCTAAAATCAGAGGAGGAACAAGCTATTCCACTAATGACATGAACTAGCTATTCTACTAATGACATGAAATCCCTTAAATCAGAGGAGGAACTAGCTATTCCACTAATGACATGAAATCCCCAAAATCAGAGGAGGAACTAGCTATTCCACTAATGACATGAACTCCATTTATTATTTTTATTAAAGAGGCTTGCTGCAATAAATAAATCTATTGAACACGATTTAGTTGAAGTCATTACTTATAACATACAAGACGCCATCATTTGTTGTTATCTTTAAGAGAATCTGTGTAAAGGAGGACCACGGATTTGGTCTCATTGTCTAAGTCACAATCTAATTCATTTTCTTTGACAGTGACATCAACGTATGTGACTTTTCACCAAATGTTTGCTTGCCAAGAAAAAAACATGACAGGTGTCACTAGTGGACCAGAATATTCTTACCCTTCCGGAGCTCATGTGATCACCCGTTTTTAATTGAGTTGATGTTTCTCATGTCTTAGCTTTTCTGTGAGTAGTTGTATGTACTGATGTTTGATTTTTCATTTATTTTATGGCCATTGTATCGTCTGCTTTTCTTTAAGACAACTTTTAAATCCTCTTCCGTATCTTTGATCTGTAACTTTTTTAGTTTAAGAATATGTTTGATGCTTTTGGAATGTCCTTAATATATATATAAAAAACTGTATACAGGCTCCTGACTTGGGACAGGCATACACATACAGCATATGGCGAGGTTTAACATGTTAGCGGGTGAAAGTATCCTCAAGAATGTGGGTTTGTTATTAAAATACAGGTGCATTATTGATATATTATTAAAAGAAAAAAGAAAAGAAAAATGTTGACAATTTTAATAAATTTATAATACAGTAACTATACATGATAATACATAATGATAATCACACAATAAAAACACAGCTTGTTTATATGTTAAAATTATGGTGAACATATATATACAAATTTCATTATTAATACTATGTGTACTTATAGATGGGGTCCTATATAAAGGGAGACAACCTTTTAGATAGGCACTTCTGCAATTAAAAAAATAAAAAGGAGACCAACCATGTTGCACCCTAATGGGAAGTGAAGGTCAGTAAAAACCACCTTTTTAGTAGTTATTTGTTTGATCATAAATCAGTTTGAATTGTTTCACATTTTTTCATGTAGGGCTTTATTAGCTAACAATAAATCGATTTTGCTTTTTGATGAATGCGGTACATTCTGCTTTAGTTGCTTAAATTCACATGATTTTACCATTTGGTGGATAGTTTTCTCATTGTATCACACACTATCTCCTTATTTTTCATTCTGATCAGTGATTACTACAAAAACAGGTCTCTTTATGTTGAAATATAGAAATATACGGCCTAGTCTGGCTTGCTCCTGCTGAAAAACATGTACACTATATTCCTCCTCTTTGAATATTGAGGTCATTAGCAAGTTCTTGAGTAAATACTCCTTGCTTCAGGAAGAGGAAACTTTTACTTAAGTTAGCTATTATTGCTGCTGCAAAAGGGAAACTAAGAAGTTACATAATCTGTTTCTAGTTGTAATTACAAACTTTATATTAAAGACAAAAGATTTGAACAAAAGTCCTGAAATTAATGAAATGTTTCCAGAATGAGAAAAATCAATCTTGTCCATGTTCATGTTTATATATGCAAACTATTTAACAAAATGAACAGTATCTGCATTATTATACTACATTATCATATGAGGGAACATACACTTAAAGAATACATACATTTTCCAACAGTATGTTTTATTGCATGAATACTGTTTAGAGTATTGTTTTATATTGCACGAGCTTGCCACTATTCCAGAATTTTACGAATCAATTATGAAAATGGTTTTCTACATTGATGATACAGAAACATCAAAACTTAGTTATTTTCAAACATTCAAGTAACATAACACTGGAACAGTAAACATGAGTTTATTCTGTCTTTACTGATCAAACCAATTCCAAAAGAAAAAAATAATTGCGTTACAATGTCCAAAAAATCTTATTAAATCCGCTTTCAATTGTGAAATCTAAATAACAATACAGTACGGAAAAACAAAAATATGAAAATAAATGATAAAGAACATTGTATGAAAGCTTTCTGTCAGACAGTCTCTTAGCATTGTTGTATCAGATGGAAGAACAACAGACAGGCAAAGACTATACCTATGTCACCTGCTGCACGCGGAATATATGGACAGTCTCTAAGCATTGTTGTATCAGATGGAAGGACAAATAGACAGGCGAGGACTATACCTATGTCCCCTGCTGCACGCCGAATATATGGAACAAGTAAAATGCAAAAGTGTAGGCATTCTACATCTTACAAAAAAAAAGGCTGAATAAGGCCGTGTTCACACCAAACGTCATGTACAGTAAACATTTTTACAATTAGGTTAGTGTAATGTACACTGGTTCCACATTAAATTTGTCCACACCAAACTCCTTGTTTAATTACCTGTACATAAGGTTCACACTTGTAAACTGTATGTCATTTAAATGTTCATTACGTAGAACCGAATGCAAACTTTTCTGACAACTTTTCTTTAAGTAAGGGATCAACAATTTGACTTCCAAAAAAGGAGGCTGGCCATACAGATGTTAAAACCAGATGCTCCGCAGGGAGCAGCTTTATACGACCAAAGAGGTTGAACCCTGAACGGTTGGGGCAAGTATGGACACAACATTCAAGCTGGATTCAGCTCTAAATTTGGATTGTGATTAAATAGTTGACACAGCATAGGTTTCTGACACAGAATGAATGTGGTCTAATGAACTTAAAATATTTGTTTTGCCTTTGAGCAATTCACTATGCTGTTGAATATATATCCTCTCAAAAAAAGTTTAAAGAAATTTTCTTTTTATTTATGAAATCTGAAATGAGAAAAATTTACCCCCCCTTTTTTTTCACATCCTCCTTTCCCTTTTTCCAAAACTGATCTCAATTCAAATTTCTAATGGAGTTTGCAACAATAACTACTCATTTAAATACATCATAAAATATTAAAATGTAAAATAAAGTGCTTGTTATCACTGAATGGTAAAGATTGTTTTAATTTATCAGTTGGTAGTAAAAGTGAATATACATTGTACATTGTACAAAACAATGATTTAAGTTGATTCAACTACTATTCTGGACAAAGAAAGATAACTCCAATTGAAAATTTCTTGCTATTGCACAATATTGTGCAATTCGATATTTCTTGCTATTGCGCAATACTGTGCAATTGAAAATATTTGCTATTGCACAATACTGTGCAATTGAAGATTTCTTGTTATTGTGCAATACTGTGCAATTGAAAATTTCTTGCTAATGCACAATACTGTGCAATGGAAGATTTCTTGCTATTGCTGAATACTGTGCAATTGAAAATTTCTTGCTATTGCACAATACTTAATATAATAATTTTGGATCCTAATTTGGACCAACTTGAAAACTGGGCCCATTATCAAAAATCTAAGTACATGTTTAGATTCAGCATATCAAAAAAGCCCAAGAATTCAATTTTTGTTAAAATCAAACTTAGTTTAATTTTCGACCCTTTGGACTTTAATGTAGACCAATTTGAAAACGGGACCAAAAATTAAGAATCTACATACACAGTTAGATTTGGCATATCATAGAACCCCAATTATTCAATGTTTGATGAAATCAAACAAAGTTTAATTTTGGACCCCGATTTGGACCAACTTGAAAACTGGGCCAATTATTAAAAAACTAAGTACATTTTTAGATTCAGCATATCAAAGAACTCCAAGGATTCAATTTTTGTTAAAATCAAACTAAGTTTAATTTTGGACCCTTTGGACCTTAATGTAGACCAATTTGAAAACGGGACCAACAAGAATGTGTCCAAAGTACACGCATGCCCCACTCGCACTATCATTTCCATGTTCAATGGACCATGAAATTGGATAAAATATATAATTAGGCATTGAAATTAGAAAGATGATATCATGAGGAACATGTGTACAAAGTGTCAAGTTGATGGGACTTCAACTTCATCAAAAACTACCTTGACCAAAAACTTCAACCTGAAGCGGGACAGACGGACAAACAGACGTACAAACAATGGACAGACAGACAGACGAACGAACGGACGCACAGACCAGAAAACATAATGCCCATCTACTATCGTAGGTGGGGCATACAAATTAAGAATCTACATACACAGTTAGATTCGGCATATCAAAGAACCCCAATTATTCAATTTTTGATAAACAAAGTTCAATTTTGGACCCTTTCGGCCCCTTATTCCTAAACTGTTGGGACCAAAACTCCCAAAATCAATCCCAATCTTCCTTTTGTGGTCATAAACCTTGTGTTTAAATTTCATTGATTTCCATACTTATACTAAAGTTATTGTGCGATCTAAGAATAATGCTTATTTGGGCCCATTTTTGGCCCCTTATTCCTAAACTGTTTGAACCTTAACTCCCAAAATCAATCCCAACCTTCCTTTTGTGGTCATAAACCTTGTGTCAAAATTTCATAGATTTCTATTTACCTAAACTAAAGTTATAGTGCGAAAATCAAGAAAAAAATTCTTATTTGGGCCCTTGTTGGCCCCTTATTCCTAAAAAGTTGAGACCAAAACTCCCAAAATCAATCCCAACCTTCCTTTTGTGATCATAAACCTTGTGTTAAAATTTCATAGATTTCTATTCACTTTTACTAAAGTTAGAGTGCGAAAAACTAAAAGTATTCGAACGACGCCGACGACATAGACGAACAACGATGCTTCATACCAATATACGACCAACAAATTTTCAATTTTTGCGGTAGTATAAAAATTATTTTGAATTCAGTTTCCCCATACATTATATTGTTTAGAATTGAAAACTAGAGGCTCCAAAGAGCCTGTGTCGCTCACCTTGGTCTATGTGAATATTAAACAAAGGAAGCAGATGGATTCATGACAAAATTGTGTTTTGGTGATGGTGATATGTTTGTACATCTTACTTTACTGAACAATCTTGCTGCTTACAATTATCGATATCTATAATGAACTTGGCCCAGTAGTTTTTGTGGAAAATGTAACCGGTAGTAAAAAAATAACAAATTTTATGAAAATTGTTAAAAATTGACTATAAAGGACAATAACTCCTTAGGGTGTCAATTGACCATTTTGGTCATTTGACTTATTTGTAAATCTTACTTTGCTGAACATTTTTGCTGTTTACAGTTTAACTCTATCTATAATAATATTCAAGTTAATAACCAAAAACAGCAAAATTTTCTTAAAATTACCAATTCAGGGACAGCAACCCAACAACAGGTTCTCTGATTCATCTGAAAATTTCAGGGCAGATAAAACATGACCTGATGAACAATTTCACACCATGTCAGATTTGCTCTAAATGCTTTGGTTTTTGAGTTATAAGCCAATAACTGCATTTTACCCCTATGTTCTATTTTAAGCCATGGTGGCAATCTTGTTTGGTTTGGCGGGTCGCGCCACACATTTTTTAAACTAGATACCCTAATGATGATTGTGGCCAAGTTTGAAATAATCTGGCCAAGCAGTTTCAGAGGAGAAGATTTTTGTAAAAGATCTATAAAATTTACGAAAAAAGGTTCAAAATTGACATTAAAGGGCAATAACTTCTAAATGGGTCAACTGACCATTTTGGTCCTGTTGCCTTATTTGTAAATCTTACTTTGCTGAACATTATTGCTGTTTTTGGGGCAGCAACCCAACAACGGATTGTCCGATTCATCTGAAAATTTCCGGGCAGGTAGATCTTGACCTGATTAACAATTTCACACCATGTCAGATTTGCTCTAAATGCTTTGGTTTTTGAGTTATAAGCCAAAAACTGCTTTTACCCCTATGTTCTATTTTTAGCCATGGCGGCCATCTTGTTTGGTTTGGCGGGTCACGCCACACATTTTTTAAACTAGATACCCCAATGATGATTGTGGCCAAGTTTGGTTTCATTTGGCCCACTAGTTTCAGAGGAGAAGATTTTTGTAAAAGTTAACGACGACGGACGCCGGACGCCAAGTGATGGGAAAAGCTCACTTGGCCCTTCGGGCCAGGTGAGCTAAAAAATTATTTGATTGCTAGCATCGAAAAAAGCGGAATAAAAACATTCCTGCGAAACAATCTGACTCAGAAAAAAAAACCCATACCATCCCCCTTTTTGAAGTTAAGTGTTTATGAAAAGCCAATTTGATGATTTGCAGTAGTTTTAAGATTCTAAAGATGTCTCTGTTACGCATTAGAAAACACTGGATGTAACAGAGTGCTTAAATACGAAGCAAAAGGATTGAGATGTCAAGGATTACTACATTTCTATCTTTTCTGTTTGATTCAAATGTTATTTCTTCTCCAATGAATATTTGGCAAAGGGAGGGAGTAATGTTTTTTTTTTATTATTTATTTCAAAGTGTATTTTAACGGATCTGAGATACTAGATAAACAATACAATTTACCTCACACATTTGTTTAGTAATGCATTTATGAGTGAATCGTTGTTTGAGTAAAGATCAGTGGCAAATATTTCTGTGTACGTACAGTCGATTCGGGAAGACCTTTTCAAATGAATTAAATTAAATTATTGTGTTCGGCAATGATGATGCTTTGAGTCTTAATAAGGGGTTAATAAGGCTATGAACAGGTTTTTTTATAACAAATAAATATATCAAGTTTAGACAAATATTTATGTAAAGAACGTTATTAATAATTGTTATGAATATCAATTTTATGAAAAAATCGTTTCTTTCTTAAATATACATGGCAAAATAAATATTTTAAACGCCAAGTTTTGTGTACACCTAAACCTACACAAGGCTTACATTGACTATCGACTGCATGTAGACAACACATGATTTAAACTACATGTAAACATTGAGTTTTTTCAATGGGAATGTAAATGTGTTTAGACTTACATAACACCAAGTTTTGGTCAATGTGAACACGGCCTAATACTCATCATAGTTTTCACCTCAAGTGTAGTTTACTTTTCCTCTAGATTGCATTGTTGTTCTAACTATACGCTGTGGTGCTTGCTTTTAAGCTATCGAACATTTCTTTGTTCTTTTCTGTCTACCACCTTTGGTTTTCATTTCCTCGGATTGTCCAAGGGTATTAAGATCCACATTCTTTATAACTTCCTGTAAGCAATGTGCTCCTCTCCCAATGTTTACTAATGCCTGGACCAGTACTCGTATTGTAGGTTTCACTGTTCTGTCCTCTCTCCATTTGAACAGAACTTCCTTATTCTGAGCCGCTAAGTCTTGGTAATTATTGCTCTGTATATTTTCTAGGTTTGCAATTGACAACCCTATTTCAGCACCAAGTTGAAAATATACCTGACCTATTTGTGGTGCTAATGCATCCAAAATCTCATCTGTCGGAATACAATCCAGGTATTCAAGAGGAATGTCTGAAATACATACATAATATACATGATAGATTCAAAATGATTTAAATTGAAAATAGTCTCTGAAAATTTATGAAAACTAAAGGTTAAAGGGAGCTGGAAATGAAGGTTATATTCCGACCAACTTTAGATATTTTTAGATCTGCTAATATTCTCACATAATTAAAAACACAAACAAATAATAATTAATTTCATGAAGATGTCAGTGTAAAAGCATACTTAATTTGGACTTAAAAAGTGAGTACATTTATCATTTTAATACAGATTCAAAATTTGAAAAAGTTTATTAACAACATTTTTTTTCCAGTGTGTCTGTAAATGTTAACTATAAAAACAAAAACTATCTTTCAGAAAAAATATTAAAATTTTTTTTTCATCAGACTGTATGTTTGACACATTTATTGATGTGTAACAATCTTATCTAGGCAGTTTTAAAAAAAAAAATCAAGAACCAGGTTGATGTATTCACTAGCAATATCATTGAACGTATTACTTTTAAACTAGATTCATGCTTTCTAAAACAAAATTGGTCAAAATGTAACAGTGGATTCAGAGAAAGGTAGACAAATTCTTTGAAAGTTGACTAACAGACACAACGTGATGTCGACAGCATACTGTGGACCTGTCGTCCATGTGAGCTGAACAGAATATTACAAGCACATACATTATAATAGATCAAACAAAGAACGAATTTTGAGGGATTGCTTCTAAAGATTCTGTGCCAAATTAATATGCTATTTGAGGACGGGAACATGTTGATGTAATATGAATGTTAACCCTTGTTTGTACATGACCCACACACTGAGCTGAATCCTTATCATGCTAGTTAACAAAGTTATAGTCCACAGGAATACATGTTCCTTTACCCAGATACACTATTCAAACTCTGATCTGACCATGCAGTCTTTACCCTGACTCTTTAATTCCACATGCTTAGCAGAAAAGCCAATCAGGGTTCAAACACAAGACACCCTACACTAGAGAACAACATACTAACCACGAGAAGACACCATACACACGAGAACAACATACTACCACGAGAAGACACCCTACACCAGAGAACAACATACTAACCATGAGAAGACACCCTACACCAGAGAACAACATACTACCACGAGAAGACACCCTACATTAGAGAACAACATACTACCACGAGAACTGCAATGCAATTAGTCATATCTGTAACAATCATCTGTAATATTAAGTTTTGTTATCATTCAGTTTGTTTTATTGTTTATATTGATTTGATATTGGTTTTGTTATCCTTTAGTGTGTTTTGTAGTTCGTATTGGGTTTGTTATCCTTTAGTTTGTTTTGAAGTTTGTATTGGTCATGTTGGTTTTGTTATTGTTTATTGCTTACCAGTTTCTGCTATTTTTACTCTTCTTACCTGAAATAAAAAATACAGTTCATGTAATAGGTATAAAGTATGATATCTCCAAAACAATTTGTTCTATTTACACATTTATAATTGAACACATGTACATCATGCATACCACATTCTTCTTAAATTGTACCACCCTTGCAGTGATTTATGACCGCAATATTGTCTCTTATGTTAGACAGAACTGTAACCAAAAAAGCCTTACATGGCAATATAATGAGTGTATCTGTTGTTTCACAGTAGATTATTCAAACTGTTATCCAAAGCAGTAACAAAGCATTGTGGGAACTCAAATCAATTTTGTTTTCAATGGACATAAGATGTGAGTAACAGGATAATTAATCCTACAACATTCTATAACTTTATTTTTCAAACAATTGCTTCAAATATTATCTCTAAATCATAAGAAATAAAAACTTCTATCAAAGTATCAAAATTGAACAAAGTAATTAATGTGAAAAAAAAAATCACCAACGACGGTGTCTACTTTGTAAATGTAAAAACAAATCAATTTATCAGTAAAATGAGGAAAACAAACAACTATTTTCAAAACATTTAGTTTCTGATAATGTTATTTGGTAAAAAAAACAAGATTCTGTTCAAATTCCCTAACATTTATTGAAAGTTTGACAAAGTTAACCATATCTAACAACACTTTCACCAAGACTGGACCTAAATGTGAATGCTGCGGACAAAAACAATCTCAATACATTCAAGCATAGAAATTAATTAATTCAGATTGAAAGAATTTCTATAAATGCTTTGACCGCTGACTGAAACACACATAAAACATTTTATAAAACAATTTGTGATTTTGATTGTTTTCTCCCATATTGGAGTAGAATGTAATGATTGGATTTTACCAAAATCTGTCTGCAAATTTGTCTGAAACGATCACCAAGGTTCTGTTAGAATATTAACTTGCAACTCGTAACATGCGATAGCATTGATTGATTTATTAGTGTAATACACATATTTAAGAACTATTGGCTATTTCGTGTTGTTATTGTTAATGATGCATGAATAAACAGTGATGACAGATATTTCTGTATAAGGTGGAGTACACAGCCATCTCAGGAGAGACAAGGTTTGCAGAGAATACAATCTTCTCTATCCACTATAAAATGTTTAAATGTATATACACATTGTATCAGTTAACAAGTAAGAGAAACATTAAACAATTACTATATACATTACTTTAAATTATAATGTCGAAGACTGTTTAAAACAAAATTTTCGCCTATCACGAGTAAAAAATAACGCGAAAATAAATCATCGCAAAATGTAAAACTCGGATCTTTCCTAAAATAACTACATCAACTAGAAAATCGCGAAATTAAATAACCACGAAGTGGACTAGAAATTATGGGTAAATGCAATATAAAGTAATTGCAAAAATAAACTGGGTTAACAGCATTCAAATCTTTTGAATGTTTTCTTTAAAACTTACTTGACACAAAACGTGTGTTGATATATCCATGTTTGTCAGAGCTTCTGCCAAGTCTTTGAAATTGCTCTCCTCTTTTATCTCTTTCCATTTTGAAAGAACCAAAAATTTTGCAACCTTTATATTGTTTGGATAATTGTGTGTGACATCCTCCCATTCCTCAGACATTTCAAGATATGTCACTAATTTATACATTTGGCTTGATGCACATTTCATTGAAAAACGCAATAATTCAGTATCACTTGGTCTTTGGTTTAACGCATCCTCACTTAAACCTGAAAATAAACATTTGTCTGAAAATCTTACTTGCCTTACAATAAGCACAATGCATATATATATGTGTTTAAAAGATTTATTAATAATATATAAACAAAAAGAAAGTAAAAACCAGTCTTGAATAAACTTATACTCTTTGCAGAAAATAGTCAAAACGTTTTATGGTGTATTGAATATCCATCTTGATTTGTTTATTTAAAACTAGAGGCTCTGAAGAGCCTGTGTCGCTCACCTTGGTCTATGTGAACGGACACAGATGGATTCATGACAAAATTGTGTTTTGGTGATAGTGATGTGTTTGTAGATCTTACTTTACTAAACATTCTTGCTGCTTACAATTATCTGTATCTATAATAAACTTGGTCAGGTTAGTTTCAGTGGAAAATGATGGTGAAAATTTGACTATTAAGGGCAATAACTCCTTAGGAGGTCAATTGACCATTTTGGTTATATTGACTTATTTGTAAATCTTACTCAGCTGAACAATATTGCTGTTTGAAGTTTATCTCTATCTATAATAATATTCAAGATATTAACCAAAAACAGCAAAATTTCCTTAAAATTACCAATTCAAGGGCAGCAACCTAACAACGGGTTGTCTGATTCATCTGAAAAATTTAGAGCAAATAGATCTTGACCTGAATAACAATTTTACCTCTTGTCAGATTTGCTCTAAATGCTTTGGTTTTTGAGTTATAAGCCAAAACTTCACTTTACCCCTATGGTCTATTTTTAGCCATGGCGGCCATTTTGGATGGTTGGCCTGGTCATCGGACACATTTTTCAAACAAGATACCCCAATGATGATTGTGGCCAAGTTTGGTTAAATTTGGTCCAGTAGTTTCAGAGGAGAAGATTTTTCTAAAAGATTACTAAGATCTACGAAAAATGGTTAAAAATTGACTATAAAGGGCAATAACTCCTAAAGGGGTCAACTGTCCATTTCTGTCAAGTTGACTTATTTGTAAATCTTTCTTTGCTGAACATTATTGATGTTTTCAGTTTATCTCTATCTATAATAAAATTCAAGATAATTAACCAAAAACAGCAAAATTTCATTAAAAATTACCAATTCAGGGGCAGCAACCTAACAACAGGTTGTCCAATTCATCTGAAAATTTCAGGGCAGATAGATCTAGACCTGAATAACAATTTTACCCTATATCAGATTTGCTCTAAATGCTTTGGTTTTTGAGTTATAAGCCAAAAACTGCATTTTACCCCTATGTTCTATTTTCAGCCATGGCGGCCATTTTGGATGGTTGGCCGGGTCGTCGGACACGTTTTTTAAACTAGATACCCCAATGATGATTGTGGCCAAGTTTGGTTAAATTTGGCCCAGTAGTTTCAGAGGAGAAGATTTTTGTAAAAGTTAACGACGACAGACGACGGACGACGACGACGGACGACGGACGCCAAGTGATGAGAAAAGCTCACTTGGCCCTTCGGGTCAGGTGAGCTAAAAATCTGTAAAGCAATTGAAATGTTTTCTGCAGCGTTGTATCGTGTTGCCGTTAAATCCTCCACTTAATAAAAATGTATTTAACATGTTTAATGTTATAACTATTTTTTTAATTTTTGGGTCCTCAATGCTCTTCAACATGTATAATGTCAAAACTAAATATAAATTCAAACGATTTTAAGTGATGATAATGACTAATATCATGACTATGGCTCTATATCCATGATATCTTTTTTGCTCTTTCCTTTCCTTCAAAATTTGAACACAGATAAAAGTATTTACAAATTTCAATAAAACATACACATCACCGAACAATGACAGTTTTTGATAATTCTAAATATATCTGAAAATAAAATATATAAAATTTTTGTTTTTACAAATTCGAGATACATGTAAGAGATATGGACAGGGAATCCGCATATCACATTTCAATGCTCATTTTAACAGTTTTTGAAATTAATCACTTTTATCATATGTGTTACCTATATCCAGCGAATGGTCAAATCAAAGTTTGTACGAATAGTACAGATTTAAATGAGGTTGAACTATTGTCTTGCTATTTAAAAATACATCAGCATTGTTTTTATGGAAAGCCAACGGGGTCAACTCAGGTTTGGTGACGAGTACCGTAAACATACATGTTTATTCAAGATCACCTGTATATAAAACTGAGTCCCTGGTAGTCATGCCATATAAAACAAACAATGTATTTTATGTGCTGTATATAATTGATTTAAATTAACTATGTATATATTCCATATTGAGGTGCTCCTACTTACAGAAGAAGAAACTGAGCGTCATCTGTCGTCATACTGATCGTTAGCATAATACAACGACAACATTTAACACTTTGACATTTCACAAATTGACAAGTTATAAGTTAGAAATCATCAATATACAAATTGACAATTTACGGATAAAGAATGTTGAAAGCACAGTTACAAGTTACAAATTGACAATTTACGAATTAAGAATTTTGAAATTACAAATATACATGTGACAAACTGACAATTTACACATTAATAATTTTGAAATTACACAGTTACAAGTTACGAATTGACAATTTACGAATTAAGAATTTTGAAGCCGTTGGCTTTCCATATGTTTTTAGACAGAAGTGAACCAAATAGTTTGTTAATATCGAAATACTAAATGTATATATGCATATTTCGTTTTCATAATTGCGCCAAACAAAAAAATCATATTTTTTTTTCAAAATCGTACATGATACACCTTTCACTGAGCCGACCCACCTACACACTAAGTATAGTGAGAAGGATTGAACAAAACTAACTTTGTGAGGAAAAATCATGTCATTTTTATTTTATAATCTGGAGAAGTCTTCAGTAACACATCAATATGTTATTTCAAAATAAATTTGACTGCTAAAAGTATCCAATTATATCTCTCCATAACTTCGTCTGCATCTATATGTTGTTTAAAAATCATTCCAATGACATTATGTCATTGAAATTACATTCTTCTTAGACATTTGAGTACATCCAAGCCCCAACATTTGATAAGGTTTTCTGTTCGGTCTATTGCTATGTTTGTAAACATCACATGCTAATAACACTTTATTGATGGATGCCTCTTAGAAAATAAAGAGCATTTAAAAAACTGTGTTTTTCGCTAGGATGACTGTTGACCTTTTAAAATAAGGTATATATCGTAGGTGATATACATTAGGTAGGTTCGCTGGAAACAAAGCTTACTAAGAAATTTGATTTACATTTCATTGTTGAATGACTTGAGATAGTTCATATGTAACCTGCTATTTCATTTTTAAAATTTCCACATTAAACCAAATAATCATATTTCAGGTTTAAATAAATTGCTAGTAATAACTGATATTCTAGATTCTAATTTCGATAACACATATTTGGACTTAAATCCTGTTAATGTACTAACAAATACAAATTCAATTGGAAATGTGGTAATACACACCTTCAAATCATTTCTTTGAACATTTAAAATGTTAAACAATTATTCCTATCATCCTTTTTCTATAATAATAAAACTTACCTATGCCACTAACGTATACCAGCGGAAAATAAATTTTACGGATCCTAACTTTGTATACATGGGATATCTTACCTGGACAATTCTGCTCACACTGTTCATTCCTCTGTAGAAATAAAATACATACCTATAATTATTTGACATTGTTTGAAAGTATACAAATCAGAAAATGCAAAGGGTAAAATCATAAATAACAGCTAGAGAAAGACATATGTCATCATGGCAAAAAAAGGAAGGAACACTGATAAACTTAGCAACAAGAAACAAAAAGGACATAAATAGAACACTCAAAATAGTTCTTAATCACCACGTTAATTTTTACAACACAGAAAATATACAAATGTCCTGTTTTTCTGTCATTTAGTTTATAAGTATATATTGTAAACAAAATGAACAACATTTTTAGTCATGTTAAATCTATGCACAGTAAGGATAAAGGAACTATTTTTTATTATGGCACCCTCAACGGAGTTGGGGTGACGTATTGTTATTCTACGTTTCTTTTTTTTATGGCACCCTCAACGGAGTTGGGGTGACATATTGTTATTGTTCGTTTCTTTTTTATGTCACCCGATCGACAATGTCGGGTGACATATTGCTTTTCTTATGTTTCTTTGTTATTATTATTATTCTTCCACCTTTTTTTGTCCGTCAGGTTTTTTGTAGTAAAATGGAACCAATGTTGATGGAACTCTACTATAATGAGGACCCCCATCTGAAGTTGTGCACCTTGCTATGGAATGGTTAAAAATGGCCACCGTTTCCATGGAAACGGAACAAATGTGAAAAATTCCACTTTTTGGTTTTGGTGAATATTTTGGAGATGCTTAAACTCAGAATCATTATATTTTAATACAATGTAGGTGGCAGCCATATACTGCTTTTAGAGAATTTTGGCAATCATTGGAACTACTATGTTGCCATGGAAACTACACCAAAAATGTCAAAAATATGAAAATGCTCCAATTTATTGAAAACTTTATTATAACGATGAGCAACTTTGGTAGATGTGGAATTTGGCGTTGGAATTTCCAAAATGTCTGCCGTTTCCATGGAAACAATGCAAAAACGTCAAAATGCTCAAAAAACGTCTGGGTTTGGTAAATAACTTTGGTATGCTTGAACTTAAAATCATCAAATTTTCATGCAATATAGTTGTCCACTATATACAGGTTTTGTATGATTTTGACAATCATTGGAACTACTATGTTACCATGGATACAGGATCAAATATTTCAAAAATTTCAAAATGCTCCAAAATTGATGAAACTTAATATGATTGTTGACTGGCAAGTCTGAATGAGACTTTTGGAGTTGGAATTTCCAAAATGGCCACCGTTGCCATGGAAACTGAAGAAATGTCAAATATTTTCAAAATGCTCCAAACTTAATGAAACTTAATATTATTGTTGACTGGCATGTATAGATGAGACTTTTGACTTTAAATTTTCAAAATGGCTGCCGTTGCCATGGAAACAGAAGAAATGTGAAACTTTTGACATTGCTCAAAATGAACTGAACAGTTACAGAAAGATATATTGTAATGCGTTGACCTGCATTCACTGTCAAATTGTTTTCAAATGGATGCCGCTTAGTGGCAATAGGGGAAGGGTGACATCCGCTATTGCTTGCAATGGCAATTCTAGTTATGGCACCCTCAACGGAGTTGGGGTGACATATTGTTATTGTTCGTTTCTTTTTTTCTTATTATTATATTTATTCTTCCACACTTTTTTGTCCATGCTATTTCTCGGAATGGGCTTGAACAATATTGATGAAACTATGCCATAATGTAGTCCACTATATGAAATTGTGCAAACGGGGTATGGCATCATCAAGATGGCTGACGTTGCCATGGAAACGAAACAAATGTGAAAAAATCCAGTTTTTTGTTTAGGTAAACTATTGGAATATGATTAAACTCAGAAACATTATATTTTAATACAATGTAGGTGCCCACTATATACAGGTGTTGGGTGATTTTGGCACTCATTGGAACTACTATGTTGCCATGGAAACTACTCCAAAAGTTTCAAAAATCCCAAAATGTTCCAAATTTCATGAAACTTCACAGTAACGATGAGCAACATTGGAATATGTGGAATTTGGCGTTGGAATTTCCAAAATATCTGTTGTTACCATGGAAACAATGCAAAAAGGTCAAAACTTTGAATTTTCACAGAACATTCCAGAACATCAATGTTAAATTTATTCTAGAGACATATTAAAAGGTATATGATGGTATATAATTATGGAGGGAAAAAAATGGAGAGGGGGCTTGACTTTGTAATATTCAAAATGGCCGCCGTTACCATGGAAACAGCAAAAATAAAAAAAACTTCAAAATGCTTCAAATTTATTGAAACTTATAACAAATGTTGCTTAGCTAATGTAGACTTGACTTTTGAGTTTGGAATTTCCAAAATGGCCGCCGTTACCATGGTTACCGCTCACCTGGCAATAGGGGAAGGGTGCCATCCGCTATTGCTTGCAATCGCAAATCTAGTTTCTTATTATTATGGCACCCTCAACGGAGTTGGGGTGCCATATTGTTATTGTTCGTTTCTTTTTTTTCTTATTATGGCACCCTCAACGGAGTTGGGGTGACATATTGTTATTGTTCGTTTCTTTTTTTCTTATTATTATATTTATTCTTCCACACTTTTTTGTCCATGCTATTTCTCAGAATTGGCTTGAACAATATTGATGGAACTATACCATAATGAGGACCACTATATGAAATTGTGCAATCGGGGTATGGCACCATCAAGATGGCTGCCGTTGCCATGGAAACGAAACAAATGTGAAAAAATACTGTTTTTTGTTTTGGTGAACTATTTGGATACTATTTAACTCAGAATCATTATATTTTAATACAATGTAGGTGCCCACTATATACAGGTGTTGGATGATTTTGGCACTCATTGGAATTACTGTGTTGCCATGGATACTACTCCAAAAAATTCAAAAATCTCAAAATGTTCCAAACTTAATGAAACTTCACAGTAACGATGAGCAACATTGGAAGATGTGGAATTTGGCGTTGGAATTTCCAAAATATCTGTTGTTACCATGGAAACAATGCAAAAAGGTCAAAACTTTGAATTTTCACAGAACATTCTAGAACTTCAATGTTTAATTTATTCTAGAGACATTAAATGGTATATGATTGTGGAGGGAAAAAATTGCAGCCGGGGTTTGACTTTGGAATATTCAAAATGGCCGCCGTTACCATGGAAACAGCAAAAATACAAAAAAAATCAAAATGCTTCAAATTTATTGAAACTTATAACAAATGTTGCTCAGCTAATGTAGACTTGACTTTTGAGTTTGGAATTTCCAAAATGGCCGCCGTTACCATGGCTACCGCTCACCTGGCAATAGGGGAAGGGTGCCATCCGCTATTGCTTGCAATCGCAAATCTAGTTATTTTTATTATTTTTATTCTTCCACACTTTTTGTCCAAGACAGTTCTCGGAATTGGATGGACCAATCTTGATGGAACTATGCTATAATGTTGTCCACCATGTGAAGTTGTGCACCTGACTTTGGAATGTGCAAGATGGCCGCGGTTACCATGGAAACTCAAAAAATGTAAAAAAAAATAAAAATTCTAACTCTTTCGTTATAAGAGCCAACCTTATGAAACTTTTTGCAAATGTTGGTGGTGGGGCCCCGAGGTACCAACAATACTTAGAAATTCCGAAATGGCTGCCATTGCCATGGAAACAGGCGAAATGTTTAACATAGAACATTCCAGAACATCTACGTTAAATTTATTCCAGAGATATTTTATGTTAAATGATGGTATATAATTATGGTGAGAACAAATTGCAGCAGCAGGATGACTTTGGAATTTTCAAAATGGCCGCCGTTACCATGGAAACAGCAAAAATACGAAAAACTTCAAAATGCTTCAAAATTATTGAAACTTATAACAAATGTTGCTTAGATAATGTAGACTTGACTTTTGAGTTTGGAATTTCCAAAATGGCCGCCGTTACCATGGCTACCGCTCACCTGGCAATAGGGGAAGGGTGCCATCCGCTATTGCTTGCAATTGCAAATCTAGTTATTATTATGTCACCCGATCGACAATGTCGGGTGACATATTGTTATTCCTCCGTTTCTTTGTTATTATTATTCTTATTCTTCCAATGATTTTTGTCCGGCAGCTTTTTTGGAGACAATGGAACCTGACTCTTGATGATAGTGAATTATAATGAGGAACAAAAAATTTCGGGTTGCAGTGGGTCTCAAGACCAAACAAAATGGCTGCCGTTACCATGGAAACGGAACAATTGTGAAAAATTCCAGTTTTTGTTTTTGGTGAATAATTTGGAGATGCTTAAACTCAGAATCATTATATTTTGATACAATGAAGGTGCCAGGCATATACTGGTTTTGGGTGATTTTGGTCATTATTGGAACTTCTATGTTGCCATGGAAACTACACCAAAAATTTCAAAAATATGAAAATGCTCCAATTCATTTGAAACTTTAGCATAACGATGAGCAACTTTAGTAGATGTGGAAATTGGCGTTGGAATTTCAAAAATGTCTGCCGTTTCCATGGAAACAGGGCAAAAATGGTAAAAACGCTTTAAAAACCATTAAAAGTTGCATTTACTTCCTTAAAATGGTAGGTCAAATCCATTGAAACTCTGATGGTATGTTCCCTCCCATGTACCAATGTGGTATCTGCCATTAGAAATTTGGAATGGTATCTGTTACCATAGAAACCAGCCAAAATGTCAAAAATTTTAAAAATTTCAAAATGCTCAAAAAGTAATGAAACTTAAAAGGATTGTTGACTTTCAAGTCTGCATGAGACTTTTGAAGTTGGAATTTCCAAAATGGCCACCGTTGCCATGGAAACTGCAGAAATGTCAAAAATGTTCAAAATGCTCCAAACTTAATGAAACTTAATATTATTGTCAACTGACATGTATAGATGAGACTTTTGACTTTAGAATTTTCAAAATGGCTGCCGTTGCCATGGAAACAGCAGAAATGTGACACTTTTGTCAACACACTTATTGTACTGAAAATTTACAGAAAGATATATCGCAATTCATAGATCTGCATTCACTGTTTAGATGTTTCAAAATGGCTGCCACTTAGTGGCAATGGGGGGAAGGGTGACATCCGCTATTGCTTGCAATGGCAATTCTAGTTATATTTATTCTTCCACACTTTTTTGTCCATGCTATTTCTCGGAATTGGCTTGAACAATATTGATGGAACTATACCATAATGTAGACAAGAACATTCTATAGTGCAGTGGGGTATGGCACCGTCAAGATGGCTGCCGTTACCATGGAAACGAAACAAATGTGAAAAAATCCAGTTTTTTGTTTTTGTGAACTATTTGGATACTATTTAACTCAGAATCATTATATTTTAATACAATGTAGGTGCCCACTATATACAGGTGTTGGATGATTTTGGCACTTATTGGAACTACTATGTTGCCATGGGAACAACACCAAAAATTTCAAAATTCTCAAAATGCTCCAAACTTCAGGAAACTTCTCAGTAATGATGAGCAACATTGGAAGATGTTGAATTTGGCGTTGGAATTTCCAAAATATCTCTTGTTACCATGGAAACAATGCAAAAAGGTCAAAACTTTGAATTTTCACAGAACATTCTAGAACATTAATGTTTAATAGGCATTAAATGATATATGATTGTATATGATTATGGAGGGACACAATTGCAGCGGGGGTTTGACTTTGGAATATTCAAAATGGCCGCCGTTACCATGGAAACAGCAAAAATACAAAAAACTTTAAAATGGTTCAAATTTATTGAAACTTATAACAAATGTTGCTCAGCTAAGGTACACTTGACTTTTGAGTTTGGAATTTCCAAAATGGCCGCCGTTACCATGGCTACCGCTCACCTGGCAATAGGGGAAGGGTGCCATCCGCTATTGCTTGCAATCGCAAATCTAGTTATGTCACTCGATCGACAATGTCGGGTGACATATTGCTTTTCTTATGTTTCTTTGTTATGGCACCCTCAACGGAGTTGGGGTGACGTATTGTTATTCATCGATTCTTTTTTTCCTTATTCTTCTTCCACACATTTTGTCCACGCAGTTTCTTGGAATTGAGTTGACCAATGATGATGGAACTATACCACAATGTGGACCAGCATGTGAAGTTGTGCACCTGACTTTGGAATGGTCAAAATGGCTGCTGTTTCCATGGAAACAGCAAAAATCCGAAATTTTTCAAAATGTTCAAAACTGGACGAAACTTCACTTAAATAGTAACAGGCATTGCCTGAGTTGCATTTTGATCTTGGAATTTTCAAAATGGCTGCCGTTACCATGGAAACAGCTAAAATATCAAAAATTGTAACTCTTTCATTATATGATCAAACTGGATGAAACTTTATGAAATTGTTATCCAATATGCCAAGATGCCAAAACACTATTTGGATAATTCAAAATGGCCGCCGTTGTCATGGAAACTGGGGGCAAGTTTTGCATTGACTCTATGGAAAAATGCATAAAATCTGCACTTACTCAGAGAGTATTGCACCAAAGTAAATGAAACTGTATTGATATATAACATGACATGTGGCAATGAGATGTCTGCTTTTAGAATTTTTGAATTATCTACTGTTACCTTGGTAGCAGCAAAAATGTACAAAATTAAAAAAAAAATCAAAGTCCTTCAAAAATGCTCCAAACTTAATGAAACTTCACAAAAAAGATAATTTGCATGTAAAGATGCCCTCTTTGACTTTAGAATTTTCAAAATGGCTGTCGCTCGCCTGGCAATAAGGGAAGGGTGCCATCCGCTATTGCTTGCAATGGCAAATCTAGTTATGTCACCCGATCGACAATGTCGGGTGACATATTGCTTTTCTTATGTTTCTTTGTTATTATTATTATTCTTCCACCTTTTTTTGTCCGTCAGCTTTTTTGGGGTGAAATGGAATCAATCTTAATGAAAGTTCACTATAAGTAGGAATTAAAAATTTCGGGTTGCAGGTGGGTCTAAGACCATAAAAAATGGCTGCCGTTTCCATGGAAACAGAACAATCGTGAAAAATTCCAGTTTTTGGTTTTTGTGAATAATTTGGAGATGCTTGAACTCAGAATCATCATATTTTAATATAATGTAGGTGCCAGCCATACACTGGTTTTGGATGATTTTGGCAATCATTGGAACCACTATGTTGCCATGGCAACTACCCCAAAAATTTCAAAAATATGAAAATGCTCCAACTTTTTGGAAACTTTAGCATAACGATGAGCAACTTTGGTAGATGTGGAATTTGGCGTTGGAATTTCCAAAATGTCTGCCGTTTCCATGGAAACAATGCAAAAAGGTCAAAATGCTCCAAAAACTTCCGGGTTTGGTAAATAACTTTGGTATGCTTGAACTTGAAATCATTAAATTTTTACACAATATAGTTGTCCACTATATACAGGTTTTGTATGATTTTGACAATCATTGGAACTACTATGTTACCATGGATACAGGATCAAATATCTCAAAAATTTCAAAATGCTCCAAAATTAATGAAACTTAATATGATTGGTAAATGGCAAGTTTGGATGAGACTTTTGGAGTTGGAATTTCCAAAATGGCCACCGTTGCCATGGAAACTGCAGAAATGTCAAAAAATTTCAAAATCCTCCAAACTTAATGAAACTTATTATTATTGTTAACTGGCAGGTAAAGATGAGACTTTTGACTTCGAAATTTTCAAAATGGCTGCAGTTGCCATGGAAACAGCAGAATTTGAAATTATTCAAAATGCTCTGAATGTACTGTTAATTTACAGAAAGATGTATTGCCATTCATATATGTGCATTCACTGTTAAACCATTTTGAAATGGCTGCTGCTTAGTGGCAATAGGGGAAGGGTGACATCCGCTATTGCTTGCAATGGCAATTCTAGTTCTTATTATTTTTCTTGCAACAAATTTTGTCCGCGCGAGTTCTTGGAATCCAATGGACCAATATTGATGGAACTCTACTATAATGAAGACCCCCATGTGAAGTTGTGCACCTTGCTATGGAATGGTAAAAAATGGCCACCGTTTCCATGGAAACTGCACAATTGTGAAAAAATCTAAATTTTGGTTTTGGTGAACTATTTGGATACTATTTAACTCAGAATCATTATATTTTAATACAATGTAGGTGCCCACTATATACAGGTGTTGGATGATTTTGGCACTCATTGGAACTACTATGTTGCCATGGAAACTACTCCAAAAAATTCAAAAATCTCAAAATGTTCCAAACTTAATGAAACTTCACAGTAACGATGAGCAACATTGGAAGATGTGGAATTTGGCGTTGGAATTTCCAAAATCGCTGTTGTTACCATGGAAACAATGCAAAAAGGTCAAAACTTTGAATTTTCACAGAACATTCTAGAACATCAATGTTTAATTTATTCTAGAGACATTAAATGGTATATGATTGTATATGATTATGGAGGGAAAAAATTGCAGCGAGGGTTAGTCTTTGGAATATCCAAAATGGCCGCCGTTACCATGGAAACAGCAAAAATACAAAAAACTTCAAAATGCTTCAAATTTATTGAAACTTATAACAAATGCTGCTCAGCTAATGTAGACTTGACTTTTGAGTTTGGAATTTCCAAAATGGCCGCCGTTACCATGGCTACCGCTCACCTGGCAATAGAGGAAGGGTGCCATCCGCTATTGCTTGCAATCGCAAATCTAGTTATTATTATTATTCTTCCACCTTTTTTTGTCCGTCAGCTTTTTTGGAGTAAAATGGAACCAATCTTAATGATAGTTCACCATAGGGAGGAACTAAAAATTTCGGGTTGCAGGTGGGTCTAAGACCATAAAAAATGGCTGCCGTTTCCATGGAAACAGAACAATTGTGAAAAATTCCAGTTTTTGGTTTTTGTGAATAATTTGAAGATGCTTGAACTCAGAATCATCATATTTTAATACAATGTAGGTGCCAGCCATACACTGGTTTTGGATGATTTTGGCAATCATTGGAACTACACCAAAAATTTCAAAAATATGAAAATGCTCCAATTTTTTGGAAACTTTAACATAACGATGAGCAACTTTGGTAAATGTGGAATTTGGCGTTGGAATTTCCAAAATGTCTGCCGTTTCCATGGAAACAATGCAAAAACGTCAAAATGCTCCAAAAACACTCGGGTTTGGTAAATAACTTTCGTATGCTTGAACTTAAAATCATCAAATTTCCATGCAATATAGTTGTCCACTATATACAGGTTTTGTATGATTTTGACAATCATTGGAACTACTATGTTACCATGGATACAGGATCAAATATTTCAAAAATTTCAAAATGCTTCAAAATTGATGAAACTTGATATGATTGGTGACTGTTAAGTCTGAATGATACTTTTGAAGTTGGAATTTCCAAAATGGCCACGGTTGCCATGGAAACTGCAAAAATGTTAAAAATTCTCAAAATGCATTGAACTTGATGAAACTTGATATTATTGTTGACTGGCAAGTAAAGATGAGACTTTTGACTTTGGAATTTTCAAAATGGCTGCCGTTGCCATGGAAACAGCAGAAAAATGATTTTTTTTAAATGCTATAAATGTACATAAAATTAACACAAGGATATGCTGCAATTCATAGATCTGCATTCACTTCTAAATTGTTTTGAAATGGCTGCAGCTCATTGTCAATTGGGGGAAGGGTGACATCCGCTATTGCTTGCAATGGCAATTCTAGTTATGGCACCCTCAACGGAGTTGGGGTGACGTATTGTTATTCATCGATTCTTTTTTTCCTTATTCTTCTTCCACACATTTTGTCCACGCAGTTTCTTGGAATTGAGTTGACCAATGATGATGGAACTATACCACAATGTGGACCAGCATGTGAAGTTGTGCACCTGACTTTGGAATGGTCAAAATGGCTGCCGTTTCCATGGAAACAGCAAAAATCCGAAATTTTTCAAAATGTTCAAAACTGGACGAAACTTCACTTAAATAGTAACAGGCATTGCCTGAGTTGCATTTTGATCTTGGAATTTTCAAAATGGCTGCCGTTACCATGGAAACAGCTAAAATATCAAAAATTGTAACTCTTTCATTATATGATCAAACTGGATGAAACTTTATGAAATTGTTATCCAATATGCCAAGATGCCAAAACACTATTTGGATAATTCAAAATGGCCGCCGTTGTCATGGAAACTGGGGGCAAGTTTTGCATTGACTCTATGGAAAAATGCATAAAATCTGCACTTACTCAGAGAGTATTGCACCAAAGTAAATGAAACTGTATTGATATATAACATGACATGTGGCAATGAGATGTCTGCTTTTAGAATTTTTGAATTATCTACTGTTACCTTGGTAGCAGCAAAAATGTACAAAATTAAAAAAAAAATCAAAGTCCTTCAAAAATGCTCCAAACTTAATGAAACTTCACAAAAAAGATAATTTGCATGTAAAGATGCCCTCTTTGACTTTAGAATTTTCAAAATGGCTGTCGCTCGCCTGGCAATAAGGGAAGGGTGCCATCCGCTATTGCTTGCAATGGCAAATCTAGTTCTTATTATTTTTCTTGCAACAAATTTTGTCCGCGCGAGTTCTTGGAATCCAATGGACCAATATTGATGGAACTCTACTATAATGAAGACCCCCATGTGAAGTTGTGCACCTTGCTATGGAATGGTAAAAAATGGCCACCGTTTCCATGGAAACTGCACAATTGTGAAAAAATCTAAATTTTGGTTTTGGTGAACTATTTGGATACTATTTAACTCAGAATCATTATATTTTAATACAATGTAGGTGCCCACTATATACAGGTGTTGGATGATTTTGGCACTCATTGGAACTACTATGTTGCCATGGAAACTACTCCAAAAAATTCAAAAATCTCAAAATGTTCCAAACTTAATGAAACTTCACAGTAACGATGAGCAACATTGGAAGATGTGGAATTTGGCGTTGGAATTTCCAAAATCGCTGTTGTTACCATGGAAACAATGCAAAAAGGTCAAAACTTTGAATTTTCACAGAACATTCTAGAACATCAATGTTTAATTTATTCTAGAGACATTAAATGGTATATGATTGTATATGATTATGGAGGGAAAAAATTGCAGCGAGGGTTAGTCTTTGGAATATCCAAAATGGCCGCCGTTACCATGGAAACAGCAAAAATACAAAAAACTTCAAAATGCTTCAAATTTATTGAAACTTATAACAAATGCTGCTCAGCTAATGTAGACTTGACTTTTGAGTTTGGAATTTCCAAAATGGCCGCCGTTACCATGGCTACCGCTCACCTGGCAATAGAGGAAGGGTGCCATCCGCTATTGCTTGCAATCGCAAATCTAGTTATAGTTATTATTGTGTTATCTTCGTACAAAAATAAGTTTTAAATTGTCCTTGATCCTGTTATTGATTTTGATTTTTTTTTAATTTGCTCATTCTGCTTACTGACTATATAAAAGAGGGACGAAAGATACCAAAGGGACAGTCAAACTGATAAATCTAAAATAAACTGACAATGCCATGGCTAAAAATGAAAAAGACAAACAGACAAACAATAGTACACATGACACAACATAGAAAACTAAAGAATAAACAACACGAACCTCATCAAAAACTAGGGGTGATCTCAGGTGCTCTGGAAGGGTAAGCAGATCCTGCTCCACATGTGGCACCCGTCGTTTTGATAATGTGATAACGAATCCGGTAAATAGTCTAATTCGGTAGGTCACATACATAAAAGGGAAAGGGATTGTAGTTACTACTTAAGGAACATATCCGATATCATTTGTGAAACGGTTATTCCATAACGGTCAACCAACTCGTGATGACGTCCGTAAAATTTACGAAGGGATGATTTCAACTTCACTATTTGGAACTCTTGGTTTAATAGCTTCCTTGTGAGCAGTAACCCTCTATCAAGAAAATCATGATAGGAAATGCAAGCACGGGAATATCGTATCAATTGGGAGATATAAACCCCGTCTGCAGGTGCTGCTGGAATGTTGCTACTTAGAAATGGAAAGTTCACAATTGGAAAGCTGAAATCATCTCTTTTGTCATAAAGTTTTGTTTTCAACCGACCCTGATTGTCAAATTCTAGATGTAAGTCAAGATTTGAGGCTATAACATATATACCTTATCTTGGTTCCAAACCTCCCAGTTTCTTGATCTGTGTGTTTGACTATGTTCGTCACAAACCCATACATTGGTCTGCAAAGCCTCCTCTTCGCTGATGAAGCATGTCAACTGAGAACATGAATATTCAAGGTGAAAAGGTAATTGTTGGCTGTGTTTTTCATGGATGGTTGACTGATAGAAATCTGATATTCTCTTCATTGTTGTAACCAAACATTCCTTAACGCCAGTGGCTACATCGTGTACTATAAGTCCAGCCGAAGATTTATGGACTATATAAAGGAGAATCTTGTTGCCTTCAACACATACTACAACATCATGTGCCTTGTCAAATGAGACTACAATAAATCCTGAAAAGAGGAGTGTTCTTCCTTCATACTGCTTCAAAGTCCACATGTTCAGACATGCACTGATCAGACGATTGGGCAAAGCTGGTGGTATGACAGTTCCTTTAAAAACAAACGCTAAACATATTGCTCTCTCTGGTGTACATTCTTTTTCCATGAAGCTGGTGGTATTTCTTTCTGTGACCATACAGGGAACAAAGAAGTTCTCTACTGGCAACCGACTTCCTGTAGCTGTGTCATATCTTCGTTGCTCTGCCAGAATATCTAAATGAATGAGAATGTCGAATATAAACTCTTTGTACGGTAAAACTGCACGAAAGTCCTTCTGTTTCCAGATCTGATACAGGTCTTCTCGGCGTATTATCCCACTTTCTGACATTCTTTGGAAAGTTTGCTGTAATTCTTTTTTCTTTGGCCAAAATCCTATATCTGAAACATATTTTTAAAGAACAATATTATATTTTAATGACTATAACCATGATAACTATTCATTGGTCATTTTAAATGGAATTCTTAATGTCAGCAGTCTGTGTATCATTCCATTAATAAAAAGTAATGATGCCCAAAAATTGAGAAAGGAAATGGGAATGTGTCAAAGCGACAACAACCTGAACATAGAGTAGACAACAGCCGAAGGCCACCAATGGGTCTTCAATGTAACCAGAACTCCCACACCCGTGGGTGTCCAAACAATATAAAGCATGATCGCTGCAAGGTGAGTAAAAGATGGGTACTAAAGCAAACAAAAGATTGCATGTTGTCAGATTCTAAACAAACCATGTGTAAAGGTTGAATTTTGTCATATTCCTGACAAATTATAAAATTAGGTACAGTATATACGTAGCATGTATCACCAACTGTCAATAATCCCTGTTTAGTACTAGTATACACGATATCTTTTTCTGTACCTTGTAAAGGCTGTCATAATAATTAGGTGGGCTTATTAAGTATAATCGACATACAACTTTGAATGTCTTTCACTTATCTTTCGCCCATCTTTTAGAATGTGATCCCAATTATGGCTTATGTCATTGTGGTACGATAGGCAAAATATGCTTTAAAGTTCCAACCAGATATACCATGGTTAAATAAAAAAAAGTATAATATTGTAGACTAAAATTTATTACACAAAATCCTTATGAGGATGAACTTTTCTTCCAAATGGTCTACGTATTCAAAATGACATACAAATAAAAGTAAACGTCCAATTTCTAATGGCAATACTCATGATAACTGCTATAGAAGTCATCTGACAGTTTTGATGTTGATAAAGAGTAGGTAAATCGTAACATTATAAACAAGTCTGCTTTTGTCAGACTTGCTCTGTCTTTTACATGTTTTAGGATAAAAGACAAAAATTGCATGTAATCCTTTTTTAGCCATGGCAAATTTTTTGTTTGCAGTTGAGGACATTATTTAAAATATAACATATGGTGTATCATTTTACTGTTTTTGTCGGATATGACAATCAAAGTTATTGGTCGTATCTGACGCCTTGTTTCTATTTTTACGGATATTAACGCTATCTTTCTATTTATCTGTATATTGACGACCTATATAAAAAAAAATTGTTTAATTTAGATTTCTGATGTCATAACATCATACATACCAACAAAGGCGGAAGCGCCGCTTCAGAAAAGAAATTTGCAAGTTGATCAGGAGTTTTTAAGAATTGTATGTTAAATGCAGATGATAAGAATACATGAACACTTAACATATTCATAGTGACCATAGAGCAGACAACAGATTATTGTATGAATTTCATACAATAATCTGTTGTCTGCTCTATGGTCGGGTTGTTGTCGCTTTGACACATTCCCCATTTCCTTTCCCAATTTTAATAATGTACAGAGAAATAAATATGACTATATAACCAGGTATGAGTTCATTTACTACAGTAAAAAAAGCTAAATAGAACTTATGATTAAGGTGTAGAAAATCTGACGACAGCCAATCCTACCAAGTAAGCAAAACCTAATCGCAAAGAGTGTCTGAATATTGATGTGCTTCAGAGGGACAGACGTTCATAAAAAAGGGTTACCATTTATTTTTACATTGTGGGGAACATCGAAGGATAATAAAGAAATCCATAAGAACATATAAGAAACATGATATTTATCAGCATGAACATGAAATAAAAGCCATAAAACAGTTTTGTTCAATGCTCTGATTAATTACAACAATGGTTATTTTATAAAATTTACACGAAATAAGACAGGAACTTTTGGTTTTTAATTGATAAATACCTGTCACAAAAGATCTCATAACCTCCACCATGAGTAGCGGGTTAATTATTACATGATCTCGGAGCTGACGGGTATCAAAGTAGATAAGCTTCCCAAGAGAATGTTGGAAGTGTAGGAAGTCATTAAGTTGTTCTAAATCCAGGACGGACACCTTGCTGATTGAATTTAATTCTTCAAGTTCTACCAATCGCAGGATCTGCTTTCCTGTAGCTACCATTTCAGCAATCTCGAGTTCAAGGGGAACACATGCGTTCGGCATTTTCTCTCCCCAACACGGATGGTCGAAAGTAAGCTCTGTAATGGCTTTCTTCAGGGTTTCAATTTCTTGATCATTTTTATCAGTGGCATTGACAAATATTTGTTTGTCAAGAACAAGATGAGTTCTGCCCTCGTGATCCTTAAATAATTCCTCTACTTCGCTGTACAACAGAGCACGTCTGGTTTCTACATCCTCCTGCCAAAAAATAATCATCATTAAGTACAGATTTTAAGGCTGATTATGATGTTGTTGATAATGGTTAACGTTATACTTTTCTCTTTAGAACAATATGATATAATTATTCTTTAAAGAACCGTTTAAAGTGCCTATACAATCATTGACAATACTGTTATGTAGAATATAGTTGTCATTCATGTATTGATTGTGCTTATAGTCTATACTAAGGCTAAACCTTGGAAAATATGAGGATTGCGACACATTTTTTTCTAACCCAAAAAATCAAAGATACCAGGCTTTAAATTTTTTGGACAAAGGGATTGCCCTAAAATGTGGATTATTTTTGTTTAACCTTTTTTTGTATTTTGAGCAAAAACTAAGAGAGATGGAGAGCAAATAACAGTCTTCATAATCAGCAATGCAAGATCAACAAATCAGATTTTTTTCTTTAGTTCTATTATTGTATACTTTGTTGTGGGGTGTCCTTTGTTGAATAGTTATCAAAGCTTATGATTTGATACGTCAGGTGCCTGTTTTGTCTACATAAGACTAATCAGTGACGCTCAGATTGAACTAGATATAAAGCCAAACAAGTACAAGGCGAAGAGCATTGACATGATTAAGCATCTACAAATCCCAAAAATTGTTTAAATACGGCCAAGGTAATCTATGACTGGGATAAGACAATCCTAAGTATTTTGAATAATTTATAGATTTGTCAACAGTAAGATTAAAACAAGAATGTGTCCTAAGTACACGGATGCCCCACTCGCACTATCATTTTCCATGTTCAATGGACCGTGAAGTTTGGTAGAAAATCTAATTTGGCATAAAAATTAGAAAGATCATATCATAAGCAACAAGTGTACTAAGTTTCAAGTTGATTGGACTTCAGCTTCATCAAAAACTACCTTGACCAAAAACTTTAACAAGAAACTCACACTTTCATTTTCTATGTTCACTGGACCGTGACATTGGGGTAAAAACTCTAATTTGGCATTAAAATTAGAAAGATCATATCATAGGGAACATGTGTAATCAGTTTGAAGTCGATTGGACTTCAACTTCTTCAAAAACTACCTTGACCAAAAACTTTAACCTGAAGCGGGACAGACGAACGGACAAACAGACAAACGGACGCACAGACCAGAAAATATAATGCCCCCCTACTATCGTAGGTGGGGCATAAAATGATCATATAATTGATATTCAGATCAAGATCGAAGTGTTGATTACTGGGCTGGTGATACCCTCTGGGACGAAAAAAAGGATTTTTGAAATGATTTAAAAAAAGATAAGTAGACACATCAACAACTATTATTGTGATCAAATTAATCAAGGATCATAACACAAACACACTAGTGTGATATATGCGTTTTCTTCATGTGGATATTAAATCAACTTATCGTCCTTCCCCCGGCCTATATCACCCTGCTCTGTTGCTCCGTAATTCTCGTATCAACACTTCAAAACGAGACCAGGCATTATCAGCGACGTCACAATGTGAGAGAAGTTATCAGTGACGTCATAATGCGAGAGGAGACGTTATCAAGCTTGCTTTTGTCAAGCGTAAAACTGTCTTAGAGATAAAGAAACGACCAGTAATAGAAGATAAAAAGATAATCAGGTTTTTTTCATATAAATATCGTAAAATATCAGCCGCTCGACACAATGTGAAACTTTTTAACTCGTTCGCTACGCTCACTCGACAAAAAGGTTCACATTGTGGCTCGCGGCTGATATTTTACGATATCAATGTGTAGAAAAACCCTATAATCTATACATATTTGTTTAGCCAATCCCAATTGTCCTTTGTATCGTACACATTATTTTGGACACTTAGAATAGAATTATTTTTAATCACAATCTTTGCAATGGCATCTTTTTCTTAGTTTGTAATTTTCTGAAATCAAAATAGTTTGTACAGGAATGCAGCTTTTACAAAATATATGACCATGTGTTTTAAAAGGCATTGTGTTTACACATATAAAGTATCTGATTAACATGCAATAAATGAGCTATGAACCTGATAATGCAACGCACAGTTTAACATGTTTACACGAAGCTTGGTTCTAAATTTGCTGAAACTTTAATTTGTTGCTACTAGAAAAACTAGAGGCTCTAAAGAGCCTGTGTCGCTCACCTTTGTATATGTGAATTAAACAAAGGAAGCAAACAGTTCATGACAAAATTGTGTTTAGGTGATTGTGATGTGTTTGTACATCTTACTTTACTGAACATTCTTACTGCTTACAATTATCTATATCTATAATGAACTTGGCCTAAAAGTTTCAGTGGAAAATGTTTGTAAAAATTTACAAATTTTATGAAAATTGTTAAAAATTGATTATAAAGGACAAAAACTTCTTAGGGGGTCAATTGACCATTTTGGTCATTTTGACTTATTTTTTAGTCTTAAATTGCTGTACATGATTGCTGTTTACAGTTTATCTCTATCTATAATAATATTCAAGATAATGACCCAAAACAGCAAAATTTCCTTACAATTACCAATTTAGGGGCAGCAACCCAACAACGAGTTGTCCGATTCATCTAAAAATTTCAGGGCAGATAGATCTTGACCAGATAAACAATATTACACCCTGTCAGATTTGCTCTAAATGCTTTGGTTTTTGAGTTATAAGCCATAAACCGCATTTTACCCCTATGTTCTGTTTTTAGCTGTTGCGGCCATCTTGGTTGGTTTGCCCGGTCACAAAACACAAATTTTAAACAAGATAGCCTACTGATGATTCTGGCTATGTTTGGTTAAATTTGGCCCGGTAGTTTTAGAGAAGAAGATTTTTGTAAAAGTTAACTAAGATTTACGAAAAATGGTTAAAATTGACTAAAAAGGGCAATAACTCCTAGAGGGGTCAACTGCCCATTTTGATCCTGTTGACTTATTTGTAAATCTTACTTTGCTGAACATTTTTGCTGTTTACAGTTTATCTCTATCAATAATATTCAAGATTATATCCAAAAACAGCAAAATTTCCTTAAAATTACCAAATCAGGGGCAGCAACCCAACAATGGGTTGTCCCATTCATCTTAAAATTACAGGGCAGATAGATCTTGACCAGACAAACAATTTTATATAATGTCAGATTTGCTCTAAATGCTTTGGTTTTTGAGTTATAAGCCAAAAACTGCATTTTACCCCTATGTTCTATTTTTAGCCATGGCGGCCATCTTGGTTGGTTGGCCAGGTAAAAAAACACAAAGTTTAACCTAGATACATCAATGATGATTGTGGCCAAGTTTGGTTTAATTTGGCACGGTAGTTTCAGAGGAATAGATTTTTGTAAAAGTTAACGACGACGGACACCAAGGGATGAGAAAAGGTGAGCTAAAAAAACGCTGATACCTTGTCTTTATGGGTGCATACAAACAAAATCTAAGGAATACCTGTTAACACGACCTATTTATAACTTTTTCACTTACCACTGGTACCTTGTCCTTATGGGTAGCAACAAACAAGATCTTAGGGATGCCAGCATACACCACCTTACAATAGGTCAGGATTGAGTTTACCCAGTGCAGTAAAAAGACTGAAAAAAACAATAAAGCTAAAATACAATTAAGATTTAATTTGTAATGCATTTCAATCAATTTATAAATTCTTTAATATGAGTGCATGAGGTAATTACGTTATTTATACCATTGTATAAGGTTTTGTAAAAGTTAAAAGATTGCACAAATATATTTTACCAAATTGAAGACTCTCGAGAATTATTTTGATTGAAGAGTTCTGAAAGATTATGAGAGTTATTTCCCTTTATGTATTTGACATAAGTGAATGTGAAAGTAACGCATAAATCATAAGCATGATAGATGATAAAAGACCTAGGGTCCATGAAAAACAAAAGAAAATAAAGTCAAAGTCATGTTCTATTTATTTGCTTTTGCTTGTGCATGCTACTCTTAAGAAACTGTAATATATATCGACATGAGGTTTTCACTAAAATGTTAGTTGCGATATGTCATAACAGGAAATTATTTCTTAGAAACCAATAGTTACTTTTACTAGGAGTTTTCTCCCCTAAAATGTTAGAAATAAGATGTATGGTAATCAGACAGGGGCATTAATTAAACAAGTAACAATTAAAATTTATACCTAAACAAGTAATGTTGAAAACGAGGCTATTTTAAATATAACTTATACATGTTATATAAGTAACTTTTCTGAATATTTTTTTTATAGGTGTCCAATAAGACAGATTCTACTAGCCTTAATAAATTTTCACAGTCATCTTGTTATTCTACCCATGGAATATAAAATCTAACCCTTCTGAAACCCTTATTAACTTTCTGTAGCACTTATCTTTCATACCGACGCTTCTGGGTCAAAGATCGGTCTCCTGCATGGGACTATTAAATTATCATCTTCCTCCAAAATCTTGAAGATAGACTGATATAAATATATATATGCTTGTGAATTGATTAAGACTTGAAGTTATTTATAAGTTGTAACCCAGATCAATTACATCTGTTCCTTAAATAAGTGTAATACTATTTCTTTCAAATATGTATAAAATAACTTTTTCAAGTAATATTTTTGTCATTATTTTCAAAGTAATCCTTTATCCATATACTCCTCTCAAATCTAAAAAAATCTTTTTTTAATGATATAAAATGATGTAAAAATTCATGAAAACTATATTTAGTCTATGCTTCTATTGAAATTTAAAATAACTCTATAAAGTAATTTTATTATTTTTAAAAACAAAAATTACTTTTATAAGTAACTTTAAAAAATTACTTGTTTAAGTAACGCCCCTGACTGGTAATATAACTTATAAACGATACATAGAAGAGATCTAAAGTAATCTCCCAGAACACTGTTTTTCTTGTGCTAATTTGCAACAGTAAAAAGATTGCACAAATATATTTTTACCAAATTGAAGACTGTCGAGAATTATTTTGATTGAAGAGTTCTGAAGATTCCGTATGAAAGTTATCTCCCTTTATGTATTTGACATAAGTAAATGTGATAGTAACGCATAAACCATAAGCATGATAGATGATAAAAGACCTAGGGTCCATGAAAAACAAAAAAGAAAATATAGTCAAGGTCATGTTCTAATTTTTTGCTTTTGCTTGTGCATGCTACTCTTGAGAAACTGTAATATATATCGACATAAGATTTTCACTAAATCGTAGTTGCGATATGTCATAACAGGAAATTATTTCTTAGAAACCAAGTTACTTTTACTAGGAGTTTTCTTTCCTAAAATGTTAGAAATAAGATGTATGGTAATATTTATCTTATAAACAATACATAGTAGAGATCTAAAGTCTTTTGAAATGACTAAGGTTCTTGCTTGATGACCTTGAAATTGAGGTCAAGGACAAATTTGCTAACATCAATGAATATAATGCTTTAGATTTTTACCTTTTCTGTAACTTCATTTGAGGCATGTTTAAAACATTGGGTCTTTTTGCATTAAGAAGGAATACACAATCATGTTCTTAAAAAAAGTCAACCGGAAGTGACCTGTAGTAACCCAAAAGTAGCCTTTTTTTGCCTTAATTTAATAAAATAAGTATTTAAAACCATATATTTTTGGAATCAGCGTCAAGTGACCTATAATGTAATACCGGAAGAGATTTTTTTCAAACAGGAAACTGAGAAAATGGCAAATTATCTCTTACTATAAGAAAAAGTGTATTGAAACGATAATTTCTTTTGAATCAGTATTAAGTAAGCTATTGTCTGACACCAAAAATGACATTTTAACCAACTTTTTATATTTATATATCAAAATAGGTGCATTTTGAGGATGAAAGACTTTTTAATTGTCATTATGTTCATTGCCAAATTTTTGAAGCATGTTCAGTAAAATAGATGTTAGAATTTTAATTAACATAATTACCTGCTGAGGTTGGTGTCATGTGCTGCCCTGGAAAACACAGTACATCAGGTATTTCTTCATTCAATCCTTTACTTCCATCAAAAACTACTAGAAACAATGCTCTGAAAGTCATGAATGTCTGGTGTGTTGTATAATAGACATACTGTCCACCAAAGTCCCAGAAGATGAGTCTGCCAACTTTCATTTTATATTTCCCAGTTTTTAGGACTTTCTCCATTCTCTTTCTTATTTCTTTTTTGGTCATTTTAGTTGTCATTTTCTTTTTCATTTGCTGTTTTTTATACTCACTAGATGATGTTTGTGGGGACACAGATTGAGCTGCTTGTGGCTGTGAAGAAGGTTCATCTGATAGATTAACAGGAAAAGATGGTGACTTGGAAGCATCTGACTTCTGAGAATTAGTATCTTCTTTATTTTGACTATCATCAGGTTTGGCAACTGATTCCTGATTTTCTGGTGTTTTTGTTTGACGTTGACTCTCGTCTTCTTCTACAGAGGTCATTAACACCTTATTGTACACAACATCCAAGGCATTATAGGTTGCTGTATAAAGAGAAAACAAAATATTGATGTTATCTACTTAATATACAGAATAAATAAACTTTGAAATGAACTTTACTCTGTCTATATCAAAATGACTTGCTGGTAGTCATCAAAAGTGACTGCAAACCAACTTTACCATTAAAAGTAAGAGTTAATCATTGAACCATGAAAAATAAAGTTAATGAATTAAAAACCTGTCAACAATGAGAATGACATAACCAGGAAACATTATGAAATAAGATGTGGCATGATTGTAGATGAGACAACTTTTCAACAAAGTCCAATTGACAAGGTTTAAAACAATTACCGTATATTTTCGAAATTAAAGCGCATCGTTTTATAAGCCGCACAGCCGTTTTTAGGGGGGAAGATTGTTCTTGTCCTTACATAAAACGCACCTGAATATTAAGCGCACACTGAAGAAAACGTATATTTATTCTACTGACCTTAGAGTGTTATGAATGTTCACTCCGTAATATGTTTCATTTCTATTTTCAGATTGGTGAGAAAGATGAAAGTATTTTTGTATTTATTTATTTGTGTCATAATTAAATAAAAAATGTTAATAAAATGATTATACTTTTCTCATTGTTTTACTGACGCCGTTTTGTTTGTTGTTGTTTTTTTGTCAACAATGGCCATGTGTCTACAGCGTGGGTGTCTATTGATCATTTGTGGACTTATTGTTTTGATTGAAATTAATTCTTTGGTGATTGCTTGTAAATTGTTTGAATTGGAATCAATAATTTTAATTATTCTTGCAAATGTATTCATTAAAGGTCACTCAAGCCATAAAACTGCCATCGTTTACCTTGATGATTACGTAACTACCTGTAACATGTTTACAGGTCACAATAAGTTGTGAAGAAAAAATTGTCAAATAAAATATCGAGAGAATTTTATTGTTGTTTATAAAATAAAAGTTGAAGTTTAAGATAGCCCTAAACATTTTTCAATTTAAACTTGGTTAAAAACTACGACACAATCCAATTTGATTTCTGCAAGGTCATTGTCTATTTTTAACTGAAAGTGAGATGGGGCACGGAAAGGGGAATTCATATAAGACGGCGAGATATAAAACTTGTCTGTTGTTTATCATAACTAAATAAAGTTTAATGGTGAAAAATAGTGTGATATATTTTTTAGAAGTGTTATATTTAACACGATTTTCTTTTGAGTACTTCATAGAAATAAAATATGCATAGAATTAGAAAATAAAGATCGATAATTTTAGCACATTTTTATCTTTTTTAATAATTTACGTTGTATAGAGAAAAGATTAATTAAATAGAAGATAGAATAATTATTTTTTTTGTAGAAAAATGAAATTTGTTAAATCATATTTATTTGCAATAGTTAAAAAAGATTTGGTTCATTAGATAGGCGTGGAAGGCGTGGTCATTGTTTAAAAAAACATTGAAGCCAGTTTTCTCAAATGTTTTTGAAAACCAATAATTTAAAGGCTATTCTAATACAATGCGCAATATTAAGAATTTTTAAGAGAAAAAAATTGGACGATCTCACTTGTTCCAATGAAAATTATTTTATGTCATACGTTAGTTTTCAACCCAAGCCGAGATTTGTAATATAATGTCCATTTTTTTATAATGAATATAGTTTCAAAAATGCCACCGAGAAAGAGTTATACCGCCGCTTTCAAGCTAGAGGCCGTGAAATATGCTAAAGAGAATGGCAACCGAGCTGCCGCTCGCAACTACACTATCAATGAGTCCATGGTTCGCTCCTGGAGAAAACAAGAAGACCAACTTAGACTGACTAAGAAATCTAAGCGTGCCAACAGGGGTCACAAGGCAAGGTGGCCTGCCCTAGAAGACAAGGTTGAGAGCTGGATCCTAGAACAGAGAGCATCACTTCGTGGTGTCAGTACTACACAGATACGTCTGAAGGCCATTGCCGCTGCCAAAGAGCTCAACATAGTAGATTTCCAAGGTGGCCCTTCCTGGTGCTTACGTTTTATGCGCAGGAAACAGTTATCCATTAGATCCAGAACAACTGTTTGCCAGACTCTTCCTGCCGACTTCGAAGAGAAACTTGTCAACTTCAGAGCGTACTGCATAGACAAAGTTGCTGACTTCAACATTAGTCCAGACTCAGTCATCAACATGGACGAGGTCCCCCTTACTTTTGACATGCCACTTAATAGAACAGTTGAGAAACGTGGTACAAAAACCATTAGCATCAAGACCACCGGGCACGAAAAGGCAAGCTTCACCTGTGTACTATCGTGTACTGCCTCTGGGTTCCTCTTACCACCAATGCTCATCTTCAAAAGAAAAACCATGCCTAAAGAGAACTTCCCAAAAGGCATCATCATCAAAGTCAACGAAAAGGGGTGGATGGACAACGAGATGATGAAATCCTGGGTCACAGAATGCTATGTTAAACGTCCAGGTGGTTTTTTCCACACCAGAAGAGCCCTCCTCGTCATGGACAGCATGAGAGCCCATATCACCAAAGAAGTGAAAGATGTTTTAGAGACAGTTAACACCACTCCAGCAGTCATACCCGGTGGAATGACAAAGTTATTGCAACCATTAGACATCAGTGTCAACCGCACCTTCAAGATGCGTATGAGAAGTCAGTGGGAAGAGTGGATGACCTCCGGGGAAAAGTCCTTTACAGCAACAGGAAGACTTCGTCGTGCCACACTAGCAGAAGTAGCTACATGGGTTGTTGACTCAGCAAAGTCTGTACCTAAGTCATGTGTCGTAAACGGGTTCAAGAAAGCTGAAATATTCGCTTACAAAGAAGATGCTCCAATGGTTGAGTCCGATTCTGAGAGTGAAGACGATGAGCCTCTCATCAACATGGATACCAGAATCACACCAGAGTTAGCAGAGCTATTCCATTCCGACACAGAAGATGAAGACTTTGATGGTTTCAGTGACTCAGAAGACTAGATAGCATCACTTTAAGAACATTTGTGCTGAATACAAACTTTTAGTGCTTTTCCTAAAGATAATAATTTATTGTGCTTGACTTGTTATGTTTATATCTAATTTATTTGTTTTTGTTGAACTTGTCTTAGCATATTAAATTATGAAACTGAATTATTATTTTTCATTTCAAATATCTGAATATGCGAGGTTACAATATTTCATCAAAGTATTTAATTTTGAAACACAATAAAACAACAAGCAGTTACTCCTCAATAGTATATCCTGTATGGTGCCTCTTTTCACACACGGTTTATCGTTCTTTGTTTGTGTAATACCTGAGTTCATTTCAACACATGGTTATCATCACCTTCGTTTTTTAAAAGAAACTTGGAACATTGGAAATAAACAATCACTGTCTTTATTATTTCATATAGAAGAAAATTAAATATGATTTTTCAACAACATTAAAAAATTTAAACAACAAACAGTCGCATCTTCTAGGTGAATACACAAATAATATCCTTTATGGTACCTCTTTACAAACACGGTTATCTCTCTTTGTTTATGTAACATTTCGATTCATTTGAACACATGGTTGTCAACTTCGTAAACAAAGAATGAAATAAAGAACAAATGATCAAGTAAATATATTTATTCAAGACAAAATAAAGCACATCAACAGTTTATAAAGTCACTGCAAGTACTTGACAATCTTCTGACGATCTCCATAAAAAATCCATAGATATTTTTTTCACGCTTGTCCCTGAAACACAACAATAATACATACATAAAGCGCATCTGAGTATAACACGCAGGGTCAATGACAGAAAAAAAATCCCGCGGCTTATTTACCGATTTTAACGGTACATGTAAGTGTACGGCCTTCAACATTGACCACACCCCTATATATGGACGGACTAATACATACGGAAAAGCATAATGCCGCTAGGTTGGGCATGAACCAGCATCAGCCAAATTAGTTACAACACAATCAATGTTGAACAGAAAAAAAAACCAGATAACAACCAGCAACAACCACTGAATTGCAGACAGGCACAAACAGAATCTAGAGTAAAGGTTGACTAAACATGTTCATTTCTTTAACACTAAATATTGCCTACCTCAGCTACTTAAAAACAGTAGAAAAACAATAAATTTTAATTCTTATATATATATATTGATGTTTATACCTGGATCTATCAAAATCCAACTTCTGCTCTCAATATCGAGTCCACAGGGACCTTCAACGAGGGAAATGCCATCAGTCGCATGTCGCCCTTCTGGAACACTTTCCCCAACTAAAAGCTTAACTAGACTTGATTTTCCAACGGCGAACTGCCCGGTTACCATGCAGCGCATGTCAAATGATTCGTAGCTTCCTCTGCCAAACATAGAAGACTCTGAAAATGTAAATGTCAAAACTGTCTATTATCAATGTATGGCTAATGATATTTAAGAAATCTGTGCTACACCTTAGGAATAGTGACTATAAATAGTAATATTTATGACAAGCTATTTTACTTTTTAATAACACTTCAAAATTTGATAAGATATACCAAAATAGTTCATAAAATATCTAACAATAGGATATCTTATAAATCATATACAGTAACTTATAATGTATATGATAATTCATAAAATCATATAAGATATCTTATGAATTATATAATATATCTTATAAATTATATAAGATATCTTATGAATTATAATATATCTTATAAATTATATATATTAAAGATATCTTATAAATGATATAAGATACATGTATCTTATAAATTATATAAGATGTAATATGTCATGTGTATGTTTTATATTAAGCTACTATGTTTTTACAACAATGAACTTCTGACGAGGACAATACGTTATATATATTGTCCTGTTATGAGTGTATTAACAGAGGACGAAGTCCGAAGGTAAATGCATTCTGATAGATCAATATATATATACTTTTTAAATGATATGAGCAAATTAGTCATAATACAAATACATCATCATGTAAGATACGGAAAAGGTTCCACTATCAATATAAATCAAGAGTTCATATTGCTTTATTAACAAGACCAATATGGACAAAAACAGGGCCAATACGGATAAAAGCCGTGTTGGCCCATTGGCTAATACAGTACATTCACTTCTGGTTTAAATTTTCTTACACCATGACTTAACTTAAGGAGTATCGTTTTCATTGGTTATGCATAAAAAAGTGTGTATTACATTTTTGTTTAACTTAAAATCATAATATAAAAAGGTTAAAAGATGTTCTATATTTTTTAACCGTTTGAAGTCTTGAAACAAAAATAATTTACAGCCTTTCCAAGAACCACTTTTGATTATTGACACTATTGCATTTCCGTTAATTATTCATCCGAAGCAGGCGATCCAAGGGTAAGAATAGTTTAACTGTCTAATTGATTCTTTCCAGCAACTTTATAGTTGAAAAGAAAAAAAATCATGGACGTAAAAGCGTAAAAACAAGTTCAGATAAGCAAATAAGGTAAGTTTCTTATTTCATTCTTATCAAAAATATATATATTAGTTATTAAAATTGTTATGAACGTCCCGTTTCTTAATTGTCCATGTTATAGATTGTCAATCAAGTGTATTGGCCCTCGAATCAAGTTTCGGGTCAAATACAGCTATCCTCGAGTCTACAGGGCCAATAAAGAAACAGAAATTTGATAACAACATAGTATTAGAAGAATGAAAGTTCTTGATTTGTACATTACACATGTAACGTATATGAAAAATGGACTTCAAATTTCTTTCTATGTATTTTAAATTGCATTTTACAAGATTTTAACATGACATTGAAATATCAACAAATAAGAGGAATTTGTTTAATTAAATTTCGGACAGTAATTCTACAGCGGTTGGTCCAAGTCCATAACTGATAGATTTTGATCTATTATTTACTGTATTTCCATGTCACGTTTTTACTAACTGCTATTTATTTATTTTTTTATGAAAGCAAAATAACTGCATAGTAGTTTCATAGGAGTAGTTTTATAAATGTTTTAATAACGTTACATAATGAAAAAAATTTGTCAAATTGTCCTTGAAGGGCCAATTTACAATTTTTGTCATATCAACGTTTTAGAAAATCTTACTTTGCTGAATATTTTCCCTGTTTACAGTTGATCTTTATCTTCAATAATATTTAAGATAATAACCAAAAACAGCAAAATATCCTTAAAATTACCAATTTAAGGACATCAACCAGTTCGTCTGAATATACATGTATTTAAGGACTGATGCAACTTGACCTTTTTAACAATATAACCCCATGTCAGATTTACTGTATATGCTTAAGTTTTTGAGATATAAGCAAAAAACTGCATTTGACCCCCATGATCTATTTTTGGCCATAGCGGCCTTGTCTGTTGATTGATCTCAACACAGATACAATCTATAAACTAGATACCTTTAGGAACATCCAGTTAAACTTTAGAAGTGTTATGCCAAGTAGTTTCAGAGAAGAATATTTTTAAATGTTAGCAAACATGATGAGCAAATTGAGCAAAATTGTCTTTAAAGGCAATAACTCCTTAAGGTGTCAATTGAGAATTTTGGTTATAGTAACTTTTTTGTAGATCTTACTTCCCTGAACATTTTCGCTACAGTTTATCTCTTATATATTCAAGATAAACAAAAAATCCAACAATAGGTTTTTCAGTTCGACTGCAAATTTCAGTGCTGATAGATTTTGACTTATTAAACATGTTCACCCCATGTCAGATTTGCTATAATTGTTATAATTTTTGAAAAAATATAAGTCAAAAACTGCATTTGATACCTATGCTCTATTTTTATTCATATCAGCCATGTTGATCATCAGAACTTTGGATAGGATTTACATAAAGTTAGACCCTTAAAAAAGATTCAGTTAAAGTTTGAAGGCATTCGGCCCAGTAGTGTCGAAGGAGAAGATTATTGAAATAGTTTACAAGAACGATGACGACAACGACAGATGCCAAGTGATGGCATAAGCTCGCATTGGTACTTTGGCACCGGAGATCTAAAAGGATAAGGATTGTCTGTGTATCCCCTAATAAACAGGTGAGCCATATGCGCCTGATACACCCATCGTCTTGTGTGTAAATTTTATGCAATAATCATAAATAGTTTCTGAAATACAGCGCGACATGTAAAAAACGACTGTTTTTAACAAAAAAATAAATGACTCTAAACATCTAAAATAAAATTTTGAATCAAACAAAAACATATACAGATTTGTAGATTAAACAACTTATAAGTGTGTAAAGTTTTAAGCAATAATCATGAATCGGTTTTGAGAGACGTTATCACCCCTCCCCCTGTTCCAAAATAATCATAAATCGTTTTTAAGATATGGCGCGACATGTAAAAAACCCTCCCCCCCCTTTTTTTTTTACAAAATCCGCAATATCTCAAAAAAAAACTTTGAATCATCACCAAAAGGTATACAGATCTTTAGATCAATATAACTAAGAACTGTGTAAAGTTTTTAGCAATAATCATAAATTATTTTTGAGATACAGTGCGACATAATAAAATACACCCCTATTTTAGTTACAAAGTCCCATCACTTAAAAAGTTTTTACTTAATTTTCACTAAAAAGTATACAGATCTTTCGACCAGCAAAATTAAGTTTCATGAAATTTGGAAAAGTATTTCTCAGGTTTTGGTTCCAAATGTTTACGCCTGACAGACATACGGACAGACGGACAGAAGGACAGACAGACGGACAGTCGGAAGGACAACAATATACCATTATCGTTCCGTCTCAGATGGGCGTATAAAAACTGCAACAATTCTTCCTCAAGAAAAAAATACACCCGCTTGTAAATTCAGATTCAGCAAATTTTCAATTTCTAAAAAGATATCAACTCGAAAACGGTGATCCAATATTGGCACATGGTCTGTGTTTTTAGTAACAAATATTGTGTATAAAGTTCATATTATATGGTCGAGGAACACTTTATTGAAAGAAAAAAAATAATTTCGGGACATAGGGACACATATGCATGTAGACTGTGAGTGAATAAGGGTAAACGTTTATCCTCCAAATTATCGGAACTGATTTCGAAACTTGTTCGATTCATTGTTGATATAAAGGTTTTTCATAGATTAACTATTAGAATAGCACATGCTTACATAGTAATTTCTATAAAATACATATTTCCAAGAGGCATTACTTTTGAAAATACAATGTAGTTGATATGCATCGATTTTCCGTGCAGAAAAACACAGTTAATCTAAATTGCCAAAAATGTGAAAATACCGTAATTGTACACATGGAAGTGCTTACAAGACCAAACAGTTTTAACTGACCCCTGGTATTCTACATCGCTTTTTCTACATATAACTGAACAAAATCAATAACCCAATTTTTCTGAACATATTCCAGTCTATTTATAATAACTTTATGGCAATGTCCTCTGACCTAGTGACATTAAATTGAAGAGGGATCTACCTCGCATCATATTTACATAGATATTGTGTTCATAAGTAACACTAAATATGTAATGTGTCAAATCTTGTAATGAAATAAAGAAATTACCTTTCATCCTTAGTACAGCAGTCTGAAATAAAGAGGAAAATGCATTGAGTGTATTTCACCAAACTTGTAAGAGTAATAAAGAGGAAAATGTGTTGAGTGTATATCACCAAACTTGTAAGAGAAATAAAGAGGAAAATGTATTGAGTGTTTATCACCAAACTTGTAAGAGTAATAAAGTTTAAAACATAAACACCCACAACGTAGTATGTAATGGAAAACAAATAGATGTTGATTGATTTATATTTGGTGTCAAATGCCACTTTCTGCTATTGGCTCGTTCTTATCTTCTCTTAATCTGAGTTTTACTGTGCGTATTGTTGTGCGTTTGTTTTTTCTACATTGGCTAGAGGTATAGGGGGAGGGTTGAGATCTCAAAAAACATGTTTAACCTTGTTTGCGCCTGTCCCAAGTCAGGAGCCTCAGGCCTTTGTTAGTCCTGTATGATTTTTAATTTTAGTTTCTTGTGTATAATTCGAAGTTTTGTATGACGTCCATTATCACTGAACAAGTATACATTTTTTTTATAATGGTTTTTTAAAATAATAGCCGTAACACTTGTATTTAACCCCAATAATCTATGTTTAGTCATGTTGGCTAATCTTCAACATTGTAGACAAGAATATAATTATTGAAAAAAATCTCTGTTTTATATTACCGATCATTCGGTCTGTTTAGTTTTTTTCTATAAACAGTGTATAATACCAATGACCACAAAGGTATCCAAATGAATCATCTACCCAGTAGAGTGTCTAGCACAATGGCTGGTAACGATATTTAAGTGTATTATCTACCAAGTAGAGTGTCAAGCCCCACAACTTGTAAGGGTATCCAAGTGTATCTTTATACTAAGTAGAGTGTTTAGCACCACTGCTGGTTATAAGGGTACGAAAGTGTATCATCTACCAAGTAAGGTGTTAAGCACAACAACTTATAAGGGTATCCAAGTGTATCATATACCAAGGAGAGTGTTAAGCCACACAATTTATAAGGGTATCCAAGTGTAACATCTACCCTGTTAGTTTCTCTTTGTGTTGCATTTTAACGTTGAGTCGTTTGTGTTTTCTCTTATTTTTGAGATATTGAGATAAGACGTGGCACGGTACTTGTCTATCCCAAATTCATGTATTTGGTTTTCATGTTACATTTGTTATTCTCGTGGTGTTTTGTCTGATGATTGGTCTGTTTCTGTGTGTGTTGCGTTTCGGTGTTGTGTCGTTGTTCTCCTCTTATATTTAATGCGTTTCGCTCGGTTTAGGTTTGTTACCCCGATTTTGTTTTTTGTCCATGGATTTATGAGTTTTGAACAGCGGTATACTACTGTTGCCTTTATTTACAACTCAGTCGCATTATTCGCAATAATAAAAACCTCGCAATAATTTCTGAATTTACAGTAGTGTGAAGCCACACAATTTGTAAGGATATCCAAGTGTAACATATACCCAGAAGAGTGTTAAGCACCACTGCTCGTAAGGGTTTCCAATTGTATCATCTTCCCAGTATAGTAGAGTGTCAATAACGAAGTAGAGTGTTGATCACCACTCCTTTAAAGGATATCTAAGTGTAACATATATATATATATTTATATATGCATCTATTAAACAGTCAGTATTTAGCACCACTGCTGAAAAGGAATTTATGTGTATCATCTGCAAAGTAGCAGTTTGTTGTACCACGGCTTGTTAGTGTACATGATATTTACAGAATACCAAGTAGATAGTGTTTAGTAGCGAGGTAAGTTTTCAATTTGCAAAGAAGACAGTGTTTAGTAGCATGGCATACACAAGTAATCCCATTGATGGAGAGTATATTCAAGTGTATGATTTATATTGCACATGGTGTTAAGTTACACTGCTGGTAAGAGTACTAAAGTGAAACATCTACGGAACAACAGTACTCTTGTTGAAGGTTGAAGGTTAAACGTATCTTTTATTCTAGTACCAAGTAGACAGTCCTTAGCACAAATACAGTCATGCTAATCAAGTATATAATCTATAGACAGTGTATAAAACCAGTTTGTTAGGGTGTCTAAGTTTACAATCTACCCAGTAGAAGTGTTTAGAAGCACTGCATGGAACTTTCTTCAAGTGTATCATATAAACAATTGAAGTGTTAAGTGCCATCACCAGTTAAGGTAAAAACGTGTTGTATCAAGTAACCATTTTGTGGTAAGGGTGTCAAAGTGTTTCAATTATCAATCCCTGTGTATACCATCCACCAATTATACAATGTTATGTCCCTCCGCTGGTATTGGTATCATTTACCAAACATACAGTGTGTCGTACTACTGCTGGTAATGGGACCATATATAACCTACTTAACAACCAGTACTGCTGCTGGTAATAGTATCATCTACCAAACATACAGTGTGTCGTACTACTCCTGGTAATGGGACCATATATAACTTACTTAACAACCAGTACTGCTGCTGGTAATAGTATCATTTACCAAACATACAGTGTGTCGTACTACTCCTGGTAATGGGACCATATATAACCTACTTAACAACCAGTACTGCTGCTGGTAATCTGGTAATAGTATCATCTACCAAACATACAGTGTGTCGTACTACTCCTGGTAATGGGACCATATATAACTTACTTAACAACCAGTACTGCTGCTGGTAATAGTATCATTTACCAAACATACAGTGTGTCGTACTACTCCTGGTAATGGGACCATATATAACTTACTTAACAACCAGTACTGCTGCTGGTAATAGTATCATTTACCAAACATACAGTGTGTCGTACTACTCCTGGTAATGGGACCATATATAACCTACTTAACAACCAGTACTGCTGCTGGTAATAGTATCATCTACCAAACATACAGTGTGTCGTACTACTCCTGGTAATGGGACCATATATAACTTACTTAACAACCAGTACTGCTGCTGGTAATAGTATCATTTACCAAACATACAGTGTGTCTTACTACTCCTGGTAATGGGACCATAAATAACCTACTTAACAACCAGTACTGCTGCTGGTAATAGTATCATCTACCAAACATAGTGTGTCGTACTACTCCTGGTAATGCGACCATATATAACCTACTTAACAACCAGTACTGCTGCTGGTAATATTATCATCTACCTAACATACAGTGTGTCATACTACTCCTGGTAATGCGACCATATATAGATATAGGAAGATTTGGTGTGAGTGCCAATGAGACAACTCTCCATCCAAATAACAATTTAAAAAATAAACCATTATAGGTTCAAGTACATCCTTCAACACGGAGCCTTGGTTCACACCGAACAACAAGCTATAAAGGGCCCCAAAATTACTAGTGTAAAACCATTCAAACCTATGTATAACCTACTTAACATACTGCTGCTAGTAATAGTATCATCTACCTAAGTTACCATACTGTGTTTAATACCACTGCTGGTATGTGTATCATTTACCTAACAGACTGTTCTCAGTACCACTCCTGGAAAGGGTATCATATTCCTAACAGATTATGTTTAGTACCACTGCTGGTTAGAGTATCATCTACCTAACAGACAGTGTTTAGTACCACTGCTGGTTAGAGTATCATCTACCTTACAGACTGTGTTTAGTTCCGCTGCTGGTAATTGTATCATCTACCTATCAGACTGTGTTAAGTACCACTGCTGATAATGGTATCATCAACCTTAACTAACATTGTATAGTGCCTTAGCTGGTAAAGTTATCATTTACCAAACAGAATGTGTTTAGTACCACTACTGGTAATTTTATCATCTACCTGTGTTTAATACCACTGCTGGTAGGTGTATCATCTAACTAACAGACTGTTCTCAGTACCACTGCTGAAAAGGATATCATATTCCTAACAGATTATGTTTAGTACCACTGCTGGTAAGGGTATCATCTTCCTAACATACAGTGTTTAGTGCCACTGCTGGTAAGGGTATCATATACCTAACATACAGTGTTTAGCACCACTGCTGGTAAGAGTATCATCTACCTCACAGCCTGTGTTTAGTACCACTACTGGTAAGGGTATCATCTTCCTAACATACAGTGTTTAGTACCACTGCTGGTAATGGTATGATCTACCTAACAGACAGTGTTTAGTACCACTACTGGTAAGAGTATCATCTATCTTACAGACTGTGTTTAGTACCACTGCTGGTAGTGGTATCATCTACCTAGCATACTGTGTTAAGTATCACTGTTGGTAAGGCCACCAATTTCTTGACAATATGAAGTACCAATATATACTGTATAGCGGGGTTTTTTTCAGGGATGTAAAATATCTCAATTAAGGGGCAACAATGTATACGAATTGTTTTTGGACGATTCATAATACTCAACTCAATATTTTGACTGAAATGGTTGCAGTTAAAAATGTCAATCAAACAATTGACTTTTGTTATGATTTAATTTTTTTTATTTATTTTTTGTTTTATTCACTTTTATGACGCCTTATTTATTGATTATATCTTGATGCAGTTAACCAATAGAATACCAGTATCTTCAATATTTGTCACAGGTGTACAAACTACAGTTGATTAGTTTTGAAATTAAGCGGACCTTTGATGTACTAACTATGTTGTAAAATTATTTAGAAATTTTGCACTAATTAAGGTGGTACCTAACACTACAGGGAGATAACTCTGTAAAGTCAGCTAAACGTTTTAATTACGTTGTGTTGTAAAAGGAATATTAAGCTTCTCAATGATCAAAATTGGTGTTTGTCAAATTGCTATATAACCAGTGTAATTTTTCTGACAAAACGGTTGGTTCAAAATTTTTAAAACTTTAAATATTTTTTGTTAAAGTGTTAAAGTAAAAACTTTGACAAAATTTTATGAAAATTAAACGAGCCAAATTAATTTTAGTGAAAGTGTTAGGTACCACCTTAACATGATTAATAAAGATAAAAAAGAACAGAGTTCCTATGTCCCCAGCGTTGCACATACTTAACATTTTCAAGGGTCATATCTATGTTTAAAAAAGTCTATCGTCTACCCTTATAGAATTTGTCTGAGATATTGCTGATAGTAACCTATAGTATAAGTTTGATGAAAATCTGACAAGAATTGTACCCATAAGAGCACTAACGAAGCAATTTTCCATAAATTTAATATTTCAAAATGGCATAATTCTTTTAAAAAAAGTCAATCATTAATAAATATATTACTTGTCCAAGTCATTGCTGATATTAACCTATAGTATAAGTTTTATAAAAATCTGTCAAGAATTGTTCCCATGAGAGCACTGACGAGGACATCTACCATAAATTTAATATTTCCAAGAGGCATAACACTCTTTTTAAAAAGTCGATTGTCCACAATTATATAACTTTTTTGAGATAGTGTTGATATGTGTTTTATTAAAATCTGGCAATAATGGTACCCGTAAGAGCACTGACAAGGCCATTTTCAATAAATTTAAAATTTCCATGGAGCATATAACTCTTTTAAAAAAAGTCGATCAGACATCATTATATAACTTGTCTGAGATATTGCTGATATTAACTTATAGTTTAAATTTTATAACAAATCTGGCAGTATTGGTATCAGTAAGAGCCCTAACAAGGCCATTTTGAATAAATTTAATATTTCCAGGAGGCATAACTCTTTTCAAAAAAGTTGATCGAACACCATTATAGAACTTGTCCGAGATACTTCCGATATTAACTTATAGTATAGGTTTTATTAAAATCTGGCAATAATGGTATCCGTAAGAGCGCTGACAAGGCCATTTTCAAAAAATTAAAATTTCCATGGGGCATAACTCTTTTAAAAAAAGTCGATCGGACATCATTATATTGCTGATATAAACATATTTTATAAGTTTTATAAAAATCTGTCAAGAATTGTACCTGTGAAAGTGCTAACAAGACCAAACAGATGGACAGACGCCTGGTATTTCCATGCTCCCCAAAACACGTTACGCAGGAGACAGAAATACCTGACAAGAGTACCTACCAATTAATTAGATATCACTGAGATGGGAGCAATCTCTGTAGGCCCCGCTGTGAATAATGTGTGGTAAAAAACTTGCATCTTTACCATTCAACATGGGGTTGTCATCTGAAACCAAAGTTTTTGACCTTGACCTTTGACCTAGGAAGTTGTACATACATTATGACACACCCTCTGGTGTTAGTTAATATACATTTCAAGACAGACGGACAGACTGATCACTATAGGGCGTCTGTCATTCGGCGAGCCCTAATTTAATTGTTTGACACTAAAAATATAATCTATAGGGGTATACAGTTTAATTAGACTTCACAACCTCATTTTAAAAAATACAAGTGAGTACAATGCCCTTTAGCATTTATTTTGTTAAAATGACAATATTTAGTTATTGACCTGCTGACTGGAAAAAAAAATCGTTAAAAAAAACGCTTTAAACTATTTGAAATAACAAGCGTATGCATACATTGTTTGCTAATTTCATTTATCCGCCAAAAATAAGCGAAAATAAACACCCTGGGAAAATAACCCGCTATATGGAACCCAACAGTGTTTAATTTTACTGCTGGTAAGTGTATCCTCTACCTAATAGACAGTGTTTAGTACCACTGCTGGTTATGGTATCATCTACCTTACAGACTGTGTTTTGTACCTGATTTATTCTAAATGTAAGCATATGTAATTCAAAAGTATATGTACCTGTAAGTATTCCTTCACTTCTTTATTCTGCCCATATTTATTTTCTGTTGCTAGATCGTATGGAGTCTTACTCTGAAATACAAATCTTTATATTGCCTTTATCTGATTATTACAAAGAAGACTTTTGTTACACATATCATACAATAAACAAGACCAGTAGCAGCAGAGTGGTGTGTTATTTTGTTTTTACAGGTGCTTACCATATTATTTTCTATTATAAAATATAACTCATGAAACAACTTTCTGAATATTTTTATAACTTTTTCTGTAGCCTTTAAGAAGGCTTTTAACTTTTTTTTAAAGCATATGAAATAATCTCAATCTGTAAGCATTTAGTATTTGTATTTTTTTTACGCGTTTTTTTTTTTTAAATCTGTTAATGCATCCTTATGTCTAGATGGGGGTTGTAGGATTTGGGGGTCTTTTTAACTTTTTATTTTTATATTTTAGCACCCCATTATTCTTTATATTTTTGCACTCCATTATTTTCTATTCGTCATCTTTTTGCCCAACTCTCTCTATTCTCGAAGCTTTTTTCTATCATTCATGATTTTCTACTCTGTATACCCTATCCATATCCTCCTATAACTATATATTGTTATTTTACAGATTTCATAGTTTTTAGTTTTATCACTGACATCGTATAAATAAGGAAATACATAAATTATAGCACAGTTGAGAGTTTTTTCTGCAACTATTCCAACTATATAGCTTTTAAAAACAAGAATTTGAAGAAATTTGCAGTCTTAAGGAGGCTGCGGTGTCTTCCTCCATATTGGATTTTGAAAAAAACGGACAACAAACAGTTGAGATCTTTAATAAAATGTGCAAATTTCGAAAGTTGTATGTAATTTATGTGTAAGACTTTTCATGTTAATATAGAAAATAATGTGATTTATCATATTTACTGCTATATTTTACAAAAAAACTGATTTTTTTTTTTTTTTAAACTTTGCCATATAAGGGGAGATAACTTGGATATAAGGAGAGATAACTTAGATAAAGTAACTTTTACAATAGAATATTTTTTTAACTATTTAATTTTAAATATATTATGAACTTGTACGTCTGACGTATTAAATTTTTAACCTGGTACCTTTTGTTGGCTATTATTTATTTGTTTCTCTCTCCTATATTTTCTCCAATTTTTATGTATTGTAGTCCTGTCAAGTAATGTTGTCAGTTCAATGTTATAATTAACATCACCATTAAAGTGGGGGGTTTGGCATGCCACAAAACCAGGTTCAACCCACCATTTTTATTATAAAATGCCCTGTAACAAGTCAGGGAAATTGCCATTGTTATATTATAGTTCGTTTCTGTGTGTGTTACATTTTAAGGTTGTGTTTCTGTTGTGTCATTGTTCTCCTCTTATATTTGATGCGTTTCCTCCAGTTTTAGTTTGTAACCCGGATTTGTTTTTTTCTCTATCGATTTATGAATTTCAAACAGCGGTATACTACTGTTGCCTTTATTTAATGTATTGCTTAAGGATGTCTGCTTGTCATGTTTTGGAATTTTGTAAAATTTTCGGAATCCTCTGGTCTAAACCATATGAATTCCTTAAAATATTTGGCCCATGCAACCCATTTTTCTTTTTATAAATCTTTTACGTGTATAATTATAAGTCATTTGTAAAAGTCTTATAAAATATTATTTATTTTTTAATAGTATTTGAGATCTTTAACTGGTCAATGATAAAGCTATGAAAAATCAAGAGAAAACATTTTCCCGCTAAAATTACAATGGCTAATATCTTGAAAACAAGCACATTGACCCCTAATTTTTTTTTGCTGTTTGGATTCCTCAATTTTTTCCCTATCAATACATACTAGTTTTATGGAAAGTTATTTATTTTGAAACTGAGTAGCGAACATCCTTAAGACTATTTTGATACGATCTAATAATTTTGTTATCATTGTCACGACAACAGATTGGTGTATGGGTCTTTTGACAGATTGTTTGTTTACAGTTTGTTTAATAACAACAAGTGCCATATTCAGGATATTGCCTGGTCTAATTTTGAATCAATACAAATTATTATTTTTGATATCAAAAATTAGTTTATCCATTTACTTATAGGTTATTACTATTGCTTATTTTCCCTAAAACTGAGATATTCATATAATTTGGATAACAAATTATGGAATTATGGAATAATAAAATTATCCCCTTTTAGTATAACTAATCTCCCAAAATGGGTTAGTTGTCTATAAACACAGTCATTTTATTTTAGAAGATTTGAAAAAAAAAATGATTTCTTTTATATGATCGTCTATGTGCATGTGTTTTATAATAAAATTTAGCCATCTAAGTCTATAATTATAGATTATCGTTGATCATCTCAACGAGATTGATTTTCTCGCTTGAGCTGGTACAGCGAAAGTGAGAAAAGCAATCGAGTTGAGATGACCAATGATAATCTATTTATCGCTATTTTACCTATGACGACGTTGTCAATTTCATCATGTTCATGTCAATTTCGTTAGCAACGCCACGTGGCCTCCTTAGTTTCTAGTGATAATTATTCCATCTCAAGCGAGTAGCATGATATGAAAATTATCACAAAAAAAGATCAAACGAAAATGCACAAAATAGCGATAAAACACTTTCATATTTTTAGTTCAATTTTAAGGATCATATGACATACTCTAACCTTGAGAAAAAAGTCCATTTGAGCAAAAATATTTTAAACATCATTTTAGTGATGCATTATTTACTAGTTGAATACTGAGCATATACTGTAAAATATTACCTGATGTGTTTTGACCAAAGGACTGATACCTCCATGTTCTACAAGACATCTTGTGACCTGTAGATATCCCCACTCAGCAGCATGATGTAAAGCTGTTCTTCCATCTCTCTATAATAAAACCAAATAACATATACATATTATGTACAATACTTTGTTATCAATATCAATATACAACATATCCTACAACTGATATAAAACTTGTCTGATAAACTGGATAATGTTGTGTAATAAATACAATCAAAATATATCTCACATGAATCAGTGGTCAAAAAAGCACAAAATGACCAGTCACACGTGTATCCATATTGTACATAAGCAACAAATAAACAAGTTGTATTGTGGGTTTTCAGAACTTCCATCAGTAATGTCATGTTAACAAATTAATTTTTTCAAGAAATTTATAAAATATTTATATCAATGAATTCAGTGCAATGCACAGAGATAAATGAGATCTCACTTTATATAATTCTAGCAAGTATTTGTTGATATAATAATAAAATCTGTCTGATTAACATGGTTCAGAATAATGATCAATTTAAAAAAAAAAACTTTTTCAAAGATATATGAAAAATAGTTACATTTCCTGATTTAGTACGAGGAGACAAGGAAAATGAGACCCCACTTTATATAATTATTACAAATATTAGTTGTCAATTAAACCTGTCTAATTAACAACTTTATGTTGGTTAAAAGTAATGTGCTCAGACTTAGTAGATAACATACATCTGTGATATCTTTTTTACATCTGTTCTCCAGGAGAAGTTGACACACTTCCACATGTCCTCCCCTGGCAGCCCACATTAATGCTGTCCATCCATTAACCTGGAATAATACAACTGACATCAAAACTTGTCTGATAAACTGGACAATGTTGTGTAATAAATATAAACAGAAATAAATAGTCACATTAATTAAAACTGTCTGATTAACAACAGGATTTAGTGTAGATTCAGTAAAATCATTAATTTTAAGAAAATCATTTTTTTAAAGAAAAATGAAAAAAAGTTATATTTTCTGATTCAGAACAATAATATGAGTAAAATGAGACCCCACTTTATATAATTATTACAAACATTAGTTGTCCATTAAACCTGTCTAATTAACAACATGATTTTGTTTTCATTAAAAGTAATGTGATCAGATTTAGTAGATAACATACCTCTGTGATATCTTTTTTACATCTGTTCTCCAGGAGAAGTCGACACACTTCCACATGTCCTCCACTGGCAGCCAACATTAATGCTGTCCATCCTATGTCCTGGAATAATACAACTGACATCAAAACTTGTCTGATAAACTGGACAATGTTGTGTAATAAATATAAACAGAATTGACCAGTAACATTAATTAAAACTGTCTGATTAACAACAGGATTTAGTGTATATTCAATAAAATCATTAATTTTAAGAAAATATTTTTTTTAAAGAAAAATGAAAAAAAGTTATATTTTCTGATTCAGAATAATACTATGAGTAAAATGAGACCCCACTTTATATGATTCTGACAAACATTAGTTGTCCATTAAACCTGTTTAATTAACAACAGATTTGGTGTTGATTAAAAGTAATGTGATCAGACTTAGTAGATAACATACATCTGGGATATCTTTTTTACATCTGTTCTCCAGGAGAAGTTGACACACTTCCACATGTCCTTCCCTGGCAGCCAACATTAATGCTGTCAATCCACTAACCTGGAATAATACATCTGACATCAAAACTTGTCTGATAAACTGGACAATGTTGTGTAATAAATATAAACAAAAATAAATAGTCACATTAATTAAAACTGTCTGATTAACAACAGGATTTAGTGTAGATTCAGTATAATCATAAATTTTAAGAAAATATTTTTTTTAAAGAAAAATGAAAAAAAGTTGTATTTTCTGATTCAGAACAATACTATGAGTAAAATGAGACCCCACTTTATATAATTATTACAAACATTAACTGTCCATTAAACCTGTCTTATTAACAACATGATTAGTGTGTTGATTAAAAGTAATGTAATCAGATTTAGTAGATAACATACTGATGTGATATCTTTGTTACATCTGTTCTCCAGGAGAAGTCGAGACACTTCCACATGTCCTCTCTCGGCAGCCTCCATTAATGATGTCATGCCATACCTCTGGAATAATACAACTGACATCAAAACTTGTCTGATAAACTGGTCAATGTTGTGTAATAAATATTAACAAAAAATAAATAGTCACATTAATTAAAACTGTCTGATTAACAACAGGATTTAGAATTTTAGTGTATATTCAGTAAAATCATTAATTGTAATAAAAATATTTTTTTTCAAAAAAATATGAAAAAAGATATATTTTCTGATTCAGAACAATACTATGAGTAAAATGAGACCCCACTTTATATGATTCTAACAAATATTTGTTCATTAAAACTGTATAATTAACAACATGATTTTGTGTGTAAAAAGGATTTAGTGTAGATTCCATTTAATCATTAATGTTAATAAAATAAATTATTCAAAAAAGCATGAAACAAGTTTTATTTCCTGATTTAGTACAACATAAAGAAAATGAGACCCTCTTTAAATAAAGATTATTATTATTATTATTATTATTATTATTATTATTATTCATACAAGCATTTGTTGTTCATTAAATATGCCTAATTAACAACAGGATTTAGTGCAGGTTCAGAATAATCATTAATCTAAAAAAAAAATAAAAGAGTAGTATTTTCAGATTCAGAACAATTATATGAGTAAAACGGAATTACATTTTATATGACTCTAACGACTATTTGTCCTTTTTACAAGATGTTTCTACATTAGATCTTTATACATATCACTATCTGATCAAAGTTGTTAACACAACACCAAGTAAAACCTTAGTGTAAACAATTGTTTCTTGTCAAGAAGCAAAATAAGAACTTCACCATCCATAACTTAAACACAAACAAAAATATTTTAAAATCAAACCCTGCATACATTTTTTTTTCCATTAAAACTGTCTATTCAAATTCAAAATTTTGATTTAATGTTGATTCAGTATAATGAGTAAGTATCAGGGATGGGCACGATTACTGACAAATGTAATCGATTAATAATGATTACATGAAGGATTTTTGTGCAATCGATTAATAATCGATTACTCAAATTTTAGTATGTAATCAATTACAATCGATTACTTTATCAAAAGTAATTACATTACTTTTCGATTACTGTCAATTACATGCTTCAACATTTTAACAAAAAAATAACACGAGTAAAACACAATTATATTGCTCAACATTTGTACAGTGGAAATTTAGAACTTTACCAAATGCATCATTTAAGCATTGTTTCTAAATCTTAAGTTGATAGCTGTTTTTAGATCAAATCTCTTAATGAAAATTAGAAATATTAAAAAAAAAAATTGAAATTTTGACTTTTAAAAGAAATGAAAGATGTCATCGCATTGCAACAATAACTTATTCATACCTAATTGATTTTTAAAAAAATTGCTTTCTTTAATACTGACAAACGTTAGCTTTTTTGTTTTTACTCTTTTTAAAAAATATTTTAGCATTAATTATAATGTTTAAGGAAATATAAAAAAAAAAAGTAGAATAATTAATTAGTTCAGCTAATTTTTAAGATCAAAAAATATTTTTATAATCAGAATCAGAATAATTTATTTATATAATGACATGCATGATTTAAACCTTTTGTTTGGAAAACCACCCTAATTTCAGATTATTTAACTGCCACTGGAGTACAATTTATAACCTGGGGCTAAATACTTTAAATTTCCTTCTTAATTAGACATAAGATAATTGAAATAAAAACAAAGTATGTTTGTTATTGATTAGAAGACTTTGATCATCTCATTAGTAAAGACAAGAATGTTGTTAAAATTTGTTACCTTCTCCAATGAAATTTTAAACAAAATATATTTATAGTGTCAAAAGAATACATGTATCTATTTCTAAAAAGAATTGCAATGCATTGCCATTGGTTCATTGTTAAAAGGATTTTGTGTTCTTTTTTAATTTAATTTATTGACTTAATTATCATGTATTTTGTATATCATAACATTTGAGAAATCAACTGTTTATCTATTCTAAGCTTTAATTTCAACTATGATTGAAAATGACGTTTTCAGGAAATTTAATACAAATATTAAAGCTAATTTCTTTTAAAAATGTAGAACAGAACTTAACGAAAGATAGACACATTTCTTATTTAAGATCTATTGTAATATTTCAAATCTATTTTCTTTATTATATTAAAGCTCTTGAATTATTGATAAACACATACATGTACATCCATTTGGTTCAAAAACTAGATATAAAGTAAATATAGGTAGGGGATCTGTTTACTCATAATGCAGCTTGAGACAATAGATTGAAATAAGGCAGTTGCTTAACTCTCAAGTATTGTTGATGCATAATATTTTATCTGTACTACAAAGTGATAACACATACATATTCTCCTCTGAAATAGGTTATTTTTCATCAAACTATTTTACTATAGTAATCGAAATGTAATCGAAAAGTAATGGATGATTACATCCAAATTTTTGCTGTAATCGATTAAATTACGATTACAAGTAATCGAAAATGTCTTTGATTACAGATTACTGTCGATTACTTGAAAAAATGTAATCAATTACAATGGATTACGATTACAGATTACGATTACCCCATCCCTGGTAAGTATCAGTCAACATACAGACCAATGGTATTTGAACAGTGCAGGGTTTATTATTCTGTGTTTTATTTTTAATACCAATGGTCTAGATAGGCCAAGGGGGAATTGTACTAAAGCAAATATGGTTTAATCTCTTCAAATTTTGTGCCTGTACCAAATCAGACAACCCGGACCACGTATTGTTTGTTGTTATATTTGTCTATTTACTCTGAGTAGTCAGTTCCAGACCATGTGTTGTGTGTTGTTATATTTGTTTGTCTATATACTCACAGTAGTCAGGTCCAGACCATGTGTTGTTAGTTGTTATATTTGTATGTCCATTTATTCTGAGAAGTCAGGTCAGGTCCAGACCATGTGTTGTGTGTTGTTATATTTGTTTGTCTATTTACTCTCAGTAGTCAGGTCAGGTCCAGGCCATGTGTTGTTAGTTGTTATATTTGTATGTCTATTTACTCTGAGTAGTTAGGTCAGGTCCAGACCATGTGTTGTGTGTTGTTATATGTGTATGTCTATTTACTCTGAGTAGTTAGGTCAGGTCTAGACCATGTGTTGTGTGTTGTTATATTTGTTTGTCTACTTACTCTCAGTAGTCAGGTCAGGTCCAGGCCATGTGTTGTTAGTTGTTATATTTGTATGTCTATTTACTCTGAGTAGTTAGGTCAGGTCTAGACCATGTGTTGTGTGTTGTTATATTTGTTTGTCTACTTACTCTCAGTAGTCAGGTCAGGTCCAGACAATGTATTGTGTGTTGTTATATTTGTTTGTCTATTTACTCTGAGTAGTAAGGTCAGGTCCAGGCCATGTGTTGTTAGTTGTTATATTTGTATGTCTATTTACTATGAGTAGTTAGGTCAGGTCCAGACAATGTGTTGTGTGTTGTTATATTTGTTTGTCTATTTACTCTTTGTAGTCAGGTCAGGTCCAGACAATGTGTTGTGTGTTGTTATATTTGTTTGTCTATTTACTCTGAGTAGTCAGGTCCAGACAATGTGTTGTTTGTTGTTATATTTGTTTGTCTATTTACTCTGAGTAGTCAGGTCAGGTCCAGGCCATGTGTTGTTAGTTGTTATATTTGTATGTCTATTTACTATGAGTAGTTAGGTCAGGTCCAGACAATGTGTTGTGTGTTGTTATATTTGTTTGTCTATTTACTCTTTGTAGTCAGGTCAGGTCCAGACAATGTGTTGTGTGTTGTTATATTTGTTTGTCTATTTACTCTGAGTAGTCAGGTCCAGACAATGTGTTGTTTGTTGTTATATTTGTTTGTCTATTTACTCTGAGTAGTCAGGTCAGGTCCAGGCCATGTGTTGTTAGGTGTTATATTTGTATGGCTATTTACTCTGAGTAGTTAGGTTAGGTCCAGACCATGTGTTGTGCGTTGTTATGTTTATTTGTCTATTTACTCTCAGTAGTCAGGTCAGGTCCAGACAATGTGTTGTTTGTTGTTATATTTGTATGTCTATTTACTCTGAGTAGTCAGGTCCAGACAATGTGTTGTTAGTTGTTATATTTGGTTGTCTATTTACTCTTGAGTAGTCAGGTCCAATCCATGTGTTGATTGTTATATTTGTTTGTCTATTTACTATGAGTATTCAGGTCCAGACCATGTGTTGTTTGTTGTTATTTTTGTTTGTCTATTTACTCTGAGTAGTCAGGTCAGGTCCAGATCATGTGTTGTGTGTTGTTATATTTGGTTGTCTATTTACTCTGAGTAGTCAGGTCCAGACCATATGTTGTTAGTTGTTGCATTTGTTTGTCTATTTACTATATATAGTCAGGTCCAGACCATGTGTTGTGTGTTGTTATATTTGTCTATTTACTCTGAGAAGTCAGGGTCAGACCATGTGTTGTGTATTATTTTATTTGTCTATTTACTCTAAGTAGTCAGGGTCAGACCATGTGTTTGGTTGTTATATTTGTCTATTTACTCTTAGTAGTCAGGGTCAGACCATGTGTTTGGTTGTTATATTTGTTTGTTTATTTACTCTGAGTAGTCAGGTCAGGTCCAGACCATGTGTTATGTGTTGATATATTTGTGTGTGTATTACTCTGAGTAGTCAGGTCCAGACCTTGGTTGTGTGTTGTTATAATTGTTTATTTACTCTCAGTAGTCAGGTCCAGCCCATGTGTTGTGTGTTGTTATATTTGTTTCTTTATTTACTCTGAGTAGTCAGGTCAGGTCCAGACCATGTGTTGTGTGTTGATATATTTGTGTGTGTATTACTCTGAGTAGTCAGGTCCTGACCTTGGTTGTGTGTTGTTATATTTGTCTATTTACTCTGAGTAGCTAGTCTCAGACCATGTGTTTGGTTGTTATAGTTGTTTGTCTATTTACTCTGAGTAGTCAGGTCCAGCCCATGTGTTGTGTGTTGTAATATTTGTCTATTTACTCTGAGCAGCTAGTCTCAGACCATGTGTTTGGTTGTAATATTTGTTTGTCTATTTACTATGAGTAGTCAGGTCCAGACCATGTGTTGTTTGTTGTTATTTTTGTTTGTCTATTTACTCTGAGTAGTCAGGTCAGGTCCAGACCATGTGTTGTGTGTTGTTATATTTGGTTGTCTATTTTCTCTGAGTAGTCAGGTCCAGACTATGTGTTGTTTGTTATATTTGTTTGTCTATTTACTATCTATAGTCAGGTCCAGACCATGTGTTGTGTGGTGTTATATTTGTCTATTTACTCCGAGTAATGAGGGTCAGACCATGTGTTGTGTTGTTTTATTTGTCTATTTACTCTGAGTAGCCAGGTCTCAGACCATGTGTTTGGTTGTTATATTTGTATGTCTATTACTCTCAGTAGTTAGGTCCAGACCATGTGTTGTGTGTTGTTATATTGGTCAGAGACCACAATTGTCGCCCCTTGATTTTCGTTGTTCACGAATATAGTCCCTAGTGTTAACAGTGGGTTACTTGCCATAATTTTTATACCCCTTCCAAATTTATTTCTTCATGTTTAATGCCTCAAATTGTAAGTAGGGGGGTGAAATTACACTGTAAAAAATTGGGGTTCAGAATTTTAAAGAAAAGTAGTGATTTGGTCCAGGTGAAAAAGGTTGAAAAATAGCACTTCGGAAGCTGTCAAAAGATTTCAAGACGCCCTAAAGATAAAATTGTCCATATGTTGAGTTAGAGACGATGAAGTTTTCTATAATTTTGATATAATTTGTCCAAAAGTAGTACAACACACTGTAAAAGTTTCATTGAGAAAGTGCAGGTGGGATTTTTTTAATTTTCATTTATGTTCTAAAAGAAATGCACTACGAATTAATTGTGTTCTCGGACCATATTTATTTGTCTATTTACTCTGAGTAGTCAGGTCCAGACAATGTGTTGTGTGTTGTTATATTTGTTTGTCTATTTACTCTGAGTAGTCAGGTCCAGACCATGTGTTGTGTGTTGTTATATTTGTTTGTCTATTTACTCTGAGTAGTCAGGTCCAGACCATGTGTTGTTTGTTGTTATATTTGTTTGTCTATTTACTCTGAGTAGTCAGGTCCAGACCATGTGTTGTTTGTTGTTATATTTGTTTGTCTATTTACTCTGAGTAGTCAGGTCTAGACCATGTGTTGTTTGTTGTTATATTTGTTTGTCTATTACTCTGAGTAGTTAGGTCCAGACCATGTGTTGTTAGTTGTTGTGTTTGTTTGTCTATTACTCTGAGTAGTCAGGTCCAGACCATGTGTTGTGTGTTGTTATATTTGTTTGTCTATTTACTCTGAGTAGTCAGGTCCAGACCATGTGTTGTTTGTTGTTATGTTTGTTTGTCTATTTACTCTGAGTAGTCAGGTCCAGACCATGTGTTGTTTGTTGTTATATTTGTTTGTCTATTTACTCTGAGTAGTCAGGTCCAGACCATGTGTTGTTTGTTGTATTTGTTTGTCTAATTACTCTGAGTAGTCAGGTCCAGACCATGTGTTGTTTGTTGTTATATTTGTTTGTCTATTTACTCTGAGTAGTCAGGTCTAGACCATGTGTTGTTAGTTGTTTGTCTATTTACTCTGAGTAGTCAGGTCCAGACCATGTGTTGTTTGTTGTTATATTTGTTTGTCTATTTACTCTGAGTAGTCAGGTCCAGACCATGTGTTGTGTGTTGTTATATTTGTTTGTCTATTTACTCTGAGTAGTCAGGTCCAGACCATGTGTTGTTTGTTGTTATATTTGTTTGTCTATTTACTCTGAGTAGTCAGGTCTAGACCATGTGTTGTTTGTTGTTATATTTGTTTGTCTATTTACTCTGAGTAGTCAGGTCCAGACCATGTGTTGTTTGTAGCTATATTTGTTTGTCTATTTACTCTGAGTAGTCAGGTCAAGACCATGTGTTGTGTGTTGTTATATTTGTTTGTCTATTTACTCTGAGTAGACAGGTCCAGACCATGTGTTGTTTGTTGTTATGTTTGTTTGTCTATTTACTCTGAGTAGTCAGGTCCAGACAATGTGTTGTGTGTTGTTATATTTGTTTGTCTATTTACTCTGAGTAGTCAGGTCTAGACCATGTGTTGTTTGTTGTTATATTTGTTTGTCTATTTACTCTGAGTAATCAGGTCTAAACCATGTGTTGTTTGTTGTTATATTTATTTGTCTATTTACTCTGAGTAGTCATGTCTGAGTAGTCATGTCTAGACCATGTGTTGTTTGTTGTTATATTTGTTTGTCTATTTACTCTGAGTAGTCAGGTCTAGACCATGTGTTGTTTGTTGTTATATTTGTTTGTCTACTTACTCCGAGTAGACAGGTCTAGACCATGTGTTGTTTGTTGTTATATTTATTAGTCTATTTACTCTGAGTAGTCAGGTCCAGACCAAGTGTTGTTGGTTTTTATATTTGTTTGTCTATTTACTCTGAGTAGTCAGGTCCAGACCATGTGTTGTTTGTTGTTATATTTGTTTGTCTATTTACTCTGAGTAGTCAGGTCTAGACCATGTGTTGTTTGTTGTTATATTTGTTTGTCTATTTACTCTGAATAGTCAGGTCCAGACCATGTGTTGTTTGTTGTTATATTTGTTTGTCTATTTACTCTGAGTAGTCAGGTCCAGACCATGTGTTGTGTGTTGTTATATTTGTTTGTCTATTTACTCTGAGTAGTCAGGTCCAGACCATGTGTTGTTTGTTGTTATATTTGTTTGTCTATTTACTCTGAGTAGTCAGGTCCAGACCATGTGTTGTTTGTTGTTATATTTGTTTGTCTATTTACTCTGAGTAGTCAGGTCCAGACCATGTTTTGTAAGTTGTATTTGTTTGTCTATTTACTCTGAGTAGTCAGGTCCAGATCATGTGTTGTGTGTTGTTATATTTGTTTGTCTTTTTACTCTGAGTAGTCAGGTCAAGACCATGTGTTGTTTGTTGTTAAATGTGTTTGTCTATTTACTCTGAGTAGTCAGGTCCAGACCATGTGTTGTGTGTTGTTATATGTGTATGTCTATTTACTATGAGTAGTCAGGTCCAGACCATGTGTTGTGTGTTGTTATATGTGTTTGTCTATTTACTCTGAGTAATCAGGTCCAGACCATGTGTTGTTTGTTGTTATATTTGTTTGTCTATTTACTCTGAGTAGTCAGGTCCAGACCATGTGTTGTTTGTTGTTATATTTGTTTGTCTATTTACTCTGAGTAGTCAGGTCAGGTCAAGACCATGTGTTGTGTGTTGTTATATTTGTATGTCTATTTACTATGAGTAGTCAGGTCCAGACCATTTTTTGTGTGTTGTTATATGTGTTTGTCTATTTACTCTGAGTAGTCAGGTCCAGACCATGTGTTGTTTGTTGTTATATTTGTTTGTCTATTTACTCTGAGTAGTCAGGTCTATACCATGTGTTGTTTGTTGTTATATTTGTTTGTCTATTTACTCTGAGTAGTCAGGTCCAGACCATGTGTTGTTTGTTGTTATATTTGTTTGTCTATTTACTCTGAGTAGTCAGGTCCAGACCATGTGTTGTTTGTTGTTGAATTTGTATGTCTATTTACTCTGAGTAGTCAGGTCCAGACCATGTGTTCTTTGTTGTTATATTTGTTTGTCTATTTACTCTGAGTAGTCAGGTCCAGACCATGTGTTGTTTGTTGTTGAATTTGTATGTCTATTTACTCTGAGTAGTCAGGTCCAGACCATGTGTTCTTTGTTGTTATATTTGTTTGTCTATTTACTCTGAGTAGTCAGGTCCAGACCATGTGTTGTTTGTTGTTATATTTGTTTGTCTATTTACTCTGAGTAGTCAGGTCCAGACCATGTGTTGTGTGTTGTTATATTTGTTTGTCTATTTACTCTGAGTAGTCAGGTCCAGACCATGTGTTGTTTGTTGTTATATGTGTTTGTCTATTTACTCTGAGTAGTCAGGTCCAGACCATGTGTTGTTTGTTGTTAGATTTGTTTGTCTATTTACTCTGAGTAGTTAGGTCCAGACCATGTGTTGTTAGTTGTTGTGTTTGTTTGTCTATTACTCTGAGTAGTCAGGTCCAGACCATGTGTTGTGTGTTGTTATATTTGTTTGTCTATTTACTCTGAGTAGTCAGGTCCAGACCATGTGTTGTTTGTTGTTATGTTTGTTTGTCTATTTACTCTGAGTAGTCAGGTCCAGACCATGTGTTGTTTGTTGTTATATTTGTTTGTCTATTTACTCTGAGTAGTCAGGTCCAGACCATGTGTTGTTTGTTGTATTTGTTTGTCTAATTACTCTGAGTAGTCAGGTCCAGACCATGTGTTGTTTGTTGTTATATTTGTTTGTCTATTTACTCTGAGTAGTCAGGTCTAGACCATGTGTTGTTAGTTGTTTGTCTATTTACTCTGAGTAGTCAGGTCCAGACCATGTGTTGTTTGTTGTTATATTTGTTTGTCTATTTACTCTGAGTAGTCAGGTCCAGACCATGTGTTGTGTGTTGTTATATTTGTTTGTCTATTTACTCTGAGTAGTCAGGTCCAGACCATGTGTTGTTTGTTGTTATATTTGTTTGTCTATTTACTCTGAGTAGTCAGGTCTAGACCATGTGTTGTTTGTTGTTATATTTGTTTGTCTATTTACTCTGAGTAGTCAGGTCCAGACCATGTGTTGTTTGTAGCTATATTTGTTTGTCTATTTACTCTGAGTAGTCAGGTCAAGACCATGTGTTGTGTGTTGTTATATTTGTTTGTCTATTTACTCTGAGTAGACAGGTCCAGACCATGTGTTGTTTGTTGTTATGTTTGTTTGTCTATTTACTCTGAGTAGTCAGGTCCAGACAATGTGTTGTGTGTTGTTATATTTGTTTGTCTATTTACTCTGAGTAGTCAGGTCTAGACCTTGGTTGTGTGTTGTTATAATTGTTTATTTACTCTCAGTAGTCAGGTCCAGCCCATGTGTTGTGTGTTGTTATATTTGTCTATTTACTCTGAGTAGCTAGTCTCAGACCATGTGTTTGGTTGTTATATTTGTTTGTCTATTTACTCTGAGTAGTCAGGTCCAGACCATGTGTTTGGTTGTTATATTTGTTTGTCTATTTACTCTGAGTAGTCAGGTCAGGTCCAGTCCATGTATTGTGTGTTGTTATATTTGTTGTCTATTTACTCTGAGTTGGCAGGTGCAGAACATATGTTAGTATTAATTTGTCAGTCTTATGCCGTAAACTTGATGCTCCGCAGGGCGCAGCTTTATACGACCATAGAGGTCGAACCCTGAACAGTGGGGGCAAGTATTGACACAACATTTAAGCTTAACCAGCTCTGAATTTGGATTGTGATTAAATAGATGACACAACATAGGTTTCTGACACAGAATGAATGTGGTCTAAGAACTTAAAACTTAAAAAATTATAAAAATTTTAATTGGACATTTTCATATTATGGTCCAATATTCAAAACGGTTAAATTCAGCATATCATAGAACCCCAAGAATTCAATTTTTGGTGAAATAAAATAATTTTCAATTTTAGACCCTTTAGACCTCAATGTGGACAAATTTGATAACCAGGCCCAAATATTAAGTCTAAATACATGGTTAGATTCAGCGTATTGAAGAACCCCATATATTGAATTTTTGGACCCCGATTTGGACCAACTTGAAAACTGGGCCCATAATCAAAATCTAAGTACATGTTTAGATTCAGCATATCAACAACCCCAAGAATTCAATGTTTGTTAAAATAAACTAAGTTTAATTTTAGACCATTTGGACCTTAATGTAGACCAATTTGAGAACAGGACCAAAAATTAAGAATCTATATACACGGTTATATTTGGCATATCAAAGAACCCCAATAATTATTTTTTTTATGAAATCAAACAAAGTTTAATTTTGGACCCTTTTGGCCCCTCATTCCAGAACTGTTAGGACCAAAACTCCCAAAATCAATCCGAACCTTCCTTTTGTGATCATAAACCTTGTGATAAAATTACATAGATTTCTATTCACTAATACTAAAGTTATTGTGCAAAAACCAAGAAAAATGCTTATTTGGGACCTTTTGTGGCCCCTAATACCTAAACGGTTGGGACCAAAACTCCCAAAATGAATCCCAACCATCCTTTTATGGTCATAAACCTTGTATTTAAATTTCATAGATTTCTTTTTACTTATACTAAAGTTATAGTGCGAAAACCAAATGTATTCGGATGACGACGACGACGCCAACGTCATACCAATATACGACAATTTTTTTTTAAATTTTGGCAGTCATATAAAAATGGTATGTTTCACATTTAGTGCAGTACTCTGATTACATGTATGTTTCAGTGGTGTGTCATGATGTGTCTCATTTTCTGTGTGGAACATCAGTGGTGTGTCATGATGTGTCGCATGTTTTGTGATGAACATCAGTGTTGTGTCATGATGTGTCAGGTTCTGTGTTGAACATCAGTGTTGTGTCCTAATATGTGTCATGTTCTGTGTTGAACATCAGTGTTGTGTCCTAATATGTGTCATGTTCTGTGTTGAACATGAGTGTTGTGTCATGTGTCTCATGTTCTGTGTTGAACATCAATGTTGTGTCATGATGTGTCTCGTGTTCTGTGTTGAACATTAGTGTTGTGTCATGATGTGTCTCATGTTCTGTGTTGAACATCAGTGTTGTGTCCTAATATGTGTCATGTTCTGTGTTGAACATCAGTGTCATGTCATGTTGTCTCATGTTCTGTGTTGAACATCAGTGTTGTGTCATGATGTGTCTTGTGTTCTGTGTTGAAAATCAGTGTTGTGTCATGTGTATTGTGTTCTGTGTTGAACATCAGTGTTGTGTCATGATGTGTTTCATGTTCTGTGTCGAACATCAGTGTTGTGTCATGATGCCTCATGTATTGTGTTAAACACCATGGTTGTGTCATGTTGTGTCTCATGTTCTGTGTTGAACATCAATGTTGTGTCATGATGTGGCCCATTTATTGTGTTGAACATCAGTGTTGTGTCATGATGTGACTCACATTTTGTGTTGAACATAACTTTAGTGTCCTGATGTGTTACATGTTCTGTGTTTTACACCAGTGTTGTGTCATGATGTGTCTCATGTTCTGTGTTGAAAATCAGTGTTAAGTCATAATGTATCATGTTTTGTGTTGAACACCATTGTTGTGTCATGATAAGTTTACCTACTATGTTACAAATTTACCTACTTTATATTCAATGTTACAAGTTTACCTATTTGATATTCAATGTTACAAGCTTACCTATTTGATATTCAATGTTACAAGTTACCTATTTTATATTCAATGTTACAAGTTTACCTACTTTAAAATCAATGTTTGCTCCATTTGCTAGGCAAAGCTTCAATTCTTCTACTCTTCCTTTTTTAGCAGCTTCAAAGAGTTTCTGTAAGAAAGAAATAGAGTTTACATTTAACATAATGTAAAGAGTGTAGTAACTTAAATGTTTTTCACGCTAATGCCAGACAATAACTATACTTTCGAATGACTGATTTTGATTGGTTAACACAAGGGAGACATTGTAGTCTTTGGTAAACAATGATGTGACAAACAATAGTAGGGGGTGGGGGGATTGAAAGTGGCGAAAAATATATTGTTTTTGGAAAAGAGGTGGTGAAAAAGAAAATTGACCCAGAGGAAACCCTGCTTATGCATTTTTATAATTACATTGTATACTGTTCCTAAGTTTTGGAGAAGAAAAACACTTTTTTTTTTAAACATTTGATCATCACATACACGACATAAAATAGCTAATCTGAGTGAAAAATGTGTTTCAATATTTTCAATATAAACATGCAATTTATAACAACTTGGAAAGGAGCAGTGTAACATTTGTATGTTTGATGATATAATTTTTTTGACAGATTTATTTTGAATGTCTCTGAGCTTACTCTGTTAAAGAAATAACAGTGTTGTTTTAATGTTTTAGCCCAAAAACATATTTTCAATCAAGAAAAAGAAATTAATAAATAGTAACTATTTAATGATCAAGTAGTCTTTTTTTCAGCGGGGACATATTTGACACTTCTGTGTTTTTACAGGTGTTAATCACTACTTCCAAGTTTTATGACAAACAATAGGTAAGCTTGGGTAATTAAAATGAATAGACCTCTTTTGAGAACGTTGCATTTCCTTCAAAAACTTTTTGTTTTAGTGAACATCATTCATGCGTTTAGAGGTCTTCGTCACTTTTTTCCCATGTTGAGGGAGCAGTTAAAAAATAAAATGCTGTATTGCACGAGTTATAATGGTTACAGTATTTTGTTCATAAAAAAGCTTGATGTCTAAAAAAATATTTAACAACAGAATGAACCTTAATGTTGACGCTGTCGAGGGAATCTAGGATCACATTGTCTTGCTTTCGCGAAATAAATGTTGCAGGTTCGACAAAAATCACTCGACTGTTTGACTTTAAAGAAGAAAACATCTTACCTTATTCCAATCTTCCATATTTCCTAAAATAGAAAAATAAATGTATAAATCTGTTGAGTAATAATTGCCAGGCTAATTGTTTCTGCTAATTGAAAATTATCAACAACCACAACTCTGAAATGGTAAATATTGAAATGAGTGATACTGAGCCTTGCCTGTGTTTAGTGCTCAATAACATACCTTTAACATTTTTTCATAATGTATATACCATTTCAGTTGTTTTCAGATGCTTATACAAGTTGATACCAAATATGATTGACCTACCACTTGTGGTTCACCATAAACTAGACCTAATCACAAACTAATACATTGTTGACGCCATCGATGCCGCCAGAAACAGCATACCTATGTATAGCTTTTTGACTCCGTCAAGGCGACACAAAAATTAGCAGATATTAATATTTATTTCTGCACTTATTGAGCAACATAAATATTAAAATTTATTTATCTATTGTGTATTTAAGAATATTTATAATGATTCTGTATTCCGTACAAGATTCACCAACAACGATTTGCATTTAAACAACTTCCCGATTTAACACTTCCTGTTGTTCTCAATCAAACACATTCAACAAACAATAAAGAATCAAACATCGTTGGCCAAATTATTTATTCTGCAATACAATTTTCATTATCCTGTAATCAACCAGGACTGGAGTTCAATTTGTCTCCGAAAAAGAAATAATTTTCAATGGAAGCATTTTACTGAGTTTCAAGTTGGGATTTTCCAGAAAGCCCCTGCGTATAAAGCATAAATGAAACTTTTTTTCTTAAGTTTCAAGGGTAAAACGGGGGTTATTAAATGTTCTTTCTATCTATTATAAATTTCAAAATAATCAGCAAAAATAAAAAAAAATAGTAAAATTTTACATTTAAGGGCAATTACTCCTGAAAGAAGTTGTCAGACAGTTTTGACATAAATAGACAACAGGAAGGTCTTACAATTATGAACATGTCTGCTATTGTCAGATTGTCACTCTTCATATCATTTTTCAAGATAGACAAAACTTGCATTTTACCCCATGTTCTATTTTTTAAGCCATGTCAACCATGTTTGTTTGCAGACAGGGCCATCGGACATATTTGTTTAAATATATACGATAATAATGATTGTGGCCAGTAGTTTTAGAGGAGTAGATTATTAATCAAAGTTGCAAAAAATTGTAAAATTGGTCTTAAAAGAGCAATGACTAAAATATGGAGTTGCCTGACGATCTTGTGTCTGATAATTTTTCCATATAAAAGTTTATCTTCATCTATTATACTTTGGAAAATAATAAGCAGAAATTCAAAAAAAAACCAGTAAAATTTGACATTTAAGGGCAATAGCTCCTATAAGCAGTCTTCTGACAGCTTTGATGTAAATGAACAGCAGGTAGATCTCAACGTTCTGAATTGTCTTGTCAGATTTTCTCTATTAATACTAGTTTTCAAGATAATAGACAAACTTGCAATTTACACCTATGTTATATTTTTAGCCGTGTCAGCCATGCTGGTTGGCAGGCAGGATCATCTGACACATTATTAAAACAAAATACGCTAATGATGATTTTTTGTTAAATTTGTCCCAATAGTTTCAGGATAGATTTTTGTAGAAATTTAACAACAACGATAGACAACTGATGCTAAGTGATGAGTATGCCAGGTGAACTAAAACATATATATGATACAATACATACTAATTTGATGAAAACTGAGGTCAGCTATATTTATCAGTAAGAAAGTGCCATCATCTAAAGCATCTCTGAAAAATATTGATAAATCATATTTACTTGTTCAAGTCTGATGTATGTAAAATATATGTATCACTGTGACTTAATAATACTTTTATCGGTACTTTTTGTTTTCAGTAACTGTTGTGATATATATGAATGTTTCTTATTCAACAATTGTGAACAATAAAGGTATATTTTTTCAACTATTTCATTAACATGAATAAATCCTTACCTAAGGCCAGCTTCATAAAAATTTAGACCTTAGCATTTGAATTTTGTTTTCGTCGACTATATATTGACCTCTACACATGTCCGTTTCTACTTTGTTGGGTTGCGTTCTCATTGACATATACTGTTGACAATATTGTAGGAGTTATGTTGTGTTTTACCTATTTTATTTAGGCTTGATGTAAGTGTGGGATGTAGTCTTAGCACTCAATTTAGGTGAAGTAAACGTTTAACAGTATGTCTGTGTTCTGCTTTCGTTTTAAGATAGTTAATTAAGCTCCAACAAATACCTCACATTTTTTTTATACTTTACCCCAAGTTTACACATAAGTTCTACCAATCTTTTTTTGAAGGAAAATAAATATGCAATGATGTCATCATGTTCTCTGATGTGTGTGTCTTGTTTACTATAAAGTATTAGTCTTGGGTATTTTGAATGTTAAAACTATTTCGTGATTATCTCCCCTTTAAGAGTTTGAATATTTTACAGTTGAAACTAATTTCAGAAACCAATTTCAGCAGTTTTAAATGATCCTATATAGTTCACATATAATTTACACTTACCTATAATAACAGCCATGACTTGACAGAGATCAAATGAACTGGACATTTACCTATAACACCACCTTGACTGGACAGGGAACAACTTGACTGGACAGGGATCAAATAAACACTGATGACAGATGCTTAAAATGAGAATATAAATGTTTCTATTTCAGGTTTAAATAAGAATATGTTATAAAGATGCATGTGTATTGTTTGTCAAAACTATGTGTTCGCAACCCTATTTGTTGCTACTGTGAGTGTTATTTACCCTTATCGATAAATTGTTGTCACGTAAATCTATTTTTGTAATATTCATGATATTAGTTAAGCTACTTTCGTTCTAGAAATAGAGTATGTTTACATCAAATATCTGATCTAGGTCTTTGTTAGAAGAAATTATCAGTTACCCAAAGCTGTATCCCTGATTAACATAAGGAACCAGTTTATAAAATTTTCTTTAGCAGACCATGAGTCTGAGGGGCAGGAAAAAATCATTGCCAAGTAACAAAGTCGTATATTTTGTTGATCTTTTTGACAACAGACCGCTGTGCAGAAGCAAGAAAGTAAGCAAGTCACATTATTAATTCGTTAATGAAGAAGGCAACAACTCTGAATGTATGTCACATTTTAGAGGAAACCATCGACGGTGTCCTTTCTTCCTTTGATGAAAATAGTACTAAATTTAGGCAAAGACAGTCAGTGTCAGATAAGACATTCATTAGATATAAGAAGATGTGGTATGAGTGCCAATGAGACAACTCTCTATCCAAGTCACAATTTGTAAAAGTAAACCATTATAGGTCAAAGTACGGCCTTCAACATGGAGCCTTGGCTCATACCGAACAGCAAGCTATAAAGGGCCCCAAAAGTGACTAGTGTAAAACTATTCAAACAGGAAAACCAATAGTCTAAGCTATATTATAAACAAGAAATGAGAAACATTAATGAACCACATCAACAAACAACACATCCTGAACATCAGGTTTCTGACTTAGGACAGGTACAGACAAATGCAGCCGGTTTAAACGATTTAATAGGCGCCAACCTTCAGCCTCACTTGAAACAATATTGTATAAACATCCCAACATATAAAGATAAACTATAGAATATCAATTGAAATAGCTTACATCAATCAATTGCCTGGAAAGGAAAGAACCCTGGTCCCATAGCTAAATAAAATCTATTAAACGCGGGTCTCACATATATATATTGCTCTGAATGTAGGTCTACCGCAAGTTGCTGAGACAATAAAATAACATGATGATGTGTTTGGGGCTAAAAATATTCAGCTGTCAGCAGTGACAAGACAAAATGAGAGTTATATCAGGTTGAAATAATGATAACATGCTATGAAGATGCTTGTGTATTTATCGTTTGATACCATTTTGACCTCTTTCATTGATTGGTTCCTGTCTCACTGATATATACCCCTAAACCTTCAATTATACAGGATGCATTCTTGGTTTTTAGTGTTTTCTTTACTATATAAAAACACAGGTGTTGTGATATTTTAAATGTGAAATATATCTGTTAATTATCTCCCCTTGTTAGAGTTAACATTCTACATTTGCATCTCTTTTGAAATAAATTTCAGTAGTAAATGATCCTAATATAGTTCACATATAATGTACACCAGGGATGATTCCACTATATAATTTAGGGCCGCTAAACGGCCCTTAAATCGACCGGCGGCCCCAAAAAAATGATGTGAATATCAATTCCCAATTGAGTAAAAATAAAATAAAAATCGATATTTTACAGAAATGTATCCGTCACCGATTTAGGCAACTATAATTTTTCATAGTTTGTCGACAAAACGTTTAAAAATCAGGATAAGAATGCTGTCAACGGTCGCACTTTATTAACAACGATTAAAGTAACTCAACATGTGGTAAACGATTTTAGCAGCCGTATTGAATTGATGAAAATGTTATGGAAGTACTTGATCTCATAAAAGCAGATCGCCCAGAAGGTCGATAAAAAGATGCTTTTGTCAAAATGGATGTCATTAAAGCAGACCTCGGCAGAGAGCAAAATTCAAATTTTGATATAACATTGATAAATAAATGTTAATGGGCGCCGATCTCATAAAAGGAAATCGCACAGCAGAGCATATTATATAATATGATGAAAACTTGATTTGTAAAAGAAATTATTTTATATTTTGTCAGGCTCTATTTCCTCAAGAGACACAAGTTTGAGCGTTTTTGAAAATACATGTGGAGGATAGGTCATTCATAAAATACGATGTCAACATTATGGAACTGTTTCACAAGTTGAGAAGATTATCCAAAAAATATTAAAATACAATGGTTCAATGCTTTTATTTCCTGTTTCTTATGGTGACACCTACACATGTACAGTGAAACAATGGCAAACTTCTATATATTATAAACAGCAAGCAAGAAGTATATAAACTTTGGTAATTGCTTTTCTGAATTTGAAAGGCCTAGGTTACAATAGCTTTCAATTTGAAATCACTTTGAATCAAGCTTAAGGTAAATGTATAAAGATGACCTGTTGTTGAAAAAAATACCCAATGGATGTTTTTTTTTCAGTGGTTTATGTTAACTGATATATATTATGTTATTGTAAAAGGCCTAGGTTACAATAGCTACATTGTAAGATGCAAGCCTACAAAAGATGGTGCATCATGTGCAATGATCTTAAGACAACTTCCCTGGTTTCAATCCAATAACGGTCAAGCGATCTGGTTATCATATATAGACAATAATAGTGCATTGACTTGACATATCGTTGATATGTCAAGTCAATGCACTATTATTGTCTTTATACTGCAATCTAAAAAAAACATTTCCAATTGTTGTCTAATGCGTTAAGGTTGTTTATGTGATTTTAAAAATATTGGGGGAAATCCCCTTTAAAGGCCTCATATCATGCTCGCAGAATACAACACAATAATTACATTAGATGTATGTTTCATTATAATACGTTATTCTGATTTGCTAACTGCACATCACATGTTATTCCGTAAGCAATTGCATTAGACAATAAAATTTATCATTCGTGATGACACGAGGTCTCACAATAAAGTGCACAGGTGAATTAAATAAAACTTGTGTTTTCATGATCCTAGCTAAAAAATGTAATTATAAGTATTGAATGGCTGAATGCTTCTTTTTGTAACTTTATAGGGTTATAAAAGCGTTGACCATGCGTACAATTTTAGAATGAAGCGCAGAAGCGCTTCATACAAAATGTACTTCGGTCAACGCTTTTACACCCCAATAAATTTACAAAAAGAAGCATTCAATTCTTAAATGAAATGTACATTTACATGGTGATACCCACACTCAATGGTGACAAAATCGTTTGAGTATGGACTAAAATATCAACCATAAGTATAAAACAAAATGATTTATAGGTTTCAAACAAAAAGCATTAATATTAACAAATGAAATATCTTTTTCCAATAAATTCAAAATAAACAACTTGAAGGTTAAGTTGGTCCATGCATTGAAAACAAAAACAGGTTGAAAGAGGTCGTATGCATAATGAAATATCATTTCTGCAACTTCTATTTAAATATTCATGAGGAAAAGTGATATCGGGTCAGTGACATATATATGTATATGACATAGAAATATACAGTCAACGCATTTTGACTGCTCAAATAGAACGAGTGCAGTATAAATGTCATTATCAGTAGCCTGTCCAGAATTATTCCAAATGTTACAACTTCTTACATCAGTGTACAGGTGAAACTTATTAATATACATTTTCTTTTTTTACAAGAAAATAATGTTCATGATGTTATTTCACCTAAGATTTTATGCGTAAAAAATTCCCAATTGGGATAAATATTCCCAATTTGATGGTCAAGGGACCCATTTGAAAAAACCTGGAATCATCCGTGTACACTTACCTATAATAGCAACTCAACTGGACAAGGATTAAATTGACTGCACACGGATCACATTGACTGGACAATGATCACATTAGGACTGGACAATTCTCAAATAAATATTGATTATAGACATTATAGATGTTCAAACTGAAAATATAAATGCAATAAACACAATACTGTATAGAGACACTTGTCTATTGTATTTCTAAATACCATTTAAATGATTTTGACCTCTTTCATTGATTGGTTGCTGTCTCATTGACATAGACCTCCTATCTTGCATTCATAAAGCACAATTTGATTTCTTAGTAAACAACTCTAATTGTAATTATGCTTGCAAGGTTTAATTAGTCCCTGCTCCCAAATGCAATTAATTTTGTAAAATTTTTATTGTGTGTATCCCGTCACAAAAGTTACTGAGTGAAAAAAAATCCTGTTCTGAAAGAATTAATAAAAGCACTGGTCTTATGCTATTTAGAATGAATCCAATAGCTCTGGATTATCTCCCTTTAAAAGTAAAATTGAGACATAAAAGTTTATTCATGTTATTTTTTACCAAAGTTTGTAAAAGAATAATTTAGATGATATGTAATGCCATTTTACCTTACATTTTCATTACTTAAACAATAGAATTAACAATTTAACACCTTTATTTTATATTAGTCAATTGTTGTTAATTGCTATCAAATGCAATGCAATCAGCTGATTATTCTGTCAAAATCAATTTTAGTAAAAAAAAAAAAAAAACCAGTGACGAGTTCAAGGTGAAATCTGAGTATTGTCTGATTAACATGATTCAGAGAAACCTGACTGAAAATTAACCAGATGGACAAAGTCGAACCATTATATATATATTTCTTGCGCCTAATTCTTTCGCCAATCATGATTTTGAATCGCCACAATTTTTTTTTTTGCAAAATGCAACTAGAGGCTCTTTAGTGTCGCTCACCTTGGTTTATGTGAATTTTAAAGAAAGGACGCAGATGGATTCATGACAAAATTGTGTTTTGGTGATGGTGATGTGTTTGTACATCTTACTTTACTGATCATTATTGCTGCTTACAATTATTTCTATCTAAAATGAACTTGGCCCAGTACACTGGCAGACCTATTTGGCAAATCACCGCGATTTTTGTAAAATATTCGGTGTTTTTTGGCCAATCTCCGCGGAACGGATAATAAATAGAGGTTCATCGTAGATTTTCCGTTTTACAGAATATTTTGCGGTTCTCCGGAGATTTTCCGTGTCTCAGGGAATTATCCGTTTGTCCGATAAAACGGGTGTGTATTGAGTCATTGATAGAACCAGTGATGCGTGAGCGACGGTTATTAAAAGGTCGGTTGTATAATCCGTTATGCGTGAGCGACGTTCAATCATTAATTGATCGTTGTATTATCCGTTAAGTGTGAGGGACGGTTGTATTGAGGTACAGATTGTAATATATGTAGAAGTTTACAGAACTATCATTAATCGATTGAGATATACGGAATTTTCAAAAATTTATCACATAATGTTTCTGTAAATTTAGAGAGAAACAGATTATATATTTCTCGGGGTTAAAGGTTTACTTTTATGATTGAAAAATACATGTGTATGTCTGAGGCCGAAGATCATTTAAACTTCATTGGCAAATAGGAATTTTTAAAATTATCTTGATCACCTGCTGATCCATTAATCTTTCAGAATGAAATGCACATTTATACCTCTTGGGGTTGAAGGCATATATTAGCAACATTAACAATATGCTACGATGAGATAATGACAAGTTGCGAATTTTAGTCCGAATGTGTATATATATGAGCATATGGACATACATTCATTTTTATAATTAATCAGTTCATCTGTCATTTGTTTTATTAAATAACTTTTCAATTGTGGTATAAATACAATTTTATCATTGTGCAAGACGATTTGAGAATAATGCTTTCATCGTAAATACTTCAGAAATTATAATTGATTCAAGAACCGTTTATTGGAACAAAAATAAAATGAACGGCCTATAGGAAGTTCTAACCTTAGTTGATATCAGGGGTCAATTGGTATAGCAGTATGTAACGTAATACAACGATCGTCGATGCATAATATGCACATGTATGTATATAGTATGCATGCAACTGGATTTCGACAACTCGTGGGTTGTCTTTTAGACAAAGAAGTTCCATTTTAAAGATATGAAAGTACGTCAATGCACGTCTTGTAAACTAATCTGTTACTTTTTGAAATATAAATAAGTTATATTTAAAAGATTGGATGGTTATTTCACACGTATTAAAGTTCTTCTGTCATCATTACTGTTTTTCAATTATTTTTTGAGAGTTCGATCTTAAAACTAAGTTCGTCCTGACATTTATGGAATATTTGCCACTGGAAGTTAAACAACCAACAATCAATCATCTTATTACAAAATTTAAAATATGCCTGAGCGATAATATTCTTTTAAATTTTAATGTGAAAGACAGTTTCTCCATTTATAAGAAGGCACTTCCAGGTCTAAATTTAAGTGTATCTACATTCCGGGACTGAGATTTATTTACTATACTAGCAAATAACTAGAGGCTCCAAAGAGCCTGTGTCGCTCACCTTGGTCTATGTGAATATTAAACAAAGGACGCATTTGAATTCATGACAAAATTGTGTTTTGGTGATGGTGATGTGTTTGTATATCTTACTTTACTGAACATAATTGCTGCTTACAATCATTCTATCTATATTGAACTTGGCCTAAGAGCTTCAGTGGAAAATGTTAGTTAAAATTTACAAATTTTATGAAAATTGTTAAAAATTGACTATAAAGGGCAATAACTCCTTATGGGGTCAATTGACCATTTAGGTCATGTTGACTTATTTTTAGGTGTTACTTTGCTGTACATTGTTTCCCTTTACAGTTTATCTCTATCTATAATAATATTCAAGATAATAACAAAAAACGGCAAAATTTCCTTAAAATGACTAATTCAGGGGCAGCAACCTAACAGCAGTTTGTCCAATCCATCTGAAAATTTCATTACAAATAGATCTTGACCGGATTAACAATTTTACTCCCTGTTAGATTTGCTCTAAATGCTTTGCTTTTTGAGTTATAAGCAAAAAACTGCATTTTACCCCTATGTTCTATTTTTAGCCATGGCGGCCATCTTTGTTGGTTGGCCGGGTCACGCCACACAATTTTTAAACTAGATACCCCAATGATGATTGCGGCCAAGTTTGTTTAAATTTGGCCTCGTAGTTTCAGAGGAGAAGATTTTTGTAAAAGATTACCAAGATTTACGAAAAATGGTAAAAAATTGACTATAAAGGACAATAACTCCTAAAGTGGTCAACTGACCATTTTGGTTATGTTGACTTATTTGTAGATTTTACTTTGCATAACATTATTGCTGTTTACAGTTTATCTCTATCTATAATAATATTCAAGATAATAACAAAAAACGGCAAAATTTCCTTAAAATGACTAATTCAGGGGCAGCAACCTAACAGCAGTTTGTCCAATCCATCTGAAAATTTCATTACAAATAGATCTTGACCTGATTAACAATTTTACTCCCTGTTAGATTTGCTCTAAATGCTTTGCTTTTTGAGTTATAAGCAAAAAACTGCATTTTACCCCTATGTTCTATTTTTAGCCATGGCGGCCATCTTTGTTGGTTGGCCGGGTCACGCCACACAATTTTTAAACTAGATACCCCAATGATGATTGCGGCCAAGTTTGTTTAAATTTGGCCTCGTAGTTTCAGAGGAGAAGATTTTTGTAAAAGATTACCAAGATTTACGAAAAATGGTAAAAAATTGACTATAAAGGACAATAACTCCTAAAGTGGTCAACTGACCATTTTGGTTATGTTGACTTATTTGTAGATTTTACTTTGCATAACATTATTGCTGTTTACAGTTTATCTCTATCTATAATAATATTCAAGATAATAACAAAAAACAGCAACATTTCCCTAAAATTACCAATTCAGGGGCAGCAACCCAACAACAGGTTGTCCGATTCATCTGAAAATTTCAGGGCAGTTAGATCTTGACCTGATGAACATTTTTATCCCACGTCAGATTTGCTCTAAATGCTTTGGTTTTTGAGTAATTAGCCAAAAACTGCATTTTACCCCTATGTTCTATTTTTAGCCGTGGCGGCCATCTTGGTTGGTTGGCGGGGTCACCGGACACAATTTTTAAACTAGATACCCCAATGATAATTATGGCCAAGTTTGGATTAATTTGGCCCAGCAGTTTCAGAGGAGAAGATTTTTGTAAAAGTTAACGACGACGGACGCAGGACGACGGACGACGACGGACGCCGACGGACGACGACGGACGCCGGACGCCAAGTGATGAGAAAAGCTCACTTGGCCCTTTGGGCCAGGTGAGCTAAAAAGAAAAGAAAAGAAATGATGATACGTTTTTTTTTTAATAATTAAATAATTAACGTTAAAAATATATGTAATTAACTTGATCTAAAACTTGACCTCGCTCATGATAGAGAATGTTAAAAATCAATTGTGTCGACTGCACGGGATTTTCCAACGGCGGGAAATACCCTGTAACTATAAACACAGGTGATGTTATATACTGACCGATTGTGGAATGTCAATTCAGGGTTAAAGTGATGTGTAATGATTGACATTATTGTGCGCTTGAAAGTTGAGGCTCTAGTAGGTTCATTTCAATTGATAATCTAAAATCTAAAATCATTTTTTTTTTCAAATCAACGATGAAGTTTTGGATATTATGGAAGGGATTTTTTTAAGGACAACGGATGTACCTTAAAAGTCTAAAGGAAAATATACAAATAAAATAATATAAAACAATTTCGAAGGTCACAACTTGTATCTTATAAATCAATGATAAAGCGACTTCATCAGTATTAACAGTTATAAGATTGCAATCAGGTGACTTTTAATTTTGTTTGTGTTTCAGGACTGGGAGTGTATAAGATTACCTTATATTACATTGTATTTACAAATGTTTGTTTATATTGCTTGACCCTTATGGGTGTAATTTTGCAATAAAGATTAAAAATATATACTTAGGATGTTCCATTCTCAGCATTGTTTCTGGTCTGCCTGTTCGTTTGTTCGTTGGTCCGTCTGTCCCGCGTCAGGTTGAAGTTTTTGGTCGAGGTAGTGTTTGATGAAGTTGATATCCAATCAACAATGATCAATTTTAAACTTAGTACACATGTTCACAATGATAGGATCTTTCTAAATTTAATGCCAAATTAGAATTACCTCATTTCCTCAGTCCACTCAGGGACTTTCTATACTAAGTAAAGAAAGTCCCAGGTCTGTTAAACATAGAAAATGATAGTGCGGATCGGGCATCCGTGTATACAAGTGACACATTCTTTTTTTTAATTTATTAAACTTGTTTTCAGTGGCAGATCCAGATTTTTTTATATATAAGGAGAGGGGAGACTAACTGATAATTTCATGAGAGGACCAGCTCCAGTCATTCCTAAGTGATTCCCTATATAATCAATATTTATTTTTCAACAAAAGGGGGCGGACACCGTGTCATTCCCCCTTTATAGCCGACTGAGAAACTCAAAGGGCTGTTTAGGCAGTCAATGTCGTCAAAAACTTCTATGTGTTGTATAGCCAGTCATTGAGTCAGTGTCGTTAAAAACTTCCATGTATATCAATCAATCAAATCAAGACTATTAAAAACTCCCATCAACCCCATTCCCCACTAAATCCGGCTCTGGTTCTATTAATTTCATTACTTCTTCAGCATACTAGTATCGGGAGCATGTGAGTATGGTAGCACTCCGTAGATAGGTCTGTAGTTTTGCATGTATGACACTAACAGTTGGCCTAACGTATTAGAAGGCCAGGGTTGGAAGGTTATTAAACATGCTGTGGCTCAATTGTAACTATATTTTCTGTGAAGTGCTATCTAAGCCGTGGCCTGGTGAACCCTACCCATTTTTTCAAAGGATTTTCCAATAGCACATCGAAACACTTCCAGTATTCTATATTTTTTTCACCAAAAAAATTGTACCTCAGCATAAAACAGGTCATGAGGTACATTTGTTTGATGAGGGGGTTTCAATTACTGTTTAATTTCCTGTTACTATGAATTTTCTGGATTTTTTTTTCATCAGATTTGCCCTGTTGTCTTTTCTTTTAACTCCGTGTAAACCCTCACACGCGATGTTTACAGAATTATTTGTTTGAAAAATTAAATTTGTTGTATTACCGCTTTTTTATCAAAATAATATTTAATAGTTAGCTTTATTAGCTCCTTTTCAAAGACCAAGCATTGAACATTGCAAACACATATAGATATTTTCAAATGAATTAGAAAATATCTTCCCAAATCGACAGAACGTACAGAGAGATATTTGCCACTGGTCTTTACCCAGTTAACGATTCACTCTTAAATGCATTTCTCAAAAAAACGATGGGAAACAGAAAAAACAGACTATATCTTTTGGATAAACAGCCAAGGACATTTCCAGACATGAATATAACTGCATGGACCATCGCTTACAAGTTTTGTGACAGAACAGACTTACAACTTTACTATAGTACATGTACAGTGCTTAGAACTGTCTCATAATTTTACTCCAGTTTACATAGTGCATTCTTTTATGTTTTATGAAAACAGAACTGTGTTTTATCAAGGTTTATCATAACTCGTATGGTTTTATGATAACTGATTTCTAAGGAATATGTTTAATACTGCAAACTTTATTTAAAGATACGTTTTTCCAATTGTCGCTAAAGAAAAGCACCATATGAATATTCATGAACCTACAACGATTGCTCAAAATCGTTATTTAAAAATCCTGTTTGTGAGATGTAGATTCATCTCAATACCGAAATTTCGTCTATATATTAAGTTTCACAAGTGTATAACACGGAGAAGCTATCAGAAGGTACATTACTCCCATTTTGTTTGGGTGTGAACCATCGATGTTTACAGCAATATCAAAGAATAATTCTAATGCAATTTGGATGTAACAATTTTTTTCATTGGCTAAAAGTTGCCGTCAAATCCACAGTTGACCAGGCGTAACTAAGGAGAGACCCGCCATTTTGAATTGATGAATCAACAAATGTTCGATTACTACTATATAATCAAAAATAAAACAACACCTACCTCGAATTTGCCGTTTTAATGTAATATTATTCGAATTTGAAGCGTAGAGGTAACGTAATAACCTCCAGTTTGTAAGTTTTCATTTGTATGACGTCACGTTTAGCCACGAAGTCTTTGTGCCAAAATCATTCATGAAGTTTCGCGGATTTTTTTTTATTTGACAAATTTAGACATTTTTTCAAGTTTTATCGTATTTTTTCTTTTTGTAATGCATTAGAATCGGAATAACAGTACTGTAGTTGAAGAGTTGCCACCGTCAATTTTGATTTGACGGTCGCAAATCTCCGTTTTACTGTCTCCGCTACGTGTCGCCAGTAAAACTGCATTTGCGACCGTCAAATCAACAATTGACGGTGGCAACTCTTCAACTACAGTACTGTTATTCCTTAAGTTGATGATGGTAGAAAGAACTATGGGCGTCATGTGGCAAATATTACATGCATATCGGACCATGAGTTGTCAATCTGTATGACAAGATTTCCAATACAACCATATTATTGAGAAGGAATGTTTACATGCTATTCTCTAGTACTAGTATTACAGGGTTCTTGTGTCGTTCACCTTAGACACACATCTTTTTAACGATGTTTAAAAAAAGACAGAACCAATTTAATGTCATATATTCCTATTTTATAATATAACTATAAAATACCCCTATTTAGCGGACAAGCAGTTTATTCTTTTTTCTGTTATTGAATATTGAATACCAAGAAGGAAAATAAATCCCGAAATTTATTTGAAACTTTGATACTCAATAGTTTTCCAGCAAAATATTCACATCCCTTGGGGATAATTAGTGTTTGTCCAGTGGCATATATAACATGCATGTCGGAACAGGAAATTTGGCATAATGTACTTTCAGAACCATGTTCACATTGCAAATTAGGCAGCAACCATTTGATTTTCGGGGGGGGGGGGGGCTATGTTTTTTTTTCTGTACAAACTTTTTTTACGCCTGTGGCGAAAAACAAACTATTTTTTTCACGACAAGTCGAAAACAATTTTTTCTTTCAATTTTAGCATTACATATAGTGGCAGCTGAGGGTGTAACAAGCAATTTAAATAATTTTGAATTGCAACTATCTATAGTTCCGTAACTTTCTATCAAGGCGTATAAAAGAATGGTCGATAAGTGCGTATATTTTTGTTAAATCAATATTTCTTGTATGTTTCAAACTGTCCTTCACTTTTGAAAACGAGTACTTACATTTCCCCAAATTTACCCTTGGAAAAAATGTGAAAACAGATTTTTATTTTATCAAATCTTTTTTTTTTTTGGAATTATTTAGATTTTTATAAATAATATTCTTTACACCAGAAATGTAATTTATAAACAAGCTTATGCGTTTAGTAATGACTAGTATATCGGACACGCAAGACAGAGATTTATACTATACACCTGATAGTTCAAAATGGAAAGTTTCAAGTTATCGGTCGTATACACTGATCAATACCCTTAGAAGTGAAGCGATGCATGAACTTGCAAGTCCGACAGGAAATCGCTTGAATACCTGAACGTGTCACCTCACAATACATTTGGGAGTAATACCTTTAGCCATGCTGGTGATTAGACAAGGGAAGGTACGAATTTTATTACATAAAAGAATTATGAACAAATTATATTTTCAAAAACAATTTTCACGGAACACTTATTTACGCTCATTTATGACTTTGAACTATGACTTTTTCACCAATTCCCATATAAACAGTTAAAAACGACAGACCTTGGTTACCACGGTATAGCTGACTTATATTAAACCAAATTTCAGAAATCCTTGTATTGTAGTTCCTGAGAAAAAACTTCAACTTGGCTATCATGTGTAAAATCAATCAAGTGTTCGGTAAACAGGAAGTTGTTGAGTGATTTATCTGAAAACGCATCAAGTTCCAAGTATAACTGACTTATATCAAGCCTGAAACCAAATTTCAGAAATCCTGGTAGTGTAGTTCCTGACAAAAAATATTCATGGGACGGACGGACTGACTGACAGACTGACGGACGGATGGACTGACGGACTGACGGAAGGACAGACAGAGGTAAAACAGTATACCCCTTTTTTTCAAAGCGGGGGTATAATTAAATATCTTACAATGCAAAGCTAGTTATTTGCGATGTGCGATGATGCGTAGCTGCATGGTAGATTACTACGTGTATTAGATCATTTTGATTATCTTTGAATTCACTAACACGTGGCTGTTGACACATTACACACAATATACTTAAAATACCTGGGGCAATTTACACTTCTGGTTTATTGTCCCTTTAACCAGCCAGTGTATCTGTGTATGATGTATTTATCTACTGTGCAAGGGTTGTGTAGCCAGTCAAGGTAGTTTAATGTAATCTCTAGCTCCATTGACAGACTCCCATATAATATATTCGAAAGCGGATCCCGAATTTTGAAAAAAAAAAGAATGTGGAAGGACGTAAAGACAACATTACAAATTGGACTTGTGTACATGCAACATTCAATCTATTTCTTGTGTGACAGTTTACTGACTGTCAAACCCGTGTTCAATTTATTATTTTGATATGGTTCCATCATTCGAAAATAAGTTATTAAAATCTCAGTAGGCTAAAAAAAAAAACTACTGGATTTTACCCACAGAGTGCAACAAACACAGGTCACGGAAATGGTCTCTACTACTTCAAACTTTGGCAATCTAAAATAAAATCTTATCAGTCAATTTCATAGTATCACAATTTCATGTAATAGCAGAAGATAGTGCCTTGAAGATAGCTGAGTAAAATAAATAATTTTTTTTAAACAAGATATATGTAGGGAGCTCTATTTTAACCAACCCGCGCATGAACAGATTCATTTATTCTTGTATTTACTTCCTGAATGACACGACTCTAGAAATGTTTGCCACTGGACATCAATTTAAAAATTAAATAGAATCAGACATTCATGCTCGAGCAAATAACATTGAGAACGGAACTTTATAGCAAGATATATACTATAGTGTATACAGATTGTATTTGAACACACACGAGGGTCTTGAATATTGTCTTATAGTTGTAAGTAATTTTTCTGTAGTCTTCATATTTTTCCCCACTATTCTATATTCTTTGTTTTCTTGGTGTCTATTTTATTTACTTTTTTGGCCCTTTGTTGTGCACTTTTTGTCCATATATATTCTCTCTTCTTCTATATAAATCCTATTCAAACCCTTATAAACATACACCATCAAAATGTTCAACTCAAAACCCCAGTTGACTTGTCATCCATGGAGTTTTTCTCAACCATTGAGAATATAACAAATGCTAAATGAGTCCGTTTAAAAAAAAGGTGTGGTGTGATTGCCAATGAGAAAACTCTGGATAAGAGACCATATGCCACAGAAATTAACAACTATACATGTAGGTCACCGTACGGCCTTCAACAATGAGCACAGCCCATACTGCATAGTCGTCTATAAAAGGAGAAAAAGTCTAGGAGTCCATTACTGATATTACATATATATATGATTAATGTATCACGTATACGTCTGATGCTTAATTGTTGGCTCTGCTGGAAGGCAAAATATTTAGCTCTTTACTGACTAGTATTTAACAACTGAAACTAGATAAGTTATGAAAATCAAGGAATCTATACATGATATAACAGCAAATTTGAACGGAACCAAAACGCAAATTAGTAAAATAATAAGTATACAACTTGCATTTCAGCATTTTAATATTGGTAATTATTAATGATGTAATGCGTAAATAAGTTATCCTACACAGTGGAACAAATGTACGTTAATGTCTGGATTAATCTTCTGCAAAAACAATGTCATTTTGTTTATTTTATCTGGTTAAATCTTCTGACATCAGACTCGGACTTCTTTAGAACTGAATTTTAAATGTGCGTATTGTTATGCGTTTACTTTTCTACATTGGCTAGAGGTAAAGGGGGGGTTAAGATCTCATAAACATGTTTAACCCCGCCGCATTTTCCTGCCTGTCCCAAGTCAGGAGCCTCTGGCCTTTGTTAGTCTTGTATTATTCTAATTTTAGTTTCTTTGTACAATTTGGAAATTAGTATGGCGTTCATTATCAGTGAACTAGTATATATTTGTTTAGGGGCCAGCTGAAGGACGCCTTCGGGTGCGGGAGTTTCTCGCTACATTGAAGACCCGTTGGTGACCTTCTGCTGCTGTTTTTCTATGGTCGGGTTGCTATCTCTTTGACACATTCCCCATTTCCATTTTCAATTTTATTTCAATAAACTGACTTAAATAAAATTTAAGCAAGTTAAACTGTAAGCTTGCCGCCGTTGATACCCCTGCCGAAATATTTCGGTTCACAGGAAGTTGTTGAGAAATGAATCTGAAAACGCACCACACGGTACAACCCTGTAACCAAATTGATAGATACAAAAAAAGATAGATACACAAACAAATTTACTTAAATAAATGTTTAATTTACATGTAATGTATGACGTACTTAAAATCATCTTTGTGTAAAGAAACGTTTGAATTGGCTGATCTTTTTGTAAAGCATGCTATTTTGACGGTTACGGATTCAGACTCATTAAAGATGCATTTCTTTCTAACACAAACGATGCAAACGGCTAAGCTCGCACATGTTTTGATCATTTCTTTCAAACATACGTTTGCAAAGTTTACATAAGGGAGCTACCATTTGATTTTTATGGGGGGGGGGCTAGGATGAAAAATTTTGTCCTGCCTTTTTTTTTAGCTGTAATCTCTGTCCTGCCTTTTTATTTCACTCTGTTCGGTCCTGCCTTTTTTTTTTAGTTTATCCTGTCTTTTTTTTACCTAAATTGTCGTCCTGACTTTTTTTTTTGTCAAGTGTCTCATCCTGCCTTTTTTTTTTACTCAAAACTCCTGTCCTGCCTATTTTTTTCAAATTTCATCCTAGCCCCCCCATAAAAATCAAATGGTAGCTCCCTAAACTTTGACAAACTATGCAAACGCTAAAAATGCTTCTGCAGTTTGTCGTTTGTTAGTACAAACGCTCCATTTGTTTCTAACTTCAACCTGATTAAACGAAGTATTTGTTTCTACGTTTGTAAAAAAGTCTGATTACCAACAACATGTGCATGCATTATTGAAAATTCAAACAGGGTCATTAAAGATTTATCAAACGATGTATTTGTTTCTACTCGTGTATCGTTTAGAAAACAGTAACACATGCGACACAACGTTTACAAAATTCTTGTTAGAAAGAAATGCGGCCTAAGAAAAATCTTATTAGAATCACAAGAAGTTCTGATAGGTTGTAAAATAAACTTCCCATCACTTTATTCTTTTCACATGTCAATTTAAAAAAAATAAAATCGCAACGATGTCATAATTGAAAGCACGAGGAAGGCTGACCAAAATGTTCAACTTGCGGCTAGTGATTGACAGGTATGATTATATCTTGGGGCTCTTGTGGGGAGCGTGGTGTCGGACGGAAAAAAGATTTCCAGTATTCATATATATATAAATGTCGATCTGATGTGGAAAATTGGGAGTTTTTTTTTAATAGCACAAAGAAAAAGACGTTAGAAGAGTAACAATGTGTAACTATAAACGAATTACTCGTTTATAATCTACGAGACTGATCAGATCGAAGTTTGATAAAAAAAAAAAAAAAAAAAAAAAAAGCATTCAATATCAAACCTTGGAATAAACATGTTCAATGTATACCTGCAAATATGTCTGAATAAATTATATTGTGTATTTAAATTATCTCCATTGAATACAATACAATTTATTAAATGTATCTATGATATCCTCCATAAATAAATATCTGTACAGGTAAAGTTAAATTCGGATCAACAGATTGATTTATGACCTTCCGCTTGTCCATGTTGTATTGCAAAAATATCACAGCAGGTGTTACTCACACTAGACAAGTGTCAAATCAGTATGACATTATGTCGGATTACGGCATCTGCAGTAATTAAGACCCTGTTTTTACTGTTTTTACAGGAACTGATTTATCTTAACATGACAATAAAGAAGAATTTTGTAAGGTGAACATATTTGTAGTATTGCACGTGCATTTTCCTGTTCATTGGTCACATTTAAATAGATTATTCTTTATTGAACTAAATTCGATATTTAAATTGCAAGTAACTTTAATATCAAAACCACCGATTTTTATTTTCTCGACTGAAAAGGGTAATAAGACGGTTATTTTTATCTGACTGTAAACAGTGCATATAATCACAACGATCTATTAATAACCGCTGCTCACAGATAACGGATTATACTACGATCTATTAATAACCGTCGCTCACGCATCACTGGTTCTATCACTGACTCAATACACACCAGTTTAATCGGACAAACGGATAATTCCCTGAGACACGGAAAATCTCCGGAGAACCGAAAATATTCTGTAGAACGGAAAATTTACGATAAACCTGTATTTATTATCCGTTCCGCGGAGATTTGCCAAAAATCGCGGCCATTTGCCAAATAGGTCTACCAGTGGTAGTTTAAGTGGAAAATGTTGGAAAAAATTTACAAATTTTATGAAAATTGTTAAAAATTGACTATAAAGAACAATAACTACTTAGGGGGGCAATTTACCATTTTGGTCATGTTATTTGTAAATCTTACTTTGCTGAACATTATTGCTGTTAACAGTTTATCTCTATCTATAATAGTATTCAAGATAATAACCAAAAACAGCAAAATTTCCCTAAAAATTACCAATTCAGGGGCAGCAACCCAACAACAGGTTGTCAGCTTCATCTGAAAATTTCAAGGCAAATAGATCGTGACCTGATAAACAATTTAACCCAGTCAGATTTGCTCTAATTGCTTTGGTTTTTGAGATATAAGTCAAACACTGCATTTTTCCACTATGTTCTATTTTTAGCCATGGCGGACATCTTGGTTGGTTGGTCGAGTCACGCCACACATTTTTTGAACTAGATACCCAAAAGATGATTGTGGCCAAGTTAAGATTCATTTGGCCAAGTAGTTTCAGAGGAGAAGATTTTTGTAAAAGATATCTAAGATTTACGAAAATGGTTAAACATTGACTATAAAGGGCAATAACTCCTTAAGGGGTCAACTGACCATTTTAGTCATGAGACTTCTTTGTAAATCTTACTTTGCTGAACATTATTGCTGTTTACAGTTTATCTCTATCTATAATAATATTCAAGATAATAACCAAAAACAGCAAAATTTCCCTAAATTTACCAATTCAGGGACAGCAACCCAACAACAGGTTGTTGGATTCATCTGAAATTTTCAGGGCAGATAGATCTTGACCTGATAAACAATTTTACCCAATGACAGATTTGCTCTAAATGCTTTGGTATTTGAGTTATAAGCCAAAAACTGCATTTCACCCCTATGTTCTATTTTTAGACATGGCGGCCATCTTGGTTGGTTGACCGGGTCACCAGACACAATTTTTAAACTAAATACCCTAATGATGATTGTGGCCAAGTTTGCCTTAATTTGTCCTAGTAGTTTCAGAGGAGAATATTTTTCTAAAAGATTACTAAGATTTACAAAAAATTGTTAAAAATTGACTATAAAGGGCAATAACTCCTTAGGGGGTCAATTGATCATCGTAGTAATGTTGAATTATTTGTAGATCTTACTTTGCTGAACATTTTTACAGTTTACAGTTTATCTCTAACTATAATAATATTCAAGATAATACCAAAAACAGCACAATTTCTTAAAAATTTCTTATTCAGTGGCAGCAACCTAACAACGGATTTTCTGATTCATCTGAAACTTTCAGGGCAGATAGATCTTGACCTGATAAACACTTTTACCTCATGTCAGATTTGCTCTAAATGCTTTGGTTTTTGAGTTATAAGCCAAAAACTGCATTTTACCCCTATGTTCTATTTTTAGCCGTGGCGGCCATCTTGGTTGGTATGCCGGGTCACCGGACACAATTTTTAAACTAGATACCCCAATGATGATTGTGGCTAGCTTGGTTGAATTTGGCCCAGTAGTTTCAGAGGAGAAGATTTTTGTAAAAGTTTACAGACGACGGACGCCGGACGACGACGGACGCCAAGTGATGAGAAAAGCTCACTTGGCCCTTTGGGCCAGGTGAGCTAAAAATGGTGAAGGCCAGCAGAAACCCTGCATAGATGGTACAGACTGAGTTCAGACCAGCTAGTTGAGACTAAATATTAAGGTCAAGACTGGTCAAGACTGAGTCAAGACTGGTGAGGCATTGGTTGAGGCTGGTAGAGCATTTATTGAGACCATTTTCAGACTATACCAAGATTATCAAGTACTCAATCACTTATTAAGTAAAGTCTAATCCAAAGTTAAGTACAGTTAGGTAATTTATTTCTATTCCTTTATATTTCCCTTATCTATTTCTATCTTTAGTAACTGTGGAACAAGTTCGTGGAACAAGTTTGTAGAACAAGTTTGTAGAACAAGTTTGTAGAACAAGTTTGTAGAACAAGTTTGATTAGTATCTATATATAAGTCTTTGGGTTAGTACTGCACGGGCATTTCTTAGGCAGTATTACGGGTGGGGTTATATAGTCATATAAAAGTCTGATACTTGAATAATATGTATCGAGGTGCACACAGTAACTTCTAAGTACGACACGTTCGGCATAGTATATTATTTGCATTATTTTATAATGATGATTTAGTGTAGAATATAGAAGTAGCTAGATGTGTATTTGTTGAGAGATATTTGTAATGTTTTATTATCTAAAAAAATTCTTTATTAAATGTTGTATCGCACAGAAAATAAAAAGTTACTGCGTGCAAACCAAGCCTACATTTTGACTTGCCTCTTTATAATTTAGCCATGTAGATATATTAGAAATGTTTTAAATTCGAATGAATTTATGAGGGAGAATTTAATTGTCAAGATTATGCCGAGCTTGTCAAGTAAAATCTGTGCTCAACAGTACTGGTTGAGCAAAAAAAATATGGTCTTATCAGACTCGGAGTAGTTTGAAGTGAATGTACTCAAAACATTTAATATGATGTTCGTCTATTGCCTGATAAACTACATTTAGTAATTTGTCACATTTACAGTTTCTCTACTATGAGTTTACATCTACAGTGTATGAATATTTCAACAACATGGATATAAAATAGTTTATTGCTTTATACTCGACACAAAACCCAGTTATAGCTAATAGATTTATCATGAAAAATGTTTTGCATGGTCAAAGGCTAAAATTGTTTTTATACATGTATATGCAACTAAGATCACTTTTCTCTAATCTGTATTTAGTATGTTAAATCATTAACGGCTGATTTCATTAACTGCACAATTTACCTTAATCACTTTCCTTCTTTCTATATAACAGATCGATGTAGGCCACATGTATATATCTACCAGGACATTATTGTTTTTATGTTTCTGTTCTCTTTTCTTCAGCGTTCACTACTTTTTAGACCTAAAAAAAGAGTATATAAATAACATTTTGTTTGTGCTGAAAAATAACAAATCTAGTCACAGTTTCAATTCTAAAATAAAATATATAGTTCCCCCTTTACAAACACATTAGACATGTGTCGGTCTCAAGTCAAGAAGATTAACGGAAGTTGCAGGACCATGAAAATGAGACTTGCTTTTGTAACGGTTTATTTCTTCCTCTGTGATATTTTATCCTGGGGATAATTTGTCACAGTTATTTTTTTCTAGACATGGTATTTCACAGGTAGATTTTATCCAGAGGATTCACATTCATGACATTCAATATGTCTTATGCGGATAGAGTTTACCAGTATATATATTGGCAGTCAGCAGGGTTAAAGAACATCAGTTGTTCGACCTGTTAGTCAAATGCGTTTTGTTTAAATATACTTTTTCACTTTTTTGGTCTTTTGTAAAATGTTGTTTGTGCTGTTTTTAGATCCTTCTACAACGAAATTTGTTTAACATGCACACGTATAAAAATTGGGGTTTTTATCCAACGCAATCTTAGGTTTGAACGTAGTTTTCAATTTAGACTCGTTTATATTTATATATATATATATATTTACCGTTTCATATTTCACAGAACCTTGTGAAATAGAGTCCTATTTTCTACTATGTAAGGTACTCGAAATTAATATATACCTGATCATAATTATAAATGTTTCACCAACCAAGGTAGAACATATTTGCATAATTTATCAATTTAGCAATCAGAGGGAGGTAATTATGAGTCATTTATATTTTACAGATATTATATTCCGTAATCAATTTCATAGTAAAATTTTCCCTTTATTCTTAATTATTTATATTAATTTATATAAAAAGATGACTTAAAACATGATTTAAAAAAAAAAAATTCTACCTTTTTTTTTTTTTATTTGTACTGTCAGCTGAGATCTGAAAACAGGGAACTCACTTTTACCTGTATTTCACTTACCTTATCTTATATACATGTATTAAAATGATCATTATATTATTTCACAATTAAGATCTGTGAAATTACTTCTGGTAATGGTAATGGCTGACCCGTGTTAAGAGAGAGCCATATCTCTTGCACGTTAAAGACACCCTTGTAGATTTCGAAAAAGAGTAGGCTAATGCCGCTACAAGGCAGCACTCGCACCCGCAAAGTGGAAAGGGATTACTATAAGTTGCAAAACTTGTTTCCCGATCCACTATAAATAAATATGTTTAAACTTAATCATGTAAGTATTGTGTATAAGTTTCATAACATTTGGTTGAGGCAAACTTAAGTTAGAGAAAGGAAACTACAAATTCAGCAATTTTTCCTTTTGTAAAGGGGTATAACTCTAGAACAGTAAAAGTGACACCACCAAAAATCAATTTTGATCTGTATTTTGTGGTAATAAGCATTGTGTATAAGTTTCATAACATTTGGTTGAGGCAATCTTAAGTTAGTCATGTTAGAGAACGGAAACAAAAAATGCAGCTTTTGTAAAGGGGCATAACTGTAGAACGGTTAAAGTGACACCACCAAAATTAAACTAGATCTGTATTTTGTGGTAATAAGCATTTTTTATAAGTTTCATAACATTTGGAAGAGGCAAACTTAAGTTAGAGAATGGAAACCAACTTTGGGATGTACATAAAATTGAGAAAGGAAATAGGGAATTTGTCAAAGCGACAACAACCCGACCATAGAGCAGACAACAGCCGAAGGCCACCAATGGGTCTTCAATGTAGGGAGAATTCCCGCACCCATAGGTGTCCTTCAACTGGCCCCTAAAAAATATGTATACTAGTACAGTGATAATGGACGTCATACTAAACTCCGAAATTATACACAAGAAACTAAAATTAAAAATCATACAAGAATGTATATACGTATGGACAGACAAGGGTAAAGCTTAATGCCCCCTCTGCTACAGCGGGGGCATAAAAACGGAGAGGGAAAAAGACAGAGAATATGAAAAAATAAAAACGAGAATTTGATTGAATGATTGTTGGTTGCCTAACATCCAGTGGCAAATATTTCATGCATATTCAGGACAAATGAGAATTTGAAAAGTCATGCTTAACATATTTCCCCTGCCCTTGGCTCTCCAGTAAACATGGTGAAGAAACTTCTGAAATAAATTAAATTTTTGCACAATTTGTAGGAAACACCCACATCTTGCTAATTAAATATGTACAAGATTTTAATATAGATAGAAATTCTTTAGATAAAATTTTTAATTCCCAAGGCCAGCAATTGATTGATCTCTGTATTGCCTCTCAGCTAAGAGTTTTGAACGGACGTTTTATTGGTGATACATTGTATGCTGGGAAATATGACATGTTTTAAACCCAGTGGGTGTAGTACTGTTGACTATGCCTTGACCAGTGTGGACCTCATTAACTCTGTTAGTTTTTTTCAAATATTAGAACCTTCATATTTATCTGATCATGCTCAAATTGTAGTCTTTTTAAAAGGGTGTATATCCATGCAAAATATGAATATAGGCAGAAAATATAGTGAGATAGATATGACATTTAAATGGGAGACTATTTCTAAGGAAAAATTATATACTGTTTTAGAGGAAAGCAGCACTAGAGATGAAATACTTGGTTATGAAAATACACCATTTGAAATAAATTGTTCTGGGGTTGAAAGAGCAGAACAACAACTAAATAATATATTTAAAACATTAACCATGCGCTCATGTAAAATTATAAAAATCCTTTCGTAAAAAGAAATTAAAAAAGAAAAAGCCATGGGAAGATAGAGAACTAGCTGATGTAAAGAAAACTGTATCAAATCTAGCCAAATTATTACGAATAAATCCTTATACATGTAACCTCAATTTAAGAAATAATTTCCTAGGTCACTGTAAACTGTGTAAAAAATTAATAAAAAGAAAGAAAAATCATTTTAAAAAGGAAATATTTAGTCAGCTTTCAGCCCTTAGAGATACAGACCCTAAACAATATTGGAAATTATTAAAGTCATTAAAATATGAGAACACTAATAAAAAAATTGAGCTTCAAGCTGGTTTTCCAGAAATTATTGATCATTTTAAGCATCAAGGAGAGTCTGTAAACTATGATAAAGAATTTAAAACTAAAATTGAAACTGATATATTAAATGAAACTGATGCACTTTTATTCAATGACAGAGGTAACTGATAAACCTTTTACTATCAATGAAGTAAATAAATATATAAATAAATTAAAAACTGGGAAAAGCTCTGGTCCAGACCAAATTTGTAATGAAATTATTAAATATAGTGGTATTGTTACTTGTAAAGCTATTACTAAGCTTTTTAATTTAATTCTTGATTCTGGTAAATATCCATCAAACTGGAGAAAATCTTTTACCATACTTATTCATAAAGCTGGAGATAAGCTAGATATTAATAACTATAGGGGAATTTCCCTTCAAAATTGTATTGCTAAACTTTTCAGTGCTGTTATTAATTCTAGAGTTGTAACTTACTATGAAGACAAGTTTTCAGTTCATCAATTTGGATTTAGAAATAATCATAGGACAGCAGATAGTATTTTTATTCTAAAAACTTTAATGATAAAATATTTGACAAAAAAGAAGAGTAAAATTTACTCTTGCTTTGTTGATTTGCGTCGTGCTTTTGACACTGTTTGGCATGCTGGTCTCTTATACAAATTAAAAAAGGATGATGTTGGAAAGAAAATATTTGAAGTAATTAAAGATATGTATAAGTGTTGTGAATCTTCAGTTAAAATAGATAATAAACAATCTGAATTTTTTGAAATAGATAAAGGGGTCAAACAAGGGGACAGTTTGAGCCCCACATTGTTTAATTGTTTTATTAATGATCTCCATTCAATTTTTGATGGGACATGTGATCCTGTGTCCTTAGATAAAACATCAATAAGTAGTCTTAGTTTTGCTGATGATCTTTTAATATTATCACAATCACAAAACGGTTTACAATCTGCTTTGAATAAACTGGAAAAATATTGCTACAAATGGCAGCTGACTGTAAATACAAATAAAACAAAAGTTATGATTTTTCATTCTAGAAATTCTTTTGAGTCAAATTTTTTTTATAAACAAAATCAGTTAACTGAAGTTAAAGAGTATAATTTTCTTGGGAACATTATTGATAATAAAGGAAAATTTAAGAGATCTACACATGAACTATCCAAAAAAGCGCTTAAAGCGTTATTTTCACTAAAAAAATATATGTCTAACTTTCATCATGTCCCTGTGGATTTATCTTGTAAATTATTTGATTCACTTATTAAACCCATAATTTTATATAATAGCGAGATCTGGTTTATGGAAGATTATTACTCAATTTATAGAGCCATAAATAGAGCCACTTTGCATGGAACTAACTGTGATATTTTATCATTGACAGATAGATTCAACTTTGAGAAAGTGCATCATAAGTTTTGTAAAACTGTTCTTGGAATTAAAAAAACCTCATGTAATATAGCTGCAAAGTCTGAGTTAGGACGATTTCCACTTGACTCTTTTATTAAAACTCAAGTTTTATTATATTTTTGTAGAATATACTGCCATGAAATAAACCCTCTTGTTAAAGAAGCTTTTGCAGTAAATAAGTCTATGTCTGAAGATGGAATATACACTTGGTACACTTTTGCCAAGCATATTTTTAAAGAATTTAATATTGATGAAGAACAATATGTTGATTCTGATAAACCTTTTAAACTTATAAAAAATTCCCTCAAAAAAACTTGTAAATGTATAGTGAAGGAAAAGTATAATAACATCACTCTTCAAAAACTTTCAAATATTGATAACAGTTCAAAACTTTATCTTTATAGTAAACTTAAAAATGAAATTAAATTTGAGGACTACCTGCACAATCTAAACAATTTTAATAGTCGTCAGCTTTTAACAAAATTACGTGTAAGTGATCATAATTTGGAAATTGAATTAGGACGTTATAAAAAAATTCAAAGAGAACACAGACTGTGCAAAGTTTGTAAAATTTTAGATGATGAGGAACACTTTTTCCTTCATTGCCAAATTAACAGTAATGTAAGACATTCCCTTATAAATGCAATTAAAACCCATTATCCTAATTTTAACCAGCTTGACTCAAACTCTAAACTTAAAACTATTCTATATCCCAATAAAGATATTTTGTCTAGTGTTGTAGACTATATAAAGCAATCTATGGAATTGCGAAAATAAGGTCCACATTGGTCAATTATTATATACATCTATATATCATGTATATAGATATATGTTATTAATATCAACTTCACTTTTTAAAAAACATTTATCATGTATAGTTATGTTTCTTGTCACTTGTGTATACATTGTACTATGTTTGCATTTTAACCCGTCAGGGTTTCATGTTTTTTGCAATAAAGTTTATTATATTAAAAGTATATACAAATTATTACAATGTATTATTTTGTTGTCAATTTAATACATTGTAGATAAATGGGAGACTTAATCATTTATTATAAATACATGTACGTATTAATTAGTCATTTCTTCACTCGTTTCAAATCTTATAAAAAATCATGGATCTATCAATACCATGTATACTGGCTATCATTCAAAAAACATTGCAAAATTGCCCTTCAGATGTCTTTTGGTTGTTTTGCTGTTGGGTTTCTGTCTTTTTGAAGTTAACCATATACATCCTTTTATTCATACACATAAACAAATATCACAAACATACTTTTTTTTGTGATACAGTTATTGCGCACCCTATTTAACCTTTCCATAGATTCACCTGCAAGTTACCTGTCCATTTAAACTTTTGGCAGTTCTATTGTCCCATCTAACAAATACAACAGGTATTGTATTCTGTATAGTTTATTCACTGGGACCTTTAAATTTCTTGTAGAGAAATCTATCACTCATTGATTAATTTACCTGAGCAAAAAAAATATCTGCTTAATTGATGGAAATAACATTTTGACTATTAATATTAAAACTGTATATGAGTTTGAATGTATTATATTTTCAATCTGTTGAATGTAAACACTGATTCAAACATTAATAAACGTTGATTTCTGAAGAAAAAAAAAACCTTATTCCTATTTCCAAAAAAAAATTGATAAAAAAACCTAAAAATGGGGATTGTTACATATTAAGGCCTTCTTAAAAGTATTCTATAACTAAACAAATACTAAAAGATGCAAATTTTCAAACGAACAATACTTTTTTTTTTTAAAACAAACTTTTTATGATTAAATTATTATCTTTTTTGAACAGATTGAAAAAAATATTATAAATGTTTAATAATCACGAAATCACAGGCATTTTTTTTTATGTGAAACTTGTAATTTCTATCAGTTTAGCAGATAAACTTTTTACTCTGGTAGATTAATCAATGAGTGATAGCTTTCTCTTACAAGAAATTTAAAGGTCTGAGTGAATAAACTATACAGAGAACAATACCTGTTGTATTTGTTAGATGGGACAATAGAACTGCCAAAAGTTTAAATGGACAGGTAACTTGCAGGTGAATCTATGGAAAGGCTCAATAGGGTTCGCAATAAAAATTAAGTCAAATTAAGAATCATACCAGCTTATAATAAATTACTTCAATATTTATTGGGAAATTCAGGGCAAGTAACTTTTTTCTCGACAAGTTAAATTTTATTTTACATGCCTAGGGACAAGTTCTCACAACAAAAATTTCCACAACCCTGTTCATTTCTGTCAATCATATTTGTTTTTCATAAATTGTTTTGTTATAATTCAGGCCGTTTGTTTTCTCCTTTGAATTGTTCCACATTTTTCATGTCGGGGCCTTAATAAGCCTTAATAAGCCAACTATACGGTATGGATTTTTCTCATTATGACATTATCCTTTTATAAAAAGAACTCAACATTCCCTATTATGATATTGCATAACTCAATCAGTTAGTCTACGTTTAAATCTCCAGTTAAGGGAACAACCATGTAACTTCAAGGGGGGGGGGGGGGGAGGGGCTTATGGTATTTTCCTAGATCCCGAATTTGATGAAAAAAAATATTCAGTTCAAGCAGATGACAAAACAAAAATTCAGAATCCAGATTTTCCCCATACCTTATAGTGTTAAAATGAAAAAGATAATTTGATTGATAGCGTTGAAAAACATGAAAAACTAAATAAAATTGTTCAGGCTTTGCTCGAAAAAAAATATGGATAGTCGACCTTCGTATGGATAGAAACAAGTGCCTGTGAGGCTAACTATACAAATCCTTGGAAGAACCAACTTTTTGTCGATTGAAGTCTGTTTTATTTTCACTTACTTTTCTGTGTTCTCACAATATCTTTGTTATATCTTAAAGTATATCTTAACAAAATCGTCTGTTTTTCCATTTCTTTCACAAGTACAGGAAACAGACTATTTTTGACAGGGGGCGCGAAATCTGGTGCGCATATATTGTACAAATCGTTTCAGGACTTATTTCTCCGGAAAATATCATGATAAATATATCAGACAAGGTTGCAGTCGCAGTGGCGGATCCAGGTTGACGTAGAGGTCGTACACTCTCCCCTTTGAACGAAAAAAAAAGAGTTCTCATGTTACTCACGATTTATATGTTTTTTACAATAAGTTGTCAAAAAAAAAATCGGCTCGCTCCGCTCGACGGTATATAAATTCCGTTTTTGGAAATATCCCTCTCAATTTCAAAAATCCTGGATCCACCCCTGAGTCTAGTATACTAACTGCTTCATAGTATTTAATACTGAACAGCTGATCTTTTAAAAAAAAAGCCCCAATAAAATGCATCATGGACACGAGGAGGGCTGAGAAGCTGGATGAGCCGGTCCTTCATTTCTATAGTCTTTAATTTTTCTTACTTTTTGCCCATGTTTTTCTATTCTTTATAATTTAGCACCTCATTATTCTATATCCTTTTTGTCCATTTTTCTCTATTCTGTTAACTCCACCCACGTGACTCTCCAACAGATGGGTGTAGTTTTTTGGTTCTTCGGTATAGTGTGCCAGAAGAGGTATTGATTATCTTAATCAATATGTATATATATATCTTTATTCTGTCAAACCTTTGCAGTTACAATGGTATACAGGCACTACATGACATCAATAATACAGACATAAATACATGAAAACACAAAGCAAAATATGTACACTATTTACAATTATACTGATAGTATTTAGCCAGGAGGGCACACATGTGAATTTATAAATCTAATGAAAGTACACAGCTTTCTCAATTTAGATTTTATATTTAAATTCATAACTTTTTTAAACATAATTATATTTGGACGATTTAAATAGTTTTTATCAATACATTCTTTTCTTTTTATTGACATCTCTGTGCACATCATAATATAATGATACTCATCTCCAAGATCTTTAGAGTTACATAAGTTACAATTTCGTCTATCTCTCTGAATATTTGTCCATCTCCCTATCTCAATGGGTAATTTATGGTTGATGGTTCTAAATTTGCATAAAGTATAAATATCACGAAATTCTAAAATATCAAAATAGTTCTCAAACCCAAAAGTATCCTTAAAAATTCGATAATTTAATGTCTTCGAACATGCTTGCACATTTGAAAACCATGTTTGTTGAAACTGATCTTGGAGTGATGTTCTGATTGTATTCTTTAGCCAAATGTCACTAATACATGTTTGTGATAACCACACAAAAGATAATCCTGTTTCATTAAAAATAGATTCAACATGGTTTAACCATTTAAACTTTACATCATTTTCATTTGACAGTTTAAACAATAGTTTATAAATGGTCGCTGATAATTTAGTCGGTTTACCACATACTAATTTCAGCCAAAATGATACCATACGGACTTTAATACACTGCATGAAATGATACGTTTACAAAATTTATTCATATATTAAATTTCTAGTTTTGAATTTAAGGTCTGATTTATGAAGAATTATTTTAGTAGTTTATGAAAATTTAATAATTTTTTTAAATTTCTTATTTTTTTAAGTTTAATTCCGATTTATGGGTTATTAAACTTGATATTTATTTGAAAAATAATAGCAGTTTAAATTTGTTATTTAAAAGGTTTAAATCTAGTTTATCACCGTTAAATTTGTCATTTAAATATACGTTTATTTTTTATCAAAACTACTAATATCAGACGATTTAACTGAAATTTAATTTAGATTAAATAACAAGTTTATACTGATCAATTTTTGTTCGGTAAATTTGAAATTTAATGCCAGTTTTGGTATACGTTTATTTTTTATCAAAACTACTAATATCAGACGATTTAACTGAAATTTAATTTAGATTAAATAACAAGTTTATACTAATAAATGTTTGTTCGGTAAATTTGAAATTTAATGCCAGTTTTTAGTAACGTGTTTTACATTGTCTTATCGGGGCCTTTTATAGCTGACTATGCGGTATGGACTTTGCTCATTGTTGAAGGCCGTACGGTGACCTATAGTTGTTAAAGTCTGTGTCATTTTGGTCTTTTGTGGATAGTTGTCTCACTGGCAATCATACCACATTTTTTTTATATTATGTTTCTTGTTTAATTTCAATGATGAAGTAATTCTTCTTCTTAAGGGTCAACAAGGCTTCACTACTGTCAGATGAAGACATGTTGTACAAAATAAAATGGAGCGAAAGCGATATTAAGAAAACAAGACGACTTTACGATCGGGCTTATTATAATTGTTCAAAAGGAAGAAGAAGAAAAAAGAAACTTTCGTTGGAAAAATATTAACAACTTACGTAAATCAATATTTAAATCCTGAAAATCCCTAAACCTGTAGATCGAGATTTTCAAGTAAGTAAAAGTCTTCGTCAGATTTCCATGGACGTTCTGGTTATCTTTTATCTCAATCAAAACACAACAAATAACAAGAGCTTGAATAATGGCTAAATTTCATTGATAGATTTTTATCGTCTTTTATAAAGAATAATCCAGTTATGAATAGTTTAAACAACATGTATTTATCGAAGTACATATGTACATATCAACAACACAAATAGAATATATTTTAAGAAACAAGCAGTTTTGGTTATCCCCCTTATTATAAACTAATTATATTTTGACATTTTGACATTTTCCTTTTATTTGATATTTATGATAATCATATATATACTTATTTCTATACAGTTCACTTTGTCAGATTTTTCTTGAATATCGTATTACTTTTTTGATAATATGTATGATGGGATGTAACTCTTTTTGTCAACAATCATATCTGTTTCAGAGGAAAATATTTATTTTAAAAATAAGTTATCTCCCATTACATTGGAAAAGCGTAAAGATTAAGATTATACATTTTAAAATTTGTCTTTCTTTTTTAATATATTCAACACAGTTTTACAGATGGATGGATAATTCTTTGAAAAAAAAATAACCAAATGTGCAGCATACTAGTAACTGTATAAAAGGGCACACTATTAAAAGTAAAAGCTGTTTTAGCGCAAATTTCACAATTTTCACGAAGTAAACGGGATTTTTTCCCCAGTCGTCGTATTTTGCTACTGACTCTTTCGCAAATAATGATACCCGTTTGTACAACATAAATCGCTTTTCCGTAAGTGGAAGTTATGCGGACGCTGAACCTACAAGTCTAATCGACCCCAAAATTTGTAGTCAGCAGGGCATACATGTACTTAAGGTTCATAAAACAACGTGGTGCAGATATCTCTCAAGACTTTTCCTAGAGAGAAGAAATGACAATGCCGTAAAAATCGCTTCCTATACTGCTACTTTTGCATAGGTACTTTTTCTGTACAAAAAATCTGTGGTACTGGAAATGTACTTTCAAAATATAGTACTTTTTTGTTACTTTAAATTTATTGTAATTGTTAGGTACCTGTGTTTTAATATAAATCCTATTGATATTAAGATGTATTAAAAACCCACCCAAGAGAGAATCAATGATATGGCTTTCCAAAAGCAAGAGACTGACATCAATCAAAATAAAAAAAATGAACTTTTTTAATATACTTTATAAACCAAATAAAAGACCCTCGTATGTTGATCAATGCAAATCCAAAAGTGGTAGATATTTAAGTGCTCATACTTTATCTATTGGAAGAGGGCGATATCTAAAAATACCAAAATAGAGTAGGGTATGTCTTTGCTGTAACAATGGATACATTGAAGATGAACTTCACTTTCTTTTAAAATGTTCCTCCTATAAATATGTGAGAGATAACCTTATTAAAAAATTAGATAATGTTCTATTGAACAACAAAGGAGTAGGTCCAGTAAGACATCTGTTCGGCCCCAAAATATAGCAGTTTTACAAAATTGTTAAAATGTAAACTTTTAGTTATTTATTGGAAAGTAGAATTTTAGTTTAAACATATTTATTTACAGTGGATTGGGAAACATGTTTTGCAACTTATATTAATCCCTCTCCACTTTGCAGGTGCGAGTGCTGCCTTGTAGCGGCATTAGCCTACTCTTTTTCGAAATCTACAAGGGTGTCTTTAACGTGCAAGAGATGTGACTCTCTCTTAACACGGGTCAGCCATTTATCGTCCCCTTCCGACGGACTATCATCGTTTCCTTAAGACCATAATCGCAAATGGTGTCAAGGTTCTGCTACATAAATATGGGCTGTTTTTGACAATACAATGCACATATATTGGGCACTAGCACCTATAAGTCATGCTAAATTACTGAAATCTTCACAATTCCAGCATTTTAGTTAAATTTTAGATGGTTTCCGTGTAAAACGAAAGTGGCCGCATTCGTGTTCATCCAAAATATTGAAATGGAAGTTGTATTTGATGATAATACATAACATATATAAAAATTGAGGATGTACACGGATGCGACCACTTTCGTTTTTGACAAAAACCATCTAAAAAGTTACATTTTTTCGCATATTTGGTAGATTTTTCATATTTGAGCTTGAATCAGATCGATTTTAATGACTATTTTAATTTAAAATCTTTCACATAAATTAATTGAATCATATGAAATAAACCGTGACTTAAGTGTTTAAAAAGTGGTCAAAATCTTTCGTCAGATGAAACTGAAATTTGAGGCCAAAATCGGTCTTTATTGGACCTACTCCTTTCCTTCCTTATCATATAACTTGCTTATATCAATTCTAAATAGTAATTCCCAAACAATATTGAAAATTGTCGTCAACTATTTGAATGAATGCTTGTTGGTGAGAAACTCATTATTAAAAGGTACTTGATTTCTGTAATAATGTATATGCTTCCCGTTTATTTTTTTATATTATTTCTCTCATAATTATCCACTGTCACTCCTTCATTGTATATATGTTATTGTAGTTAGTCTTTAATTTGTTGCCATAACCATTTATTGTCAATGTGTTAGTGCTAATAAAGTTATCTTATCTTATCTTATATTCATTAAATATTTTGATTTACTCATGTTACTGTTTATATATATTATATATTATTAAGGTCTCAGACAGGGTATATACTGAGACATTCCCGGCTTAGAGTTTATATCCCCTGAGCCGAAATTAGTTTGATTGTTTATTAATTTGTTATGGTCACTTGTATTTCTAATTCGCCGTCTTGCTTCACCTTTAATAAATCCTCTGAACACATGCTGTGAGTGACAGCTATTTCTGTGCAGAAACAGATAAGAATTTGTTTCTTTAAAATGTATTTCGAGGTCAAGAATGCCATATGTTGTAAATCTTTGACCTTTAATAACATCAACATCCAAGAACGACACTTTTTATCGTTTTTTTATTTCATAGGTGAACTTTAATAAGGGGTTATAATCATTTACAAGACGAAAAAAGTCTATAATTTCATCTATGTTCCATTATATATTATGAATCCATCGTCTCTATATCTGGCATGATAGAATATTTTGTCTTTTTATTATATTGAAATGCAGAAATAGTTTGATTCATTATTTCAAACATTAGTATGTCACAGATTTCCGGTGAAGGAATTGCACCAATTGCCGTACCTATTATTTGTTTGTAAATTTTCCCATCAAATTCAAATACATTGTTTTCTAAAATGATTCTCAACAAATGTCTTAATACATTGACTGGCGGAGTATTGACCTTGAAGTTCGATTTTTCAAAACTGTCATAGGCTCGTTCAACCGCACGCAATAATGCTTCTTGAGGTCGATTTGTAAACATCTGTGTTATATCATACGAAACTAACAGACTGTTTGCCATAGGTTTAATTTCTCAATGATATTAATGAACGATGTAGTATCTTTTATATATGTGGACTGATTTTGAACTATTGGTATAAGAAAATAGTCAACGTAATGACCTATAAGTTCAGTTACAGAACCACACTGAGTTATAATTGGTCTGACAGGTGGAATTATATTTAATTCATTTAATCCATCATGTTGTATTTGTTTAAACGTCTCAATTAATTCAAGGCGGTGAATTTTGGAAGAATATAAATTCTCCCTAATCGTGCATCTCTTAATTTTTGACCATTTGTTAAAAATCGAAATGATATTTTGTCGATTATGCCTTGATCGTATAATGATTTATCAATGACTTGAATTTTCAGTTCTGCCATGTTAAATGAATCTAATGGCAGTAATGTTGAGTATTTAGTGGTCTTGTGACTTCTGTTATGTAGTCTAGCTTGTCTAAAATCACACAATTTGAATTTTTATCTGCCTTTTTTATAACTATTGTTTCATCATTTTTCAAATTGCGTAGCGCTATTCTTTCGCCCTTGGTAAGATTGTTTTTTACAATTCTTTCTATTGGTAGAAAAGACAATTCAAGCTTGGTTAACTCTATATAATTTTCTAACGTATGGCAAGTAGAGGCAGGTTTATATCATGTATTGCTACGAAATGTATGAATGTCAGTTTTTTTCTTGACTGAACATATACCGACATCGTAATTTTCTAGCAAATTCATTGTAGTCTTTTAGTATAGACATTTTTGCATTTTTGCTAGATTGCGTTGGTATAAATTTCAAGCCTTTCGCCAACAGCTAGGATATATTCCTGATTTGATAATCTGCGTTTTGATAGATTAATTACATGCTTTTTCGCATGTGATGTTGGAATAATTATTTATGGTATATCTTTGTTTTTTTCCTGAATTCACTTCAACAACTGTTTTCAAAAATAGGAAGTCATAAAGTTAACGAGAAATAAAAAATACAAGGAATAGAAAATAAAGTTGAGAAATAAAATCCTTTCAGATAAATGCAGGGAAGGTTGTATAACGTAGTAAAATAAATATTCGTATTTTCATTATCAATCTTTTACTTTTTTCTTATTATAAATTTTATCTGGACTATATATTATACTATTAGTATAAGACCATGTTTACACTGGCACTGAAACTGAATCGTTCTTTATTTGAATCGATCTTAAAAAAGACAAGGGCCGCGCGCGTTCACCCAAGTTCGGATTTACGTTGCACAAGCAAGATCGATCGCGATCGATCTTATTTAATCTAGTGCGTTTCACTACAACTTAAAAAGAACCGGTCTGACTTTTATTTTCCTGTCTAAATATAACAAGCACCTGAAAAAAGATCGATCACCGGGGTCTAATAGTCCCAGATTTTATTTTCAAAATCATCATATTTTTTACCAGAGAGAGCAGAAAATACAATGAAACCTGTGGAAGGACAGGGACATACCAATTATACAAAACCCGATAAAACAGTTTAACATTAAGAGGTTTACATAGTCAACACACATCTGGTTACAATTAGTTAACCATAGAGAAAGTTTATATATGTAACAAATTACTGATAACATGCTGACATAAAATTGTAAAAGTATGTGTAAAATCAGGGCTTATGACTTAGAGTGAAATAAAAAGTTCAATGACAATCTTTATCCTCCCTGCAACATTGTTTTCTCTCACCAATTTCACATAAACCTACATCAATCTTTCCTCTAAACTGTCAAGTAAATACTTGTCAAATAAGATAGACAGTGTTAGAAGAAAACAAAAGGTTTTTAAACTGGTCTTTTATTACTGACTTTTATTTTCTGTTTGCCATGCATGCAGTGGCGGATCCAGAAATTTTCATAAGGGGAGGAGCACTGGCAGTCGAAGAGGGGTCCGCTGCAATCATGCCTCGGTGATTCCCTGTTTGATCAACCATTTTTTTTACCTAAAATTGGGGGGGGGGGCGTGCCACCAATAAAAAGAACATGTTGGTTGGGTCACAGATTCTGTCACCCGTAAATTAAAGTCTCTGTGTTCAGGGTAAAATCAAATTTTCAGGGACCTGATTTTTTCTATCTGTCTATCATGTTTTATCATAACATACCGAAAGCTGTTGGTCATCTTCGTTTGAATTGCCTCGCAATTTATTACATTGTATGGCTTTTGCTCAATGTTGAAGGCCGTCTATCAACTTGTTTGTTTAATTTACCGTCATTTGGTGTTTGGCAGATATTTGTGGTATTTGAAAATAAACAATATATTTTTTATTTCTATATTGTAGCCATCCTTCAATTATAAAATATGGGTGCTCGATGAAATACGAAAAGTATCAAAAACATGACATGAACATTATAAAGATTGCAAAAAAGTTAGTATTCAATTTGGGCCTGACTTGAATTAAAATTTAGCATCGCTATAAATAGAGGAACAGCGAGGTAAGCTAGTGTGCATGTTCTTGAGTACTATTGCTATGGTTGGAAGAAGAATCCATAGCGACGTGCTTTGTCTTTTAGTCCTTTGAGATGTGGCAGAAGTCTAGATTGCAGTTTTGTCACTATGCAACCATTACAGATTTAGGGTTGAACATTCGACATTTTTTAGAATTTTAACGGGGAATGTGTAAAAGAGACACCAACCGGACCAACGAGTACAAAGACGGAGTGTCTATTCGTCCGGCTAGACTGGGAAAAAGTTAAAAATCTCTCTTTGCCCGGCCATTCATTTGCGGATGTGCAAATCTTTAATATCAATAGAAGGGTCTTGTGGCACGAAGAGTATACCAGATGAGGTGTCGGATAAAAAACGCCCGTATGCCATGGACGTTTTGAAAATTTTGGGATCGGGATTTTTATTTAATATACATAAAGAAAATAATACATGGAATGTGATTGCTTTAAAACAAATTTCTTTAGTAAAGACGCCAGAAAGACGGCGTATACATGCATGTTATCTGAGTGATTTACCAGACTTTACCTCATGACGGCAAAACGAATTTCGAAAAATTACTACTATACCACTATCCAAGGTTAGGGGAGAGTTCGTATCCAACTAACATGTTTAACCCCGGCACATTATGCATGTATGTGCCTTTCCCAAGTCAGGAGCCTATGATAAAGGCCGTTAGTTTTCTCGTTTGAATTGTTTTACATTGTCATTTCGGTGCCTTTTATAGCTGACTATATATGCGGTATGGGCTTTGCTCTTTGTTGAAGGCTGTACGGTAACCTATAGTCTCTTGTGGAGAGTTGTCTCATTGGCAATCATATAACACATCTTCTTTTTAATAAACCAACTATGCTTGTATGTATTATTTCAAAGTTCTCCTACAACGGAGATTTATATATCAATGGGTTGTAATTTTACAATGTTTATATGACAATAAAAGTCAGTGAATGATTTTCATCTCTCGACAATTTTTTTTTTTATAAACGCTGTTTCCTCCTCTAAAATCCAATTAAAATGTTAATACTGTATTTGTGATGAATAAGAAATATGTGAATATCTGATCTGTACGTCCTTTTATTCAATTTGTATCTTGTAGCAGTCATGTGTACTCGTGTATGGTTGAGAAGACACCAAGAAGCGATCGAGTTTGGTCGAGTAAACAATATGTCAGTTTTTAGGCTAGCTCAACAGGCCCGAAGGGCCAAGTGAGCTTTCCAATCACTTTGCGTCCGGCGTCGTCGTCCGTCGTCGTTAACTTTTACAAAAATCTTCTCCTCTGAAACTACTGGGCCAAATTAAACCAAACTTTCCCACAATCATCATTGGGGTATCTAGTTTGAAAAATGTGTCCGGTGACCCGGCCAACCATTAAAGATGGCCGCCATGGCTAAAAATAGAACATAGGGGTAAAATACAGTTTTTGACTTCTAACTAAAAAAAAACAAAGAATCGGACAACCCGTTGTTGGGTTGCTGCCCCTGAATTGATAATGTCAAGGAAATTTTACCGTTTTTGGTTATTATCTTGAATATTATTATAGATAGAGATAAACTGTAAACAGCAATAATGTTCAGCAAAGTCAGATTTACAAATAAATCAACATGACCAAAATGGTCAGTTGATCCCTTTAGGAGTTATTGTCCTTTATAGTCAATGTTTAACCATTTTTCGTAAATCTTGGTAATCTTTTACAAAAATCTTCTCCTCTGAAACTACTGGGCCAAATTAATCCAAACTTGGCCACAATTATCTTTTATTATACATGTTTTGCATACTTACAATGTACATAGTATTAAAGATTGTTTTTACAGTTTACGTAGCCTTTTCAAAAGTATTGTCAAATAAATGTTGCCGAGCGGAGCGAGGCGAAAATTTTTTTGAAGGGTTTTGGAACCGCTGAGGCCCAACTTGGCAAGAAGCTAAAGACCTGCTGAGTTATTTATTTTTAATACATTTCAAGTCAGGTAATTTATTTTCAAACTACCAAAGAACAAACCATTTATTTTTGTAATTATCAAGGCTGAGTTATTTATTTTCAAAATCCTCCTGCCCCCCCCCCCCCCCCCCCCCCCCCCCCCCCCCCCCCAGAATATCAAATGGTCGTCCCCTTAGAGAACGGAAACAAATTTTGGTACGTACGGAAGAACAAGGGTAAAACTTAATATGGCTGGGTATGAAAACATTTTTTTTTGTTTTGAACTTTTATATATAAAGAAGCTTTTTAGTTAAAATTTATTTAATAGATATTGATAATGGTCAAATACTTTTTTAAGAACAAAGTCAAAGTGGTTGGTTCTGTGACTTTCTGTCCGCGTTTACCTAAAATATTTGTATGATGATCAATCTTGATCTCTACACTATCATTTCCCAACGAATACCTAGTGCATGGATTCTTGATCCCTACTCGAATTCTATTGACATGGTAAAAATTGTCGGGGAGAAGTTGGATCAATGTCAAGCAAGATAGTCCAGCCCGAACTTTTTTTTGTTAAAACGAGTCAGATCAGTCTTCTGGGGGCTTCGTCTGTCATGATTGAGTATGATAGGCAATGTGAACATAACTTTGTTTACTCCATACCTTCAAAATGTTACCTCACTTTTCTTGCTCGAATTTCGAGAACTCGGTGATGTGCTTTTACAATGTGAATACCTTTTTATAACTTTTTTGGTAGTCAAATTATATTTTTTGGCGATAAGTCGAAAACATTTTATTTCTTTAAAATTTCTTTTCTTATTCTTATTTGAGACCCTTGTCCTATTTTTTTAAATACAGTTTAGCTTGTACTTGTTTTATAAAATATCTAACTGCTCAAGTTAGCAAGTCTGACACAAACTACAATATCAAAATTTTAAGCAAATGAGTTCAAAATGTGTACGTGTATTGATCTATAAATAATAGTAATGCGATACATTGCCCTTCCTTGTTACAACGACGCTGACTGTTGGGAATTCCTAGTCTTTTTGTGTTAATTAGGTGCAAAGGTCAAAAATGTCGGAAATATCTGACACATTGACAAATGTGGTTTTAACCGCAACAAAATAAATTCTAACACCAGACACTTAATTAGAAATAACCTTGGCCATTCTAAATTTCCCGCCATTTTCATAAATATTAATGAAGGCACTTGAAAGACCTTTTCAAGCTATCCTTAGAGCCGCTCCTACGGGGCGCCGAATGGGACTCTTGTGGTTTTGTACTCAAAATTCAATTTTGTACGGACAAAAGTGACTTTTGTTCAACAAAAATGAGTTCAGTTCAACAAAATTTGTATCATACTACAAATTTGAAATTTTGTCATACAAAATTATCTATCAGCGGACAAAAGTCACGTTTGTCATGACAAAATTCATTTTTGTTACACAGACTTGACTTTTGTTACCTAATTTGAAAATTGAGCGACAAAAGTCAATTTTGTATTAAAATTAGTTAAGTTTGGTTTCTGTGAACTAATTTGCATACAAAATCGACTTTTGTTACACAAAATTGACTTTTGTTACACAAAAATTACTTTTGTTACACAAAATTGACTTTTGTTACACAAAATTGACTTTTGTTACACAAAATTGACTTTTGTTACACAAAATTGACTTTTGTTACACAAAATTGACTTTTGTGAGACAAAATTGACAAAATTGACTTTTGTCTCAACAAAATTGACAAAATTGAATTTTGTCTCAACAAAATTGACAAAATTAAATTTTGTCTCAACAAAATTGACAAAATTGAATTTTGTCTCAACAAAATTAACAAAATTGAATTTTGTCTCAACAAAATTGACAAAATTGAATTTTGTCTCAACAAAATTGACAAAATTGAATTTTGTTTCAACAAAATTAACAAAATTGAATTTTGTCTCAACAAAATTGATTTTTGTCTCACGAAAGTCAATTTTGTCTCACGAAAGTCAATTTTGTCTCATAAAAGTCAATTTTGTTGTTACAAAATTGAATTTTGTCATCACAAAAATGAATTTTGTCGTCACAAAATTGACTTTTGTCTCAACAAAATTGACAAAATTTACTTTTGTCTCAACAAAATTGACAAAATTGACTTTTGTCTCAACAAAATTAACAAAATTGACTTTTGTCTCAACAAAATTAACAAAATTGACTTTTGTCTCAACAAAAATGACAAAATTGAATTTTGTCTCAACAAAAATGACAAAATTGAATTTTGTCTCAACAAAAATGACAAAATTGAATTTTGTCTCAACAAAAATGACAAAATTGAATTTTGTCTCACAAAAGTCAATTTTGTCTCACTAAAGTCAATTTTGTCTCACAAAAGTCAATTTTGTCTCACAAAAGTCAATTTTGTCTCACAAAAGTTAATTTTGTCTCACAAAAGTCAATTTAGTCTCACAAAAGTTAATTTTGTTTCACAAAAGTCAATTTTGTCTCACAAAATTGAATCTTACCGTACACAATTGACTTTTGTGATTTAATTTCCATATCAGGTAACAAAAGTCAATTTTGTATGCAAATATGTTTATATTTGCATACCTTTAAGACAAAATTGACTTTTGTCATGACAAATATGAATTTTGTCTACAAAAATGAATTTTGTCATGACAAAAATGAATTTTGTCTACACAAATGAATTTTGTCATCACAAAATTGAAGTTCTCACAAAACAAGTCTGTAGCACATAGTTTTGTAAGACAAAAATGATTTTGTTATGACAGAATTGAATTTTGTACAAAACCACAAGAGTCCCATTCGGCGCCCCGTAGCTCCGGGGGATCAATTAATTATATACCAAAGTAAAGAAAAGGGGAACGTAAAACATCTTCAGTTGTAATTTTGAAGACCTTTCTCCTAAAGACGAAAGTGAAAGTTGTTTTCGAACGTAGTTATCGTATGCAAATGTATCCGTTTATCTCTCTAAAATAATCTAGCGAAATCTTGTCGTTTTGACTAGGCAACTTATCAATACTTTTATCAGTTTACTACGTACATAACTTCAAATTAACATTTATATTCACGTGTATCTCATTCAATGAAACATGATCAGAGATAAAAATAGATTTTAACTCTAATTCAGGTTTTTTCTTTACAATACAACATATTAAAGAAAAAGGGGGGGGGGGGGCGGCGGGTTAAAGATGAAAAAATATCTATTATTCTAAATACACTGTTGTATTCAGATTTCAAAGGTGAATGTGAAATATAAACCTATACTGTTTTTCTAAGTTTTATATATATATTTCATTCCTACTAGAAGGTACATGTAACGCTTCCCGAAACGAAATCTTATAGCTAGAGTTAGAGGAGGGGATAAAGGCATCTGTGCAATGCTAGACGATGTTGTCGTAGAAGTTAGAAATAAAAAGTACATATTCCAGCTCTTGTCGGGAAGGAAGTTACGAATCAGATCTACTCTAAAATAGCTTGGTTGATTTTCTAGGCACTTTCATATATATATTGACCTTATCAGTATACACAACAAAAAACATTGCTTCTACTCCCCCTTTTTGGCCCTAATTCCACCACAGAACCATTATAAAAAAAAAATCCAAATTTTCTTGTATGGTATGGAAACTTGTGGTAAAAATTTAGAGAGGCCATTCACTTATAAACAAGTAATTTTCCGAAAAAAAGAATAATGCTTATTTTGACCACTGTTTGGTCCCTATAATTCCTATAACTTTAAAATGCAAGGGTAACACTTTTTTTTTGGTATTGAACCTTTTGGAAAAATTTCATAGAGATCCATTCATTTATACTTAAAATAGTTATTGCCCGGAAACCAACTGCAAATGGCTATGCATGGACGACACCGACGCCGATGACGACAACGTAATAGCATTAAATAAACGCATTTATTTTTTGGTCAAATAAAAAAGTGACCCGTACTGATTTTCGAACTAGTTCTAGACATTGCTCCTATCAATCTTCAAAGGCGGATTTAGAGGAGGGGCCCGCGGACCCGTCCCCCCTTTTCTGGGAAAACTTGGTTGATTATATTGGGAATCACTGAAGCATGACCGGAGCGGGGCCCCTCCTAGGCAGTCAGTTGGCCCCCACTTATGAAAAATTTTGGATCCGCCACTGATCTTTGATAAGTTTCTGTTATTGTTTGTACATGCGTATGCATGCGAGCACTTACAATGCAATATTCCCATAAAACTATTGTTTCTAAAGCCTAACACATTTAAAAAAAAAGTTGCTCGGAACATATTTGCAGTCTCCGAACCCTTGCTGACGATATATCTCAGATATAAGTTTTGTTTACATTTGGCAAGAATAACACATATGAGAGGGCTTATAAACTGATGGCCGGACAAACACATGGACAAATCCGGACTCCCGATAATATAATGTTCCTTGTCATGCGGGGTTAACACAGCGCCGACTATTGCTCTCGTTTGAGATCAGACAACGTAAGACAAAAAAGTAAAAAGAGTCGTATTTCTATCCTCAGTGAACTGGAATGTCCTACTATTGCCCGAACACTGTAGTATACGTTCGTAACATATTCCTAAGGCTCGGAGAGGTCGGCAAAGCACCCCCCCCCCCCGGACAGTTACGTGGTTTTTGTTACATTCGGGAAAACTCATCCGATTTTGTCTATAGTTGGATTACAATCGTGATTATGTCGTGACAGATTCTGCTTAATCGGATCAAAATCGTAACAATTTTCTGTGTTTTCTGGACGGTGTCCTGTGGAACGGGCATGATCTGGAGAGATTAGTAATTGATGTTTTTTGCCGATTGAGTCCAGATTGTATCCAGAATGCGAACCTTGTTTGACGAACCCGTTCTTGAACAAAATATGGCGACAGTTTTTTTACGGAAATGTCTGCTAAAAAAATAGAACAAATTTTGTATTTGTAATTTACAATGACGACTTTGAGAGAAGATTGCTCACATTAATGATAGACTGTTAATGATGGCCATCGCACTTTAGAGTACCATCGTACTTTAGAGTCCTACATATATATACAATTAATTCAACTACTTAACTATAGTGTTTACATTCCCTCTAAATATGCATGGAATACTTTCCACTAGACATTAAGCAGGCAGCAGTCCAGAGATTTTTTATGTTGCTAATCAATTATTCAAACTATAAACAATTAGCGTTAATTTTAATTTTTCTTCTTTCAACTCTGTACTGTTCCACAGTTAAGTTCGGGTAAATGTGCCCAAAATATACTTCAGAATTTATGTCTTTGAATACGGCGATTAAAACCTGAGAAGATGAAAATCATTTTCTCCTCCACTGTCAAATTAAAAATGTTTTACGTGTAAAACTTTTTAATGACATTTCAATAGATAAACCTATGTTCCCAAATCTATCCGATACTCAAAAACTAGTAGTCCTACTAAATCCTTCTAATATAAACCAAGTGAAAAAACAAGTTCCTTTTTAAAACAGTCTTTAGAGCTGAGGACAGGGGACTCTTAGTTAGTTTTACTTGTATATATATAGATATGTGTGTGTTCAATTCAGTTATTTTATTGTTGTTGTTAATTTTGTTTATGTCACAAGTATAATGTTACTTATATGACAAATAAAAGATATTATCTTAATTAGAATCCAATCGAAAGCCAACACAAAACATCTTTAATTGTTGCCCTATTGGTAACTCGAATAATTCGGGGCCATCTAGCGGTCTATATATATATATATATAGCCGAGTCTAAATTGAAAACTACGTTCAAACCTATGACTGCGTTGGATAAAAACCGCAATTTTTATACGTGTGCATGTCAAACAAATTTCGTTGTAGAAGGGTCTAAAAACAGCACAAACAACATTTTCCAAAAGACCAAAAGAGTGAAAAAGTATATTTAAACAAAAATATATATATATAGCCTATATCGATGTCATAGGACACCGGCCAGTTGAACATGTACACCTCACAATCATTCAACAAACCAGATATGTAGTAGAACTAATACCTACCGAGAAAAAACCCAGACCAAAACACAAGTACTTGGTTGCGATCTGTGAAAAAATGCATGTTTTGACACCGTAAGGTTGTATATAGTACGTACGTGGTGCATGAGTTCTTCGTCATCGTGATGAGTGTGACCAACTTTGAACATGTTAAAAACAATCTTGGTGCGGTCCTGGTGAAATCAGGTTGTTGAAGAAGCGTAGTGAGAACATAGTAAGTACCATCGTAGTAAGAGTGTACTTGAAAACGAGAGACTGCGATACGATATCACAGCGACGTTACCTCAACCTTTTTCACGACCACACGTTCTCACCACGACCAAACCACGCTTCCATTACGACTATACCATGCTTTTCAAGACTATAATACGATTCTAGCACACCATGTCGTCCTCGTCATGGTGTTATTACGACCTGATTACCTTTGTACTACGTACGATCATCATGCTCTATGTGTCCATTGTCGTTGTCACATGAAATCGGGGACTTTCTATACTAGAAAGTTTCTATACTTTCTTTACTAGAAAGTCCCTATACTTTCTATACTAGAAAGTCCCTATACTTTCTATACTAGAAAGTCCCTATACTTTATACTCGAAAGTCCTTGATGAAATATATATTCATAACAGGGTCGTAGAAGCGTAACGAGGACGAAGTAGCATCGTGAAAACAACGAAAATTTGTATTTTCATGCCGCTCATACCGCGAACTAACCACGATCTGAATTTATTAAAGATTGCTGTGAGCCATGGTGTGATCGTGTTCTATTGTGACTCGGGCTTTAACTATGTAACCACTGAACCATGAAGATGAGTTCAAGGTCAGATGATACCTGGATTTGACATGTACACCAAATATAGTACACCTAATCTGAGACTACTATAACACATATGTGTTATAGTAGTCTCAGACCTAATGCATACAGAAAAACAAACAGACCTAACTATAACCACTAAACCACGAAAATGAGGTTAAGGGCAGATGACTTCTGCCAGTTGGACATATACACCATACAATCCTGACATACAACAAATAAACTAGACCTATTGCTTATAGTATGAGTTATGGACTTGACCGCCCAAACTTACCTTGTTCACTGATCCATGAAATGAGGTCAAGTTCAAATGAAAACTGTGTGACGCGCATACGGATCTTGCAAGTTACATTACCCTATTACTAATAATTAGAGTGAACTGATTAACATTATAATTTTTTTTTTCAAGTAGTCACTTTATCGTGAAAATGAGGTCAAGGAAAATGGAAAAGTGACAGACGGAAACTTCGAAACATAAGGAATTGTTTTTATGTAATATGTAGGTTTTTCTGGTGGTTTTTTTTATAGATTAGACCGTAGTTTTTTCCGTTTGAATGGTTTTACACTAGTAATTTTGGGGCCCTTTATAGTTGTTGTTCGATGTGAGCCAAGGCTCCGTGTTGTAGACGTACATTGACCTATACTATAATAGTTAATTTTTACTTTTTTTTAAATTGTTATTTGAATGGAGAGTTGTCTCATTGGCACTCTCGCCACATCTTCCTATATCTATATATAGTCACTTTATTGTCTTGATTTTGTATGCCACAACCATTTAATGTAAATGTGTCTGTGCTAAAAAATATTGTCTATTATCTATTTACAAAACAGGTACGTACATGTATGATTGCCAATGAGAAAACTATCCACGAAACAGTTATAGAACAATCGCCAAATTTTGAGTTTCTTCAGGAAAATAGTTCGAATATTAACAAATTTGTTAATATTCGAACTATTTTCCTGAAGAAACTCAAAATTTATAAATTGCAAAGATAAAGAAACATGCAATATTATTGCCATTTTCAGAGGCGGATTTAGGCCCCCCCCCTTTTTTTGGAAAAAAATTTGGTTGCTTAAATAGAGAATCACTGAAGCGTGACTAGAGCGGGTCCCCTCTTAGGCAGTCAGTGGGCCCCCAATTACGAAAATTTCTGGATCCGCCACTGATTTTTAACTTTGAATGAATTTCCCACAACTAATTCTTAGATAATTTACTGAAACCAAAAGTAATTTCCACTTCAATAAATAGGCATATTAATACATACATATTCCATTGATACAAGTTTCATTGAAGTTCAAATGCAGCTGGTTTAAACGTTTAAATAGACATGCCTACCTTCAACCTAAACTGAGACAGTAGTGAAACATTTCAACAAGATAAAACACACTTGAAAAAATAATGGAAGAAGACTTAACTCATCAAATAGACATGATTTAAGCAGAAAAAAAAAACTAAACTTTCGACACTGAACTAATAAGTTTAATTAGAGACACAAAAACAGCTAGATTTATATATTATATTGATTTAAGTGAAAGACATAGTATATAGCCCATAAATTTTTTTGGAAGAACATATAATTATATTGATGCTTAGAGAACATGTGCATAATTAATCTAAGAAAGGTTATTTGCACCATACTTAATCAATAACAAACTTTTAGTTTAATCCAAAATGTATACATCATATATTCATTCCACTGTTTAGAGGGCATATGTACGACACAAGTTTTTCAGAGAGTTTTCCATCTGCTCGAACATATTTACAATATATCTTTTGAACAGGTATGAAAGCTGACGGTCCAAACACATCATATATATCTCTTGACCAAACTTCTACTGGCTTTCCACAATGGTATCTATAGCGGTCAGGAAGTGGTGCTAACCAGTTGACCTTTGCAAACAAGTGAACCTTACTTTCATTCTCTATGATGAGGTTGTGAAGGTAATAAGTTTGAACAATACCAGGGAGCAGATCCCCTGTACCAATATCTTCCACAATTTGTCCATCTTCTGCATTCCAATATGCCATGACAAATGATGAACGTTTATGTCTAGACTCCCAAGAACCATAAACTTCATTTCTAAGTGTGACAGAGCTACATTTTCGACAGGATTCTGGTAATACCATGTTGGCTAAATCGGGATAGATAATTGTATAAGTGCGTCTTAGAACTCTGTATTCTTCTGCAGTAAGACAATGAGTTGAAACCTTTGAAAACTTATAGGCTGAAATATTTGACCAGTCTTGATTTGGTATCGGAGCACTTCTCCGTGACAAATACAAAATATTACGAATCTCTTGATCCGTTACTTCAATTCCTATTTCAGTGCACCTGTTCAGATCCAAGAAATTTTTTCTAAATAATTCTTGAAAATTATCTGGTAGTTCAATGGAATTTACATATGCATCTCTTGTAAAGCGCCGCATTATCTGTAACTCTATTGCACGGCTGTTGTTTGGAAGTGAGCCAAGGTGTCCATTGTACCTTTCAAAACTAAATAACCAAAAGGAATAGACTGGTCCAAAATCCCTCACACAGCTTGCTAAATGACAGTGAAGATGCATATTAGGTGTGACTTTATCAGTACCATACAGTTGCTCAAATGATCTACAAAATTTCAATATATGTTTTTCAAACCGTCTTATATCTGGTTCTGTAATAAATTTTGATGTAATGATATGACTAGCAAGAACAAATTCTCTCCAAACTTCAAGATCATCTGAAGGCAAAATGTCAATTAGTGCAAAAATTGAAAAAATGTTTGTCCAGTTTTTCCATTGATCAGCTGTAAATCCACCAAAGGATGAAGCTATTTTTCTTGGTATTGATCCAATATTGCTAGCTGCATTAACTGAGTCAACCCTTTCCTGTACTACAATGAGCTGTTCTGGTAACAAAATTTTTAGTTCAAGCCAAATCTTAATCATTTTTTTCGCAGTTCCCTGATATAAATTATGCATTGGATCCACTATTGACATCCTTATTGGATCAAAATAATCTAATTCCCAGATTGGAGAATATCTTATCCCAAACTGACTCTCAAGCCTGTCTCTCTCAGTTTGGGTTCTAGCACTCTTTACTACATTCATGTTATGTCTATGCTCTAGTAAATTTCTGCTTGGCCATTCATTAACATCAAACCCACCATAACATTTATGTCCTATATCACCTAGAAAAGTTTTGTAACATTTTGAACACCCAAGTGTGGCACCGTGGCCTAAAAATCCACACAGCTTTCTTGTTGCTGGAATGTCACAGCCTACACACATCAAAGCAATTTTGAATATGGTTTCCTTGTTCTTTTCCTGGTATGATGTTAAAAAAAAACCTTCTTTCCACCCTACTTTCAGCTCATCTATCAAAGGACCAATAAAAGTTTGCACGCTTGGCTCTTTCTTCATGTCAGGTATAATTCCAAGCAGTATAACATTTTTAATTTTAAAACGTTCCTCTCGTGGCAAATTCAAAATAACTGCATACATTACTCCAACTGAGTACTGGACATGTTCATATGGTTGGAACCAGTCTAAATTCAACATTATTCCATAACTTTGTTTGTTTTTCAAGAAATTGTTTTTCTCTGCACTCTGAAACTCCTTCCATATATTTCCATCAAACACATCAGCCAAAAATCCAGGTTCCTGTCTTCTTGATCGCCAAATCTCACATTTTTCTTCAAAATCTGGTCTTTGTACAAAACTAGACAAGGTCAAAGCAATTGATTTGTAACAATAAGTTTTAAATGGGTACAACTTTTTTGTTCCTTGTAATTGAACAACTTTAAGAAGAGGCTCACGACACGGCCTTCTTCTACCAACCTGTGTATGATTTGGAAAAATTACATTATTGCATTTTTTGGATTGTTGTTGACCCTCTACTATTATTAAACAATCTTCATACTTATATAATTTATAACATTTTTTACATACAACAAATTTTGTAAAATTATCTTTTTGAAATCCAATATATTTGTACAACTTATAAATTGTAGCTGGAAAAGCTGATGCAAGTCCAGCAAAGGCAACAACTTCTGCTGATAGAGCATTAAAAAAATCAGATAAAAACAATAATAAATGTTGGACTGCAATATCCGGAATAACATGAGAAGATTGCCAAGTACAGATAAAAATACACAGACAAACAAATAAATAAAAAGTGTTTTTTTTTAAATTGTCATCATTTATAGCATCATGTGAAAAAATATTTAAATAATAAGTGCCACTAGCTGATTCATCCTGCCCATTGAAGTCTGCATCAATGTCAGCTAATGTAAGATTGTTCCAAAATTCTTCATCTTCATCTTCAGATTGTTCATCTCCAGAATTCAAACTAGAATTCAACTTTTGATGTATTTTTTTTTTAATCAATGACACAAAAGGTGATGCATGTAATCCTTCAGTACTTAAATTCTTAGATAAAACTTCATACTCCCCCACCTCACATTCTTGAGGATCACTAGTTTTACATCTCCAATTTCTATGCCTAAAATATTTGGTTTTATGATTCTCGAAGTGCCTATTTCCAAACCACTGATTGCAGCCTGGGCATTCTTTTTTCCCTTTCTTTTGTTTATAAGCAATATGCGCACTTGAAGAAGTGGGTTCTGCTCCTCTTTTAGACATTGAGCCTAAAAAAATAATTCAATTAATTAATTTAATAAAAGCATAAAAAAAATTAATTTACTATTTCTTTATATTTTTATATATATATAATATATTACATTTAAAATATACATGAGAAAAAAATAATGAAGACAAATGATAAACATGATAAAATAAAATAATCAAATAATTGCAAATTTTTCTTTGAGACTGGCCTTAAATATCAGACGAAATATAATGTATATGCTTTAATACAATCTGTTCATATTTGAAAGCTGTAAGTGTAATGCACAATAGATGTAAAGTTGACCCATATATCTATATAAAAAATATATCTATAGGGGAATGTATAGCTGAATTAAACATTTTCATTCAATCTATAACAAATGCCCCTTGACATATTATTCCTTTCTTACTTTTTATATGTACATGTATATGGAAGCTTTTGAAATTCAACACTATTTTTACTCATGAACATAATTATGAAGAGTAAATTGCTTCACTGAGGGCAGCTGGATATGAAAGTAGAGGTTTAACTCAAATGATTCAGCGCCCTTTATAGGTCTGTCCTCTGATGTAGTGATGGATAGTTAGTGATGATATAACAACTGGATTAAACAGTTTGGGGGAAAATGGACACAATGTTGATACAGGTCTGAATTTGGATTGTAAAAAGAAATATTTGACACATAGGTTTCTGAATAAATGTAGTCAAAGAACTTAAAATTGCAGGTTACATATGATTTGAATTTGTATTCAATTGAAGATTTCTTGCTTTTGTGCAATATGCTATACTGTTGCACAATACTTAGTAAATCTGTTTTTAGACTATATGTCCAAGAATAATAAAATAAATACAACTAAATTATCAATCAGTATACATCCAAACGTCATATAAACAGTCAGAGAAAAACATGAACTTGCGCAATGCCAAGATACAGGTATCAACAGATTGTAGACCCCTGAATGTGTTTATATATCCCGGTATTATATATGTTGTAATGTTTATGCCTTTTGGGATCCATGATTTTGGGGAAAAACATGTTCCTCTTCTATTCTCTTTATTGTCTAGAAATGAAACCTCTTTGAATGCATGCTGGTGAAGATGCCAAGCCATTATATGAATGCAATCCGGTTGTAGTCAAATAAAAAAGTCAGTGTAGAGGTTGAATATAGGTTTAGAGAATTCTAAATGTACATTATTTACTTTATAAAACAGATTTTTTTCTTAATTGCACATGAGCTAGTTTCTTTGGTTAAATCTTGTATCGACCAACTTGAAGGATTTATAATAGTAAGATTAATTATAAACTATAAAACATATATATCAAACATATACATGTACTAGTATTCCCTTTTGTTTGTTTTATTTGTTTTATTTTGGTTTATATCATTTGCTAAACTTTTGTTGGAAACAGAATTTTTTATTTTAAGTTCATCCTAAATTAATAATATCAGATTGCACCACTTTATTTATGTTAATTATTCTATTCAGCATATTATAACCTCTTATCAGAACCTCTACTAGTAAAGTATCAGTCACCAATTTGACCCAAGAAAAATTGACTTTTACATCTTAAGTTTATTACATATTAAGTGTGTGGAAAGGAAAGGAATGGCCCTGTCAGCAGAGTAGAAAGAAATGTTGACTTGATCTGTAACTTATCTTCTTCTTTGAATATCCACCCTATTTACAGGGTCTCAGCATTTATTAAAATAAGTTCAAATTTTTAACTGTGTTTATCAACAAAATCATGCGAGGTAAAATTTTATTTGACAAGCTTAGACAATATAAAAGTAAATACTATAACTTGTATTTATACTGTTCTCAGTTTAATATGAACTTTGAATATATGTATTTACTTTCCAATTAACGGATAAAAAATTAATTATTTTATTAGCATTAAGCCATTTATGATGTCAGGTTTAAGAACTTTCAGTCAGCATATAGTAATAAGTAACAAAATATGATTTTGCATTGTAATATATGTTAAAATGATAAAAAATATCATGGGCAGGGGCTGATTAAGCCATTTTCAGGGAGTTTCCCAACCCAGGATAAAGAAAAGGGCCTGCAAGGGTTTTCCAACCATATATATGTTCCAATTAAAATTGATCGTCCTTTAAAGAGGGGGTCCAATTCCTGGGTCAACCACTGATGGTTATCACAAATTAAAAACCAACTTAATATCTTAAGGTGTGTATAGAAAAAAATCTGTATCACTGTTATTTTCTGGAATTGTCAAGAGATCAGGGGAGGGAGAAGGGCAGAATGATGTGAAAACTTGATCTGTTACTCATTTGAGCAAAAGTTTTAAGAATTGAAGAACCCATGCAGTGTCTCGTCTTCTTTTGCAGGCTAAACGAGGTTGAAATGTCTGGTCTTCTTTACTTATCATTGATATTATGTTGATAGTCCTAAATATAATTAAAGCTTTACTACAATTAACTGTCACATAAACTTAACATTAACCAAGAAAAATAAACATTGTTCAATGAACCATGAAATGAGGTCAATGTCAGATGAACCATGCCCTAGCAGACATGTACAGCTAACAATTCTTTCATACAACAAATATATTTGTCCTAAAGCTTACAGTTTAAGAAAAATTGACCAAAACACAAAAACTTAACTATAACCAATGAACCATGAAAATGAGGTCAAGGTCAGATGACACCATGTCAGACAGACATGTACAGCTAACAATTCTTCCATACAACAAATATATTTGTCCTATAGCTTACAGTTTAAGAAAAATAAACCAAAACACAAAAACTTAACTATAACCAATGAACCATGAAAATGAGGTCAAGGTCAGATGACACCATGTCAGACAGACATGTACAGCTAACAATTCTTCCATACAACAAATATATTTGTCCTATTGCTTAAAGTTTAAGGAAAACAGACCAAAACACAAAAACTTAGCGCTGAGCAATGAACCATGAAAATGAGATAAACTAGAAGCTCCAAAGAGCCTGTGTCGCTCACCTTGGTCTATGTGAATATTAAACAAAGGACGCATTTGAATTCATGACAAGATTATGTTTTGGTGATGGTGATGTGTTTGAACATCTTACTTTACTGAACATTCTAGCTGCTTACAATCATTCTATCTATATTGAACTTGGCCTAAGAGTTTCAGTCGAAAATGTTAGTTAAAATTTACAAATTTTATGAAAATTGTAAAAAATTGACTATAAAGGGCAATAACTCTTTATGGGGTCAATTGACCATTTAGGTCATGTTGACTTATTTTAAGGTCTTACTTTGCTGTACATTGTTGCTCTTTACAGTTTATCTCTATCAATAAAAATATTCAAGATAATAACAAAAAAAGGCAAAATTTCCTTTAAATGACTAATTCAGGGGCAGCAATCTAACAGCACTTTGTCCGATCCATCTGAAAATTTCATGGCAGATAGATCTTACCCTGATAAACAATTTACTCCTTGTTAGATTTGCTCTAAATGAATTGGTTTTTGAGTTATAAGCCAAAAACTGCATTTTACCCCTATGTTCTATTTTTAGCCATGGCGGCCATCTAGGTTGGTTGGCGGGGTCAGTACGCCACACAGTTTTTAAACTAGATACCCCAATGATTATTGAGGCCAAGTTTGTTTAAATTTGGGGTGATAGTTTCAGAGGAGAAGATTTTTGTAAAAGATTACCAAGATTTATGAAAAATGGTTAAAAATTGACTATAAAGAGCAATAACTCCTAAAGGGGTCAACTGACCATTTTGGTTATGTTGATTTATTTGTAGATCTTACTTTGCTGGACATTATTGCTGTTTACAGTTTATCTCTATCTATAATAATATTCAAGATAATAACAAAAAACAGCAAAATTTCCTAAAATTCCAAATTAAGGGGCAGCAACCCAACAACGGGTTGTCCGATTCATCTGAAAATTTCAGGGCAGTGAGATCTTGACCTGATGAACATTTTTACCCCCATGTCAGATTTGCTCTAAATGGTTCGGTTTTTGAGTTATAAGCCAAAAACTGAATTTTACCCCTATGTTCTATTTTTAGCCGTGGCAGCCATCTTGGTTGGTTGGCGGGGTCACGCCACACAATTTTTAAACTAGATACCCCAATAATGATTATGGCCAAGTTTGGATTAATTTGGCCCAGCAGTTTCAGAGGAGAAGATTTTTGTAAAAGTTAACGACGACGGACGCAGGACGACGGACGACGATGGACGCCGGACGCCAAGTGATGAGAAAAGCTCACTTGGCCCTTCGGGCCAGGTGAGCTAAAAAAGGATGTTTTTTTTAATCTAATAAATGTTTAAAAAAACTTAAACTGCAGACTATATGTATATTGTTAAACAGAACAAAAACTGGTCCATTTATAAGATATATACAGGAAAGTTTACTTCTGGATTATAACTATCTTATTTTATTTATTTTTATTTTGTGCCATGGAGTAGTCAGTTTGTTTTCAATCTATGAGTTTGACTGTCCCTCTCAGGTATCTTTCTTCCCTCTTTTATGATCATAAACAAACTTTAACGTCAAAGTTTGGTAGAAATCCAGGATATTTTAAATTCCAACCAGAATGTGCCCATAGTACTTGTATGCCCCATCCACACTATATTTTCGGTGAAAACAGGAGAAATTCTCTAAGGTGGCATTAAAATTAGAAAGGTCATATCATAAGGGACCGTTCAATATTTATCAGATGGATGGGCCGGTGCAAAATGGGGCAGGGCAAGCACTTTTTTTGTGGAAATATTTGGATGGGCGAGAACTTTTTTTAAAATATATAGTGGATGGGCTTGGACTTATTTTATTGTAAAAAAAATTATCGGTGTGTAGGAAAATCCTTTTGCAGGCACAAAAAACATAAATGACAAGGTCTCAACAATAATTTTCAGTTTAGGCCAAATCCAGGTTATAAAAAAAGCTAAAATTTTCAGTTTTGGCTAAATCCAGATAGTCATCTTTAATTTTTTTCATTAACTTTTTCAAGTCAACTGGCATTTTAATAAAACTCTACAATTATTTCATTTATATATTGATCTTACAGAATACCAGTGGTTCTTTGGTAGTGTGTTGAATTGCTGTTATTCTATATGGATTTATTAAATAGGTTAAAAAAAAAGCTAAAATTTTCAGTTTTGGCTAAATCCAGGTATAATAGTCATCTTTAATTTTTTTCAAAACTTTTTCAAATTAACTGGCATTTTCATAAAATTCTACAATTATTTCATTTATATATTGATCTTACAGAACAACAGGTTGTTTGGTAGTTTGTTGTTTTGCTGTCATTCTATAGACAATGATGGATTTAATAGAAAGGTTGAAAAAAGGCTAATAAAATTAACGGTAACAATTTACTTGCACCAGATGCACATTTCGACAATTAACAAGTCTCTTCAGTGATGCTCGTGGCCAAAATATTTGAAATCCCAAGCTTATATAAAAGATGAAGAGCTATAATCCAAAAGGTCCAATAAGTATCCGTGAAAGGAATCAGAGTTTTCAGTTTTCAGTTTAGGCTAAATCCAGATAGTCATCTTTAATTTTTTTTATAACTTTTTCAAATTAACATGGATTTCCATAAAACTCAATAGCTAAGTTTAATTTTGGACCCTTTGGGCCCCTTATTCTGTTGGGACCAAAACTCCCAAAATCAATACCAACCTTCCTTTTATGGTCATAAATTTTGTGTTTAAATTTCATAGATTTCTATTTACTTATACTAACGTTATGGTGTGAAAACCAAGAAAAATAATGGGTCCCTTTTTGGCCCCTAATTCCTACACTGTTGGGACCTTAACTCCCAAAATCACTACCAATCTTCCTTTTGTGGTCATAAACATTGTGTTTAAATTTCATTGATTTCTATTCACTTTTACTAAAGTTAGAGTGCGAAAACTAAAAGTATTTGGACGCTGACGACGACAACACCAACGTGATAGCAATATACGACGAAAAATTTTTCAAATTTTGCGGTCGTATAAAAATTGTAAGAGTTCCATGGAAACCTGTGTCTTGCCTTCTTTGTCTTAGTCACGTACATGCTAAACAAAAATAGGGGGGATTTACTTCTGGATATTATCTAATGATCATAAACAGGCTTCTGTCCAAATTTGGTAGAATCAAGGATAGTTTCATTTAGGCAGCAACCATTTGATTTTCTGGGGGGAGGGGGGGCTATGGAATTTTTTTCTGGACAAACTATATATCTTTTGGCGACAAGTCGAAAACAAATTTTTTCTTTCAGTTTTAGCATTACATATAGTGGCAGCTGAGTGTGAAACAAACATTTGTTTTTTCTCAGGGTCAAAAACAAATTATTTTTTTCTCCAAAAACTGGAAACAAACTTTTTTTTCCAAAAAAAAAACTAGCATCCCCCCCCCCCCTCCCAAGAAAATCAAATGGTTGCTCAGCCTTAAGAAAGTTATCAGAATTTTAAAAACTTTAACCAAATAGTGAATCTGAGGATTTTTTGCAAAATTGCAGACCTAAAAAGCTTTAAAAAAACCTATCTAGAATAAGGCAGTTGCTATTTGTTCGGCTAGCTGTCAAAAAGAATTATAGACCCCTTGACATAAAGTTATCCATATTTTGAGTGAGAAGTAACGGGGGGGGGGGCCACTTCAAACACTTTTTTTGGTAGGGGTGAGCAGCTGAGACATCACGTACCCCACCCTTTTCATATATTTCGTTTATCAAAAATATATACCTTGCCAAATATTAATGAACAAAAAACAGATCTATTATTTGGATATTTTTCATCTTCTTGTACATTAGAGTTTACAAAAATTTTCTGGTCCCACTCATTTTACGTTTTTGTTTAGATGTTGCATCTTAACAAAAACGTAAAATGAGCGGGACCAGCAGTCGCAATAATTACACCTTGCTTTCACAGGCGCTTGGGTCTATGATACAGATTTTTTTTTTTATTAAAATATTTAATTTTCTATATTTATAATACATATCTATCACTTCTGTGCATGTCTCACCTGGTTTCGAGTGATTTAAACGACCAAGAGAAAATACCAAATTTTACTATCCATATGGAATTTTCTCTGGGTCGTTTAAATCACACGAAACTAGGTGAGACATGCACAGAAGTGATAGATATGTATTATAAATAAAGAAAATTGAATATTTTAATAAAAAAAAAAAAAAAAAAAAAAAATCTGTATCTGCTTTCACAATAAATTCTTCACTCCTCTAATGAAGAAATTTCAATTTGAAAAGACAATAAATATTGTTTTATCAGATTAATGTAGTAACACTTCAGATAGTATCACTTTTACTGAGTTTACATTAATTAAAAACTGATTTGTCGTTCCCTCTTGAAGGACGCTAACACTATGCTGTGGAATTTCTTCAAATGTTTCATGTATGCAAACCTTTCAATGTTAATTAGGTGGAAATGTCAAAATGATTGGATTTATTGCATCTATTTCTAACCTCAGTTGAAATACCACACTGAATAAATAGAGTTTAATTGGTTTGACAAATAGCTGATGCATTTACAACTGAGGTTTAACCGCACGAACATTTGATTAGTTTCAGATACTTATAATATATATCCAGCAAGTGATAATATCAACCTATTGATAAATATAATTTGAATTTCTCACCCTTTTCATATATCATGAAGCATGAAATAGTGACCTATTCCAGCAGCTCATCCCTTCCAGTCATTACATAGGAAGTGCACCCCCCCCCCTGAGCCCAAATTTCTCTTTTCTTTTTTTCTCCTGATCACATCTTTGTTGTCCCATGCAGTGTATTCATTACCCCACTTTTTATAATCCCATTTCCAACATCCCCACTTCAAGTTTGTAGCCTCAACCCCCACCTTGTATTAAAGGCCTTTCTTAATCAAATAATTTGCATGCGCGTAGCTACGTTTAAGTCAAAAAGCCCGGGCGTACACTTGAATTTTGAAAATAAAAAAAATTATCGACATAGAATAAGAAAAACTGGTCAAAAGCACATCAGCCTTGTGCTTCTTTTTTCAATGGATTGAAATTTTGAATAAAAGGGGCTACATTTTCTCAAATAGATCATTTAATATATTTGTTCGAATCTTTTGTAAAAGTCTAAATCTACTATGAATTCTACGTACTTTTCTTATATTCAAACCAATTCACTATCTGCTCAGATTTTAAATTCTGTTTGTATTTTTGTCGACCCTGTGATTTATGTCCCAAAAGAGAGACAAAGCGGCGTCAATATTTAGATTGCAATTATATCTTCAATTTTCCTGCATTTTAAGGACAAAATGTATTTCTTTCTGCAATTAATAAGTGGTCGCAGTTTGGGCTTACATTTAGTTATTTCTCAATTACATTAACTACTTGTCCAACCTTCATCGAATTTTATGAAAATGCCAAAGAAACTTTTTCTATGACTAATGTCTAAAGCTAAAATTTGGAAAGCATTTGTTTTCGTTCATTTTTCCGTTCTTTTCTGATAGACAGATAGCCAGACTTTTCTTTACGCAATTAATTGTTTTACATGCTCTATTTATAAACCTTCATAGATCGTCGTGAAATATTCCAGATCAAGAAAAAAATATCAAAAGAAAATTTAAGATTTTTTTTTAAATCCCTTTAAGGGAACGATATATTTTGATTCACTTTTTGTGGGAAGAAATCCTAGATGTTCCATAATTTTTCATATTGCACCTCTTAGTGTTCATTAAAAGGTGCTTTTGTCGATTGTATGCTCACTCACTGCACCCTTTAAACTTATTTAAAAGTAATATTGGTTTGGACGTTTTCTCTAAAACCAATGACCATTAGGCTAGCTTCCAGGTTAACACGATGATTATAAAGTTAACATATTACAAAATTTAACCAAAAACAAATAAACCATTTACATTCAAAAGTATGTTGCTACCAATGATTTTATACTGACAGGAATCATTACGGTATCTGGTATCTCATTCTCATAGCTTTCGCGGGCGTCGTCCCTTTCGAACCCACTACCAGCAGGTGCTTTATCATTGAGCGGTTGGGAACCCTCATAACCCTCGCCAAGGTTCGGGCGTACACGTAAAAATGACCCAGCTACGCCACTGATTTGGTGAAACTAGTTTTCCGATCAATTATCTTTTATTTCCCATTTTCCTTGTGGTTTTAATTTGTTTGAGTTCCTTTTATAAGATTATATCATTCTTGGAAGTTCATAATATCATGTTCCATTGTCATTCAAATTCTACAAACTGCAAAATTTATCACAAATATTGATATCACCGTTTTCAGTCATGATCCTAAACATGCTAAAATTGAAAATCAGTGATCAGGTTACACACGACCCCTAACAAAGGCGGATCCAAGGGGGGCTGGGGGCCCAGCCGCCCCCCCCCTTCCTTGGGAAAATTTTTATTGATTATATAGGGAATCATTGAAGCATGACTGAAGCGGGCCCCATCTTAGGTCAGTCAGAGGGCCCCCCCTTCGGAAAAGTTCTGGATCCGCCACTGCCTAACTGAAGATAGTATTAAACAAACTTTAAAACGCACATTATATGACATGCTTATTACAATGGCCAGACAAATAGCCCTGGCATTATTCAAATAGCAACACTGTATATATCTTATTGACCTTTGAATACAAATATTGTTTAATAAGTTTTTATATGGGAAATTTGTATATTTTTGGCCAGATTTAAAAATCATCAAAAATTTAGGGCCATTTTATCCCTTCTCCTTTCGTAACTCATAATGTAACGGTTCTTAGTAGGTCCTTTAATGAATATATACTTACAGTGTTAATATGCTGCTATATATTGCTACATTATACATGTACATGTATGTATACTGTTATCACAATCAACTTTTAGTCATGTTAGTGAGTGTCTGGAAAGAAAACAATATACATGATAATCATGATAATATTTAAATATATTTAAGAAAACTTTAAGAATAATTTTTCATTTAAAAAAATATAGAAAACTGCATGCATAATTAAGAAAGGTACCATTTGATTTGTAAAAGCTACAGGCTATGATGAAAAAAAAATCCTGCATCTTTTTAACTGATGTCATGCCTTTTTCATATTTCACTCTATTCTGTTATGCCCCTTTTTATTTATTAGTTTCTTTATTACTTTATCTTGAATATTTTATCCCCTCCTTTTATAAATCCAAAAAATAAATATATACATTGTATATATACAATTTAAATTTATAAGATCAGATATCCTTTATAAATGTACATGTTACAAAATGTATGTATAATGGTTAGTTTATAATAATTTAATGAAGCTATTACAATGTAATTGCTCTTAATTCAAAAAATTTCTGAAAGAGCTTTAAGAGAATCACCAAATTTTTACAAAATAAATCAAAGGTTCTGAAGGAACAACCATTTTATACTCACATGATCAACATAACATTTGAAATTATGACCGTTTTAATCTAATTTATATTGGGTTTAATATAGAAACGGAGCTAGACTATTTTATTTAATGCAAACATTTATAGGAATTATATACATAGCCAATAGGGCATTTAGAAAAAGACAAGGATTTCATACATTAAATATTGTAGCTTAAGAAGTCCTGCACTATCGACATGACTAACTACAAAATGTAAGATCTGATTTTAAAACAAATTTTCTTTTTTTTTCATTGTTTAAATGAAGTCTGGCAGTTTTCTAAAGTTGTTCTATTACTGTTCAGCAGTTCAGTGCCTGTGTAACTTGATATGCATGTGCTAGCAGATATATATTTTTGTTTGACTCCAACCAACGATTGTAATTGCAGTATGAATGATTTTAAATAATGACATATCAAAGTGCTAGATTTGATCTATTCTACATTAATTTTGTGAAGATTTTTTGTCTATAATATTAATATTTTGCCATTGAACATGATGAATACAGCTGAACAATTTCTGGTTAGACAGTTCTAATAAAGAATGAAGGATGTGCTAGTCATGACTCCTCCCTTTGCATCAAAATTGCAGCTATAGCAAAAAAAGTATAATTTACTAAGCTTTAAATCTGGAAATTAAATTTCACATTTAGCTTTCATTGGACACATATTTTGATTATATTTATACAGCCCTCCCTTAATTATAAAGATTAACTACATGTATCAGTGGACCATACATGATATTTAAGAGATTGAATTTTAGTTCAGAACCATAATTCGAGAAATTCTCCCTAAAACACAGTTGTAACAAAAATTTGTACCTGTTTATTATTTGCATCACTGTCTTGATATGTCGTCTGGAAGCTTTGCTAGTCTTTCAAGTTCTGAAGATGATGATATTCCTCATAGTAAAATCATTAATACCAGTACTTCCAGTTTCCATCTCCAAATGGAGAACTCAGACTCGGGGTCGGATGACGGTTCGAAAACAGTGGGTATAGGTACATCTATACAAGAAAAGGGTCCTTCTGAAAGTCCTCTCCGAAAGAAGCAAAGGAATGCTGTGTTGGCGCCTCTAGATTTGTCAGCCCCTTCAGAACAGTTTATGCCTGGAGCATGCGGTGGACCAGCAGATATGGACACACCAATTTCGATTCGACGAAGATTAACTTCAACACCTAACGCCTTTCACACCAGCGCTGCACACAATAATGTCAACATTGAGTCAGTTAATGAGGTAAAATTAAGTTAAATTACTTGTCACTATTTTGGATAGTTCTGACTTCTGTATACAATTTGTGTAACTCAATTACTGTTCATAATGCATGTTTATATGTCACTGTACATGACCGTATGTTATACAAGTTATTAGGTTGAGTAAAGTTTGAACTTTCCATTTAGTCAATAATTTGAGAAAAACCTATGCAGGTGCATTCTCATGTGTGAAAGAGTCCAGGTAACTCACTCAGCTTGATTTATTATGAAAAATGATGTATCTTTATAAATGTATCTGGCCATGTCCCGCGGTTTTTTGCAATGTTGTTGTAATAACAGTGTAAGTTAAGACCCAAAAGTAGACAAGAAAAACACTTTATTATTTATTTCATCAATTTCTAAAGATAACATTTCTCTCATTTATTCCATAAATCCATTATAATTATATAAGTTATATCATATGTATCATCTTAATTTATCAAAAAGGATACATTATCTTATTGGGCTGACAAATGATATCTTAAATACTGGTATTTAGTTTGATTTTTTATCTCTCGGTTGCCTCGCGGTTTTTCCATACAGCACAGTTCATATTGTCATTGCGGGATTTTCAAATCCGCAAAGAAGTAATTTTCATCAACACTGACACTGTCAATACAACAGTCACTTCAAGTTCAACATAAGTCTGATTATCGATTTGGTGACCGTATTACTTATAATGTTCTAGACATAACACAATCATTTATCTTTTGAAGCTCATTCTGACATTCAATGATTTATGCCCAATTTTCTCCACAAAACCTAGTGTAGTGAACTGGTGGTATTGGGATCGTTCGCCCTAAAAACATGTTCGCCCTGGGTACGTTCGCCCTGAGTTCGTTCGCCCAGTGAATCCGTTCGCCCTACTAAAAAATATTGATATTTAGGGCATTGAAGTTGAAAAAACTTTATATTCAGATATCATGAAACGGATTTACAAGTTCATTATTATACTCTGAGATAGTCCTAGTCTCAGTTATACTGCATACATTCATGATTGACAGAATACAATTATTTTGTTAACAAATATCAATAAAGAGAATTACATTGTACATACCAATTCTACTCTGTAAATCAAAGAGAAAATGATAAAATGATTGCGGCAATATAAATATTCTGTCAATTTGTTAACAAACTTTAACATATTTTGTTCAAATACTTAAAATTATGCGACTGGAAAACAAATAGAAAAAAATAAAAATCTGGGCAAACAGGTATCAGGGCGAACACGTAGTATGGCGAACGTGAATATGGGCGAACGGACCCGGATTCTGAAAAGGTGATGGCTAGTCCAAATAATAATCAGATTATGACTTTTGGCAAGGTTATTTTAATTTATTTCTGGGACACCTTCCTAACACAAAACCTATCAAAGGAGTACGTATTTACACTTTTGGTATTTAGCTGTATTTTGCCTCCGAATGACCTAACATCACCTCTGACGTCAAGCAACAATCACTTTTTAGTTGTGACGTCATATGTTTTGAATTATGAAGTCAAAGTTTACGGGAACCTGTGTGATGTTATGTAATGGCGGACAAATTTGCATAAAAGTGTAAATACGTCTATTACAGAGGGTGATAAAGGGTTATTTTCGTGCAACATGTTTTGCCATTTTTATTTCACGTGCATTCGTGAAAAGGGTTCGTTATTCACTGTATTTTGTGAAATGGTGTTAAACAGGGGAGGACGTGGCGTGCAAACTCACTTGTTTTCTGTGGGAAACGGGTCTTGAGCAAATACTAACTAGTCCAAATGATTATGCTGTCTAGGAAGGCTATATTTAACTGTTTAAATTTCGCTTTGACACTTGTGGATGTAAGTTGTCAAAAGAAAAAAAAATATAATAGCCTTCACGAAGTCATAAGGATTTGGACTAGAGCAAAAACATGTTTGAGTAAGTCTGTAATCAACTTTAGAAACAATTAGCTAGTCTACCATGTCTACAGTACATTGCATTATTGAGTATAAACTTAAAGACTTTAAAGTCTGGAAGTGTATGCAGATGCTGATATTAAAATATTAGCCACTTTAGCACTCTGTCAAATTGGCACTCAAAATTAATGCTCACAAACATGTTTTTTGATAATATTTTGCCAGTGCCTGCAACATTGTCACTGCGTCTGCATTTCAATTAATTACAATGTTTTCTGTAAGAATATGTCCCAAGTTTAGAACATGCAGCTCAGTACAAATGTAGTTGTACTACCATACATTTTGCCATACATATACATTTTGTATATTAACAGTAAATCAAAGTTAAAAAGGTATTTATTTGACAGAATTTTAGACTACTATATACATGTAATGTATATTTACAATCTCTCAAAAAGATATATTTATTTATAATTTAGCTAATGAAGAGAATGATGGATGGTCAAACTGAGATTTTGATGAAGACATTGACAGATCAAGGGGAAAAAATTGAAGAATTACATCACTTGTTACAGAGGATAGATTTACATGCAGGAGCTCAGAAAAAAGGAAAAATAAGAGCTGTCCATGTTCCTGCTCATATTAAGGTACAGTGCAATGTATATATACAGCTATACATGTGTATCATGTGTATACACTTATATATTTATTAAAATAAATATCTTGTCTACATTTTCTGATTTCATAATTAGAAAATCTATCAAATGATATACTTTACATGTAAGTCATGCAATTCACTTAGAGAGTGAGACATGCCATTGATAGAACATTGATTTAGGAACATACATGACATATATATATAAAAAAATGTATGTCTTTTTGTTTTATCAGCTTATAATATAATAATAATACTTGCTTATTAAAAAGAATATTACCAACGAGACAACTCTCCGAAAGAGACCAAATGACACAGAAATTAACTATAAGTAACTGTTTTTACATCTAGTAAAGCCCATACCCCATAGTCAGCCTGCTTTAATAAAATCTGCAAATATACCATGTATACCTTATACATATTATATGTAAGTTCAAGTGTCAGGGTAAATTTATACATGCAATCATAAAGTTTCAAATAGCCAAGCAGTGAACTGTGCAAAGTATATATTTCAAGTATTAGGAATCATGGACCCCCTGTTCAATCTTCCCTTTGCATAGACCCAATTTTACAAATATATGTGCAATGTTCCTGGTGTAGACCAGTTTGAAAACATATAAATTCCTCATACATGTATATGATCTCCTGTCAGTACACATTTATTCAATCAAAACAGTCATGATAGTTAATAAATGATAGTTGATAAACCTTTTTTGTTTTATTTTACAGCAAGCTGTTCGTGATGCTTACAGGCATAGCACTACAGAAAAAAATTTAATCTGGACATGTAAAACAGCAGCTGGTTCTATTTTGAAGTAAGTAATAGTAATTACATGAATTTGACATGACTGGGCTGAGTCTTAGGATAATGATACTGGATGAAATATCTTTGTATTTTAATTTTATGGAAAATAATGTAATTATAAGTAGACCCCTGTCAAAATGTAATATTTAAGGAGATGCAGTGTGATTGGTAATGAGAAAACTAAAAAATAGAGTTCTCATGAAGTGAATTTTACTATCAATAGGTTACCATTCATCACATCTTAAACCTTGAGCAAAACCCATGCCATATAATAAGCTACTTTTTATCAAAATGTGAAGCAGTGTACTGATTTATATGAGAAAGAAATTAACGAAAACAAAGTAGTAGGTCCGGTAAGGCTTGTTTCCCTATAAAAACCATTTATTGGTTTAAACTTGTATTTCCTCACACTATTAGTTTTAGTTTAAACATATATATTCATCATCAATACAAATATATCATCATACACAATACACAATAATAATAGGATTCAGAAACAAGCTACATGTGTATATAGCTGATATTAATCCCTTTCCTTGAAATACCAACTCCAGGTAACATAAATATAGCATGCAGTGTTACAATGATATGGAACAAGAATGAATAAGTAACTATTTAACTGAAAAAGAAAGAAGGAAAAAAAACCTTAATTTTAAAATATTCAAACCATTAGTGTTTTCTTAATATGCAATTACTTGGCCAATATATATTAACTTTTTAGCTTCTTCTAGGTATTCTGCAGAGGTAAATAAAGAGATGTCTGAGGCTATATGTCTTTATGTCAAAGGACAATTTTCAACAACAGAAGAAGGTGTTATTAAGAGTAAGTACATGTTTTTTTTACAATAGTAATGCAAATTTACTATGATATCTACATGTATATGGTACATTTAAAATAATTTATGCCCTTGCTGCTAGTTGAGAAGCATAAAAGTATAACCCTGTCACTAAGCTACAATAGAATTTAGTTTTAATCAAATGGTATGAAGATTTACACAAAAATTGTTACTACAAAACAGTTCAGGTTCTAATTTAAATGGAATTCCTTTCTATTTTCTCCAGGTATTCCCTCTTTACATATATGCAAGTGGAAAGGGGAGCATCTTTGTCACATTCTTTTTGTCGAGCCTTTGACTTTAGTCGAAAAAGCAAGACTAAGCGATCCTACATTCTGACGGCGGCGTCCACAAATATTCACTCTGTCATGTCTGTGGTTAAAGTTTTTGAAATTTTAATCACTTTCTTAAACTATACTGGATTTCTACCAACATGACCAAACTTGGACAGAAGCTTGTTTATGATCATAAGATAGTATCCAGAACTAAATTTTGTAAAAATAAAATACCTTTTATCTGTATTTTACTTATAAATGGACTTTTTTTTCTGCTGGAAATATTAAATTCACTCTGTGGTTTAAAGTTCATGAAGTTTTTAAAATTTTAATAACTTTCTTATGCTATCAAGAATTTGTTCCAAACTTGAACAGAAGCTTGTATCTAGAAGGAAATTTAACAACATTTTGTATCTAAAAACAGTGTTTATTTGTATTTTACTTATAAATGGACTTAATTTTATTTAAGTTAACATTACATACAGTCTGTAGTTGAAGTTTTTAAAACATTAATCACATTCATAAACTATCCTATATTTTTACCAAACTTGGACAGAACTTTTTACAATCAAAAGATAGTATCAAGAGGAATATTTAGGAGCCTGTGGTTTACAGCAAAAGTAGGCCAAACACTGGGTTTTGCGGAACCCTTACGATTTTTTTATTTGGAATTTGAATATGTTAATCATTCAAGCACTTTAATTTTTATATGAGATCCATTCTTTGACATCTGGTAATTTTAATGCACTTTAGTCAAACGATTGAAAACTTCATTGATGTTATAGAGACCAAAGATAATTGCAGGAAAAAACAACAGAAAAATAATTCAAAACAATTTTATATTTGAATGAACTAGACAATCAAACAATGAATGACCTATTTTCTGTTTGAAAATTTGCACATTGAATTTATATTGATTTGCTATTGATTAATAGATTAATTACTAAATAGATAGATAAAATTAGATTAAAAGGGCAGTAATTCAGTTTCAGTTATACAGCTGATTGGGCTAATTACAAATACATCTTATAAGTCAAAAGAAAACAAAATGGGAGTACTTAATATTGTCATTAATATTGAAATTGAATAAGACAAAAAAAAAACTCAATAATAAGCCATGGAGGAAAATGGTGATGCTGCCTAATTTTTATACCCCTCCTATAGGAAAATTTTGAAAATATATGTCCCATCAAGTAAATTTCTTTTCTTCCAAGACACGCCACCTAGAGGAAAGGTTCTGTAGTAATACCTGTCACTGAAATGGCTGTCATTTAATGTAATTTACACCAGCATCAAACACCAAAATAAACTGAGTGTGACTAGTCCCACAATCTTTAATTTCACATTCAAATTTTAAAACCCCTCCCCCAACAGAATAAAAAAAATGGTAGCCTTCCACCCTCAGGTGGGAAATTTAAATGGAATAGTCCTATTACTGACTTGTACATTATATTCACTTTCCAGCTGGTATTGAGACATATTTCAATACCATAAAACAAAGGAGACAAATGGAGGAGGATGGAAAAAAGGCCTCACACAACAGAAAAATGGTTTTGTATGGGAGAAAGAACAGGGTAAGTACAAAACATAGTAACAATTGAGGAAAAAAAACTGTAGAATGATAAACAAGCTTATCTATCCTGTCCTATCAGTCTATTGTGTTGACTTCACAATGCATTTTATTCAAACCATCTTATTTTTAAAAATTGCACTTTCTTTATTAGATTTGACAGATGTTTAAGTCAACATGTTGAAGTTACCATTGAAATGAAATGCTTTTTTTCATAATGATATATAATGGAATATTTATGCTCAGCATGCTTTACACTTTTGTTTCAAGTGTTTCCATTCATGAAGCTCCAAAGCTTATGTGATTTGTAAAATAAGTAGAAACAAGAGTTTTTATTGTTTTTTTCCCGTGAAAAGATCTTTTTATTTTGCGTTTTTATCCTTTCATCTGTTTCACTTCAGGTAAAAGTTTTGGTTCAAGTTGTTGGCCAAGATAGTTTTTAATAAAGTCCAATCAACTTTAAAATTAATACACATGTGGTCTATGTTATTATATTATATTAAATTTAATGCCAAATTTCATGGTCCACTGAAAATAGAAAATCATTATGGGAGCAGAGTATAAATGTACTATGAACGTGCAGCTTAATTTCATGTTTAGTCACAAATCCTTTTTTTTTTTTTTAAATATTAATTATTCCACAGGATATTTATTTGTCATTCTATAGAATATCTTGTTTTCAACTTATGATTATGACTTAAGTTAGAATTACTGCATGTAGAAAAGATCCCTTTTGTCTAATAGATATAACTAGTCAATTTAAATCAAATTAAACATTTTCATTACAGAAGCTTCAAAATAGAGTTAAGGCCCTTCAAGCAAAGAAACTACCAGTGCCTGAAGAGGAAAAACTAATGAAGGCCATAAAAATTGATTTCATGTCGAGTGAGGACAGTGATTCTGAAGATGAAACGCGCCTTATTACAAGACCTCTGCCATGGCTGTCGAAAGATTTTAAATCTTACATGGATAAACTTGACAGTAAATACCAGAGACAGCTCAATGCACAAGGCAAAAAGTTGAGATCTAAGAGAGTTGTTGGCAGGCCATCAGAGAGGCCTTGTCCCAATAAATCCCAAGACCTGTCATGGGTTTTTGCTTAAGGGCATAACCTACATATTTTTTTGATTATTTTTCTTTTGTTTTTTCTGTTTAATTAAATGCTGAATGATAATTTGAGTGTCTCTGGTATTTGCTGTCTTAGATTTTCCATCTAAGATTTCACCACATTATTTATATATTTTGGTCAATGGGAGATAACTTTGTATATTTAACAGTTTACCAATTGTTATCTCTTTTTAACATGTTTGAAAATTAATGAACAATTAATCTTAAAAGAAATATTATTTTCACTCAATTGTCCAAGTACATTTAATATTTGATAGTCATGTGCATGAAATTTCATAATTTAGTTGATAAAAAATATTTGTGTGCTATTTAATTCAATTATACATATCATAAAATGTCTTTTTTTACTTTTATCATATGTATTCATTTGGGGTGAGATCCTATAAAATTTAAATTAATATCTGAGCAGCACATTGGTTTGAAATTAGCAGCTATGTTATGTTTGCTGTTTTATTTTTTGCTATTTGATGTGTTTGGTTTATTTTTAGATTGAAAATATTGCAAGCAAGGGAGGTTATTCATAAATATTCTTATGATACCAAACTTTGAAAATGCTTATGTTTGCTGTTTGTTATAACCCTTTTGCAATGATTTTTAAACAAGTAATCATGTTAATTTGCCATATACCCAGGGTTTCCGCTGGCGGTCGCCATTTTCGCAATTTGCGAAAAAATAATAATTGTGGCGATAAAAATTCGTCATTTGCGAAAGAATTTGGCGAAAGAAAAATATAGAACGATTTATTTTCCCCCATCTTGTTTATTTACTTTTTTTCGAGTTTCTCAGACTTTACCCGATCATACAATATTCGGAATTCTCCTTGACCTCATTAAGATTTGGACAGAAAATCAATAATCAGCTGATTGCATTTTATAGCTACAGTCCTTGGATGGTGTAAACTTCCCACTAACACCATACACCATAACACCATACACCATATACCATTACACCATACACCTTGTACCATTACACCATACACGTTACACCTTTGCACCATACACCTTACACATTACACCATACACCATTACCCATTCTATCTTTACGATCCAAAATTATCCATAATGCAATTAAATTTCAAAGATTAAGATTATTATTATTGTTTATGTTTACTATTTGAAAAAAACAAAATAAAAAGAACTTCGTTTTCAACTAATGAAATGTCGTAAACCATCATTCACACCATTCCCGATCACACGTTACACAATCACACCATACCTCATACACCATTACACCATTCCCCTTACACCATACACCATAGCACCATACACCTTACACCATTGCACCATACACCTTACACCATTACACCATACACGTTTTTTTGGGAAGTTTACACCATCCAAGGGCTGTATCGACAACAAAGGACTAATTAATAAATGTGTCGATTAAATTGTTTTGACAAAATGATATGGTTAAATGGCTTCCGTTAAATGTCACATACAGAATTTATTTACCACTTAGATGCACGTGTTTGAGGCAAATTCTCGACGTCTCCTAGTTTAAAAAAGAAAGCTGTTGTTGTGACGAAAAATGTTCAAAAGCAAGAAAAATCTCCGATTTAAAACTTTACTTATCCTTAGTCTTTAATATAGGTAATTGATTAGGGAGACTTCTTGAAATTCGTTTAAGTGACGCACGTTTTTCAAGCATAGTTTTACGTCTCAACTTTTTCATTTACGATGGTCAAGAAAAGAAAACTGTCGTTATGAAGAAATCCATTCAAAAGGTTGGGAACAACCCCTCTAATGAGAGTAACCCTTCAATGTTATGACTACACATGAAATGAGGGATCAATTTCATGTCATAAAAGCTGTTCTTTTGTTGTAATAACAACTTCTTAGTTCAAAAGAGCACATCATTATTTTTAAGGGGGGGGGGGGGTAGAGAAAGGTAGATTTTAAATGATAAATATAGTTATGTTACTTGGCGAAAAAAATATTAAAGTGGCGAAAAATATATTGTTTTGGCGAAAGAGGTGGCGAAAAAAATAATTGACCCAGGGGAAACCCTGCATATACCATTATTTTGTTGACTAGTTTGAATTTGATGTATATCTTTACTTATTTCAAAAAAGTGTTTTTTGTATATGTTTACATAGTAAAATTATAGTTATTGATATTACGAAAATTTTGACAGTTGGATGTTTTTTCTTGGATATTAATGACATTTGCCTTGTTACAAAACCTCTGACTAGGCTGTCGAAAGATTCTAAATCTTGCATGGATAAACTTGGCAGTAAATACCAGGGACAGCTAAATGCACAGTGCAAAAAGTTGAGGTCTAAGAAAGCCTTGTCTAAATAAATCTCCAGAACTTGCATTTAATTGAGTTTGCTTAAGGGCATATGACAAAAAAATAATCCTTCAATTTTGAATAGGGCCAAATAAAAAGTACACTTTTGGAATTAGCAAAGAAGAAAATGACTTCATGATTTACTTTTGAATTATAGTTTATAAAGATTACCAGTAGATCAGCCTAAGGAAAACCTTTGAAAATAAGTCAGACAGAATATTTTGATTTCTTGAACTTAACTTGAAGATTTTTTTAACTATACAAGATAAATAATTGCTTTCTGATTTCAACATTTGATTTTTACTATAAAAATCATTTACAGGTGCAACATATATTTGTCATTAGATAATGTTATTGTGTTTGTTTGACCTACATATTTTTTATGCCTTATTTATGGTCAATATGTTTTTCTTGTCTTGGCATCAGTCTGTCCCTTTGTTTGTTCTGTTTGTCCTGTTTCAGGTAAAAGTTTTTGGTCAAGGTAGTTTTCAATGAAGTTGGAAGTTCAATGAGCTTGAAACTTAGTACACATGTTCCCTGTGATCTATGATATAATCTTTCTAATTTTAATGCTACATGAGAGAATTTCACCAATTTTCAGTCCACTGAACATAGAAAATGATAGTATGAAGAAGGCATCCATGTACTGGGGACACATTCTTGTATTAATTAAAAAAAAAATGCCTTTTTTAATTGATTAAAAGCTGAATAATAATTTGGGTGCGGTTCATTTAAGTGTCTTGTATTTGCTGTCTTAGATTTTTCATCTAAAATTTCACCACATTATTTATATATATTTGGTCAATGGGAGTTAACTTTGCGTATTTAACAGTTTACAAAAATGTTACGTCTATTTTGAATGTTTAAGTATTAATAAACAATTAATCTTAAAAACATATTATTTTTGTTCAATTTTCCTATGTCCTAGTACATTTAATATTTGATAATTTTGTGCTTGAAATTTTTTATTTTTTTAATAAAAGTTTATTTGTGTGCTATTTTAATCAATTGTATATATTTGAAATTTACTTTTCCTTCAATTATTTTTTACCTGTATCTTGTGTATATAGCATTCAGGGTGAGGTTTGATAAAATTTGAATTAATGTCTGAGAAGCACATTGGTTGTTCATTTAGCAACTATGTTATGTTTGTTGTTTTATTTTTTGTTTTTGATGTATTTGGTTGTTCCTTTGATTGACTAATAATGCTAGCAAGGGAGATTATTCATTAATATTTTTATGATACCAAACTTGAAAAAAGCTGGGTATGTTTGCTAATTGTGATAACTCCAATGTTATGATATTTAAACAAGCAAACTCAAATAGTAAGCATGTTTCTTTGTCACATACCATTATGTTATTGACTAGTTTGAATTTGATGTAGAACTGAACTTTTATTTGTTTACACGGTAAAATTGTAGTTCCTTGATGTAGCCAACATTTTGACAGTATATTTTATTGATAATCAAAACAACTTTGATTGGTCAATATCTGAATAAAATTAATTTGATAAAGACTTTGTTTCTTTTATTAAAGTATATACAAAGGGAGACAATTCAATTTAAAAAAAATATTATTCAATCTGTATAAATATGCCCAAGACAGGATGGCAATAAGATAAAACAGGAAATTGTTGTGTATGATTATGCTTTGTCCAAGGGTTTTTGTTATCTCCTGTATTATATATTGTTGCAATTATCACACATAGAGATAGATAGGCTTGCCCTGAATATATCCTAATATCTTAATTTTGTGTTATGTGCAAGTCTTAAAATTTAAACATTTTAAGTTCTCATATAAAATCAGAGGCATTGGCATTATTTACTTACAGATAAAGGCATACTTACAAACTGGTATTAACCTTTGCAAATAAATGACTTATAAACTTTGGATTATAGTTGTAGTTTCATCTTTACAGACTTTAATGATACTGACAAACCATACATTTGCAATTGGAACCCAAAATCTTATTCTACTGTTATTAAACTGAGGAGCAATCCCTGCCTTCAAGTCTCAAACTTTGTATATATTGATAAGAAAAGTTGAAGGATCCATCATTTTTTCAATAGCTTCAATATTTTATTCATTGAATTTTCCTATTTTTTATTTCATTTTCTTCTTTAATTAGATATTTCCAAACAAGATATTTGAGTTGAAGTTGAAAAAAAAAATCACCCACATTCTTCCTCCAGTTTAAAAATCAGAAAACTTTTCTCAATTTTTATTTCCATGATTGTAATTCCTCAGCAAATTTAACTAGAAATTAAATTCTATATTTATTCAAATATAATTTATATTAAAAATTCTTTAAATTTGAAATTTATTAAAATTTAATTTAAATTAAGATTTCTTGAAATTTGAAATTAATTATAATTTAATTTAAATTAAGATTTCTTTAAATTTGAAATTTTTTTAAATTTAATATATTTTTAAAAAATTCTTTAAATTTGAAATTTAATTTAAATTTCGATATCTATAAATTTGAAAATTATTTAAATTTAATTTAAATTTAGATTTCTATAAATTTGAAATTTATTGAAATTTAATTCAAATTAAGATTTCTTTAAATTTGAAATTTATTGCAATTTAATTTATATTAAAGTCTTTAAATTTAAAATTTATTCAAATTTAATTTATACTAAAAATTCTTTAAATTTGAAATTTTTTCAAGTTTAATTTATATTTAAATTGTTTAAACTTGAAATTTATTCAGATATAAAAATATCTTTAAACTAGGTTGAAATTTGGGAATTTATTTGCTTTATTAAATTAAGTTTAAACTTATGTTAAATTAGAAATTTTCCAATAAAGTAAATGCATATATTTTTTTATAATTTAAAATTTAATATGCATAAAATATGCATTTAATTTTATATTAAATGCATCATTTCGTGCAGTGATATCTAAATTAATGGGATATCGTCCGAGTTCACCATATATTACGCAATTTGGGGTAGAAGACTTTAGGTGCAGAAGAAGCTTACAGAATTTTAATTGAACTCTCTCCAAAATGTCGTTATTACCAAACCCCCAAATTTCACAACCGTACAGTAAGACCGGTTTTACTAATTTGTCAAATAAATCTAATGACAACTAATAGATAACCCATGTTTTCTCCCCTTTTTGATTACCTCATACATTGCCTTTGTAGCTTTTTCTGCTAAATGTTTTCTACAGTGTTTAAATGTCCCATTTCGTGAAAAATATATCCCAAGATAGTTAAATTCTTGAACGATATCTATAACAGAGTTATCATATGTAAAACTGAGATTTTTGGGTTGTCTCCCATTACTAAAAATTACAATTTTTGTTTTTTCTACATTAACTTTCATTTTCCAGACATCACAATATGAGTGGAATTTATCTAGCAATAATTGAAGATTTTTGGCCGATTCCGCCATTAACACAGTATCATCTGCATAGAGGATTGCGAACAGTTTAACATAAATATCTAATTTTTCCTCAAGTGCATCTTCAATAGTATTCAAACCAATCAGGTTCTCGTTGATAAAAACGTTTTCCAAATCATTTAAGAAAAGTGAGAACAGAAAAGGAGATAAGTTTTCCCCTTGTCGTAGGCCAATATTGCATGAAAAATAATCTGATATATTGCCATTATAAGATAAACATGACTTAATATTATCATAAATCTTATGAATTATGTTATACATATGACCATTTATGTTATTCAATAACATCTTATACCATAAAGCGTCTCTTCTGACTGTGTCAAACGCTTTTTCAAAATCTACAAATGCACAAAACATTTTTTTCTTTTTTTAATTTCAAAATTTCAAAGAAAGAGTGCAGTATAAATATGCAATCGACTGTTGAATAGCCACTTCTAAATCCAAACTGGTTTTCATTTATTAATAAAAATTCATCGGAAAAATTTGATAATCTATAACATAAAATCGAAGTGAATAATTTCCCAACACAACTGACAATTGTGATTGGTCTATAGTTTTTTGGATCAAATTTGTTTCCCTTCTTCTTATAAAATGGTTTGATCGTGCCAATTACCCAAGATTCTGGTATAATTCCAGTTCTGAAAACTAAATTAAACAATTCAACATATACATCAATTAAAAAATCACTAGACGATTTAATATATTCATTTATAATCATATCGTCGCCACAGGCTTTATTACTTTTCAGTTTCTTAATACAATTCATAATCTCGTTCTTTGTAATTGGACCATTAAGTGTACCATTTAAATCATCTAAAGCATCTTGGTCTACATTTGGTAAATCAATATGATCGGGGGTGCCTGAATTAAGATCTCTGAAAAAATTAAGTAAATTATCAAAATTAATTTCAGGTTGTTTCGTGTGTTCCCGCTTATTCAAAATATTCCAATACTCTTTTGAATTTTGAGATCAGAGGTTTTTTAATCTTTTAGCCATATCACGTCTATGACTTTTTATGGCTTTGTCCATCACTTTTTTATATTTCCTCTCAGAATCTTTTACTTCGTTGTATAATAAAAGCGAAGGTGAAAATTTGAGCCTGCGCTTAAGCTTTCTGAAGTTTTGCCTCGCAAATTTGCAGTCATAATTAAACCATGGCTTGTCTCCCTTCTTTTTAGGGGCTCGCTTTTTTGGTTTGTCAGTTCGTGTCCCAAACGTTGTCTTAGCAGACTCCAAAACAACTAATCCAATCTCATTTACAAATGCGTTGACATTGTTATCATCAACTTTTTCTAAATTCACACTTTTCAAATTACGTAACAACCTGTCTAATCTATCAACATGTATATTAGCTCTAAATTCAGGTACCATTTTATGATCCCATTTATTAATCTTTTCTCTAGACTGAACATTAGGACTGTCCTGTTCATTACAATCTGTGACCAATGAGTTGCTTTCTAAGCGTAAATACAATGGAAAATGAACATCTGAATACAAGTGTGAAAATTCTAGTACATCAAAATCAATAAGTTTTTCTAAAATGTTAACATTACTCAAACAATAGTCTACAACACTAGCATTTCTGCAGGTAAATTTCCCAGTTTTATCATTTCCAAGTCTACCATTCATAATGAATAAGTTGTTACATCTACATAAGTCAAGCAGATTATTACCGTAACGTGTTTTCCCTTTATCCATACTAATACGATCTCTGGGTATATTATACAATTCTAAGTTACATACATCATTTATAGATACACACTCCAAATCAATACTAATATCTTTATCATCAATAAATACATAATCTTTCTCATTTGAGGTACGTGCGTTAAAATCACCAATAATAAAAATATGTTCAAATGTTGTAGAAAGTTCCAAGTATTCACTTTCAATTTCATTGAATGCATCAGGGGAGGAGTATGATGTATATTCTGGTGGGATATATACTACTCCAAAAATTATATCCTCATTATTTAAAAATTTTGAAATTTTACACCATAGAACAAATTTACTATTTGTTTCAATCACTTCTATAGAGTTATTCAGATTTTCTCTATACCCGATTACAATGCCACCTGATTTAACTCTTGATATTTTACGTCTATTTTTGAATTTTAATGTGTAACCAGATAAAAGAATATCATCCATATCGTCAGTTTTTGATTCAACAAAGCAAACAACATCATGTTTTCGGATTAAACTTTCAAATTCTGGATATTGTAGTCTATGTTTTTGGCCACAGCAGTTAACATATAAAAGATCTATAGCTTTTTTGTCTGTAATACTATTTTTTGACAAATAGGCAGATTCACCTGATAAAGACGCACTTATGTCTTCATTATTACTAGTAATATTTTCATCAACATCAATATCTACATGAACGTTTAAATTTTCAAAAATACAATTAATCTGTTCAAATGTTTCATCATTACACAAAGTTTCATTACAATTACTATTTACATTATTTTCAGCAATGTTTACATATTTATTATCATGTTTATCAATTAGTGTCGGACTGTCAATATGTTGCGCTCCTCGGCAATCCTAGTAATGAGCTTTCGGAGTTGAACCTGTGCGGGATCGTTTCTTGGGGTTGCTATCAGATGAGGGGGTTGATTTTGTTCGTTCAATATGCGGTGATGGGGCGTCACTTTGACGCTGTGGTGTGGCATCACTTTGGCGTAGCGGCGAAGATCCATCTTGGTGTGTCGGTAGGCTGCCATCTTGGTATGGGATATCTGCAACCTCGGCATCGTCAGGAATTTGATAAAGCTCATTGTCTATAAAGAGGCGGTCTCGAACGAGTGTTGCAATTTTCCTGTTTCGCTTTGCCTCTTTCATTATAGGATACAGCTTTCGTCTCCTGTCCTCTATTTCTTTGGGGAATTGTTGCTTAATGCCGTATCTTGTGTTCCGTAGCCTGTAAGCATTATCTAAAACGTACTGTAGGTCACAATGATATAGGAAACGTGCTACTATGGGTCTTCCGCCACCTTGATATCGTCCAAACCTGTGAACGTTTCCAAACTCTATTTTATAGTCAATATCTGTTTGTATTTCTTTGTATTGGAAATATATGCTGTCTCTCTTCTACCTCTTCCTTTTACATATATATATCTATAATAATATAGTTTAGTTTTCCCCTATTCTTTATATTTTAGCACCGCATTATTCTATATCCTTTTTTTGTCTATTTTTCTATATTCTTTATATTTTGTCCATTATTCTCTATTCTGTTAACCCCACCCACGTGACTCTCCTATAGATGGGTCTTGTTTTTTGTTTCTTCGGTAGTAAGCAAGAAGAAGTCAATATCTGTTTGTATTTCTTTGCATTGGAAATATCTTCTGTCTCTCTTCTACCTCTTCCTTTTACATATATAGTTTAGACGACACATGCATAACAAACATGATGCGTTTAGTCTAAATATAGCATTAATAAATTTATGAATGCAGATATAATAGAATGTGAGCTGTGTGATAAACGTTTTCATGATATGGCAGCCTTAGTAGAACATCCCTGTAGGGACGGTAAGCTGGATGAGTATTAAAACTACACGGAAAATAACAGTAAGGGTACGACTATTTATCATGTATTCTGGGGAGGCGAGGGGGCAGGAGTATTTTTTACTGATTTATTATTCCGATTTCAATTGATCTGTCGCTTAGCTTGCCATTTTTTTCAGCTCTTACCAGACCATCATAATTATTGATATTCAAAATCATCGGACTTAGATTCAGCGGCACAATGGGAAAAGGACTGGTTAATGTCATTCCATCCAGACAAATGTTACATTCTAAGAATCACACACAAAAAAAAAACCACATTCTTCAAACTGAAACAGCTACAAAATATTTATGCATAACCATCCAATCAGATCTCAAATGGAATAAACATGTAAATAAAAGAACAGCAAATGAAAATCGACAACTAAATTTTATAAAACGTAACCTAAAAGAATCACCCAAACAAATAAAAGAAAGGGCATACATGTCGTTAGTGAGACCTAAGCTTTAGTACAGCTCTTGTGTCTGGGACCCTCACAACAAAAATTCAAAACAATCAAATTGAGATGGTCCAGAGAAGAGTTGCCCGCTATACATGTCATAGATACCACAATACCAACTCTGTTTCAAATATCCTCGAACACCCACAGTGGCCTACATTACAATTGAGACGAATACAGACAAGACTAGTGGTTTTCTATAAAATTACACACCACCATTTACCCTAAAGATCTCATTAAATCAGACAACAGAACAAGACATAAGCATACCAATCACTATATAACCAAATTCAGACCAGTAAATATTTTTACACATTCTCATTTTATGCGCATATAATAGTACAATGGACCCTACTTCCAACCTCAGCAATCCTTTGTACAACAGTTGACGACTTCAAAGAGCAGATTTCTATATCTGCTCTTTCGCAAATGTTCTAAACACTGCATACCATGTACACAGTTTTACCAAGAAATATACATAGGAAAACAATCCGTTAGTTTTCTCGTTTGAATTGATTTACATTGCCTTATCGGGGCCTATTATAGCTGACTATATATGCGGTATGGGCTTTGCTCATTGTTGAAGGCCGTACGGTGACCTATAGTTGTTAATGTCTGTGTCATTTTGGTCTTTTGTGGATAGTTGTCTCATTGGCAATCATACCACATCTTCTTTTTTTGTACGAGGCTGAGAAACTGGGGAAGGGCGAGCCTCGACCCCAGTTTTGCGCCGAGTACAAACAAAGTTTATATTTTTATGACATTGACCTAATATTGTTTTCATACTGCAACTTAGATTAATAAATCGATACTTCCCATTAACTGAGGGAGTCCTGATCCCGAAATCCTGGGCTTAAAAACACGCAATCCCGGGGTCCCGAATTAAAAATAATTTAAATCCCGACATCCCGAAATTCAAATAAGAATTTCCGGATCCCGAAAGGGTAAATCACGAAATCCCCAGCTTTAAAACACCCGATCCCGGACATATGAACATATTCTAATTCAGTTTATGCTCTTTAGCTTTGGAAATTATAAAACCGATACATACTGGTGTATTTCAGATACATGCTTTGTTGGAATTATTTTTGTATTGTATCTCTTAAGAAGGAGATGCGAGTTGTATTTAAGAGCAACAATTCCCTTTAATTTCAGTCGGAGTTAGAAATTCAGTATATGGCTTGACCACATGTTATTTTGATTTTTGAAGATAAAAATCCTTCAATTTATTAAGATTTTTATGCCCCACGATAGTAGAGGGGCATTATGTTTTCTGGTCTGTGCGTTCGTTCGTTCGTCCGTCTGTTCGTCCGTCTGTCTCGCTTCAGGTTAAAGTTTTTGGTCAAGGTAGGTTTTGATAAATTGAAGTCCAACCAACTTGAAACTTAGTACACATGTGCCCTATGATATGATCTTTCTAATTTTAATGCCAAATTAGAGTTTTGACCCCAATTTCACGGTCCACTGAACATAGAAAATGATAGTGCAAATTTCAGGCAACCGTTAAAGTTTTTGGTCAAGGTAGGTTTTTACGAAGTTGAAGTCCAATCAACTTGAAACTTAGTATACATGTTCCCTATGATATGATGATTCTAATTTAAATGTCAAATTATAGATTTTATTCCAATTTCACGATCCACTAAACATAGAAATGATAGTGCGAGTTGGGCATCCGTGTACTATGGACACATTCACCGGCTTGTTTTCTATGCATTCAAAAACTCCAGTTGAATTTTATCCAAACATATTAAATTATATTGTGACTTTTTTCTTGTGACTTTTTTCCCTTAACTTTATTCCTAGGTATTTTGTGACTTTATTAAGTTCAAGACTTTCTTAAAATGAGCACTTTTAGGTTACGCTTACCAAAACATTTTACAATGTCACATTTTTAATTTGTTGGCCTATTTCAGAATTTCAATATTTCAAGAAATGTATTTATTACTGGACAAGAAGTAGTTTCATGGATTTTTCTAAAAAAAAAAAATTTAAAAAAAAATCAACATACTAGTATGTAAGCAGGAACATATATATTGACATATTTAGATAAACTGTTCCCAGATGTAAGCTGTCTATAATAATGTATATTGTTCAACTCTATCAGGAGTTTCTACAAAAATAGGATGAAAAAACGATAAACTATGCAAAACAAATGTCTAACTTGTGAAGCCTACTTTGGAATTCTAAGCAACAAAAATAGTGATTCTTTTTGTAGATTTAGAACATTGAACACAAAAAAATCTTTTGAAACTGGTAGATGGCAGATTAATCAGAGAGAAAATTTCTTTTGTATTAAATGTTTATCCTATTGACATGATTAAGGACTAGTTTCATTATGTTTTTGAATATTCTGCAAAGTAGACAAACGCTGTTAAAACTATAGTTGATCCCTAAGGATGCCACATTTTGTAATGAATTCGATCAATAATTTAACGTTTGCAAATGAAATAAAATGAATGGAAATTTTCCCCACTTTGTGTAGATTTCTCCATTGGGTTCATATATTCTGGTAACAATATATGTTCCTGATAAATTACAAAGTTGAAACTAAACAACAAGTTTATTTAACATTTTTGCAAATACAATATATATTTTTTTTCTTCAAAGGAACCCTTTTTGTTTGTTTACCGGGGTGAGTTTACTTGTATCTGTTTATTACCTTCACAGTGACACACCTAATTATTAGAGATCAGACCTAATCAACACGGTTATCTTGTAACTTGTATTGCATAACTTCCTCCAATAAAGGAGCACCTCAATCAATGAGTATTCCACCACCAGTTTAAAAGTACATATATCTGGATTTTTAAAATATAAAAGTCACACAGGTATCATCATCAAAAGGAATATTAAAAGTGTTTTGTATTTTTGTGATTTTACTTTTTTTTGTATATACATATGTATCGGCATAAAAATATGAGCTAATTCAACGTCATGAAATTTAAAATTTAAAATACTTCCTCGATATTTACAGTTTATTTACATGTATATATATATATATATATATGATCAGCAGAAATCGTTCTTCTGCATGATTGCTGGTTTTACTTAAGACAGTCAACTTTTATCTGTATACAGTGTAGTGTGGCCACGTACCCACGCTTACTGCTTCATAGGACTTTATGCTGAGTTGTAGTAATAATAATAGGAAGAAAAGTGACATCGGGAACTTTTACCATAATTCGAAAAGTGCTTTATATGAACTCCCATTTTAGATTGAATATCAATTTGAACTCTCGTTTAAGATTGGATATTTCTATGAACTCTCGTTTTAGTTTTAAGTTGAATATTTCCTGTTTCTTTATTCTTAGATATAATGTTTCTTATTTCAAATCATGATCCAAAGAGATTATAGATTTACTATTTTACAACTTAATCCGATGGCTGTCAAAAGTGTGAGAGATAATACATGTATCTAACACTCGAACTACAAAAGCAATTATCGCTATTTTATAAAGTTAAGCCGGAGGACAATGATCAGCTTATTATTAGATAAGATTGGACAATAGTATATATTTCTATGAGAACCTTTTTATAATGTTTTAATAACTTTATCTTTGACTTAATTTATATTTTGTAAACTGTTGCTGGGGCAGTCTTCCCCTAGCTTTCAAACTGTAAACTTGTGAATAAATTTGTATATATACATTTTTTACGGTCTTGCGTTTAAAGCAGCCATTGTGTCAATTATATAGACCTACAGACGTTAATGTAACTCGTGCCGAACTTTCATTAAAGTGTGGCGAGATCCACGCTTATTCTCTGATAAACGATATATATTTAGCCTCTTCAGTAAAGTGTGGCGAGATCCACGCTTTTGTTGTGTTGACGTATATGTTTGCATTAGAAGGCGTTATGGACTATGGTTGAGTTAACAAGTGTGGCGAAATCCACGCTCATTTTGCATTAATGTTGAGATCGCTTTGTAGTTGTGTCCGTAGAGTGTGGCGTAACCCACGCTCATGGTGTCTATCAAGCTAACATGATGTTCGATGAATTCTCGACCTGCTTGTGTGTAGTAGAAAGCATAGTCTCCTTGATTGAAATTCTATGTCCATTAGGATTGAATTGTCACGACTGTATTCCAGTAAACCAATTGTACTTGAATCAATTATCACTTGGATAAGGTCTAGTACTACCTCGCTACCGTTGTGTTTGAATTGAATACTGAGATTTTCGTTTAGCAGTTGGATATTGCTTAAGATTGATTTTCTCTGGTTCGACAGTGCAGGACAAAGCAGAAAGAAATGTTCCTGTTGCTATTCTTAATTCTACAGGTATTGTCATAGCTTCTTGCATGGCATTACTAGCAGATAGGTTTACTAATACATGTCAGTCGGAAACACGGTTGAAATACAACAAAAGAATCGAAGCTCTTTGTTAATGAAGGCGATAAATGTGTACTGTAATGTTTACTATAGTGACAAAAAAAATAAAAGTTAATAGAAACAAACAAAATTACAATTTTCTTCTCAATAACGAAGTGTTATATTTTAAAAACACCATTTGCATAAGTTTACAATTTATCCAGTACATAGTTAAGCAGAACAATTAGATAGCAGGTCGACAATATGGGTATCTTTCAAGTTGGATGTAGAAAATGCATATCCTCCGATTTCTTTTAAAAAATTACCACGGACGGAAAACATATCAATCTATTAGTTCAGTAATTTTCGTGTCTGCCCTTCTATTATGTGATTCAAGAAAATATTCCAAAAAATGGGTAACAATAGTATCGAGAAGAGAAAATCGAGTGCACCTTTTTATGTTAGGGCGTGTTTGAGTTGATTATTTTGTCTTGATATCGTACAAGAATATTTCATTCACCGTCTCGCTTCAGATTCTATCATTTTTATATATCAAAGCTACAGGTTGACTTTATAACTTATAAAAATAACAGTACTAAAAGATGAAATATATGGGTCAAGTGAAACACCTATCTAATGAATCACAAAAACAGAGTAGGTGTGTTCGAATAGCTATTATTTTCACAGGCACTGGTTTCTGTCAATGTGGGGTTTACTATCCATACCAGTTTTGTACTGGTATGGATAGTAAACCCCACATTGACAGAAATAAGTGCCTGTGATTATTTTACTAAAAGTACTTGACGACAGTCTTTCAAGTTGGATGATGAAAATGCATATCTTCGAAAAATTAAATTTTTTTGTTTGTGATAACTAGGGTTTATAGTCTTCAACCACTAAAAAAATCTAGTCTGCCCTTCCACGAAATATTTAATTAGAATTTTTTTAAATGTTTATGAATTTTCAAAAATTCCACCTGACAACCGATCAGACAATAGTTTTAAGTTGAATCAATGCAGATAAGATCATTAACTGATGCTCATTAGCGAGTTGATACATTTCTCTTATAAAATGCAACTGACATATAAGGATCGTACTGGTGCAATGTGGATACATTTATCGGTTTCCAAGAACAAAATTGGTAGCGCGTCATCCCTACAATTGTTTCCATTTCTACGATTGTGAAAATGAACTGGCGTAATGGGGAGACAATTTTGACGAAGTAGGATCCTGACTGATGTGTCTTTCCTGGTATATATTGACTAATTAAATACTTTAGTGATGGGTACAGCTTACAATGACCCTCGATAAAATGTTTCCAATACTTTGATACTTCTTTATTTACCATGGTCTTCCATTTTAATTTTTGAATTTGACTGTCTAATAGATATAAAGCTGATGGTAAGTTGTATTTCGCTAGAATCGTTTTAACAATAATAAACCAGCTGTGACTATCATCCGTTTTCATAAGTAGTTGTCTATATGCAATTTGTTTTTCTAAACTATTATGTGGTTGTCTAGATATATTTTCAAATAATGATAAAATCTTTTTATGTATTTGACCCTCTATTGGTAGTTGTCCAGAAAGAATGTATATGGCGGGCGTAGCTGTACTTGTTGGTAAAGACAGTAATTGCTTAATGCATTTTTTGTGGAATATGTCAATAATATCCAAGTTTTTTCCTGTAGGAGTTACTAATTCCAGGCCGTACAGAAGTACAGGAATGACATAGATGTTAAATATATGTAGTAAGGATTGTATGTCCAGTCCATTTTTCCCATGCAAACCAGCTGGTATTAGACTGTACATGGTCGTCTAGCTTTTTTCACGTTTTTATACAACGGATTAGGATCATCTGGTTTTGATGTGCGTAAGACCCTCATATGGGTTGTTTGGCTAACTATTGTCATTATTGAGTTTCCTATACTCCATGGAAAGGAAGGTTCTTGCTGTTTTCTACGATTTGGATACACTGGCAGAATAACACTCTTCACTGGTTGAAGCTTATTTCTCTCCCTTCGACTGTAGTTGTATGCCATGTTAATAAGTACCTGCAGTTCCTCATGGTTGTCGCTCATTAGTGCCACATCATCTGCACAAGTCGGAGCTGCGCAACAAATGGATCCTATTTTTGCTCCCAATCCTGAGTGCTCGATATCTGTTAGGAGATTATTGATGTACAGCTTGTACAGGTAGGCGCTCAGTATACCCCCTTGTGTTACGCCTTGACATATTGAGAATGGTTCAGATATTATACCATTAAATTTAACTACACTCCTAGAGTCCATGTGAAGACTATGTATAAGTTTCCAGAGTAGCCAATCTACACCTGCTATGTATAGCTTTCTTAGGATACTCTCATGTGTTACCACATCAAATGCCGATTTAGCATCTAGAAGCGCTTTATATACTATTTTACCAGCATCCCTGCACTCTTTAACAAATTCTTCTATAAAGAAGGAGCAGTTCATTGGAGCCGAGTTCTCAGTAAATCCTCTTTGTAGCCTATTTTGTTCTTTCAATATTTTAGGTTGGACCTTAGCCTTTGCTACAGGCTCAATTAGTTTCAGCAGTATTGGCATGATAGTAATCCCTCTATAGTTGGTGACGTTCTTGTTACTTCCTTTGTTCTTGAATACAGGAGTGAGGAGACCCATTTTGAGTATTTCAGGTATTAATCCTAATTTGAATGACGATACTATCATATTTGTTATAACTGTTTGCAGCCTTTTACCACCATATTTGATATTTTCAGAGGATATGCTATAAATGTCTGGAGATTTGTTTATTTTCAATCCATTTATGGCATCTTGACCATCTTTTTTCAGTTACAGAGATGGTATTAGTTTGATTGTTACATATATCAATTATATTATCTAGATCTAATGCTAGCTGTTTGTAATACCAATTATATTGTCTAGATCTAATGCTAACTGTTTGTAATACCAATTATATTGTCTAGATCTAATGCTAACTGTTTGTAATATCAATTATATTGTCTAGATCTAATGATAACTGTTTGTAATACCAATTATATTGTCTAGATCTAATGCTAACTGTTTGTAATACCAATTATATTGTCTAGATCTAATGCTAACTGTTTGTAATACCAATTATATTGTCTAGATCTAATGCTAACTGTTTGTAATACCAATTATATTGTCTAGATCTAATGATAACTGTTTGTAATACCAATTATATTGTCTAGATCTAATGCTAACTGTTTGTAATACCAATTATATTGTCTAGATCTAATGATAACTGTTTGTAATACCAATTATATTGTCTAGATCTAATGCTAACTGTTTGTAATACCAATTATATTGTCTAGATCTAATGCTAACTGTTTGTAATACCAATTATATTGTCTAGATCTAATGCTAACTGTTTGTAATACCAATTATATTGTCTAGATCTAATGCTAGCTGTTTGTAATACCAATTATATTGTCTAGATCTAATGATAACTGTTTGTAATACCAATTATATTGTCTAGATCTAATGCTAACTGTTTGTAATACCAATTATATTGTCTAGATCTAATGCTAACTGTTTGTAATACCAATTATATTGTCTAGATCTAATGCTAGCTGTTTGTAATACCAATTATATTGTCTAGATCTAATGCTAGCTGTTTGTAATACCAATTATATTGTCTAGATCTAATGCTAGCTGTTTGTAATACCAATTATATTGTCTAGATCTAATGATAACTGTTTGTAATACCAATTATATTGTCTAGATCTAATGCTAGCTGTTTGTAATCCCAATTATATTGTCTAGATCTAATGCTAGCTGTTTGTAATATCAATTATATTGTCTAGATCTAATGCTAGCTGTTTGTAATATCAATTATATTGTCTAGATCTAATGCTAGCTGTTTGTAATACCAATTATATTGTCTAGATCTAATGCTAGCTGTTTGTAATGTCAATTATATTGTCTAGATCTAATGCTAGCTGTTTGTAATACCAATTATATTGTCTAGATCTAATGCTAGCTGTTTGTAATATCAATTATATTGTCTAGATCTAAAGCTAACTGTTTGTAATATCAATTATATTGTCTAGATCTAATGCTAGCTGTTTGTAATACCAATTATATTGTCTAGATCTAATGCTAGCTGTTTGTAATATCAATTATATTGTCTAGATCTAATGCTAGCTGTTTGTAATACCAATTATATTGTCTAGATCTAATGCTAGCTGTTTGTAATATCAATTATATTGTCTAGATCTAATGCTAGCTGTTTGTAATACCAATTATATTGTCTAGATCTAATGCTAGCTGTTTGTAATACCAATTATATTGTCTAGATCTAATGCTAGCTGTTTGTAATACCAATTATATTGTCTAGATCTAATGCTAGCTGTTTGTAATATCAATTATATTGTCTAGATCTAAAGCTAACTGTTTGTAATATCAATTATATTGTCTAGATCTAAAGCTAACTGTTTGTAATATCAATTATATTGTCTAGATCTAAAGCTAACTGTTTGTAATATCAATTATATTGTCTAGATCTAATGCTAGCTGTTTGTAATATCAATTATATTGTCTAGATCTAATGCTAGCTGTTTGTAATACCAATTATATTGTCTAGATCTAATGCTAGCTGTTTGTAATATCAATTATATTGTCTAGATCTAATGCTAGCTGTTTGTAATATCAATTATATTGTCTAGATCTAATGCTAGCTGTTTGTAATACCAATTATATTGTCTAGATCTAATGCTAGCTGTTTGTAATATCAATTATATTGTCTAGATCTAATGCTAGCTGTTTGTAATACCAATTATATTGTCTAGATCTAATGCTAGCTGTTTGTAATATCAATTATATTGTCTAGATCTAATGCTAGCTGTTTGTAATATCAATTATATTGTCTAGATCTAATGCTAGCTGTTTGTAATACCAATTATATTGTCTAGATCTAATGCTAGCTGTTTGTAATATCAATTATATTGTCTAGATCTAATGCTAGCTGTTTGTAATATCAATTATATTGTCTAGATCTAATGCTAGCTGTTTGTAATACCAATTATATTGTCTAGATCTAATGCTAGCTGTTTGTGATATCAATTATATTGTCTAGATCTAATGCTAGCTGTTTGTAATACCAATTATATTGTCTAGATCTAATGCTAGCTGTTTGTAATATCAATTATATTGTCTAGATCTAAAGCTAACTGTTTGTAATATCAATTATATTGTCTAGATCTAAAGCTAACTGTTTGTAATATCAATTATATTGTCTAGATCTAAAGCTAACTGTTTGTAATATCAATTATATTGTCTAGATCTAATGCTAGCTGTTTGTAATATCAATTATATTGTCTAGATCTAATGCTAGCTGTTTGTAATACCAATTATATTGTCTAGATCTAATGCTAGCTGTTTGTAATATCAATTATATTGTCTAGATCTAATGCTAGCTGTTTGTAATATCAATTATATTGTCTAGATCTAATGCTAGCTGTTTGTAATACCAATTATATTGTCTAGATCTAATGCTAGCTGTTTGTAATATCAATTATATTGTCTAGATCTAATGCTAGCTGTTTGTAATACCAATTATATTGTCTAGATCTAATGCTAGCTGTTTGTAATATCAATTATATTGTCTAGATCTAATGCTAGCTGTTTGTAATACCAATTATATTGTCTAGATCTAATGATAGCTGTTTGTAATACCAATTATATTGTCTAGATCTAATGCTAGCTGTTTGTAATACCAATTATATTGTCTAGATCTAATGCTAACTGTTTGTAATACCAATTATATTGTCTAGATATAATGATAACTGTTTGTAATACCAATTATATTGTCTAGATCTAATGCTAACTGTTTGTAATACCAATTATATTGTCTAGATCTAATGCTAACTGTTTGTAATACCAATTATATTGTCTAGATCTAAAGCTAACTGTTTGTAATACCAATTATATTGTCTAGATCTAATGCTAACTGTTTGTAATACCAATTATATTGTCTAGATCTAATGCTAGCTGTTTGTAATATTGTCTAGATCTAATGATAGCTGTTTGTAATACCAATTATATTGTCTAGATCTAATGCTAGCTGTTTGTAATACCAATTATATTGTCTAGATCTAATGCTAACTGTTTGTAATACCAATTATATTGTCTAGATCTAAAGCTAACTGTTTGTAATACCAATTATATTGTCTAGATCTAATGCTAACTGTTTGTAATACCAATTATATTGTCTAGATCTAATGCTAGCTGTTTGTAATATTGTCTAGATCTAATGCTAACTGTTTGTAATATTCGTCGTCATATTCAGGATCATTTGATGGTTGAGCTAATTTGTTGAAATGATGTTTCCATCCAACTATAATTTCATTGTCAGATTTATGTATATTATCTTGTACATTCAGTTCGGATATATAATTCTTCAGCTTTCCTTTTTTTTTACCAAGTAACTTGTAAAATATTTGATCATGTTTAGTTCTAGCATCTAAAATTTCTTGTCTATCATTGAGGACTTTCATTGCTATCTCTATTCTACATGTTTTTCGAAGTTTCATATCACGGTATATTTTGTTGTTCGATGATGTCGGTCTTTCATTTGCTTTCCATTTTGCAAAAGCTTCTTTACATCTTTTACTCGCTTCATTTGTTTTAAAGGATTTTATCTTAGGTTTCTGTTTCTTTCTTTTGTATACCTTGGCTCTATGTGCTTATTCTATTGCTGCATTTTTCATAATGGTTTTAACTTGTGTCATAACTTTAGTTAGCTCATGACCCGATTGAATCTCACTTGAAATAGCTGTTAGTGACTTCATAACATTTTCCTCGTATAGATTCACGTCAATAGTACTCCATTTAATTTTCCTATTAGTAGGCAATATTTTTGTACTTTGTTGCCTATGTTCTATTTTGACATTTAGTCTGCAGGTTATAGGATAATGATCAGAGACTAAAGAACTACAGGAGTCAAGTTTAAGATAACTGGAATGGTTCTCAAACAGCTCTTTATCTAGTAATATGTAGTCAATAGAGGATATTTCTTCCTGCTTATAGTTTAAATAAAGTTGTGTTATCAAAGATTGACCAAAAATTTGAACGCATTTCGGTTGATGTTTAAAACAGTCATGTTAACACCTAATAACAATACCTTGATAAACTAAAACAACATAATCAAGGTAGTTGTGGTAGTTACACAGATGTCTAAGTTGCCACGGTATTACGTAGCTCAAGAGAAAAAGCCCGTTGTTTTAAATCAGTGTTGGCAAATGAGTAATAGTAAAAATGTTAGGAGGATTTGTATGTTTCCTATCACTCAACTGCCAGACTTTTGTCTTATACATCGTTTGAAGAAACAACATATTTTTTTTTGAAGATGAATACATAATGTTGCATTTGATCCATGTCAATCGAGTCAATAATATAACTTTTAGTAAAATATTTCTAAAAGTCATGCACGTTATTTCACGATGTTATCTTAACAGGTCACACAAGATATGGTCCGAGACCACAAATAATTCACATAAAAAAACATTTCTTTAAGAACATAAATGAAAATTTAAAAAATCCCACCTGCGCTTTCACAATGATTTTTTTACAGTGTGTTGTACTACTTTTGGGACAAACTATCAAAAAAATTATGGAAAACTTCATCAGCTCTAACTAAAAATATGGACAATTTTATGTTTAGGGCGTCTTGAAATCTTTTGACAGCTTCCGAAGTGCTAATTTTTAACCTTTTTCAGCTGGACCAAATCACTACGGTCCTTTAAAATTCTGAACCCAAATTGTTTTACAGTGTAATTTTACCCTCCTGCTTGCAATTTGAGGCATAAAACATGGAGAAATAAATTTGGAAGGGGTATACAAAATATTGGCATATAACCAACTGTCAACACTAGGGACTATATTTGTGGACAACGAAAATCAAGGAACGAAAATGGTGGTCTCAGACCATAAGCTTTTAAGTTTGACAATAAAGTTCTTTTGCAACAATGTCATGTGGCCTTAACATAGATTTCGAGGATGTATTTATTGATTTAAATAACTATGCAGATTATTGATTTGCACCATGTCTATGAATATATATGTTAAGAACATGAATTCAAATGCCAGTGGTTGCCACCTATTATACTATTTTCACATAAAGGATATAAAACCCTGGGCTTACCATTGTAAGTTATATTCATCTAAGAGTATCAAAGTCATGAACATACAATAAACCTTTTCAGCAAACGAATACTTTACTGAAATCAAAAATGATTTTATTCACATCAATTATAATTGTAATTTTACTTCATTTTCATTGACACATGTTAAACATCTAATTATCAATCAATCTGTTTTGCAGATAATGTTTCATGAATCATATGACGCCAGTTCGATTCCTTATTTAGTAATTGATTGAAAACGACATACAAACGATACGAAGACCATATAATGTGGATTCATTTATTTTCGTTGGTATCAATGTGTGGATAGCGAAAACTTGCATAATCGGGGTTTTGCCAATCTCTGTATACAAAGCCTATTGAGAATTAGATATTCATCGAATATTTAAATTCGTGGTTCACTTGTACCCACGAAACCCACGAAAATTGGTATCCAACGAATAATAATGAATCCACAGTAATTTGTTGGGACTTTTATTATCATTAATCATGCAAATGATAAACTATTTTATTTTATATATTTTTAACTACTTATTAATTTTGTTAAATAAAAAGAATAAGATTTAGAATAAAAATGGGGAATGTGTCAAAGAGACAACAACCCTACCAAATGAAAAAACAACAGCAGAAGGTCACCAACAGGTCTTCAATGATGCGAGAAATTCCCGCATCCGGAGGCGTCGTTCAGCTGGCCCCTCAACAAATATATACTAGTTTAGTGATAATGAACGCCATACTAATTTCAAAATTGTACACAAGGAACTAAAATTAAAATAATACAAGACTAACAAAGGTCAGAGGCTCCTGACTTGGGACAGACGCAAAAATGCGGCGGGGTTAAACATGTTTGTGAGATCTCAACCCCCCCTATACCTCTAACCAATGTAGAAAAGTAAATGCATAACAATACGCACATTAAAATTCGGTTCAAGAGAAGTCCGAGTCTGATGTCAGAAGCAGGAAAAAGAGAACTATTGTGACGGCTCATCCTTAGAATATTTCTTCTTTCATTCTTTCTCACATATCTGTCTCGGGAAATATGATTTCTTATCGCTAGCTTATAACAATTTGTATTAACGACTATGATACTAAAACTTCAATAGGGTTATAACCTCCTTCAATCTTTGATAACAAATTAAATGACAGATTATTTAACTTCCCTAAGAGTGATTACAAGGGTCATTGAGAAGGTGTTAAAATCCTACAGAAGATTATAAAACACCACTGTTCCAGGTTTTGGAAGGGTTGGCTTCTTTAAACGAGCTTTATCCCACCAAAATCTGTGTGTGCCTGGCCTACGTCAGTAGCTTGTTATTTAGTGGTTGTCGTTTGTTGCTGTGTAAAATATTTGTTTTTCGTTCATTATTTTGTACAGAGATTAGGCCATTAGTTTTCTCGGTAGAATTGTTTTACATTTTTCATTTCGGGGCCTTTTATAGCTGACTATGCGGTGTGGACTTTGCTTATTGTTGAAAGCCGTACGGAAACATATATTCGTTAATTTCTGTGTCATTTGGTCTCTTGTGGAGAATTTATTAGCTATCCAATTTTGAACATCTTCACACTACACATAGATTTATATATCAGAGAAGAAAAGATGGAAAAGTGGAGGGGACTTTTGGAACTCTCCGTCGTCATTTGTGAAACAGATATTTAATAACGTTTGACTAACTTGTGATTCGGTTCATGAGAGTTTCGAAGGAATATATAATTCCATATTTACCACTCGGAACTATCGGTTAAAAAGCTTGTGTTTTAATCGAAGGTGACTTTTATAAAGTACGGGTTATCTCTCCCGAAGACACGATACTTGTATCTGCGTTGGCCATAAGTCCTTACAAAGATAACGTTTTGACATTCTTATTGTGTGTTATGATTGTACTACGTAGCTCTTTTGGAAACGATGGCCACTGTTATCGAATTAATATTTGCACTGTATTTCGTCTGTAGCGATTAATGAATCCCTGTGATATTGCCGTGGTCAAACCTGGTCATATTTTACTGCTCTTTATAAACTTGAAAAATATTTCGATTTAACAATATGCACCAAATAATAAAGATGGAGGAAACAAAGTATTTAGAGTGCCAATTTGAAATATTTTCTAACTCTTTATTCCTTGAGTTAACTTACAATTGTTTTATTGATAGTTGAATCTTACTGTTCTTGTTTCCTAGGGGTTTGTTAAATACAATCATTTATTAAAGTCATATGATACCACAGAATTGAACACAACAGTTAAATATGTTTTATATACACGAGTGGCTAAATTATACTTTAACAAACGTATAAATATATTTTCTTATTTGCTCTATTTTGCCTAAGGATATATGCAGTGACCTTAAAAGTGACACCTTTTGGCAGGCATAAGGTAATCCAATTTAGCACTCATTTACAACTTGAGTAATCCTGTAAGTAGTTTATTCATATTTTTTTACTGACTAGGTGTGGCTCATTAGTTTTGCAAATCAACTCACTAGTATTATTGTAAAATATTTGATCTTAAAAGGCCCTTGACTCCAGAATGAAAAGATGGTGGCTGCTGGTAAAAGTATGTTTATTGATATAAAGCGGTGTTTTACTATAAGATTACTTCTTTACATAGAAAGGTGACAAAAGAAATTGACCAAAGCAGGCAATGATAAAATTGCAATGAATGCTTTTCTTTTTTTTTTTTTTTTTTTATTTCATTTTAAAACTAAAACTTTTATAAAATTAACACATATAGATAGTTTGCAGTGTTAGATTTGAAAAGGGGGAGCGGGAGTTCAGGGGATGTGGAAAACGCCTTTTTTTTGTGATCAATGCTTTTGAATGAGGACATACAGTTTGACCCCCCCCCCCCTTTTATCTTGGGTGGGAACCCATTTTACAAATGACTGATCTGCCCCTGGTATATATGTATCCATAGGTAGTCTAGTGGATTGTTTACATGCATGAAATATTTGTCACTGGACATTAAGCAACCAATAATTAATCAATACATGATGAAATAGATTTGCCTTCACAATGTTTCATTGTTCACCCTTATTTGTGTTCAAAGTAATTGCATGGAAAAAAATGATTGCAATTTTGTATGGCGTTGTACTTAGGATGTTAAAAAAATCAATTTGAACTATTCAGTTTAATTTGGAACACTGCATTTATTTCGAAATAGCCAGTTGCAATTTTTGTTTTAATATTTCGATTACGATACAATAAAATTTTACCCTTATGGTCATTCGTGCGTAGTTACTTAGTACACGGAAAAAGACTTTAAGTATGTACCATGAAAACAAGAAGGCAAATTCAAGCAATTTGATTGGACGAGAAGTTGTCAGTATGTGCTAAGGAGATAGAATTAACAGAATAGGATGTTATAATATAAAATATACAAAATCATTTCAAACTGTTATTACAGCGAAAATTTGACAAATGGGAACGCATGAAAAACGTCATAAAAATATATTGCGCTCTATCATTTCACCAGATTCATGTGTTCCATGGCTCTGTGATTTGTTTTTCATAATTTAAGAGTTGGTAAACTTCGGAACCAAATTAGGAACGCTTATTTGTTATGAATGAAATATGTATTGTGGATTATAATATTTTGACTACCACCATTGATTGTCCTCTATTAGTCTTTGTTCAATTTGCATTTTTTCAAAAACATAGTGAATAATTTATCTTTGTTGCAAAGAAAGAAATACTGTACATGAATAAAACTTAATAATGTGCAGTATTACAGACGAAATTTCACATAACATTTCATTTCATTAAGAAAACACCATCATGATGTTAACCAATTAAATTTCACCTTTTTCCAGTATTCAATCTTTAGTAACCATGTAACATCAAGTTTTCAAAATATATATATTATAGAAATGGAAAATGAAAATATAATGGTGCTTTGAAACACCAACGATTTCTGATTATGACAATTTTTTACTGTAATGAAATGCAGGATTGATTTCCTACAATTATCCAATTCAAGCTAACATTTTATATTCAAAACTCTATGTTAAACCTTTTTGTTTAAGTATGTAACAAAATCAACAACATTGTTATAGTTTCATTCCCTATTCTAAAGCACCTTTAAATGAATGACAAATGAAAACATTGTCATCTTTTAAATGACAATAAAACAGTGTGGGAAAAATAAATTGAATACACTTTCATTTTTCGTTTTTCGTTTTTTGTTTTTGTGAAATCAAAAATATAAAAACGAAAATACTTTTGTTTTTCGTTTTTAATTTTTGTGAAATCAAAAACGAAAAACGAAAACACTTTTGTTTTTCATTTTGGTTTTTAAGAAATCAAAAACGAAGAATGAAAACACTTTCTTTTTTGGTTTAGGTTTTTAAGAAATCAAAAACGAAAAATGAAAACACTTTCGTTATTCATTTTGGTTTTTAAGAAATCAAAAACGCAAAAAGAAAACACTTTCGTTTTTTGTTTTTAGTTTTTGATATTTCAAAACGAAAAACGAATGGACGTAGATATACACGGACCACTTTCGTTATTCATTTTGGGTTTTAAGAATCCAAAAACGAAAAAAGAAAACACTTTCATTTTTTGTTTTTAGTTTTTGATATTTCAAAACGAAAAACGAATGGACGCAGATATACACGGACCTTGGTGGTATTACTTATAAAGCAGCTGCATTTACAAAACGCCATATACTTACAATTATTCAAATAGTAAAATCTTGAAACACGTTTAAAATACGAGTACTTTCTATTACAGTACATTTACTACTTGTTAAGATTTTAAAGAATTAAAATAAATACTTTGAAGATAGTATGCTTACCCTATGTGAATGTTGTCTTGCAAGGACTGCATAGAACCTATACACAACTACTCGAATAACAAATTAAAAGCATTTAAGAATACTATAAATTAAAAGTTTAATTATTGATCCTTCCAATATTCAACAGTATCTAATCCTGTCTCTGTCTTCAGTACACATCTTACTGTTTGGCCAACTAGCTATAAAAGTTCACAATTTTTGCTTCAAATGATCAGTTTAGAAATTTTGTCACAATGATATTATCTCTTACCATATATTTAAGATAACTTGGTTGATATATGAACTAGATATGTTCAAACAAAGCCTTATTTTTTGCAAAAATTTGTATGAAGGTATCAGTTTGTATAGAAAATCATTAAAAGTCTGCTCAAATCTGTTTTATGCAAAACTTTAAAGCAATGTTATCGTTGCTATTCAAAAGACCATATAATAATAAAATCACAGCCTATGGGAATTTTTCTCTGTTTTTTTTTTTGCCCATGGAGCTTCAAATTTACTAAATAATTTTGCTGTTTATGTGAATATTGATTATTTAGTATACCTTTAGGATATAACACAACATTGTTAGTTTTGTAGAGTTATGTCTGTACCTTAAGCTTGTATTTTGTGAAGCCGTGGTCACAAGAAATTCCAATCAGGTTTTACGGTTTAATTGTAGGTTTTTGACGGGACAAAAACAACAATGTTTATCAAAGATCTACGAGTTTTAGCGAATGCGAAGAGTATATATAAGCACTTCTTAACGATATGAATAAGTTATTTGCATATATCAATTTAAAGTTAAAACTTAGTTGCATATTACATTTCAAAATTTAATGATTTGAACTGAAAAAAAAAAGAAAATATACTTCTTTATTGAAATATAAATTGATTAACATCATTACCCATCAAAATTAGAAAACATATAAGATTTCTGCAAAAATAATTATATTGAGGATCAACAATAAATTTCCCGACAGCGTTACATAAATTATCTTTACAGAGACAGTATAAAAATTAATATCTCGTCCCATATGTATCTCCTTTCTATGTATGAAGTATGAGAACAGAGTCAAAATTAATAAATTATCAAACACCAAATAAACAAGTCAACAAAGGTAACCGGAAAACAACTGAATATTTTGTTTAAAAAACTAGGCGCAATTCTTTTTTTTTTAACTACACTAGTACTGGTTCGTGTTCTATTACATGTGCTATGAAGCAGATTCAAACCTACAGTTTATAAAGCATAACAGTGAAAAGGACTAATTTGTTCTATATTGTAATCAAAGAGGCATTGCTGTTGTTATATATTACCTTGGAAGTCAATAATTCAAACTCATTTGAATCCTCATGAATGTGACATTTTATTGGACCTTTGTTGGAGATAGGTTACGCTGTGATGTGAAAAGAACGATTTTAGGGAAGGCCGTAACAGTTTACAAAAAGCAGATAATGCAACTAGGAAATACGCCCACCTTCTAGATTGCAAAGGTTCAAATATCAAAGGAGTCGGTAAAAATGTAGGTTAATTTTCCGTCAAGTATATACATTACAAAAAACTATTTGACTCACCTTCTAACAGTAATCATTTAATTGGTGAAAAATTGTGTTGTTGATAATGATCATATGAAGTACAAAGGGTTGAAATGAGTGTTGCTACGGATTTTACATACGGGTATGATTATACTATTTGGACTTTGTCTTCATCGTCAGACTGATTGTATCACTCCAGTAAGATATAGACATTTTATTATCATATAACGTGATGTCGCACGAGCTCCTCACAATCAATTGATGTTTTACCACATGGATCATGAACGAACAAAAATGCACCATTACAAATAAAAAGATTCTAAAATATAAAATGCATTTAGATCTCTTTATCGAACAGATAGCATGCGTTAAAACTTCTAAATTGCACAGGTGTGTTTGCATTGAACATACTAAACAGAGGTAAATGTTGTATGTAGTCACTTTGTTTTCTTTTAAATATATGCCTGTAAAAAGTAACAAACCTTATAACTGGACAGTACTACGTCAGATACAATATGATATGTGTTCTATTTTACTAACAATCAAAGGGACATTAGCTATAACTAAGACAACATTAAAAGTATAATTTATTTCTCTTTCAATTATTCATAAAAGGAAATATTGAAATAATTTTCGACATTGCAAGACAGATATCAACATGATACTTGACGTTCAAATAAGTCGGTTTTGTTGATTCACTCTTAAGAAGCTGGGGGAAAAAAACACCAGGGATGTTATTTTGCTTTGCAAGTCCTCATGCATTCAACATTTTATTATGTTATCTTGTTGGAGATATGTTGCGCTGTCAGCTGTAAAGAACGAAACTAGAGGAGGCAGCAGCAGTATACTAAAATAGATGATGCCACCAGGAAATACGCCCATCGAATAAATGGCCAAGGTTCACATATCAATATAGATTATTTGAACGTCAAGTATCATGTTTATTACATCAAACAAATTGACTTACCTTCTAATAGTTATAAGTCTATTGATGAAACATTCATTTTTTAATGATCATACGATGTATAGAGTGCTAAAGTGGATGTTGCTACTTGATTTCACATACGGGTATGATTATATTATTTGAACTTTGTCTACTTCGCCAGTCTGATTAAGTCACCCTAGTAAGATAGAGACTGTTTATTGTCATCGTTGTTATAACGTGATGTCTTAAGATATCCTCACAATCTGTTTATTTCATTTTTAGATAGAAGCATTACGTATCATATGGAAAACCGTTTAAATATTCATCTTTTGTTAACCTTAGTCCTATTTAATAATTTAGATATTCTACATAAAATGTAAAGCAGTAAACTGAATTACATACAACGAGATCACGTATATCCGATAACATAACATCATCATCAAAATCACGAGAATCACCATGATTATAAGAATCATCAAAATCAAAATCATGAGAATCACCATGATTATGAGAATCATCAAAATCAAAATCATGAGAATCACCATGATTATGAGAATCATCAAAATCAAAATCATGAGAATCACCATGATTATGAGAATCATCAAAATCAAAATCATGAGAATCACCATGATCATGAGAATCATCAAAATCAAAATCATGAGTATCATCAAACTCTTTAAAATCAAAACGGTGAGAATCATTAAAATTAGAATGATCAGAATCAGAAGACCATCTTCCTTATTGTCATCAGATTCATTAAATTTATAATAAAAATAGATACTTGTATCAATAAATGTTCATGCACGCATCTTTAAAATATATGCATTTAAACTTCTCTTGTTATAACTGGATGACGTCAATACGAGTTTGTTAAACGTAATGATATATCTGTTGACGATGGATGGTTCAATCGTCGTTATCACAATTCTGTCCTCATTTTCCAAAATGTGAACTAACAATTTGAAACTAGACTTATCACTACTTATTCTCCCAGAGCACACGAGATCACCGCCGGTTCTTTTGTTGGGTTCGTGTTGCTCAGTCTCTGGTTTTCTATGTTGTGTTTTGTATACTGTTGTTTGTTTTTTTTGTCATTTTGTTTTTGTTTCTGTCGCTTCCCTACTATAGTACAAATAGAACATAACTAACATTTATAGCATCTAGATCAGACATCTTTACTGTCGGATGATTTACCAATTTGGGACTCTTAAGACACAATTTAACTTGAACATTTTGGAAGGGGGATCAAGTAAGATTTTCTCATCACTTGGGGTCCGTCGTCTGTTAACTTTTGCAAAAATCTTCTCCTCTGAAACTACTCGGCAAAATTGAACAACGCTTGGCCTAAGTCATCCTTAGAGTATTTCATTGAAAAAATGTACCCAAAGACAATCAAGATGGCCGTCATGGCGAAAAATGGAACATAGGGGTAAAATGTACTTTTTGGCTTATATCTCTGAAACCAAAGCATTTAGAGCAAATCTGATATGGCGTAAAATTGTTCATTAGTTCAAGATCTATTTGCCATGAAATTTTTTGAAAAATCAAACAACATGTTGATGGACTGTGGTCCCTGAATAAATAGTTTTAAGAATATCTTGCAGTTTTGGGTTATTTTCTTCACTGTTAGTATAGATAGAGATAATCTGTAAACAGCAAGAATGTTCAGTAAATAATATGATCTACACATTAGTCAAATGATAAAAATTGTTAATTGATCCTTTTTACAACCAACATGGTCACCATGGGTAAAAGTAGAATATAGGTGTTTACTATAGACATTAAGGGGAAAATGTAAAAAAAATACACTGTCAAAACTTGAAAACTAATTTTAATAATGATAAGGGGTCTTCAGTTTCTATTGTAAGACAGCAATGGGATGACTTAACTTTTTGTCTTTGAGGGGATGCAAGTTTTTCACGGGTCGGGAGAGGGGTGCTAATAACTCCTCCTTGATATGTTTCATTTTCAGAATTATTCAGTGTTAATTTTTTTTCTGAAAACCATTATTACATCTTTTTTTATGCATATTTACATCGGGTGAATGCCCCAAAGACCAGACAGGTTAGTCAGGGTCAAGACCCTTGTCCAAATTCTTTTTCAAATTTAAAAAAAAAACATATAAAGACTTTTCCAGCATACTACAAGACCTGGGTGAAATAAATTTTGAAGCGGAAGAAAGTTAATTTTGCATTTTTGGTTAATTATTTTGAATATCATTATAGATTAAGACATACGATCAACAGCAAAACTATCAAACAAAAGTTAAAAATTAAACCAAACCTGGCCTCAATTAGTATTAGAGTAACTTTTATGATTTTAACCGTATTTTACATGATTTTCCAAACCACAGTAGAAACCGGTGAACGACACAGGCTTTTGAGAGCCTCTAGTTGTATAACCTTGACAAAATTAATTTAATGTTGCTAAAAAATTTCATATAAAAAAAAGGACAACATTACAATTGCAAACACTGATTGTAACAGAATAAAGAAAAATGCTTCAATCCCAAAACATGCCAATAATTATTATAATTCTATTTCAATTGATATTTAATTGTTAACAAATTAAAGTTTGTTCTTGGGGTCAATTATGCCAGGCGATATTTATACACTGCAAAGCTTATCATATTTGTTTTTTTTATGATACTTGATAGATAGTTGAAACGTTATTCCACACAGTACATGTTCTTTTCTTTTTATTTGGAAGCTACATGCCCTATGGTCTATTTTGGATTCTTTCGTTGTTGTGAATTAACAGTACTATATCCTTTTGATACAGATTTTTGATTCATCTGGATTAAGTGCCGATACATTAGAAGGTATCTTTAGCAGACCCCTTCCGCGAAGGTATTTAAATTATTGTATATGCGTCGGGAAACCATACGTCGAGTCTTATCTGCAGAATGTTACCTGGAATATTGCAATAAGGAGTTGAAGATGAGTGGTGAAAAACGAACTTTCTTTGTCATGGAGATTGGGAAGGAATAATAAAGAAACTTCATTGTACTTAACTGTTTCTTTTAAAATGATACTGTCACGGCGGATTTCAAAGTGTTATATCAGCGTATCTTTAACAACCAATTATAAGGCAGAACACGCAATAGTTCAGTGACTGTTCAGTGCTGACATATTGTATCAGGTCATAACAATCCTCAAATGCTTTTCACTTCATAACTTGTTATTCGTATGGTGTATTGTTGGAGCATTATAATCCCCGAACGTGTATATAGTCTGATAATTACATTTGGAAGTTTATCATATTTTCTTTGTCAACGACAAAATTCTCAGCTACATCCTAATCAGGTTAAGGTCTTATTTAATGATACAGGGATATAAGTATCCCTTACATATCTACATAAGAGTTATTTCTTTCAGAACGCCAGGTCATTCTTTTGAAGAATTCACCCAGACGATACCAAGTTTCAATGAAATTTGCTTCAAGGCATAAATGTATGACCTGAGTAAGGTAATTAATTTCCTAATTGAAATGCAAACTATAATTTACTGTAACATTTTATTCGGTCGATAGGTATCGTGTGTTGTTGCTAACTGATGGTTTACTTTAAAAATTTTCATATTTGTTGTTTTAAGGCAGTAACAATACTTCCTTTCTTTCATCTTTAGCATTTTGAAAATCCTATTGATTCACATTGTTTTGGAAATAATACATTGACTTATACATGGAAGTTTTTTTTTCGTGTTACATATATGTGCATCACAATTTCGTTTTCCTGTGATCCCAGTTCTATTTTTACATTTTTTTGTGTCTTTTACTCTATCTAATGATGAATTGACTCAATATTTTTTTTCCATAGAAAAATGCGTACTTTTTAAATGGGGACTGAAAAGTTGCATTGCCAGACAAAAGAGAAAAAACAATATATCTGGGTTTTTTTCAGACATACAAATGGCTTGAAAAAACAATAAAAACATAGCATTCCCATTTCATCAACAAAGTTGATAAAAGTACAATAACTAACTTATAATTTTTTTATTTTTTTAAAGTTTTTTTTAAGTTTGTTCATACACCGAATCAATCAGTTGTTATATTTACAATGTTTTAATCCTCGTGCGAAATTACTGACTGCTAGACAATTTACAATTTAAAACTTCATATCTCAATTAGATACGCATTTCAATTATAGAATCTACAATTGTTAATTGAAGCTAACCAAGTTGATTAATGTACTAGGGTGTTAATGTGTTTCCCTTTTGGTTGTGTTTTGTTCATTTTATTAATCATTTTGTTCATTTTTACAAAAAAAGACATTCTTTTCCTCGTCCAATTTTTTCATCACCTTTTATCAAATGTGGTGTTAATGTGTTTCCCTTTTGGTTGTGTTTTGTTCATTTTATTAATCATTTTGTTCATTTTTACAAAAAAAAAAAACATTCTTTTCCTCTCACACGGATGGAGACGATTCAAACACATCTATTTATGATTTGACATTAAAGGTATTAGTTTTTAGCAATTCTCTGTAACAACAAACCAAGTTGCGGCACGCATAGTCTCAGATTTTCTTGAAATTTGTTTTTTATCGGTAGCTATCGATAAACAAACAAGAAATATGTTGACAACAAACTTGTTTATGCCCCCGTTGCCATGGCAACGGGTCCCCTTGAATTTTGCCTCAAAAATGCATATTTCGACGAAAAAAAATACCCATTTTAAGCAGTCATCGTGCACACATGTCAATTTTGATGAAATTTTTACTTTTGTTCATTCAAATTTAACACTTAATGAGTAAGATGAAATATGAAAATTAATTCTTACAAAAAGGGGAGAAGGAGGCAGCACTGGTTAAAATAGTTGAGTTTTCAATGTATTCAAGCAGGATAATTTTAGTCATTTTGCATGACATAATTTTACAATTTTGCATCCACAGCCAATTATACTAAGGTACTAAATGTAAACTATCACTGTTGCCTAGAAATAATTAATCACTCAAGGTTTGAGAAATAGGTTGCTAGGGTGGTAGCTATTGGAACGAAAAAGTGTCATTTTTGGTATTTTGTGAAAGACTTTTGACATTGTTATTAAAATAGCTTTTAACAGTGACAGATACAAAATAAAAATCACCTGGAACATCTTGTGTAATGTAAAGGATACTTTTGCCAAAAATATTACATTTAAAAAAAAAAACACTTCATGCAGTGTGTACTTCACTCGATTCAATCAGTTTGTGTCACAGACTTGAACTGATTTGGTCATTACAAACGCTAAAATTCAAGTTCAAATATGAAAATCTATCAAATGTGCTATTAAACTTCATTATATGACACAATGTTTCAAGTACCTGACGCGTGTCAATTGTATTGTCAAAAACTACTCATATTTATCTAACAAACGCATTCTACTTTCTGATAAATAGCTTTAGGGTTTACATTTTTAGCAACTTTGTAAAATGCTATATTTTGGGGCCAAAAAGGGGTCTTGATTGGCCTATTCCGTTCGGTTATAAGTTTCAGAGGAGAATATTTTGTAACAAGTTAACGACGAATAGCCCAATGTTATGAGAAAATCTCACTTGGCCCTTAGGCTCTATTAAAAAAATATTTTTTGCTAAACACACAACATATTTTTTTTTTTAACAAAGTTTTTTTTTTTTATTAATCTTCCGCTGTTGAAATAAACCATTACTGTTGAAATACAAACATAGCAATGAGCGGATGCAGGGTAGTTCTATCAGTTAGGGAGTACCATTTTGTATTTTGTGATGGGGATAATGGATGCTTAATGAAATGATTGTGATAGTGTCTTGAACTGAAGTTCAATAATATTGCACAAAACATGATGAAAAGTAATTTTCGGTACATTCAGATGCACATCAGCCACAATCGATTTGAAACACGAAAAAGGTGTGTACATAATGAAAATATGAAATAAGTAATCAAGCCTTATAACGAGTGAAAATGATTATTCTGTCTATGCATAAACTCTTGCCCGAAAAGCCAACCCCAACCAAAGATATAAACTGGTCGTTCTCTTAGCAGTTATACCCGTATTTCTTTTTACTTCTTCTTGTAAATTCAAAGGACCTGTCTGAAAAATAACATTTAGTGTCTTGAGGAGAGTTGTCTCCTCGGACGACATCTTTCAATTATTGCATTTGAATGTGTAATAAGTCTCATGAAATTGAATTTGTCATATAATTTACTATTCTGGATTATACATGTGTTATTTTAAAAAAGAAAACTGCATATTTTATATTTTTTTATTTTTTTATGATTTTTGTCCCAATGAAACCTAAAATATATTGTTACTGCGCAGTATTTCTATATAAATAAATGGTTGCTAGGCACTTTTTCAATATGAATAGATGGTTGCTAGGCACTTTTCCTATATAAATAAATGGTTGCTAGACATTTTTTCACTTTAAATGAATGATTGTTTAAAACGTATGTGATGAACAACCCCCCAAAACCTTTTAAGTTAGGTCTATGTAATTGTTTATATAGTCCTAAATCTAATCATGTATGGTTGCTAGGTACTTATTTTAACTAAGGGTGGTTGCTAAGCACTTTTGACATGACCTTGGCTCTTTGATGTTCATATGTTAATAAAAAAAAGTGGATTTAAACGTCCTGAACATTTTCTCCATGTATACTATGCCTCTTTCTATTACATTTCCTTTCAAAATTCAAATAAATATACACAAGTTCAAAGGTCAAGGTAATCAATGACCTTTGACCTCGGGTCAAATTCATGGTAAATTAATAACCAATAGATTGCACATCATAGTCATTTAATAATTATTACTTTTTCATGGATTATCTTGATAACATGGTCACTTTTCAGAGTTAAAAAGGCAAAAATTACACATTTTTGTTATAGCAACTATCCTAGAACCCAATATCCCAAACATTTTGTTATAATTTATTGACTAGAAACATTGATATTTTTCATTTATAACAACAGCTTAAAATGTCTAATTTGTTCTACTAAATGTGTAAAATTTGTCTACTCAACTACAATGAAAAATGACCTCTACTCTTGCGGTTGTGACAATATTCAACAAAAATATCGATCCAATAAATAGACTTCTTCTAAAAGGACATATATTTAACACTGTAAAGATACGAGTCATGTAAGCTTATCGATCCAATAGACTTCTTCTAAAAGGATATATATTTAACACTGTAAAGATATGAGTCATGTAAGCTTATCGATCCTTTAAATAAACTTATTCTAAAAGGATATATATTTAACACTGTAAAGATACGAGCCATGTAAGCTTATCAATTCTATAGATAAACTTCTTCTTAAAGGATATATAGTTAACACTGTAAAGATACGAGCCATGTAAGCTTATCAATCCTTTAAATAAACTTCTTCTAAAAGGACATATATTTAACACTGTAAAGATACGAGTCATGTAAGCTTATCGATTCTATAAATAAACTTCTTCTAAAAGGATATATATCTAACACTGTAAAATGATCTTTGAACATAAGTTTAATCGGTACTAACATTGACTTTGTTATCAATGTATTAAAATATAAGATTTCTTTGTTGCATTGATTATTCATGAATGTTTTTCGTACTTATTTTAAAATGCTGGTTACAAATAAAATTAACTTCAGCAGATGCTTTTGGTTTCGGAGTACTTGGATTCACTTGCGGTTTTATGTGCGAGTTATTCTGTAAGAGCTTCGATTCTTAATATTGATTTATTCAAATTACAGCCGATTGCAGAGTGTGAAGATAAAGGTTATATCTTTGGTTAGCTTGCTTGTTAGCTGAACCGTGAAGTCATTATTAGGTAAGGTATACTACCCTCCTTTCGAAGTAGTCTAATCCTACAGACAGATAGATTGGTTATCTGTCGGAATAGTCTACTCTTAAAGGAGTGTAGTTTAACTAACCTAATAATGACTTCACGGTTCAGCTAGCAAGCAAGCTAACCAAAGATATTATTTTTACCTACACACTCAATGCAATCGGCTGTAAATACTTTGTGTAATTGTTTGTCTTGTATAATGATTGTTAGATTTTCATTACTTTTTCTGATATAGATATTGTACACATGCCTTACAAAGGAGAACTTGATAAAAATCTAAACAAAAAAAAAATGACTGAATTTATGTTTGAAATTTATTTCAATATTTCATAGAACAATATTGTAGGACAGACAAGAGACATGCAATGAAATCTGCAATGTACTTTATGAATACGGTTATTAGGCGGTTTTACAGAAAAGATCAATATGATTGTATAATTGATATAAGGTACAAGCAATGGGACAGTCAATACCATTTTCCGACATTAAGATAATGAATTTATTACATTCATATTATATATATATATATATATATATATATGAATTTGTCTACTCCCTTATGTATGTCCTTGTGTGACGGTTTAAAGCTTGACATCAAGTTCTTCACTCAGGTGTGATCGAGTTCTTCACTAATGTGTGATTGAGTTTCACTCAGGTGTGATCGAATTCTTTACTCATGTGTGATTGAGTTCTTCACTCAAGTGTGATCGAGTTATTCACTCATGTTTGATTGAGTTCTTCACTGATGTGTGATTGAGTTATTCACTCAGTGGTGATCGAGTTCCTTTTTCATGTGTGATCGAGTTCTTTACTCAGGTGTGATCGAGTTCTTCACTCAGGTATGATCAAGTTCTTCACTCATGTTAGATCGAGTTCTTCACTCAGGTGTGATAGAGTTCCTCACTCAGGTATGATCGAGTTCTTCACTCAGGTGTGATAGAGTTCTTCACTCAGGTATGATCGAGTTCTTCACTCAGGTGTGATCGAGTTCTACACTCAGGTATAATCGAGATAAACAAAACGAAAACCCATTTTATATTAAATGTAAATGATCACGAAAAGCTAAAAAAGCTTCATAATTTTGAGAAAGACAAAAATGAAAACGACATGTTATTAATTTCATGCGTCCGCATCGCTTTTCTAGATTTACCTTCATAAGGAACACTCGTAGCTGAATATTTGAAAGTAAGTGATGTATGTATAAGAACCGTCCGAGTTGAAACGCCTAGAATGTATAAGAACCGAAACAGTTGAAGATCTATGTAACAAAAAGGACGTTAAAAAAATGGCCAAAATCTATCTAAAGAGATAACAGAGCAGATTACCGTTTGGTTCTATTTCATCTAATAACTTGTCTTATCGACAATACAACCTCATCTCATTATTTTTATATTCCTCATGTCTCTCATAACTCTTTTGAGAGTGGCTCTCGAATGTTTTTAAGATTGTTTTGTACTTTTAATAAAAACATGCTGTATATATTGTATTCATGTTTGTATTGTACATGTAGAGAGGTGAGACTATAATAAAATATTTGATCTGATTTGATTTGATTTGATTTGATTTGTGTACCGAAATACCTTGATGCACAATCAATCATAATAGACTTTCTGACAATTATCAATCATGATAAAAAAAGACTATTTTATTAAAAAAAATTTTATCTTTGAAAAAAATTCGGTTATATCGCTTTAATTAGGCCTTAGGAGTCTAGGTAGAAAACATTCCCCAAGAAAGAATACACATTACATAAGACAAATATACTTCGGCAATTATTGCCATTTAGACATTTCTCAACCAGATACCAAATGAGATAGATGTACGATTTGTGAATCTGAATTTAAAAATGACTCCAAGGGTCAATAATGTTGATTGCCTGAAATTGCAAAAATCTGCATATAGATTCTATTGTAGAAATGATCCAATGATAGTCTTATACCAATTTAGAGTTTTTGTTGCTAATAGCCAAATTCAAGATGACCACCACCACTTGCATAAATGAAAACAGTAGAATGGATAGAACTGTGAGCAATACGTATACATTCACATAGATTCTCAGAAAATCTCTTACTCTTTTAAATGAAACCAGCATGCATAAATTACTGAAGAACAATTTGTCAAACAATGGACGTGTTACTATATAATACTCCTAAAGTCAAACACACTAACACGTTTCAAACAAGTACTATCCACACTGATATGTGTCCATGTCCATTCTTGTTGTGATAATTAAATCTGTCAGCTTCATATTCTGTTATTGTATCTTAATTACTTAGTTATAAGCATAAGAAATATGTGTATGTTACTTCTACTTGAAACTGAACGCAGCTTGTCGGCCCGACCATGATTAAAAAATATCGTACGTGAATGACCATTTGAACTTAAGGAAGGTTTATATTATTTTGCATTTTATATCTGCTATTTGTAACGCGCAAGCATAACATTATTATTTTTTTAACTTAACATCAACATTAATAGTAAATAAGTACTCTCAATAACATTTTTTTCCCTTTTCACTGAACATAATAGTTTTTAAAAATAACCCTAACCACCCCCTCTCCCCCTCGTTAATCTATCATTTTTTACTGTGCGGGATGTATAAATACGCAGCCACGCCTGCCTTCCGACAGAAAACCACATTTTAAAGAAATGCATCCTTTTCCTGTTTGTGATGTATAAATACGCAGCCACAACTGCTTTCCGACAGAAAACTTCATCCTAAAGAAATGCAAATGCACCCTTTTTGCTGTTTGAAATGTATAAATATGCCGCCCAGTCTGCCTTTCGACAGAAAACCCCATTCCTACGATATGCATCCTTTTTTACTGTGTAGGATGTTTAAATACGCAACCACGTTTGATTTTCGACATAAAAACCCATTCTCGAGATATGCATCCTTTCTGACTGTGTAGGATGTATAAATACGCAGCAAAGTCTGCCTTCCGAAAGAAACCTCATTCTAAAGAAACGCATTCTTTTACTGTGTGTGATGCATAAATACGCAGACACAACTGCTTTCCGACAGAAAACTTCATCCTTAAGAAATGCACCCTTTTTACTGTTTGTAATGTATAAATATGCCGCTCAGTCTGCCTTCCGACAGAAAACCCCATTCTCAAGATATGCATCCTTTCTGACTGTGTAGGATGTATTAATACGCAGCAAAGTCTGCCCTTCGAAAGAAACCTCATTCTAAAGATATGCATCCTTTTACTGCTATTTATGTATAAATACGCAGCCACAAATGATTTCCGACAGAAACCTTCATCCTAAAGAAATGCACCCTTTTTACTGTTTCTAATGTTTAAATAGTTGCCCAGTCTGCCTTCCGATAGAAAACCCCATTCTAAAGATATGCATCCTGTATGACTGTGAAGGATGTATATATAAATACGCAGCCACGTCTGCCTTTCGACATAAAACCACATTCTAAAGAAATGCATCACTTTACTGTTTGTAATGTATAAATTCGCAGCTAAGTCTGCTTTCCGACAGAAAACCCCGTTCTAAAGAAATGCATCCTTTTACTGTTTGCGATGTATAAAGACGCAGCCACGTCTGCTTTCCGACCGGAAAGCGCATTCTAAGGAATCGCATCATTTATAATTTGTGAGATGAATAAAAACGCAGTCACATCTTCCTTCCAACAGAAAACCCCATTCTGAAGGAATGCACCACTTTACTTTTTGTGATGTATAAATATGCAGCTACGTCTGCTTTCCGACAGAAAACCCCATTCTAAATAAATACATCCTTTCTGACTGTATAGGATGTATAAATACGCAGCCACGTCTGCCTTCCGACAGAAAACCCCATTCTTAATAAATACATCCTTTCTGACTGTATAGGATGTATAAATATGCATCCACGTCAGCCTTCCGAAAGAAAACCCCGTTCTAAAGATATACATCCTTTCTGACTGTGTAGGATATATAAATACGCAGTTTCTACCTTCAGAAAGAATAACCCATTCTAAAGAAATGCATCCCATTTACTGTGATGGATGTATGAATAAGCAGCCAAATCTGCTTTGCGGGAAAAAAAATAATGCTAAAGAAATGCATTCGTTTACTGTTTTGAAGTATTAATATGCAGCCTCATCTGCCTTCCGAAAGAAAACCCCATTCTAAAAAAAAATATCCTTTTACTGTTACTTATGTCTAAATACGCAGCCACGTCTGCCTTCTGAAAGAAAACCCTATTCTAAAGAAATGCATCGTTTAACTGTTTGTGATGTATAAATACGCAGACAGAACTGCTTTCCGACAGATAACTTCATCCTAAAGAAATGCACCTTTTTTACTGTTTGTAATGTATAAATATGCTGCCCAGTCTGCCTTCCGATAGAAAACCCCATTCTAAAGATATGCATCCTTTCTGACTTTGAAGGATGTATAAATACGCAGCCACGTCTGCCTTTCGATATAAAACCACATTCTAAAGAAATGCATCACTTTACTGTTTGTGATGTTTAAATTCGCAGCTACGTCTGCTTTCCGACAGAAAACCCCATTCTAAAGAAACACTCATTTTCACTTTGGGGATGTATAAAAACGCACGTCCACCTGCCAACAGAAAATCCTATTCTAAAGAAATGCATCTTTTTACTGTTTGCGATGTATAAAGACGCAGCCACGTCTGCTTTCTGACCGGAAACAGCATTTTTAAGAATCGCATCATTTATAATTTGTGAGATGGATAAACACGCAGCAACGTCTTCCTTCCAACAGAAAACCCCATTCTAAAGGAATGCACCACTTTACTGTTTGTGATGTATAAATACGCAGCCACGTCTGCCTTCCGACAGAAAACCCCATTCTAAATAAATACATCCTTTTTGACTGTATAGGATGTATAAATACGCAGCCATGTCTTTCTTCAGACTGAATACCTCGTACTAAATAAATGCATCCTTTTTTACTGTGTGGGATGTATAAATACGCAGTTTCGTCTACCTTCAGACAGAATAACCCATTCTAAAGAAATGCATCCCATTTACTGTGATGGATGTATGAATACGCAGCCAAACCTGCTTTCCGAAAAAAAAAATCCTAAAGAAATGCACTCGTTTACTGTTTTTGAAGTATAAATATGCAGCCTCATCTGCCGTCCGAAAGAAAACCCCATTCTAAAGAACTGCATCCTTTTACTGTAATTTATGTATAAATACGCAGCCACGTCTGCCTTCTGAAAGAAAACCCCATTCTAAAGAAATGCATCGTTTAGCTGTTTGTGATATATTAATACGCAGACACAACTGCTTTCCGACAGAAAACTTCATCCTAAAGAAATGCACCCTTTTTACTGTTTGTAATGTATAAATATGCTGCCCAGTCTGCCTTCCAATAGAAAACCGCATTCTAAAGACATACATCCTTTCTTACTGTGAAGGATGTATAAATACGCAGCCACGTCTGCCTTTCAACATAAAACCACATTCTAAAGACATGCATCACTTTACTGTTTGTGATGTACGAATTCGCAGCTACGTCTGCTTTCCGACAGAAAACCCTATTCTAAAGAAATGCATCCTTTTGCTGTTAGCGATGTTTAAAGACGCAGCGACGTCTGCTTTCCGACAGGAAACAGCATTCTAAAGAATATAATCATTTATAATTTGTGGGATGAATAAAAACGCAGCCACGTCTTCCTTCCAACTGAAAACCCCATTCTAAAGGAATGCATCACTTTCCTGTTTGTGATGTATAAATACGCAGCTACGTCTTCTTTCCGACAGAAAACCCCATTCTAAAGAAACGCATCATTTTTACTTTGGGGATGTATAAAACCGCAGCCATGTCTACCTTCCAACAGAAAACCCCATTCTAAAGAAATGCACCCTGTTACTGTTTGTGATGTTTAAATATGCAGCCATCCTGTTATCCGACTGAATACATCATTCTAAAAAAACGCATCCTGTTACTTCTTTTGATGTATAAATATGCCGCTACGTCTGCTTTCTCTGACAGAAAACCCAATTCTAAAGAAATGCATCATTTTTACTGTTTGTGAAGTATAAATATGCAGCTACGTCTGCCTTCCAAAAGAAAACTCCATTCCTAAGATACGCATTATTTTTTACTGTGAGGTATACATACGCAGTCACTTCTAACTCCAACAAAAAAAAAAACATTCTGAAGAAATGCATCCTGTTTTATTGTATGGGAAGTATAAATACGCAGAAATGTGGGGACGGAAAAAGGATGTTATACATGTATCAATTGCTTGGTGTAGGATATATGCCACGTCTATATATAGCTACTGCCGTTAACGAAGCTTTATAATAACTCTTTCAGAGGTCCGTATATATCCTAGACATTTTATAAGACACATTTTCATGCTTGCTTAATTACACCCCTTTTGCAGTGGACATCTATGTTGCCTGTCCTTCGTCCTTTTTTACAATATAGCATAGAGTCATTTCAACTCGACATTTGTATTTCAGTGGGTTTCAGTTACATTTTTGTCATTCAATGGCGGCAAACGTATTAGCGAGGCTTTATTTTCTATTTTTCTTGTCGTTGATTTTGTTACTAACTGCTACATCGGTCATATCTATCTAAGTGAATGTCTTGTCATAATTGTTTTTCATTAATTGTTTTGTTATAAATTAAGCCGTTAGTTTTCTTAATTGAATTGTTAAATATTTTCATGACGGGGCCTTTTAAAACTGACTATACGGTATTGGGTTGTCTCATTGACGAAGGTCGTACGATTGCTTCAATTGCTTACATGTACTTCATTTGAACTTTGATGGATAGTTGTTTCACTGACAATCAAGCCCCATCTCCTTATTCTCATATTGAATAAAAGAATACCACTGATATCTGCTTCGTATACCTTTCACCAAAGTGAAGAAATAATGCAACGTGAACTTTCTATTTTATTATAATAACATATTCCAATAGCGACATCGTATTGAGTATTCATTGTATCTCTCTCAGATGATACTATATTAACAGTTTTTATTTCCTGTCCTGTCCTTGTTTACAAGGCAACTATTAAACCAAAGTTTTTAAATGGTTGATGTGAAGTGATCTCTTTGAATGTTTTACGGACAAGTCAACACCTTGATTTGGTTGACCGTAATGGATTATCTGTCTTAGCTGCAATGTGGCCCTTTTTTAATCAATTTTGACAAACCGCCTCGATGGCACGTGTCACTTAGGAGTAAGAGCAAAAAATGGTGGGGTGTGTGGTTGGGAACTTGGAGTCAAAAATAATGTGTTCTGGTAAGTGCCATATGTCTTTTTGATGGCTGATATCATGTGAACTAGTACGTTAAAGATCAACCTGTCGGCCTAGTGCAAAAAGAGTCGTATTCAAATCATCTCAACATGTTTTCGTCCTTATATATATGTAATATTGGCCACTGGATGTTACACACATATTCATATCATCTCGACATGTTTTCGTCCTTATCTGTATGTAATATTTGCCACTGGATGTTACACACATATCCATCATCATCATCATTTTTATCGATTGTGACATAACCGAATGCAAATAATCACTCAAATTGTACAAACCATGAGCGCCACGACGGGTACAACTAGTGGAGAAAGAATTGATCCCTTTTTTCAGAGGTAAATATTTATATTTCTGTGTACTCTTTTCATGGTCTGCTGTTAGACTTTGATTTGAGGCGCTTCCCTTTTTGGCCATGGTATTGTCTTTCTATGACAATAGTTTAGTTAATCATTGACAAGATTGGTATCTTGTCCCACTTGTTATGAACCTATTGATAGCATTTATTGCTACTTATTCTCGTACTGAATATACATGAACTATTTGCCCCTGCTGTATGTTTCGCAAGTAAGAACCCATCAATCAAAAAAAGATGTGAACAATTTACCCTGAATTATGTTCACTCATGCACCTCAGCAAATTATCCAGCATCTTTCACACGTGCACCTTGCTTAATTTGTTTTTAATGTATTCCGCTTGACAACATTTAGAAACTATCAATTGATCAATCAATCATCATTAGATCCGTTTATCATACAATAATTATATATTTTTTCCACCTAAAAGAAGGTGTTCAGTTCAGATAATGGTAATTTCTAAATGGTACCTTTTACATAATAACCAGACAATTTCTGATAATAGTGATTTCCTACCAAAAATTAAAACATGATAACTAGTGATTGTATGGAATTGATATTTCTGATTGGTCCATACACCATGATAACCAGACATTGTTTGATAACAGTCATTTATGGTTGATCTCTAGAAAGTGAGACTCATATTCTATAAAAATTATAACACTATAACCAGACATTGTCTGATAATGATGTTTTCTGGTTGATGAATAGAACATGATAACCATATATTGTCTGATAATGGTGATTTTTGATTGATCTCGAGTATATGATAACCATATATTGTCTGTTTATGATAATTTCTGATTGATCTCGAGAATATGATAACCATATTTTGTCTGATAATGGTGATTTTGATTGATCCCGATACTATGATAACCATATATTGTCTGATAATGTAAAAGAGGGACGAAAGATACCAAAGGGACAGTCAAACTCATAAATCTAAAACAAACTGACAACGCCATGGCTAAAAATGAAAAAGACAAACAGAAAAACAGAAAAACAATAGTACACATGACACAACATATAAAACTAAAGAATAAACAACACGAACCACACCAAAAACTAGAGGTGATCTCAGGTGCTCCGGAAGGGTAAGCAGATCCTGCTGCACATGTGGCACCCGTCGTGTTGCTTATGTGATTACAAATAGGTCACATTCATGAAAGGGAAGGGGATTGTAGTTACGACGTAAAGAACATATCCGATATCATTTGTGAAACGGTTATTTCATAACAGTCAACCAACTCGTGATGGCGTCCGTAAAATTTACGAAGGGATGATATCAACTTCACCATTTGGAACTCTTGGTTTAATAGCTTCCTTATGAGCAGCAGACCTCTATCAAGAAAATCATGATAGGAAATGCAAGCACGGGAATATCGTATCAATTTGGAGATATATATAATCCGTATGCAGGTGCTGCTGGAATGTTGCTACTTAGAAATGGAAAGTTCACAATTGGAAAGCTGAAATCATCTCTTTTGTCGTAAAGTTTTGTTTCAACCGACCCTCATTGTCAATTTCTAGATTTTAGTCAAGATATGAAGCCGACTTCACTGTATCTGTAGTATCCTTTATCTCTAGTTCGATGGGATAGATGTGTTCCACATAGTCACCAAATTTTGAATTGTTTAGTGAAAGAACATCATCTATATAGCGGAAAGTAGAGTTAAAGGATATTGCTAACTTCTTATCTTTCTTCCTAAGAAGTTCCTGCATGAAGTCAGCCTCATAATAATAAAGAAACAAGTCGGCAAGTAGAGGGGCACAGTTTGTTCCAATTGTAATGCCGACAGTCGGTTGAAACAAATATGTTGTCAATCAAGAAATCAAGCATCTTGATAATATCAGTTTCAGAGAATTTTTTGTTTGAATCAGAGTGATTCTTTACAAAGTAGGATTTTTTACTCCCTAAGACAAGATACTTGTATCTACGTTGGCCATTCTTTTTAATGAAGCAAAGTAATACCAACTCTTTCAATTTGTGTTTTAGTTTGGAATGTGGAATACTTGTATAAAGTCAAATGTTTTAATACTGTCACAAGATGAACGAGAGTTAGATTGTATGTACTCTAAAAGATCTTTGGAATGTTTAAGTATCCACATCTGATTCACGCCACTTGTATCTACGTTGGCCATTCTTTTTTATGAAGCAAGGTAATACCAACTCTTTCAATTTGTCTTTTAGTTTGGAATGTGGAATACTTGTATAAAGAGTAGAAAAGTCAAATGTTTTAATACTGTTACAAGATGAAAGAGAGTTAGATTGTATGTACTCTAAAAGATCTTTTGAATTTTTAAGTATCCACATCTGATTCACGCCACTTGTATCTACGTTGGCCGTTCTTTTTTATGAATCTAAAAGATCTTTGGAATTTTCAGACTGATCCCGAAAATCTGATTGTCTGATTATGGTGATTTCCTATTTGTCCCTGTAAAATGATAGCCATTTTTTGTGTGATAATGGTGATTTCCGATTGGCTCTAACACTATTACCGGAAACTGTCTTATAATTGTTATTTCTGATTGGTTTCTAGATCCCTTAACATGATAACAGACACTGTCTAATAATGGTCATGACTGATTGGTTCATTGACCGCGATAATTAGACAAATTCTTCAGACAAAGTCTGAACAGGTTGAGGGATTTCTCGTCTGCAAACAACAAGACAAAATACAAAATATTTAGAACCTGTCCAGTGTTATGTATATATATGATCGTATGTGTTTTGTAGTTAAGTCGTGCGAGTTGTGTCCCTTTGTATGAGGATGCATATTTGTAATGTAATCTGTCTCTTTGGAATAAACGTACCATGGCAATATATGTGTTTTTGTTGCTCTATTGAATTTTAAACCTGATGCTTTTTGTTATCTATTAATCATGTTTTTCTTTGTCTAATATGTTCTCCTATTAATTTGTTTTGTAGTCCTGTAATATTATGTTGTCATCTCAATGTTATATTTAACTATGCCAATAAAGTGCGAGGTTTGGCATGCCACAAAACCAGGTTCAACCCACCACTTTAATTCCCCTTTAAAAGTGTCCTGTACCAAGTCAGGAAGATGGCCATTGTTATATTATTGTTTGTTTATGTGTGTGTTGCATTTTAACGTTAATAGTTTGTGTTTTCTCTTATTTTTGAGATATTGAGATAAGACGTGGCACGGTACTTGTCTATCCCAAATTCATGTATTTGGTTTTCATGTTATATTTGTTATTCTCGTAGTGTTTTGTCTGAAGCTTGGTCCGTTTCTGTGTGTGTTACGTTTCGGTGTTATGTCGTTGTTCTCTTATATTTAATGCGTTTCCCTCGGTTTTAGTTTGTTACCCCGATTTTGTTTTTTGTCCATGGATTTATGAGTTTTGAACAGCGGTATACTACTGTTGCCTTTATTTATTAAGCAAGTACAACATAAGTGGCATGAGAGGGTGGAAAGGGTATCGGGAGACAGGGAGAAAGGGGCGGAAGAAAGGAGAGAAAGGGGCGGGAGAAAGGAGAGAAATGGCGGGAGAAAAGAGACGAACTTTAATGTAGAAAAAAAAATAAAGAGGTAAAAAAGGATTAAACTGGATACTAAATGTTCTCTTAAATGAACAAATATTTGAAAAAGGCAACATTTGTATTTCCCAAACCTTTTTTGCCATTTCCCATCATTTCTAGAAATCAACCTTTCAAAACGGAATTATCTCTCCGTTACGTTTTCCTTTTTAAAATCAATCGGGCCCAGGACCAATCCAGTATATCTTATCAAAATCCTTCGTTTTTAATTCAACTTTCTATGTGCATACATTTAGAATTATTAATATCTGATAAACTCAGTATATGATAAATATATATATTTAATATATTCTTCAGCATTTATTTCCGTATTTTTCTAGAAATTCACAATTGCATGTTTGTAGTTTAGTGATTATTGTGTCTGTATTGAAAAAGGTGTTTCGGTTATGGTCATGTTAACCTAGGCTTATCCTCGTCAGGTATTTTTTTTTTCTTCCTTTGTAATATGTAGAATAGTGTAAATTTGATTTCTCTTATGGGGATACTGGTCCTGGACCCGATTAATTTTAACACTTGATGGATTCGTTTCTATTAATTCTGTACTTATTATATTATATTTTATAGCAAAACTAAGACAAATATTTAAAGCCAGATATATGTACACAGATTCATTAGTTTTCTTGTCTTATGCCTTCACATGTGGCATGTTTCCTCTAAGTATTTGGCGATCTTCTTCAAATTTAAAAAGAAGGGGTGCTTACAATGTCAGAGAGATACACTCCCTCCTCTAAACAATATTACATGTACTTAACGCGTTTTCGAGGTCACCTTAAAATATTTACGTTATCCACTTGACCATTCAAAGTAAGGTGTTCTCAGTCGTGGACTGGGAAAAATAGAGATGACACAATAAAAACTTATGTCTAATTTCATGATCCCCATACATGACCATACATATCAAAAATGAGTTTCTTGACATTGGGGCATGCATAATGCACCATTGACAACATTCCAACATTGTGTATTAATTTGCGTACGAGTCAAAGGCAGGCCTAGTTCGTAAAATCAGTATATGCTTTAATAAAGACCTATGCCACCTATATATGGCCATATATTAATTCAAATTTGTATTAAAATCGATTGATCTGAAAGAAAACGTTTGTTAAGGTGGGAGATGGAAGCAGAGGGGCGGGAGAAGGGAGACGAGGGGCGGGAGAAAGGAGAAAGGTACCCCCTTTCCACCCCCTCTGGCATGGGGAGGCAAGTATATGTTCCCCATGTACGTAATACCATGTAAATTTTAAAAGCAGTTCTTTTGATTACCAGTCTATCAAAGTATCTCTAAAGTATGTGTTATCATGAATACACACCCTTTCAAAAGGTTAAAACACACACATTGCAATAGATTTGTCCCTTCATGGTTAATTGCTTTATATCATTTTGATATCACAATAGACCAACTATTAAATATGTCAAGCAAAACCGGGAAATATTAAGACTATATATATTTCCTAATACATATCTTTTTTAAATTTTTATTTCATGAATGAAACAAGATGTTGTGTATATGTCAACGAAACAGCAATTCAATTACAAAAAATTAGAAAGACATCTGATAGTCAAACTGGTTTTCTGGGATAAACAAATAACAAGGCAATATGCTAGTCTTCAACTCATGCCAAGGTAAAAAGATATGACTGTGTTAAAGGAAATCTAACATCTACACCTTATTCTCTCTAGGACAAAAAAAAATAATAATTCATCTGATGATCTTTCTCATTAAAAACATAGTCATAGAGGACATTGTCCTAAATGCTTTATGTTGTCTCATGTTTCTCACTGTACTATACAAATTATTAGATCTATATATATATGTTTATAAACAGATATTATTTTTATGTACATAATACAATTAATATGGTATTTAGCAATATCAACATTAAAGTCTTTGCCGTATGTGATTACATTTGAACAAAAAGTATTGATCCAATCTTTAACTTTAGTCCCATTATTTCCATATGGTCCACTTTTTCATCTTTCTCATTTCTTTCTATATTTTTATGACTATATAGTTTCATTCCGACTTTATAATGCTTCATCAACAGAATAATGTCTCCAATTATAGATGATTGCCTTCTATCCAAAAAGGTTTGGTCTTCTGCAAATCTGTTGCTATGGCAGAACAATGTATGTATATTTCCCATGACGTGTATAAATAACTGTTTGATTTAGTGTTCAATTTCAACTTCAATCATCATTCCTGAAACGAAACAAAATAAATCAGAACTGATTCAATACAAGAATACTATATGCTACTGATTGATCGATTGTGTTACTTAACGTCCAGTAACAAGTATTCAAAGCATGTTAATGAGGCTTTGATGGTCTAAATATTAGAACTAGTAATCATGCCAAAGGTCGTGGGTTTCTCCAGACACTCCGACTTCCTCCACCAATTAATAGTACACTAGTACAATCGTACTGAAAGTGGTGTTAAATACCAATCCACAAATCACTTTAGTAATACATGTTTAGGACGAGAACAAATTAACAAGTAGTACAATCGTAGGTCCTGTGATACAAGAGACGTCCTCCAGAATCAAACCGAAGATGCATTGGATAACGCATTGTAATAGGCTACTCACGGACCAACCAAAACGTTGTCGCAATGGTTCGTACACAGAACACTGGATTAAGGGTTCCCATGTTGACCGGATATAGTTACGTATTTATATATATCGTAGGCAAACGGACACCTCATTTTTTACTGTCGGTTTCGATAAGACTAAATGTGACCATTGTTATATTCTTAACTCAAACTTGGTCCTATTTGTTTGACATTCTTCTTTTAAAGAAAAAAAAAGTTTTCTTACTGGCAGAACCAGTAGAAAACAGTTGTTTCAGATCAAAGAACGTATTTCTAGAAACATGGGTTCAATCAACAGTCATAATTAAACTTTAATAAATATGTAAGTCTGCATACACTCATATTTTAAAATAGTAACAGACATTAAACATTTCAAGAAAAACATGATAAAGGCTCAGTCAATCAAACTGTTTAAAGATCATTTACCTAATATATCATTCTCAATTGATTTCACTTCCTCTGCAGAAATAGTTTTAGCCAAGATATCATTCAGCTCATCTGTATACAGTCTTCTTGGTATGTTATGGTGATCAAATCGTTTTAAAAGGTCGCTTAATATATTACATAATTCAATAAAACGTTTGTCTTCGAGTTTAAATATGCGAGAGTGTTGTAGTTCGTTCCTTGTTAGTCTTATGCGCTCAATATCATCTCCAATAGCTATGTCTGTATTTCGAATAGTTTGCCACGACCCTCCCCATGAACCACTAGGAATGTGTTTATTTAATTTCCTGTGCTCACTGTACAAGTTTGTTATATCACAATCGCTCCTTGGACGTAGATTTGCTTTGTCTTGTTTTAAGAGGTCATATAAAGCATCAGCCAGAATATTCAGCGCTATCATTCCCATCTTTGTAAAGTTGATTTCTTCTTCTGTGAACTGAAATGCAGATAAAAGTTGTAAATTATGATTTAAAATAGGTAAAAAGCCATTACAAGGCGCAATAATATTGTTTGGTGAATGTATTTTCGCTAAAAATGGTCATGTGATCGGAGGGTTGAAATCTGCAACAACAAAAAAAAAAAATGAAAAAAACAAAAATAATAATAAACCTAAAATAATCAGCTTGCAGAAACAATTTTCCAACTCGAAAATAATATTTTTTTTCACAACCGAAATTTGTAAATGCTGTCCAAAATAATTACGAAACATATTATGCAAAGACACATTTCTGCAATATAATATCCAAGTACTTTTATCAAATGAAAACAACACTAGATTAGTAATATAACATACCCCTGTCAAAATGGCTGCTGCAGATGTTTCTCCATGAATATTTGAAATGTCTCTCTTATTTACTTTGACACGGACACACACCTACAATTCACAAATAAAAGAGCCGTAAGAGAGCAAGTGTTTAACCCCACCACATTATATTTTGTATGTGCCGGTAATAGTCAGGAGCCTGTGATTCAGTGGTTGTCGTTTGTTTGTGTGTTTTTCGTTCTTTTTTAAAATAAATAAGGTCGTTAGTTTTCTCCTTTGCATTGTTCAACATTGTCATTTCGGGGCCTTTTATAACTGATTATGCGGTATGGGCTTTGCTAATTGTTGAAGGCCGTACGGTGACCTATGGTTGTTAATTTCTGTGTCCTTTTAGTCTCTTGTGGAGAGTTGTCTCATTGGCGATCATACCACATCTTCTTTTTTTATAAGATTGCATACACAAACATCCTTCCCTCCCCCATACAAAAGGCTGAAACTTTTAATGTCCTTGAGGCATAGTTTTTCTGTTTACTTTGAGGAATGATCCTCGGAATTTATAATTTTGGGCAGCACTATTGTGTCAACATATCTATTTGTTAGGAACTTTGATAATGATGACGCTTAATCGCTTAGCTTTCGGGGGAAAGTTAATATGCATATTCATGAAAGGAATATGTTCATGCTATATGAATATTTTCATTACCTTTTGTTAGCCCGACACATTGAGCTTGAACGTGCTAGTTCACATGCAAGGTAACAGTCCCCATGAGGATATGTTACCTTATCTTATCATATATGATCATTTATCCAAGTTGCAATTCAAAAAGTAGTATTTCTTATAAAATCCGGAAGGTCCATTTTTGCAGGGTTTTTGGATTATATTCATATCACAATGACTTTGATCTTTGACGTCAAAAAATCAATAGTGATCTTTCTCTGATAAAATGTGGCCGAAAATCATGCATAAAAGTTTATATACATGTTATGGTAATATCTATCTGCAGTATTTGTAATAAAAATATCAATAATTTAAAAATGATAACTTTAAAAAGTTGTTTGTTACCTTAGAGAATGTCGCTTGGACTTGGCTGATGCTTTTTATGTTAGGATTCGATACTGGTTTAATCTCACAACTCTGGGACAGCTAAAATAATTATCAAAATGATATTTATTAGTATTTGAGGTTCACTACTTTCTATAAAAATGTGTGCTACAATCTTTTTTGTTTTGGTTCATGTTGATCAATCTTTAGTTTTCTACTCTGTGTTTTGTGTGCTGTTGTTTTCTTTTTTGCCAGGGCTTTGTCTGTTTATTTTCAACTTAAACGTATGAGTGTCCCTTTTGTCTCTCTTTCACGTGTAATTTAATAATTAGAAATCAACATTTTGATAATGATGCAGCCTCGGTATCTATTTTTAATTAAAATGCCGAATTGAGTTAAAAACAATACAACAACCAATACTTAGTACATTATAGATGGTAATTAAGAATGTATTTGCAGTTCTGGTTTAGTTTTGTTTAGTTTATTTTTTTATAAAACCATGAAGTTCATATGTTATAGAAAAGCTTATCATATACATTAACAAAATTTTAGACAAGATAACATAATAATGAAGGGAAAAAATACATAATTCAGTAGATAAATATATTTGTTAGATAAATGAAAACATGGGAACACAAAACAAATGAAATAAACATGTTGAAAATGGTAGATAGATATAAAACACATTAGGATAATGTCATCCTCCAACATTGCATTGAGCCACTGCTTCAATTATCAAAAGCCTATGACAAAGGACAAAGTAATGTTCCAGACACTAAAGCCAAATAGAATCAAGTATTTTAACTCTGAGTACACAGCTCCAAGTCACATGACATGCATGAAGGCAATAATATGAATAATAATATGCTTTACATCTTCTTATTGAAAACAGCTTTTATGCTAACGTATGTAAGATGGTGTCAAATGATAGCAATTTCTGACTCAAACAAAGTTGTAGATAACGAAGAGGCAGAAAACACAACAGAACTACTAAAAGGAAACATGTGGAATGGCAGATAATAAGATTGATAGTTCCAGTTAAATAGTTCTTCACATTTGTTTAACTAGAAACAAGCGTTCCTACAGTATCATTATGGCATGTCTACGCGATGCTTGATATCAAATTTTAGGAAGGGTGCACAGAGGTTAACATACTATATTCACTTTCTATAAAAGTTGCTATGAAATAGATAAAATATTTCACTTACTTTTTGCAGATCTTGCCATTCACCAATGAATAAATGGGTGCATTTACATGATTCACAGTGATATTCCGTAATCTGTTCTTCACTAAAGTCATTTGTTCCTGTAACAAGCTCTTGTTTTGTATGGCCACATTCCCATTTTTTCTCAAACTTCACATTAGACATCTTAAATCTTGTGCTTATTATCTTTACAATTTCCTCTGTCACAAATTCGTCAATGAATTTGAACAAACCTCCTTCACGTCCTTTACCAAATTGCCAAACCTGAATTTGAATCCAATTCGGACATTTCATCACATGTAATTTTGTTAATTTTGTCGTTTTCTGTAACTCAAAAACAGCTGAGCCTCTGAAAAGAGCAATTTGTCTTTTCTGTTCCTTGGTGACATATTCTGCAATTTTATATTTCCTGCACAGTGAAGCAATTAAATGATTCATTAAATGAGGTGGTAGAAACCTAAACTTATAACATAACCAGGTAGACTTAGTACATGTGTTTTCTGTCACATTAAACATTTCGTATATGTCATACTCAGGTTCTGATTTAATCATACAAGGTACATAGTAGCAAAGTGTTTGATCAGCACCATCTTTATCTGATATGATCGGACGTATAATGATATCAAATTTCTCCATGACATTCAGAATATGACCCTTGTGTTTTGAAAAATTGTTTTCCTTTCTGAATATATCTTCTAAAACCTCATTATATAATATGCCTCTACTGTACAATACATCCCATTTTTTTATATTTCTGATACTAATGTCTCGAAATTTCTTTGCAGTTACTATACATCTAAAAGCATTTGACAACCACTGTGTGTCTAAAATAATGTAAGAGGGAAGATCTTTGAAATGAACTAAAGCTCTGATCTCATGGTGAAATTCCAGGAACAATCTGAGTTCTTCATCATTAAGTGGCTGTGGCGAATCAAAAGCAATTTTCTGAATTTCCTGAAAGGAGATTATAGGTAACACCTTCTTCTTTTCTTGAAGTTGTTTTTCCAGCTGAATAAATTTTAAAGGATATGCTTTGTTCCATGTTTTCATTTTTCTGGCTAAGTTAAGGATGTTTTCTCGTATTTGCTGGAATACACTGGGATCATCTTCTGTGTTGGAAATGAAATATTCTTGCCTTATATGTCCTAGTTCATCTTCTGATATATTCTCCGTATACTTTAAAATATTTTCTCTGCATGCAGCATCAATCTAAACAAAATAATTGTAATCCTGTTACCTACATGAATGGTGAGTTTACTGTACCAAATATCATTTTTCAGAAGTTATTGAAAGATCTTTTGAAAACTATTAAAATGGATTGCTTTTCCTATGAACACTTGAAACCTTACAATCTGATAAAGCTATCATTTAGATATTGTGTGTTGGTCCGGTGAAACAGTAAAACAGTGATAACTGTGATATAACTACAATGGATAAGCGTTGGTTCTTGAAAAAGAAACCAGGGCGAATGGTTTGTTTTTCATGAATCAACGCGTATCCATTGTATCTATAACTTAAACTATTGTATTAATGTCTTTTCAAAATAAAAGCCTATTCTTAATTAGAAGGTATTGCAAGGAAGTTTAAATCACCATGTTATCGTGACAAACAATATCATATATCACATTTAAATGGTTTAAACAATTCTAATATAACAGAACACGTCAGCCGTTAAAGATCTTCATTTATCAGGCATCTGAATATTATCTGTTTTGACAAAATTAAAAACATACGATCTTATTTCTATTCAAGTTAAGAATGGAAATGGGGAATTTGCGAATAAACAGATGAAATAATACAATATTAATTTATAAAACAAAAATGGACACCTGGAATGTAAACATTTTCATTTCAAACATGTGGAATAGCCAATAATAATCCGTTAATAAATGATCCAACTCTCTTTTATTTAACAAAATATCCACAAAAAACAAAAAAACTATAGAAAAATATATCAAAAAGAATACAAGGATTCGAACCTAAACCGACAAGTTCTAACTCATTGAGCTTAACCATGAAATCTCGCGGCTACCAACTCATACTATACGATTGCCTATTATTGTACATGTATCTATGAAGGTATAATCCCTGTGTGTCCGTTGTACCGATGTATATCATATATTCATTTATATATATAAATTTGACAACAAAATCGTAACCTTCTGGTAGCTGAGAGGCTTCGTCGATGTGTTGATGTAAGTAAAACGTAACCGAATTCATGGACGGGTTCGATTCCCAGTGCAGGCATATACAAATTTACAAAATAAAGGTAATTTTTTAAATAATTTCATTAGTGAACAGAAATCAGTTAATTGACCAATTCAAACTTAATGAACTTAGACACACAAAGAAAACAATAGAATATAACCAGTTGAGTCCATTTCAGCGATGGATTTAGGAAGCGTTGAATCTTTAAAAAGAATCCATGGTAGATGAATAGGCTGACGTCCTCATTGGTTTAAGTACAAACAAACAATATGCTGTATGGGGTTTTCTCATTGTTGATGGCCGTACGATGACCTATAGTTGTTATTTACTGTGTCAGTTAGTCTCATTTTGAAGAGTTGTCTCATTGGCTATTATACCACATCTTCTTTTTTATACAAACGTCTGAAAAAATTGTAAATTCCAATACCTCTTCTACATCACAGACCAAGGCATCTTTCCAAGTGCCAACAATAACTACAGGTGGATCAAGATCATATGATGATCTCTTGCTGGCATCAGATTTATTTATGTCCTCTTCCAGTCTACTGTAACAATGTATTGAATCCATCCACAATTGGAATAAATCTACAAAGAAATGTGTATAAAGAATTCATTTTTTCAAGTTTAATGTCATGAATGTTTTGAATTTATCTTACTAATTTTGTGCGTATGAAGCGCTTTCCTAGATACACACGATGACCTTGCAAGGAATGCTATTACATGTGCTACATATTAGTATCCTATTACTCATAATAAGAGAGAAATTAACATTACAAACACTCTGAATTTTTTATTTAAAGTAGTCACTGAACCATGAATATGAGGTCAAAGACAATGGACATATGACAGGCAGAAACTTCATAACATAAAACATCTATATATAAAATATGAGCATCCAAGTCGTCCACCTTCTAAAACAAAGTTTTTAAGTAGTTAGGGAACGCCACATCTGCTGTTAAATCACTATCATTTTGTGTTCTGCTTTCTGCAACAGAAGTCGCAGGTTCTACAAAAATTGCTTACTCGCTACAACTTAACACTATGAAGCTGCAGACAAAATATCAAAGTACTCCCTTTTATAGAAACTAAGACAAGTTTTTGATAGATTTCTTACAAACAGAGGGGATGGAGCCATTACTTTGATCTGCATCTTTTGCGACGCAGGTAAAAACCGACCACCATAAAAAAGACAGTGCTGAAAGTGGCATTTAACACCAACTAATAAAAAAATTCAAACAATCAATGATATAATTATATTGTACAACTGGTGCCAACAATCTTGTTTTACCGTTGACAGTTTTAAATAATCTATAGAAGGTTAAAATATAATCTGCATAATGCTAAACATTTGTAAAATAAAACTATAAATTTAAGGACAATAAATCCAACAAGGCGTTTGCTAAATTTCACACCTTTTCCTTTTCATCTTGATTTCATATAATTTCATATATAATGAGTCAATGTCCCAATACTCCAAAAAAGTTCAAAGTCCATTTACTCCAATAAAAATGATTGAATCAAAATGTCTATACAGTATTGTTGACTTAACATGAAGGCAGACACACCTGGTGAGCTTTGTATTAATTTGTATAATGAGGTCCATATGTAGAGGGTCTCCCAATCAATCTTATTAACATTCAAAACATTCAGCACTGTAGTTTGAAAGGAGACATGTTTTGTTCTATTGAAATTAAATGAATTATTATTCCTGCCAAGTTTGTTAAAATGGGCTTAGCGAGCTAACAAGAGACTCCTAAGAGCCTGAATCCCTCATATGGCAAACATTTGCCATTTACTCTTTTACTCAAATCGCTTATGTTTGCTTATTTGATAATCTTATCCAGCTGATCATTTTCCTATTCTTTTCTAAACTATTAGAGTTTTCAGGACAATATCTAAAAATGAATTCACAGTAATTATTCCTACAAGGAGTCATGTGATGATTTCCATCAAGTTGATTTATTTGTTGATCTTATCTTGCTGTCTACACTCAATTCCTCTCTGTGTTTTAAAGGTTAAAAGACAATTTACCAAAAAAAAATGCAACATTAAGTCAAATCGTCATTAAGAAAAAAAACTTTTACAAAGTATTGATTATCAATTTCCATTACTTTATTTATGACATTTTCTATTTTATTTCAAGATATTAAACAAAAATAATAACTGCTAAAAATGGACATCTCCGGAGCAATTGACTTCAAAACGGGATTATCCATTTGACCGGATTTTTTCAGAGAAGGCAAACTTTTTCTTTTTTCAGTTTTGCTGTAAGTGCATTTTTTTTTTAGATACACTTCAGATACTGTTTATTTATGAGTTTTCTATGTTTTATTTTGTATACTGTTGTTTTTCTTTTGATCGTTTTTCGTTTTTTTTTATCTTTGGTATCTTTCACTTTTGTTTGACCTAGTTAAAAAACACTTCAGAAAACAAACAATTTCCAAAAAAATCAGTCTATAAATAATTGCAATTCCCTTGACCTTTTGGCAGAACCATCAATGATAACAGAAAAGCCAATTGGAGATAATTTATCACAACTTTATAAATATCATTGTGACATAATGTGCACATGCTATATACTCTTTGTAGAAAAGAAAGATTAGAAAAAGGAATTGCTGCAGTTTTCTTTAATGTTAATTTAACCCAACGTCTGGTGATATCTAACTATTACAATGCATTGCATATGTTAATAAAGAGCTGTTCCATGGGCACATGATATGCCCGTCGCTTTTTGAAAAAAAAGTTCTATAACTCCAGGATCCTCAATGTCAAATCATAAATTTATAGAAATAAACTGTAATCACAGAGTTATGTCTCACTTATTTGTTATTTTTATAATGCAAATGTTGAAATTAAAATAGCAATACTTTAACATGTATTTTGCAAGTTACGGTATAGGGCTAAACAATCTCCATGCAAATGAGATGTGCTAATGCTAATACAACTGCATTGACTTTTCATAAGTCGTTCCCTTTAAACAAAACTAAACACAAACATTAACTTGTAAACTATGTAAATGTTTCAAAATCAATGAACCATAAAGAGGGGGTGGTGTTTTTTATAGTCTCCTTGGAAATAATACTTGCAAATGCCAATACATCTCAATCTGACCTAATCACACACTAAAAAATGCAAACTAAGCAAAAGTTTCTAGGTCAATAGACCATGACTGAGGGGTAAAGACCAAATAGTCACCATGGAAATGAGATGTGCTAATGTTTATACAACTGCATACCAATTACCATTGACCTACCACAAACAGTTCCCCATAAACTGACCTAATTACAAACTAATACATGAAAACTTAACACAGATGTAAAGGGCAATAGACTATGACTGAGAGGTCGGCCCCTAATAATCTTTTTGGAAATCAAAAAACCTTAGTATGCACACTCACAAACCCCAAGCGTGCCCCAAGCCCCTATATTGTCACTGGAAAAATAAAATAGCTGTAAGAAGAAACAAGAGGCTCTCAAGAGCCTGAATCGCTCACCTTAATTTTTTTGGTTAAATCTCTCATCAATGATTATTTTGGCTTTTCAATTTGTTTAAATGTTCTTTGAATCGTTCTATTTTCTTCAAAAGCAAAAACAAAATCATTTTCTCCTATGTTCTATTTAAGCCATAGGAGCTATGTTTCTTGACATACAAGGAAATAAAATATAAAATTTATACTAGATACTCTGAAACTCATTTAGCCTAACTTTGGCTGAAATTGATACAGCAGTTTCAAAGGAGAAGATTTTTTTAAAGTAAGCCAACATGATGAAAAAATTGTGAAAAATTGTCTTTAAAGGACAATAACTGCTTAAGGGATCAATTGACAATTTTGGTCATTTAACTTATTTGTAGATCTTACTTTGCTTAACATTTTTGCTATTAACAGTTTATTTGTATCTATAATAATATTCAAGATAATGACAAAAAAATGCAAAAATTCCTTAAAATTAACAATTAAGTGGCAGCAACCCAACAATGGGTTGTTTGATTCATCTGAAAATTTCAGAGCTGATAGGTCTTGACCTAATGAAAATTTTTACCTCACTTCAGATTTGCTCTAAATGCTTTCGTTTTTGAGATATAAGCCAAAAACTGCATTTGACCCCTATGTTCTATTTTTAGCAATGGCGACCATGTTTGTTGATAGATCAAAGTTTCGGATATAATTTATAAACTAGATACCCTAAGGAACATTCAGTTACAGTTTGGAAGTATTTGGCCTAGTAGTTTCAGAGGAGAAGATTCTTGAAATAGTTTATGACGACAGACGACGACGACGACAGACGACGGACGCCAAGTGATGGCATAAGCTCACTTGGCCCTTCGGGCCAGATGAGCTAAAAAAAATGTATAAGAAAAAAAATTGAATCATTATTTCCTATATGTCGATATGCACATCTACATAGTATGTTCTTAATATTTACAGAGTTTAATGAAATTCTGTTGTAAGGTTTCAGAGGAGTTGCGATGACAAACTGTTGCAGATGTATATTGAAGCAAATAAGTTCAAAGCAGCGTAAACCCTAGAAAAAAAATAGAATCATAATTTCCTGTCGATATGCACATCTACGTAGTATGTCCTTATTATCTACAACGTTTCATAAAATTCTGTTGTGTGGTTTCAGAGGAGTTGTGATGACAAACTGTTGCAGAGTTATATTGAAGCAAATAAGTTCAAAGGGGCGTAACTCCTAGAATAAATAGAATCGCAATTTCCTGTAGATATGCACATCTACATAGTCTGTCCTTATTATCTAAAAAGGTTTCATGAAATTCTGTTGAGTGGTTTGAGAGGAGTTGCAATGACAAGAAACAGTACTGACGGACTGACAAGTGGACAGACAGGCGGACGGACAGACGGATGTACAGACCGGTCAAAAACATTATACCCTCCACGTGGGGTATAATAAGATATGCCAATGCTTATATAATTGCATGCCAAATATCATTGACATACACTAGTGGTTCCCAATACACTAATACATGTAAACTAAGCAAAATTTTATATACCATGACTGAGTGGGGTGGGGCCAAATAATCACCATGGTTATGAGAGAGGGACGAAAGATACCAAGGGGACAGTCAAACTCATTAATCTAAAATAAACTGACAACGGCATGGCTAAAAATGAAAAAGACAAACAGACAAACAATAGTACACATGACACAACATACAAAACTAAAGAATAAACAACACGAACCCCACCAAAAACCAGGGGTTATCTCAGGTGCTCCGGAAGGGTAAGCAGATCCTGCTCCACATGTGGCACCCGTGGTGTTGCTTATGTGATAACAAATCCGGTAAATAGTCTAATTCGGTAGATCATATTCATTGAAAGGGAGGGGATTGTAGTTACGAAGTTAGGAACATATCCGATATCATTTGTGAAACTGTCCCTTTGGTATCTTTCGTCCCTCTTTTATTCCAAAACGGTCAACCAACTAGTGATGGCGTCCCTAAAATTTACGAAGAAATGTTTCAACTTAACTATTTGGAACTCTTGTTTTAATAGCTTCCATGTGAGCAGCAACCCTCTATCAAGAAAATCATGATAGAAAATGCAAACATCGGAATATCGTATCAATTGGAAGATATATACCCCGTATGCAGGTGCTGCTGGAATGTTGCTACTTAGAAAGGGAAAGTTCACAATTGGAAAGCTGAAATCATCTCTTTTTTGTCGTAAAGTTTTGTTTTCAACCGACCTTCATTGTCAATTTCTAAATGTAAGTCAAGATATGAGACCATCTTAACTGTATCTGTAGTATCCTTTATCTCTAGTTCGACTGGATAGATGCGCTCCATATACTCACCAAATTTTGAATTATTTAGTGAATGAACATCATCTATATAGCGAAAAGTAGAGTTAAAGGATATTGCTAACTTCTTGTCTTTCTTCCTGCGAGGTTCGAATTCCTGCATAAAGTCAGCCTCATAATAATAATGAAACAAGTCGGCAAGTCGGCAAGTAGAGGGGCACATTGTGTTCCCATCAATTAAGGGCAATCACTCACATGAAGAGTAACAGATGATAATAGGCAAAAACGAAAAAAAATGTTATGGGCATTAACTCCTATAACAATTTGTCTTACTGTTTTGACATATATGGACAATTGGTAGAGTTCATTATGCTGAACACTTTTGCTCCTTTCATATTTTCTATATTTATAACAGTTCAAAAAATAATAGACAAAACTTGCATTTTACACATATGTTCTAGTTTTAGCCATGTCCGCCGTGTTGGTTGGTACATGTAGGTGGGGTCATCGGAAACAATTTTAAACTAGAAAGCCAAATGATGATTGTGGCCAAGTTTGGTTAAATTTGTCTCAGTAGTTTCAGAGGATAAGACTTTTGTAAAAGATAACAAAAATTTACAAAATATTGTTAAAAAATTACAATAAAGGGCAATAACTACTAAAGAGGTCAGCAACCCAACTACAGGTTGTTAAATTTGTTTGGAAATTGCAGGGTAGGTAGATCTTAACCTGAAAAACATTTGTATCCCTTGTCAGATTTGCTCTTAATGCTATAGTTTCAGAGATATAAGCCAAAACCTGCATTTTACCCCTATGTTCTACTTCTAGCCATGTCCGCCGTCTTGTTTGGCGGGCCGGGTCATTGGACACATTTTTAAACAAGATAGACTAATGATGATTGTGGCAAAGTTTAGTTAAATTTGTCTCAGTTGTTTCAGAGGGCAGGATTTTTGTAAAAGATTACAAAAAACTAATAAAAATTGTTAAATATATGACTATAAAGGGCAATAACTCCTTAAAAGTTCAATTTACCATTTTGGTCATGTTGAACTATTTGTAGATCTTACTCGTCTGTACATTATTGATGTTTATATTTTATCTCTATCTATAATGATATCGAAGATATAAATAACCGAAACCTGCAAATGTTCTTAAAATTACCAATTATGGTGCAGCAATCTAACAACAGGTTGTCTGCTCTGTCTGGAAATTTCAGGGCAGATATATCTTGACCTGATGAACAATTTTACTTCACTTTCCTTTTTGATTTTTCCTCGGAGTTCAGTATTTTTGTGTTTTTACTTTTTTCAAATCAAATGCTATGCGATTTCCATTACAATTAATATTTCAAAGAATTTTTCACCGGAGAGTGCTTACGGTGTAATTTTCCATATAACAAATATTGCCAAGGGGCATAACTCTTTAAAAAAAATTGTTCATCACTGATTTTCGAATTTATATATAATTTATAAACCTATAAAATAAATTTCATAAAAATCTGACCTGAATTGTACACATGTGAGCGCTAACAAAGCAATTTTCCATATAATCAATATTTCCAAGAGGCATAACTCTTTTAATTTTTTTTTATTAACACTGACTTACAAATTTGTCAAAGACATTGATGATATAAACCTATAATATAAATTTCATATTAATCTGGCAAGAATTTTACATATTGTAGTGCTCACAAGGCAAGTTTCCATGTGATTAATATTTCCAAGGGGCATTGCTCTTTTAAAATGATTAATCGGCACTTATTTTTGAAGTTGTCCAAATCATTGCTGATATAAACTTATTATATATGTGTCATTAAAAGCTGGCAATAATTGTACAAATGAGAGCGCTAACGATGCAATTTTCCATAAAATTAATGTTTCCAAGAGGCATAACTCGTTTAAAAATTATTGAGCGGCACTGATTTTCGAACTCGTCCAAGACATTGCTAATATAAGCCTATGAGATAAGTTTCATAAAAATCTGGCAAGAATTGTACATGTTAGCGCGCATAGTATTTTGTCATGTGAGTAGTCATGCACACAAAAACTTAACCATAAGTTATTTGTGTAGAAGATTTAGATTTTCCAGTTTTTCTACCTTATGGAAGATATAAAACTACCGACCACTAGCATATACATATGACAGATGTGTGACTGATAAAGTTGTCCTTTAAACAAATGCTTTAATTAGATCGGAGATAAAAGAAGATGTGGTATGACTGCCAATAAGACAACTCTCCATCCAATTCACAATTTATAAAAGTAAACCATTATAGGTCAAAGTACGGTCTTTAACACGGAGCCTTGGCTCACACAGCACAGCAAGCTTACAAACGGGAAAACTAACGTTCTAATCTATATAAAAAACGACAAACGAGAAATACTTATGAACCACATCAACAAAGGACAACTACTGAACATCAGATACCTGACTTAGGGCAGGTGCAAACAAGCTCAGCGGGTTTAAACGTTTTAATTGTACCTAACCTTCACCCTTATCTGAAACAATTGTGTAACATCACAACATAGAAAAACACAATATAAAATATCAATTGAAATGACTTAACTCAACCAAAAGACATATTAACACAAGTTAACATACACTGAACGAATGCATTTGATCTATGATACAGTGCAAATACAAAATCAATAAAATAAGGGATGAATGATTAAAGTAACAGTTATATACCGCTGTGAAATGCTAAACAATTTCAGAAAAACAAAAATCCGTTTGTAGGTTTTGTTTTTTCAAAATTTTAGCATGAATCATCACTGAAGAGACATTCATTGTTGAAGAAATGCGTATCTGGAATTGCAATGGTATAATTAATTTTATTAATTGACTAATTACTACACATATTTTTCTCTGTACTCATGGTACTTGAAGGAATAGTGGGTATATATAGCTATGCATCTTAAGGTTAGTAAAAATAAAATGAATGTTAAATATTTTAATTATCACTATATAAAATGTTACCTTTTGCTTTTTTGTCGTCAGCCTCATTCAGTTTTGTAACAACAATATAAATTGCATCTGGTGATAAAAAAGTTTGATGTGTGTGGTAAAATTCTTCATCTCCTGCAAAATCCCATAACAGTAATGTGGCATACTCCTCTTTGTCATGTAAATCAACATTAGATTTAAGCATAGTTTCAATATCCCTTGTTGCATGTTCTAATGATTGGTTTCGTTGCTGCGAGGTTACTGGAGGTTCAACTTGAGATTCAGTGGTTACTGGAGGTTCAGCTTGAGATTCAGTGGTTCCTGGAGGTTCAGCTTGAGATTCAGTGGTTACCGGAGGTTCAACTTGAGATTCAGTGGTTACTAGAGATGTTATTATTTTAGGCTGCTTATATACTGTCCCTGACTTCTTTGATTCATCAAAACTTGTTGCTGGTGTCTTGTCCTTAATAGCAATGTTAGATTCTACTGGTTCTTCTATTGTTCCTTTGTTCTGAAGTTTTTCCTCGTATTCCTTCAATAGTCTTGCATGAGTTTCAGTTTCTTCATAGTTTCCTGTCAATAGAAAATAAAATAATTGTTTTTTTTCTTTCTTTCTGATATTTTGTCTAAGGGAGATCGGGTGTCGCCATCTTAGATTGTAAAATAGCAGAAAAAAATTGTTCTACATCTTTATTAAAATATGCAATTTCCAGATAGGATTGTAATTCTGGTGTAAGATTTTTCACCTACAAATGTGTTTTGTCTTATAATTTGAACTGTTTCTACATATAAAGATTATTTTTTTGTACGATTCAATTTTATTTTTACTTAGCCATATAAGGGGTGATAACTCAGATTAACCAACTATTAAAATAGAACGTGTTGTAAATTTACATATTTTGTTTGGTAGCAAGAAAACATGTTCTGCCACTCGATTTTTGCATTTTATTTTCTGAAAATTCTATCGTTTAGTTTACTTTCTATCATTCAAAATTAGTTTTCATTGTATGTAAAATCTATAGAAAATCTGACAATTTTGTACAACCTGAAGCATGAAAAAAAGCTTCAAGTCCTGTGACCCATACTTTCTATTAAAATTTTGAAAAAAAGGCATGATATAAACTACATTTTGGCAAATTATTAAAAAAATCTAAGTATTAAATTAAGACCCTGGTCTCCCGAAGAAAAGCTGTTTGTTTAGTTAAAGGTATAAAATAAGCAATAAACAGATACAGAATGAAATGTTCGTCTGCTTTTCCACCCTAACATCTGTTCTAACAAATAAGTTAATAATTTAAAAAAAAAAAGATCCACCAAATTTCTGGAAGGATCAGCAAAATTTTTCTTTCTGGCAACCATGTGTCTGACAGAAAGAATTCAGTTTCACAAACTATGTATATGGGTCTAAGTTAGGGACAGATGAACTTAAAAATGCATACACTGAAAGGTCTAGCCAGTGTTTGACATGAAAATTGATTTTTCACAAACACTGTATAAGGGTCTAGGTTAGGGAAAGATGACCTTAAAAGATTGAATACACTGTGTTACTGATATGATTGAATTTGATGTTGGATGTCTTTAAGATTAACTGATTGATTGTTGTTTGCTTCAAATTCAGGAGCAAATATTTCATGCATGTTCAGGACGAAAACAAATTAACAAGAAATTTTACCTTCTCACAGGTCACATAAAGTGTTGTTACAAGGGTTTTTAATGTGCAGAGGGCTTTGAATTCTCTACAAGAACAGTCGGAATTTACGTCACCATTCTGACTGGTCAGATTGCAAATGTATTCATCCCACATAGCCAAACGGACACCCTAATTTGGCACAGGTTGTGTTTCAATGCCAGTCAGATGTAAACAAAATTAAGAGATGACCTTATTTATATACCCCTGTCATTCCTAGGGCTAATGTCATAATACACGTATAAAATAAGCTTTGCACAATAAATGATACATGAAAATTAGGTCAAAGTCATATAAACCCATTTGGATGGACATGTACACCTTGCAATTGTTCTAACACCAAATATAGTTGACTTATTACTTATATTATCTAAGAATAGATCTAATCATGAATAAGAGGCTATCAGAGTGACATCAAACCAGATTGTTCTGCAAAGGTCGAACCCTGGACAGTTGAGCAAGTATGGACACACCATTTAAGCTTAAAACAGCTCTGAATTTAGATTGTGATTGAATATTTAAAATAGATTATTATCTAATTTACATAGAAAATGATATTTGCAAATCTGAATCCCAAAACAGGATCCAGTACAAATTATTAATTAACACACACAACAAAACTAATATTCCACATAACAACTGTGACATCTACCTTCATAACACACATGACTTAACACAAATAGTTTTAAAGAAATGTTTGACAACTAATGACTAACATTGATTGATTGATGGTTGCTTTACGCCGCATTAGCACAAAAAGTCAACAGAGACAGTTATTATTAGACTAAAATCCATTTATATATACTTATTATTCAAACCATTTCTGTTCAAAGTGAAATAACTCAAACTTATTTCCATGAATCACTGATGTAAGCCGCAAAAATAGTTCTCTTAAATTAGATATGATTTAATCCCTAAAAAAATAGTTCTCTAAAATTAGATATGCTGTTATATCTATTTTCAAAGTATAATCAAAAATCTAAATACCATTTAGATTCAGCATATCAGAGAACACTAATAATTCAATTTTTTTAAACAAGCATTCTGAGAGTATTGCAATTCCGGTCCTGGTATATGTGATGGGTTTATTTATGCAATACATAGTCCCGTACTTAAAGGACCATAACTCTGCGCAAAATCATCCGACTGGAACAAAATTCAAACTTGATCTGTAACTTGATTTGATAAAACTATATACCAATTATCAAATCAATATCTTCAAGCATGAATACAAACACTGTGGAAAACTGATTATTTGAGTGAATTTTCTAAGTTCAAGGACCAACAGTTTACACAAAATCATCAGACTGGAACAAAATTTGAACTTGATCTATAACTGAACATTTTTGCTGAAGCATGCAGAAAAAAGTTTGGAAAAATGATTTGCTGGACAGACAGACAAATGGACGGAGTGCAAACTTAAAGTCCCCTTCAACTTCTTCCGTAGGGGACTGATAAAAAAGGTGGACCAATATGAAGACAGGCCTCAATATTAAAAAAAAATAACAAAAGACCATATTACAAAGAAATTAATAACTACTTTCTGTTCAAAGGAAAATAACTCAAATTCATCTGATAAAGATAAATTTTGCTATTGAAAGGTCCAAAACTCAACAACGAGAACGACTAAAATCGTGAAAATTGAACTTGACCTTCATTTAATCACATATCTTAATTTGAACAGATTTTGTCAAAGCGTTTTCATGTTAATGAACAGACACTGTTTGGCAGCCGTCCCTCCGTCCGCCCGCATTACATCCCAAAATCAATTACCGATTTTTCTTTCACAAATCCAGGTAAAAATTATGTAACTCAAAGAACTATGAAAAGGAGGTCAAGTTCAGTTGAACCCTACGTAAAAGAAGATGACCTGTTACCTTTAATATCTGAGAAAGGGATATAATCAGGAAACTTCAGAGCCTAACACAGATATATATATGCCAAACTGAAACCTCAGATGATTAGGCATCAGTAAAAGAGACAATGACAAACCTGCTCTTTAATCTTTTGAAATATGAAGCTTTATAAAACAGTTAATGTGACCACCGCCACTCGGAAAGCATCCTTCTTTCGGAGGAGGTACAATGAGACCTTCACGTGAAACAAGACTTGCAAAGGCTTGTTGTTTTCAATTGCATCCACAGGTGACCATATTTAAAGTTACATTTTGACAATACAGATCAGATCGTAAAATGAAGTTTTATGGAATTGATTGATTCATAGATAGTTTCAAAACGTTTGTTATATTTGTTTTTAATTTTAAACAACATACCATCTAATTTATTCCATATTCCATCATTAGATTTTGCTTTGCATTTTATTTTGTGAATTTCTATTCCATTCGTACTGGTAACATCTGTATTATCTTCACCAAACAATCTTTTAATCAATGAAGTCTTTCCTGCCCCTTTCTTTCCAACTACTACTAAACGTATGTCTCTCTTTTTCTCAGAGCCTGACTCAAGTAATGTCAGGTACAATTCGACAGATCTTTTGTCAGTCATTAATCTTATTTCAGTTGGGACTTCATCTACAAAGTCAAAGATATAAAGTTATTTTAAAGAAGAAATATACTATTTTACACAATTTATTATAATAAAGTATTTTCTACTATGCACCTTTTTCATTGTTTTTAAATATTAATTATTACATTAGTTGCAATGAATTACATTGATTTCCCAGTTAGCTGCGCACTCGTTTAAACATGTGTCGTTCAGTCACGCGTTGTCTTATTTTTTCATATTCGCATATGGCGATTAGTTATACTATAAATATTTAGTTTTTAGAAAAATTAGATGATTAAACAATAATTAAGGCCCCCTACTGAAAATGTACTTGGGATTCCAGTGGGATACCATTGGGATTCACTGGAATCCCAGTGGGGAAACAAAATCCAGTGGAATCCCACTGGAATGTTTCGGAGTGTCAGTGGAATCCCAATGGGAAGTTTATCCCAATGGGATCTCAGTGGTATTTCCACTGGATTATTTCTATATTTTCCAGTGGAAATTTGTACTTTGTCAATCTAAATTATCCCACTGGAATTTGAACATGTGTATTTAATAGATATATAATTTCAGTGGGATGTTGGACTTGTAGAATTTTCATTATAAATTTTTTAGCTGATAATTAAATGAGGATGGACCTGAAAGATATACATTCCAGCAGTTATTAAGTTATTCAAGGCAATTTATAAATTGTTTGAAAACCCTCAATATTTTAGAATATGTTAAATTTGTAATTTAATTGGACTGCAAAAAGAATCTTGAAGATGGCATATATTACATGTATTAAATTTAATTAAATTTAAATAGTGATAGCATTGTTAGGTAATTTATAACTTTGTGTTATGGGTTGCTTTTAATATACATTTAAACATATATAAAGTGACTAGAATATATATACTTATTTCACTAACAGTATTTAAGACAATAATTTATAATTTTTGAATTTTCCAACAAAGAATTGCAGGTTAAAATTAATTATTTTCAAGTACAATTAATTATTAAGTGTATCTCTGTATTAAGTTAAGTATTAATCATTATAATACACACATACTATTTCCAAGCAGTCTCTTTCTTATCAATTAGTGATAGAAATGTTATGTGCCCATCTGTTTTTGGTTTGCCTCTGTGAAATGGACAGGAAATGAACACACTCAAGAGTTGGGGCCCAATGAAGGAGACCACATGTCTTTTTACATTTCTCTTTAATTTCTACAGCTCAAAATATTAAAAATCAAAGCGCGAAAGCGCTGTAAAGGCAGTTAATTACAGGTTGTGTGTATTTCTAGTCCAGTTATATCATTATCTTCCATAGAACAGAGGTGGTTTGTAGAATCTAAGATTTAGAGTTCTTTTGTACCTAGTTCACCTATATCTAGTCTACTGTTTACAGTATATTTTCTGTGCCTCCCATGAAATGCATTTTTAGCCATGGCCTTGTCAGTTTGCTTTAAATTTATGAGTTTGACTGTCCCTTTGGTGTCTTTCGTCCCTCTTCTTTAGACATATAAGAACTTTTCCTTTTCAATATAAATAGATTATTTTTAATTATTGATTGTATACACATGACTCCCATAAAAAATAGTTCACAAAGATTGACTAGTCTCTGTACTGCGTGTATAGCAAGGACATCAAGTAACATAATGGTAAATGTACATAGTAACATGTCAACTTTTTTGATGACCATACCTGTCAACTGTCAGTATTTGCAGAGTATTTCCCCCATCGAGCTCGAGGCTCCCAAATGGAAATTTTGTAAGAGCAATTTTGTCGACTATTTTACAGAAAACAATTAATTCAACAATGGCTATGAGCTTGTCAATGCACGAAGAAGCCAAAAACCACATTAGAAAATATTTGAAGAGAATCCATGACAAATCGCCCCACTTTTTCACTAACTCACCCACTTTAAAAACAAGAGTGCACACACTGAAATGTCTCGCCTTCTTTACTAATCATTGATATTATGTTGATAGTCCTAATAATAAAGCGTTATTACAACTGTCACATAATCTTAACATAAACCAAGAAAACTAAACATTGACCTTTGAACCATGAAAATGAGGTCAAGGTCAGATAAACCATGCCAGGTAGGCATGTACAGCTTACAATTCTTCCATACAACAAATAAAATTGACTTATTGCTTATAGTTTAAGAAAAACAGACAAAAACACAAAAGCTTAACACTGAGCAATGAACCGTAAAAAATGAGATCAAGGTCAAATAAAACCTGTGGGACTGACATGTAGATCATGAAATATTTCCATACACCAAATATAGTTGACCTATTGCATATAGTATTAGAAAAAAAGACCAAAACTCAAAAACTTAACTTTAACCACTGAACCATGAAAATGAGGTCAAGGTCATATGACACCTACCAGGTAGACCTGTACACCTTACAACCATGCCATACACAAAATATAGAAGACCTATTGCAAACAGTATAAGAAAAACAGACCAAAACACAAAACTTAACTATAACCACTAAACCATGAAAATGAGGTCAAGGTCAGATGACACCTGCAAGTTGGACATGTACACCTTACAGTGCTTCCATACACCGAATATACTAGACCTATTGCTTAGAGTATCTCAGATATGGACTTGACCACCAAAACTTAACCTTGTTCGCTGATCCATGAAATGAGGTCGAGGTCAAGTGAAAACTGTCTGACAGGCAAGAGGACCTTGCGAGGTACGCACATACCAAATATAGTTATCCAATTACTTACATGTATAATAAGAGAGAATTTAACATTACAAAAAAAATTAACTTTTTTTTCAAGTAGTCACTGAACCATGAAAATGAGGTCAAGGACATTGGACATGTGACTGACGGAATCTTCGTAACATGAGGCAACCATATACAAAGTATGAAGCATCCAGGTCTCCCACCTTCTAAAATATAAAGCTTTTAAGAACTGAGCTAACATCGCCGCCGCCGTATCACTATCCCTATGTCGAGCTTTCTGCGACAAAAGTCGCAGGCTCGTCAAAAAAACTGCCCCAACCTGGATGACCAAATCACCCCACTTGTGAACTGTGTTAAATCCTGTTAATATTACTCCTGCCAACTGGTCCCATCTAATGGAAATGGGTGAAATCTAGATAAATATATTACTAACCAGGATGAATTTAGTAATGCCAACTCGCCCCACTTATGGAAAAAGATGTTATTCCATTGAATATAAGTTAAATTCCTTATATTGCTTTTTGATACATTTAACTGGTTTCTTTTCAATTGTTATGCAAATAACTAAGCTTCAAAACTTAGTTATTCTTCAACAATCAGGGTTTTTTTAGAATTATAATCTCAGTATATATCAATAATAGTAATTAAATAGACCACTTTCGAGTTCATCCGTCACCGGCAAAAACTCGTCAATTATACACGCCTTTATGACGTCATTTACCAGATAGAGGGGCTCGCCTGTATCCCTGCACTATTTTCGTTCATCAAGCGTCTTAGTGATCGTCTTTGTGCAGGATAAACTAGAAATAATGGTTGCTCTGTAGGTACTTACTGACATTTCCCTAATGACAGCAGTGTTGATTGTCAATTTTGAGAATTCAATTTGCCGAATAATTCGTACAATATAGAATTATAGTTTTCCAACCACTCGCTCAACATTGGAAGGAAGTGACGACGCCCCTAAACGTACAAATGACGATGATAAAGGCGCGTATAATTGACGAGTTTTTTCCGGTGACGGATGAACTCGAAAGTGGTCTATTAATTTTCGGTTTGTTTGTATTCTGTGTAGATTAGTTTTAATAAAAGTGGTGCGAGTTTTTATTTTTAATTGTATATATATTAATCTAAATATTACCGTTTTTTTATAAGTAGGGTGAGTTGGCAGGAGTAATATTAAACATGATTTAACCAATTTCACATGTGGGGCGATTTGATAAATCAGTTTGTGGCAGTTTTTTAAAAAGTGGGGCGATTAGCCAGTGGGGCAACTTGTCCTGCTTCCATTTGAAGGCCCCCTTGAAGGTTTTGTATGACTTTATGGACCATCTTTCACGTAAAACCCCCATGTGCATTTTGAAACGTTGGCAGATATGTTTCTAACTCCAGGCAAAATCTACCGGTATGAATGAAAAAGAAGTTTTCAATTAAGGCTCTGTGGCCATAACAGCTGTCTCATTAGCATTTTAACCACTTCCCATATTTGCAATTAAAACAATAGAAGAAAATTATTCCACGCAAAAACTAAAATTGCTTGTAAATATGAAATTCTCTTTAAGGTATGAGTTTTTCTCATTGTTTGAGATTGTACAGTAGTACCTGTAACTGCTTATACCTATTTCTTATTCACTTTAGCTTGATAAACTCACTAAATATCAAATACATTGTACCACATCTCCTTATTTTTATAAGCATTCCAATAACATGAACAATTGTAATTCAATTCTATATACCAAAGCAAAATGAACTGCACCACTTTCATTCACTAGTATGCATCTTTTGGCAAAATACAAGTTCTTAAATGACACAATATATATTTATTGATAAAAAAATAAAATTTAGTATACAACGCTTTAACAGGTATAAAATAAAGCACAGCTGTGTCATAACTTGTGAAATCTGTGCCGAAAACATAGACATTGATGGTATTTGAGTAATTACATATGCGAAGCTCAACATTAGCTCGTCAGTTGGTGGTGGACAGTTATAGTTCCTTTCTGCAGGCTAGGATGAATGACTTTTCAGGAAAACCAATTTCACAAATCAAAACTTTCCTCTAGATTTCTCCTACAATATTCATCCAGTTTAGTTCTTTTGTTTTAATTGGACACCGTCCTGATTTTTAATTTTGCAAACCATTCAGTCTCTTGCTTGCAAATGATGCATGAAAATAGGATGGGTATGGCAGTAGACAAGTCTCTTTAAAGTGGGTTTGTGCCCTGAAAAAAAGTTTAAGTTTTTTTGAAACTTGTGTAACACACATACCCAAATAACTATAACATAGAAGAGAGCATCATTCGTGTCAATGTTTTGTTCCTGTTTACATTGTCATTGATATTTTTTCAAAAAGCCTGAGGCATAACTCATGAATTCCTGTCATTACATCCTAAATTAACATAATTACTGCTAGAATAATTATCAGCATGATATACATACACTATCATTGTACAGCCCAAGTCTTCAGTATATATAATTGTTGCATTCATTCACTCCTGTGTTCAGTCGTTCAAAAATATTTAAACATCAACAAATGAACTTTAATAAGGACAAGAAAACACTAGAAAAGATACGTACATTCAATCCGTGTTTAAGTGTATTTGAAAGAGAAATATATCTGGTTAAAAGATGTATAAAGGAGAAATATATCTGGTTAAACGATGTTTAAAGGAGGAAAAATTGTAGATTTTGCATTACGATGCTTTCTACCTAATAGCACGTGGATATGTTTACATATTTAGACTTGACCCAGTATGACCCGAACCTTGTAGGTCACCGCCGTCGTTTAAACACTAGACTACAGTCGTGTAAGACAATAAAAAGCTTAAGCCTGTACTATTTGTGTGAAGTAAATGTGTTTGTTCTGTTCATTTAAATTGTTTTACCTGATAGCAAGGACGTATATCTATCCGTTTCCTTCTCAATTCACTTTGTCAAATTCTTCGAGCTTCTTCAAAACATACGTATTACTGCGCCCGGAAGTGAGAAAAATATGAGAAATCCTCGTAAAATAATGCTATTTTCAATTTTGTGGAATCCATTTTGTTATATTTATTGTACAAAGATAAAAAAAGTTACAATTAATTATGAATTTGCATATCATTATATGGAACGTTTATGGACTATTTTCCATAGCTGTAAATCGGTCATTTTGGCGGGAAATCATGTACACATACACACGTAGATTGGCTGGTACCCGAAGGAATGTTACACATCACATATATCAAATAGCTAATACCCAGAACGTAGTACCGGGAACCAGGATAATACGTAGACAACATACATAACTAGAACCGAAATTGAAAACGCTTTACGGTTTCTCGTTCATAAACCGCATTCCGCTTTGAATTATAGAAGATGCAATATTAATCATGTTCAGTCGACTTTTCATTGTTATATCAACGTCTGAACTAATTAAAGAATCTTTAGATGTCAGATAACACTCAAAATTGACCCGACCTCTTTCCACACGGAATACACATAATGATAGTTTGTAGTCAGGTTGACTGCTTATAATGCAAAATACACACTAATAACAAGTTCTATAAAACGAACAATACATACTGATCGTTTCTTTAGTCCCCAATGTAAATGAAAGAAACAAAAACCATATCATACCATAAAAAGAAGAGGAGAAATTCGAACATTTCCGGATCTATTTCTGGCCAAAAGACCCCCTGCAAAGATTGCGTATGAAAAGATGAACCTCATGACTTAAAAGTCAGGCCTTAAAGCACTGCCTTTAATAATAGATAAAAGTTGGTAAATATTATTTATTTATTATTATAAATTTCAAATATTTAAGATTTAGGTAATTAATAGTATGATTAGGAAAACATTTCAAGGAATCAAACAACTCCCTAAAGTACCCCAACACGGGTCAGATTCAAAATCTGAACTTGCAGACATTACAAGAAAAGATGTCTTATTTATCTTGACCAAAATATGAATTTTACCATGGATATAGAGTTGTGGACTAAAAAGAGCCAAAGTATTCTATAAACCTTAAAAAGTGCAGATGTATTCTTCTGATGACATGACTATTGGATTTGTGAAGATTGATGTTTTCATATATTTTGGATTAAATCTTCTGGTAAGTACAAATTATGAATAAGTATTTCAACCTTTTTTGAAAATTATGAAACTGTCATTTCCTTGAAATAAATTGTGACATATATAAGTACCATGTAGGATCAAGAAAATAATTATAAGACCATGCATGTTTTGCATATATACATTATTACTATGGGATTGTCACAGTATGACACAAGACTTATATCTTTAAGACAATCTCTTTTAATAAATATTATTCAATAGCAAGTAGTTTTTTGCAAAATTGTAGAGCTGTAGTATGACTGTAATAATTAAATATATATCATGTATATAGAGACATCTATTCCAAAAAAGCAAAATGTATTATCTTTTAAAACTTAAGTACATATGTACTCAATTATCATGATTATGGAACAAATTGAAGATTTTAAAAATGGCAAGACATACATGTAAATATGGGCCTATCATGATGTTAGAGTAAAATAAAAGACCAATACTAATCAAAGTAAAGAATAACCTATACACTTCATGCACAGAATATGTAATAATTATTTAGTTTAATTGTAATGAGACAATTTTTTTTACATTTCAGAACTGGTGAAACAAAGGAAAATTGTTTTCTGATATAGGACTGAAGAATGGACACATTCAATAAGACTTGGAGTAAGTAGTTTTATATGAAAGAAATCCTTATGAATGTTTTTTAAGTATTTTTTGCACATATTGGACTTTCAAAACACTTTGAAAAAAATCAAAAGTTGTAAAACCATTTGTATGTTTTTTTAGATATAAACATGATACATTGTATATACTTTGAAATTTACAAATTGAAAACGGGGGTCAAAGCCCCCAGGTCTTATATTTTATTTAGAAAATCACCAAAACAGGTCATAGAAAATTCATTGTAATTATCTGCCCTTGATTTTAGAAGGATTTTTTTCTAAACATATAATTATTCTTTTAAACATGCTTACATCTTATTTTTCATAGTTTAATCTTATAATTTCAAGTTTTAAATGTTTCTGTTGTATTATTGAATGATATGGTAAAAATAGTGAATTCAGGTCAAAATGTCAAAATGAAGGAAAACCCCACCTACTTAAGCAGCTCACAATTTACCTTTATAGCATAGACCAATTTGTCAAATTCCTTTTAGTAAAACCAATAAGGCATCGTAATTTTAATTTATTTCCTCATTTTTTTCAGATTATGTTACTTCTTAGAGCACAAAACACAACAGATCTATGCAGGATGGTCAGCTTAATGATGATGTTACAGAGCAAATCAGTTATGCAAATCAGTTATGCATGAAAGAAATTCAGGAACTTGATAATACTTTATATTTGAAGAACACTGAAAAGACCTTAAAATATGACTAAAAATTTCACAGGGTTGCATGAAAATCCCACTGAAATTTATTTATATCCCACTGGAATTTATTGAAATCTCATGGGGGTTCCCTTGAAATCTCAGTGGAAATTGCCAAGAAATCTGATCAAAATTCAATGAGATCCCAGTGGAAACCGCATGGAAATCCCACTGGAATTCATTAAAATCCCAGTGGAAAATGCCAAGAAATTCCACAGGGATTTTATTGAATCCCAGTGTGAATTCAAAAATATCACTGGGATTCCACTGGAATTCCCATTGGAATCTTCGAAAAATCCCGACAAAATTGTCCAGTGGAATTCACTGGTTGTCCAGTGGAATTCACTGGAAATCCCATGTGGGATTTGTATGGGATTTCAGTGGAATTCCACTTACCATTTTCAGTAGGGGGGTCCTTTTAAACCTACAGTCAGGTGAGGATTTCTGTAAGAGGCTTCATTGTGACTTTGTCGATTATGTCATTTTCATAAGTAATTTACTGTAAAGATATTTAACATATATTATTATGGGTCTCGGAAGTTACCACAATTTTAAAATGGTTTTCCCATTTAACAGTGAAATTAAATGTTGGGCAATTTATGATTATCATAGTATTTGTAAAATTACTATACCAAATATATTTCATAATTTGTTGATAAGAATACAAGCATAAAGCGTTTTTATAAAGTAAAGTAAAACAGTTGCATAGATTACCTAAAGTGTAAACATGGTAAAGAGTTAATTAATCCTAGCTTAGTGATTTAATTCACATTTAACATTTACATATTTCGTTAATCTAATCAATTCCCATAACTCTAATATGAAAATGTTCATGTTACTAATAAGCCAGAAATTCATGTGTTAAACACTTTTTTTAGCACTGGCTAAACCATGAAAATGAGATCAAGGACAATGTACATATGGCTGACAGATATTTCATAACATTTAGCAGCATCTGTATTTAAGCTTTGAAGCATGAAGGTCTTCCATCTCCTAAAATATGAAGCTTTATTCAAATGATTTACACCTCGCCATCATCACAGACCGGTAAAAATTTTTAGAAACTATACCAAACATTATTTAGAAATCCAAATATTGAGCAACACTTAAACCAACAAATACAGAGATGACGTCTGGTGATCTTAGAGGTTAACCAGGTCCTGCTTCACATGTGGCATTGGTGGTGTTGCTCTTGCAAGATGAAATCAGGGCATAATTGGGTAAGGGTTACAAGAGAGTAAATGTGGAAAACAATTCAATGATAACAAGGGAGCCTCCTTTTATCAATCCCAACAATAGACTAGTGTATATCAAATAAGTCAAACTAAGTGTACTTATTAAAGCAAATGCACAACATGAGCAAAACTGACATACATCTGACGTATAGTAACTATGGAACGACAGACAAACACATTTTTGAAATTCAAAGTAAAGATTTATTCCATCGATTCAAATATTGCATAAATATTTCATTAAATGTTATTAAAGCATTCTCCAGACAGACAGGGTGAAAAGAAAGATGGACAAGGGTGTACCATATTACATATTGACTATGACAGGCAAATAAATTAGAACAAGCATTCTGAGAGTATTGCATGGCAATATATAGTCCCTTATCGATTACAAATGCATTGCACTGGAACAAAATGCTAACTGAATTGGTAATTTATGATATTTTCTGTATATATATATAAATGATTAATGCTCCACAGGACGCAGCTTGATACAACTGCAGAGGTCAAACCCTTAACAGTTAAGGCAAGTATAGATACGCCATTCAAGATTGATACAGCTCTGAATTAGCATGGGGATTAAACATTTGACACAACATACACAGTAGTCTGCAGCCGTGGTGGACTTTTGTCTTTTCCTTGCGCCCACGGTAGGCTTGGGCATTGGATGACATTTTTGGTCCACGCCCGCTCACGGGTCCACAGTATAGAGTGGGATTCACGCCCACTGCTGTCCATGGAAGATTGGGTAGGTGGAAGGTGTTCAATTAACATTATATTACGGTGAATTAGCAGCTATATATTTATTGATTTGCAAATGTATTGATCGCAGATTATACACTTCATATACCCATCTGATAATAAAAAATTGTGAATTTTTTTGCATTGTTTTGTAAATAAATTTTTGTGCATTAGCTTTATTATTTAAATAAAGTTAAGTTTGTATTGGTTTTACATCAATGGGTTTACATTAATTGAAATTATGTCCAGTTGTCAATTTAAAATTGTTGTCGTATATACTAATCGGTGATTGACATGTAGATACAATGTACTACAATAACCAAGGTGACACTGGATGTATGTCTTCAGACTGCATAGACAGTAGAAATCAAGCCAATGAAATAACATGTGATGATTAGAGGCATTTCTTGTCATGTTCTTAAAAGTCATAAGTTGGTCACTACATCCTTTACGTCATATTCATCTGATCCATTTGTCACACAAAATTGATTCAACTCGAACATATTAAACTGTAAATAATTCATTTTAATTATCGAAAAAAAATTACTGCTTAGGCCATAATAAATAATAGGTTTGTTTGCCCAAACGCTACCTTCCCAGAAAAAAGCTGCCTACTCAAATTCTTTTATTGTCCTGATTTGAAGATTTTTTTTTGTAATCAAATAGGCATGAAGACTAATAAACATCTGATACTTCAATGTCTTTTATTTCTTTTAAATAAATGCCTACCTACCTACCGACTGTCTCAAGCTTTGGGTAGGGTTTGGGCAAACTAAAATATTTTTAAGTGTGGCCTTATTATATAAAAATTCTGTCATGAAATTTCTCTTATTCGCCAAAGAACCACAGTGATTTTCATTCAACATGTTTTGTCCGTATGCTGAAGTTTTAACCATGCTTCGGTGATTTTGTAACTTTGATAACAATAAAGTGTTAATTCATTCAAAAGAGTAGTCATAAATCAAAGAATCACAATCGTGCTAGTTGATAGATTACAACATTTCTTCTTGCGTGCAAAGTAATAGGAAATTCCTAAAAGACCTGTTGAATTTAAAATTAACCACACATCATACCCTGTGCCCTCAAAACAGATGGTTTCTTTTCTGAATTTTTCCCAATTTGTTGTGTGCACATGTATACACCTCATACGGTCACCAATATGAGCAAAACAGGGCTTCGTTTGTAGAAAAGATATGTTTAAGATTATAACACAATGTTGACTGCGGTACACCTATTTTTGACATTTTTAACTATTATGTCTGTTTGTTTTCTTCACACATCGTTGTCAATATGAAATGACTGTCATACAAGGGAGAGATGTAGCTAGCTACATGTATAAAATTAGGTTTAATCCACCATTTTCTACATTAGAAAATGCTTGTACCATGTCAGGAATATGACAGTTGTTATCCATTCGCTTGATGTGTTTGAGCTTTTAAATTTGCCATTTGATAAGGGACTTTCCGTTTTGAATTTTCCACGGAGTTCAGTATCATTGTGATTTTACTTTTTATCTATTTTCTTGGACACTTCTGACATGTATTTGGGCCTTCATATGAGGGTGTGTATAAAGTTTACAAAATAGAGAAAAATGCCAAAAACTAATGAATAGAGAAAACTAGAGGCTCTAAATAGCCTGTGTCGCTCACCTAGGTATATGTCCATACTCAGCAATGGACTCTCTCCAACATTGTAGACAAGAATAGAATGCATGACAAACATTTCTATTTTGTTGATCTTTTATATATTGGTGATCATTTTGTCTGTTTAGTGTCTCTCTATCTTCAAACAAACACAAAAAAGGGTGAAATAAGAATGTGTCCATAGTACACGGATGCCCCACTCGCACTATTTTTTTCTATGATCAGTGGACCATGAAATTGGGATCAAAACTATAATTTGGCATGAAAATTAAAAAGATCATAACATAGGAGACATGTGTACTAAGTTTCAAGTTGATTAAACTTTGGGCCAGGTGAGCTCAAAAAGCAAAAAAATTAGAACAGTTGTTTGAGCAAGTATAAATAATAACTATGGAACATAAAAGAATAACGTGCATTATTATGTCATCCATTACAGAAATGAAAAAAAATTGTTGCACCATTCTTACAATATTGTTGAAAAAAGTTGAGGGCCAGTTGATGGCCATGTGGCGGACAGTTGAGGGCTAGCTGTTTTAAGCAAAATAGTTGAGGGCTAGGTGTTGAGCATCTTAGCTCAACTCAAACCTGGCCAAGCACTGTATGTTGGATAGATGTCGCTCAACTGGCCCTAAAACTGAAGCTGGCCATTAAGTTGAGCAATTGATCTTTGGTTTTCATATAGTTGAGCAAAAGTTGAGCTTTCAGACTTTGAAATTATTGTAGTTGAGCAAAAGTTGAGCATTCAGACTTTGAAATTTTTGTAGTTGAGGAAAAGTTCAGCGTTCAGACTTTGATTTTTGTTTTTTTTTATAGCTAGTTGAGCAAAAGTTGAGCAATTAGAAATATGACCTGGTGTAATAAATGTTATGTGCCATCTGTTTTATATGTCTTTAGTACACATGGACAGGAAGTATAATTATAAATGTACACAAAGTTTGAGGCAAAATTAAGGGAAGCACATGTTTTCAATTTTATACATTTTTCTGTATTTTAACTTAACTAAATCTTTGACATAAAGATAAAAAACAAACAGTATTTCTTTTATTTTAAAATATATCAAATATTCAAGATTTAGTTAATTAACAGTTATTATTCGGGGCAAATCTCAAAGTGATCACACTGTCACAATACCCAAAAGAACCTCAAACTTTTAAAATTTGAACTGGGTTTGAGCATGCATATGGCAAGCAACAATGTCTTCTAGCTATCATGAATAAAATATTAATTTTACAATGAATGTAGATCAAAAATGTTACAAATAACTATTGACATTGAAAAGTGCAGTGTATTCTTCTGATGACATGACTCTTGGATTTAGGAAGATTGATGTTTTAACACATATTCTGGAAACATCTGTTGGTAAGTTCATTGGATAAGATTTCATTTCCACCATTTTGAAAAAGTGTATAATTATGCTCTTTTAGATCAAAATAGTGATATTTAAAGTGTTTTCTTTATAAACTTAAAAGAGTGAAGAAAAAAATTAAACAATATGTTTATGCACTAATTTATATGAGTGTCAAAATGTGTAAGACAAGAGACATGTTTGTTTTATTATTAAGACAATTTGTTTTAGAAAGTATTACTACTAAAATAAGAATATTCTTATATAATATGAATTTGGTATAAAACTAGAGATCTATTCTTGTTTGCTAGATAACTTCTAAAAAGCAAGGATAAAACATTCATGTAGTCTGTTGTGAGTTAAGATCTTTCAGCAGTATTTTGGCTATAAAAATACACAATTTAAATTAATTTTTTCTACAATGTGTAGTCATCAGTTTGCAATTACCACATAATGCTCAACTTTTTAAGACCTAGCCCTCAACTTTTAATGACCTGGCCCTCAACTATTGGCCACCTAGCCCTCAACTTGTAATGACCTGGTCCTCAACTGTTGGCCAGGTAGCCCTCAACTCTAATTGCTCAACTGTTGGACACCTAGCCCTCAACTATGATATTTTCTCAACGTTGCTCAACTAATTTGCATAAAGTTGAGCATTGATAGTTGAGGGCTACCTAATTTGCATAGCAAAAATCCAGCTAGCCCTGAACTGGCCCTCAACTATTTGCTCAACTAATTGCCAGCTTGCCCTCAACTGTCCCTCAATTGTTAGTTCAACTGGCGGCCAGTTGCGCAATGCAGTTGGCCTAGTGATAATTTTTTCTGTATGGGATGTCAGACACTATAGGTTGCACGGATGTTTCAAGCATTTTTCTATAAAAATATAACATCTGATTATTTTTCAAAGATTACGCCCACTGCTTTCCACAAAAAATCGGGTGGGCAGAAGTAGTTCAATTAACGTTATATATAACAGTGAATTAGCTGCTATCTCATTTTTTTAAATGTGGCCCTACAACAAGAATTGATAGACCCAGAAAGAAGTCTGTTAAATATTTTGTAATGAACAATAACTATTAAGAGATCATAATTTTTATTGATATAATAAAAACAACCAATCCAACATGCATGCTTTAGTTTAATTCGTCATATTTCATTGTGTTAACACACAAAAAATTACATGCATCCTGGACTCATCAAAATCTATAGGGACTCACCATTTCTAAAAGTGATCACCATGAAAAATTCATAGTAAGAACCCTGCTATATGTTTATTGAATTGTAAACGAAATGATATCAACTTGTATCAGTTTTTACACTTCATGTACCCATCTGTGAATAAAGAATTGTTGAATTGTTTGCATTGTTTTGTTAATAAATTAGTGTGCCTTTGCTTAATTGTGTATCTTAAGTTCAATTTGTATTGATTTCACGATGAATGGGTTTTTTTTCTCTGTTTTCTCGGAAACTTGTGACATATATTTAACTTGTCTTATTCATATTCTATCAATCAAGTAATTCTTTCCATCAGTATTTTTTTTTTCTATTCATTTAATTGTTAATATTGCTAAAATCTAATGTTGCACATTAATTTGGAAAAAAAAGGTATATTCTATTCTATATATTAGATTTACAACGGACAGACTAGTAAAGAAATCAAGCTTGTTTTGAATATAATTGAAACTACAATAGTCAATAGTAAACGCAAAAGGGTCTATAGACATTAGAAATTATTTTATTTACCAATCATGGGCCTTGTCAGGCAAGATAAAAATAAAGCCTATATATAAGGGTGTGAGTGGAGTATACAGAATAGAGAATAATGGCCAAAAAAATAATGAATAGAGAAAAATAGCCAATAAAATGATCCGCAGGGCGCAGCTTGATACTACCGCAGAGGTCGAACCCAGAACAGTTGGGGCAAGTATGGACACAACATTCAAGCTTGATACAGCTCTGAATTTGGATTGTGATCAAATATTTGACACAGCATAGGTTTCTGACACAGAATGAATGTATTCTAAGATCTTAAAAATTATAAATTGGACATTTACCTATTATGGTCCAATATCCAAAATATAAATACATGGTTATATAGTTTCACAATATCAAAGAACCCCAAGAATTCAAATTTTTATGAAATCAGAGAAAGTTTCATTTTGGACCCTTTTGACCTCAATGTTGACCAATTTGATAACAGGGCCCAAAAATCAAAAATCTAAATACATGGTTAGTTTCGGCATATCAAAACCCCAATAATTCAATTTTTGATGAAATCAAACAAATTTAATTTTGGACCCTTTAGACCTCAATGTGGACCAATTTAAAAACATAACCCAAAAATCCAAAAAATGTAATACACGGTTAGATTCAGCATATGAATCCCATATTCATTTTTTGTTGAAATCAAACAAAGTTTAATTTTTGACCCCAATTTGGACCAACTTGAAAACTGGGTCCATAATTAAAAATCTAAATACATGTTTAGATTCAGCATTATAACAAAGAACCCCAAGAATTCAAGTTTTGTTAAAATCAAACTAAGTTTAATTTTGGACGCTTTGGACCTTAATGTAGACCCATTTGAAAACGGGACCAAAAATTAAGAATCTAAATACATGGTGAGATTCGGCATATCAAAGAACCCCAATAATTCAATTTTTGATGAAATCAAACAAAGATTAATTTTGGGCACTTTGGACCTCAATGTGGACCAATTTAAAAACGGGGCCCAAAATTCAAATCTTAATACGCAGTTAGATTTAGCATTTTAAAAAACCCCAAGAATTCAAGAATAAAACCCTATTGAAATTGGTCAAGAAATAAGCAATTTATGCAAAGTATAAGAAAAGTATTGTTTTCGGCCCCTAATTCCTAAACAGTTAATTGGGGCCAAAAACCCCAAAATCAATCCCAACCTTCCATTTTTGGTAGGGAACCTTTATGGTACAATTTCAGAAAGATCCATACACTTACACACAAGTTATTGTCTGGAAACTAGAAAAATGCTTATATTGACCCCTTTATAGGCCCTAAATTCCTAAACTGTTGGGACCAAAACCCCCAAAATCAATCCATCCAAACCTTCCTTTTGTAGTTTCAATTAAACCTTGTGTTTGAATTTCATAGAGGTCCATTCACTTAAACTAAAATTATTGTCCAGAAACTAATTGTCTTTGGACGACACGGACGACAACGACGTGATACCAATATATGACTGCAATTTTTTGCCGTCGTATAAGACATGAGAACACAAGTTTTTAATCCTATATGAATGTGATAAGTAAAAAAGCATATATTATATTTGCGAAAAGAAGACTGTTACTTTCCCCTACAGAAAACTAGAGGCTCTAAAGAGCCTGTGTCGCTCACCTTGGTCTATGTGAATATTAAACAAAGGAAGCAGATGGATTCATAACAAAATTGTGTTTTGGTGATGTGATGTGTTTGTACATCTTACTTTACTGAATATTCTTGCTGCTAAGAATTATCTCTTATCTATAATGAACTTGGCCCAGTAGTTTCAGTGGACAATATTAGTAAAAATTTACAAATTTTATGAAGATTGTTAAAAATTGACTCTAAAGGACTCCTTAGAGGGTCAATTGACCATTTTGGTCATGTTGACTTATTTTTAGGTCTTACTTTGCTGTACATTATTGCTGTTTACAGTTTATCTCTATCTAAAATAACATTAAGATAATAACCAAAAACAGCAAAAATTCCTTAAAATTACCAATTCAGGGGCAGCAACCCAACAACGGGTTGTCTGATCCATCTGAAAATTTCAGGGCAGATAGATCATGACCTGATTAACAATTTAACCCCATCAATTTGCTCTAAATGCTTTGGTTTTTGAGTTAGTATAAAGCCACAGACTGCATTTTACCCCTATGTTATATTTTTAGCTGTGGCGGCCATCTTGGTTGGTTGGCCGGGTCAATGGAAACATTTTTTAAACTACATACCCTAATGATGATACTGGACAAGTTTGGTTAAATTTGCCCTCGTAGTTTCAGAGGAGAAGATTTTTGTAAAAGATTACCAAAATTTACGAAAAATTGTTAAAAATTTACTATAAAGGGCAATATCTCCTTAAGGAGTCAATTGACCATTTTGATCATGTTGACTTATTTGTAGATCTTACTTTGCTGAACATCATTGCCGTTCACAGTTTACCTCAGAATCTATAATAATATTCAAGATAACAACCAAAAACGGCAAAATTTCCTTAAAATTACCAATTTAGAGGCAGCAACCGAACAACGGGTTCTCCGATTCAGTTGTGTTATATGTTATTCAGACTCTCTCTAGACTTTACGTATGATATGAAATAAGATCAGATAACACCGAGAAACATTTAGACCTGATAGAATTTGACCAATCACAAACCGAGATATATAAAGAGAGTGTGAAGATACCTTTTACTGGGAGACGTGTGTTTCCAATTTGGTGTCGGTAGACAAAATATCTACCATTGACATTCTTGGGTGTGATTGTTACGGATAATTCCGACAACAAAAGTAGACTTGTTATACACCATTGTGTATAAAAATCAATTTAGATATACGACATAACAAGTTTTAGCGGTGTTGACAACTGAGAAATCGGCATATAAAGGAATTTCGCGACCGGCTGTCATTTTTCAAAATTGCGAGTTAAGAACCTTGTGTTATATATATTAAGGTATATAGGGAAAAAATTCTGAGGAAAGTGCCTTGTGAATACAATGTCTTTTATAAATCTTTGAAAAAAAATGAATTATTTCCCTTTGAAAAGAAATCTAGTAATTAATAAGTATTTCAACAAAAATTTAATTCTAGGGAAAGGGCTTTAACTGAACAAGGGGAAAAGCTAAAATCGTGAAAATCGAACTTGACCTGTAACTTGTCATGATAAAACAATACACTAAATATCAAATCAATATCTTCAAGCATGAAAAAAAAAGTCTGGAAAACTGATTTGCTGGACTGACGGATGGACAGACAGACGAACAGAGTGCAAACTTAATGTCCCCTTTGACTTCGTCGGTAGGGGACTAAAAATCTGAAGGGTTATTTCCCTTTGAACATAACTATGGTTTACCATAGCCTTCTAACATTACATATATAATTATTAATAATGAAATTAACTTCAAACTGTCTAATAATATTAATTATAATCATCACCACTTAAGAAATAGAATTTTTTTCAATAGATCTGTCACTTCAATTTTTGTTGTAAGATAAGATATTTACCTTTAGCTTAGTCATAATATGATAACAATAAAACACGAGTGCACACACTGCAATGTCTTGCCTTTTTTACTAATCATTGATATTATGTTGATAGTCCTAAGTATAAAGCTTTATTACAAATGTCACATGAACTTAACATTAACCAAGATAGCTAAACAAAGACCAATGAACCATGAAAATGAGGTCAAGGTCAGATGAACCATGCCAGGCAGACATGTACAGCTAACAAAGCTTCCATACAACAAATATAGTTGACCTATTACTTATAGTTCCAAAAAAATAGACCAAAACACAAAAACATAACACTGTGCAATGAACCGTGCAATTGAGGTCATGGTCAAATAAACCTGTTGGACTGACAAATAGATCATAATATATTTCCATACACCAAATATAGTTGACCTTTGGCATATAATACAAGATAAAAAGACCAAAACTTAAAAACTTAACTTTGACCACTGAACCATGAAAATGAGGTCAAGGTCAGATGACATCTGCCCGCTAGACATGTACACCTTACAATCATTCCATACAACAAATATAGTAGACCTATTGCATATAGTATGAGAAAAACAGATCAAAACACAACCAGATGCTCCGCAGGGTGCAGCTTTATACGACCTATTGCATAAAGTATGAGAAAAACAGATCAAAACACAACCAGATGCTCCGCAGGGCGCAGCTTTATACGACCGCAGAGGTTGAACCCTGAACGGTTGGGGCAAGTATGGACGCAACATCCAAGCTGGATTCAGCTCTAAATTTGGATTGTGATTAAATAGTTGACACAGCATAGGTTTCTGACACAGAATGAATGTGGTCTAATGAACTTAAAAAAAAAATTGCCTTTGAGCAATTCACTATGCTGTTGAATATTAATCCTCTCAAAAAAATGTTTGAAGAAATTTTCTTTTTATTTATGAAATCTGAAATGAAAAAAATTGACCCCCCAATTTTTTTTTCACATCCCCCTTTCCCTTATTTCAAAACTGATCTCAATTCAAATTTCTAATGAAGTTTGCAACAATAACTACTCATTTAAATACATCATAAAATATCAAAATGTAAAAAAAGTGCTTGTTATTACTGAATGGTAAAGATTGTTTTAATCTATCAGTTGGTAGTAAAAGTGAATATACATTGTATATTGTATAAAACAATGATTTAAGTTGATTCAACTACTATTCTGGACTAGGAAAGATAACTCCAATTGAAATCCAATTGGAATTTCTTGCTATTGCACAATATTGTGCAATTAGATATTTCTTGCTATTGTGCAATACTGTGCAATTGAAAATATTTGCAATTGCACAATACTGTGCAATTGAAGATTTCTTGCTATTGCACAATACTGTGCAATTGAAGATTTCTTGCTATTGCTGAATACTGTGCAATTGAAAATTTCTTGCTATTGCACAATACTTAACATAACAATTTTGGATCCTGATTTGGACCAACTTGAAAACTGGGCCCATAATCAAAAATCTAAGTACATGTTTAGATTCAGCATATAAAAGAGGCCTAAGAATTCAATTTTTGTTAAAATCAAACTTAGTTTAATTTTGGACCCTTTGGACTTTAATGTTGACCAATTTTAAAATGGGACCAAAATTAAGAATCTACATATACAGTTAGATTTGGCATATCAAAGAACCCCAATTATTCAATTTTTGATGAAATCAAACAAAGTTTAATTTTGGACCCCGATTTGGACCAAATTGAAAACTGGGCCAATAATAAAAAATCTAAGTACATTTTTAGATTCAGCATATCAAAGAACCTCAAGGATTCAATTTTTGTTAAAATCAAACTAAGTTTAATTTTAGACCCTTTGGACCTTAATGTAGACCAATTTGAAAACAGGACCAAAAATTAAGAATCTACATACACAGTTAGATTCGGCATATCAAAAAACCCCAATTATTCAATTTTTGATGACCCTTTGGGCCCTTTATTCCTAAACTGTTGGGACCAAAACTCCCAAAATCAATATCAACCTTCCTTTTATGGTCATAAACCTTGTGTTTAAATTTCATAGATTTTATATTTACTTATACTAAAGTTATGGTGCAAATACCAAGAAAAATGCTTATTTGGGTCCCTTTTTGGCCCCTAATTCCTAAACTGTTGGGTCTAAACTCCCAAAATCAATACCAACCTTCCTTTTGTGGTCATAAACATTGTGTTAAATTTTCATAGATTTCTATTCACTTTTACTAAAGTAAGAGTGCGAAAACTAAAAGTATTCGGACGACGATGACAATGACGACGACGACGCCAACGTGATAGCAATATACGACGAAAATTTGTTCAAATTTTGCGGTCGTATAAAAACTTAACTATAACCACTGAACCATGAAAATGAGGTCAAAGTCATATGACACCTACCAGTTGGACATGTACGCCTTCCAGTCCTTCCATACACCAAATATACTAGCCCTATTGCTTATAGTATCTGAGATATGGACTTCACCACCAAAACTTAACCTTGTTCACTGATCCATGAAATGAGGTCGAGGTCAAGTGAAAACTGTCTAACAGGCATGAGGACCTTGCAAGGTACGCACATACCAAATATAGTTATCCTATTACTTATAATAAGAGAGAATTCAACATTACAAAAATTCTGAACTTTTTTTTCAAGTGGTCACTGAACCATGAAAATGAGGTCAAGGACATTGGACCTGTGACTGACGGAAACTTCGTAACATGAGGCATCTATATACAAAGTCTGAAGCATCCAGGTCTTTCACATTCTAAAATATAAACCTTTTAAGAAGTTAGCTAACGCCGTTGCCGCCGGATCACTATCCCTATGTCGAGCTTTCTGCAACAAAAGTTGCAGGCTCGACAAAAATATTTAAAATACCCCTTTTGGATATTAAAAATGGCAATAACTCAAAAAGGAGAAATGCTAAAATCGTGAAAATTGAACTTGACCTTCATTTTGACACAAAAAACAACATATCTAAAGGAGTAGATTCAGTAAGACCTCTTTTTGCCCCAAAATATAGCAGTTTCACAAAATTGTTAAAATGTGAACTTTTAGCCATTAATTGGAAAGAAGAATACTTCTGTAAACATAAATATGGGCTGTATCCGGCACTAGCATCATACAGTCATGCAAAAATACTGAAATCTTTACAATTTTGGAATTTGAGTTAATTTTTAGACAGTTTCCGTCTTAAAAGGAAGTGGCCGCATTTGTGTTCATTCTTAATATTTAAATATAAGTTGTATTTGATGATAATACATAACTTATATAAAGTTGAGGATGAACACGGATGCAGCCAATTTCATTTTTGACAAAAGCCATCTGAAAAATTACATTTTACGGCATATTTGATAGATTTTTAGTATTTAAGCTTGAATTGAGCATCTTTCATGTCTTTGATGACTTAATCAATTAAAATATTTCATATTAACTAAATGAATATATTAAAGTAGACACAAGAGTGTTAAACTAGAGGCTCTTAAGAGCCTGTGTTGCTCACCTCTGTCTATGTGCATATTAAACAAAGGACACAGATGGATTCATGACAACATTGTTTTTTGGTGATGGTGATCATGTGTTTGTAGATCATACTTTACTGAACATTCTTGCTTCTTACAATTATCTCAATTTATAATGAACTTGGCCCATTAGTTACAGAGGAAAATATTTTGTTAAAATTTACAAAATTTAAAAAATTATTAAAAATTTACTATAAAGTTGTTCAATATTGACTATAAAGGGCAATAACTCCTTAAGGGGTCCTCTAACAATTTTGATCATGTTGACTTATTTGTGGATTTTACTTTGCTGAACATTATTGCTGTTTACAGTTTATCTCTATCTATAATAATATTCAAGATATTAAACAAAAACAGCAAAATTTCCTTAAGAATTTTCAATTCAGGGGCAGCAACCAAACAACCAGTTGTCGGATTCATCTGAAAATTTTAGGGCAGATAGATCTTGACTTGCAAAACAATTTAAACCCCATGTCTGAATTACTTTTAATGATTTGGTTTCAGAGTTATAAGCCAAAATCTATATTTTACCCGTATGTTCTATTTTTAGCAAAGGTGGCCATCTTGGTTGGTTGGCAGGGTCATCGCACACATTTTTTAAACTAAATACCTCAATGATGATTCTGGTCAAGTATGGTTTAATTTGGACCACTAGTTTTAGAGAAGATTTTTGTAAAAGATAAGAAAAAATTACGAAAAATTGGTAAAAAATGACTATAAGGCGTAAATTAAAATATTGTTTGCTTGACCGACCGACCCTATAAATTCCTTCCGCTTGAAAATCTTTTATTTGTATTTATCAGCAAGATTTAATTTTATTTTATTTTTCCGTTCCTACAATAAATCTTATATTTGTATTATCCGCTCTAAACTTTTTTACCGGAATCCTCTGGTTTTATCTTTCCCGTATAAGGTCTAGTCCGTTTGGTATCACGTGAGCGTTTGACATGAACACTTGAATTTAGAGTTTCAAAGCATTCGTTTTAAATCGATGTTAAAAGCTTTGAAATCATGATATGACGAACGTTACTCTGTGTCTTTATACTTGAAGAGTAGAATTCATTCAAAAAAAGTTTGTCCAATACAAAATTATCAACGTGTGTACAAAATATTTTGTAAACATACGTTGTATCCTATGTAGGAATGGCCTTTGGTGATCTGTAGATCAGGATGATTATGTTAACGATGCCTTCGACCAGCATTGAAATATTATTTATATCTGACATGAACAAAAGGTCTGTAAAGTGGAGAATATTTGGCAGTAAAATCGCCAAGTTTTTCCATACAGATCATTTATAAATGCGATGTTAAATACGTGACAATTGAGTTTCGAGTCTTGTATCATTTTTATTGGAAACTCAGGCACACACGAAAATTTAAACACTCTAGGGACTTTTTCTAGTAATGTATGTCTCCCCGGACATATTTTATTTTACCAGGACAAAGTTATCTCTTACAGAAAACCTTTAGGTCGAGGTAAGCGTACAACAGGTACGTACGTAGTACAGAATATTAGTGTAAGTTAAAACTCTTAAAAGTTCCAGGCATATAAATGTTGAAAATATGCCGCACAGCCCTATAATTTTATATTTGAAATAAAATTAGTAGTGCATATGAATTAATTTCATATTCTACATGTTCCGAGACCACAATTATTTCGTAGTGCATTTCTTTTAGAACATAAATGAAAGTAAAAAAATTCCCACCTGCACTTTCTCAAAGAAACTTCTACAGTGTGTTGTACTACTTTTGGGACAAATTATAGAAAAATTATAGAAAAATTCATCGGCTCTAACTCAAAATATGATCAAATTTATGTTTAGGGCGTCTTGAAATCTTTTGACAGCTTCCGAAGTGCTTATTTTAAACCTTTTTCAGCTGGACCAAATCACTACTTTCTTTAAAATTCTGGACCCAAATTTCTTTACAGTGTAATTTTACCCCTCTACTTGCAGTTTGAGGCATTAAACATGGAGAAATAAATTTGGCAGGGGTGTGCTTATTTTAAACCTTTTTCAGCTGGACCAAATCACTACTTTCTTTAAAATTCTGGACCCAAATTTCTTTACAGTGTAATTTTACCCCTCTACTTGCAGTTTGAGGCATTAAACATGGAGAAATAAATTTGGCAGGGGTATAAAAATTAATGGCAAGTAACCCACTGTCAACACTAGGGACTATATTTGTGAACAACGAAAATCAAGGGACGACAATTGTGGTCTCGGACCTAATAGGATAGAAAGAGTTGACAAATCTTAAAAAAACTTGGTATGACCAAAACTTAATGAATTATAACACTGCTTACAAAGTTTCATGACAATAGGATGTATATTATAGACAATAAGTTAAGTTCTATACTCATCTTTGCGTGTAAAATTTTGACGTTAAAATTGAAAAAATCAACTATCAACATTTGGGGCTTTTTAAAATTAAAATATTGCAAAAAAATACTTTTTAAATGCCTAAATATATAACTATCATGCACTAAAAGCAATAGAGTACTCATTTGATTGGTCAGATTTGGCATAATTATTCAAAAGTCAAATTTATATGAGCCTGTGCCCTAAAAATTGAGGTTTTTCAATGAAGGGGGGCCGGCTTACATGAAGATGTAATATTTTCCAGCAATTTTAAATTTGTGAAGCTTTTTGGTTATAAATAATCCTTACATATGTATTGAAAGTACTTTAAATGGAAAGAAAAGTTACAAATAATATATCATATTAGTTTAAAAGGGTCTTAGGCCAATTTGCAAGTAAGACTGGAAAAAATGTAGGGTCAGTTTAGGCCATGCCACATATTTACATTAAAAAAGGCATATTGAGGCTATAAGAAATAAAAACTTGTGTCTTTTTTATCATTTCTAAACTCATGTGACATGATACAACAAATCTGAGCACAAACAGACTCTTGCAATTAACTTTTCTTACAACCAGTATGGTCTGATACAAAGATTTTTGCCTTTTTAGGGAAAAACTTGCATGCAATTTATTCTCAACAGGCTTATATTTAAACCACTTGCTATCCTATAGAAGAAAAGAAAGATATTATGTGAAATGGATCAGGTACAATAGACATTGTAAAGAGCTTTTGATACAAATTTAGGGAGGTCTTTATTATGGACTTCAAATTTTATGTACCAAGCTCCCCACTTTTGACTTCATCCAAACAGGGCGTTAGACAAGGGTCATTTATACAACACATTTTGCACATTTTGTCTGAGATAATCTTCTTTTCTGTAGATTCAGAGTTCATAAATAAGTGAAAGTACTAGATAAAGGCATAGAAACACAAATATTGACACATGGAAATCTGTAAGATAGAAAGTTAGGATGCCATTTATGCACCAATATTGAATATCTATAAAATGCCTATTTTGACAATAAAATGCCAAAATTGGTCATTTTTGCAGAAATTCTATAAAATAAAAATTCAAATCCTTTAGTTTCATGCTATTCGACAAATTGAAACCATCAAATCATTTAGGGAAGTTGCCAAAGTACAGATTCTATATTTACAGTTTTCACCTTTTAGGTCAGAGACCACAATTATTTTGTAGTGCATTTCTTTTAGAACATAAATGAAAATAAAAAAAAATCCCACCTGCGCTTTCTCAAAGAAACTTTTACAGTGTGTTGTACTACTTCTGGGACAAATTTATTAAAATTATAGAAAACTTCATCGGCTCTAACTCAAAATATGGACAATTTTATGCTAAGGGCGTCTTGAAATCTTATGACAGCTTCCGAAGTGCTAATTTTAAACCTTTTTCAGCTGGACTAAATCACTACTTTCCTTTAAAATTCTGGACCCAAATTTCTTTACAGTGTAATTTTACCCCCCTACTTGCAATTTGAGGCATTAAACATGGAGAAATAAATTTGGAAGGGGTATAAAAATTAATGGCAAGTAACCCACTGTCAACAATAGTGACTATATTTGTGAACAACGAAAATCAAGGGAGGACAATTGTGGTCTCGGACCACATGATAATTTTTTTTCAAAACTTCCTGGGACTTTATACTAATAGTCCAAAAAAACTTATTAGCAAAAGCATACTTAAACAAAAGCAATACAGACAAAAATGACCTCATGCAGATTTTGTATCTATAAAATAAAATATTATACCTACCTGCCTACCCATGACAAAAAATGTACCTAGCTTAGTTATTTTTTGGGAAAGAAAAAGAAAATATTTTACCTACTTACCTACCCTGTTTCAAAACATAGGGTCCGAAAAGGGCAAACAAACAATATTTTAATTTAGGCCTAAAGGGCAATAACTCCTTAAGGGGGTCAACTGACCATTTTAGTCACATTAACTTATTTGTAGATCTTAATAATTACTTTGCTGATTATTATTGCTGTTTCCAGTTTATCTCTATCTATAATCATATTCAAGATAATAGCCAAAAAAACGGTATAATTTCCTCAATTCAGGGGCAGCAACCAAACAACCGGTTGTCCGATTCGTCTTAAAATTTCAGGGCTGATAGATCTTTACCTGATAAACAATTTTACCCCGTGTCAGATTTGCTCTAAATGCTTTGGTTTTTGAGTTATAAGCCAAAATCTACATTTTACCCCTATGTTCTTTTTTTAGCCATGGCGGCCATCTTGGTTGGTTGGCAGGGTCACGCCACACATTTTTAAACTAAATACCCCAATGATGATTGTGGCCAAGCTTGATTTAATTTGGCCCAGTAGTTTCCGAGGAGAAGATTTTTATAAAAGCTAACGACGGACGACAGACCCCAAGTGATGAGAAAAGCTCACTTGGCCCTTCGGGCCAGGTGAGCTAAAAAGTGTCCAAAATCTTTCATCAGCTCAACCTGAAGATTTGGCCACTATAAACCTCTCATTTCAAAAATTCTAGCTATTCTAACTCTTTAACATAGTAACAATACTCCAATAAGTAGTTTGTATGTATTTATCATTTTTACTTTGCCATGGTATTTTGACACCCCCCCCCCCCTGTAACTCCTTACGGATGAATCTTCTGTAGATGAAACACGCGTCTGGCGTATATACAAAATTTAGTCCTGGTATCTATGATGAGTTTATTTACAACCACTGGGTCGATGCCACTGCTGGTGGAGATTTATTTCCCTGAGGGTATCACCAGCCCAGTAGTCAGCACTTTTTGTGCAGACATGAATTACCTTTGATATGGTTATATTTATAAATTAACTGTTTACAAAATTTAGAATTTTTGAAATACTAAGGCTTTTCTACCTCAGGCATAGATTACCTTAGCTGGATTTGGCAAAACTTTTAGGAATTTTGGTCCTCAATGCTCTTCAACTTCGTTCTTTAATTGGCTTTTTTAACTTTTTTGGATTCGAGCATCATGATGAGTCTTTTGTAGACGAAACGCGTGTCTGGCGTACATACAAAATTAAATTCTGGTATCTATGATGAGTTTATTTACATAGTAAATATACTCCAATTAGTGGTTAGTATGTATTTTACTAGCTTGAAAAGATGTTTCGAAAATTTTACTTTTTAGATTTTTAAAAATGAGCCATGGCAATTTGACCCCCTCCCCTTTGTTTACCATTAAAAATTAAAACTTAAGTCTACCATTTTATTTAAATGTTTCCAATTTCAAATAATTGTTCAAGCTACTTGGTCTAGTTATAATGCTTTAAGAAGGTTTTTTGAATGAAATTTTGTTGGTTAAGACTTCAGAGCACTTAAAATACCAAGCAACTATTTCTCTTTAAACCAATTGTGGAAAATTGACCTCCCGTTTTTGTATGAATGATTTTTAATCTTTGATTAGCTTTTATATAATGTAAAATGTTTTATTTCTCATTTAGAATGAAAAAAAAACCAGGGGGGTTCAATTTTCCATACAGGGGGTGGGGTTCAATTTACCATAGCGGTATTTTAACCCCGGGGTCAATTTACCATGGGATTCAAAACACCATATTACACCGGACCTACTCCTTAGGAAAAAAACCTCATCATAGCGTTTTCATATTATCGTGCAGAAACTGTTTCGCAGCCGCCTTCCCGCCGTATATCCCCAAATCAATAACCGATATTCACTTCGAAAATCTGGTTAATAAAAGTACTAAAATAGATAATTTAAAACCAGTGTAAGGGAGGTGATCCAACATTGTACAACATTGTACAATTTTGTTTTTGGATTACCTCCCTTACACTGCTTTTACATTGTCCATTGACAATGAAACCCTTATTTTTCCCCTTTGTTTGCCCCTAATTCCTAAATGGTTTGAGCCATAACCACCAAAGCCAATTCTAACCATCCCTTTGTGGTATGGAAACTTGTGGAATAATTTCAGAGAGATCCATACACCGTTCAACAAGTTATTAGATATAGGAAGATGTGGTGTGAGTGCCAATGAGCCAACTCTCCATCCAAATAACAATTTATAAAAGTAAACAATTAAAGGTCAATGTACGGCCTTCAACAGGGAACCTTGGCTCACACCGAACAACAAGCTAGAAAAAATGCTTATTTGAGCCTTTTTTTTGCCCCTAATTCCTAAACTGTTAGGACCATAACCTAATAATTTACTTATACTAAAGTGTGAATACCAACTGTATTCGGACGACGACGACGACGACAACGTGATACCAATATACGACCGCAACATTTTTGCGGTCGTATAAAAAATGTATAACTAAGCACCACTTTTACAATTCTGCGTGTTAAATTAGCTCAGATTTGTGTAATGTTGGAATCGTTTTAATTGCCATGTAATAATTTGTAAATGATAACAAGAGAAAGGGTCATTACACTTACTGTTAAAAATATTTTAAAGATAAAAATAATGTTAAATTTGAAGGGCAACTGCATAACGTCTGAAAATGACAATTTTTGGAACCCCAATCTCACTGGTGTTCAAAAACTATTCAAGATAGAATCTTAAAATTTTGAAAGAGATTAAAACAATCAATGTCAAATATTGAAAACAGAAAACTGGCATTCAAATGTACTTAAGTTAGCTGTAGAGCTTACATAACAAAGAAAAATTGTAAAATATCCTGTGACTGGGGGGCAAGGCCAAATATTCTCCATGGAAATAAGATGTGCCAAAGCTTAAACAACTGAATACCAATTAACATTGGCCTACCACTAATGGTTCCCCTTGAACTGACCTAATCACAAACCAATACATGATTATGATAAATAAGAAAAAAATTCAAAGTCAATAGACCCCCGGGGCGGAGCCAAACTATCTCCATGGAAAGGAGTTTTGCCAATGCTTATACAACTGCATACCAAATATCATTGACCTACCACTTATGGTTCCCCATAAACTGACCTAATCTCAAACTAATACATTAAAAATAATCAAAAGTTTCGAAGTCAATACACCATAACTGAGGGGGCAGGGCCAAATAATCTCCATGGAAATGAGATGTGCCAATGCCTATACAACTGCATACCAAATATGATTGACCTACCACTTGCCGTTCACCATATTAACTAGACCTAATCACAAACTAATAAATTGTTGACGCAGTCGCCGTCGCAGCCACCGCCACCGACGCAGGAAACAGCATACCTATGTCTCGCTTTTTGACTCCGTCAAGGCGAGACAAAAATAACAATGACCAATGAACCATGAAAATGAGGTCAAGGTCAAATGAAAACCTGCCAGTCTGACATATACCCCTTACAATCATTACATACACCACATATAGTTGACCTGCTGCTTGTAGTATCTAAGAAATGGACCTAATCACGCGCCTTTAACCTTGATCACTGATCCATGAATTGAGGTCGAGGTCAGGTTAATCCTGTGTGACGAACATGTAGACGTTAGAAGGAACCCATATACCAAATATAGTTATCCTATTACTAACAAGAGGCTCTCAAGAGCCTGAATCGCTCACCTTAATTTTTTTGGTTAAATCTCTCATCAATGATTATTTTGGCTTTTCAATTTATTTAAATGTTCTTTGAATCGTCCTATTTTCTTCAAAAGCAAAAAAAAAATCATTTTCTCCTATGTTCTATTTTAGCCATAGGAGCTATGTTACTGACATACAAGGAAATGAAATATGAAATTTATACTAGATACTCTGAAACTCATTTAGCCTAAGTTTGGCTGAAATTGATACAGCAGTTTCAAAGGAGAAGATTTTTTAAAGTAAGTCAACATGATGAACAAATTGTGAAAAAAGTCTTTAAAGGGCAATAACTCCTTAAGAGGTCAATGACAATTTTGGTCAAATTGACTTATTTGTAGATCTTACTTTGCTTGACATTTTTGCTATTAACAGTTTATCTGTATCTATAATAATATTCAAGATAATAACCAAAAACTGCAAAATTTCTTTAAAATCATCAATTCAGGGGCATTATACCTCAAAACCAGTTACCCAATTCGGCTGAAAATTTCAGGACAGGTAGACCTTGACCTAATAAATACTTTAACTTCTTGTCTTATTTGCTCTAAATGCTGCAGTTTTTGAGATATAAGCCAAAAACTGCATTTTACCCTGTGTTCTCTTTTTAGCCATGACGGCCATGTTTTTGACACAAACTTTATTTTATACACCCTCAGTGATCTGGAAGGCTTTTTTCACTATGGGCACAGGGCCCCTCAAACATAAATTCAATGGGCCATTTAAAAAAATAATGGGCCATGTTGTCAAATGAGTGGGCAATTCAAATTGACTTCTGTAAAAAAATAAAAAGTATCATTATTTTCTCATGTTTTGGAAAAGAGGTGTTGGTACAAGTTTACCTTTATGATTTTAAATAATATTGTTCCTGTGATTCTGTAATTTCAATGAATATACAATAACTTCTTCCAAAACGGACAATATTAAAGATATTCCTTTATTTACAATGATTAAACTGTTATTGTTGACTTGGCTTGTTCATGTTCATGTTTTTTTAACATTAAATTTGGGTCTTCGTCTATACCATACTCGTTCCAGACGTTCCGTTTTAGAGGACATTTCAGGAACGTCCTCTGCACTTCTTGTATTATTATTATTACTTCATCAAGATGACAAGAATAACAGTAGAGAGTACCATTAATTGATAGAACAAAACAATAATTCGCTGAAGTCATGTTTACAAAATGTAAAAACGAGCCAAAGACCAAAAAATGACAAGGACAGTTAAGCGCCTTATATGGAGACAAAAGCTAAATTCATAAAAAGGCTTCAAGGGTTTTCAATCGAAATAATAGCAAGCTAAACTAAATTAAAATATTATCATTAGAGTAAAATCTCGTCTGTAATAGCAAATTTCACAAATGTAAAGTTGTTTATAAAAAATTATATCATGAATGATGGTTAATTGCGTTTTTTGGGTTATCAGTTAAACCACATGGTTCTATTATTATCATAGGAAAACACCAGAGACTTTAAACCGCATGGTTCTATTACCATAGGAAAACACCCGAGACGTCCTAAAAATTTATATAGGTGCTCCTATGATTGGAGGAACATTATACAGTTGCGTACACACACATGGTGGCACGGAACATGATCGGAAATCTATTTGACGATATCTAAACGATGTGAAAATATCGTGCGCCACGTGGGCGCTTACATTTGTCACTCTATGCGCAATTTCTGGTGAATATGCGCTATAGGCGCAGGGCGCACGTCCTTTCCGATCACTGCACCCTACTGATCATTCAGTTGAAGTTTGGTTGAATTTGGTTGAGTAGTTTTAGAGGAGAAGATTTTTTAAAGTTAGCAAATATGATGACAAATTGTGAAAAATTGTCATTAAAGGACAATAACCCCTTAAGGGGTCAATTGACAGTTTTGGTCATATTAACTTATTTGTAGATCTTACTTTGCTGATATTTTTTGCTGTTTACAGTTTATCTTTATCTATAATAATTTTCAAGATAATGACCAAAAACTGCAAAATTTCCTTAAAATTACCAATTAAGTGGCAGCAACCCAACAATGGGTTGTTTGATTCATCTGAAAATTTCAGGGCTGATAGATATTGACCTAATGAACATATTTACCCCATCTCAGATTTGCTCTAAATGCTTTCGTTTTTGAGATATAAGCCAAAAACTGCATTTGACCCCTTTGTTCTATTTTAAGTAGCGGCGGCCATGTTATTTGACGGATCAAAAATCGAAGAACACACTTTGTGCAGGATAATCTAAGAAACAATCATGCTAAGTTTCATTAAAATCCATTCAGTAGTTTCAGGAGAAGATTTTTTAAAGTTCGCAAATATGATGAACAAATTGTGAAAAATTGTCATGAAAGGACAATAACCCCTTAAGGGGTCAATTGACAATTTTGGTCATATTAACTTATTTGTAGATCTTACTTTGCTGATCATTTTTGCTGTTTACAGTTTATCTTTATCTATAATAATATTCAAGATAATGACCAAAAACTGCAAAATTTCCTTAAAATTACCAATTAAGTGGCAGCAACCCAACAATGGTTTGTTTGATTCATCTCAAAATTTCAGGGCTGATAGATCTTGACCTAATAAACATTTTTACCCCATCTCAGATTTGCTCTAAATGCTTTCGTTTTTGAGATATAAGCCAAAAACTGCATTTGACCCCTATGTTCTATTTTAAGTAACGGCGGCCATGTTTTTTGACGGATCAAAAATCGAAGCACTCTTTTTATAACCATAATGTTAAACTCACACTGGAACAAAGTGATCTGTTTGAGGGTAACTTGACATTTGATGAATGTGCTTTGGCACTGAAACATATGACAAATGGTAAGAGTACAGGTTCTGATGGATTTAGTTGATTTTTATAAAAAAATTTGGAGAGATCTCGGTCCATTTGTATATCGATCTTTATATTTTGGGTATGAGCATAGAAATTTTTCTAGTTTTCAATATCAGAGTGTCATTACTTGCCTTCCAAAAGATGGAAAAGATAGGAGATATATGAGTAATTGGCGACCCATCAGTTTACTGAATACTGACATTAAAATAGCTTCAGCAGCTATAGCTAACAGACTCAAACCAGTATTGCCATTTATTATAAGTGACACTCAGAATGGGTTTATTAAAGATACAAATGTAGGTTCATTGGGGAAAACATTCGCTTATTATATGATCTTATGCACTATCTTGAAGAGCATAATATGACTGGTTTACTGTTACTTGTTGATTTTGAGAAAGCATTTGATTCTGTTGAGTGGGATTTTATAGTTAAAGCTCTAAAAAGCTTTAATTTCGGACCATCTATATGCAAATGGTTTGAGACTCTCTATTCAGAAGCTAAAAGCTGTGTAATAAATAATGGTAGTTTGTCAAGTTTCTTTAATCTTGAGCGAGGCTGTAGACAAGGTGACCCCCTATCCCCATATTTATTTATTATAGGTGTTGAATTATTAGCGCTAAAACTAAAATCTACATCTGACATCCACGGTATTCCTATTCACAACAAAGAATTATTGTTGAGCCAGTATGCTGATGACACTTTTCTTGTTTTAGATGGAAAGGAAAAATCTTTAGAGGAGACTTTAAAATGTTTTGATTCTTTTCACAGGGTTTCTGGGCTAAAAATGAATGCATCCAAGACCAAAGCTGTTTGGATTGGAACCAAAAAATATTCAGACCATATACTTTGTCCTAATTATAATCTTCAATGTCAAATTTCAAACTTTTAGGAATAGATTTTTCATTAGATTTACAAGCTATGTTAGATATAAATTTCACAAAGAAAATCCAGGAAATGTCATCAATACTTAAGGCTTGGAAAAACTTACATTACTTGGTAAAATTACTGTTGTAAAGACTCTGGCATTACCAAAGATAGTTCATTTGCTAACAGCTTTACCAAATCTATCCCAGATTAAAATTAAAGAGTTAAATACTCTCTTTTATAACTTTATTTGGAATGGGAAATTAGAACGTATAACACGCAATACACTAATTGGGGATTTTATGCAGGGAGGTTTGAACATGGTGCATTTGTCATCTTTTAGTACATATCTAAAAATAAGCTGGGTTAGAAGACTTCTTTTGAATTTAGAGGGATCATGGCAGACTTTATTATTGTTTCAATTAACCAAATTTGGTGGTGACAGAGTCTTTTCTTTACAAAAAGAACCAGATGCTCCGCAGGGCGTAGCTTTATACGACCGCAGAGGTTGAACCCTGAACGGTTGGGGCAAGTATGGACACAACATTCAAGCTGGATTCCGCTCTAAATTTGGATTGTGATTAAATAGTTGACACAGCATAGGTTTCTGAAACAGAATGAATGTATTCAAATGAACTTAAAATTTTTGTTTTCTCTTAGAGCAATTCACTATGCTGTTGAATATTAATCCTCTCAAAAAAATGTTTGAAGAAATTTTCTTTTTATTTATGAAATTTCAAATGAGAAAAATTGAACCCAATTTTTTAATCACATCCCCCTTTCCCTTATTCCAAAACTAATTTCAATTAAAATATTCTAATGGAGTTTGCAACAATTACTACTCATTTAAATACATCATAAAATATTAAGATGTAAAAAAAACTGCTTGTTATCACTGAATGGTAAAGATTATTTAAATTTATCAGTTGGTAGTAAAAAGTGAATATACATTGTATATTGTATATAACAAAGATTTAAGTTAAGAAAGATAACTCCAATTAAAAAAAATTCTTGCAGATATTTCTTGCTTACTATACTGGACAAAGAAAGATAACTCTTAATTAAAAAAAAATTTGCTATTTCACAATATTGTAAAATTAGATATTTCTTGCCATTGCACAATACTGTGCAATTGAAAAGACTTGCTATTGCACAATACTTAATATAATAATTTTAGATCCTGATTTGGACCAACTTGAAAACTGGGCCAATAATCAAAAATCTAAGTACATTTTTAGATTCAGCATATCAAAGAACCCAAAGGTTTCAATTTTTGTTAAAATCAAACTAAGTTTAATTTTGTACCCTTTGGACCTTAATGTAGACCAATTTGAAAACGGGACCAAAAATTAAGAATCTACATACACAGTTAGATTCGGCATATTAAAGAACCCCAATTATTCAATTTTGATGAAAACAAACAAAATTTAATTTTGGACCCTTTGGGCCCCTTTTTCCTTAACTGTTGGGACCAAAACTCCCAAAATCAATACCAACCTTCCTTTAATAGTCATAAACCTTGTGTTTAAATTTCATAGATTTCTATTTACTTATACTAACGCTTTGGTGCGAAAACCAAGAAAAATGCTTATTTGGGTCCCTTTTTGGCCCCTAATTCCTAAACTGTTGGGACCGAAACTCCCAAAATCAATACCAACCTTCCTTGTGTGGTCATAAACATTGTGTTTAAATTTCATCGATTTCTATTTACTTTAACTAAAGTTATTGTGCGAAAACCAAGAATAATGCTTATTTGGGCCCTTTTTTGGCCCCCAATTCCTAAACTGTTGAAACCAAAACTCCCAAAATCAATCCCAACCTTTCTTTTGTGGTCATAAACCTTGTGTCAAAATTTCATAGATTTCTATTATTTTAAACTAAAGTTATAGTGCGAAAACCAAGAAAATGCTTATTTGGGCCCTTTTTGGCCCCTAATTCCTAAAATGTTGGGACCAAAACTCCCAAAATCAATACCAGCCTTCCTTTTATGGTCATAAACCTTGTGTTAAAATTTCATAGATTTCTATTCACTTTTACTAAAGTTAGAGTGCGAAAACTAAAAGTATTCGGACGACGACGACGACGACGACGACGACGACGACGACGACGACGACAACGACGACAACGACGACGCAGACGACGACGCCAACGTGATAGCAATATACGACGAAATTTTTTTCAAAATTTGCGGTCGTATAAAAACTGCTAGAAATTCATGGCTATGTTAAGAATCCTTTTTGGAAAGATGTTTTATTTTGCTTACATACTGCAAAGCCTGATACTAAGGCTTGTACAAATGATATATTATTGCTAGATATTTTAAATTTTGTGCCACTTTCAGATTATACTATTTATATGCAATGGAAGGACTTTGGTGTACAGTATATAAAAGACCTTGTAAATGGTCAAAACAAAGAATTCTTTACATTTGAAAAGATTAGACATAAGATTCTTACAAATAATTTTCTGAAATATTACAGTCTAATCTCCAATATTCCAAAATTTATTAAAGATCACATAAAAGAATATTGTGATTCTCAACAGATTGAAAATGTCAACATCTCTGATGCTTTTTGTACTCAGATTATTAATAATAAGAAACCAAAATTTGTAAACTTGATGACGAAACTATTGTACATTTTTTCTATGATTGTCCAATAACATATCAATTTTGGTCATCATTATTACAGCAAATAAGATTGTATAGCAGGGATTTTGCCATCAGTAAAAAGCAGATATTCCTTGGTTTCTATTCAGAAAGCTTATTCATGAATCTTTTATTTATAGTAGCAAAAAATTATATTTATAAATGTAAGTTGAAGGAACTTACTCCTAATATTTTTGGTTTTAAAAATAGAATAAAACAATATCAGTCATATGAATATTATATTGCAAAGAAAAATAATAATGTTGATGTATATGAAAAATTCTGGACCCCATCACAATATATATTTCCACCATAGAGTATGATATTAATCTGTGAGTAAATTTTTTTTATTAGATTTTGGTTATTCTTTGATGCATGTAATTGTGAACAATAATTATGTATATAATTAAGTAATGTATGTGTGTATGTAAGTAAGAATTGTAAGTGTATATGAAAGTGAATGCAAGTGGTTCTCATTTCTTTTTTCTATTTATACCTCTTAGCTTTACATTGTTATTTTCTGATATTTATTTATATATTCATAAATTTTCACCCTTTCCGTTTTTTTGTTGTTTTTTTTTGCTTTCTTATTTCTTAATTACTTTCAGTGTGTTTTAAAGCTTATCTTAGCTATTTATTTTTATTTTGTTTATTTATATTTTTTTCTTGTGAGGGAGGAGTTAAAATTTAATAAAATCATTTAAACATGTATTGCTTTAGAAAAGGGAGTGAAGAGAGGAGAAAGAGAAAAAAGAAATGAAAATACTCTTGATTTATAATCTTTGTTTGATTTTCCTTAAAATCCAAATCTTAATAATATGTCATTTATGAAGAACTGGGGTTTTTTGTTTGTTTGTTATATAAGACATTTATGTTGAACCACCTTTATATTTGTTAGCATCTAACTTACAGGTATTTATACAGGTATATTATATATATATATTTGGTGAATATTACTAACAACCACTAACTCCTTTATATATAAATATCATTACTAATGTTAACGAGTCCGGGATAAGGTACCGGTAATCGATGTTTTAAACTAACAAATGTAAAGATATCAATAATATATATATACCTTCAAAAAAAAAAAAAAAAAAAAAAAATCAAAGCACACACTTTGTGCAGGATAATCTAAGGAACAATCATGCTAAGTTTCATTCAAATCCATCCAGTAGTTTCAGAGGAGAAGATGTTTGAAAAATTGTTAACGACGACAGACGACGACGACGGACGCAAAGTTATGAGAAAAGCTCACATGGCCTTTTAGGCCAGGTGAGCTAAAAATAAGTGACAAATTCACACGACAAAAAAAACTTAATATTTTTTTTCAAGCAGTCGCTGAACCATGAAAATGAGGTCAAGGACAATGGGCATATAACAGACGGAAACTTTGCAACATAATGTATCTGCATACAAGGTATAAATAATCTAGGTCTTCTTCCTTCCGAAATATAAATCTTGATACAAATAGTTTATGCCACCGCCGCTAGATAGTACTACCTATGTCTGGCTTACTGCGATGAAATTAATGAACACCATACACTGTGACATTTCAAATACCAAATATAGATCACCTAATGCTAGTAGTTCCTGAGAAACAGGTCTTACTATGAAAAATTAACATTGACCAGTGAAACGTGAAAATGAAGTGAGAGTCAGATGAACAGATATATGATAAGTACAACTTGAAATCATTCCATACTCCAAATATATAGTTAATCTATTGCTTAAATTACAATGTATCTAAGAAAGGGACTTAACTTTGCAAACATTACATTGACCAATGACTTATGAAAATGAGGTCAAGGTCAGATGAGTTATGCCAGACAGACTTGTTCACCTAACCATCACGATCTCGAATACAAAATATAGTTGACCTATTGCTTACAGGATCCAAGAAACGGACTAAAAAAAAACTCAACATTGACCAATGAACCATGAAGATGAGATCATGGTCAGATGAAAGCTGCCAGACAGACAAGTTCATCTTACAATAATTCTATACATCAAATATAGTTTACATACTGTTTATAGTATCTGAGAAACGGACTTGACAACGGAAGCTTTGCCTTGATGACTGATGCATGACATGATTGGAGTGTTCGTTCCATGTTTCACTTTCTATGACTTAGGTCGCAGGTGAGCCAAAAATAAATGTTTTCTAACAGCTATTATGTCAGTGTGTCGTCTGTACTATGGCTACCTTTTTTCTTGGGGAAATAATTCAAGCAAAGTAGAATACTGCTTGCAATTGCAAAGTACGAATAAACTTGTATTATAGCATCGTATAGAAGACCATATATTTGATGGTACTTGCTATGTGGTGTATTTGACAGTATTTCATATATTGGAAAGCTGCTTACACTATATAGCTCCATAGTTTGTTATTATCTATTCTATAGTGATAAATCTCATCAATACATTGCATTTAATTGCATGACGTCCTACAAAAAAAAAAGTTCCTAGCTAGAGTATTATTAATAATAAACTAATAAAAATACCTTCTATTCCTATTCCAGCATTCACGCCTGAAGATTTCTCTGACATGACAGTCTGAAAAAATAGGAATATGCACTGTGAATATATCTTCACTCATGTCACTAGTTGCACTATAAAAATTCTAAAATATCAACCCCCCAAAATATACTTTATAAAACAAATGTTTCACATTATATAATATTTATATCGAAAAATTTTCATATTTTTCAGGAAAAAGGGTAGCCCAGAGTAATAAGAGATATATAGTTTAAAGTGTAAAGGTGGTTTTTGAATTTGGAACATCCCCTTGTAGACATAATCTCGCTTCATGTTGATTTGCAAATGCATGTTGAATGCACCTTTAAATTGAAAATTGTTCCAACTGTAGAATATCCCAATATTCCGCAGTGATCTCATACTTGTTATCATTTGTCTTGATAAAATGTATCCGTTCACTTTTGGATAACCTCCATTTTAAGCATATGTAAAATCGAGTAAATCAAGTATCTAAAGTTGTTCCATCATAGTATTTAGGGTATAAACCAGCTAGAGGCTCAAAGGTGTCTGGATATCCCTCATCTGTCATGTTTGCCCCAAAAATGCAATGCAATTAGGCATTTTGCCAAAACAAAATTAGATTGATTGATTGTTGGTGTTTTAAAACATCTAAATTCCAGCCTGCTCTTTGATATATGGAAGCCTAGGGTACAATTTCAGAGAGATCCATACACTTACACACAAGATATTATCCAGAAACTACTAAAAAGCTTGTTTTTGGCCCCTATTTGACCCCTTATTCCTAAACTGTTGGTACCATAACCCCAAAATCAATCCCAGCCTTCCTCTTGTGGTATTGAACCTTCTGGTAAAATTTCATAGAGAACCATTCACTTAAACTAAAGTTATTGTCCGGAAACCAAGTGTGTCTTTGGACGACAACCACGACATGATAGTATTATAGGAACGCATTTTTTGGCGGTCGTATAAAAACCTGTACCATAAAGTCAGCTATAAAAGGCCACGACATGAAAAATATGAAATATTCAATTGAGAAAACTAACAGCCTTACTTAAATAAATATGACAGACATTCGTTTCAGAGGAGATGATCTTTGAAAAATTATAAGATGGACAAAGAAAATTGGTCAAAAACCATTGTTTAAGGCTGTTACCATGATTACTGCTTTTTAAGGAGTTATCCAATTGTTTTGTTAGTATTGACATTTTTGTGGATCTTGCATGCCTGATTTTTTTTTTTCTTTCAAATAACATTTACTATCTTTCTAAAATAGTTTTCAAGATTATAGACAACAAGAATGTGTCCATAGTAAATGGATGCCACACTCGCACTATCATTTTCTATGTTTAATGGACCATGAAATTGGAGTCAAAACTCTTATTTGGCATTAGAATTAGAAAGATCATATCATAGGGAACATGTATTAAGTTGCAAGTTGATTGGACTCCAACTTCATCAAAAACTACCTTGACCAAAAAATTTAACCTGAGGCGGGAAATGTATATTTACATGTAGTGCTGTTATAAGTGGTTTCTAATTTATGAACATTTTTGTTTTGCAAAGTAATCAAATTGTTAAAATATTGTAGAAAAACGTGAATGTATATTCTATTCTTTTTAGTTTCAGCAAATTAAGTGCTATATTTATGATAAAATATATATACACTAGAACACACCCCCGAAATCGCAGGCATAAACAGCTTGTAAACTGTTGTAGGATGATTTTTTGGTAAAAGATATTATGTATGGAGAATTTCATCAAAGGTATCAAAAGCCCTCTCCCTTTTTCCAAAGTCCGATATTTGTTTCCTTTCTGTTAAATTAAATTATTTTCATGTTTCTGGCCTCAGACCACAATTATTCTTCTCCTTTGCTAAAATGCAACTTTTGGTAAAAGTCAAATTAAGTTAAAAATTTGCACCGCTTCAACTGAACATGAAATAAATGTAATTGCTTATATATAGACCATTATTAGTCTAATAAAATATGCTTCTAGGACAATCCATCAGTGGTTTTTCTTTTGAGAGCCTTATTAACATGCCAATGGTAGAATTTGAATCTTGTATAAATGACTAAGACCGACTGAGGCTTATTTGAGGGGTGGTCGGAGGGGTCCTGATCCCACGCATAAAAAAATGAAATCCCGAGATGCAGAATTTAAAGAAATTCATATCCCGAAATCATAAAATATGTTCCCGGATCCCGTAAGGATCAATACCCAAATTCTGAGCTTAAAAACACCCTATCCCGACTTCCCGAAAAAGGTCCTGCCTCCCTCTAATCTCTACCCTACTTTCATTTTTGCCATATCACCACTTTCACCAATATATTTTTATGCCCCATTTATGAGCATTATGTTTTCAAGTCTAGTCTGTGCATCCGTGCGTTCGTTTGTTCGTTGTCCGGCCGTCCGTCTGTCCCGCTTCAGATTAAAGTTTGTGGTCGAGGTAGTTATGAATGAAGTTGAAGTCCAATCAACTTCAGTAGTAAATATAGTGCCGATGTGGCACCCGTGTACTATGTACGCATTCTTGTTTCCACATGTTTTACTTATTTTAATATATATATATGCAACTGGTACGATCCCTTAAATAGTAAAAATTTCAAAGAAATCAGTAGACAGAATACAGAGATGCTCTATTTATCTATTGAAAGTAGTATAATCATATAATCGTAGTTTACATGTAGATAAACACGAAAAATAATTGTCCACTACTTTAAAGGAGGTGGTTCTTGCGACCTAAACACCATGATATGTGATATGGAGAACGCTCTGATTAGCTTATTTATTTTTCAGTTTTGTTATCTATCATACTATTGGTTGTACTTGCGCATGTTTCAAACCGGAAGTCTTTCCTCAGACTAAAAAAAGGTCAAATAAACCTGCCAGACTGACATGTACATCGTAATTTACTTCCATACACCAAATATAGTTGACCTATTGCATATAATATTAGAAAAAAAGAACAACACAAAAAATCAAATTACACCACTGAACCATGAAAATGAGGTGAAGGTCAGATGACACCTGCCAGTTGGACATGTACACCTTACAATCATTTCATACACCAATTATAGTAGACTTTTTGATTATTGTATCTGATATATAGACTTGACCATGAAGACTTAGCCTTGTTCACTGAACAATGAACTAAGATTGACGTCAAATGAAAACTGTCTGACAGACATGGGGACCTTACAAGGTACATGTATGCACATACTAAATAAAGTTATCCTATTTATTTAAAATGAATAACAAAAGGTTTATCCAAGACATGAAATATTTTATCTTTTCATATTGAAAATAAAGGCAATTTTTAGAATTTTTCATCAATTTAATCAGAATGTAATACTGTAAAAAAATCAGGATTAAAAGATGTTTTGAAAAGTAATTGATTGAATCAAATTACTTGTAATTTTTGGTTGATTAATGATTACAATGATAACTTAAACAAGAATGTATCCATAGTACACGGATGCCCCTCTCGCATAATCATTTTCTATGTTGAGTGAACCGTGAAATTGGAGTCAAAAGTCTAATTTAGCAAATAAATTAGAAAGATCATATCATAGGGAACATGTGTACTAAGTTTTAAGTTGATTGGACTTCAACTTCATCAACAACTACCTTGACCAAAAACTTTAACCTGAAACTTGCACTATCCTTTTCTAAGTTCAGTGGACCGTAAAATTAGGGTCAAAAGTCTAATTTGGCATTTAAATTAGGAAGATCATATCATAGGGAACATGTGTACTAAGTTTGAAGTTGATTGGACTTCAACTTAATCAAAAACTTCCTCGACCAAAAACTTTAACCTGACATGGGACAGATGGACGGACGGACGGACGCACAGACCAGAAAACATAATGCCCCTACTACTATCGTGGACGGGGCATAAAAATTGAAATGAATTATAGCTGACTAATGATTACAATTACAATTACCCCAAACCTGATCTGAGATGAGACTAGTTACAGGCCTCGACAATAACGCTTGTCCGATTGTCCGGTACCAGAGGGAAAAAAGGTCGGACAAGTAAAAGCTGTATCAAGCTTGTCCGTCGGGACAAGTTCAATTATTTTGCAAAAAATAAATTTTAATAATCCAACTTTGATGAACAAAGTAATTATAAACAAAAAACAAGAAAACAAATATTAATTTGAAATACATGTGTCTGTATTCTGTTTATTCAACATTTGTTCAAATGCAAAACCGTTTTTTTCTTCTTTTTCTACTTGAAATCGATAATTTTTAACTGGTTCTTTGTCGGGTACATTTTAAAAGGTAAAAGGTATACTATTCTCGGAAACCAGTCTAACTAATCTGAATCAGTGATGCGCTTTGTAGATAAGGTAACTTTACAGGACAGTTTGTCACCTCGACAGGTTTAGCTCCAAGTTTAATAGACAGTTTGGCACCGTAGGAGACATTTTTAGTAGACATGATTGATAGACAGTTTGGCAAGGCAGGAGACATTTCGAGACCAAAACAAATCAGTACCTTATTCTGTTCCTTATAATACATACCATACCAGTAATTTTTTCACAAAAATATATTTTTTTATTTACCATAAAAATCATAAAATCATATTTCATCATAAGTAGAAAAAAACAATACTTGCAATATAGTGAAATATACTGGTAGTTGTAAATTTCTGTGTCATTTTGGTCTCTTGCTGCGAGTTGTCTCATTGGCTATCAGACCTTATCTTCTTTCATTGATTGTATTTGAATACACTTTTTTCAACTTAAAAAAATATAGGATACAAATGTCAAATGAGTGTACAGGCCTATCAGATGGTGCCTCATGTGCAGAGTCTGATGAGACTAGCATTGATGAAAACTAGAACCTAAGTCCTGTGACATGACTAGATTCAGTTGTACTTGACTCATATTTTTGAAAAGTATTTCAAAAGAAAAACATCAAATTCTGTTCTATTGTTTAAATTCGTTTTGTTCCTTTAATCAACTTTAGATGTAAAATGGTTATTTTTAGTAAAAAAATTGGACAAGAAACAATTTCATTCGGACAAGTAAGTTTTGGTATGTACTTGTCCTACTGGACAAGTTGAAAAAAAAGTTATTGTAGAGGCCTGAGTTAACCATTAAATGAGGTTACAGACTGACTGTCGGTGTAAGAATCTCAAATATAATTTTGCAAAGCTTGTTTTCTCCTTAACACTCTTGAATAGAATAAAAAAACATCTACTTATTTTGTTTAATATTGAAGAAATCACAAACCAATAATTTCCTGAATTCAAAATGTTGGCTTAGCTTTGTGAAAGGCTGGTAAAACGTTGAATTTAGCCTCTCAAATATATGATTTTGTCCAATCAAAATCGTAATAACAAATAAAGTGCATTAGAATTTGAAATTTTTAATTCAAGACATAAAGAATGTCACCTGGAATATCCTGGTTCTGTACCTGAGTTATTCTTAGGGTAAGCATTTGTAATTCAATAGTATATGTACCTGTAAGTATTCCATCACTTCTTTATTCTGCTGATATTTATTTTCTGTTGCTAGATCGTAAGGAGTCTCACCCTGAAATACAGACAAATCTTTATATTGCTTTCATCTGTTAATTACAAAGAAGACTTTTGTAACACATATCATACAATAAACAAGACCAGTAGCAGCTGAGTGGTGTCTATTTTTCTTTTTACAGGTGCTAACCATATTATTTTCAATTATAAAATATAACTCATGAACAACATTCTGAATATTTTTATAACTTTTTCTGTAGCCTTTAAGAAGGCTTTTAACTTTTTTTTAAAGCATATGAAATAATCTCAATCTGTAAGCATTTAGTCTTTGTATTTTTTTTACGCGTTTTTTTTTTTAAATCTGTTAATGCATCCTTATGTCTAGATGGGGGTTGTAGGATTTCGGGGTCTTTTTAACTTTTTATTTTTATATTTTAGCACCCCATTTTTCTTTATTCTTTATATTTTTGCACTCCATTATTTTCTATTCGTCATCTTTTTGCCCAATTCTCTCTATTCTCGAAGTTTTTTTCTATCATTCATGATTTTCTACTCTGTATACCCTATCCATATCCTCCTATAACTATATATTGTTATTTTACAGATTTCATAGTTTTTAGTTTTATCACTGACATCGTATAAATAAGGAAATACATAAATTATAGCACAGTTGAGAGTTTTTTCTGCAACTATTCCAACTATATAGCTTTTAAAAACAAGAATTTGAAGAAATTTGCAGTCTTAAGGAGGCTACGGTGTCTTCCTCCATATTGGATTTTGAAAAAAACGGACAACAAACAGTTGAGATCTTTAATAAAATGTGCAAATTTCGAAAGTTGTATGTAATTTATGTGTAAGACTTTTCATGTTAATATAGAAAATAATGTGATTTATCATATTTACTGCTATATTTTACAAAAAAACAGATTTATTATTTTTTTTAAACTTTGCCACATAAGGGGAGATAACTTCGATATAAGGAGAGATAACTTAGATAAAGTAACTTATACTAGAATATTTTTTTAACTATTTAATCATAAATATATTATGAACTTGTACGTCTGACGTATTAAATTTTTAACCTGGTACCTTTTGTTGGCTATTATTTATTTGTTTCTCTCTCCTATATTTTCTCCAATTTTTTTGTATTGTAGTCCTGTCAAGTAATGTTGTCAGTTCAATGTTATAATTAACATCGCCATTTAAGTGGGAAGTTTGGCATGCAACAAAACCAGGTTCAACCCACCATTTTTATTATAAAATGCCCTGTAACAAGTCAGGGAAATTGCCATTGTTATATTATAGTTCGTTTCTGTGTGTGTTACATTTTAAGGTTGTGTTTCTGTTGTGTCATTGTTCTCCTCTTATATTTGATGCGTTTCCTCCAGTTTTAGTTTGTAACCCGATTTGTTTTTTTCTCTATCGATTTATGAATTTCAAACAGCGGTATACTACTGTTGCCTTTATTTAATGTATTGCTTAAGGATGTCTGCTTGTCATATGACTAACTTTAACCTTGAGAAAAAAGTCCATTTGACCAAAAATATCTTAAACATCATTTTAGTGATGCATTATTTACTAGTTGAATACTAAGCATATACTGTAAAATATGACCTGATGTGTTTTGACCAAGGGACTGATACTAGCTTGTTCTACAAGACATCTTGTGGTCTGTAGATGTCCCCACTTAGCAGCCAGATGTAAAGCTGTGTATCCATCACTCTACAATAATACCAAATAACTAGTTAATATAATGGACAATATTTTCTCAATGTCAATAATATACAACATATCCTACAACTGGCATAAAACTTGTCTGATAAACTGGATAATGTTGTGTAATAAATAAAAACAAAAAGTATATCACATGAATCAGTGGTCAAAACTGAATAAAATGACCAGTCACACTTGTATTTGTATTGTACATAAACAACATGTTTTTTTGTGGGATGTCAGAACTTCCATCCGAAATGTCATGTTAACAAAAACAATTTTTTTTTTCAAGAAATGCATAAAATATTTATATCAATTGATTCAGTGAAATGCACAGAGATAAATGAGATCTCACTTTATATAATTCTGGCGAGTATTTGTTGATATAATAATAAAATCTGTCTGATTATTATGGTTCAGAATAATGATCAATTTAAAAAAAAAACTTTTTCAAAGATATATGAAAAATAGTTACATTTCCTGATTAAGTACGAGGAGACAAGAAAAATGAGACCCCACTTTATGTAAATATTACAAACATTAGTTGTCCATTAAACCTGTCTTATTAACAACTTTATGTTGGTTAACAGAAATGTGATCAGATTTAGTAGATAACATACATTAAAACTGTCTAATTAACAACAGGATTTAGTGTAGATCCAGTAGTAGAATCATAAATTTTAAGAAAATATATTTTTTAAAGAAAAATGAAAAAAAGTTGTATTTTCTGATTCAGAACAATACTATGAGTAAAATGAGAACCCACTTTATATAATTATTACTAACAATATTTGTTCATTAAACCTGCCTTATTAACAACATGATTTTGTGTTGATTAAAAGTAATGTGATCAGATTTAGTAGATAACATACATTTGTGATATCTTTATTACATCTGTTCTCAAGGAGAAGTTGACATACTTCCACATGTCCTCTCATGGCAGCAAACATTAATGCTGTCCATCCACCAACCTGGAATAATACAACTGACATCATAACTTGTCTGATAAACTGGACAATGTTGTGTAATAAATATTAACAAAATTGACCAGTCACATTAATTAAAACTGTCTGATTAACAACTGGATTTAGTGTAGATTCAGTTTAATCATAAATTTTAAGAAAATATTTTTTTAAAGGAAAATGAAAAAAAGTTATATTTTCTGATTCAAAATAATACTATGAGTAAAATGAGACCCCACTTTATATAATTATTACAAATATTAGTTGTCCATTAAACCTGTCTAATTAACAACATGATTGTGTGTTGATTAAAAGTAATGTGATCAGATTTAGTAGATAACATACATTTGATGTGTTATCTTTATTACATCTGTTCTCTAGGAGAAGTTGACACACTTCCACATGTCCTTCACTGGCAGCAAACATTAATGCTGTCCATCCACCAACCTGGAATAATACAACTGACATCAAAACTTGTCTGATAAACTGGACAATGTTGTGTAATAAATATTAACAAAAATGACCAGTCATATTAATTAAAACTGTCTGATTAACAACAGGATTGAGTGTAGATTCAGTTTAATAATTAATTTTAATAAAAAAAAAAAATCAAAAAAGCATGAAAAAAAGTTTTATTTCCTGATTTAGTACAACACAAAGAAAATGAGACCCTCCTAAAATAAAGATTATTATTATTATTATTATTCATACAAGTATTTGTTGTTCATTAAACACGTCTAATTAACAACAGGATTTAGTACATATTCAGTATAATCACTTACTTTAAAATATTGATTTTTCAAAGAAAAGTGAAAAAGAGTAGTATTTTCTGATTTAAACAATTATATGAGTAAAATGGAATCATATTTTATATGAATTTAACACAACATCAAGTGAAACCTTAACATGCTTAATGTAAAAAATTGTTTCTTGTCAAGAAGCAAAATAAGAACTTTACCATCTATAACTCAAACAAAAAGATAAATATTTAAAATCAAACCCTGCATACATTTTTTTCCATTAAAACTGTCTAATTAAATTCTGAATTTTTATTTAATGTTGATTCAGTATAATGACTAAGTATCAGTTTCCATACAGACCAATGGTATTTGAACAGTGCAGGTTTTTTAATTTTGTGTTTTGTTTTTAATACCAATGGCCTAGATAGACCAAGGGGGAATCGTACAAAAACAAATATGGTTTAACCCCTCCATATTTTATGCCTGTACCAAATCAGACAATCCAAACCATGTGTTGTTAGTTGTTGTATTTGTATGTCTAATTACTCTTATCAGTCAGGCCCAGACAATTAGTTGTTAGTTGTTGTATTTGTTTGTCTATTTACTCTCAGTAGTCAGGCCCAGACAATGTGTTGTGTGTTGTTATATTTGTTTGTCTATTTACTCTGAGTAGTCAGGTCCAGACCATGTGTTGTGTGTTGTTATTTTTGTTTGTCTATTTACTATGAGTAGTCAGGCCCAGACAATGTGTTGTTAGTTGTTGTATTTGTATGTCTATTTACTCTCAGTAGTCAGGCCCAGACAATGTGTTGTGTGTTGTTATATTTGTTTGTCTATTTACTCTGAGTAGTCAGGTCCAGACCATGCATGTGTTGTGTGTTGTTATATTTGTTTTGTCTATTTACTCTGAGTAGTCAGGTCCAGACCATGTGTTGTGTGTTGTTATATTTGTTTGTCTATTTACTCTGAGTAGTCAGGTCCAGACCATGTGTTGTGTGTTGTTATATTTGTTTGTCTATTTACTATGAGTAGTCAGGCCCAGACAATGTGTTGTTAGTTGTTGTATTTGTATGTCTATTTACTCTCAGTAGTCAGGCCCAGACAATGTGTTGTGTGTTGTTATATTTGTTTGTCTATTTACTCTGAGTAGTCAGGTCAAGACCATGCATGTGTTGTGTGTTGTTATACTTGTTTGTCTATTTACTCTGAGTAGTCAGGTCAGGTCCAGACCATGTGTTGTTTGTTGTTATATTTGTTTGTGTATTTACTCTGAGTAGTCAGGTCAGGTCCAGACCATGTGTTATGTGTTGTTATATTGGTTTGTCTATTTACTCTGAGTAGTCAGGTCAGGTCCAGACCATGTGTTGTGTGTTGTTATATTTGTTTGTCTATTTACTCTGAGTAGTCAGGTCAGGTCCAGACCATGTGTTGTTTGCTGCTATATTTGTTTGTGTATTTACTCTGAGTAGTCAGGTTCAGACCATGTGTTGTTTGTTGTTATATTTGTTTGCCTATTTACTCTCAGTAGTCAGGTCCAGACCATGTGTTGTGTGTTGTTATATTTGTTTTGTCTGTTTACTCTGAGTAGTCAGGTCCAGACCATGTGTTGTGTGTTGTTATATTTGTTTGTCTATTTACTCTGAGTAGTCAGGTCCAGACCATGTGTTGTTAGTTGTATTTGTTTGTCTATTTACTCTGAGTAGTCAGGTCAGGCCCAGACCATGTGTTGTGTGTTGTTATATTTGTTTGTCTATTTACTCTGAGTAGTCAGGTCAGGTCCAGACTATGTGTTGTGTGTTGTTGTATTTGTTTGTCTATTTACTCTGAGTAGTCAGGTCCAGACCATGTGTTGTTAGTTGTATTTGTTTGTCTATTTACTCTGAGTAGTCAGGTCAGGCCCAGACCATGTGTTGTGTGTTGTTATATTTGTTTGTCTATTTACTCTGAGTAGTCAGGTCAGGTCCAGACTATGTGTTGTGTGTTGTAATATTTGTTTGTCTATTTACTCTGAGTAGTCAGGTCAGGTCCAGACTATGTGTTGTGTGTTGTTGTATTTGTTTGTCTATTTACTCTGAGTAGTCAGGTCTAGACCATGTGTTGTGTGTTGTTATATTTGTTTGTCTATTTACTCTGAGTGGTCAGGTCAGGTCCAGACTATCTGTTGTGTGTTGTAATATTTGTTTGTCCATTTACTCTGAGTAGTCAGGTACAGAACATATGTTAGTATTAGTATGACAGTGTTATGCTTTAAAAAATGGTAGGTTTCACATTTAATGCAGTAATCCGGTTACATGTATGTCTCAGTGTTGTGTCATGATGTGTCTCATTTTCTGTGTGAAACATCAGTGGTGTGTCATGATGTGTCTCATTTTCTGTGTTGAACATCAGTGTTGTGTCATGTGATTCCTGTTCTGTGTTGAACATCAATGGTGTGTCCTGATTTGTGTCATGTTCTGTTTTGAACATCAGTGTTTGTCCTGATTTGTCTCATTTTCTGTGTTGAACATCAGTGTTGTGTCCTGTTGTGTCTCATGTTCTGTGTTGAACACCAGTGTTGTGTCATGTGATTCATGTTTCGTGTTGAACATCATTGTTGTGTCCTAATATGTGTCTTGTTCTGTGTTGAACATAAGTGTTGTGTCCTGTTATCTCTCATGTTCTGTGTTGAACATCAATGTTCTGTCATATGATTCATGTCCTGTGTTGAACATCAGTGTTGTGTCATGCTCCATGTTAAACATCAGTGTTGTGTCATGATATGTCACATGTTATCTTTAAATGCATGTTGTTTCATGATGTGTCTCCTATTTTGTATTGAAAACAAGTGTTGCATCATGATATTTCTGTTTTTTTGTGTTGAACATCAGTGTTGTGTCATGATGTGTCTCATGTTATGTGTTGAACATCAGGGTTGTGTCATGATATGTCTCATTTTCTGTGTTGAACATCAGTGTTGTGTCATGATGTGTCTATTGTTCTGTGTTGAACATCAGTGTTGTGTCATGATGTGTCTCATGTTCTGTGTTGAACATAACTGTAGTGTCACAATGTGTCTCATGTTCTGTGTTGAACACCATTGTTGTGTCATGATGTGTCTCATATTCTGTGTTGAAGACCATGGTTGTATCATGATGTGGCTCATTTGTTGTGATGAACAACAGTTATGTTATGATGTAGCTTGTGTTCTATGTTGATCTTCAATGTTCTGTAATTATGTGGCTCTTGTTCTGTGATGAACACCAATGTTGTGTCATGATGTGTCTCATGTTCTGTGTTTGATTATTAATAGTGTGTCATGATGTGTCTCATGTTATGTGATGAACACAAAAATTGTGTCATGATGTGTCTCATGTTCTGTGATGAACACCAATGTTGTGTCACGATGTGTCTCATGTTCTGTGATGAACACCAATGTTGTGTCACGATGTGTCTCATGTTCTGTGATGAACACCAATGTTGTGTCACGATGTGTCTCATGTTCTGTGATGAACACCAATGTTGTGTCACGATGTGTCTCATGTTCTGTGATGAACACCAATGTTGTGTCACGATGTGTCTCACGTTATGTGATGAACACCAATGTTGTATAATGATGTGTCTCATGTTATGTGATGAACACCAGTGTTGTGTCAAGCTGTGTCTCATGTATTGTGTTGAACATCAGTGTTGTGTCATGATGTGACTCATGTTTGGGTTGAACATCAGTGTTGTGTCAAAATGTCATATTGTGTGTCAAACATCAGTGTTGTGTCAAGATGTGGCTCATGTATTGTGTTTTACACCAGTGTTGTGTCATGATGTGTCTCATGTTCTGTGTTGAAAATCAGTGTTAAGTCATAATGTATCATGTTTTGTGTTTTACACCAGTGTTGTGTCATGATGTGTCTCATGTTCTGTGTTGAAAATCAGTGTTAAGTCATAATGTATCATGTTTTGTGTTGAACACCAGTGTTGTCATGATAAGTTTACCTACTTGATATTCAATGTTAAAAGTTTACCTACTTGATAGTCAATGTTACAAGTTTACCTTTTGATAATCAATGTTAGCTCCGTTCGCTAGGCAAAGCTTCAATTCTTCTACTCTTCCTGTTTTAGCAGCTTCAATGAGTTTCTGTAAGTAAGAAACATAGTTTACATTTTACAGAATGTAAAGAGTGTAGTAACTTAAATGTTTTTCACGCTAATGCCAGAAAATAACTATACTTTAGAATGACTGATTTTGATTGGTTAACACAAGGGAGACATTGTAGTCTTTAGTAAACAACAATGTGACAAACAATAGTTGGGGGGGGGGGGGAATTGAAAGTAGCGAAAAATATATTGTTTTGACAAAAGAGGTTTGAGAAAAAGAAAATAGGCCCAGAGGAAACCCTGCTTATGCATTTTTATGATTACATTGTATACTGTTCCTAAGTTTTGAAGAAGAAAAACACTTTTTTTTTTTAATTTGATCATCACATAAAATAGCTAATCTGAGTAAAAATTGTGTTTCAATATTTTCAATATAAACATGCAATTTATAACAACTTGGAAAGGAGCAGTTTAACATTTGTATGTTTGATGATATAATTTTTTTGACAGATTTATTTTGAATGTCTCTGAGCTTACTCTGTTAAAGAAATAACAGTGTTGTTTTAATATTTTAGCCCAAAAACATATTTTCAATCAAGAAAAAGAAATTAATAAATAGTATCTATTTAATGATCAAGTAGTCTTTTTTTCAGCGGGGACATATTTGACACATGTGTTTTTACAGGTGCTAAACACTACTTCCAAGTTTTATGACAAACAATAGGTAAGCTTGGGTAATTAAAATGAATAGACCTCTTTTGAGAACATTGCATTTCCTTCAAAAACGTTTTGTTTTAGTGAACATCATTTGTGCGTTTAAGGGTCTTCGTCACTTCTTTCCCATGTTGAGCGAGCAGTTAAAAAATAAAATGCTGTATTGCACGAGTTATAATGGTTACAATATTGTGTTCATAAAAAAGCTTGATGTCTAAAAAAAATATTTAACAGAATGAACCTTAATGTTGACGCTGTCGAGGGAATCTAGGATCACATTGTCTCGCTTTCGGACATAAATGTTGCAGGCTCGACAAAAATCACTCGACTATTTGACGTTAAAGAAGAAAACATCTTACCTCATTCCAATCTTCCATATTTCCTAAAATAGAAAAATAAATGTATAAATCTGTTGAGTAATAATTGCCAGGCGAATTGTTTCTGCTAATTGAAAATTATCAACAACCACAACTCTGAAATGGTAAATACTGAAATGAGTGATACTGAGCCTTGCCTGTGTTTAGTGCTCAATAACATACCTTTAACATTTTTTCATAATGTATATACCATTTCAGTTGTTTTCTGATGCTTATACAAGTGGATACCAAATATGATTGACCTACCACTTGTGGTTCACCATAAACTAGACCTAATCACAAACTAATACATTGTTGACGCCGTCGATGCCGCCGGAAACAGCATACCTATGTATAGCTTTTTGACTCCGTCAAGGCGAGACAAAAATTAGCAGAGATTTATATTTATTTCTGCACTTATTGAACAACATAAATATTAAGATTTATTTATTTATTGTGTATTTAAGAATATTTATAATGATTCTGTATTCCGTAACCAACAACGATTTGCATTTAAACAACTTCCCCGATTTAACACTTCCTGTTGTTCTCAATCAAACACATTCAACAAACAATAAAGAATCAAACATCTTTGGCCAAATTATTTATTCTGCAATACTATTTTCATTATCCTGTAATCAACCAGGACTGTAATGATTTATAGGGTTATGTGTATGTGTTATATTACCCTAGTACAACAATCCTAAACATGAGTCATTTGTCATCTAGAAGGTCGCTCATCTATGTGGGGACGTCTGATCTGGATAACAACTAGGTAATGACTATCAAATTTATCATGGGGAAACCCGGAATTCCATGATATGACGTAGTAGTCTTCCGAATGTACATATGTAATAGTAAACACAAGTATGTGTAGTTTCAAGTAAACTGGTGTTATCAATATTCATTACTTTCCTCCCTCTTTCATAAAAATAAACCTGTTCTGTAGAATGAAGTCATGGCACTTTCTTTTATATACCAGCACTAATTTGTGTGAACTGTTTATAGTTTAAGGGGGCTCGCGGGTCTAAATCATTTTTTTTTTTATCTAATATAAGATTTCGCTATATTTTTCTATAAATGAACTTAATCTTATACTTAATAGAAAAATGAAATAACAAAATGGGGTCACGGTTCATTTACGCTCACAATCTGCCTTCGAAAGAAGCATACATTTTTGTTTTAAAATGTCTTTTTTTTTCTGTTGAACAAATAGGGCAAAAAGCGGTAATATTGAAATAAAAAAATTACTAAATTACAGAAATCGCTAAAATTTTACAATTATTTAGTTTATGCTCAGCTAATTCGATAACAACAATAAACTAGAGGCTCTAAAGAGCCTGTGTCGCTCACCTTGGTCTATGTCCGTTTTAAACAAAGGACACAAATGGATTCATGACAAAATTGTATTGTGATGTGTTTGAAGTTCTTACTTTACTGAACGTTCTTGCTTTTTACAATTATATCTATAATGAACTTTGTCCATTAGTAACAGAGAAAAATGTTTGGTAAAAATTTACATAAATTTACCGAATTAATGAAAATTGTTTAAAATTGAATATAAAGGGCAATAACTCCTTTAGGGGTCAATTGACCATTTAGGTTATGTTGACTTATTTGTAGATCTTACTTTGTAGAACATTATTGCTGTTTACAGTTTATCTCTATCTATAATAGTATTAAAGATAAAAACCAAAAACGGCAAAATTTCTTTAAAAAATACCAGGGCAGCAACCCAACAACAGGTTGTCCTATTCGTCTGAAAATTTCAAGGCAGATAGATCTTGACCTGATCAACCATTTTACCCCCATGTCAGATTTGCTCTAAATGCTTTGGTTTTTGAGTTATAAGCCAAAAACTGCATTTTACCCCTATGTTCTATTTTTAGCCATGGCGGCCATCTTGGTTGGTTTGACGGGTCAAGCCACACAATTTTTAAACGAGATACCCCAAGGATGATTGTGGCCAAGTTTGGTAGAATTTGGCCCAGTAGTTTCAGAGGAGAAGATTTTTGTAAAAGTTTACGGACGACGGACGACGGATGCCAAGTAATGAGAAAAGCTCACTTGACCTTTCAGGTCAGGTGAGCTAAAAATGGTTAAAAATTGACTATTAAGGCCAATTACTCCTAAAGGGATCAATTGACCATTTCCGTCATGTTGACTTACTTGTAAATCTAACTTTGCTGAACATTATTGCTGTTTACAGTTTATCTCTATCTATAATAATATTCAAGATAATAACCAAAAACAGCAAAATTTCCTCAAAATTACCAATTCAGGGGCAGCCATCCAACAACGGGTTGACCGATTCATCTGAAAATTTCAGGGCAGATAGATCTTGACCTGATAAACATTTTTACCCCATGTCGGATTTCCTTTAAATGCTTTGGTTTTTGAGTTATAAGCCAAAAACTGCATTTTACCCCTATGTTCTATTTTTAGCCGTGGCGGCCATCATGGTTGGTTGACTGGGTCACGCCACACATTTTTTAAACTAGATACCCCAATGATGATTGTGGCTAAGTTTGGTTTGATTTGGCCCAGTAGTTTCAGAGGAGAAGATTTTTGTAAAAGTTAACGACGACGGACGATGACAGACGACAGACGACAGATGACGGACGACAGACGCTAAGTGATGAGAAAAGCTCACGGATGAGTTAAAAAAGATATTTCAATTTTAATGCCAAAAAATGGCATTTTTGCACCAAAGGGAGATAATTTGGAGCTTTTTCAATGATATCTATATTTTAAAAGTCACCTGGGGCCAACACAAATTGATTTTTTGGAATGATTTTTGTACCATATGATAAAGAACAACTACTGAAGGTAATTAATTAAATTTGTAATGAAAAATAAATGTTTATTTATTTTCTGAAAATCTTATACCCGCGAGCCTCCTTAAGTGCAAATAAATACATCCTTTAATTGAAATTCACTATAGTCAGTAAAGTTGTAGTGGATACATGTAAATATTTTCTCCAATATGTCAAGCAAATAACGCTATATACATATATATAATCCTTAATTTTATGAAACGCAGCTAACCTTTCCCATCTGTACACGAATATCGTAATAATCTCTGTCTCTCTCTATATATATATATATATATACAAAATTTATCATGAAAGGCTTATTTTTTAAAGGCTTGTACAAAATATTGATGACACAGCTTTTAGTACGACATCTTGAAATCGCCAAACAAGGACTGTATATAATTCATCTACTGTCTCCGAAAAAGAAATAATTTTCAATGGAAGCATTTTACCGAGTTTCAAGTTGGGATTTTCCAGAAAGCCCCGGCGTAAAAAGCATAAATGAAACTTTTTTTCTCAAGTTTCAAAGGTAAAACGGGGTTATTAAATGTTCTTTCTATCTATAATAAATTTCAAAATAATCAGCAAAAATGAAAAAAATTAGTAAAAATTTTACATTTAAAGGCAATTACTCCTGTTAGAAGTCGTCAGACAGTTTTGACATAAATAGACAACGGGAAGCTCTTAAAATTAAGAACATGTCTGCTCTTGTCAGATAGTCACTCTTCACAGCATTTTTCAAGATAGACAAAACTTGCATTTTACCCCATGTTCTATTTTTTAAGCCATGTCAACCATGTTTGTTTGCAGACAGGGCCATCGGACATATTTGTTTAAATATATACGATAATAATGATTGTGGCCAGTAGTTTTAGAGGAGTAGATTATTAATCAAAGTTGCAAAAAATTGTAAAATTGGTCTTAAAAGAGCAATGACTAAAATATGGAGTTGTCTGACAATTTCAGCTATGTTTGTCTTATTTGTAGATCTTGTGTCTTGATAATTTTTCCATATAAAAGTTTATCTTCATCTATTATACTTTGGAAAATAATAAGCAGAAATTAAAAAAAAAGTCAGTAAAATTTGACATTTAAGGGCAATAACTCCTATAAGAAGTCTTCTGACAGTTTTGATGTAAATGAACAGCAGGTAGATCTCAACGTTCTGAACTGTCTTGTCAGATTTTTCTCTATTAATACTAGTTTTCAAGATAATAGACAAACTTGCAATTTACACCTATGTTATATTTTTAGCCGTGTCAGCCATGCTGGTTGGCAGGCAGGATCATCTGACACATTATTAAAACAAAATACGCTAATGATGATTTTTTGTTAAATTTGTCCCAATAGTTTCAGGATAGATTTTTGTAGAAATTTAACAACAACAATGATAGACAACGGACGCTAAGTGATGAGTATGCCAGGTGAACTAAAACATATATATGATACAATACATACTTATTTGATGAAAACTGAGGTCAGCTATGTTTATCAGTAAGAAAGTGCCATCATCTAAAGCATCTCTGAAAAATATTGATAAATCATATTTACTTGTTTTAGTCTGATATATGTAAAATATATGTATCACAAAGTGACTTAATAATACTGTATCGGTACTTTTTGTTTTCAGTAACTGTTGTGATATATATGAATGTTTCTTTATCAACAAGAATGAACAATAAAGGTATATTTTTTTAATTATTTCATTAACATGAATAAATCCTTACCTTATGGCCATCTTCATGAAAATCTAGACCTTGGCATTTGAATTTTTTTTTCGTTGACTATATATTGACCTCTACACATCTCCGTTCTTACTTTGTTGGGTTGCGTTCTCATTGACATATACTGTTCAAAATATTGCAGGAGTTATGATGTGTTTTACCTATTTTATATAGGGTTGATGTCAGTGTGGGATGTAGCCTTAGCACTCCATTTAGAAGAAGTAAACGTTTAACAGTATGTCTGTGTTCTGCTTTCGTTTTAAGATAGTTGATTAAGCTCCAGCAAATATCTCACATTTTTATGCCCCACCTACGATAGTAGAGGGGCATTATGTTTTCTGGTCTGTGCGTCTGTCCGTCCTTCCGTCCGTCCTTCCATCTGTCCTTCTGTCTGTCCTTCCGTCCGTTCGTTCAGGTTAAAGTTTTTGGTCAAGGTAGTTTTGATGAAGTTGAAGTCCAATCAACTTCAAACTTAGTACACATGTTCCCTATGATATGATCTTTCTAATTTTATTGTCAAATTAGACTTTTGACCCCAATTTCACGGTCCACTGAACATAGAAAATGATAGTGCAAGTTTCAGGTTAAAGTTTTTGGTCAAGGTAGTTTTTGATGAAGTTGAAGTCCAATCAACTTCAAACTTAGTACACATGTTCCCTGTGATATGATCTTTATAATTTAATTGCCAAATTAGACTTTTGACCCCAATTTCACGGTCCACTGAACATAGAAAATGATAATGCGAGTGGGGCATCCGTGTACTATGGACACATTCTTGTTTTTTATACTTTACCCAGAGTTTACACATAAGTTCAACCAATCTTTTTTTGAAGGAAAATAATTTTGCAATGATTTCATCATGTTCTCTGATGTATCTGTCTTGTTTACTATAAAGTATTGGTGTTGTGTATTTTGAATGTTCAAACTATTTCTTGATTATCTCCCCTTTAAGAGTTTGAATATTTTACAGTTGAAACTAATTTCAGAAACAAATTTTAGTAGTAATTAAATGATCCTATATAGTTCACATATAATTTACACTTACCTATAATAACAGCCATGACTTGACAGAGATCAAATTGACTGGACACTTAATTACCTATAACACCACCTTGACTGGACAGGGAACAACTTGACTGGACAGGGATCAAATAAATACTGATGACAGATGCTTAAAATGAGAATATATGTTTCTATTTCAGGTTGAAATAAGAATATGTTAAAAAGATGCTTGTGTATTGTTTGATTCTATTTTGACCTCTTTTATTGATTGGTTGCTGTCTCATTGATATGGACCTCTAAACCTTCACTATTCAGAGCTCTAGATAAGCTGCATATTTGCACGATTAAGCAATGAAAACAATTGAAAACCATATCTTGTTGACTTATTTGACAACAGACCGCTGTGCAAAAGCAAGAAATTAAGCAAGTCACATTATTAATTCCTTAATGAAAAAGGCAACAACTCTGAATATATGTCACATTTTAGACGAAACCATCGACGGTGTCCTTTCTTCCTTCGATGAAAATAGTACTAAATTTATGCAAAGACAGTCAGTGTCAGATAAGACATTCATTAGATATAAGAAGAAGTGGTATGAGTGCCAATGAGACAACTCTCAATCCAAGTCACAATTTGTAAAAGTAATTCATTATAGGTCAAAGTACGGCCTTCAACATCGAGCCTTGGCTCACACCGAACAGCAAGCTATAAATGGCCCCAAAAGGACTTGTGTAAAACCATTCAAACAGGCAAACCAACGGTCTTATCTATATATATAGAATAAAATCTAGATAAAAAACGAGAAACACTTATGAATCACATCAACAAACGACACATCCTGAACATCAGGTTCCTTACTTAGGACAGGTGCAAACAAGTGCAGCGGGTTTAAACGATTTAATAGGTGCCAACCTTCAGCCTCACTTGAAACAATTGTGTATTTAAACAACACAACATATAAAGACAAACTATAAAATATCAATTGAAATATCTTAACTCAATCAATTGCATGGAAAGGAAAGAACCCTGGTCCCATAGCTGAATAAAATCGATTAAACGCGGGTCTCACATATATATTGCTCTGAATATAAGTCTACCGCAAGCCGCTGAGACAACAAAATAACATGTGTTTGGGGCCACAAAGGGACCCCAAATATTCAGCATTCAGCAGTGACGACCAAATTAGAGTGCTGAACATATGAATATCATCTAAAACTGCTATAACCAATAACACATGTGTTATAGTAGCACATGAGTAGTCTCAGATATCATCAATAACACATGACTTTGTGTTATAGTAGTCTCAGATATCATCAATAACACATTTGTTATAGTAGTCTCAGATATCATCAATAACACATGTGTTATAGTAGTCTCAGATATAACCAATAACACATGTGTTATAGTAGTCTCAGATATAACCAATAACACATGTGTTATAGTAGTCTCATATATAACCAATAACACATGTGTTATAGTAGTCTCAGATATAACCAATAACACATGTGTTATAGTACTAGTCTCAGATATAACCAATAACACATGTGTTATAGTAGTCTCAGATATCATCAATAACACATGTGTTATAGTAGTCTCAGATATCATCAATAACACATGTGTTATAGTAGTCTCAGATATCATCAATAACATTTACATATTGGCAAAGTTGCCTCTGATATCAAATGTGATGATAATGAAGCAGAGTGTGACTCGCACTTTACTATTATAAATCATGACAACATGTTGTTAAGAACTATTTACCTTACTTAGAAAAATAAAATGCTGACAAGCATTGTCAATTGGATTGTTATAATAAGGAGGGGAGTAATGGGGGTCAATAACGGTTAAACCCCAACAAAATCCAGGGGTGATCATATGTGCTTCAGAAAGGTCATCAGTTACTGCCCCACTAGTAACACCAGTTTATATAAATTAACAGAAAATAAAAACTGGCTAAACAGTTGAAACAAACTAGAAACAAATTAAATAAATGGGGAATGTGTCCATGGGACACAGATGATGCCCCAGCTTGCATACCATATAAAGTTATACAGGGACAAAACTGAAGAACATTACCCGTAATCAAAATGCTTGTAAGCACCAAAAGGTAAAGATTGTTTTAATATTTTCAGTGAACATTGCATTTGATTAAACATTGGTTGTAGTTTATTCAACTACAATTATGGACAAATGAAGATAACTCCAATTTTAAAAATTAATTTTAACAATTACACCATTGATAATTTTAGAACAGATATTAGATTCCTATTTTTCCATTTGTAAAGGTGCAAAACTCTAGAACGGTTGAAGTGACACCACCAAAATTCAAACTTGATATGTTTTGTGGTCATAAGCATTGTGTATATTAAGTTTAATAACATTTGGTCAAGGCCAACTAAAATTAGAGAACAGAAACAAAAAAATCAGCATTTTTTTCATTTGTAAAGGGGCATAACTCTAGAATGGTAAAAGTGACGCCACCAACATTCAAACTTGATCTGTGTGTTGTGGTAATCAGCATTTTGTATAAGTTTCATAACATTTGATTGAAGCAAACTAAAGTTAGATAACGGAAACCAACTTTGGAACGTACGTACAGAAGGACAAGGGTTAAACTTATTGCCCCCTCCGCTACGGTGGGGAATAACAGCAGAAATATTGCTTGTCAGTGTTTAAACCAAATAAAACAACTAACAATAGATGAACATCTTTTTCATTGACACATGTATAGCAAAACTAATTCAACTGCAAATGTAAAATGTAATTAACGTTATCTGAATAGTTACTCAACTCTAAAAATAGCCAATCTTCGATACAAGTGTATGAACAATATACTTAGTTTTGTACTATCAATTCCAAGTTTACTTTCCACAGCAGTAACTGAGAGTGAGAGAAGGTATTTCACTTCGTATCTTATCACCTATTTACCTAGTCCAAATAATTGCCAGACATAATAATTATTTTGACAACTATTTTCCTACGTCAATTCAAGGAGGAACTGTCACGGAATAGAAGTTCCTTCATAATATCAGTTCCATAAGGAAGAAATATTCTGGAATATTATTTCCACAGGAGTAAATATTACAGTATATGTTCCTAACGGAATAAATGGCATAGAATATTTATTCCAACAGGAATAGGTATTGTCACACTGTTTAAAACAAAGTTTCCAGTGGAACTTCTGTTAAGCTGAACAAATATACGTTGACAGAACCCCATTCCTAACTCTTTAAAATTTTTATTTCCTTTGGGTCAGTGGGTATGACTCCTTTCCGTACACATTCCGCTTTTTAAATTGCGATCGTTTTTAATATTATACGACGTCTATCGACAGAACGAGTTAACTTTCTGTATCGTATACTATTTTGATTCAGAATTCACGGAAGTTACTTCCGGAAGGGAGACAACTTGAAACGATAATATGGAAGACTCCATTTCAGCAGAAGGGGTGTTGTACTTACAACTTTACGATGTGGACTACATTTATTTTAATTTAAATGATGCATACGATTTAAAATTATGCAACAAAGATAAACCTCAATAGCAGACAGGCATAGAAAGGATCTCATGAGTTTCAAATTAATCAATTGCAATGGAGTGGGGAATCCAGAGCAACCATTCAATCTGATACCCCTGGAAGTCAGGAAAATTATACGCATGCGCATAATTACCTAAACAAACCCTAGACTTGTGATTTGGAGCAACAACGTATATTAAATATTAATAAAACGGTTCTCCATTTCTTTATGGAAGTTCAATATCAAATATCAGTTTCATAACGGTGACATATAAGAAAAACTCCACTTCAGTTCTTATATGACAGAAATAGATTTATCAGAATTCAGAGAACTCTCGCATTTTATCAAAACTGGGGAATTCCCTCTGACATGTTTCTAAATTTATAAAAACACTAAATATAAATACTTCTTAATTCTGATTTTCCGTGTTGTTTAAAACACGCATATAAGTCAAGGGAAATATCGAAACATGAAGATTATGAGAAGAACATAAAAGGAAAGTTGTTAAATTCAATTCTTTTGTTTGTTTTTACCTTTTAAAGCAAGACAATCTTAAGAATTTGAGATTTCCCTAATGTTCAGAATAAAATGGTTGACGTGAGGGAATTGGCCCTGAGTCATTGGTATAAGTCTACAGATTGCTTGAAAGCAATCTTATACCAAAAACTGCATCTTACCCCCATGTTCTATTTTTAGCCATGGTGGCCATCTTGGTCGATAGACGGGGTCATCAGATACATTTTTTTAACGAGATACCCTCAAGATGATTTAGGCCAAGTTTGATTTAATTTGGCAAAGTAGTTTAAGAGAAGAAGATATTTGTAAAGATTAGTGAAAAATTGTCAAAAATTGACATTAAAGACCAATAACTCTTTAAGGGGTCAATTAACAATTTTAGTCCTATTGACTAATTTGTAGATCTTACTTAGCTGAATAATTTTGCTGTCACAGTTTATATCCATCTATTATAATATTCAAGGTAATAACCAAAAACTTCAAAATTTCTCTAAAATCACCAATTCATGGGCTGCAATCCAACAAGGAGTTGTCTGATGTGCCTGAAAATTTCTGATAGATCTTGACCTGATGAACATGTATACACCTTATAAGATTTGCTCTAAATGCTTTAGTTTCAGAGATATCAGCCAAAAACTGCATTTTACTCCCATGTTCTATTTTTAGCCATGGCGGCCATCTTGGTTGATGGGCGGTGTCATCGGATGCATTTTTTTAAAAACTAGATACCCTAAGGAAGATTTAGGCCAAGTTTGTTTAAATTTGGCTTAGTAGTTTCAGAGGAGAAGATTTTTGTAAAAGTTAACGGACAACGACGGACGATGGACACCAAGTCATGAGTAAGGCTCACTTAAGGGCCAGGTGAGCTAAAATCACAGGTGTTGTGATATTTGAATGTAAAATATATCTGTCAATTAATATATACCCTTATTTAAGTTAAAATTCTACATTTGCCACTCTTTTGAAACAAATTTCAGTAGAAAATGATCCTATATATGAAAATAAAGTTCACATACATACATACACTTACCTATAACAACAGTTTGTCTGGACTGGGATCAAATAAACTGGCCATGGTCAATGATCAACTTGACTGGACAGGTATCAACTTGACTGGACAGGTATCAACTTGACAGGACAGGGATCAACTTGACTGGACAGGGATCAAATAAATACTGATAATAGATGTATAAAATGAGAATATAAATGTTTCTATTTCAGGTTGAAAAAACAAGTGAAACTGCGAGCTACTGCTCACTGATGATACCCCGCCGCAAGTGGATAATATTAAAAGTGTAAAAATATGCAAGTGTTCCGTAAACAGGAAGTTGTCGAGTGATGAATCTGAAAACGCATCACAAGGGTATAGCTGACTTATATAAATCCTGAAACCAAATTTCAGAAATCCTTGTATTGTAGTTCCTGAGAAAAATGTGACGAAAATTTTCAACTTGGCTATCATGTGTAAAATCATACAAGTGTTCGGTAAACAGGAAGTTGTCAAGTGATCAATCTGAAAACGCATCACACGGTATAGCTGACTAAGACAAACCCTGAAACCAAATTTCAGAAATCCTTGTATTGTATTTCCGGAGAAAAATGCGACGAAAAATATTCATGGGACGGATGGACGGACTGACGGAAGGACAGACAGGGGTAAAACAGTATACCCCCCTTTTTTTAAAGCGGGGGTATAATAATTACATGTTATAAAGATGCTTGTCTACTGTTTGATACCATGTTGACCTCTTTCATTGATTGGTTGCTGTCTCATTGATATATACCTCTAAACCTTCACTTTTACAGGATGCATTCTTTGTTTTTTGTGTCTTGTTTACTATATAAAAACACAGGTTTTGTGATATTTTGAATGTGAAATGTATCTGTTAATTATCTCCCCCTGTTAGAGTTAGAATTCTACATTAGCCTCTCCTTTGAAATAAATTTCAGTAGTAAATAATCATATATAGTTCACTTACCTACAATAGTAACTCAACTGGACAAGGATCACATCGACTGGACAAGGATCACAAGGACTGGACAAGGATCACAAGGACTGGACAATGATCCCAAGGACTGGACAATGATCACAGGGACTGGACAATGATCAAATAAATATCAATAATAGACATAATAGATGTTGAAACTGAAAATATAAATGATATAAAAACACTTTATAGATACACTTGTCTATTTTTAAAAACCATTTTGACTTCTTTTGTTGATTGTTTGCTGTCTCATTGACATAGACCTCCCATCTTGCATTCTTACAGCACAACTTTATTTCTTAGTGAACAACTCTATTTGTAATGTTTGCAATGTTTAATTAGTTTCGACATCCAAATGCAATTAAGTGCCAGTCTTTGAAAGAATCAGGCAATTTAGGGGAAAATCAAAACATGATCAGAAAAAAACCATCGAGCTTATCATGCTATTTAATACTAACCATCATCCTGAGTTAAAAATAATTGGTCTTTCGTTTGTGTGTGTCTGGTAATATCAAATAACTTGGTTAAAAAATTGGTTAGAATGATAGCAAATTATAGCAAATTACAGAGTTATCTCCCCTTATTCGTTAATTTCTAGTGCATTTCAACCAAATCGTATCTTCTATTACCAGAACAGATAATGGAAATAAATGTTATTTTTGTGCATAACTACATTTTACGAACTGAAATCCATGTCAAATTGGGTGGGGTTTTTTGGTCATGTTTTCACCACTGCCTGATTCTTACGCAGACTGGCACTTAATTTCGGAATTATGTTATTTTATTTCTTGTCTCCCCTTATACAAAAGCTGCCGAAAATACAACTTTTGTTTATCTTGTTCCAACAACATTAAAAACACTGGTGTAATGCTACTTAGAATGAATTCGCTAGCTCTGGATTATCTCCCATTTAAAAAAATTTACATTTAAAATTTCAATATATATTTCCGAGTTTCAATTGATAAAATAAATCATTAAATGTCCAATATATAAATATAATGTTCACTCACCTATAGAATGTATAGTAATTAATTATATGGACCTTGAATCAAATAAATATCAATAGCAGATCTTCAAATGAAAATATTAAATACATGTAACTTAATTATCATGATTATATATAGCATTGCTAAAATTTCCTGAAATTGTATTTACTTGTCATGAGGCTTAATTTAAAATATTGTTTGTTTGCCCTTTACCGACCGACCATATGATTTCGTTCCGCCTGAAAATCTTTTATTTGTATTTACCAGCAAGATTTTACTTTATTTAATTTTTCGTTCCTACCAAAAATCTTATATTTGTATTTCCCGCTCAAAACTTTTTTAGCGGAATTCTCAGGATTTATCTTTCCCGTAGCGTTTGACATGAACACTTGCATTTAGAGTTTCAAAGCATTTGTTTGAAATTGATGTGGAAAGCTTGTAATCATGATATGATCGTTTCTGTGTCTTTATACTTGAAGAGCAGGGTTTATTAAAAAAAAAAGTTCTTCCAATACAATCAATATCAACGTGTGTACAATCTATTTTGTAAATGGACGTTGTATCCTATGTAGGAATGGCCTTGGTGATCCGTTGATCAGGATGATTATGTTAACGATGACTTAGAACAGCATTGAAATATTATTTATATCTGACATGAACAAAAGGTCTGTAAAGTGGAGAATATTTGGCAGTAAAATCGCCAAGTTTTTCCATACAGATCATTTATACCCGGTAAATGCAATGTAAAATACGTGACAATTGAGTTTCAAGTCCTGGAGCATTTTTATTGAAAACACAGGCAAACACGAAAATTTAAACACTATAGGAAGTGATTGTGTGATTGAAGAGTGAAGACGTGAATCTGACTTGGAGCGAATATTTGAAAGTTTTTTGTGTTTACCTTTAGTTACATTGTGTTACATTGTGTTATTTTTGTACATACAAAGTCATTATATCCTAGCATTAATATTTATTTAAAAAGCCCACAATTAAATAGTGTTTTAGTGAAAATCAACTGCAATACTTGTCAGAAAATTTTGACGCCATTTTTTTTCACATTATTTCATTTTTTCATTTATATTATATACGTAATTGCAAATAAACTCTTGTAATATACCAATATATATTAAATTTCTAAATTGTATTTAAGGCTGACCCCATTTCACAGAGATTGCCCAAAATTAATATCAGAATTACTGCTTCCAGTGCTTATATACAATATTTAGCTTGCATATAGAGTAGTATAGTGCCATAATTATATCAATATAGTGCTTGACATTTATATATATATATATATATATACGAGTCTAAATTGAAAACTACGTTCAAACCTATGACTGCGTTGGATAAAAACCGCAATTTTTATACGTGTGCATGTCAAACAAATTTCGTTGTAGAAGGGTCTAAAAACAGCACAAACAACATTTCCCAAAAGACCAAAAGAGTGAAAAAGTATATTTAAACAAAACGCATTTGACTAACAGGTCGAACAACTGATGTTCTTTAACCCTGCTGACTGCCATTGACGATTGCCAAATAAAATTGATCACAAGATATTACAAATTGGATCCTAATATAAATTTAATACGTCACAGAAAAAAAAAAAATTGTTAACTTGTGGACAGGATGTTGTTCCACAAACATTCGGTGTCAATATTTCTTTAGTACACCATATCCGGATTTCGACAATAAATGTCTCTTCAGTGATGTTAGGGATCGAAACGGTATTTGGAAGGCCATATAAAAAGTACCCTCATTTTTAGAGAAAGTACCCTCACTTTTCGATTAACTCTTGAATTTTAAGAGTCAATATATAGGATGAACGGATCATATAAACCGGAGGGAAAATATGATACATGCCCAAACAAAAAATATAAACGAGTCTAAATTGAAAACTACGTTCAAACCTATGACTGCGTTGGATAAAAACCGCAATTTTTATACGTGTGCATGTCAAACAAATTTCGTTGTAGAAGGGTCTAAAAACAGCACAAACAACATTTCCCAAAAGACCAAAAGAGTGAAAAAGTATATATATATAATAAAAACTATAAAACAAATTCCCATACGTTTCGGCCATTACGGCCTTCTTCATCGGAATAAATAACAACATTGAAACAACAATTACATCACTTGGATACATTACGTTATAATAACTTTTATGACGTTCATTTGCCGCGTTTTTCGCTTTTTCAATATAAATATATTTATCATCGTTCATACATTGTGTTGAGTCCTTCAGGTTCTAGAGTTTTTAATTTTTTTATCCAAAAGGCTTCTTTAGTTTTTCTGTAAGTTTCTGTCCCAAATACTCTTTCTATGGCGGTAACTTTTTAATTTGTTATTGAATGATTGTTCTGAATGAAATGGTTGGCTACTGGATCTTCTGTTTTCTTTGTTCGTATTTTTGAAAAGTTCAATAGCATTCGTTGATATAGTGTATCACCCGTTTGTCCTACATATATAACTTTTTCACATTTTGTACAATTAATCGCATATATCACGCCTACGGTTTTACAATTTATTTGTCCCTGAATGGTATATTCTTTGCCGGTGTTGTCACAAAATACCTTGGTTTCATTTAAATGTGAGCATAGTGCACATTGTTTACCACATGGTCCACATCCATTAGTTTGCTTATAAAATAATAAATTATGCTTTTTGTGTACTAAGATGTCTTTTATGTTGTTATCACGTTTAAATGCCACGATAGGCAGATCGGGAAATATTTTCTTTAGTCTTTCGGATTGATGGAGAATTTTAAGATTTTTTCTAAGAATGGAATGTACATTTGGAAGCGCATTGGAAAAAGTAATTACTAAAGGTACCCTGTTGTTTTCTTTCTTCTGTTTGTACTTTAATAGATCTTCTCGGTTTAATTTGTCGACTTTCTTCAATTGAACTTCAGTGGACGAGTTATTGTATCCACGTTCTTTTAGGTGCGTTTTTATTTCTTCTCTTCTTGTTTTGTAATCTTCTTCTGTTGAGCAAATTCTTTTGACACGAATGCCGAGTCCATATGGTATAGCATTTTTTACAGAGTTTGGATGGCTTGACGACACATGTAAGTATTGGTGTTTATCTGTTGATTTTGTATAAAGATCTGTTTTAAGTTGTCCGTTTTCTATGTGTACAAACACATCAAGAAATTCAATTTTTTCAGTTGAGTAACGCATTTCTGTTTTAATTCGCGGATGCAAACTGTTTGACATTTCGTGAAATTTTTTTAATTCATCTAAACCATGTTCCCATATCCCCCAGATGTCATCAACATATCTCCAATATGAAAATGGTTGTAAATTGCTGTTTTGAAATAAATTTTCTTCCCATTGTCCGAGGTAGGTGCAAGCATAATTCATGCCTAGATGGGAACCAATAGCTGTTCCTTCAGTTTGTAAAAAGTGCTTTCCGTTGAAGCTAAAATTATTATTTTCAATGACTAAATCCATCATTTTAAGAACATCTTCAGTTGGGATTGATGTGTTAGTTCGATTTTCTAGTGCTGATTTACATGCTTCTCCTGCTTCTTTTCTTGGTACGCTTGGATATAATTTAGTTACATCTAAACAAAACATTATTGCGTTGTCTGGTAAAGGCAGTTGTATTGCATTTAATTTGTTTAAAAAATCTGTTGTGTCTTTGATATACGTGGGCAAGTTCCGAACATTCTCCGAAAGCTCGTTTTTGACTATTTCCGCGATTTTTTCTGTGGGATGGTTCCGCCCATTAATAATTGTTCTAACTGGGTGATTTTGTTTGGTGTAATTTCGGATTAGCTTGTACCTTTCCGGGACATGTTCCTTTCGGTAAGAGATATTTTTTCATGTCTTTATCTATTATTTCTCTTTTACATAAATTTTCTACGAGTTTTTTTACTTTTTTTTCATTTTTCTGTGTTAGATCTTTATCTATTGCTGTGTACGTATCGTTGTTATCTAATTCTTTTTCTACCTCTAATTTATAATCTTCTGTGTTCATTATTACAACTCCGGATGATTTGTCGCTTGGTCGTATCACGATGCTTGTATCATACAAAAGTTCCCGCATTGCTTTTTCTTCTTCAATAGTTATATTCATTTTGAATTTTCGACTTAATCTACTTAAAATTTCATCTTTTACGGTTTGTATATACTCATCTAACCATCTTTCTTTTCCTGCGGAGGGTGTGAACGTACTTGATTTTTTGAATTTAGTATACTCGTTTTGGTAATTTTCTTTTTCCTTGTTTTCTTCGAAAAAATGTTCGCGAAGACGCATTCTTCTTTCCCATATCTTGAGATCAGCTATAAGTTTCCCCATGTCTACTTTTCTTCTAGTTGGAACAAACTTAAATCCTTTTGACAATAATGTTTTCTGTGCGCTCGTTAATTTTTTGGAAGATTTATTAATAACCTCACATTTTGCCTCGCAGTTTTGTTTATTAAAATTATCTATTGACTCTTCTGGTTTGTTTCTTGATATTGAATTTGTTTCCTTTGCTAAATTAGGTTTGATAATTGGATTGCATGAACATGGTCTTGGTTTATTTTTTACAAGCGAAAAATGATTGTTTTCATGTAGTATTGTGATATACGGCATGCCATGGTTGCAATGTTTATTTCTTGAAAATTGGTTCCATTCAGCTATGAGACCGACTTTAGTTTTAATAAAAAAATCAATATTATATGTTTCACTAGCTGCTATAATTTCTGCTTCCGTAGCCCAGGATGTGGAGTGTCCATCTGTTTTTGAAATGTTATTTATATGGGTATCGAAATCACCGTCAATAAATTCCGTATAAAAGTTTTTGTCTTTTGAAATTGTTGTTAAAATTTGGTGACGTATATCTTCATGTCTTTCTTGGGTGTCGAATAAATATTTTGAGATGCATCGAAAAAAACAATTCCCGTCTTTCACTATGTTTACATTCTGCTCTTTAATCGGGCTAGTTCTAGTTTGAATATCTATTGTTAATTTATTGTTGTTGCGTAATTCGTTGCTTTGACATTTAATTGCGGAGATTTTCTTGCTTTTCGTTCTTTTAATTTTTTCTTCTATTTTTTGCAGTTCATTCTCATGATTTTGTTGAATTTCTTGTAAAATATCAATTCCAAAAATGTGTATGATGTTGCTGTGTATTTGTGTTAAATTGTTATCAACTTCTTGAATTTGTGTAGCACATACCTTTATACTTTCTTTGATTAATTGATATGAAGAGTTCTGTAAGATATTATTCACATTTTCTTGATGACTGGCACCCACATTACCTAAGTTTAATGTCCACTTTAAATTAAATCCCTTTGGTATGATTTTAAGTCTATCACAGGTTTCCAAAAATGAAAGATGACTTCCGTAGCGGCATTTCTTTTCACATAATTTAAAAAGTCTTCTACTCCAACTTTCAAAGTTTCCAACTGATTGCAATTGCGTGTATTCCATGCTGTTTACTGTTTATACATAAAGTCTCTGAATGATTGTATAATAAAAACTATAAAACAAATTCGTTACGGCCTTCTTCATTGGAATAAATTACAACATTGAAACAACAATTACATCACTTGGATACATTACGTTATAATAACTTTTATGACGTTCATTTGCCGCGTTTTTCGCTTTTTCAATATAAATATATTTATCATCGTTCATACATTGTGTTGAGTCCTTCAGGTTCTAGAGTTTTTATTTTTTTTATCCAAAAGGCAAAATTGCAATAACTCTTTAAGGGGTCAATAAACAATTTTGGTCCTATTGACTAATTTGTAGATCTTACTTAGCTGAATAATTTTGCTGTCACAGTTTACCTTTATCTATTATAAAACTCGAGATAATAACCAAAAAGTTCTATTAGATGTTAAATAGAAATACGCAATATTTCGCTAAACAAATAAGCTTCATCAGGCGTGTGCATCTCTCAAGGTGAAATCGATGCATGACCATGCATCCGATAAATTAGCTTCATCAGGCAGGTGCATCTCTCAAGGTGAAATCGGATGCATGAATCAGGCGTGTGCATCTCTCAAGGTGAAATCGGATGCATGACCATGCATCCGACTTCACCTTGAGAGATGCACACGCCTGATGAAGCTAATTTGTTTAGTGAAATATTGCGTATTTCTATTTAACATCTAATAGAACTTTTTAATGTATTAATTAGTGTGTTTAAGTTATATTCTTAGACATTTATAAAATTTTAATTCAGTAACTGTATCAGTTTATTTTCACAAACTGATCCACGCTCAGATAGATTGAATGTTGATTGTTGCTATTTTTAGACACTATATATATGCATGCGATTTGGTGTCACGATATCGCAGTAGCATGCGTTTGAATCCCGGCGAGGGAAGAACAAAAAATTTGCGAAAGCAAATTTTACAGGTCTTACATTGTTGGGTTGATGTTTAGACGAGTTGTATATATATATATATATATTATCTAACATTGAACAAATCCAGAATCACTAACTTCTGCCTAACATATGTCACTGAATAAACTTCACAAACAGCTTAGCAAGCCAGAAATATCTCCATCAAATACAAGAGCTTATACTCCAGTGGTTTTATCAGATAGTAAAGGAATTAAATTAAAAAATAAAGTATTTTTGGACCATCCTGTTACTCAACATATTCAATGGTGGTGCAAAGGTGGTGAAACTTTTCAAAACCGTTACGACTGGCTGAAAGCAAACTTAAGCAGCAAGCTAACAACAACAGGCATTATTCAGTTATATGTTTGGTTAGGTACTTGTAACCTCACACAAAAAGACGGCCATTATACATAAGATCCACTGACAACTCTCCTGTAGACAAATGCATAGAAAAATTGTCAAAAATTGACATTAAAGAGCAATAACTCTTTAAGGGGTCAATAAACAATTTTGGTCCTATTGACTAATTTGTAGATCTTACTTAGCTGAATAATTTTGCTGTCACAGTTTATCTTTATCTATTATAAAACTCGAGATAATAACCAAAAACTTCAAAATTTCTCTAAACTCACCAATTCATGGGCTGCAACCCAACAAGGAGTTGTCTGATGTGCCTGAAAATTTCAGGACAGATAGATCTTGACCTGATGAACATGTATACCCTTTTCAGATTTGCTCAAAATGCTTTAGTTTCAAAGATATCAGCCAAAACTGCAGTTTACCCCCATGTTCTATTTTTAGCCCTGGCGGCCATCTTGGTTGATGGGCGGGTTCATCGGATACATTTTTTAAACTAGATACTCTAAGGAAGATTTAGGCCAAGTTTCTTTAAATTTGGACTAGTAGTTTCAGAGGAGAAGATTTTTGTAAAAGTTAACGGATGACGACGGACGACGGACACCAAGTGATGAGTAAAGCTCACTTGGCCCTTTGGTCCAGGTGAGCTAAAATCACAGGTGTTGTGATATTTGAATGTAAAATATATCTGTCAATTAATATCTACCCTTGTTAGAGTTAAAATTCTACATTTGCCACTCTTTTGAAACAAATTTCAGTAGAAAATGATCCTATATGAAAATATAGTTCACATACATATATACACTTGAGTATGTCAATAAAGGCTTTGATTTTGTAAATATTGCCGGTATATTTAACGACCATTCTGTTAAAGAACAATTTCCTGGTTATTTGACAATACTGAGCTACCTCTTATTTGTTATATTTACAAGAAATCTACCCGGTAATTTGTGTTTAATTATAGCCAATAACCACAATAAACCTATTTCTCGTATCAAACATAAACTAAAAGAACTAGCCAAGGAATTTGTTTTTGTCCCGGCCGATAAAGCTGCTAATAATATTATTATTGTTTGACGTAAATTTTACATTGAGGTTCTGAAAAAGGAAATCACCAATTCACCAACATTCCAACTGACTCCATTTTCAGAAAACGAAATCTGTAACAAACATAAACTTTTAGCCACCGCTTTACAAGCAGAGCCAAATACAATGAAAGTCCCAACTATGTATTGGCTTCCAAAGCTACACAAAACCCCTTACAAATATAGATTTATTTCGTCTTCAAGCCATTGTTCAACTACTAAATTGTCTATTCTTCTTACCAGCACACTTGGTACAATTAAAAACCTTATAATAAATTGTTGGAATAAATTACTTTTGGAGTGTCAAGAACTCGTTGGAAGTACTTGATAAATTGCATGCTCATATTGGTGATTTTGAATCTGTTCAAAGTTTTGATTTTTCTACCCTGTATACCACATTGCCTCACATTCTCATTAAGAAAAAATTCACACACCTAATTAAATGGGCATTCAAAAAATCAGAATGCGAATATATATGTTCAAACTCTTTTAGGTCATTTTTTAGTAGCAATAAACAAAAAAACTATGTTAATTGGACATGCTTTGATACTATATATGCCCTTGAATTTTTTTGTTCGCTTTGGGGATTCCGTATATCGTCAGATTATCGGAATTCCAATGGGGACTAGCTGTGCACCACTTATTGCGGACCTCTTTTTGTATTGTTATGAGTTACAATTTATGACAAAAATAAGCAAAGACCCATCAAAGCAACATCTGATAAACAAATTTAATAATACTTTTAGATATTTGGATGATATTTTGGCTCTCAATAATGACGACTTCAGTATGTATATTAATGAAATTTACCCTGCTTAACTTACTTTAAATAAAGCTAATACTAATAATGACCACTGCCCTTTCCTCGATCTTGATATCTATATCACTAACGGAATGCTGAATACTAAAATTATGATAAAAGGGATGATTTTTCATTTCCTATCGTTAATTATCCGTTTTTAGATGGTGACGTTCCCTTGTCACCATCTTACGGTGTTTATATATCTCAACTTGTACGATTCGCTCGTGTTTGTAACAATGTTTTAGATTTTAACGAGAGAAATTTATGTATTACTGAAAAATTATAACACCAGGGTTTTCGATATCACAAACTAGTCAAAACTTTTACTAAATTTTATCATCGGTATAAAGACATCATTCGTAAATATAGCTCAACATGCAGACTTTTTATACGTTCAGGTATTTCACATCCAATTTTTTATGGAAATATTCTTTATAAAGCACAAAGGTGTCAGTATTCACGTCAGAAACTTACAAAACCTTTAAATAGACTGATTAAGAAGAGATATAATTACGATACTGTTGTCAAGTCATGTCAGTTAACTGCTAGTAGTCTGTTGTTATTTATGTATTATTGTCAATTTGTTTATTTTCTTTGGTTACATCTTCTGACATCAGACTCGGACTTCTCTTGAACTGAATTTTAATGTGCGTATTGTTATGCGTTTATTTTTCTACATTGGTTAGAGGTATAGGGGGAGGGTTGAGATCTCACAAACATGTTTAACCCCGCCGCATTTTTGCGCCTGTCCCAAGTCAGGAGCCTCTGGCCTTTGTTAGTCTTGTATTATTTTTATATTAGTTTCTTGTGTACAATTTGGAAATTAGTATGGCGTTCATTATCACTGAACTAGTATATATTTGTTTAGGGGCCAGCTGAAGGACGCCTCCGGGTGCGGGAATTTCTCGCTACATTGAAGACCTGTTGGTGACCTTCTGCTGTTGTTTTTTATTTGGTCGGGTTGTTGTCTCTTTGACACATTCCCCATTTCCATTCTCAATTTTATTGATATATAAAAATGATAGAAATATTCTTGCTTTGTACGAGATCAAGACAAAATATTCAACACAAACACGCCCTAACATAAAAAGGAGCACTCGATTTTTCTTTTTGATACAATTATTACCCATTTTTGGATTTTTTTCTTGAGTCACATAAAGGAAGGGCAGACACGAAAAATACTGAACTAATAGATTGATATGTTTTCCGTCCGTAGTAATTTTTTTTTTAAATCGGAGTTTATGCATTTTCTACATCCAACAGGAAAAATACTCATGTCGTCGACTTGATATCTAATTGTTCTGCTTAACTTTGTACTAAATAAAACTTATGCAAGTGGTGTTTTTAAACAGGTCGACAACTCTAGATTTCCTGACGTCAGAATATATTTGCAAAGTAATTTCCAAAACACAAGGCCAATGATGGCCTTGAAAAACTGACCAATCGACTAAATGAACTACAATGCGGTGTGGGCTACTACGAGTTTACTATAGCTTGAAAACACGTGGAATTAGTGGGAAAAGTGAAAGATAATATTGTGGCTGGGATTCTCAAAATAAATGTTTTTGTCTTGCAAATATGTTTATTGAAATATATCTATAATACTAAAATGACGAGGTCCAATTTTTCAGCCGTCATCACGTAAAACCGACGAATCAAAGAATTCAACTTCATATATAACTAATACAGTACAAAGGCGTAGATTAAAAATTACACCACTCCAGGCTCTTTTGTTTTCCACGTAATTGATATTGCCAATAATAAAAAAGTTCCGGGCCGAGTCCGATACCGATACCAATAGTATATTCACCTGTTACCGATTACCTTATTTGTACACGTTCCGCATCTAACAGCCGCACCACCAAACGGTGTATTCAGGATAAATGTGCTATATGCACGGGTCATAATCACAGGGTTGACACTACTAAATTGTCAAATTGTTACCTATTGTAGTATTTTAATCAGTAAGACTTTCTAAGATAACAATACGATTACTAAAGAATAAGGCGTATAGGTACAGTTTTCAATTTGTTAGCGGGCATGACGTAAAACAGCGAATCAAAAAATTCACCTTTATTTATAATTAATATAGGACAATGCTGTTGATTAAAAAATACTCCATTCCAGGACCTTTTGTTTTCCAAATAATTAATATTACCAGAGACATATATTATATCTATAATACTAAAATTACGAGGTCCAATTTGTCAGCCGTCATCACGTAAAAAAAACGAACCAAAGAATTCAACTTTATATATAACTAATATAGTACAAAGGTGTAGATTAAAAATTACACCACTCCAGGCCCTTTTGTTTTCCACGTAATTAATATTGCCAATAATTAAGAAGTTCCGGGTCAAGTCCGATACCGATACCAATAGTATATTCACCTGCTACCTATTACCTTATCTGTACGTTCCGCATCTGACAGGCGCACCAGCAAACGGTGTATTCAGGATTAATATGCTTATTCAGGATTTATATGCTATATACACGGGTCATAATCACAGGGTTGACACTACTAAATTGTCAAATTGTTACAGGTCTATTGTAGTATTTTAATCAGTAAGACTTTCTAAGATAACAATAAGAATATAAAAAATAAGGCGTATAGGTACAGTTTTTAATTTGTTAGCGTGCATGACGTAAAACAGCGAATCAAAGAATTCAACTTAATATTAATATAACTAATATAGGACAATGCTGTTGATTAGAAAATACTCCATTCCAGGACCTTTTGTTTTCCAAATAATTAATATTACCAATAATTGATAAGTTGCAGTTCGACGGGTTCAAACAGAAAGATTTAAAAGGAGGAAACTGTATCTTATAATCGGCATGACTTTATCAGATGACAATATTAGTACTAAAATAAGGCTTGCGCATACTTATATACTTTAATTCAGTCACGGACCCGCGACATCACGATAGGTACAGTTTTCAATTTGTTAGCGGGCATGACGTAAAACCGCGAATCAAAAAAATCAACTTTATTTATAACTTATATAGAACAATGCTGCTGATTAAAAAATACTCCATTCCAGACCCTTTTGTCTTCCAAATAATTAATATTACCAATGATTCATAAGTTCCAGTTCGACGGGTTCAAACAGAAAGATTTGAAAGCAGAGAAAACTGTGTATCTTATAATCGGCATGCCTTTATCAGATGACAATACTAATACTAAAATAAGGCTTGCGCATAGTTATATTCTTGAATTCAGTCACGGACCCGCGATATCACGGGTGTGTTCTAGTCTATAATACTAAAATTACGAGGTCCAATTTGTCAGCCGTCATCACGTAAAAACGACGAATCAAAGAATTCAACTTTATATATAACTAATATAGTACAAAGGTGTAGATTAAAAATTACACCACTCCAGGCCCTTTTGTTTTCCACGTAATTAATTTTGCCAATAATTAAGAGGTTCCGGGTCGAGTCCGATACCGATACCAATAGTATATTCACCTGTTACCTATTATACCTTATCTGTACGTTCCGCATCTGACCGGAGCACCAACAAACGGTGTATTCAGGATTAATATGCTATATACACGGGTCATAATCACAGGGTTGACACTACTAAATTGTCAAATTGTTACCTATTGTAGTATTTTAATCAGTAAGACTTTCTAAGATAACAATACGAATGCTAAAAATCTGGACTAAAAATAAGGCGTATAGGTACAGTTTTCAATTCGTTAGCGGGCATGACGTAAAACAGCGAATCAAAGAATTCAACTTTATTTATAACTTATATAGGACAGTGCTGTTGATTTAACAATACTCCATTCCAGGACCTTTTGTTTTCCAAATAATTAATATTACCAATAATTGATAAGTTCCAGTTCGAAGGGTTCAAACAGAAAGATTTGAAAGCAGAGAAAACTGTATATCTTATAATCGGCATGACTTTATCAGATGACAATACTAATACTAAAATAAGGCTTGCGCATAGTTATATACTTTAATCCAGTCACGGACCCGCGATATCACGGGTGTGTTCTAGTGTCTCTGATATTACCAATAATTGATAAGTTCCAGTTCGACGGGTCCAAACAGAAAGATTTAGATTTGAAAGCAGAGAAAACTGTGTATCTTATAATCGGCATGATTTTATCAGATGACAATACTAATACTAAAATAAGGCTTGATTTAGTCACGGACCCGCAATATCACGGGTGTGTTCTAGTATAATATAATCTTCAATTTGCATGCTCAGATTAAAAAAGAATTGTTTACGGTCTTCACAATTCGACTTTCTTTTTCGCCTTGTAAAAGTAGTTGAACAGTTGTTCCATTGTTCTGTATTGTACCTGTGCATTAATTTCACGGCGTGAAACAGTGAAATTTCAGATGGAGTGACCACTCTCCAGAACGTAAATGTTTTGAGCTCTTTAAAGGGAAACTTCGCAAAAAAATCAAAAATTGATATAATGTCCATTCTGTATAAAAATGCTCAAATTTATAAATATTAAAGTTTTATTCCGCTAGATAAGAGATCACCATCGATTTTAAATTTTGAGTATCAGTTCTATCCCTTCCGCCATTTTGAAATCTTGTCCAAATAAAAATCACGATATGTCTATAAACCACAAAGAAACAAAACTACAGTAACCGATGTAGTCTTAATTACGTGTCGATATCTTGTCAATCGTACGGTTGTTTTATCTGACTAACTAACTTGATACGGAAAATGTTCTTATTTTTTTAATATCCATATAGTCTGTTATTTTTAAACTGTTAATATTGGAATTAGTTAAAAAGTCAAAGTTCGAATCATAAATAAGTGTTCCGTGAAAATTGTTTTCGAAAATCTAATTCGTTCATAATTCTTTAAAGTAATATACTTTATTCAAATAAATTAGGATCTTCGCTCCACTGGTCACCCGCATGGCTTAAGGTATCACTCCCAAAGGTATTGTGAGGGGTGTAAGGTGACACGTCCAAGTATTCAAGCTATTTCCTGTCGGGCTTGCAAGTTCATGCATCGTTTCACTTCTGTAGGTATTGATCAGTGTACACGGCCGATAACTTATAACTTTCCATTTTGAACTATCAGGTGCATGTATAATATACCGGTACATCTCTGTCTTGCGTGTCCGAAAGTGATATTATAATATACTAGTCATTACTTAACTCATACGCTTGTTTATAAATAAAATTTCTGGTGTAAAGAATATTATTCATAAAAAAAAAATTGATACAAAAAAAAAAAATAAAAAAAAATTGAAGATATACAAATATACTTATTTTTTCCAAGGGTTAATTTGGGAAAATCAGAGACATATAATTGTATTATATGTCTCTGGGAAAATGTTATATTTACTCGTTGTCAATAGTAAAGGACATAGTTGGATCATTCCAGAAATGTTGATTAAAAAAATGTGCGCTCTTGTCGACGATTCGTTTATACGCCCGGATAGAAAGTTTCGGAACTACAGCGCAATTTAAAATATATACATGTATACATTGAACATAAGACAGAAACATACATTTTGTGCAAATTGTGGTACAAGTTTTGTAAATAGACTAGTCCACGTATACCAACAGTATGTAATCATCCAATTCGATAGACTATTGTATACCAAAAGAAGAAGAAGAAGAGGACCAATTTGATTTAAATACAGGTCGATCTATAACTTGCTTTGGTTCATCGAAGTTATGAACATAGTAAAATCACAGATTTATATATCAATTAGATTGTTCTCGAATAAAGAAAGAAATTCGTCATCATCACAATTGTTCCGACATATGCAACTGGACGTACACAAATAATCCCAGAGGGATGTGAATATTTTCTAGGAAAGCTATTGAGTATTAAAGTTTCAAATCATTTTCGGGATTTGTTTTCTTTCTTGATATTCAATGACAGCAAATTTAAAGAATAAACTGCTTGACAGATATTTGTCCGCTTTAGGGGTATTCTTGCCAGTTGAACAGACTTATAATTACATTCAAAAATATGGAAAGATGACATTAAATTCGTTGTCTTTTGTTTTTAAACATCTTTGGTCAAATAGTTATTAAGTATTATACGTTGTACACTTGATAAAGAATATCTATTCGTAATTTTTCGATTCCATTCCAAGAAGACTTTAAATTTGCTGTCAATTTTTTAAAACTTCTCGAGTAGAAAAATATTTTTTCTTTATTCGTTCATATTATATTCCGCTTCGGTAGAGTTATCTTCAGTGAGTTCCAATTATTAATTTATACGTGGCTTTTAAAAAGTCTAAATCTAAGTGTTCTCATTCATTTATATGCCTAATAAAGACAAATAAAAATACTTTGGTAAAGCTATTTATAAATTCTAAGTTCTCCTTTTTATTAGACATCAATCAAGGACAAAAGGTGTAAATGATTAATCATTTCAATCGGACATATGATTTAAGTTTCCCGTCTTTAACCGAAAATTGTGTATTTCTTAGTAAATTAACTTATTTGAATTCAAATAAATAATAGCACCAAACATAATGAAATAATTCCACGGCGATCAATTTTTATTTGTCACCAACTTGAATATATATTTTAAATATGTGTATTGAATGCTCCCTTGTCTTATAATTCACTGATCCGAATAGACAGTCACACCTGGCAAGGTGTGCCCGAGAGGCGTGGTTAAATACCGAAGTGCAAATAACAATTTACCTTTCAACAAGCCATCTACGAGTATTGCCACAGAACCGTGAATACACACATCGTATCAACCAAGTCATAGCAGAGATAGTAAAAGGTCAATAAGAGTACACCAACATATTGTCTTTACAGATTATTGTACTTTACTTTGTTCACCTTATCAGTCCGAAAATATATTATATATCAATATACTAAATAAATAAATGATTGGGAATACGTTAATGTAATAAACAGTCAAGAGAATTTCCGAACGCAATTTGGTTCCGAATAATATCTATCACGCTTTGTGCATGCAGACTCCACGCGGCCTTGACGTGATTTTACTATTTTTAGAATAATTGCATAGTAACCAAATGCACTTGATTCAACCTTTACTTATTATGCAACATTTTTGACCTGGCCGTGATTAATGTCCTATAATAAGAACCCATGTAGCTTTCACCTGATTCTCTATTTATAGAAAAATGTCAGAGTAACCTGTCCATATGAACTGGATTGATTCTTATCATGTTATTTATATGGAGCGCCTAAATAAATTTCTTATTAACAGAATTTGTAGTGTCAGATGTTATATTAATTTATTTATGGCATCTTAAACTGTAAATGCATACTATACGCTTTTATACCCCAACATAAAAAATAGGGGCTAATAGGGTGGTTAAGTGTAAAGAAATTTAAAGAGAATGATTAAACCAAAATAAGGAACACAGACCAATGACATGATAATGGAAAGAATACAGAAATTCGCCACTTCTATCGAAACACTCTTTAAGCAACATTTGCTATTTGCTCATTGGTGAAGGTTGAAAATGCTTCATTTTACATATTTTTTAAAGCAACTTCTAAACATAATGCATTTGGTTTCGCTCATTGTTGAAGGCCGTAAATGCTTCATTTTTCATATTTTTTTTAACAAATTCTAACTAAATATAATGCATTTGTTTTTTCTCATTGTTGAAGGCCGTAAATGCTTCACTTTTCAAATTTTGTTGTGTCCATATCAACGGCAGCCATTTTGACATTTTTCAAAAGAGATGTCAAAAACATTTCACTTAAGTCCAATATTATGTCAGAACATGCTACTTTTACGGTGTTCCCCCAAAGGTTTCACTTTGTTTGCTGCATGCAAACTCTAAGCAGCCTTCACTTGATTTTCAGTATTTTGAGATTGAAAAATCCCGATGTATCCGAGTATTTAAGAACAATCCCGAAACAACCGAATGAACTTTCGTCAGGCTTTATCATATATCAATATACTAAGTAAATAAATGATTGGGAATACGTTAATGTAATAAAAAGTCAAGAGAATTTCCGAACGCAATTTGGTTCCGAATAATATCTATCACGCTTTGTGCATGCGGACTTCACGCGGCCTTGACGTGATTTTACTTTTTTTTTTTGAGAATAATTGCATAGTAACCAAATGCACTTGATTCAACCTTTACTAATTATGCAACATTTTTGACCTGGCCGTGATTAATGTCCTATAACAAGAACACATGCAGCTTTCACCTAATTCTCTATTTATAGAAAAATGTCAGAGTAACCTGTCCATATGAACTTGATTGATTCTTATCATGTTATATATATGGAGCGCCTTAATAAATTTCTTATTAACAGAATGTGTAGTGTCAGATGTTATATTAATTTATTTATGGCATCTTAAACTGTAAATGCATACTATATATACGCTTTTATACCCCAATATAAAAAATAGAGGCTAATAGGGCTAATTTAAATAAATAAATGATTGGGAATACGCTAAAGTAATAAAAAGTTAAGAAATGATCCTAGATAATGATCATGAAATTCAATGAAAAATTTGTCATTTCTAATAATTTAGTGAAGGTCAAATTTACATATTTCTCTCTCATCATATCAGTTCTTATTGTTCAATTATGTCCATTTATAAATTACAATTGTATGGCGGACTACTTTTTTTTAATTACGTCATCTGAGTTCCTCATCTCAAGCCCATTAGGGATATGAACCTATCTGGGAAGCAGGCAAAATATGCCCTCTTATTTAAATTTCATAGATTTTTGTTATCAATAATTAACTTTCAACAAGGTCTTAAGTGATCACATATTTCTTAAGATTTCATTTGATACATGCGTTAACCAAATATTGTACCTATTAATATAGATACAGCTATGCATAGGAACTATTTTACAAAATATGTACTACTTTCAGGTATGTTACTTCTGACCGGGCCCTTATAAGTGCACGGTTTTATAGCATAACCCGAATATCCTCGTCATCGTACACTCCTTATCGCCGTAGTTGTCAACGTGTAGTTTTAAATATTATGACTGAATGCTGAGGGGGTATCAATAATAATACGTATACATGTTATATTAACAATTTTTATGTTAGTGTTGAATTAACGTTAAATATCTACCCATTGTATACAGTTTGTTATAAGCTGAAGTACCACCTTTGGGTATTTATTTTTGGTTGGAATTCGAGTTATCGCGAATGCGGGAATGGATGATTACATTTGTAAAGATATCGGGATTCACTGTTTCTTTATGTGGAAAATCGGAAGGACACCCCTCACATTCATGTAACTGGAGTAGAAATAATTGTCTCTCAATAATACAGAAGTCCACCACAAAACAAAACAAAAGAAAATATTTAAAATATTTATCGTGAGCTACATACTGCTGACATGGCCCATGCAGATGTATGCAGATAGGGAATCAATCCATGACAAGAAATATGATCATGAACACGGGGCATATATCTCACATGAAAGGAACAGAGGTACGCTTTTATTGTTGTTTTTCATTTCCAAATCACAAGGCCTTTAACATAGAGCAAAAACTCTCACACCACTGCAAGTTTTAGATGGTTTTTAGCAAAGGTTTGAGCAGATTTCTTTTTGGAAAATGACGTTTACTGAGAATCAATCCGTGGAGTTATGTCAATAAATGAAAACGGTATAGAAATTATACGTTACTATACCATCACACGTGCATGTTTAAGAATGTGGGATACGGTTAATTAAAACACTTAATTGTGACTGGGATTTACCATTATAAACCTTACCATTGGACAGCACTTTGTGGAACTTGGGGAGACACATTATACATCAAACATCATAAAATTGAATATTTTATCCAGAACTATACGAATGAAAATTATGATAGATCCGAATTTTATTTAGATTGTACTATTAAGAAACCGATTTTTTTTTCGATTTATTAACATAAACTTATTAAATCAGATGCAGCAATAATATTATATGTAGACCTACATTGCATAAAACAATGGACATAACATTGTATATTGATATAAACGATCAAACTTGTTAATTAAAAATAAATTTATAACTTTTTGTGTTGTCTACAAAAATAATTCGAATATATACGTTTAACATAGAAAATTTATCTCATGAATATGTACAATTGAACGTCTGTTCGTTTTATCTTCTTATTATCGGATGATTATTTAGATAAAGCATAAGTCATCGGCGCGCTTACGATTACGTTAAAATATGATTAAAAACCAAGACTTTTAATGATTGTATTTTAAATCCCGGCATGCAAAAACCAGGAGAAAACGTCACGACCTACAGGAAGTAGTTACTATTTTTTCATTAAATATTAAATTTCTCCTTTATTACTGCACATATAGCGATAAAACTTTGTGAATATATATATTATGTCATAATGAACATATTTAAACCATAAGTAAAAAATCGTGAATTTTCCCTTTAAACATGTATAATGTCAATTAAAAACATTTCTGCCACGAAAAAAAAATGACATAGAAACACGTCTACCTGAACTGGATGTGTAAATTTTTTATCCGGATACTATAAGTAAGAACATCATAATATTCAGTATATTAAAATAAGTGTTATAAAAGTGGGTAGGAATTGTGCTTGATATTCGAGTGTTGAAAATATGATCTTTCAATCAATACTAGTTCACAGCCGATTGCAGGTTAGGTAATCCTTTAAGAGTAGACAAGTCCGATAATGCCAATTTACATGTCTGTCAGTCTAAACTAATTCAAAAGGAGGGTAGTACACCCGGTACACAATAACGACTTTACGGTTCAGCTAATAAGCACGTTAAGGATTCTCTACCTTTCATTAAACACTCAATGAAATCGGCTGTAATTGAGGTCTGGATTGGCACGTAAGTAACTGCTAGTAGTCATTCGTTAATTTATGTATTATGGTCATTTTGTTTAGTTTCTTTTGTTACCTATTCTGATTCGGACTGCTTTTTAACTGAGTTTTACTATACATATTGCCGTGTGTTTGTGTTTACTACATTGGATAGATGTATCGGGGGAGGGTTAAGATCTAAAAAAAAACCATGTTAAACCTCGATGCATGTTTGCCTGTCCGAAGTCAGGAGCATCTGGCCCTTTGTAGTCTTGACTGATTTTAATCTTAGTTTAATATGTATAATTCGGAGTTTAGTATGACGTCCATTTTCACTGAACTAGTATACATATTTGTGCCAGCTAAAGGACTATTCAGCCGGGTGCGGAGATTACCGCTGTATTGAAGACCCATTGGTGGCCTTCGGCTGTTGTCTGCTCTATGGTTGGGTTGTTGTCTCTTTGACTAATTCCCCATTTCAATTCTCAATTTTGTACGGTAAATACCTTTTAAGTTTTCTGAAAACTTGTTTTGTAAAATGTATATATATAGAAGAAGATAAGGTATGAGAGTCAAATGAGATCTCTTTCCATCAAATCTACTAAACTAAGTTTGTCTTATGGATAATGGTGTTTATCACTGTTGTTTTGTTGCTGTCTGGTGGACGAATATATAAAATTTCCGTGTCATCACCAAACATATTTATGGCTATATATCGGGTAATTCAAACACTTGTTTCTTCGCATAGAAACAACTCTTCGTTAATCTGAACATGGAACGAATACTTTATATCACGAACTATAAATGTTGATACAAAAATTAAAAACTAAGCAAAATTGTTAATCCCGCATTGCACGAAAAAATGTGTTGTATTTCAGTAAATAACACGTGTTCTTGTTTGATTGTAAGCACGTAGTAGTCCATCATGCATTGTTGCTCATTTAATGGATTGGTCAAAACCCCAGGTAAAAATAAATTGCGTCACACGTAAATAAACAATTAAATGTGCGAGAACAAAAATATGCTAATTTATGCATTGCCATATATAGTAGTGTTCCCGACCTGTTAAAATAAAACACTTCGTAATAGAGAAAAAAACTGTAATTTTGTGTGTTTCTATTAACTTTTTAAATTTTTGTCACTATAGTAAACATTACAGTAAGCATTTATCGCCTCCTCTAACAAAGAGCTTCGATTCTATTGTTCTATTTCAACCGGGTTTCTGACTGTATATGTAAGGTAAATATTAGCAGCTTGTAATTCCGTGCAAGGAAGCATTCAAATGCTCATTAAAATAGCTTGCGTCATTATAAATTTCGCATCATATGTAACATATCTCAGTGGCAACTTAAGATGCTAATGCTTATTCAACAGCTAGGTCAGTTGATAAGCTTTTGCGCATGTATATGAAAGGTGGCAATAGAAAGAACAGAAGTATTCCGAATAACATCCGGTGTTCCGAAAAACTACGGAGATCGCCCATTATGTACTGCGTAAACCCCTGAGGGTTTACGCAATTAAAAAAAATTTTTAAAAATTACAACTAATAAAAAGAATCATGTAACTAAAGCTAAATTATCAATCAGTACACATCCAACATCCAATAAGACGTCATTAACAGTCAGAGAAAATAAATAAGAAAGACTAATATAGATATATACAAATAACCACCAGATTGCATGCCAGATCCTCGTCTGCTTATTGTGGTATATTTTTTTATTATTTAAAAATCATCTCAGCAATATCAAACACATCTATACGGGTAACTATACTCATTAAGTATCTGCTTTTTTAGATGGTCCCTCATAGCATATAGTAGTATTCGTATTCAACGTCAGCGCAAGTAATCGAATTGAATTTTCTAACACGTCTACTATAACATGTATAAATGTTCATAATATCAACGGAATCATTGCTTAATAAACAAAGTAACAAGTATAATTCAATATGGTGCTTTTACGCACTAAAACAAAAGGACATCACCCTGTTTAGGTATTGGATTCTTCGCAAACGTTGTATGGAGTAGTATAGGAGATAAGACATTTGAACAAAAAGGCACAAATGATTGTAATAATCTCATGAAATTAATAAAAGTACTTTTGGTATCATAAACTTTGTCGAATTTTCAATAAAAACAAACTATTTTGTCACTCTCCTTCTGAAACTGTTTCTTTAAATACATTTAGAATCAAACAAATATTTTTACTCCCCACCCCATGCCTTCTGAAGTGGTTGACGCTACACGGACATATTTTGAAGAATCTGTTACATCTTTTTTCTTTTCGACAGTTTAAAGTGATATTTAAGATAGATGCATTACAATTATCGCATGACAAATTGTAGCTATATTTAAAACATTTTGTTCAACGCCTCACAAGTCTTTGTTATTATGAAACCTACTGAAACAAAGTAAAATGATTTCAAGATTATTTTTATGAACACGAAATACTGATCTAAATCTCAAAAAAAAATAAGGAAATACTTTGAAAAACACGACGTTATTGAGAGAACACTGGTAGATTTTTTTAGTCTATTATTCAAGTAAGATTATAGATTATTCTGTAAGCTTTGTTATTGTATAGCAACATTACATTCTATACATAAAAATCATGCCATAACAATAGCATGACTAGAGTACAAGATATCTTTTTGACTAATTATCATAAAGTAACCATTTACACTACATTTTGTATATGATAAAAATTTGCACTGAAGATCACAAAGAAGGGGCGAAGTTAATGCGATAATCAATAATTTTGTAAGATTTATTTCGTCGCTTTAACTGAATAAAATAAAAAATATTGAAGCAAAGAATATATACAAATACAAAAAAAAGTAAGAATATTCAAAAAGGAGGGGGGTTTAATACAAACACAAATCGAGGAAAGACAGACTGAATGATGGATAAAGGACATAAAGACAAACAAAGTGTCTATACGAATAGTCATTACTTTAAATTATTCTTATGTTGCGAAAAATGATGACATAAGTATGATAGCTCTGTATAATCTTCATTTTTTTTTATTATTAACATAAACAAGAATAAACTCATCATTCCTAAAAGTTTTGCCAAATACAGCTAAGGTAATCTATTCCGAGGTAGCTAGAAAGTATTTCAAAAATTCAAAAATTTTGTAAACAGGTATTTTAACAGTTTATAATTATGACCATATCAATGATAATTCTTGTCAGCACAGAAGTGCTGACTACTGGGCTGGTGATACCCTTGGGTAATTAAAACTTTGCCAGCAGTGGAACGTATGTGAATTCATATCATTAACAGATTCCCGAAAGAGAACGCTTCAAAATGTTTTTTATCACATAGACGTTTCATACAATTTCGTAATTTTGTGTGACCGAGGCATTTCAAAAGCTGTATCTTATTTCTGCATAAAATGCGATTGTACTTGCTCCCCGTGATTACATTATAAAAAAATAGAATAGATAAACGACCTACATTTAGAATATGTTTCAAGTATTGGTCTGTAAGTATCTAATTATGAAATTGTTGAATACCTATCCGAGTTTAATATCAGAATTACACTTAAATCTTTCCTGTTGCTGACTGCCAATTCGTGAGATGTTTTTCTTTATTTAAATTATTCGTGGTCAAATAGATATAAATGCAACTTCGTTATTCTTAACTGTTTAAAATATTCTAAACGTTGTCGCTATGACAAATGGTATGTACTTGTAAATATTTCCTGCTACTACTATTGTAGACGGGTCATAGAGCCAAAAAGTACAACAAACCCCTGTTCTTTTGTATACGTGACATACAAATTCCTCCTAGGGGATATAATAGATAATTAAGAGTACAACAAGCCCCCGTCATATTGTAGACGGGTCATACAATTCCATATAGCATACAGAATGGATAACTTAGTATACAATTTTCCATATTCTTTTGTAGACGTTACATATACATCTCCATCTAGCAGGCAGAATGAATAACTAAGAGTACAACAGACTTCCGTCCTATTGTAGACACGTCATTCAAATTCCAATTAGCAGGCAGAATGGATTACTAAGTGAACAAAAAAGCCCCAGTTCTATTGTACACCGGTCATACAAATTCCACCTAACATGACAGAATAGAAGACTTAGAGTACAACAAACCCCTGTTCTATTCTATATTGGTCATACAAATTCCATGTGGCTGCCAGAATCGATGACAAAGAGTACCAGAAGCCCCCTTTCTATTGTATGTGTGACATACAAATTTTAACTAGCAGAACGATTGAATGGCTAAGAGTACATTAAACCCCTTATATATTGTAGACGGGTAAATCAAATTCCCTTTAGCAGACACAATGGATGACTAAGAATACAACAAGCCCCTTTCTATTGTAGACGGTTCAAACAAAATACAACCTAGCAGACAGCATGGGTGACCTAAAATACAACAAGCCCCCGTTCTATTTGAGACGGGTCACACCTAGCAGACATAACGAATCGCTAAGAGATGGGTCATACACATTTAATCTAGAAAAATGTTAAATTACAAAAATACCGAACTCAAAGGAAAATTCAGGAAGGAAATTCCTTTATCAAATGGTATTATCGAACGCCCAAACACATCAAACAATTGGAAAACAACTATCATATTCCTTACTTTGTACAGGGAATTCCTTGTGTAGAAAATGGTGGCTAAAACCTTGTTTTATAGCTAGCTAAACCTCTCACTTGAATGACAATCGCAACAATGTGTGAGCAAAACAAACGGTTTATTCACTGTTCTCCAACATTTAAAAAATCCAACTCACAACTGATGGCAAACAATAGATGGGCTTGATATTTATATAGCAATTGAAATTATTGTTTTTATGAAGGTACAGTGATACTTGTAAAAATGTGTAATGTAATTTTCATATGCAGTTAAAAATTTGAATAATAAATGTCAAATAATAAACAAAGCAATAAATATACAAAATTAAATAGGATAAGTATGCATATTCTTCTAACACTGTTGATCTTTCTGTTATAATCTTAAATTCTATATATATCGGCTTGTCAGATAGACGTTTATATGTTTATAAGTAAAAAGCGGTTACTTTTGTAACTTTTTTGTGAAGAAATACTTGAATTTTCTAAAAAATCAATTATACATTATGATTGATATATTATATTTAAAGGTGGACACTACACTCAATGCATCTGGAAAAAGACACAGAGTCTAAGACTCGCCAATGAATACAACGACGGACTACTGGTGAGGTGACCAACAGTCTGTCTCTTTTTCACTCCAGAGCGCGTTGAAAATGTAGAAAAAATAAAAGATTTGACATAATGGCCAATGAGGCAATTCTCCACAAAAGACCACATGACGTAGAATTTAAGATCAATATTTAATACAAAAGGTCAGGTTATTTGGTAGTTTGGTTTAGTACGCTGTTCCATCACTCTAATTGATTGTTGGTGGGTGGTCCTTCGTTGCTGAAGTGGTTCCATTGTTGGCGGTTGTTACCTTCTACTCAGTACTAGGCGACATAATGTCGATGGCAATCTCTTCGGCGTCTTTAAGTGTAGTAAACAATACAATACGGTGACCAATTGTTGTTAAATTCTACGTCTCTCATTGACACTCATACCACATTTTCTTATTTCTATATACAAAAGCCATCCAGCAGTGAGCATTATTGACTTGAGAGTACAATCAAGCCCAATTCTATGATGATGGGTCATATAAATTCTACCAAGCATTCAGTCTGCTCTTTGGTCGGGTTGTTGTCTCTTTAACACATTCCCAAATTTTATTCTCAATTTTAGAATGAATTACTTTGGGAACTAGCCAACATTGGATAGTAAACGGATTATATTGCTCGGAAAGATAAGGAGTTTCTGCTCAAATTTTGGCACCAGTCATGAAGTTTATGCTATGTGAAAATATGGCGATATACACAATGAAGGAAGAACGTTACTACTTTTAATTGAACTTGCCCGTGGTCATCTGTGACACTTTTTTAAATGGCAATCAAAGAATAATGTTTTTTTGTGTGTAATATACATTCTCATTCCTCATTTCACACTGCAAACGGTGTGTGACCTGAGTAAGTTCTTACTATCTAAAATGTCTTAATTTTAGGTTGGCCTGTTGTGCAATGTGAAACGGAATAGTGACTATCCCTTCGCTATTAGTTTAGATATGATTACTAATTACAGCAAATGTCACAACGAACTACTTTTCTCAGTGGCAACGAAAATGCGCGATTAAGAATTGAAAAAAATAACAACAACAAAAATTCTTACTTTTTCAATTGATAAATTTCAAATTACCGGTTTTGTCAGTTTTAGTAAAGGGAAGTTACAGCTAAGTAGGGCTAACTCTATTCCTGGTTTTACAAAGCAAGTGGAACGAGTAGATTAGGTTCGTGGAAATTAAAACAATTTCTACTTTGTACCATAGGTGCTTGAGGACAGGATCCTGTAATGAGCCCCCATAGTCCCACCCTCTTTATTATCATAAATCTCAGATTGTTAAATATATATAGTCGAGATTCACGTTGATAGTAAACATGCATATTTAAAGTAAAAATATGGAATGCTAGTATATATATGGTACAAATAAGTGATATATATAAAACATTCTGAGATTTATGATAATAAAGGGGGAGGGACTATGGGGGGCTCATTACAGGATCCTGTCCTCAAGCACCTATGCTTTGAACATGTATTTCACATGCATGGCAAAAATGGATTGCAATTGCAAAAAAAAGTGATTACGTAATCGGGAAATTTATTAAAGCTTTCGTACATCTATCCTATCAAAACATGCTCTTTTCATAAGGTTTTTATAGGCAGGCTACAGTTTGTCTTCTTTCTAGTTGTTGTTCCCCTTTGGAAAATATCTTAAATAGGAAACAATTTAGAGTGGGCAAATGAAAACAAAATGAATCATTCTCGTAAAAATAAATGTCTTGGTCACATGGTTTAATACACGTAGAACTTCCTTCACATTTTATTATATGGACTTTGCAATTTACATATCTTGTAGTCTGATATGACCAAATTAACTAGCTTTTTCCGTTTCAAGCTAAACAGTAACTATTCATAAGTAAGTCGAGGAAATGATGATATATTTATTATATCCTAGTTTCATTGTTATTTGGAATATAATCACAATACACATGAATATAGGTGAACTCATATCGTTAATATGTTTCTTAGATAAAGGCAACAGTAGTATACCGCTGATCAAAACTCGTAAATCGATGGACAAAAAAACAAAATCGGGGTAACAAACTAAAACTGAGGGAAACGCATTAAATATAAGAGGAGAACAACGACACAACATTAAAATGTAACACACACAGAAACTGATTAAGCATTATACAAAATCCGATGAACAAAATATAACATCAAAACCAAATACATCTTAATCGTGTTAATACGTAACGGAGAACGCATCAAATACCAACGATTTTTATTATTATCTAATATTTTGTGCGCTTGCAGACAAACTAAATTGATATTATTATCCAATTTATTTATAAATTGTTACAAGTGTTATCGAATACTGTATAGTACCATTTAGAAGGGATATATTTTTGTTGCAACGTAATCTTTCAGGTGGATTTTTTTTTATATTTTAACATTGTTTGCATGACCTTCTCACGATATTTTGCGCCTTGTGTTTGAAGATAAATTATCATTGATAACTTTTAGCAGCTCTTAATTATGATTTAAGAAATTTAAGTAAAATGTCAAATTTAAATTTGTAGGATAAACAAGAAAATCTACTTACTTCAAGGCACCTAGAATATGCGTCTTCAAATATTGGTGGGTAAGTAACAAATGAGGAAAATTTTCAATAACGCCTCAAGTTTAAAAGTCCAAATTACACTTAAATAAGTCCTGTTACTTAATTGTTGATGCATGAGATGGGCTTTTGAAATTAAATTATGTGTGCTAAAGTAGATATAAAGGCAATCAGTTATCCAGAAGTATCTAAAATATTTGTATCATGCATTGTCAATAGGACAAATGGAAGGTAATGATATATGACTGCTGCAATCCTACACATGAAACCATTGCGGAAAAAACTTAGGTAATTTACAAAAATGAAACAAACAAAAACAGAAAACTCCAATGTCGGTCTTGAAGGATCTGTTTCGAAAATGCAAAAAGAAACAGCAACAAGAAATAAAACCAAGATAATGTAACTTTAGGGGTTAAGTAAAAATGTGTAGTAATAATGCAATAACCTTGCTATTCTACAGCAAAGCTTGACAACCTGTTTAAATTTATTTTTGTCACCGATGACGTCCATAATTTAACGATATATTTGCACAAGTGCAATATCATATAAAGTTGCATGCTAACTCTTCGCTACGTTTAATATTTAAATATTACGATATACAATAATCAACTTAACTTCCTACAATATTTCGGTTTTGGTTATGTAGGTCGTTTATATACTTTTGCATTTAAAGATAAATACATGTACTAAAAATTTGCCAAATTCTGTAAAAATTGCAGTCTTATGCTATCTCCTGGCGTTTATAACTCAGTCAACTGTTTAGAATAAGTCAATCTCAAAATGGTCAATGAAGCATTGAAACTGCATTTATTTCAATCGTTCATCATCATTTGTGTTTGTTTGTTGAAACCTTTCAAATTTTTCCTCAACACCGTGTTGTTTTTACAAATGGACATAATACCACAACTATCCTCCTTTTAAAATGAGCCCCGCCTTCTAACCCAATATGATATATACACGGTCACCACGCGGTAGCTTTTAGCAAATGATATTCCTAGAAATGTATAGGAGGTACATGTAAGATAAAGTTACATATGACTTTTTTTCTAACACTTATCAGATTAAGAGACGAAAATGACGGAAAAAATCTTTTAGCGGCAGTTTGACTGAAAGGAGTAGCTAACTAAATAACACATATATAACATGGTATAAATTGAAATAAAAACCAATTTGCATAAAAAGGTCTAATCAGAAGTATTCTCCTTCAGTCGAGTGTTTGATATCACTTTAAAGCATGTAATAAACTTCCGAAGTCAAGCAAACCACGATGTGTTTCAATATCGATTAGCTATATATTTATATACAACTTGTGACCACTGAACCATAACAATTGCATGAGAGATCAGTAGGTCGTCGGATTGTAAAATCAATGCATCATTCAACTTATGAACACTGGATTGTAAAATGAGAAGCGACATCAAGAGTTCTTCCCATGCATGATTAAAACTGGACCATAACAAATTATGTAACGTTCATAGTAAATGTTGGATTTTAGTTAAAACTGAACACTTTCATAGTAAATGCACTCTGCTTCTTATGTTCAAAAACCTAGCAATATGCCTAATTAAAATAAAAAATAAGAAACCTTTTGTTTAAAACACAACAGGAGATATGCAAATGAGACATCAACCGTACAACACAAAAAATGCGGTTATCATGCATATGTCACCGGGGAAAATGGGTGACTTGTAGGATTTGTGTAACAAGAGTCTGACTGCATGAATGGCCTCTTGTTAATGAAACTGTGCGATGCTCCTGATCACACAACGAACGAATACCAGTACTCCGAATGACAATAACAGGCTGGGTGACTGACTGAGTTGGTTTTCTGGAACTCTGAAAATGAAAAAATCGTATGAAAAATAACTACTGAAACTCTGGAATACGTGATGCATAATTAATAATTCAGCATGGAATACTTTTATTTCAGGTGGACAAGTGTTCAGTGTAAAGTCTTGAGTCCAAATCTTGTTCATAAAAATTATCAACAAGTATTTATACAAAATTAAATAAACAAAAATAAACATAACACACTTCTCTCAATTTGAGTGATATTGTTCACTGTCAAGGATTACACTATTTTTAGTACTTGAAAAATAAAGTTGAATTTCTAATCTGATTATGATATTTAAAACATACAATTATGAAAAAGGTAAATTATCACTTATTAGTTAACAGAGCAAAACATGTCACTGAATGACCAGACTGATAATTAAATTGCAGATCTGATTGAAGTCCCGAATATGAAAGGCAAAGAGAAACGAAAATATAAAATAAAATAAATTACAAAACACAGAAACATAAAGTCTAAAATATCTAAATTGAGAATTTGACATTAAAGTCCTAAATAATAAATGATTTCCCTGGTCACACAACTGTTTAGCACTTACCAACATCACTGCAGTTATTAGGCACATTGGTAAGACTTGACTGTTTCAGTATTATTTGAACTGCATCGTGGTCTATCTTAATTCAAGTGTCCAAAAGGTCGTATCAAAAGTACTTTGCAAATGTTTTGTCAGCTCCTGCGACTCATTTTTCAATAAATTTTAAGAGAAAAAATACTTATAATTCATGAACAATTATGGACATTGCATTAAGCAATAGGTGGTTATGATGTAAAAATATTCGAAAATAGCATAATTTATGTTTCATTAAGATTAAAAGACATAAACCACTTTAATATCATTTTCTTAGCTCATTCAAGTCATGATTTGTAGCAAATACTATTAGTATGGAACGACACATCTGCCTTATAATGACGATTATCATAATGTTGGCGATGTTGGCGATGCCAACAATAGACAATGACTAGGATCTAGTTAATTGACTGAGAATACTCGCTTTAACTCCACTTGTAGAATAAGACACAAGTCCTTTGCAGTAGTTAACAACTTAATGATTCAGGATGGAATACATGTAGTTTACAAAATGATACAAATTGAGCGGATGTTGCCAGTACGATTGCCTGGCTCTCACTGAAGAAAGAACTTCAGAAAGCATATTTAAATCAAGAATGGTGACAATATCATAATAGAAACGAGATTGCAGAATGACAATGAAATAATTCAATTAGCACTTAACGAAATAATACAAGTTTGAGAAATAAAACAAAAGTCTTCGAGTTTTAGGCTAAATAGCGCTAATTGAAATGATTAAAGAATTAATCATTCTTAACATAAGAAAACTTTAAAAGAACTATGTAAAGCTGTCACTTTATCTTGTATTTACATAAAGAATTCTCTTGAATCAAATGTCCGACTTTGAGAAATATACTGACATATTACTTATAACACAAAAAGCTCTATAAAGACAAATAGTTACATCATAATGGAATTACTTTGACTGACAAATGTTGCAAATAAAATGATTTCAATAAAATAATGAATAGTTAAACAATATAATGACAATTTATGACCGAACAGTTTGTCAGTGAAAGTTCAAAAGTATCAGATTTATGAAGAATACACTTTTCATATAGTTCCAAATGAAGATGCATAATTTTCACAAAGTATCGCTATCACAATATTATTAAGGGTTGATATATAACATGAAGCAAATTTTCTATACTATTACGCCATTTGACTATACTATTCTGCCAATTTGCTATATCACAAATGTTATGATATTGTAATTATTATGTTTATTTATGTTGGCCTAATTTGTGTTGTATGGCCTGATAGTTGTTTACCAAATAATCTTATAACTGTGCAGTTTAGAAATCACTGGAACAATCACAGATACTTATGGAATGATTGGAACTTTCTATTTGACGATTCTAGAATGATCCTTATAAAAGATGCGTAATTTAAACTTCTACGTTATTCCAGAAACTTCCGTTGTAACTTTCCAGGATTTTCCACAATGTTCCGTTCTAGCGTGTTCTAGAATAATCCGTCACAACTATATATATACAAACACTAAAGTTAAACTCTCATATTTAAACTTGGACATAGACATTGATAGACATTAGTATTCACAGCATTTGGATTGACACTTTTATTCTACAAACAACATCATACTAGATTGTGACCTTAATAGTGAACATTATATTCAGATTGGATTCCGAAAGATTTCCGGATACAGATAAAAGAGTGGACTCATATTTTGACAGTTAAGTTAACATTTATATTTGTAAAATACTTCTTGTAAACTTTTGTATAATAAATATTGTTAAATTTTACTATTGATTTGTGTCTTTTGTTGGCTACAATTTAAAGGCGATTTCTGGCCGTAACAGAAATTGGGGGCTCGTCCGGGATCTTAAAAATATTTTATTCAAAATTTGTTTAGTATTTTTATTATAACTAGCCAACAAAATTCTACAAAATGACATTTGATGCTGGTAATTTTTTGAAAACGCCAGACCTGGAGAGTTTTGATAATTCAAAGAAAGAGGAACTAGTGTTGCTTGCTAAACAACTGAAATTAGTTTTAAAAGTATCTATGAGAAAACAAATTATAAAAAATTTGGTTATAGACAAATTAGTTGACGAAGAAATTTTAGGTGAAGAGGCTCTTGATCTTAAGGTTGAAAATGTTGACGCCTTTAAGTTAAAACAGCTTGAATTAGCACATGAACTTAAATTAAAAGAAATGGAAATGAAGGAGATGGAGAAAAGAAAAGAAGATGAATTTAAATTAAAACAGGCAGAACTGGAAATGAAGGAAAGGTTAGAAATGGAGAAAAAAGAAAAAGAAGATGAATTTAAATTAAAAGATAAATATATATACTATAAAGACGTTTTGATATAACATTGAGCTACATTTTCATACTATTTTGTTATTTTACTATACAATAATCTGATATTGCTTTAAGCCCAAGTCCATCTAGACCACGCTCACCGCGATCTAAAAATAAATTCAGATCATGATGAGGTCGCGGTATGAGCGGAATGAAAATGTAAATTTTCGTTGCTTTCACGATGCTAGTACTACGTCCTCTTTACGCTTCTACAACGATCCCGCTACGATTATACCACGTTCTCACCACGCCTTTTCTACGATTATCATGATCGTACTACGCACATCACGTTCACTCTACGACCATACCACGAGTTATCCGATTGCAAAACGATCTTACCACAGTTCTTCTGCGATTATAGCACTTTCTTACCTACATTATACTACGTTCATACCGCGATCTTACTACGTTCTCAGCAATAACGTCAACACCGTGCTCCATATAAATACTGTCCTATTCCTGATTGATACGTAGATTTATCGGAAACAACACAGTCATGCCACCAAAATATACAAGAACACGTGGGCGTGGTGGTAGTAGTAGACGCAGAGGCAAAGGGAGCTCTAATAGTAACGAATCCTGATCTAGCAGAGATTTCGGACCGACCAATGCAACCTGAATCACAACTAATTGCTGGTCAATCAATCTCAAATGACGATGTTTTAGTAAACGATAGCAGGGATGATACAGATGTCTCAAGCATGATTGCGCCGTTGGATAAAAGGACAAGAGTTACAAAAATTCATACCGACATACAAAATATGTAGAGCTTTTATATATTTCATGTGAAAATGACAATGAGCATGCTGGTCGTAGTATGAATGTAGTCAGGTCGTAAGGATAGCGTGATGAGGACGGCATGGGCGTGCTAGAATCGTACAACGGTCTTGAACAGCGTTGACGTTACGCATGGTAATGGTGTCACTTTTGGTAACGTCGTATGTTAACGTCAAAGTCGTGACTTTATTGACGTGATGTTTTATTGCATTCTAGTAAAGTCTTTATATTTAAACACATTGGAGGTTTTTGTGAATAAAAGGAGATAAGGGTTAACACCATGTTCTCTGTAGGACAAAAGAAAGTATAAGGTATACGTAGTGTGTTCTATGAACGAAAATATGTTGGATATTCAGTAAATGGACATAAGGATTTGTCGCCTACGATTTGTTGTTATATATTTTATGTAAATCTATGTTTTTTTCTTAAAAAATATTCAGGGACTATTTCGTATTGGGGGTTAAAATCAAAATTGGTACCAATAGATGCAGAACTCTCATAGGCTTGTTTAGGTTTTTTTTTGGTAATTTATTTGTTGTGAAGCGTTAATTTCAATTTCTGATGATACACACAAAATTGATTTTCATCCTAAAATTTGCTTTATATTCCAACTAAGTTAATTTAAAAATAAAACGTGGTATAGTCGTAATGGAAGCGTAGATGGGTCGCAGTGAGAACATGGTGGCCGTAGTGTGGTCGTGGTAACGTCATTGTGAGATCGTAGCGCAGTCTCTCTGAATAGAATCACGCTTTTGCTACGCGCTCGCTATGATGGTACAGCGACCTTTGCAATTTTACCAAGACCTTACTGCGCTCTTACTACGCTTCTATTACGACATGATTTCGCCACGACTGCACCACGATTGTTTTGAACATGTTCAAAGTATGCAAAGCTCATCACGATCTTGAAGACCTCACCACGACCGTATTACGACCTTACTGCGATCTACACGATTGGCCAAGTGGAACTGCGGTTTTATAAAAAAAAATATATTTTATAGTATGAAAACATCTTTATATAACATAGAGCAAGTTTTTCATACTATTGTGTCACCTCACTATACTAGTGTGTCATGTTACTATCTTTTTACGATAACTTTGGAGCATTGTTTTTCATATTACTATCTTATGAAGACATATTATAATATCAAGCTCTAATTTCTTACACCTCGAGGTGTCATTTATATACCAGTCGACTTTTTGATTACAATACAAGACCATTTCGTCATACTTTCAGAAGACAATTCTATAAATAACTTTTTTTTCATTTTTTTTCTTAATCTGTATTTTCAGTTAATTCTAGTATGGCCACATTAAGCTAATTTTAGATGATAATCCACCTGTTTTAATCAAGTTGGGCGGGTTGTAAAATTCTATATATGCCTAGCGACAATTTTGCGCCTGTCCCTAGTCAGGAGCCTCTGGCCTTTGTTAGTCTTGTATGATTTTCAATTTTAGTTTCTTGTGTATAATTCGGAGTTTAGTATGACGTCCATTATCACTGTACTAGTATACATATAAAAAAGAAGATGTGGTATGATTGCCAATGAGACATTCCACAATAGACACAGAAATTAACAACTATAGGTCACCGTACGACTTCAACAATGAACAAAGCCTATACCGCATAGTCAGCTATAAAAGGCCCCGAAATGACAATGTAAACAATTCAAACGAGAAAACTAACGGCCATGTTTATGTACAAAAAATGAAAAAAACATATTTGTTTAGGGGCCAGCTGAAGGACGCCTCCGGGTGCGGGAGTTTCTCGCTACATTGAAGACCCATTGGTGGCCTTCGGCTGCTGTCTGCTCTATGGTCGGGTTGTTGTCGCTTTGACACATTCCCCATTTCCTTTCTCAATTTTATTTTAATTATATATGGTTTATTTAAAAGCACTCCGTCACATTCACATGTGTAACAAGAAGTAAATACAAACAAAATAATAAAGAATAAGGCAGCTGTGGCGTTCCATATAATTGTATTGTATGACGATCCACAGGGCTGAAGACATGTCATCTGCAAAAAGCCTGCAATGACAATTGAGTTTTTTCCGCAATATCATTTATGCATATATTATAAAAAAAGCAAGGATCCGAGAACAGAACCTTTACGAACCTCAGCTGACACATTGCAAAGTTTTAAAGAAGACTGTTATGTAAACACTTTTTTCTATTATTAAGATATATCTAAAACTATGTCAAAATATCACTATTTATACTATAAGCCTTCATTGTATGCCAAACTTTATGAAAGGCTTTTGGAAAATCGCTAGAAACAAAACAACTCATTTCCTTCTTTTCCAGGGAGTTATATATTTCTGCTAATTAATGAACAATTGAACATGTTAGTATTATATTTATTAACAAAAGCACAAAATCTAACAAATCATTAATACATATTATTCTACCAAAGACGGCTAACAGTTATTTAAAGCGAGGTGAACGTAAGGAGCATGCTGGTATGTAATTATGGCTTAATCGGTGGCTATACTTTACAGTAGAATTTATCATTGTTAATAAATCTACGTCATAAATAGTGTGAATAGCCACGATGACCTTATATCTATACACGATTAACAAACCTGTATATAATTCTCATGCAGAACAAAATGGAGCTTTTTTCTTTTTCAAGTATACATTCGCCTTTTCTTTTCCTTAGCTAAAAAGCGTTTTGCCAAAATCAAAATATTTTTGCATCAGTAGTTCAACCAATAGTGCCATACTATTTTTATTTGTTTTCTTTGTTTGTTTGTTTTTGAATTGATTTAATTTTGACTGCTGTACATCTAATCTTACCGCGCTATAGTACGTCAGTAGCAATGTCGGTTCAGTTTTGCCCCCCCCCAACAAAAAGACAGGGCACTAGGGCGCACACATATATGAGCATGCACCGCCCTTAATTTTATGTATGCCCTAATGACGAACCGGTAGTAAGGAAGGTGAATCACAACGAATGCATGTTGACCGTATTTGGATATGAATATAACAGTATCATGAGTATGACAGAGAACCATTCCTATAATGCCGACACGTCCTGATGTTTCGGGAGTGCATTCAGGTTGACTAATAGAATTTGCATATGGTTCTACGTCATACTGTTATATTCATATCCAAATATGGTCAACATGCATCCGTCGTGATTCATTTTCCTTACTTTCGGTGACGTCATTAGGGCCATATATAATATTGGGGCGGGGCATGCGGGGCATGTCCATATATGTATATGTAAATGTGTGCGCTCTGGCGCCCTGGGTTTTTTTTCGGGGGGGGGGGGGGGGGGGCAAACTGAACCGACACTACTTCTGACGTCCATTATTCATTATTCATTTTTCATGACTCAAAATCCAATAAGGCAGCAACCATTTGATTTTCTGTAGGGGGGGGGGGGGGGGGCTATTTTTTTTCTCCAAAAACTGGAAACAAACTTTTCCAAAAAAAAACATAGCCATTTTTTCATGTATGGATGACCTGAATAACAAAAACATATATACATTGTAAGAATAACAAACCTAAACATTCGATTTTTTAAAAAATTTATACATTATTTGTAATCCTTCGTACCCTGTTATAGATATAACATGTCAATTGTGTGGCAATGGCGATTAGAGGAGATATCGAGAACCTTAATGCCAAAATTCGCGAGAACATTAAGAGATAGCCAATTTTGAATAATGGAATGGACTGCTGCAACCCGTCAGCCCAATTACAGAAATGCCTTATACGTCATTCGAAAGCTTATCGATAGTGGAAAAAAATTTACATATATAATCAATGTGTGCCACAATGCTGATTAGAGGGGTTAAGAAGGTCCTAAATACATTATATTATGAAGTAGCCTTTTTTGAAGAATGGAATTGCTATTTTGAATAATGGAACGGACTGCTGCGAGCCTTCAACCCCTTATTACAGAAATACCTTACACACCATTCGCAATCTTATCGATTAAGAAACAAAATGTGTAAAATTAATATGTGCCGCGATGGTCATTAGAGGGGTTACGAAGGACCTAAATGCCAAAATACGCCTGCACATTATATAAGTAACACATAACTGAGAGAGAGTGATAGAGCAGATTGTTACCCCGAAAAGAACATTGTCAACAGAGACAATGAAAGTAATGCATAGTGAGTTCTTAAACCTGGTCGTGTCTTTATTCATGAATACGGAGTGAGTTCTCAGATCTGCTCGTGTTTTCATTCAGGAATTCGAAGTGTGTTCTGAGACATGGTCGTGTTTTCATTCAGTAATGCGGAGTGAGTTCACAGACCTGGCCTCACGGTCATAAAACTTTCGAGCATGATTTTTGTACTCAGACTCGAAAATCAACCAATCAAATTGCTGGATTTCATGTTTCGAGCATGATTTTTGTTCTCCGAGCACTGAGCAAAGTTTTATGCCTTCAAGGCCTGGTCTTGTTTGCATTCAGTAATATACAGTGTGTCCACTTAGATATAAAGGGTCGAATTAAAACAAATTTCAAGTAAAATCGATATTCAAGCGTTTCTTGTCTAATTGCTAGAATAGGAATTCATGCGTACAAGGGCAAGGTTTCCAAACAGAATATTTTATGTGAGCCCTTTAGAAGTTTTACGGACAAAACCATAAGTTGTTTAATCGTTGTACAACTAATTGACCATTGAAATGTTCACTTATCATAGAAACAATGTCACCCTCTTTTTAGCAATTGTGACAAACCTCTTGCCCCAGGTAAGGGTGGGGTTAAGTGCTCATTAATATATTTAACCCCGCCAAATGCTTCATGTGCCTGTCGTCAGGTCCGGATCCTGTAGTTCAGTGGTAATCGTTAGGTCATGTCTGTCATATGTGTTATTCGTATAATTTTATGTATAAATTACTCCGTTACTTTTTTCAATTTAATTGTTTCATATTTTTCATGTCGGGACCTTTTATAGACGTGAAATTTAGTGGATAGTTATCTCATTGACAACCATGCCATATTTCCTTATTTTCATATAGGTAGATGTTCACCTTAATTACGGGAGATTGTGGGTAACATCATTTGGTCTATGGTAGGTTCAAACAAAACTTGAAAAATTAGTTATTATAATCGATTGTCACCGAAAGCAAATAATCACTAAGATTTTACTTACAATGAACGACACGACGGGTGTCACTAGTGGAAAAATAATTTATTATATTTCCGTAGGTCAATCTTCAGCTTTCTGTCCTGTGCATTGAGCATCGTTGTTTGTCTGCTCGTTAAACTGTTGTATTTTTTTTGCATTGTCTTTCTTTGACTTATGCAACTTGGTTGACATCTCTTAATTCCTTCTGAAGAACCAGTCTATTGTTCTCGCAATGGATATGCTTGAAATATTTCCTACTGAACGTGTAAAGAACAATCATTTAATCAACATTTCTTTTGTATTTTTTTTTCGCTTTTTCAGCTCACGAATCCATGTCAGCTCCATCTGCATTAGGAACATATCTTGTTACTGTGTGGTTTATTTGTCTTTTCCATAACTGCTGCATATGTATAAGGAACACAGCGTGTTACTGTATGGATTGTTTGTCTCATATGTGACAACTAAAACTGCATTAGGAACACATAGTGATACTCAAGTGGTTGTTTGTCTCATATGTGACAACTAAAACTGTATTAGGAACACATAGTGGTACTCAAGTGGTTGTATGTCTCATTCATGACAGCTGAATGTTCATTAGGTAAACATCGTTTTACTGTATGGATTGTTTTCTCACGAATCCATGACAGCCCCATTTGCATTAGGAACAACACTGTGCGAGTTGTTTGTATCACAAACCTACTATTGATAAAGATAAAGATAAAGATATTTTATTTCCTAATCATAGGGCTCATAACAAGCATGTAATCATATAAAGTAAAAATAAAAAGCCTTTCTCTCCCGCTCGCATACACTCACACATACAACTATCGTTCTGATTAAGGATGATTGATTTAACAGTGCAACATGTAAATGAAAAATGAAATACAGTAAAAATACAGATACAAATGTTTTTTTTTTTAATTTTATGAGGAGAGTCAGTTGCCTACATTGTATATATGGGACGAAGGATAAACTCTTACTGTTCTGAAAAGAAAAGAACCCAATTCAAATAATGTGACAATGAACTGGTGAAGACTATAAATAAGTTTTATAAGTTTCAGTTAAGCAAAGATTTAGTTTCTCAATGTGTAAAATGAGGATAGTAATTCACATAATTTAGAGTTAAAATTAAGGCTATCGTTTGACATGAACCAAATAAGCAGATTTCTATCGGATATTTGGGATAAATATGGGTATTTGTAAAGAGTTCATCCAGAAAGGTTTTTCTTTCCTTATTATAAAGGGTACATTTTAATAAAAAAAAATCTTCGTTTTCAACCGAGTTCATTGTAATACAGCTCCATCTACATAAGCAAATCATCGTGTTCATGCATAGGCTGTATAGTCTCACGAATCAATGACAGCTTCATCTGCATAAAAAAATGCATCGTACTACTCTCGTACTACTGCATGGGTTGTTTGTCTCATCAATGAGAGCACCCCTCGGTATAAGGAACACATCGTACTACTGCATGGGTTGTTTGTCTCATCAATGAGAGCACCCCTCTGTATAAGGAACACATCGTACTACTGCATGGGTTGTTTGTCTCATCAATGAGAGCACCCCTCTGTATAAGGAACACATCGTACTACTGCATGGGTTGTTTGTCTCATCAATGAGAGCACCCCTCTGTATAAGGAACACATCGTACTACTGCATGGGTTGTTTGTCTCATCAATGAGAGCACCCCGTGTATAAGGAACACATCGTACTACTGCATGGGTTGTTTGTCTCATCAATGAGAGCACCCCTCTGTATAAGGAACACATCGTACTACTGCATGGGTTGTTTGTCTCATCAATGAGAGCACCCATCTGTATAAGGAACACATCGTACTACTGCATGGGTTGTTTGTCTCATCAATGAGAGCACCCCTCGGTATAAGGAACACATCGTACTACTGCATGGGTTGTTTGTCTCATCAATGAGAGCACCCCTCTGTGTAAGGAACACATCGTACTACTGCATGGGTTGTTTGTCTCATCAATGAGAGCACCCCTCTGTATAAGGAACACATCGTACTACTGCATGGGTTGTTTGTCTCATCAATGAGAGCACCCCTCTGTATAAGGAACACATCGTACTACTGCATGGGTTGTTTGTCTCATCAATGAGAGCACCCCTCGGTGTAAGGAACACATCGTACTACTGCATGGGTTGTTTGTCTCATCAATGAGAGCACCCCTCTGTATAAGGAACACATCGTGTAACTACATGGGTTGTTTGTCTCATCAATGAGAGCACCCCTCGGTATAAGGAACACATCGTGTTACTACATGGGTTGTTTGTCTCATCAATGAGAGCACCCCTCTGTATAAGGAACACATCGTACTACTGCATGGGTTGTTTGTCTCATCAATGAGAGCACCCCTCTGTATAAGGAACACATCGTACTACTACAGGGGTTGTTTGTCTCATCAATGAGAGCACCCCTCTGTATAAGGAACACATCGTGTAACTACATGGGTTGTTTGTCTCATCAATGAGAGCACCCCTCTGTATAAGGAACACATCGTACTACTACAGGGTTGTTTGTCTCATCAATGAGAGCACCCCTCTGTATAAGGAACACATCGTACTACTGCATGGGTTGTTTGTCTCATCAATGAGAGCACCCCTCTGTATAAGGAACACATCGTACTACTGCATGGGTTGTTTGTCTCATCAATGAGAGCACCCCTCTGTATAAGGAACACATCGTACTACTGCATGGGTTGTTTGTCTCATCAATGAGAGCACCCCTCTGTATAAGGAACACATCGTACTACTGCATGGGTTGTTTGTCTCATCAATGAGAGCACCCCTCTGTATAAGGAACACATCGTACTACTGCATGGGTTGTTTGTCTCATCAATGAGAGCACCCCTCTGTATAAGGAACACATCGTACTACTGCATGGGTTGTTTGTCTCATCAATGAGAGCACCCCGTGTATAAGGAACACATCGTACTACTGCATGGGTTGTTTGTCTCATCAATGAGAGCACCCATCTGTATAAGGAACACATCGTACTACTGCATGGGTTGTTTGTCTCATCAATGAGAGCACCCCGTGTATAAGGAACACATCGTACTACTGCATGGGTTGTTTGTCTCATCAATGAGAGCACCCCTCTGTATAAGGAACACATCGTACTACTGCATGGGTTGTTTGTCTCATCAATGAGAGCACCCCTCTGTATAAGGAACACATCGTACTACTGCATGGGTTGTTTGTCTCATCAATGAGAGCACCCCTCTGTATAAGGAACACATCGTACTACTGCATGGGTTGTTTGTCTCATCAATGAGAGCACCCCGTGTATAAGGAACACATCGTACTACTGCATGGGTTGTTTGTCTCATCAATGAGAGCACCCCTCTGTATAAGGAACACATCGTACTACTGCATGGGTTGTTTGTCTCATCAATGAGAGCACCCATCTGTATAAGGAACACATCGTACTACTGCATGGGTTGTTTGTCTCATCAATGAGAGCACCCCTCGGTATAAGGAACACATCGTACTACTGCATGGGTTGTTTGTCTCATCAATGAGAGCACCCCTCTGTATAAGGAACACATCGTACTACTGCATGGGTTGTTTGTCTCATCAATGAGAGCACCCCTCTGTATAAGGAACACATCGTACTACTGCATGGGTTGTTTGTCTCATCAATGAGAGCACCCCTCTGTATAAGGAACACATCGTACTACTGCATGGGTTGTTTGTCTCATCAATGAGAGCACCCCTCGGTATAAGGAACACATCGTACTACTGCATGGGTTGTTTGTCTCATCAATGAGAGCACCCCTCTGTATAAGGAACACATCGTGTAACTACATGGGTTGTTTGTCTCATCAATGAGAGCACCCCTCGGTATAAGGAACACATCGTGTTACTACATGGGTTGTTTGTCTCATCAATGAGAGCACCCCTCTGTATAAGGAACACATCGTACTACTGCATGGGTTGTTTGTCTCATCAATGAGAGCACCCCTCTGTATAAGGAACACATCGTACTACTACAGGGGTTGTTTGTCTCATCAATGAGAGCACCCCTCTGTATAAGGAACACATCGTGTAACTACATGGGTTGTTTGTCTCATCAATGAGAGCACCCCTCTGTATAAGGAACACATCGTACTACTACAGGGTTGTTTGTCTCATCAATGAGAGCACCCCTCTGTATAAGGAACACATCGTACTACTGCATGGGTTGTTTGTCTCATCAATGAGAGCACCCCTCTGTATAAGGAACACATCGTACTACTGCATGGGTTGTTTGTCTCATCAATGAGAGCACCCCTCTGTATAAGGAACACATCGTACTACTGCATGGGTTGTTTGTCTCATCAATGAGAGCACCCCTCTGTATAAGGAACACATCGTACTACTGCATGGGTTGTTTGTCTCATCAATGAGAGCACCCCTCTGTATAAGGAACACATCGTACTACTGCATGGGTTGTTTGTCTCATCAATGAGAGCACCCCTCTGTATAAGGAACACATCGTACTACTGCATGGGTTGTTTGTCTCATCAATGAGAGCACCCCGTGTATAAGGAACACATCGTACTACTGCATGGGTTGTTTGTCTCATCAATGAGAGCACCCATCTGTATAAGGAACACATCGTACTACTGCATGGGTTGTTTGTCTCATCAATGAGAGCACCCCGTGTATAAGGAACACATCGTACTACTGCATGGGTTGTTTGTCTCATCAATGAGAGCACCCCTCTGTATAAGGAACACATCGTACTACTGCATGGGTTGTTTGTCTCATCAATGAGAGCACCCCTCTGTATAAGGAACACATCGTACTACTGCATGGGTTGTTTGTCTCATCAATGAGAGCACCCCTCTGTATAAGGAACACATCGTACTACTGAATGGGTTGTTTGTCTCATCAATGAGAGCACCCCTCTGTATAAGGAACACATCGTACTACTGCATGGGTTGTTTGTCTCATCAATGAGAGCACCCCTCTGTATAAGGAACACATCGTATTACTGCATGGGTTGTTTGTCTCATCCACGACAGCTCCACATGCATTAGGAACACGTCGTGCTACTGAATTAGTTGTATGCTTCACGAATCCATGACAGCTCCATCACGAAAAGGAACACATTATTTTGTTATTGGTTATTTGGGTAATACATGACAGCTCAATCTTCATATGGAACACGTCATGTACTTATTTATTATTGTTGACATAGGAACTCCTTTGTTGTCCCTCCATTGATAAATTTGACTTGGTATTTGACCATGGCATGAGTCAGTGGTGCAATTCAAACCCACTTGTTTGAGGGTCTGTTTGGGTTTATAGAATAGAGAATAATGAACAAAAAGGACAGAATACATGGCAAATAGTATTTAGAAAAAAAGACAAAATAGACCAAATAATAAAGAATAGAGAATAATAGGCAAATAGGTTGTATCTCACATGATTCCGTGACAGCTCCACATTTATTTGGAACACATTTGTGGTTGATCTCGTCCATGACACTTTTATGTGTAAGGAACACATCGTGTTACCGCATGAGTTGTTAGTCTCATCTATGACAGCTTCGTCTCTTTTGAGAACACAATGGAGATGTCATGGATGAGAGAAATAACCCATGCAATAACACGTGTGTTCTTTTTGCAGATATCGATGTCATATAGACAGAACGGAGTGCAGTTGTAAGGTTTTGTATTAATAAGACAACATCGTGTTACTGCATGAGCAGTTCGTCTCATCCATGACAGATCCATTGTGTTCTCATCATTTAACTGCATAGTTGTCTGTTTCAGGAACCAATGACGCTCCTTCTGTATCAGGAACACCATTGAGCTATCATGGATGAGACAAACAACTCGAGTAGTAACACGATGTGTTCTTAATGCAGATGGCGATGTCATGAATTCGAACGCAGTTGTAAGGTTTTTCCCGTACAGTATCATGATGTGTTCCTAATTCAGAGGGCGTTGTCGTGGATACTAACGCAATGCAGTTGTTATGTTCTTCCCATGCAGTAATGCAATGTGTTCCGAAAACAGAGTTATCAATCATGGACGAGACAAACAACCCGTGCAGTAACACGATGTGTTACGGTCCAAATGCAGCTGAAGCTGTCATGGATTCCTGAGATAAACAACCGATAAAGTCTAAACTGAGAAATGTTAACTTGAAAGTGAGCAATGACAACTTCTAACTGACAATGTCCAGGTGAAAGTAAGAAATATCACAACGTAAAAGAGAAATGTAAAAAAAGATTGTTCTAACAAGTATTTCGTAAAATTTAAAAAAAAATCTTGTGTATACATATACATGTGTGTACTTCAAATCTAGAAAACACAAAGAAACACATTTTCGCATTTTACCCTTTTAAACAACAGTCAATGACTGATGACTGATTGAAAGTTAATCTCGCTAAATGTAAGAATCAATGATTTTAGAATTAAAATACGTTACATATTATACATACAAGTAAGAGTTTGGTGAAAGTTAATAAGAAAGCAACCACGCGACCAAACAAACTCAGACATCTAGAGGTCAACGTACGATCTTCATCACTGGTCCTGAAACTAACGAACATCTGCCGAATATGAAATATGTTTATCACTTCTATTATAATGTTCATATAGTTTGCCATGATTTATTACTGATGTTTATTATCCATAAGCTTATGTTACAAAGGATCAGTTCAATTTTTAAGTTTTAGACCGCTACTAAACTTAGTTTACAAAGAATTGTCCAACATTCAAGAAGACATCCTCCCAGAAATCTAGTTTGTCCTTGGATAAGAAAAATATCTAAACTTCATTTAAGTTACCTTTTTTAACATTGGACTCGGACTTCTTTAAAACTGAGTTTTACTGTGCGTATTGCTGTGCGTTTGTTGATTCCACATTGGATAGAAGTATAGAGAAGGGTAAAGATTTCACACAGCATGTTTAAAACCGCCACACTTTGGCGCCTGTCCCAAGTCAGAAACCTGTAGACTTTGTAAGTCTTGTGGTTTTTTTTTTTTTTTTTTTTTTTGTATGTTTCGGAGTTTAGTGTAGCGTACTGAACTAGTATACATTATTATTTAGGGGCCAGCTGAAGCCCAATCTAATTAAAACCCGATCTCTCATCGCTCCCTTTTTCTGATATGTCGCGTGGGAGATCTAACGAAACCCGCTTTGAGGTCACATGTGAGTGAACTAGAAGTTATGAATTTATAATGATATGCAAATGAGTTGACGACCTATTGATAAACCAATCAAAAATAGTTTTTGAATTATTTTGACAGACGATATCGTCGTATATAAAATGAGTTACATCCCTTTACCTTACGATATTTTTTAAAGATCCTGGAAGACTCAATTTCATTGATCGAAAAAGACACACCTACGAGGTCACTCACATGTGACCTCAAAGCGGGTTTCGTTAGATCTCCCACGCGAAATATCAGAAAACGGGAGCGATGAGAGATCTGTTTTTAATTAGATTGGCTCAAGCCCACCTCAGGGTGCAAGATTTTCTCGCTGTGTCGAAGAACCACTGTTGGCCTTGGGCTAATTTTTGCTCTTTGTTTTTTTGTCTATTTGACATATCCCCCGTTTCAGTTCTCAATTCTACACATAGCTCACACATGATAATCTAGAGATCAAAATACGGACTTAAAACATTAGACACAACTACATAGAAATTAAACCAATCTATAGATTAAAATACGGACTTAATCGCAGATCAAATTTATTCGTTCATTGTGTAATCAGACGTTTTTTGATTGAGTTAAGTCTGCCAATTGATATTTTATCGTGTGTTTTTCTATGGTGTGATGTTATGCTATTGTTTCAGAAAAAGGGAGAAGGTTTGGATCCATTAAAACGTTTAATCCCGCTGCAAATGTTTGCACCTGTCCTAAGTCAGGAATCTGATGTACAGTAGTTGTCGTTTGTTTATGTAATATATACGTGTTTCTCGTTTCTCGTTTTGTTTATATAGATTAGACCGTTGGTTTTCCCGTTTGAATGGTTTTACACTAGTAATTTTGGGGCCCTTTATAGCTTGTTGTTCGGTGTGAGCCAAGGCCCCGTGTTGAAGGCCGTACTTTAACCTATAATGGTTTACTTTTTAAATTGTTATTTGGATGGAGAGTTGTCTCATTGGTAATCACACCACATCTTCCTATATCTATTAAAACATTAGACACAACTACAAAAATTTTAGACATATCTAGAGATCAAAATATGAACATAAAACATTAGACACAGCTACAAAGAAATTAGACCAATCTTGAGATCAAAATATGGACCTAAAACATAAGACACAACTACAAAGAAATAAGACCTTTTTAGAGATCAAAATATGGACTTAAAACATTAGATACAACTACAAAGAAATTAATTTCATCTAAAGAGATCAAAATGTGAACTTAAAACATTAGACACAACTACACAGAAATTAGACCAATCTTGAAATCAAAATACGGAGTCCGACCTAAAACATTAGAAAAAACTATATAGAAATTAGACCAATCTTGAGGTAAAAATACGGACTTAATACATAAGACACAACTACAAAGAAATTAGATCAATCTTGAGATGAAAATACGGACTAAAACATAAGACAAAACTATATAGAAATTAAACCAATCTTGAGATAAAACAACGGACTTAAAACATTAGACACAACTACAAAAAAATTAGACCAATCTTGAGATCAAAATACGGACTTAAAACATTAGACACAACTACATGTATACAGAAATAAGACCTTTCTAGAGACCAAAATACGGACTTAAAACATTAGACACAACTACACAGAAATAAGAGCTTTCTAGAGATCAACATATGGACTTAAAACATTTGACACATGCAACTACACAGGAACTTAACCATTCTAGAGATTAAAAAAAATGGACATAAAATATTAAACACAGCGACAAAGAAATTTGACCATTCTAGAGATCAAAATATGGACCTAAAAAATTAGACACAACTACAAAGAAATTAGACCAATCTTGAGGTCAAAATACGGACTTAAAATATTAGACACAACTACAAAGAAATTAGACCAATATTGAGGTCAAAATACGGACTTAAAATATTAGACACAACTACAAAGAAATTAGACCAATATTGAGATCAAAATACGGACTAAAAACATAAGACACAACTACACAGAAATTAGACCAAACTTGAGATCAAAATACCGACTTAAAACCTTGGACACAACTACACAGAAATTAGACCAATCTTGAGATAAAAATACGGACCTAATACACAAGACACAACTACAAAGAAATTATACCAATCTTGAGATCAAAATACCGACTTAAAACATTAGACACAACTACACAGAAATTAGACCAATATATAGAGATCAAAATACGAGAACTTAAAACATTAGACACAACTACAAAGAAATTAGTTTAATCTAAAGAGATGAAAATCTGAACTTAACTCATTTGACACAACTACACAGAAATTAGACCAATCTCGAAATCAAAATACGGACTAAATAATTTAACACTACTACACAGAAATTAGACCAATCTCGAAATCAAAATACGGACTAAATAATTTAACACTACTACACAGAAATTAGACCAATCTATAGAGAATAAAATATGAATTTAAATCATCAGACACCACTACACAGAAATTAGACCAATTTTGATATCAAGATATGGACTTGAAACATTTGACACAACTACACAGAAATTAGACCAATCATTAGATAAAAATACGGACTTAAAACATTAGACTCAACTACACAAAAAAATAAACCAATCAAGAGATCAAAATACAGACTTAAAACATTAGACACTACTACACAGAAATTAGACCAATATATAGAGATCAAAATAAGGACTAAAACGCAAGACATTAGACATAAACCAAACCAATCTAAAAATTAAAAAAAAAAACGGACGTAAAACTTTTGGCAGAGTTCTCTTCAATATGTGGAGTATATCATTGCCTCGAGTCTTGCATTAATTATAAATCATTTGATTATGCTTCAAAAAGAAGAGTTTCAATAGTAATAACAGTTTATAGTGTTACATTATTATTTGTGTACTTTCAGGTTCACGTCATAGTGTCCCACATAACATATAAGTTTCTAGTTGACATTCAGATAATTCGAGGTATTAAGGATTGATGAAGTTGACCTTCATTTACTGGGCCGATATCACCAAACGTTCCATGAAATAATTATATGTATACGTTGTTATATTGTAAGAAATACAACAAAATGTATAAAATATTTAACTAAAAAGAGATCTAGGGTATACGTCACTGATCGTTTGACTAAAAAGAGATCTAGGGTATACGTCACTGATAGTTTGACTAAAAAGAGATCTAGGGTATACGTCACTGATCGTTTGACTAAAAAGAGATCTAGGGTATACGTCACTGATAGTTTGACTAAAAAGAGATCTTGGGTATACGTCACTGATCGTTTGACTAAAGAGAGATCTAGGGTATATGTCACTGATCGTTTGACTAAAGAGAGATCTAGGGTATATGTCACTGATCGTTTCATTGATTTGTGTTTGCTTAATGGTCCAGTGGCAAATAGTTTACCCGGAATGATGGACAGGAAATAATAATACTTAGGTAGGTGCTGCAAGGTACATGTAGATCGACCAAGATAAAGGGCGGGGAATTTAGACTGCCACTGAAAAATGACGGGAATGTTTGAAACAGACAAACATTTTGCATTGTAACAGGTAATTATAGACCTGTCAGACAGTTTATTATACCTGAACGAGACAGCAACTCAACAACACAAAAAATGAACAGACAGATAGTTTGTCTTAGAAAAACGGCATTGATTGTTAGCGTATATCTATATTAAGGAAAGTCACGATTTAAAAGAACCTAACTTAACGATAAAATTATAAACTTCTTGTAGATTTGTCCTGCTTATTTTTTATTTCTTTTTTACACATTCTGTAATCTACAATAGTTTCCCTAAAAAATAGTATATGATCACCAATTATGTGCAATCATTGACTTCCATGAGAAGATGCCTGGCTATTTCAACATTGACACATACATAGGTCTGGTTTAGCTGATCATGGTTTTAATTAGTTTCTTTTTATATTCATCTGCAACATAATCCCAAAAATACTGAAAAAAAATATAAATTAAGTCCAGACCTATGAACTGACTGAACATTAAAGCTACGTTGACTTATTTGTACATCTAGTCTTGCCGATAATGTTTACCTTTTTCAGTTTCTAGCCAAAATAAAATCATCATTTAAAAGCAATCTCTCTTATAATGATGACTGAAGTTTCATGTTAACCAACGAATAGATATTCACCTGCTGATAATAGTTTTACAGTTTTGCTTTATTTGATAGTTTTAATAGTTTTACAGTTTTGCTTTATCTGATGGTTTTGATAGTCTTACAGTTTTGCTTTATCTGATAGTTTCCACAAAAAAAATGGGTAAAAAATTGTCATGTAGGGAGGGGCAACATCGAGTCGACAGCCGATTGACTTTTCGGTAGATCTTTTCCTGTTGCTCATTCTTGTTCCTTACACTTGTTTACTTGCTCATTTTCAATTACAATTTTCAAAAGTACACGTGCACATCCAAATGTCATAAATGGTAAAAAGGCATTAAAGGAAAATAAGTGGTCTGACAGCTTATGTCTTCTAGAATGCAGTACAACGGTATCTATTAATCAGACCACTCAGACTGTGAACGTGGACCTTCTAGAAAGGGGCAGGTTAAGGGGGAGCAGACTCTTTTATAGAATTACATATAATGGCTAACGCATAGACGTTTTGCATGTCCCACCAAACGTTGGCCCCTTTCAAAATCGTGCATTAGCATCTGAATGTTATCCTGATCCCAAAGTGCCATAAACTCCTTTTAAGAAATGATGGAACTAGCTGCTCCACAAGTGACATGAACTATTTTTAACCTATGGAGGAAATAACTGATCCACAAGTGATATGAACTCAATAAATCCAGTATGAAAACTAGCTGCTCTACAAGAAACACATATTCCTTTAAACCTTTGTAAGGACATGTTACTTCGCTTGAAACACCAACTCCCTTAAACACGTAGAAAGACATGTTGCTTTAATTGTGACTTGATTTCCGTTAAACTAGCTGTTCCAAAAGTGACATGAAATCCCTAAAATCAGATGAGAAACTAGCTATTCCAGTAATGACATGAAATTCCTTAAAATTTGAGGATGAACTAGCTATTCCACTAATGACATGAACCTCTACTATATGAGGAGGAACTAGCTATTTGGGAAAACTTTTAGGAATTTTGGTCCTCAATGCTCTTAAACTTCGTACGTTATTTGGCCTTTTTAACTTTTTTGGATTCTAGCGTCACTGATGAGTCTTTTGTAAATGTTCCGGACCATATGAGTATTTGGACCATACGCGTATGGTCATGACCATATGCGTATACTCATATGGTCCGACCATACGCGTATGGTCGGACCGTACGCGTATGGTCGGACCATATGAGTATAATACTCGTTTGGTTATTAACGGGCCGGACCATATGAGTATTTGGACCATATAGGTATATATATTTTTTCAAATTACATTATAAACGTTTCAATAATACAAAAAACTTTATCTAAAAATACAGTGATGGTTTGAAACATGACATTTTTTTTTAATTTTATAATCCAAAAAACTACGTAAAAATTTAATATTGATGCCATAGTTAGTTTTCATCGCTAGTTCCATTCGTGCATTTAGGTTTGGATGACATTCACTTCCACACGGAATCATCGCTTTTTTGCATTTGCAAGAAATTTGTGCACGATCTTTTTCATTTACACATTTTGTTTGCGAGTGAAAAACAAGCCTTTTTTACAGCTGCGTTCAGTGATACCGAGGTCTTTGGCAATTCTGATGTCTACGGTGTTTTAAGAAGCTCTAGAACTCAAATATCGTAAAATGACTGCAATACACCATCTTCACAACACAACTTAAATAAACTAATAGTATGCTACTTTCCAGTGACTTCTTTTGTAACAGTTCATTAAGAAATTTTTGGAATTTAATGTTTTAGTCGACATATTGCTATTTACTCGTAATAACAAATCGGTAATGACCATCGGTATAAAATGTGTTTACTTTAAATTTGACAATTAAGTAAAATTAAATAACTATGTGAAACTTCTTATTTTTATTTAGCTTATCTTTTTATTATAATATAATGATAAAATTACCTATATGATAGCGTATATTTTGAATGAACGGTCATACCATGTGAAGAGTTTAGAAGTATTAAAAGTAAACTGTAACAGAGTGTTAATTACCCAGACCATACGCGTATGGTCGGACCATATGAGTATATACCCATATGATCATGACCATACGTGTATGGTCCAAATACTCATATGGTCCGGAACATAAACAAACGAGACGCGCGTCTGGAGTATATACAAAATTTAGTCCTGGTATCTATAATGAGTTTATTTCCACTAATGACATGAACCCCCTAAAATCAGAGGAGGAACTAGCTATCCCACTAATGACATGAACCCCCTAAAATCAGAGGAGGAACTACCTGTTCCACTAATGACATGAACTCCCTGAATTGAGAGGAGGAACTAGATATTCCACTAATGACATGAACCCCCTTAAATCAGAGGAGGAACTAGCTATTCCACTAATGACATGAACTCCCTTAAATCAGAGGGGGAACTAGCTATTCCACTAATGACATGAACTCCCTAAAATCAGAGGAGGAACTAACTATTCCACTAATGACGTGAATTCCCTGAATTGAGAGGAGGAACTAGCTATTCCACTAATGACATGAACTCCCTAAAATCAGATGTGGAACTAGCTATTCCATTAATGACATGCACTCCCTTAAATCAGAGGAGGAACTAGCTATTCCACAAATGACATGAACTCCCTAAAGTCAGAGGAGGAACTAACTATTCTAATAATGACGTGAACTCCCTGAATTGAGAGGAGGAACTAGCTATTCCACTAATGACATGAACTCCCTAATATCAGAGGTGGAACTAGCTATTCCACTTATGACATGAACTACTTAAAATCAGAGGAGGAACCAGCTATTCCACTAATGACATGCACTCCCTTAAATCAGAGGAAGAACTAGCTATTCCACAAATGACATGAACTCCCTAAAATCAGAGGAGGAACTAACTATTCTAATAATGACGTGAACTCCCTGAATTGAGAGGAGGAACTAGCTATTCCACTAATGACATGAACTCCCTTAAATCAGATGTGGAACTAGCTATTCCACTAATGACATGAACTCCCTAATATCAGAGGTGGAACTAGCTATTCCACTTATGACATGAACTCCCTAAAATCAGAGGAGGAACTAGCTATTCCACTTATGACATGAACTCCCTAAAATCAGAGGAGTAACTAGCTATTCCACTAATGACATGAACTCCCTAAAAGCAGAGGAGGAACTAGCTATTCCATTAATGACATGAACTCCCTAATATCAGAGGTGGAACTAGCTATTCCACTTATGACATGAACTACTTAAAATCAGAGGAGGAACTAGCTATTCCACTAATGACATACACTCCCTTAAATCAGAGGAGGAACTAGCTATTCCACAAATGACATGAACTCCCTAAAATCAGAAGAGGAACTAACTATTCTAATAATGACGTGAACTCCCTGAATTGAGAGGAGGAACTAGCTATTCCACTAATGACATGAACTCCCTAAAATCAGATGTGGAACTAGCTATTCCACTAATGACATGAACTCCCTAATATCAGAGGTGGAACTAGCTATTCCACTTATGACATGAACTCCCTAAAATCAGAGGAGGAACTAGCTAGTCCACTTATGACATGAACTCCCTAAAATCAGAGGAGTAACTAGCTATTCCACTAATGACATGAACTCCCTAAAATCAGAGGAGGAACTAACTATTCCAATAATGACGTGAACTCCCTGAATTGAGAGGAGGAACTAGCTATTCCACTAATGACATGAACTCTCTAAAATCAGATGTGGAACTAGCTATTCCACTAATGACATGAACTCCATAATATCAGAGGTGGAACTAGCTATTCCACTTATGACATGAACTCCCTAAAATCAGAGGAGTAACTAGCTTTTCCACTAATGACATGAACTCCATAAAATCAGAGGAGGAACTAGCTATTCCACTAATGACATGAACATCCTAAAATCAGAGGAGGATCTAGCTATTCCACTAATGACATGAACTCCCTGAAATCAGAGGAGGAACTAGCTATTCCACTAATGACATGAAATCCCTAAAATCAGAGGAAACTAGCTATTCCACTAATGTCATGAACTCCCTAAAATCAGAGGAGGAACTAGCTATTCCACTGATGACATGAACTACCTAAAATCAGAGGAGGAACTAGCTATTCCACTAATGACATGAACTATTTAAAATCAGAGGATGAACTAGCTATTCCACTAATGTCATGAACTACCTAAAATCAGAGGAGAAACTAGCTGTTCAACTAATGACATGAACTCCATTATTTTTTATTAAAGAGGCTTGCTGCAATTAATAAATCTATTGAACATGATTTAGTTGAAGTTATTACTTATAACACACAAGACGCCATCATTTGTTGTTATTGTTAAGAAAATCTGTGTAAAGGAGGACCACGGATTTGGTCTAATTGTCTAAGTCACAATCTAATTCATTTTCTTTGACAGTGATATCAACGTATGTCACTTTTCACCAAATGTTTGCTTGCCAAGAAAAAACATGACAGGTTTCACTGGTGGACCAGAATATTCTTACCCTTCCAGAGCTCATGTGATCACCCGTTTTTGATTAAGTTGATGTTTCTCGTGTCTTAGCTTTTCTGTGTGAAGTTGTGTGTACTGATGTTTGATTTTTCATTTTTTTTATGGCCATTGCATTGTCTGCTTTTCTTTAAGACAACTTTTAAATGCCCTTCCGTATCTTTGATCTGTAACTTTTTCAGTTTAAGAATATGTTTGATGCTTTTGGAATGTCCTTAATATATATATAAAACCAGATGCTCCGCAGGGCGTAGCTTTATACGACCGCAGAGGTTGAACCCTGAACGGTTGGGGCAAGTATGGACACAACATTCAAGCTGGATTCAGCTCTAACTTTGGATTGTGATTAAATAGTTGACACAGCATAGGTTTCTGACACTGAATAAATGTGTTCTAATGAACTTAAAATTTTTGTTTTCTCTTAGAGCAATTCACTATGCTGTTGAATATTAATCCTCTCAAAAAGATGTTTGAAGAAATTTTCTTTTTATTTATGAAATTTCAAATGAGAAAAATTGAACCCAATTTTTTAATCACATCCCCCTTTCCCTTATTCCAAAACTAATCTCAATTAAAATATTCTAATGGAGTTTGCAACAATAACTACTCATTTAAATACATCATAAAATATTAAGATGTAAAAAAACTGCTTGTTATCACTGAATGGTAAAGATTATTTAAATTAAATAGTTGGTAGTAAAAAGTGAATATACATTGTATATTGTATATAACAAAGATTCAAGTTGATTCTGGACAAAGAAAGATAACTCTAATTAAAAAAAATTTGCTATTTCACAATATTGTGCAATTAGATATTTCTTGCCATTGCACAATACTGTGCAATTGAAAAGACTTGCTATTGCACAATACTTAATATAATAATTTTAGATCCTGATTTGGACCAACTTGAAAACTGGGCCCATAATCAAAAATCTAAGTACATGTTTAGATTCAGCATATCAAAGAGGCCCAATAATTCAATTTTTGTTAAAATCAAACTTAGTTTAATTTTGGACCCTTTGGACTTTAATGTAGACCAATTTGAAAACAGGACCAAAAATGAAGAATCTACATACACAGTTAGATTTGGCATATTAAAGAACCCCATTTATTCAATTTTTGATGAAATCAAACAAAGTTTAATTTTGGACCCCGATTTGGACCAACTTGAAAACTGGGCCAAAAATCAAAAATCTAGGTACATGTTTGGATTCAGCATATCAAAGAACCCCAAGAATTCATTTTTTGTTAAAATCAAACTTAGTTTAATTTTGGACCCTTTGGACTTTAATGTATACCAATTTGAAAACAGGGCCAAAGATTAAGAATCTACATACACAGTTAGATTTTGCATATCAAAGAACCCCATTTATTCAATTTTTGATGAAATCAAACAAAGTTTAATTTTGGACCCATATTTGGACCAACTTGAAAACTGGACCAATAATCAAAAATCTAAGTACATGTTTAGATTCAGCATATCAAAGAACCCCAAGGATTCAATTTTTGTCAAAATCAAACTAAGTTTAATTTTGGACCCTTTGGACCTTAATGTAGACCAATTTGAAAACGGGACCAAAAATTAAGAATCTACATACACAGTTAGATTCGGCATATCAAAGAACCCCAATTATTCAATTTTTGATGAAATCTAACAAAAAAAAAAGTATAATTGTGGACCCTTTGGGCCCCTTATTCCTAAACTGTTGGGACCAAAACTCCCAAAATCAATACCAACCTTTCTTTTATAGTCATTAACCTTGTGTTTAAATTTCATAGATTTCCATTTACTTATACTAAAGTTATGGTGCGAAAACCAAGAAAAATGCTTATTTGGGCTCCTTTTTGGCCCCTAACTCCTAAACTGTTGGGACCAAAACTCCCAAAATCAATCCCAACCTTTCTTTTGTGGTCATCAACCTTGTGTTTAAATTTCATTGATTTCTATTTACTTAAACTTAAGTTATTGTGCGAAAATCAAGAAAATGCTTATTTGGGCCATTTTTGGCCCCTAATTCCTAAAATGTTGGGATCAAAACTCCCAAAATCAATCCCAACCTTACTTTTGTGGTCATAAACCTTGTGTAAAATTTCAGAGATTTCTATTCATTTTTACTAAAGTTAGAGTGCGAAAACTAAAAGTATTCGGACGACGACGACGCCAACGTGATAGCAATATTTTCAATTTTTGCGGTCGTATAAAAAGCAATCATGTCCATGTTCATGTTTATATATACAAACTATTTAACAAAATGAACAGTATCTGCATTATTATACTACATTATCATATGAGGGAACATACACTTAAAGAATACATACATTTTCCAACAGTATGGTTTATTGCATGAATAATGTTTAGAGTATTGTTTTATATTGCACGAGCTTGCCACTATTCCAGAATTTTACGAATCAATTATGAAAATGGTTTTCTCCATTGATTATACAGAAACATCAAAACTTAGTTATTTTCAAACATTCAAGTAACATAACACTGGAACAGTAAACATGAGTTTATTCTGTCTTTACTGATCAATTCCAAAAGAAAAAAATAATTGCGTTACAATGTCCAAAAAATCTTATTAAATCCGCTTTCAATTTGTGAAATCTAAATAACAATACAGTACGGAAAACAAATATATGAAAATAAATGATAAAGAACATTGTATGAAAGCTTTCTGTCAGACAGTCTCTTATCATTGTGGTATCAGATGGAAGAACAACAGACAGGCAAAGACTATACCTATGTCCCCTGCTGCACACAGAAAATATGGAACAAGTCAAATGCAAAAGTGAAGGTATTTTAGAAACAATAAGACCGAATTACATTTTATAGTTTTCTCCTTAGCTGCAGTCTTCTTTCTCTCCTGCATTATTGTTGTAACTGTACTCTGTGGTGTCCACTTTCAAGCTATTGAACATTTGTTTGATTTCTTGGGTATTGCACCTTTATCTCTCACTTCTTCTGATTCTCTAAGGGTATTAGGATCAACATTCGTTAAAACTTCCTGTAAGCAAAGTGCTCCTCTCCCAATGTTAACTAAAGCCTGAACCAGTACTTGTATTGTAGGTTTCACTGTTTTGTCTTCTCTCCATGCAAATAATACCTCTCTATTCTGAGCTGCTAAATCTCTGGGATTATTGCTCTGAATATTTTCCAAGGTTCCAATTGACAACCCGATGGCAGCGCCAAGTTGAAAATATACTTGACCAATTTGGGGTGCTAGTTTATCTAGTATCTCATCTGTCGGTATACAATCTAGATATTCCAAAGGAATGTCTGAAATTTAAATACGAATTAATGTATATTATTTTTTAAATATCGCATGTTCAATAATATAGATCTAGTTTTGTGTGTAAAGTTATCAGGCGTTTATCTGCAAAACTAATGTAATACATAATGCATAATAAAAAAAAAGGTTTTCTTGTAGTTAAACAAACATGTCACATAATTGCAGGATCCATCAAATGAATGACTGAATAATGTACGGATGTTTTTATAAGGCGATCTTGATACCCTAAAATGAGTAATAAGACCAAACAAATCTTATAATATGCTTAATCTGATTTATATACTGTAACAGTCAACATGTACTTAAGTGTTGTGAGAAATTGCATCACATTTCACCTTTCAAATCAAAATGAAGTATTCGTGACTTATGCATTTTAGTTTAACCATGCACAATGACTGAATTACAAATTGAAACAACTCACGTATCTCAATATAAACGTAAGTATTGTCACTGTCAAGTTAAATAAAATGTTTACTGTTATTGCATTATTGACATTAAACAAATGAAAACAAATTGATAAAAAGAGTTGATAGGGGTAATAACACCACAATGGTCTGTTCGACTTTTCATTCAATTCAGCAGGAGATAGATAATAATTGATATGTTGACCTCTTCTTCTCTATCAGATTTGTTCTAACTCATTTAAGGTATTAGCCAAAAACTCAAATTATCCATGTTCTCCCTCTAACGACCAGAGATATCACTGGTATTAAAGAGATAATAGTAACTGCAATTACGATTATCCCAATATGGCGACGGCAGATATAGGTAAAATCTTAACAGTCATTTTACTCAAATGTAGCATGTTTTTGTCACTAGTTACTCAGCTGCAAGGTTTTTCTATACCATTACATCATATTTGAATCGTAACGGTGCACTGGAATTGTCTAAGCGCTTTGAAAATTGCCGTTGAAAAATTAGGGATGATAATCGTAACTCGGATAAAAAGATAATCGTAATTATGATATTAAAAAATGCGAAGATAATAGTAACTGGATAGTGTTTTATTGATATTGACACTAAAAACGTATATATGATAGCACAAGATGAAATTATGGTGATGAATTAATCACGTTTCAACATCTTATGACATATCTTTTTGTGAATATATTATTAATGGTTCTAATGAAAACAGCTACATACTATTATATCATAAAATTGGAAGGATGAACAAGCTTTAAGAAATTTGGATATGGGAAAAACACGAACAATGTTAAAATACTAGTACAGAAAACTCCCAAGAACTAGGAATGTCACAAAATATGGTATTGAGCGATGAGGCAATTTTATAGGAAGTTATGATATATGGCAATAATTGTCAGGGGAAACGCATGTGTCACCCTACATCAGATTTGTGATTAATAAGATTGAGAATGGAAATGGGGAATATATCACAGAGACAACAACCTGACCATACAAAAAACAACAACAGAAGGTCACCAATAGGTCTTCAATGTCGCGAGAATTTCCCGCACCCGGAGGCGTCCTACAGCTGGCCCTAAGACTGTTAAACAAACATTGATTTATCATGAATAAAAACATAGTAAATATAATAATTATTGTTTTAAATCATTTAATGCAGGTGGCTATGTGTGCTATTTCTTCCTCCGGGAAGCGACTGCTGGTTCAATTCTAGTCCATACCCGTTATGCCATAATGAAATAGGAAAGACGTTCGCTAGAGACAGTTTGACGAGAAATTAAGAACAACAGTTTTGCACTTTTGGGATATGGGATATTGCTACCCCCCCTCCTTTTTCTCTAAAAAAAACCCCCAAAAAACACCTTAAACGCGCACATCACATTGAAACTTGAAAACTTGAAAATAATTAGAATATCTACTTACCACAATACCTGACCCGACAACTGCTTCATTGTCAATATATTGAACAGGTACATAAATATAGGAAGATGTGGTGTGAGTACTAATGAGACAACTCTCCATAAAACCATTATAGGTAAATGTACGACCTTCAACATGTATACATTAAAAGGTAATACATATTGTTGTCTGTTTAAGGGCATTTTTCAATAAAAGTGTGAATTTCAGACCTAAAAAAAATAAAAATCAACTTGTCAATTTTTTTATTTCTAGAGTTATTTTGAATACCTCTATTGTAGACCTGTTTGTAGATAAAAATAAAAAGTGTGATCTAAAATACTCTTTAAAATGATATCATTTTCATAATGTATGTACTGTTCCGCAGGGGACATTTGTCCACTACGAAACTGCTTTTAAACGCACATATATATCTTATTGCATTTTAATGTCTCCTATAGACATTCTAGTTTGTTTTACTTTATAAACTAGAAAGATCTCATTTTTTTTCTGAATGTGAGAAACATTTTTTATCGATATATATTAGACAGTACTTCACAATAAACGTACATCTTATATTACGTAGTGGACATTTTCATGAGTGTCGAGTGGACAAAACCGTTTGGATCGTAGTGGACAAAAAGTATCGTAGTTGACATCAACCCTATACTATGTTGATAACATACTGAAAATTACATTAAACTAACCCTTGCTATTTGTTTTGCACGAATAGAATTGAAAAAAATAAAAAATCTCCAATACTTGTTTCGTGGGTGACCGTTTTGTAGTGGACATATTTACATGGTTTTTTTTCCAACAATCTCCATATTGCAATAGTAACAAGAAAGATTATATTCATCAAAACACGTATTTTAAAAGCTGTACACTAATTTTGTTGCATAATTTTAGAACCAGATACTGAAGCATGAATGTTGAATAGGGCTTCTAGGGAAATGCCAGGAATCCATAGCGTAGTAATCCCTCTATAAATATTATGTTTCTTTGCTTAAAAAATATTAAATCTAATTCCATGTAATGACTGCACAAAAAATTACTTGTAAAGATCAAACACATTAATCTAATTCCATGTAATGACTGCACAAAAAATTACTTGTAAACTACGGCTCAAAAACATTTTTTTTTAAAGTGGCTTGGACAAGGAATCACGGTTTTGTAAAAAAAAAAACGCGAATAAATCGAGAGATATAGAAGAAAATTTGCCTTAAATATTAACCATTAAGTTTCTTCCTTTTTTTATTTCCCGTTAATGTCATCCATTAACTGTACATTTGCATTTTAATACACACAATACCATTAAAATGCTGAAAGACACATTTAATTTTTCAGTTACTATTATCCGATAAAGAAATTACAATATCAAACAAGAAAAATTCCATAGAGTTACGATTATCAACCAGAATTTTTCAACGGCAATTTTCAAAGCGCTTAGACAATTCCTGTGCACCGTTACGATTCAAATATGATGTGATGGTATAGAACAACCTTGCAGCTGAGTAACTAGTGACAAAAACATGCTACATTTGAGTAAATTGACTGTAAAGATTTTACCTATATCTGCCGTCGCCATATTGGGATAATCGTAATTGCAGTTACTATTATCTCTTTAATACCAGTGGATATGATATATTGATATTTTTGAACGTATTGTTGTATGTTGTGATGTTATCATGTTAAACGATTGTTTCAAATTATGGCAAAGATTGGTACCTATTAAAACGTTTAAACCCGCTTTTTTTGTTTCCACCTGTCCTTAGAATGGAAGCTGATGTTCAGTAGTTGTCGTGTGTTGATTTGATTCATAAGTGTTTATTGATGCTCGTTTTTTACAGGGATTAGACTGTTGGTTTTTCTATTTGAATTGTTTAAAACTTATCAATTTTGAAACCTTTTATAGCTTGCTGTTCGATGTGAGCGAATGCTCCGTGTTAAAGATTGTACTTTGACCTATAATGGTTTACTTTTACAAAATTGTGTCTTGGATGGAGAGTTGTCTCATTGGCACTCATGCCACATTTTCTGATCTCTATATATGCCAAAGTTTATTACTAATTCAACATCAATACATACCTGTCTCTGCTCTTCTTTCTCTTTTAACCTACAACAAATAAATATTATGACAACACATACACCATGAAAAAAGTAAATTAACAAAAAATTATGAACTCCGAGGAATTTAAAATCGGAAAGTCCCTGATCAAATGGCAAAATAAATAAACAGCTACGCCATGAGCGCATGATACGCCCGACGTCTTGTGTTGAAGTTTTATTCAATAATCATAAATAGTTTCTGTGAAAGTTTTAAGCAATAACCATATATTGATTTTGAGATACAGCGGGACATGTGAAATCCCCAACCCTGTTTTTTTTTTTACAAAAAACTAAATATCACTAAAATAAAATCTTGAATCAAAACCAAAAAGTATACAGATCTTTAGAATAATATAACAAAAAAGTGTGTAAAGTTTTAAGCAATAGTCAAATTGTTTTTGAGATACGGCACAACATGTAAAAAAAACCCTCCCCCTTTTTTACAAAATACTCAATAACTCAAAAATAAAATTTTGCATCATCACCAAAAAGTATACAGATATTAAGATTAATATAACTAAGAAGTGTTTAAAGTTTTAAGCCATAATCAAGAATCGTTTTTGAGCTACGTTGCGACATTTGAAAAAAAAACACACCCCTGTTTTAGTTACAAAGTGCTGTAACTCAAAAAGTTTAAATCTTATTTTCACCAAAAAGTATACAGATCATTTGACCATCATAAGAAACAACTATGTTAAGTTTCATGAAATTTGGATAAGTTGATCTCAAGTTACTGTGCGACATGTTTACGCCGGACAGACGGACAGACGGATGGACAGACTGACGGACACCTGACATTTGTATACCATAATATGTCCCGTAAAAAATTTTGATGGGTGTATAAAAAGCTCAAACATATCAAACAAATGATTTGGTACAGGCATACCAAGCCACATACATCATCTACATATCAAAGCAACATATACACTATAAACATACCTAGACAACACTTACATCATCTACATACCTAGACAACACATACACCATCTACATACCAAGACAACACAAACATCTTCTACATACGAAGACAACACATACACCATGTACGTACCAAGACAGTACATACATCATCTAAATACCAAGACAACACATACAACATATACATACCAAGACAACACATACATCATCTACATACCAAGACAACACATACATCATCTACATACCAAGACGACACATACATCATCTACATACCAAGAAAATATTTACATCATATACATACCAAGACAACACATACAACATATACACCATGTACATACCAAGACAGTACATACACCATATAAATACCAAGACAACACATAAAGCATATACAACCAAGACAACACATACAACATATACATACCAAGACAACACATACATCATCTACATACCAGACAACACATACAACATCTACATACCAAGACAACACATAAACCACATACATACCAAGACAACACATACACCACGTACATGCCAAGACAACACATGCACCATGTACATGCCAAGACAACTCTTACATCATCTACATACCAGACAACACATACAACATCTACATACCAAGACAACACATAAACCATTTATATACAAATATGACACATACACATTCTACTTACAAAGACAATATATATACTATCTATATACCAAGACAACACATACACCACGTACATACCAAGACAACACATACACCATGTACATACCAAGACAACACATACACCACGTACATACCAAGACGACACATACACCACGTACATACCAAGACGACACATACACCACGTACATACCAAGACGACACATACACCACGTACATACCAAGACCACACATACACCACGTACATACCAAGACAACACATACACCACGTACATACCAAGACGACACATACACCACGTACATACCAAGACGACACATACACCATGTACATACCAAGACGACACATACACCATGTACATACCAAGACAACACATACACCACGTACATACCAAGACAACACATGCACCACATACATACCAAGACAACACATACACCACGTACAAACCAAGACAACACATACACCACGTACATACCAAGACAACACATACACCACGTACATACCAAGACAACACATACACCACGTACATACCAAGACAACACATACACCACGTACATACCAAGACAACACATACACCACGTACATACCAAGACAACACATACACCATATACATACCAAGACAACACATACACCACGTACATACCAAGACAACACATACACCACATACATACCAAGACAACACATACACCACATACATACCAAGACAACACATACACCACGTACATGCCAAGACAACACATACACCACGTACATACCAAGACAACACATACACCACGTACATACCAAGACGACACATACATCATCTCTATACCAAGACGACACATACGTTTGTACACCATCTACAAACCAAAACGACACATCACCCATACACCATCTTTATATACCAAGAGCAGCAACAACGAAATCATTGACTCTTATCTGTTATCATCTTCTGTCAAGTGTTCGAAAATGAGATCAGAATATAGTTTTAAAAATGCATTCAATTTACAGATAAACTCGTTATATTTATTAAAATTTTAATGGAGTATATTCATATACAACTTAATACAATTCTCCTGTGTGTATAACATGTATAAATACAGCAATAGATTGACATAGTTAAATATCCCTTTTAACAAATTTTACAATATTGAAAGGAATACTAAAATTCCTAAATATGATGAAATTTCTTGTTTAAAACTTAATAAGTTGTTGTTCTAAAATCTACCCCAAGTGCGAAAACGTATAGTGCAAATAAAACATAGATGAAATTGGAGGACTACCATAACTGCATATCAATCTTAATTATATTCAAAGGTTTGGTTAACAGAATGATTATCCTGGAAATATTTAGGCTAACCATTTTATATTCAAATGTATTCATATGATATTATGTGGGCTTTTGTGTAATCATGTGTGCAAGTGACAGATATAATTGGGCTTACTTAAGTTGACATACACATATCATTGATAATGATATTAATACAAGAATATGTATACTAAGGCCACACTGTAGCACTCACAATCACATTTCAATGTTCAATGAACACACCTCTATTGTTCATTGTTGGTCAAAATCTTTCTAATATAACTTAATTTTAAAAGCATAATATGATTTTGTAGGAACAAGATGGAATAGTGAAAAAAAACATTTGTACATATTCGAAACATTGTAAATCCAAATTAAATAGCTTGTTATGTTTATTATCAGAGAATATCTAAAACTATCAATTATTGTATATTTGGTTTTTAGGGAGGCAGTTGTATTCATAAACTATTTGTACACATCTTTACTAAAATGACCTTTAATCATGTTAATAGCGTGTACAATAAAAGTTAAACAGTTAATAAACATTTGTTCTAACATGTCTAAAAGAGGGACGAAAGATACCAAAGGGACAGTCAAACTCGTAAATCTTAAACTAACTGACAACGCCATGGCTAAAAATGAAAAAGACAAACAGAAAAACAATAGTACACATGACACAACATAGAAAACTAAATAATAAACAACATGAACCCCACCAAAAACTAGGGGTGATCTCAGGTGCTCCGGAAGGGTAAGCAGATCCTGCTCCACATGCGGCACCCGTCGTGTTAAGTTGTTACCCATTTAAAATTGATACTATAAATCCGAAGAGCATCAGTTAAGGAATACAATAAGCTAAAGATATTGATAAGTTTTCGAGATAGTTAATTAAAAAAATATTGCGGGAAAAGCATCAATGTAAATTAATGTATGTGCAGTGTATCAAAACTAGTTACCTGACACAGTGTATGGACCGGTAAGTCCATATCTGTTAAAGCTTTTGCTATTCTGCTAAATCTTCCCGAGTATTTGTCCCGCCAGTTGACCAGTATTCTATACTTTACAATTGCAATCCGATCATTATCAGATCTAAGTGTTTCCCAATCTTGCAAAGTCATACCAAGATGTATGGCCAACTCTCGTATTGTGGTTTCATCACATCCTGATGTTAATCGATGAAGTTCAACATCACTTGGAATTTGATTTAAGGCACTATCTTGTAAACCTAGAATTGTATAAAAAAAAAGATACATATTGCTTGTAACATGAATCTATTCCCTTTAAGATCTTGATAGACTATTTTGTTAAAGGATATGAATAACCAAAGAATGTTCATTATATTTTCTGATATATACAGTAAAATTGTACAGTTTACAAAGGATAGATGACTATAAATGAATAAAACGGCAAAAATAAAACCCAAACATTCTATCAATATTCATTGGTCGAAGAAACACAGACAAAAAGACATAAATAGAGGCTATTCAGAGCAATGGAATTCATGGTACATTTCTTCTTTTGTTAATCCATTTTGTTATGTATTGCTGATCTGTTTCTCTCTATCACCTTTAGCTTTTATACCCAAACAAAACACAAAATAAAGTAAAAAGCCATAACGGTAATTTCGGTTGATGGACGGGGTTAATGGATATATTTTTCTAACTATATACCATAAGGATAAGCTTGGTTTAATTTTGTTCAGCAGCTTCATAAGAGAAGACTTTATATAAAAGATTACAAAAAATTACGAAAAATTGTGAAAAATCTACTTGAAAGGGCCCTGAAGGGGTCAACTGACAATTTTAATTACGTTGACTTATTTGTAGAGATTACTTTGTTGTACCTTTCTGCTTTTAACAGTTTATTTCTATCTGTCATAATACTCAAAATAATAACCGAAACTCAAAACATCCTTAAAATTACTACTTCAAGGACAGCAACCAAAAAATGGGTAGTCTGAAGCGTCTGAAAATTTCAGGCCAGATAGATCATGACCTGATAAACATTTTTACACAGTATCAGATTTGCTCTACATGCTTTAGTTTTTTTTTAGTTTAGTTTAGTATAGATAGATGTTTGTAAAAGATAACAAAAATTAACGAAAAATTGTGAAAAATTTACTTTAATGGGCAATAACCCCTTATGTGGTCAATTGACAATTTTGGTGATACTGACTTCTCTGTACATCTCACTTTGCTCAATAATTTTGCTGTTTATGTATGTTTCTAAATTATTCTGAATAATAACCAAGAACTGCAAAATTTGCTCACAATACCTAATTCATTGGTAGGAACCCAACAATGGGTTGTCATGCCTTGATTTCAGAGGTCCAAGCTATAACATACATTTCATCCCCATGTTTTATGTGTATCCATGACGGAGATCTTGGTTGATGGGCACCTTTTTAAAACTAAGTATCCGAAGGATAATTAAGACAAAGTTTGGTTTTATATGGACCAGTATTTTCAGAGGAGAAGTCTTTTGTAAAAGTTATCGGATGACGACGAAGGATGACGTACGCCAAGTGATGAGCTTGTCCCGTTTTGGCCCGGCGAGTTAAAAATGAAAATGTCACTATCATTGCAGTCTTACATTTTTGCTATACGAGTTAACTTCCCTAAAGGATGTCCGCTACTCAGTTTCAAAATAAATAACTTTTCATCAATCTAGTATGTATTGATAGGGAATACATTGAGGAATCAAAAAAGCAAAAAAAAAAATATAGGGGTCGATGTGCTTGTTTTCGAGACATTAGCCATTGAAATTTTGGCTGGAAAATGTTCTCTCTTGACTTTTTATAGCATTATCATTGGCCAGTTTAAGTTCTCAAATACTATTAAGAAATAATTAAATTGTATAAGACTTTTACAAATGACTTATAATTATGCATGTAAAAGATTTATAAAAAGAAAAATGAGGGTTCATTGGAATTTTTTTAAGGCGTTCAAATGGATAAATCCAGAGGATTCTGAAAATCTGACAAAAATTCCAAAACATGACCAGCAGACATCCTTAAATAGTTAAAACATGATTATAAAAACAAAAGATTTATTATTTGCTAACACATTTTGAATAATGCATTATAACCATAGTACACACTAGTTATTTATACACATAATTAGTTTTACTAATTAATTGGAAATCTCGCTCAAAATTTGCAGATTAAGGCAAATAACGTCATCGACTGTGGACCCCTACTTGTTGGATTGTTGAAATAATCTGTTTGTAAGGTACGTTTCCTTGTTCTAAAACCACCCCTTATTGTCAATTGCTTCTTTTCTAGACCATCAGATATTATTTCTGTATTCATCTTAAAATGTGTACACTGATTTTATTTGTAGGCACCATCTTGCTGATTCAATTAACTTTAAAATGTCACTGATTATGTTATATTTCGTCTAGATAACAGCTAAAAACAAAAGAAATGTTGTGATGTACCTAATACGGAATCTTTTGACAAATTGAGCATTCGACTTATTTATAGATCATGTATTGCAGATATTTTAACTATTAAACGTGACTTTCTATCTATCTACTAATATAAAATACTTAAAATGGCTTTACGGGGGGAAACTTCCATAATGAGTAACTTTACAACTTTGTTCAGATGTGATGACAACCATTGACAATAAGCCATCAATCAGTTCTTTGTCGAATGTTTAAATTCATAAAAGTAAATTGTTTTTTTTTCAAATTAACATGCACTTACTAAGAAACTTGTTTCAAGTTTTCAAGTATATATGTGAAGGTACGTTAGAGGAATCTTACCTGGACAATGTAGCTCACACTGTTCTTTTATCTGTAAAAATAAAGCATATATACATAAAATAATGTTAATATCTATAGAATAGGAGATATTTCATTTATCAACATATACACCACATTTACAATCATTATCAGTTTTGGAAATCTCCACCTTGTGTAAAACTCAACTCCTTCACAAATAGGGAGTTAAAACATGAACATATTCACAATAGAGCAGACAAACCGAGGATCATGAATACAGCCATGCGTTGTTATACAATCACATACTTTCTGTTTAAAAGTTAAGATATGCAAAGTAGTGCTTCATCTCATGATAATTTGACAAACGCATGTTAAAGATAACTCTTTATAGTTATATTCCCGACTACTTGTTAAAACTACACGAGAAAACAATTTCCAAACTCAGATTTCTATCTTGTTGTTTTTCCTTTAAATTATTTGCAATTTGCTTACTAACCGTACTTTGTATATAATGTATACCTTATCTTGATTCCAAACAACCCAGTTTCCTTGTCTGTGTGTAAGTTTATGTGTGTCACAAACCCATTCATTGGTCTGCAAAGCTTCCTTCTCACTAATGAAGCATTTCAACTTAGAACATGAATATTCAATATGGAAAGGTGATTGTTGGCTGCATGTTGCATGGATTGTGGACTGATAGAAATCTGATATTCTCTCCATTGTTGTAACTAAGCATTCCTTTACTGAAGTGGCAATATCTGGTACTATAAGTCCAGCCGAGGTTTTATGGACTAAATACAGAAGAATCATGTTGCCTACAACACATACTACAACATCATGAGCCTTGTCTAACGAGACTACAATAAATCCTGAAAAGAGGAGTTTTCTCCCTTCATACTGCTTCAGAGTCCACATGCTCAGACATGCACTGATCAGACGATTGGGCAAAGCTGGTGGTATGACAGTTCCTTTAAAAACGAACGCTAGACAAATTGCTTTCTCTGGTGTACATTCTTTGTCCATGAAGCTGGTTTTATTTCTTTCTGTGACCATACAGGGAACAAAGTAGTTATCTACTGGTAACCGACTTCCTGTAGTTGTATCATATCTCCGTTGCTCTGCCAGAATATCTAAATAAATGAGGATGTTGAATATAAACTTTTTGTATGGTAGAATTGCCCGGAAGTCCTTTTGTTTCCATATCTGATACAGGTCTTCTCGGCGTATGATCCCACTTTCTGACATTCTTCGGAAAGTTTCCTCTAAACCTTTTTTCTTTGGCCAAAATCCTACATCTGAAAAAAAAGAGAAAACAACTATTTTCAGAGGAATGGACTTATCTTTTTTTAAAGTTGTTTATAACTGAACATTTCAACTTAAAACTGACTTCTACAGAATAGCAGTTTATGAAGCATAAAGGTAAACAAAAGGGAAAATGTCTAAACAATATGATGCATGAACGCTGTCTATGGCCAAGGGGAGTACACATTGAAAGCAAACAAAAGGTTGGATGTTGGGATATTCTAAACAGACCATTTATAAAAGGTTGCATTATATCATATTCTTTACAAATTATAAACAATGCATGGTAGCATTTATTGGTATCAAAAGTACTGGTATCCCCTTTTTGATTACGCAATAATCTGGCGTATTTAGTAGAGGCTGTCATAATATTTTTTTGTGTTAGGATGTAGAGTCAACATTACTTTTGGAATAACATTTTGAGACTGTGAATCCAATTCTAACTTGCGTCCTTGTGGTACAATAGGCAAAATATGATATAAAGTTCAAGATCTCCAATGGTCAATTCAAAAGAAGGTTATAATATTGTAGACACAAAAGTTTGAGAGCTATCTGCCATATGGTCTTAGTACTCAAAATGACTTTCAATTATGAGAAAAAATAGCCAAAATTCATTTTTTATTTGATAAAAACCATGATAACTCCTATAGAAGTCATATGACAGTTTTGATGTTCATAAAGAGTAGGTAGTTCTTAATAATCTCAACATTTCTGCTATGTTAGACTTTCTCTGTCTTTAGCTGGTTTCACTATAAAAGACAAAACTTCCATTTTATCTTTTTTGGTTTAACCATGGCAGCCATATTGGTTGACAGCTGGCGGGGTCAATATTAAACAACCAGATACTCCGCAGGGCGCAGCTTTATACGACTGCAGAGGTCGAACCCTGCACGGTTGGGACAAGTATGGACTGTGATTAAATAGTTGACACAGCATAGGTTTCTGACACAGAATGAATGTGGTCTAATAAACTTTAAATTTTTGTTTTGCCTTTGAGCAATTCTATATGCTGTTGAATATTAATCTTCTCAAACAAATTGAAGAAATTTCTTTTTATTTATGAAATCTGAAATGAGAAAAAAATATTTGCCCCTCAATTTTTTTTTACATCCCCCTTTCCCTTATTCCAAAACTGATCTCAATTCAAATTTCTAATGTCTCCTAACAATAACTACTCATTCAAATACATCATAAAATATTAAAATGTAAAAAAAGTGCTTGTAATCACCGAATGGTAAAGATTGTTTTAATTTATCAGTTGGTAATAAAAGTGAATATACATTGTATATTGTATAAAACAATGATTTAAGTTGATTCAACTACTATTCTGGACAAAGACAGATAACTCCAATTAAAAATGTCTTGCTATTCCGCAATATTGTGCAATTAGATATTTCTTGCTATTGCGTAATACTGTGCAATTGAAAATACTTGCCATTGCACAATACTGTGCAATTGAAGATTTCTTGCTATTGTGCAATACTGTGCAATTGAAAATTTCTTGCTATTGCACAGTACTGTGCAATTGAAGATTTCTTGCTAATGCTGAATACTGTGCAATTGAAAGATTCTTGCTATTGCAAAATACTTAATATAATAATTTTGGATCCTGATTCGGACCAACTTGAAAACTGGGCCAATAATCAAAAACCTACAGTACATTTTTAGATTCAGCATATCAAAGAACCCCAAGGATTCAATTGTTGTAAAAAATCAAACAAAGTTTAATTTTGGACCCTTTGGACCTTAATGTAGACCAATTTGAAAATATGACCAAAAATTAAGAATCTACATACACAGTAAGTACCTCATATCAAAGAACCCAAATTATTCAATTTTTGATGAAATCAAACAAAGTTTAATTTTGGACCCTTTGGGCCCCTTATTCCTAAACTATTTTAACTCCCAAAATCAATCTCAACCTTCCTTTTATGGTCATAAACCTTGTGTTTAAATTTCATAGATTTTTATTCACTTATACTAAAGTTATGGTGCGAAAACCAAGCAAAAAAGGCTTATTTCGACCCCTTTTTGGCCCCTAATTCCGAAACTGTTCGGCCCTCATCTCTCAAAATCAATCCCAACCTTCCTTTTTGTGCTCATAAACCTTGTGTTTAAATTGCATTGTTTTTTTTTTACTTATACTAAAGTTATTGTGCGAAAACCAAGACTAATGCTTATTTGGGCCCTTTTTTGGCCTCTAATTCTTAAACTGTTGGAACCAAAACTCCCAAAATCAATCCCAACCTTCCTTTTGTGGTCATAAACCTTGTTTTAAAATTTCATAGATTTCTTTTTACTTAAACTAAAGTTATGGTGCAAAACCAAGAAAAATGCTTATTTGGGCCCCTTTTTGGCACCTTATTCCTAAACTGTTGGACCAAAACTTCAAAAATCAATCCCAACCTTCCTTTTTTGGTCATAAACCTTGTGTTAAAATTTCATAGATAATTATTCACTTTTACTAAAGTGAGAGTGCGAAAACTCAAAGTATTTAGACGGCGACAACGACGACGATGCAGACGACTATGCCAATGTGATACCAATATACGACCAAAAAATGTTTGCGGTCGTATAAAAAGTGGTCCATAGTACATGGATACACCCACGGGCACTGTTATTTGCTATGTTAAATGAACATTTGAATAGTGTTAACACTCGTATTTGTTATTACAATTAGACAGATCATAGGTAACATGTGTTCTAAGTTTCAAGTTGATTGGACTTCCACTTTATCAATAACTACCCTGACCAAAAACTTAAACATGAAGTGGGACAGACAGACGAACAGACAGACAGGCAGACGAACAAAAGAACTAACGCACACAGTGAAAAATAGGTGGGGCATTAAAATAAGCCTAAGTTTTATAGACAGGTTTGATTAAATTTGGCTACATACTGTTAGAGAAGATCTTTGTCAAAGTAAAAAAACACCAAAGATGACAAACACCAGGCACTAAGTGATAAAAAAATCATAAAAATTGTCATAAATCTCATAACAGTCCTGTAAAAATGGTTAAACTCTAGATGGAACTACAATTTGTTTATCAAAGCGCTGTAAGCACTGTAGGCAGCTAACCAAAAACCTAGGCAAACATAATTATGAAAACTGTGGCAATGTTGCTTCAAATTTTATTTTAAGATTTAAAAGAACAAACATTAGACATTCATATATAATTGTACATTTATGTTCATTTAATGAATTAATCCTTCAGGCAAATAATTCATATTTTATCAAGGTTTTCAATAGCAACGTATATATCAGGTATTACTTTTTTCATGGTCATGAGTGTTGCGTCAGCAGTGGTACAAATTCGCAATGATTGCAGTTCTTTTATTTGATCGTAATTGTTCGTATTAGTTGACTGTTAGTATTTCAAGTTGACTTTAGTACGAGCTTGTAAAAGTATGAATGGACTTGCTTCCCTGGAAAGAAAACTGAGTTTGTGTTCTACAGTACAAAAGTTATGAGACACAAATCAGACAAATGTTTACTACTACAGGGATCAATGGTGAGGTCTGACTGACCTGTCTGTAAATGTAAATAACTCCCACCTTCACCCCAAGTCCATGTCTAAGTTTGGAAAAAATTGACAGGTGTTAGGTCTAGCAAAGTGACACCTATGAGATTGACCTTGCATGTCATTCAATCTTTTTGAAATGACAAACAGGAATGAATATGGTTTAGTTTAGTTTACAAAACTCAAAACGCACACAAGAGGGTGTGGGTGACCCTTGGGACTACCCTATGTTTCATTTGATTTTTTATACTGTCCCATACATGAATATATGGTTTAAGGGTGGGGATCTCGACCGTTATCAAGCAGGAGGGGGTGATGGACCCCAGTGACTTCCCCTATATTTCATTTGGTTAGTTCTTTTGTCCCATACTAAAAAAAAATTGTTATATTGTCCAATACATGAATATATATGGTTGAGGGGTGGGGATCTCATCTGTTTCTAAGTTATCAAACAGGATTAGGTAGGGTGACCCTTAAAACTCTCCCTTTATTTCATTTGATTAGTTCTTTTGTCCCATACAAAAAAAAATATATGGTTTAATTTCAAGGTGGGGATCTCGACTGTTTCCAAGTTCTCAAACAACAGGAGGGGTGGGGTGACCGCAGGGACTTATTATTTAGTCCCATACATGAGTATATATTATATGGTTAAGGAGTGAGGATCTCGGCTGTTTCCAAGTTCTCAAAGATGAGGGTGCAGTAACCCTAGGGACTCCCCCTATAATTTGCTTTGTTATATAGTCCAATACATGAATAGATATGGTTAATGGGTGGGGAACTCAACCGTTTTCAAATTCTTAATCAGGAAGGGGTAGAGTGGCCCACGAGATCCACCTATATTTCATGATTTGTAATATTGTCCCATGTATGAATATATATGGTTTAGGGAATGGGGATCTTGACCGTTTCCAAGTTCTCAAACAGGAGGGTTGGGATGACCCACAGGGACTACCCCTATGTTTCATTTGATTTATTATATTGTCCAATACATGAATATATATGGTTTAGGGGTGAGGATCTCGACTGTTTCCAAGTTCTAAAGAAGGAGGTGGTGGGCGACCCTAGGGACTTCACCTATTTTTCATTTGATTAGTTATATTCGTAAATATAACTCAACATGCAGACTTCTTATACGTTCCGGTATTTCACATTCAATTTTTTATGGAAATATTCTTTATAAAGCACAAAGGTGCTAGTATTCACCTCAGAAACTAACAAAACCTTTGAATAGACTTATTAAGAAGTGATATAGTTACGATACTGTTGTCAGGTCATTAGAGATTGCATATTTTGGCGTTAATATTGATGCACTTATAGGGTCTTTGCATCGGAACTAAACACATTTATTCAAAAACCAGTTGTTGGCATGACATGGGTTATGTTCTTCTCATATATGTTATGATGGTATGATACTAAACCCATAACGGGAAGGATTGTGCTTGATGTTTATATGATGAAATCATAATCTTTCAGTCACTTTAATTGAAATCTGGAACTCGCATGTCAGTTTACTGCTAGTAGTCTGTTGTAATTTATGTATTATTGTCATTTTGTTTATTTTCTTTGGTTACATCTTCTGACATCAGACTCGGACTTCTCTTGAACTAAATTTTAATGTGCGTATTGGTACGCATTTACTTTTCTACATTGGCTAGAGGTATAGGGGGAGGGTTGAGATCTCACAAACATGTTTAACTCCGCCGCATTTTTGCGCCTGTCCCAAGTCATGAGCCTCTGGCCTTTGCTAGTCTTATATTATTTTGATTTTAGTTTTTTGTGTACAAAATGGAAATTAGTATGGCGTTCATTATCACTGAACTAGTATATATTTGTTTAGGGCCCAGCTGAAGGACGCCTCCGGGTGCTGTAATTTCTCGCTACATTGAAGACCTATTGGTGACCTTCTGCTGCTGTTTTTTCTATAGTCGGGTTGTTGTCTCTTTGACACATTCCCCATTTCCATTCTCAATTTTATGAATGTATATGGTTGAGAGGTGGGGATCTCATCAATTTCAAAGTTATCAAACAGGAGGGGGTAGAGTGCTACAAAGGACTCCACATACATATCATATGAATTGCTTACATTCAGGTATAATATAATCTAGTAGCACTATATGTGTGAAATAAGAAACTTCCAGCTATTTTAACTGACCAATAAAAATTGAGAAAAAAAATACCCATTGAAATTGCAGTACTATGTGTACACTTTAAAAGCATCTTACTTGCTTTACCAACATTTATTACTGATAAAGAAAATTTATACTGTCACCAGGACCATATATATTGTTTGATATACTGTTCCCAGCTGTCACAAAGACTTTTATTGTATTGGATTTGACCAAAATGAACATCGCTGTCATGAATTATAATGCTAAAAACAAGTTTTGAGATCGTCTATTAGGAGACTAAGTCACTTTGGTAAAAGGTTTGCAAAGTAATTTTTTTAAGTTGTGCATGTCGAGCGTATTTCTAGGGAAGCAAGTCAACTCGTACTACCGAAAACTCGTACCACGGTAACTCGTACCAAAAAAGTTAACTCGTACCACTTGGAAGTCGTACAATTCAGGATATGTACCACTGGGCACTGTAAACACTTACCATCAAAAATATAATCAAAAATGGTACGTGATAACTATAATTCGCTAGGGAAGCAAGTTAACTCTTACGGGATAAAATGGTACAGGATAACTATAATTCGCTAGGGAAGCAAGTTAACTTGTAACACCGAAAAAATTGTACCACGGTAACTCGTACCAAAAAAGTTAACTTGTACCACTGTAAACACTTATCATTAAAAATATACTAGTCAACAATAGAAACCATACACAACTTTGAAATAAAATTTATCAAAAAGTATTTAATATAAAACAAAATAGGATACACAATTTTAAAAAACTTTCATTTGCAATGTATGCACATGTGATAATGAAAATTAAAACTTGTCGGAAAGTATATAAATTCCGTGTAAATGATCAAAGGGTGCAAATTAGTTTTGCGGAAAGTTGAAAAAAAAATCTACACATAATTTTCTAAGCACTAAATTAAATTTCAAATTTGTTTAAAATATTCAATATGATAATCAAGTTTTGTTCATGATGTAAATAAAATTAACGGTACTAATTTTCTTGCACCAGATGCGCATTTCAACAATACATGTCTCTTCAGTGATGCTCGTGGCCAAAATATATGAAATCCAAAGCTTATATAAAAGATGAAGAGCTATAATCCAAAAGGTCCAAAAAGTATAGCCAAATCCGTGAAAATAATCAGAGCTTTGCACGAGGGAGATACATTCCTTAATTTATAATAATTTCTATCATTTTGTAACAGCAAATTTTAATAACCCCAAAAATCCGTATTTTCATGCCAGTACCGAAGTACTGGCTACCGGGCTGGTGATACCCTCGGGGACTAATAGTCCACCAGCAGAGGCATCGACCCAGTGTTAGTAAATAAAATTAACGGTACTAATTTTCTTGCACCAGATGCGCATTTCAACAATACATGTCTCTTCAGTGATGCTCGTGGCCAAAATATTTGAAATCCAAAGCTTATATAAAAGATGAAGAGCTATAATCCAAAAGGTCCAAAAAGTATAGCCAAATCCGTGAAAGAAATCAGAGCTTTGCACGAGGGAGATACATTCCTTAATTTATAATAATTTCTATCATTTTGTAACAGCAAATTTTAATAACCCAAAAAATCCGTATTTTCATGCCAGTACCGAAGTACTGGCTACTGGGCTGGTGATACCCTCGGGGACTAATAGTCCACCGGCAGAGGCATCGACCCAGTGGTAGTAAATAAAATTAACAGTACTAATTTTCTTGCACCAGATGCGCATTTCAACAATACATGTCTCTTCAGTGATGCTCGTGGCCAAAATATTTGAAATCCAAAGCTTATATAAAAGATGAAGAACTATAATCCAAAAGGTCCAAAAAGTATAGCCAAATCCGTGAAAGAAATCAGAGCTTTGCACGAGGGAAATACATTCCTTAATTTATAATAATTTCTATCATTTTGTAACAGCAAATTTTAATAACCCAAAAAATCTGTATTTTCATGCCAGTACCGAAGTACTGGCTACTGGGCTGGTGATACCCTCGGGGACTAATAGTCCATCAGCAGAGGCATCGACCCAGGCAGTGGTAGTAAATAAAATTAACGGTACTAATTTTCTTGCACCAGATGCGCATTTCAACAATACATGTCTCTTCAGTGATGCTCGTGGCCAAAATATTTGAAATCCAAAGCTTATATAAAAGATGAAGAGCTATAATCCAAAAGGTCCAAAAGTATAGCCAAATCCGTGAAAGAAATTAGAGCTTTGCACGAGGGAGATACATTCCTAAATTTATAATAATTTCTATCATTTTGTAACAGCATATTTTAATAACCCAAAAAATCCGTATTTTCATGCCAGTACCGAAGTACTGGCTACTGGCCTGGTGATACCCTCGGGGACTACTGGGCTGAAATATTGATTTTTCAAATTTTTTGGGAAAAAAGTGTTTTTTGAAATCTCAAAAAATGCAAAATTTGTTTTTCTTTTTTTCGTCTCAAATCAATGATTTAGATATGAAAACAACACATAGTAAATTTGGAACATTTCGGATTAGTTTTAAGATTGCTACCGCTTTTTAAATATCACTTTACACATACTGTCTATGGTAAATCAGTTCATAATTTATACATTTTAACGATTTCTCGTGGGATCGAACTTTGCTTAACAAATAAACAAAGAAACTGTCATTAACTGTACGATTTTTATAAACAAATTGATGGCAAACACTGTCTTTACCTTTAAATGAGAAGTTGACATCAATAGTTGGAACTTCTGTTTTTAAAATTGTCTTTTTATGTAAATTTTGTAAAAAAAAAAAAAAATCGTGAAAAAACGTCACAAAAGCAAAAACAAATATTTTTTAACGGATTTATATTTCCATAATGATAAGTATTACTACCTTCAATATTGGTCCAATGAACGGGATACCTTTAATTTGAAAAAAAGTCTTGTATCGTTTCTTTTGTTGACTAGTATATAATAAAAAATGGTACGGAATAACTATAATTCGCTAGGGAAGCAAGTTAACCCGTTCGGGATGAAATGGTACGGGATAACTATAATTTGTAGCAAGTAACCATATCAAAAGTCCGACTGCAAAAGTGGAAGGTGTAGACCTTGGACAACCGCTAATTTGAACCCCTGCCTCCAAATTGAAAAGATACACAAATTTCGTCTTATAATTTAAAACTGCTGCCAACAGCAGGAACAGTGGAACTTATTTCAAAACTACTGACGTAGTTGACTACGTATTGTCGACAAACAATATTCCTACGACTTTTGCCATTTGGGAAATCTAAACTACTTGTCTTTAGAGCTTTTTGGCGATTAGCCATTCCATACATTTGTTTTTTGATAGCTACGCCGAAATCTCAGGGGATTCAGGCCTCTACATTAACATTTTTTCTAACTTGTCCCTTCGGACAAGTGGCAAGAAAATCAGCTTGTCCGAACTCTTAACTCGCTTGTCCGAATTCATAATTGAAAATCTAACATATTGATGATTTATGCAATAAGAACACTTGGGCTTTGATTGTACCTAATAAAAGAAGCATTTTGTAATGTTATATGAATACCGCATCAAAATACATTTCATTATTTCAGAATAAAAGTTTTTTTGCAAGACTGTGTTCTCTGACTCAATGTCACTATCATTTGTCAATCATTAAATCATCATTTCTTCCCAAACCACTATGTTCCCCTATGGACATATTCATTCTTTAGTAGTGGTATGGGTTAAACCAAGGATGTAAATACACCTGGCCACCTTGAACATGTATATGAGTAAACCTTTTTAATTTATTGATGATGTCAAAACAAGCTTTTACAATTTATTTTGATTTGTATATACATTGATATATGATCATGAAGTACATACACATTTTACTAAAAAATCTGCCTTTTTAGATATTTTTTTTTCATTTTAAATTTTTATATCACATGTCATAGATCTTATCAAATAAAACCTCTTTTAATGTATTGTTATGCATAAAAGCAAAATCAAATGAAACATACTTTAATTTAATATTTTAAAGTTTAGGTAAAACTCCATATGGAGGTGCTCCTAATTCAAGGAAGCTTATACTAGGAAGGTACATTAACATTGGTTTCTTTCCCCTTACTTATATTCCCCTGGTCAATGGCTGCCAGCATGTTCAACACTCCAAATCAGAGACATATTATACAAGTTTTATATGTCTCTGGTTCAATCAATGAATAATTATTTCATTAAGTATGATCAATAAAACAATCATTCATATTTTTGAGAATGCATAAGTCTTGAATTTGATCTATTTTTATCTGACCTTGATTTTTCACTTGTCCCATCGGACAAGTAGTATGGTGAATCTACTTGCCCGACACCTGTGTGCACTTGTCCCGGACAATCGGACAAGCGTTAATGTCGAGCCCTGCCGGGATAATAAACTACATAACGATTCCTAATGTACCCTACTTCCTATGTGCAACTTCAAAATTCTTGGATAAATCGACGATCATTTAAGGTTTTTCTGATCATATTTTTGTAATCATGAATTAAACATGTTAAAAGTATGAAAAAACTGTCCAATTAGTTATAAATAACATAACATCCCGCTAGATAATAACAATGGCACATATTTCAGCATTTATTTGGTAGAACACAAATCTAGGGTGCTCGCATAAGGCAGCTTATAACTGCCTAAAAATACATGATGGCCACCAAACAAACCATTAATGAAAGCTTGCTATAATACAGTTTCAGTTTAAAATACACAGTGGAAGGAATATGACAACAACTAATTCTACCAAGTATGAGTCAATTTACTCCAGTAACAAATGGTCCAATAGATCTGATGATAAAGCAGGGTTGAGATAATATGATATCAACTTATCTAACCAAGTATGAGTCAATTTACTCCAGTAAAAAATGGTCCAATAGGTCTGATGATAAAGCAGGGTTGAGATAATATGATATCAACTTATCTAACCAAGTATGAGTCAATTTACTCCAGTAACAAATGGTCCAATAGATCTGATGATAAAGCAGGGTTGAGATAATATGATATCAACTTATCTAACCAAGTATGAGTCCATTTACTCCAGTAACAAATGGTCCAATAGATCTGATGATAAAGCAGGGTTGAGATAATATGATATCAACTTATCTAACCAAGTATGAGTCAATTTACTCCAGTAACAAATGGTCCAACAGATCTGATGATAAAGCAGGGTTGAGATAATATGATATCAACTTATCTAACCAAGTATGAGTCAATTTACTCCAGTAACAAATGGTCCAATAGATCTGATGATAAAGCAGGGTTGAGATAATATGATATCAACTTATCTAACCAAGTATGAGTCCATTTTCTCCTGTAAAATTGGTCAAATAAAACTGAAGATTAAGCAGGGTGGAGAGAATCTAACGACAACGAATCCTACCAAGTAAACAAAGCCTGATGGCAAACGGTATCTAAATATTGAAGTGCTTCATACAGAAAGATGCAAATGCAGACGGAGACCATTACCTTTTATTACCTAAATTATAAAATTGTTTGCATAAATTTTGAAAGACACAAATTTAAAAATTGTAACATTGAACAATAAAAATATGTGACGTATAAATTTCTGACGTCAGACACTCAAAATTGTTTCTTTTAAAATTGTAACACGACGACGACTGCTGTGCCCATATTTCAACTATTTTATTTATTATGTCTGTTTAGTTCACGCATCATTGTACATATAACGGAATTTCATGAGTCTGTTGTACACAGTGAGAGGTTTAGCGCTATAAAACCAGGTGTAATCCACCATATTCTACATTTGAAAATGCCTGTACCAAGTCCGGAATATGGCAGTCTTTGTCCATTTGTTTTTGATGTGTTTTGTCATTTGATTTTTCCATATGATAAGGGACTTTCTGATTTGATTTTCCTCTGAGTTAATACAATTGAGAATGGAAATGGGGAATGTGTCAAAGAGAAAACAACCCGACCATAGAGCAGACAACAGCAGAAGGTCACCAACAGGTATTCAATGCAGCAAGAAATTCAAGCACCCGGGGGTGTCCTTCATCTGGCCCCATAACAAATATATATACTAGTTCAGTGACAATTTAGTATTTTTGTGATTTTACCTTTTACATTGTTGGCAACATCCTAGGATAACAAAGAAATCCATAAAGACATTAAGGAATCAATATGTTTCAGCATAAACACAAAATAAAAAGCCATACATCTGTTTTGTCCAATGGTCCAATTATTTACAACAATGACATCTACATGAAATAAGACAGTAACTCTTAGTTTTCAATTGATAAATACCTGTCACAAAGGATCTCATAACCTCCATCATGAGTAGCGGGTTAATTATAACATAATCTTGGAGCTGACGGGTATCAAAGTAGATAAGCTTCCCAAGAGAATGTTGGAAGTGAAGGAAATCATGAAGTTGTTCTAAATCCAGAACGGACACCTTACTGATTGAGTTCAATTCTTCAAGCTCTACCAATGACAAGATTTGCTTTCCTGCAGCTACTAGTTCAGCAATCTCCAGTTCAAGGGGGACACAAGCATTCGGCATGTCCTCCCCCCAACATGGATGATTGAAAGTAAGCTTGGTGATGGCTTTCTTAAGGGCTTCAATTTCTTGGTCATCTTTATCAGTTGCATTGACAAATATTTGTTTGTCAAGGACAAGATGATTTCTTCCTTCGTGGTCCTTAAATAATTCCTCTACTTCACTGTACAATAGTGCACGTCTGGTTTCAACATCCTCCTGCCAAAACATAAACTCGACTTTAAATAAAAGCATCATCATTGAACACATATTTGGAGGTTGTATAGGCTGTTGTTGAAAAAAGGCTGACGTCATTATCAATTTCTCTTTCATTTCTATATGAATGAATACAGTATGATGATGCTTTAAAAACTGTCAAAAAGTGCAAATACTAAAATAATTCATCTGCTTTACTGTTTAATTTATATTTCAAGTTTTAAGATAGTTTTTATTATAGGTAGACAGATAGCTTAAAGATATACATTATATTGTTATCAATGAACAGAGTAAATGAAGTGAAGGTAAACCCTGCCTGACATTATACAGACATATTCACCTTACAATAACTCCATAAAATAATTAAAAACCAATTGTTCAGAGAACAATTGTAGATCTTTCCACTAGTAAAGATCTATTTTGATATTGAAATATGAAAAATCAGTTGAAAATGTTAGTTCCTATGGCTTTATGATGTATTTATATGAATTTAAAGCAAAGGTCAAAATCAAGAACGTCATCTTAACCTATGACCTTGACATCAATTTCAAGTTCACAAACGAAGGACCTTAAATCAAAAGACCCTAGGTCTTTAATATGTTTGGTTTATTAGTAATATCACTTTACGCGTAATTCTAAATGTAAGATGGGCAAACACTCCTATTTATTGTCTGCACACCCTTTCAACCAAAATATACAAGTAAGGACATGTCGCAACTAACAATTTATGAAAAATTATTTGTGGATATGTCATAAGGTATTTGAAAATAAATGAAAATAAGCCAAAATCAAAATTTAGAATATGACCTTGACCTTTGTCCTTGACCTCATTTTTGGACCAAGGACCTCGAATCTAAAGACCCTATGTCTTTATCACTTATGGTTTACCATTTAGAAATGCATATCACTTAATTAAATGGAAAAGTGGGAATAACTCTCATATGGAGTCTCCGTAAAGCTTCGGTCCAAATAAATATCCTAATCCTGAAGATGTAACGAGCAATTTGGTAAACTAAATTTGTCGTTATCTTTAACGGTTGCGAAGGAGTAGTGGCCACAAGAAAAACAGTGTTTTGGGAGATAACTCTTACAACGTAAAGTATTTTGTTAAGCAGTTGTAAATTTTAAAGCGTATAAACTATACGATACCATATTCCAAATATCTAAGCGACACCTTTTGAAACATCAATATTACGCAAGAAAAAAAATTAGGCGGAAGAAAAAAAAAAAAATAATAATAATAATAATAATTAAAAACAAATTGTTCAAAGAACAATCGAAGGTCTTTCCACAAGTAAAGATCTATTTTATTATCAAAATATTAAAAATCAATCTAAAATGTCAGTTCCTATGACTTTATAATGTATAAATATGAGTTTAAAGCAAAGGTCAAAATCTAGAACGTCCTATTAACCTTTGACCTTGACCTCAATTTCAAGGTCACCAACAAAGGACCTCAAACAAAAAGACCCTAGGTCTGTAATATGTATGGTTAATGAGTTATATCACTATAGGCATGCTTTTAAATATAAGATGGGCGAAAACTCTCATTTAATGTTTACGCACCCTTCCAACCAAAATTTATAAGTTACAACATGTCGCAACTCACAATTTAGTAAAAAGAATTTGTAGATATCTTTCACGGTTGTTGAAAATAAGAGAAAATAAGCCAAAATCAAAATTTAGAATATGACCTTGACCTTTGACCTTGACCTTATTTTCATTTTTTTTGGACCAAGGACCTCAAATCTAAAGACCCTAGGCCTATATCACTGATGGTTTACCAGTAAGAAACACATATCACTTATATCAAATGCATAAGGGGAAATAACTCTCATATGGAGTCTCCGGATAGCTTCGGTCCAATGAATATTCTAATCCTGAAGACGTAACGAGCAATTTGGTAAAATAAATTTGTCGTAATCTTTTACGGTTGCGAAGGAGTAGTGGCCACAAGAATAACAGTGTTTGGGGAGATAAATCTTACAACGTAAAGTATTTTGTTACGCAGTTGTAAATTTTTTAAGCGTATAAACTATACGACATCATATTCCAAATATCTGAGCGACATCTTTTGAAATATCAATACCACGCAAGAAAAAAATTTAGGCGGAAGAAAAAAAATAAAAAAATAATAATAATAATAATTAAAAACCAATTGTTCAGAGAACAATTGAAGGTCTTTCCACAAGTCGAGATCTATTTTTTTTTCAAAATATTAAAAATCAATCTAAAATGTCAGTTCCTATGACTTTATAATGTATAAATATGAATTTAAAGCAAAGGTCAAAATCCAGAACGTCCTATTAACCTTTGACCTTGACCTCAATTTCAAGGTCACCAACCAAGGACCTCAAATAAAAAGATCCTAGGTCTGAGATATGTATGGTTAATGAGTTATATCACTTAAGGCATGATTTTAAATATAAGATGGGCGAAAACTCTCATTTATTGTTTACGCACCCTTCCAACCAAAATTTATAAGTTACAACATGTCGCAACTCACAATTTAGTTAAAATTATTTGTCAATATCTTTCACGGTTGTTGAAAATAGAGAAAATAAGCCAAAATCAAAATTTAGAATATGACCTTGACCTTTGACCTTGACCTTATTTTCCTTTTTTTGAAACAAGGAACTTTAATCCAAAGACCCTAGGCCTATATCACTGATGGTTTACCAGTTAGAAACGCATATCACTTATATCAAATGCATAAGGGGAAATAACTCTCATATGGAGTCTCCGGATAACTTCGGTCCAAATAAATATCCTAATCCTGAAGTAGTAACGAGCAATTTGGTAAAATAAATTTGTCGTAATCTTTTACGGTTGCGAAGGAGTAGTGGCCACAAGAAAAACAGTATTTGGGAAGATAACTCTTACAACGTAAAGTATTTTGTGACGCAGTTGTAATTTTTTAAAGCGTATAAACTATACGACATCATATTCCAAATATCTAAGCGACATCTTTTGAAACATCAATACTGCGCAAGAATAAAATTTAGGCGGAAGAAAAAAAAAAAAAAAATAATAATAATAATAATAATAATAATCAGAACAAATACAATAGGTCTTTCCACGGAAAGGTGGAAAGACCTAATTAAAAACCAATTGTTCAGAGAACAATTGCAGGTCTTTCCACTAGTAAAGATCTATTTTGATATTGAAATATGAAAAATCAGTTTAAAATGTTAGTTCCTATGTCTTTATGATGTATTTATATGAATTTAAAGCAAAGGTCAAAACCTGAAACGTCGTATTAACCTATGACCTTGACCTCAATTTCAAGGTCACCAACCAAGGACCTCAAACAAAAAGACCCTAGGTCTGTAATATGTATGGTTAATGAGTAATACCACTTTACGCGTAATTCTAAATGTAAGATGGGCGAAAACTCTCATTTATTGTTTACGCACCCTTCTAACCAAAATTTATAAGTTACAACACAACGCAACTCACAATTTAGTAAAAAGAATTTGTCAATATCTTTCACGGTTGTTGAAAATAAGAGAAAATAAACCAAAATCAAAATTTAGAATATGACCTTGACCTTTAACCTTGACCTTATTTTCATTTTTTGGGACCAAGGACCTCAAATCTAAAGACCCTAGGCCTATATCACTGATGGTTTACCAGTAAGAAACGCATATCACTTATATCAAATGCATAAGGGAAAATAACTCTCATATGGAGTCTCCAGATAGCTTCGGTCCAATTGAATATTCTAATCCTGAAGAAGTAACGAGCAATTTGGTAAAATAAATTTGTCGTAATCTTTTAAGGTTGCAAAGGAGTAGTGGCCACAAGAATAACAGTGTTTGGGGAGATAACTCTTACAACGTAAAGTATTTTGTTACGCAGTTGTAAATTTTTAAAGCATATAAACTATACGACATCATATTCCAAATATCTAAGCGACATCTTTTGAAACATCAATATTACGCAAGAAAAAAATTTAGGCGGAAGAAAAAAAAAAAAAAAATAATAATAATAATAATTAAAAACCAATTGTTCAAAGAACAATTGAAAGTCTTTCCACAAGTAAAAATCTATTTTTTTATCAAAATATTTAAAATTAATCTAAAATGTCAGTTCCTATGACTTTATAATGTATAACTATGAATTTAAAGCAAAGGTCAAAATCTAGAACGTCCTATTAACCTTTGACCTTGACCTTAATTTCAAGTCACCAACCAAGGACCTCAAATAAAAAGACCCTAGGTCTGTTATAAGGATGGTTAATGAGTTATATCACTTTAGGCATGATTATAAATATAAGAGGGGCGAAAACTCTCATTTATTGTTTATGCACCCTTCCAACCAAAGTTTACAAGTTACAACATGTCGCAACTCACAATTTAGTAAAAATAATTTGTCAATATCTTTCACGGTTTTTGAAAATTGAGAAAAAAAGCCAAAATCTAAATTTAGAATATGACCTTGACCTTTGACCTTGACCTTATTTTCATTTTTTTGGACCAAGGAACTTTAATCCAAAGACCCTAGGCCTATATCACTGATGGTTTAACAGTTAGAAAAGCATATCACTTATACCAAATACATAAGGGGAAATAACTCTCATATGGAGTCTCCAGATAACTTCGGTCCAAATGAATATCCTAATCCTGAAGAAGTAACGAGCAATTTCGTAAAATAAATTTGTCGTAATCTTTTACGGTTGCGAAGGAGTAGTGGCCACAAGAAAAACTGTGTTTGGGGAGATAACTCTTACAATGTAAAGTATTTTGTTACGCAGTTGTAAACTTTTAAAGCGTATAAACTATACGACATCATATTCCAAATATCTAAGCGACATCTTTTGAAACATCAATACTACGCAAGAAAAAAATTTAGGCGGAAGAAAAAAAAAAAAAAATTAAAAATTAAAAACCAATTGTTCAGAGAACAATTGTAGGTCTTGCCACTAGTAAAGATCGATTTTGATATTGAAAAATGAAAAATCAGTTTAAAATGTTAGTTCCTATGGCTTTATGATGTATTTATATGAATTTAAAGCAAAGGTCAAAATCTAGAACGTCATCTTAACCTATGACCTTGACCTCAATTTCAAGTTCACAAACCAAGGTCCTTAAATCAAAAGACCCTAGGTCTTCAATATGTTTGGTTTATTAGTAATATCACTTTACACGTAATTCTAAATGTAAGATGGGCAAAAAAACTCCCATTTATTGTCTGCGCACCCTTTCAACCAAAATATACATATGGAGTCTCCGTAAAGCTTCGGTCCAAATGAATATCCTAATCCTGAAGATATAACGAGCAATTTGGTAAAATAAATTTGTCGTTATCTTTAAAGGTTGCGAAGGAGTAGTGGCCACAAGAAAAACAGTGTTTGGGGAGATAACTCTTACAACGTAAAATATTTTGTTATGCAGTTGTAAATTTTAAAGCGTATAAACTATACGATACCATATTCCAAATATCTTAGCGACATCTTTTGAAACATCAATACTACACAAGAAAAAAAATTAGGCGGAAGAAAAAAAAAAAAAATAATAATTAAAAACCAATTGTTCAGAGAACAATTGAAGGTCTTTCCACTAGTAAAGTTCTATTTTGATATTGAAATATGAAAAATCAGTTTAAAATGTTAGTTCCTATGGCTTTAGGATGTATTCATATGAATTTAAAGCAAAGGTCAAAATCTAGAACGTCCTTTAACCTATGACCTTGACCTCAATTTTAAGGTCACAAACCAAGGACCTTAAATCAAAAGACCCTAGGTCTTTAATATGTTTGGTTAATGAGTAATATCAATTTACACATAATTCTAAATGTAAGATGGGCAAAAGCTCCCATTTATTGTCTGCGCACCCTTTCAACCAAAATATACAAGTAAGGACATGTCGCAACTAACAATTTATGAAAAATTATTTGTCGATATGTCATACGGTTTTTGGAAATAAGTGAAAATAAGCCAAAATCAAAATTTAGAATATGACCTTGACCTTTGACCTTGACCTCATTTTCATTTTTTTGGACCAAGGACCTCAAATCTGAAGACCCTAGGTCTCTATCACTTATGGTTTGCCATTTAGAAATGCATATCACTTAATTCAATGGAAAAGGGGGAATAACTCTCATATGGAGTCTCCGTAAAGCTTCGGTTCAAATGAATATCCTAATCCTTAAGATATAACGAGCAATTTGGTAAAATAAATTTGTCGTAATCTTTTACGGTTGCGAAGGAGTAGTGGCCACAAGAAAAACAGTGTTTGGGGAGATAACTCTTACAATGTTAAGTATTTTGTTACGCAGTTGTAAATTTTAAAGCGTATAAACTATACGATACCATATTCCAAATATCTTAGCGACATCTTTTGAAACATCAATGCTACACAAGAAAAAAAATTAGGCGGAAGAAAAAAAAAAAAATAATAATAATTAAAAACCAATTGTTCAGAGAACAATTGTAGGTCTTTCCACTAGTAAAGATCTATTTTGATATTGAAATATGAAAAATCAGTTTAAAATGTTAGTTCCAATGGCTTTATGATGTATTTATATGAATATAAAGCAAAGGTCAAAATCTAGAACGTCATATTAACCTATGACCTTGACCTCAATTTCAAGTTCACAAACCAAGGACCTTAAATCAAAAGACCCTAGGTCTTTAATATGTTTGGTTTATTAGTAATATCACTTTACGCGTAATTCTAAATGTAAGATGGGCAAAAACTCCCATTTATTGTCTGCGCATCCTTTCAACCAAAATATACAAGTAAGGACATGTCGCAACTAACAATTTATGAAAAATTATTTGTCGATATGTCATAAGGTATTTGAAAATAAATGAAAATAAGCCAAAATCAAAAATTTAGAATATGACCTTGACCTTTGACCTTGACCTCATTTTTATCATTTTGGACCAAGGACCTCAAATCTAAAGACCCTATGTCTTTATCACTTATGGTTTAATAGTTAGAAATGCATATCACTTGAATCAAATGAAAAAGGGAGAATAACTCTCATATGGAGTCTCCGTAAAGCTTCGGTCCAAATGAATACCCTAATCTTTAAGATGTAATGAGCAATTTGGTAAAATAAATTTGTCGTAATCCTTTACGGTTGTGAAGGAGTAGTGGCCACAAGAAAAACAGTGTTTGGGGAGATAACTCTTACAACGTAAAGTATTTTGTTATGTCGTTGTAAATTTTTAAAGCGTATAAACTATACGATACCATATTCTAAATATCTAAGCGACATCTTTTGAAACATCAATAATACGCAAGAAAAAAAATTAGGCGGAAGAAAAAAAAAAAAAAAAATAATAATAATTAAAAACCAATTGTTCAGAGAACAATTGTAGGTCTTTCCACTAGTAAAGATCTATTTTGATATTGAAATATGAAAAATCAGTTTAAAATGTTGACGGAAAGGTGGAAAGACCTAATAATAATCAGAACAAATTCAATAGGTCTTTCCACGGAAAGGTGGAAAGACCTAATAATAATCAGAACAAATTCAATAGGTCTTTCCGCGGAAAGGTGGGAAGACCTAATAATAATAATTAAAAACCAATTGTTCAGAGAACAATTGAAGGTCTTTCCACTAGTAAAGTTCTATTTTGATATTGAAATATGAAAAATCAGTTTAAAATGTTAGTTCCTATGGCTTAATGATGTATTAATATGAATTTAAAGCAAAGGTCAAAATCTAGAACGTCCTATTAACCTTATCCTTAACCCATGACCTTAAATCAAAAGACCCTAGGTCTTTAATATGTTTGGTTAAAGAGTAATATCACTTGACGCATTATTATAAATGTAAGATGGGCAAAAATTCCCATTTATTGTCTGCACACCCTTTCAGCCAAAATATACAAGTAAGGACATGTCGCAACTAACAATTTATGAAAAATTATTTGTCGATATGTCATAACGTATTTGAAATCTAGTGAAAATAAGCCAAAATCAAAATTAAGAATATGACCTTGACCTTTGACCTTGACCTCATTTTCATTTTTTTGGACCAAGGACCTCAAATCTGAGGACCCTAGGTCTCTATCACTTATGGTTTAATAGTTAGAAATGCATATCACTTGAATCAAATGAAAAAGGGGGAATAACTCTCATATGGAGTCTCCGTAAAGCTTCGGTCCAAATGAATACCCTAATCTTTAAGATGTAATGAGCAATTTGGTAAAATAAATTTGTCGTAATCCTTTACGGTTGTGAAGGAGTAGTGGCCACAAGAAAAACAGTGTTTGGGGAGATAACTCTTACAACGTAAAGTATTTTGTTATGTCGTTGTAAATTTTTAAAGCGTATAAACTATACGATATCATATTCCAAATATCTAAGCAACATCTTTTGAAACATCAATACTACGCAAGAAAAAAATTTAGGCGGAAGAAAAAAAAAAAAAAAATAATTAAAAACCAATTGTTCAAAGAACAATTGAAGGTCTTTCCACAAGTAAAGATCTATTTTTTTATCAAAATATTAAAAATCAATCTAAAATGTCAGTTCCTATGACTTTATAATGTATAAATATGAATTTAAAGCAAAGGTCAAAATCTAGAACGTCCTATTAACCTTTGACCTTGACCTCATTTCAAGGTCACCAACCAAGGACCTCAAATAAAAAGACCCTAGGTCTGTTATAAGTATGGTTAATGAGTTATATCACTTTAGGCATGATTTTAAATATAAGATGGGCGAAAACTCTCCTTTATTGTTTACGCACCCTTCCAACCAAAATTTATAAGTTACCACATGTCGCAACTCACAATTTAGTAAACATAATTTGTCAATATCTTTCACGGTTGTTGAAAATAAGAGAAAATAAGCCAAAATGAAAATTTAGAATATGACCTTGACCTTTGACCTTGACCTTATTTTCATTTTTTTGAACCAAGGAACTTTAATCCAAAGACCCTAGGCCTATATCACTGATGGTTTACCAGTTAGAAACGCATATCACTTATATCAAATGCATAAGGGGAAATAACTCTCATATTGAGTCTCCGGATAACTTCGGTCCAAATGAATAGCCTAATCCTGAAGAAGTAACGAGCAATTTGGTAAAATAAATTTGTCGTACTTTTTTACGGTTGCGAAGGAGAAGTGGCCACAAGAAAAACAGTGTTTGAGGAGATAACTCTTACAAATTAAAGTATTTTGTTACGCAGTTGTAAATTTTTAAAGTGTATAAACTATACGACATCATATTCCAAATATCTGAGCGACATCTTTTGAAACATCAATACTACGCAAGAAAAAAAATTTAGGCGGAAGAAAAAAAAAAAAAATAATAATCAGAACAAATTCAATAGGTCTTTCCACGGAAAGGTGGAAAGACCTAATAATCAGAACAAATACAATAGGTCTTTCCACGGAAAGGTGGAAAGACCTAATAATCAGAACAAATTCAATAGGTCTTTCCACGGAAAGGTGGAAAGACCTAATAATCAGAACAAATTCAATAGGTCTTTCCACGGAAAGGTGGAAAGACCTAATAATCAGAACAAATTCAATAGGTCTTTCCACGAAAAGGTGGAAAGACCTAATAATCAGAACAAATTCAATAGGTCTTTCCACGGAAAGGTGGAAAGACCTAATAAAAACAAAATTTGAATTTCGAATAAACAGGAAGATGTGTCTTCTTTCTTGAACAAAATTAGAAATTTACATTGGATGTAAAGCAAGTGTTTGGAAGTTCTTTTCACATTATGTTAGAGAAGATGGATCCTTCTGACTTGCATCAAGGAAAATTTAGGAAGATTGCTGTTTGCATATATTTTGGATTGTATATTCTGGTAAGTACAGTAATTGAATTCAGAGACATGTATACTAAATGTAATTATATGTCTCTGTTGAATTCCAAAATTTTGGTGATATTATCTGATATGCTCTTTTTTCTTCAACATATTGATGAAACAATTACAACATTATGAATAGCTTAATTTTTATACTTGAAGAGTAAAAGGAATAAAGAAAAAAACTACATTAAATACTTAATTATGCAAAAAAAAATCAGTTTGAGTGATTATCAAAGCTTTACTTTATATTATGCACTTTGAATTTATTTAGTCTTAATATAAATAAATCATGATGGTTATAACCACACCTTTTTAGGAGTAATAATTTACAATTCACCATTTCTTAATTTTGCCAGAGTAAGACAGTAGAAACAAAAAGAAATAAGCAGTATATATGCATAATGCCATCTTGGTTTTTTTTATTTTCAGATTGTAACAAGGGATGCATATCAAATCAGTAGAATCCACCACCTGAAGAAGAACTAAGCAGTAGTGGATCAAGAGGGAGGGTTCTTCGGGGTTGACCCCCCTTCCCCTCATATTTTGATGATCAGCCCCTGCTGAGATCATCTTTAAAGGTCAAACAGAACCTTTTGAACTCCAGCTGGACTTTTGCGAGATCAGCTGTACTATTTAAGTTCAGCCGGACTTTACAGAAGTCTGGTTGAACTTTATAGAGGCCAAATTTTTTCCAGAAATGCCAGCTGGACTTTCTGAACCGGACTCCTGCTAATTTAAATATTTCGAGCCGGTTTACGGCTAATTTTGCTGAAAGTCCAACCGGGTTATCCATTATAAGACATTCAAAGAAAAGACCAAATGATTATTATAAGAACGGTTCTCAGTACGGCTACTGTCCGGCTGGAGTACATGTCATATTTTTTGTACGGGATATTACTTACAGTGTAAGACTCGGACAAAACAAACACAGATCTAAACAGGAAACAAACCTTGTTGAACTTTAAATAGACTTCCAACGTTATCATAGTTATGTGTTTATTTTCCAATTTTCAAGGACCTTAACATTTTAACATAAACATAAAACCAGTGGAGTATACATATTCTGCATTGAGGATATTTTTGCCTGTTCCTGTTTATTGTACACATATTTTGGAGCTTTGGAATAGAGTTTTTCTATATTAGGGTACATTTTATTAGGCTAGCATTTTAATTTTTTGGATTTGATTTGCTGCTTAAAAAAATCTAGATTACCTAGACTGGGCAGCCCCCCTCTAATGCAGTCAGTGGGCCCCTCTTATGAAAATTACTGGATTTGCCACCGTTTCTATTCCTATTTCATGTTCCTAACTTTGTTTCTTTGTTCCTTAAATATTTACTATATCACAATTTTTCCAATTTTTTTTTTCTCAAACAGTCATGAAGACCAATAATTTCATTTAGTAAGTTATAAAACCCTTGTCGTTTTCTGGAACTGAAATTATTTTTGATGGAATGGATGCTTGTAAAAAGAATGCCTTGACATTTCATCATGATTAAGAGTATAAAAATATAGGTAGTGGGTGGTATTGTTCATCACACACTAAAGCATGTTCACATGAGGCTTGATACCAAATTTTAAGAAACTATGATGTGTGTTGCTCCTGTTAAAGACTTAAAATCCATAGAACGAATAGAAACACAGAACAATGTATTTAAACAAGTATACCACCCCTAGCCAATAGGAGGTATAAACAAATCCATTATATATATATACTATTGACTTATATCAGTAGGTGATCTGGATTAGCTAGATCACCTACTGATGTTACTCTGTTTGTGTAGACATAAAAAAAAAAGATCTAAGGAATGCCTGTATAAATGAACTATTTATATCTTTTCCACTTTACCAATGATACCAATGTCCCTAGGGGTGACACCAAAACAGATCTAAAGAAAACCTGTTTGATAGACCTATTTATATCTTGTTCACTTAACACTCCCAGCTAAAAATGATCATTAGGCCAACTGCATTGCTCAACTGGCCGCCAGATGAGCTAACAGGCTAGGGCCAGTTGAGGGCTAGCTGGATTTTTGGCATGCAAATTAGAAAGCCCTTAAGGTGGTACCTAACACTTTCACTAAAATTAATTTGGCTCGTTTAATTTTAATAAAATTTTGACAAAGTATTTACTTTGACCCTTTAACAAAGATATAAAAATTTCAAAAATTTTAAACCAACCGTTTTGTCAGAAAAAATACACTGGTTATATAGCAGTTTGACAAACACCAATTTTGATCATTGAGAAGCTTTATATACCCTTTACAACACAATGTAATTAAAACGTTTAGCTGACTTTACAGAGTTATTTCCCTGTAGTGTTAGGTACCACCTTAACTATCAATGCTCAATTTTATGCAAATTAGTTGAGCAATGTTGAGAAAATACCATAGTTGAGGGCTAGGTGTCCTACAGTTGAGCAATTAGAGTTGAGGGCTACCTGGCCAACAGCTGAGGACCAGCCATTAAAAGTTGAGGGCTAGGTCTTTAAAAGTTTAGCATTATGTGGTTATTGCAAACTGATGACTACACAAAATTGTAGAAAAAATAAATTAAAATTGTGTATTTTTATAGTCAAAATACTTCTGAAAGATCTCAACTCACAACAGACTACATGAATGCTTTATCCTTGCTTTTGAGAAGTTATCTAACAAATAAGAATAGATATCTAGTCTTATACCAAATTCATTATATAAGAATCTTCTTATTTTATTAGTAATACTTTCTTAAACAAATTGTCTTAATAATAAAATACACATGTCTCCTGTCTTACACATTTTGACAATATATAAATTAATGCATAAATATATATTGTCTCAATGTTTTCTTCACTCTTTAAAGTTTATAAAGAAAACACTTTAAATATCACTACTTTGAACTAAAAGAACATAATTATACACTTATTCAAAATGGTGGAAATCAAATCTAATCCAATGTACTTGCCAAAAGATGTTTCCAGAAATATGTGTTAAAACATCAATCTTCCTAAATCCAAGAGTCATGTCATTAGAAGAATACACTGCACTTTTCAATGTCAATAAGTTATCTGTAACTTTTTTTATCTACATTCATTGTAAAATTCACATTTTATTCATGATAGCTGAGGAAAAATCTTTGCTTGCCATGTGCGTGTTCAAACCCAGTTCAAATTTTAAATGTTTGAGGTTCTTTTGGGTATTGTGACAGTGTGATCACTTTGAGAATTGCCCCTAATAATAACTGTTAATTACATAAATCTTGAATATTTGATATATCTTATTATAAAAGAAATACTGTTAATTTTTTATCTTTATGTCAAAGATTTAGTTAAGTTAAAATACAGAAAAATGTATAAAACCATGTGCTTCCCTTAATTTTGCCATACACTTTGTGTACATTTATAATAATACTCCCTGTCCAATTGCACTAAAGACAGATAAAACAGATGGCACATAACATTTATATCACCAGGTCATATTTCTAATTGCTCAACTTTTGCTCAACTATAAAAAAAAAATCAAAGTCTGAACGCTCAACTTTTGCTCAACTACAAAAAATTCAAAGTCGGAATGCTCAACTTTTGCTAAACTATATGAAAACAAAAGATCAATTGCTCAACTTTTCCTCACCTTAATGGCCAGCTTCAGTTGAGGGCCAGCTGAGCAACATATATCCAACATACAGTGCTTGGCAAGGTTTGAGTTGAGCTAAGATGCTCAACACTTAGCCCTCAACTATTTTGCTTAAAACAGCTAGCACTCAACTGTCCGCCACATGGCCATCAACTGGCCCTCAACTGTCCGCCACATGGCCTTCAACTGGCCCTCAACCTTTTTTTCTGTAGGGGCTGGTACCTTGTCCTTAAGGGTTGCAACAAACAATATCTAAGGATCGCCTTCATAAATGACCTATTTATATCTTTTTCATTTACCACTTGTACCAATGTCCTTATGGGTAACAGTTTTAAGACCATATTCAGAATGTCAAGAATATGTCGAGTAAATTTCATACAAATTTGATATAAATGAGATGTGTCAAGAAAAATTAAGACACAAATCATACTTTTGGAGAATGTCGAGTAAAAGTTCATGCAAATCAAGACAAAAACTGGTCTTTTCAGACTTTTTGACTTTTGTAGTGTAACAAACACATAAGATCTTAGGCAAGCCTTCATAGAAAACCTTTTTATATTTTTTCCACTTACCACTGGTACCTTGTCCTTATGGGTGGCAACAAACAATATCTTAGGGATGCCAGCATACACCACCTTACAATAGGTCAGGATTGAGTTTACCCAGTGCAGTAAAAAGACTGAAAGAAAAAAAAAGTTAAAAATAATATGTGTTTTAATTTGTTCTGTAACTGAATTTTCAGGGGTGTGGAAACTAATTTTGAGAACTTTATTCTTTGTCCAGAAAAAAGTTACTTGACCTGAATTTCTCAATAAATATTGTAGTGTTTGACTGTAAACCTTTATGGTTCTTAAAAGGCAAACAAGGCAGTGTCTGCGCGTACCCGCATGCGGGTACGAATAGTCAAATTGCCGTTTGAGGCTGCACATACCCACATCCTGTTTTCTTATGAAATGCCATCGAATCGGGAATGAAACGTGAAATATATACGAAAATTATCGATAATATGGGGATTTCGTGTAGAACGAGTGAAGAATTTGAAAAAAAATATTTTCAAATTGTATTTATTATGCACAATGATGGAAAATTAAACTGAAAAGAAAAAAGTAAAAGAAAACTACTAGATCTAAAATTAAGAAATAATTCCTTCATGTCATGCTCTATGCTCATTTTAACATGGGTAGGCATTATATTTGTCGATATTTTACACTGAGCGTTAGATGTAAAATATCGACAAATGTAATGCCTACCCATGTTAAAATGAGCATAGAGCATGACATGAAGGAATTATATCGATTCTTATATGACAAATACAATATAATTATAGATCGAAGCGTAAAAAAAATACCGTAAGAATGTTTGGCTGTTCTCGTGTCATCCCCGAGGAGTCTGTATATTACACTTCATATTTGATAAGTTTAAAACTACGAGCAGGGCTAATATATGTTGTTTGATAAAAATATATAATTTAAGTTTATGTCAGCTGCTTAAATGTAAATATTTAAAATAATAAGGATGGAAATAACGTTAATATAAACAGTAAGTCCGTGCGCATGTGTCAAACATATTTTTTGTGCTCATTAGAACACGGCTTTATTAACAAAGCGTAATAAGGACGTCATATTAGAATGAAAGCTTGAGTTTATAAACATTAAAGAAGCAAGTAGTAATATCAATTTAAACTAATTATAAAAGATTCATTTAACTAATTAAGTTTTGGAACAATTTTTCATATCATATATGATTGTTTTGGCACAGATTTCAACCCGGCTGCACATTTCAAATGATGCCAGCCTTCGTTCATTTTTCATTATTCATTTTTGCTTGCTTCTTTAAATTTTAATTTTTATAAACTCAAGCTTTAATTTTAGTAGTTTTATTTGTTTTAAAATTTTAATTTCTGTTTTACATTTTAATAAAAGATTATTTTAAAATATCATATGGGTATATTTTTAATTTATAAAAAACTTCATTCTTTAAATTTGCATTAAAATTTTATAATAGTATTAATTTCTATCATGTTTTTCTTTTACAGGGACTGTACAGTTTCATTTTCCATCATTGTGCAATTAATTTTGCAATATTTATTATGTATAATTATTTAATAAATACAATTTGAAAATACTATTTTTCATACTCTTCACTCGTTCTACACGATATTCCCATATTATCGATAATTTCCATAGATATTTCACGTTTTATACCCGATCCGATGGCGTTTTATTAGAAAACCGGATGTGGGTACACGTAGCCTAAAACGGCAGTTTGACTATTCCTACCCGCATGCGGGTACGCGCAGACATTGCCTTCTTAAAACTGTTTAGTATCACATTCGCTTATGGTTGTGACCTGTTATCTATTTCTTGCATGAGAAGTTATTTCTCGTATAACACTGCACATAATTTGATACAAAAAAGTGAAATGAAAATCAGCGTAAATTTTATTGGCTTATCTACCATTACACTACGTTATTACGGCATTACCATTGGTCATCCGTTAGGAAAATGGTGACTATCAAAGGTTGAGACGAAGTACATTTCGTCCATGGCAACTGACATTGTGATTTCTCCAATTAGATTATACAAAACACTCACACATTTCATCTTACAATATTCTTTTTCTCAAATTTTATTACATTCTGAAGCGTAAAAACAGTCTTAAAATGTCTGATGTTACAGTTTGACACCAGAAAAGAACAAATGACAAATATCATTTTGTCAGATTTAAAAGGTCGCGACAAAACATAAACATTGATTTCCGACATCCCTTCTCACTCATTATGAAACATATAATATGTCAATGATGTTTGTGATATTTGTGTATTTGAATGAATTAAAGGAGGTATTGGACTAACATCAATGAGACAGAAACCCAACAGTAAAACAACACAAAGACATCTAGAAGGCAATCTTGCAATGATTCAAAATGCTTGGTTGTATGTACATAAACTAAGTTGTGAAACAAGTAAAGGAATGGAAACTAGATAATTGACCATTAAGTGTCCCTTCTATCTATTTATTTGCCAACAAATAAGTTAGACTTCTGATCATCAAGATGAGGGTGTTTCTCTTGACAATTGGTTTTTAATTGTCATTATGCATGTCATTGGTAAATGAAGTATGTTCGGTAATATAAATGTTACAATTGTAATTGATAAATATTACCTGCTGGTGTTGGTGTCATGTGCTGTCCTGGAAAACACAGTACATCAGGTATTTCTTCATTCAATCCTTTACTTCCATCAAAAACTACTAGAAACAACGCTCTGAAAGTCATGAATGTCTGGTGTGTTGTATAATAGACATACTGTCCACCAAAGTCCCAGAAGATGAGTCTGCCAACTTTCATTTCATATTTACCAGTTTTGAGGACCTTTTCCATTTTCTTTCTCATTTCTTTTTTGGTCATTTTAGTTGTCATTTTCTTCTTCATTTGCTGTGTTTTAGACTCAATAGAGGAAATCTGTTGTTTCAAAGATTGGGCTGATTGTGGCTGCTGATAGGGTTCACCCGAGAGGTTCAGAGGGAAAGATGTCGACTTGGTAGATTGTGGCTGTGTAGAAGGTTCATCTGAGAGGTTCACAGGTAAATATGTCAACTTGGTAGCTTGTGGCTGTGTAGAGGGTTCATCTGAGAGGTTCACAGGTAAATATGTCGACTTGGTAGCTTGTGGCTGTGGAGTGGGTTCACCTGAGAGGTTGACAGGGAAATATGTCGACTTGGTAGCTTGTGGCTGTGTAGAAGGCTCACATGAGAGGTTCACAGGAAAATATGTTGACTTGGTAGCTTCTGACTTCTGAGAATGAATATCGTCTTTATTTGGAAGTTCAACAAGTTTTGCATCGGATTTATGTTTTCCTGATGTTTTTGTTTGTTTTCTTTCATCCTTTTCAACAGAGGTCATTAAAACCTTATTGTATACTACATCCAAGGCATTATATGTTCCTGTATATGAAAAAAATAACTGTTGCAATATTATCCATGATATTTTTGTAAGAACGATTTCGCAGGAACATGCACACAAAAACTTTAAATGTTCAACAAATTGCAAGTGTTCTATTGACTTGTAACTTAATCAATCATCCCTATCCACGAACATTGGTATAAACCAAAATAAAATAATCCACATGCAGTACATACAAACTAGATAAACTTTGATATATATATTTATACTATATAGTCAAATAGTCAATGTAACTGAAAAACTGACAGAAGCAGCAAATCTGTTTTTCATCATTGAAACAGGAAAACAAATGTTACTCTTTTTCAAAACTGATGTGTCATGAATGCATATGAGACAACTACTCAGTAAAGTGCAGTTGACCAGATTTAAAAGAAAAGTTTTGACCAGACATCTAAAACCAGTGCATGTGACACAGAGGAAACCAACAACCTTATACATGACTTATAAATAATTAATGAAAAACAGATGTAACAGAAAGCAACCAACACCAACCCTGAATTGTAACAGAAAGCAACCCACACCAACCCTGCATTGCAGTATTAGGACAGGCACACACAGAACGTTTGAGATAAGGATTGAATGTCATACAACAAAAAAATCTGATTTTGACCATTTGAATTCTTTACAAAATAGAGCTTTTGTAGATCTACCTGTAAAACAAGACTTCATGTTTATTATTATAAATGTAATATTAAAACCATATATATGTAAATGTGTATTCTTACCTGAATCAATCATGATCCAGTTTCTTGTCTCTATATCAAGTCCACAGCGACCTTCAACGAGGGAAATGCCATCAGTGGCTTGTCGCCCTTCTGGAACATTATCCCCAACTAAAAGCTTGACTAGACTTGATTTCCCAGTAGCGAACTGGCCGGTTACCATGCAGCGCATGTCAAACGATTGGTAGCTTCCACTGCCAAGCAGTTTGTTCAACATAGAATCTATTAATAAAAATTTCCTAAATGGTTAATTATTGATGTTTTGCTGATGTCTAACACATATCTGCTTACACATTAGGAATAGTGACTACGTAGTATTATAATATTCTTCAGCAATAAGGAATATCTGGGTTTTTTCTTCTACCCTGCAGTCCAGTTTTAAACTGTTTATAGTTAAAGGAGAATAATTGCAATATGAAATTTTAGACATAAGTTTGATTTAAAGTAAATTACATATGAATATATACTATGTTGTGAATGAATTCCCATGAAAGATAATTTAAGTCATATATTAGATTTCAATTTCATAAATTTTGCATCATGCATACTGTTGCCTTCATAGACCAGATGCTCTACAAGAGGCAGCTTTATACGACCGCAGAGTTCGAAACCTGAACATTTGGGCAAGTATGGACAAAACATTCAAGCTTGATACAGCTCTGAATTTGGATTGTGATTAAATAGTTGACACAACACAGGTTTCTGACACATAATGAATGTGGTCTAAGAACTTAAACTTAAAATCTTTAAATTTTAAATTGGACATTACCTATTATCATGATTATGGTCCAATATCCAAAATCTAAATACATGGTTGGATTCAGTTTATCAAAGAACTCCAAGAATTCAATTTTTGATGAAATCAAATAAAGTTCAATTTTGGACCTTTATATCTCAATGTGGACCAATTTGATAACCGGGCGCAAACATAAAAAATCTAAATAAAATTGAGAATGGAAATGGGGAATGTGTCAAAGAGACAACAACCCGACCATAGAAAAAACAACAGCAGAAGGCCACCAACAGGTCTTCAATGTACAAAGAAATTCCCGCACTGACTTGAGACAGGCGCAAAAATGTGGCGGGGTTAAACATGTTTATGAGATCTCAACCCTCCCCTTATACCTCTAGCCAATGTAGAAAAGTAAACGCATAACAATATGCACACTTAAAATTCAATTCAAGAGAATTCCGAGTCTGATATCAGAAGATGTAACCAAAGAAAATAAACAAAATGACAATGATACATAAATAACCACAGACTACTAGCAGTTAACTGACATGCCAGCTCCAGACTTCAATTAAACTGATTGAAAGATTGTGATTTCATCATATGAATATCAGGCACAATCCTTCCCGTTAGGGGTTTAGTATCATACTATCATAAAATATATGAGAAGAACTAAACCTGTGTCATGCCAACAACTGGTTAGAATAAGCATATATCAAAGAAACCCATATATACAATTTTTGTTGAAATCAAACCAAGTTTAATTTTGGACCCCAATTTGGACCAACTTGAAAACTGGGACTATAATAAAAAATTCCTTAACTGTTAGGACCTCAACTCCCAAAATTAATCCCAACCTTTAATTTATGGTCATAAACCTTGTGTTTAAATGTCATAGATTTCTATTCACTTAAACTAAAATTATAGTGCGAAAACCAAGAAAAATGCTTATCTGGGCCCTTTTTGGCCCCTAATTCCTAAACTGTTGGGACTTCAACTCCGGAAATCAATCGCAACCTTTCTTTTATGGTCATAAACCATGTGTTTAAATTTCATAGATTTCTTTTTACTTGTACGAAAGTTACAGTGCAAAAACCAAAAGTCTTCGGACGCCAACGACAACTACGCCATTGGTATACCAATATACGACCAAAAAATTTTCAATTTTTGCGATCATATTAAAAGAACAGATCTTATTCACCATGTTGTACATATTCATCTGTTCAAGTGCAATAAAGAGCTGTGCTATAAGCGCATAATACGCTCGTTGCACTTTTAGCTTGTCTTTTTGATTTACATGATTTTTTTAAACTAATTAATTTCTTTGGCCGTTTAGGACATTTTTGTCAAGAAGAAAAGTTCCACTGTAAAACATCAAATCAGAAATTATATAAAAAAACATAAGGGTACTTAGTTCAATAGATATACACTAGTCACCATAGTTTTTGATTTATTATCCGAAAAACTGGAAAAACCCTAAAAAAATTTAAGTAAAAGACTGAATAACACAAAAAAATTTAAATCTGCAAATTATACAAATTAAAAGGGATCTTACATCAATAGATGTAAATGATCCATCAAAGTTTCATAAAAGTTGGTGAAAGTGTTTTTGAGTTGTTGTCCAAAAACTTGAAAATCCCCCTTTTTTTAAGTATAACACTTCATCATGGAAACGAACAATCTGAAATTTATAAAAATCGAAAGCTTACGCCAATATAAATTAACAGTTCAACAAAGTTTCATCAAAGTTGGTTGAAGCGTTTTTTAGTAATTGTCGGAAGTGTGGACAATGGACGGACTGACAACAGTATACCATAATACGTCGTTGCGGGCGTATAAAAACATGAAAAACTGCAACAGATCTTCCTCGAGACAAAAATACCCGATCTTGTAAATTAAGATTCATTTTCAATTTCTTAAAATATATCAACTCAAAAACGGTGATCCAAAATTGGCACTGTGTCTGTGTGTTATGGTAACAAGTATTGTGTATGAAGTTCACATTATATGGTTGAGGAACACTTTATTCAAGAAAACAAAATAATTGTGGTACATAGGGACATATTTAGACAATAAGGGTAAACGTTTATCCCACAAATGATCCGAACTGATTTCGAATCTTTTTCAATACATTGTTGATATATAAAAGAATTTCATAAATAAATTATAAGAATTTCATAAATAAATTATAAGAATGGCACACATGAGAGTGCACATGCTAACATAGTATTTTCTATAAAATACATATTTCCAAGGGGCGTTACTTTTGAAAATATTTGATATGCACTGATTTTCCATTGCAGAAACACAGATACAATCTAAATGTCCAAAAATGTGGAAATAACACATGGAAGTGCTTATAACTCTCAGATCTGTTCCTAGTGTCTTTTTGTTGTCGGGATGTACAAGTACCCAGCCAAGTCCACTTGTATTTTTGTCCATCTGATGAGTTCCGCCTTTTTCAACTGATTTTTATAGTTCATTCTTATGTTGTAATGTTATACCACTGTCCCAGGTTAGGGGGAGGGTTGGGATCCCGCTAATATATTTAACCCCGCCACATTATTTAAGTATGTGCATGTCCCAAGTCAGTAGCCTGTAATTCAGTGGTTGTCGTTTGTTTATGTGTTACATATTTGTTTTTCGTTCATTTTTTTTATATAAATAAGGCCGTTAGTTTACTCGTTTGAATTGTTTAACATTGTCTTATCTGGGCCTTTTATAGCTGACTATGTGGTATGGGCTTTGCTCATTGTTGAAGGCCGTAGGGTTACCTATAGTTGTTAATGTCTGTGTCATTTTGGTCTCTTGTGGACAATTGTCTCATTGGCAATCATACCACATCTTCTTTTTTTATATTACAAGACCAAACAATGTTAGGGCTGACCCCTGGTATTCTACATAATTAAACAACTATTTATTGTAACTATATGACAATGTCCTCTGACTTGGTGACCTTAAATTGAATAGGGATCTACCTCACATTATATTTTCATATATATTGTGTTCATTAGTAACACTAAATACATAATGTGTGAAATCTCATAATGAAATAAAGAAAATACCTTTCGTCCTTAGTACAGCAGCCTGAAATAGAGGGATATGTATTGAGTGTATATCACGAAATTTGTAGAAATATTAAAGTTTAAAAAACATCACCCATATCGTACATAGTCTGTAATGAAACAAAAATCGATTGATTTATATTTGGTGTCAAATGTCATTTTCTGACCTATTCATGCTATTGGCAAAATTACAATGGGATATATACAGCATAATATAATATATTAAAACTTTTAAGTATAGACAGAAATGGATTGTCTTTACTTGTTTTATCCACACACAAAAAAATGCATAACCACATGATGAGACTTGAAGATAAATAACTTCAATAAAAGTACTGTTCCTTTTCATTTGCTTTTTTCACGCTAGTAACGTCAGGCTGAAAATATCTACAGCCAAGGTCAGTACTTGACTATAATGGATTGTGGGTCAGCCTTTATTTGAACAAAATAGCCTTTGGATTAGCACATCAAAAAACAAGCTTAAGCTCTAAAAAGCCTGTTTTGCTTACAGTGCATATTCAGCATGTTTGCTAAAGTATGAATAATTCTAAATACTAAGGATTTTCTTATCCCAGGCTTTGATAACAATTTAACAAAGGACATCCTACAACATTGTCTACAATAATAGAACTCAAGAAAAAGAATCTATATTCTGTTGATTGCTCTTATGTAGTCTGTTTAGTTGCTCTCTATCTTCTTCAGTTTATTTGCTCAAAAAACAAAAGAGGATTAAAAAAATAATCCTCATTTAACAACACGACGGGTGCCACATGTGGAGCAGGATCTGCTTACCCTTCCAGAGCACTTGAGGGACGAAAGATACCAGAGGGACAGTCAGACTCATAAATCGAAAATATATTAACAACGTCATGGCTAAAAATGAAAAGGACAAACAGAAAAACGATAGTACATATGACACATCATAGAAAATTAAAGAATAAGCAACACGAACCCCACTAAAAACTGGGGTGAACTCATGTGTTCCGGTAAATAGTCTAATTCGGTAGGTCACATTCATGAAAGGGAAGGGGATTGTAGTTATGGCGTTAGGAACATATCCGATATCAGCTATGAAACAGTAATTTCATAACGGTCAACCAACTCATGATGGCGTCCGTCACAATTAGAGAGCTGAAATCATCCCTTGTGTCGTAAAGTTTTGTTTTCAACCGACCCTCATTGTCAATTTCTAAATGTAAATCAAGATATGAGGCAACTTGACTGTATCAGTTGTATCCTTTATCTCTAGTTCGATGGAAGAGATACGTTCAACATAGTCACCAAATTTTGAATTATTTAGTGAGAGAACATCATCTATATAGCGGAAAGTAAAGTTAAAGGATATTGCTAACTTTTAACTTTCTTCCTAAGAAGTTCCTGTATGAAGTTGGCCTCATTATAATGAAGAAAGAAGGCGGCAAGAAGAGGGGTAAAATTGGTTAAAGTATATGGATAATTGGTAGACGTCAACGTTCTAAACACTTTTGTTTTTGTCAGATTTCCTCTATTTATTATAACGGGTTTCAAAGATATTTGAGTAAGGGTTACATCTACCTAACAGACAGTGTTTAGTACAGTTACTGGTAACATTATCATCTACCTAACAAACAGTGTTTAGTACAACTGCTGTTAAGGGTATCATATACCAAACATACAGTTTTTAGTACGACTGGTGATAAAGGTATCATCTACTTAACACACATTGTTTATTACCACTACAGGTAAATGTATCATTAACCTAACTGTGTTTAATAACAGTGTTGGTAAATGTATCATCTACCTAACAGACAGTGTTTAGTACCACTGCTGGTAATGGTATCATCTACCTAACAGACAGTGTTTATTACCACTGCTGATAAGGGTATCATATACCTAACACACAGTGTCGAGTACGACTGCTGGTAAAGGTATCAACTACCTAACAGACAGTGTTTATTACCACTGCTGGTAAATGTATCATCTACCTAACAGAATGTGTTTATTACCAATGCTGGTAAAGGAATCATCAACCAAACACACAGTGTTTAGTACTACTGCTGGTAAAGGTATCATTTATCTAACAGACAGTGTTTATTACCACTGCTGGTAAAGCTATCATCTACTTAACACACATTGTTTAGTACAACTGCTGGTTAAAGTATTATCTACCTAACAGACAGTGTTTAGTACCACTACTGGTAATGTACTCATCTACCTCAAAGACAGTGTTTAGTACCACTGCTGGTAAGGGTATCATCTATCTAACAGACTGTGTTTAGTACCACTACTGGTAATGGTATCATCTACCTAACAGATAGTCTTTAGTACCACTGCTGGTAAGGGTATCAACTACCTAACAGACTGTGTTTAGTACCACTACTGGAAATGGTATCATTTACCTAACAGACTGTGTTTAGTACCGTTGCTGGTAAGGGTATCATATACCTAACAGACTGTATTTAGTACCACCACTAATTATTGTGTCATCTATCTAACAGACAGTGTTTAGTACCACTGCTGGTAAAGGTATCATCTACCTAACAGACTGTATTTAGTACCACAACTAATTATTGTATCATCTATCTGACAGACAAAGTTTAGTACCACTGCTGGTAAAGGTATCATCTACCTAACATACTGTGTTTAGTACCACTGCTGGTAAGGGCATCATCTGCCTAACAGACTGTGTTTAGTACCACTGCTGGTAAGGGTATCATATACCTAACAGACTGTGTTTAGTACCACTGCTGGTAAGGGCATCATCTGCCTAACAGACAGTGTTTAGTACCACTGCTGGTAAAGGTATCATATACCTAACAGACTGTGTTTAGTACCACTGCTGGTAAGGGTATCATCTACCTAACAGACTTTGTTTAGTATCACTGCTGGTAAAGGTATCATATACCTAACAGACTGTGCTTAGTACCACTGCTGGTAAGGGCATCATCTACCTAACAGACTGTGTTTAGTACCACTGCTGGTAAAGGTATCATCTACCTAACAGACTGTGTTTAGTACCACTGCTGGTAAGGGTATCATCTACCTAACAGACTGTGTTTAGTACCACTGCTGGTAAGGGTATCATATACCTAACAGACTGTGTTTAGCACCACTGCTGGTAATGGTATCATATACCTAACAGACAGTGTTTAGTACCACTGCTGGTGATGGTATCATCTACCTCTACCTAACAGACTGTGTTTAGTATCACTGCTGGTAAAGGTATCATATACCTAACAGACTGTGTTTAGTACCACTGCTGGTAAGGGCATCATCTACCTAACAGACTGTGTTTAGTACCACTGCTGGTAAGGGTATCATCTACCTAACAGACTGTGTTTAGTACCACTACTGGTAATGGTATCATCTACCTAACAGACCGTGTTTAGTACAACTGCTGGTAAGGGTATCATCTATCTAACAGACAGTGTTTAGTACCACTGCTGTTAAGGGTATCATCTATCTAACAGACCAGACTGTGTTTAGTTCCACTACTGGTAATGGTATCATCTACCTAACAGACCGTGTTTAGTACAACTGCTGGTAAGGGTATCATCTATCTAACAGACAGTGTTTAGTACCACTGCTGTTAAGGGTATCATATATCTAACAGACCAGACTGTGTTTAGTTCCACTACTGGTAATGGTATCATCTACCTAACATACTGTGTTTAGTACCACTACTGGTAATGGTATCATTTACCTTACAGACTGTGTTTAGTACCACTGCTGCTAAGGATATCGTATACCTAACAGACAGTGTTTAGTACCATTGCTGGTAAGGGTATCATATACCTAACAGACTGTATTTAGTACCACCACTAATTATTGTGTCATCTATCTAACAGACAGTGTTTAGTACCACTGCTGGTAAAGGTATCATCTACCTAACAGACTGTATTTAGTACCACCACTAATTATTGTATCATCTATCTGACAGACAGTGTTTAGTACCACTGCTGGTAATGGTATCATCTACCTAACAGACTGTGTTTAGTAACACTGCTGGTAAGGGCATCATCTACCTAACAGACTGTGTTTAGTACCACTGCTGGTAAGGGTATCATCTACCTAACAGACTGTGTTTAGTATCACTGCTGGTAAAGGTATCATATACCTAACAGACTGTGTTTAGTACCACTGCTGGTAAGGGCATCATCTACCTAACAGACTGTGTTTAGTACCACTGCTGGTAAGGGTATCATCTACCTAACAGACTGTGTTTAGTACCACTACTGGTAATGGTATCATCTACCTAACAGACAGTGTTTAGTACCACTGCTGGTAAGGGTATCATCTACCTAACAGACAGTGTTTAGTACCACTACTGGTAATGGTATCATCTACCTAACAGACAGTGTTTAGTACCACTGCTGGTAAAGGTATCATATACCTAACAGACTGTGTTTAGTACCACTGCTGGTAAGGGCATCATCTACCTAACAGACAGTGTTTAGTACCACTGCTGGTAAAGGTATCATATACCTAACAGACTGTGTTTAGTACCACTGCTGGTAAGGGTATCATCTACCTAACAGACTGTGTTTAGTATCACTGCTGGTAAAGGTATCATATACCTAACAGACTGTGTTTAGTACCACTGCTGGTAAGGGCATCATATACCTAACAGACTGTGTTTAGTACCACTGCTGGTAAAGGTATCATCTACCTAACAGACTGTGTTTAGTACCACTGCTGGTAAGGGTATCATCTACCTAACAGACTGTGTTTAGTACCACTGCTGGTAAGGGTATCATCTACCTAACAGACTGTGTTTAGTATCACTGCTGGTAATGGTATCATCTACCTAACAGATAGTGTTTAGTACCACTGCTGGTAAGGGTATCATATACCTAACAGACTGTGTTGAGCACATCTGCTGGTAAGGGCATCATCTACCTAACATACTGTGTTTAGTACCACTGCTGGTAATGGTATCATATACCTAACAGACAGTGTTTAGTACCACTGCTGGTGATGGTATCATCTACCTAACAGACTGTGTTTAGTACCACTGCTGGTAAGGGTATCGTCTACCTAACAGACTGTGTTTAGTACCACTACTGGTAATGGTATCATCTACCTTACAGATAGTGTTTAGTACCACTGCTGGTAAGGGTATCATATACCTAACAGACTGTGTTTAGTATCACTGCTGGTAAAGGTATCATATACCTAACAGACTGTGCTTAGTACCACTGCTGGTAAGGGTATCATCTACCTAACAGACTGTGTTTAGTATCACTGCTGGTAATGGTATCATATACCTAACAGACTGTGCTTAGTACCACTGCTGGTAAGGGCATCATCTACCTAAAAGACTGTGTTTAGTACCACTGCTGGTAAAGGTATCATCTACCTAACAGACTGTGTTTAGTACCACTGCTGGTAAGGGTATCATATACCTAACAGACTGTGTTTAGTACCACTGCTGGTAAGGGTATCATCTACCTAACAGACTGTGTTTAGTATCACTGCTGGTAAAGGTATCATATACCTAACAGACTGTGCTTAGTACCACTGCTGGTAAGGGTATCATCTACCTAACATACAGTGTTTAGTACCACTGCTGGTAAGGGCATCATATACCTAACAGACTGTGTTTAGTACCACTGCTGGTAAAGGTATCATCTACCTAACAGACTGTGTTTAGTACCACTGCTGGTAAGGGTATCATCTACCTAACAGACTGTGTTTAGTATCACTGCTGGTAATGGTATCATATACCTAACAGACTGTGCTTAGTACCACTGCTGGTAAGGGCATCATCTACCTAAAAGACTGTGTTTAGTACCACTGCTGGTAAAGGTATCATCTACCTAACAGACTGTGTTTAGTACCACTGCTGGTAAGGGTATCATATACCTAACAGACTGTGTTTAGTACCACTGCTGGTAAGGGCATCATATACCTAACAGACTGTGTTTAGTACCACTGCTGGTAAAGGTATCATCTACCTAACAGACTGTGTTTAGTACCACTGCTGGTAAGGGTATCATCTACCTAACAGACTGTGTTTAGTACCACTGCTGGTAAGGGTATCATCTACCTAACAGACTGTGTTTAGTATCACTGCTGGTAATGGTATCATCTACCTAACAGATAGTGTTTAGTACCACTGCTGGTAAGGGTATCATATACCTAACAGACTGTGTTGAGCACATCTGCTGGTAAGGGCATCATCTACCTAACATACTGTGTTTAGTACCACTGCTGGTAATGGTATCATATACCTAACAGACAGTGTTTAGTACCACTGCTGGTGATGGTATCATCTACCTAACAGACTGTGTTTAGTACCACTGCTGGTAAGGGTATCGTCTACCTAACAGACTGTGTTTAGTACCACTACTGGTAATGGTATCATCTACCTAACAGATAGTGTTTAGTACCACTGCTGGTAAGGGTATCATATACCTAACAGACTGTGTTTAGTATCACTGCTGGTAAAGGTATCATATACCTAACAGACTGTGCTTAGTACCACTGCTGGTAAGGGTATCATCTACCTAACAGACTGTGTTTAGTACCACTGCTGGTAAGTGTATCATCTACCTAACAGACTGTGTTTAGTACCACTGCTGGTAAGGGTATCATATACCTAACAGACTGTGCTTAGTACCACTGCTGGTAAGGGTATCATCTACCTAACAGACAGTGTTTAGTACCACTGCTGGTAAAGGTATCATCTACCTAACAGACTGTGTTTAGTACCACTGCTGGTAAGGGTATCATCTACCTAACAGACGTGTTTAGTACCACTACTGGTAAGGGTATCATCTACCTAACAGACTGTGTTTAGTATCACTGCTGGTAAAGGTATCATATACCTAACAGACTGTGCTTAGTACCACTGCTGGTAAGGGTATCATATACCTAACAGACTGTGTTTAGTATCACTGCTGGTAAAGGTATCATATACCTAACAGACTGTGCTTAGTACCACTGCTGGTAAGGGCATCATCTACCTAAAAGACTGTGTTTAGTACCACTGCTGGTAAAGGTATCATCTACCTAACAGACTGTGTTTAGTACCACTGCTGGTAAGGGTATCATCTACCTAACAGACGTGTTTAGTACCACTACTGGTAATGGTATCATCTACCTAACAGACTGTGTTTAGTACCACTGCTGGTAAAGGTATCATACACCTAACAGACTGTGTTTAGTAACACTGCTGGTAAGGGCATCATCTACCTAACAGACTGTGTTTAGTACCACTGCTGGTAAGGGTATCATCTACCTAACAGACTGTGTTTAGTATCACTGCTGGTAAAGGTATCATATACCTAACAGACTGTGTTTAGTACCACTGCTGGTAAGGGCATCATCTACCTAACAGACTGTGTTTAGTACCACTGCTGGTAAGGGTATCATCTACCTAACAGACTGTGTTTAGTACCACTACTGGTAATGGTATCATCTACCTAACAGACAGTTTTTAGTACCACTGCTGGTAAGGGTATCATCTACCTAACAGACAGTGTTTAGTACCACTACTGGTAATGGTATCATCTACCTAACAGACAGTGTTTAGTACCACTGCTGGTAAAGGTCTCATATACCTAACAGACTGTGTTTAGTACCACTGCTGGTAAGGGCATCATCTACCTAACAGACAGTGTTTAGTACCACTGCTGGTAAAGGTATCATATACCTAACAGACTGTGTTTAGTACCACTGCTGGTAAGGTTATCATCTACCTAACAGACTGTGTTTAGTATCACTGCTGGTAAAGGTATCATATACCTAACAGACTGTGCTTAGTACCACTGCTGGTAAGGGCATCATCTACCTAACATACTGTGTTTAGTACCACTGCTGGTAAAGGTATCATCTACCTAACAGACTGTGTTTAGTACCACTGCTGGTAAGGGTATCATCTACCTAACAGACTGTGTTTAGTACCACTGCTGGTAAGGGTATCATCTACCTAACAGACTGTGTTTAGTATCACTGCTGGTAAGGGTATCATCTACCTAACAGACTGCGTTTAGCACCACTGCTGGTAAGGGCATCATCTACCTAACATACTGTGTTTAGTACCACTGCTGGTAAGGGTATCATATACCTAACAGACTGTGTTTAGCACCACTGCTGGTAAGGGTATCATCTACCTAACATACTGTGTTTAGTACCACTGCTGGTAAGGGTATCATCTACCTAACAGATAGTGTTTAGTACCACTACTGGTAATGGTATCATATACCTAACAGACTGTGTTTAGCAACACTGCTGGTAAGGGCATCATCTACCTAACATACTGTGTTTAGTACCACTGCTGGTAATGGTATCATATACCTAACAGACAGTGTTTAGTACCACTGCTGGTGATGGTATCATCTACCTCTACCTAACAGACTGTGTTTAGTATCACTGCTGGTAAAGGTATCATATACCTAACAGACTGTGTTTAGTACCACTGCTGGTAAGGGCATCATCTACCTAACAGACTGTGTTTAGTACCACTGCTGGTAAGGGTATCATCTACCTAACAGACTGTGTTTAGTACCACTTACTGGTAATGGTATCATCTACCTAACAGACCGTGTTTAGTACAACTGCTGGTAAGGGTATCATCTATCTAACAGACAGTGTTTAGTACCACTGCTGTTAAGGGTATCATCTATCTAACAGACCAGACTGTGTTTAGTTCCACTACTGGTAATGGTATCATCTACCTAACATACTGTGTTTAGTACCACTACTGGTAATGGTATCATTTACCTTACAGACTGTGTTTAGTACCACTGCTGCTAAGGATATCGTATACCTAACAGACTGTGTTTAGTACCATTGCTGGTAAGGGTATCATATACCTAACAGACTGTATTTAGTACCACCACTAATTATTGTGTCATCTATCTAACAGACAGTGTTTAGTACCACTGCTGGTAAAGGTATCATCTACCTAACAGACTGTATGTAGTTCCACCACTAATTATTGTATCATCTATCTGACAGACAGTGTTTAGTATCACTGCTGGTAAAGGTATCATATACCTAACAGACTGTGTTTAGTACCACTGCTGGTAAAGGTATCATATACCTAACAGACTGTGTTTAGTACCACTGCTGGTAAGGGCATCATCTACCTAACAGACTGTGTTTAGTACCACTGCTGGTAAGGGTATCATCTACCTAACAGACTGTGTTTAGTACCACTGCTGGTAAGGGTATCATATACCTAACAGACAGTGTTTAGTACCACTGCTGGTAAGGGTATCATCTACCTAACAGACAGTGTTTAGTACCACTACTGGTAATGGTATCATCTACCTAACAGACAGTGTTTAGTACCACTGCTGGTAAAGGTATCATATACCTAACAGACTGTGTTTAGTACCACTGCTGGTAAGGGCATCATCTACCTAACAGACTGTGTTTAGTACCACTGCTGGTAAGGGTATCATCTACCTAACAGACTGTGTTTAGTACCACTACTGGTAAAGGTATCATATACCTAACAGACTGTGTTTAGTACCACTGCTGGTAAGGGCATCATCTACCTAACAGACTGTGTTTAGTACCACTGCTGGTAAGGGTATCATCTACCTAACAGACTGTGTTTAGTACCACTACTGGTAATGGTATCATCTACCTCTACCTAACAGACTGTGTTTAGTATCACTGCTGGTAAAGGTATCATATACCTAACAGACTGTGTTTAGTACCACTGCTGGTAAGGGCATCATCTACCTAACAGACTGTGTTTAGTACCACTGCTGGTAAGGGTATCATCTACCTAACAGACTGTGTTTAGTACCACTACTGGTAATGGTATCATCTACCTAACAGACAGTGTTTAGTACCACTGCTGGTAAGGGTATCATCTACCTAACAGACAGTGTTTAGTACCACTACTGGTAATGGTATCATCTACCTAACAGACAGTGTTTAGTACCACTGCTGGTAAAGGTATCATATACCTAACAGACTGTGTTTAGTACCACTGCTGGTAAGGGCATCATCTACCTAACAGACAGTGTTTAGTACCACTGCTGGTAAAGGTATCATATACCTAACAGACTGTGTTTAGTACCACTGCTGGTAAGGGTATCATCTACCTAACAGACTGTGTTTAGTATCACTGCTGGTAAAGGTATCATATACCTAACAGACTGTGCTTAGTACCACTGCTGGTAAGGGCATCATCTACCTAACAGACTGTGTTTAGTACCACTGCTGGTAAGGGTATCATCTACCTAACAGACTGTGTTTAGTACCACTACTGGTAATGGTATCATCTACCTAACAGACAGTGTTCAGAACCACTGCTGGTAAGGGTATCATCTACCTAACAGACAGTGTTTAGTACCACTACTGGTAATGGTATCATCTACCTAACAGACAGTGTTTAGTACCACTGCTGGTAAAGGTATCATCTACCTAATAGACTGTGTTTAGTACCACTGCTGGTAATGGTATCATCTACCTTACAGACAGTGTTTAGTACCACTGCTGGTAATGGTATCATCTACCTAACAGATAGTGTTTAGTACCACTGCTGGTAAAGGTATCATCTACCTAACAGACTGTGTTTAGTACCACTGCTGGTAATGGTATCATCTACCTTACAGACAGTGTTTAGTACCACTGCTGGTAAGGGTATCATCTACCTAACAGACGTGTTTAGTACCACTACTGGTAATGGTATCATCTACCTAACAGACAGTGTTTAGTACCACTGCTGGTAAAGGTATCATATACCTAGCAGACTGTGTTTAGTACCACTGCTGGTAAGTGTATCATCTACCTAACAGACTGTGTTTAGTATCACTGCTGGTAAAGGTATCATATACCTAACAGACTGTGTTTAGTACCACTGCTGGTAAGGTCATCATCTACCTAACAGACTGTGTTTAGTACCACTGCTGGTAAGGGTATCGTCTACCTAACAGACTGTGTTTAGTACCACTACTGGTAATGGTATCATCTACCTAACAGATAGTGTTTAGTACCACTGCTGGTAAGGGTATCATATACCTAACAGACTGTGTTTAGTACCACTACTGGTATTAGAGGTTGGTCATTTACAAACGTATCAACCGTATCAGATACGTTGACGTATCCGCATCTGCAGATATATCAAAAAGTATTATGTGATCCCGAGCTTATTAATAAAACCGTACTTCATTTAGGAAAAAACTAATTTCAATCTCTTCGAAACAATCAAACATACACTTTCAATATACCGTATAGCGGGTTATTTTCGCTGGTGTAAAATTTCGCGATTTTCATTGAACAAGGTATACGAAATATTTTGGCGGTTATTATTTTGGCGGATTGAAAACTTTTATTAATACCTTTGTATGCACACCTTTAATTTCGCGGAATTTATTTTGGCGATTTAGTTCTGTCCGCGAAAATAAGCGAAAATTTGCACCCCGCGAAAATAACCCGCTATACGGTATGTGATAGTGGTGTTTTGTAAAAAAGAATAAGGGGTTCTATCAACTACTTTTACATGCCCTTAAAAATGAGCAAATGTAGAGCAGGTACACGAATATCGTATACAATCCTCTAATAATATAGTAAACAAATATTTCAAGTTCTTATAAATTATGAATAAATACAAAAAAAATCAAATGTACTACTTCTATACATGTAACTAACTTTGAATATTGTTCATTTGCGATTTTATCATTAAAGGTAATAGAAAGTACTGAGTATCACTCAACAATTAACAATTTCAATTTTGTCAATGCTACGTGAGCACAAGTTCATACACAAACAAACGATTTTACCGTAATCACTCAAATCGTGCCTGTAAACTATTCCAACTATCCGTGTAACATATACCACAAAAAATTGAAATTTCCTTATTGCATTAGAAATTAATCAGTCGCCCATTTGCATTATTGAAAGTACAGAAAATTAAAGCTCGGGATCATATACTGTTTTTTGGTATATCTGCAGATGCGGATACGTCAACGTATATGATACGGTTGATACGTCTTTAAATGACCGACCTCTACTGGTATCATATACCTAACAGACTGTGTTAAGTACCACTGCTGGTAATGGTATCATCTACCTAACAGACTGTGTTTAGTACCACTGCTGGTGATGGTATCATATACCTAACAGACAGTGTTTAGTACCACTGCTGGTAAGGGTATCATCTACCTAACAGACTGTGTTAAGTACCACTGCTGGTAAGGGTATCATATACCTAACAGACTGTGTTAAGTACCACTGCTGGTAAGGGTATCATCTACCTAACAGACTGTATTGAGTACCACCACTTATTATTGTATCATCTATCTAACAGACAGTGTTTAGTACCACTGCTGGTAAGGTATCATCTACCTAACAGACAGTGTTTAGTACCACTGCTGGTAAGGGCATCATCTACCTAACAGACAGTGTTTAGTACCACTGCTGGTAAGGGTATCATCTACCTAACAGACTGTGTTTAGTACCACTACTGGTAATGGTATCATCTACCTAACAGACAGTGTTTAGTACCACTGCTGGTAAGGGTATCATCTACCTAACAGACAGTGTTTAGTACCACTACTGGTAATGGTATCATCTACCTAACAGACAGTGTTTAGTACCACTGCTGGTAAAGGTATCATATACCTAACAGACTGTGCTTAGTACCACTGCTGGTAAGGGCATCATCTACCTAACAGACTGTGTTTAGTACCACTGCTGGTAAAGGTATCATCTACCTAACAGACTGTGTTTAGTACCACTGCTGGTAAGGGTATCATCTACCTAACAGACTGTGTTTAGTACCACTGCTGGTAAGGGTTTCCAGGGACTAAACTTAACGCTCGCCCGGGCGCCCAAGGCGAACAGATTTTCGGCTGGGCAAATATATATTTAGTCATCATGGTCGCCCAGCTGACGACTGTAAAAAAAATTGAAGTAAATCCCATTTGTACCCTTTTCCCCGCGATATTAACAAAGACTGTTCCCAAAAGGAAACCTGTTTGACTTATCAAAGCGATATAGAAATAAAGAGTATTTCCGAAAACCAGTAGGTTATTTCTAATAACTGAACCCAGTCGAATAGCTATGTTTTCAATCCGGAGTCACAATGTTGCATATATATATACCTTCTTCTTTCCGCATGTTTTCTTAGTTCTGCTAAATTTTTTACGATAATTTCATTATTGAACAGTGTTTTCTATTTTACTGTTCAATAAGCATTGTGAAAGGGATGTTTTCTTATTGTCCTGTGAGTCATTATAAGCCTGTGTTAGACGGTAACTTGTCCCTGAATCGCTTTTTACAAAAATATTTAACAAAAAAACGAAATTTAAAATCTCGTAAATAAAAATCCCAATATCTTGTTTGATATCCAATCTTCATTAAAAACTTATTGAAAAATATATTTTGATCAACACTATTAGAGGATGGCTTGGATTGAGATAATTTTTAATGTTCAAAGAAAGAGCCATATTGTCTAAAGGTCAACAGGAAGTTGAAAATTTGAAGGGAGATAATTTTGTTAGGAAACAACCTACAATAAATATTGTCAAATCTTATGATACATTTCTGGTGGCAATAATTCAAATATTATAATGGTTACTACAGAAAAAAAAATCAAGACTACAAGTAGGATTTCACAATAAGGCTTCATTAGAAAAACTGTTTTGTTTCATACCATGAACATACATTTGAAGAAGAATCAAAGAAGTTTGTATTTGAACATATATGAAGACTGCTTCCTGTTTTACTTCTTGTATGAATGATCCTCCTTACGTGGGAGCACTTAACAAATGTACAAGTTTGTTAACATAAACATCAAAATGACATGATTTGCTTCATGGTATGATAATTTGATAAAAAAAAAATCTGACTGGAACCAACATCAAGAACATATTAATTTCTGAATAAGGTTTAAATACAACTAATGTTCTCCAGCTGAGCCTATAGCTAGCAATATTCAAGGTTAATTATACAAAGTATCCTTACAATCCGGGTTATTGCGCTAAAGTGCCCTTTCAGAAAACTAGCACCCTTCTGCCCTGAGATTTAAGCTGGAACACGGTTAGTAAGTATATACTAAGTAATTTTCAGTTTTGTTTTATTTTAGTATAAAGATTAGTGGGCTCCTAAAATTTTAAGCGGGCCCCTGAAAAAAATATCTTAGGGGCCCAGCTGGCCCCTAGAGAAAAAGAGTTAAGTTTAGTCCCTGGGTATCATCTACCTAACAGACTGTGTTTAGTATCACTGCTGGTAATGGTATCATCTACCTAACAGATAGTGTTTAGTACCACTGCTGGTAAGGGTATCATATACCTAACAGACTGTGTTTAGCACCACTGCTGGTAAGGGCATCATCTACCTAACATACTGTGTTTAGTACCACTGCTGGTAATGGTATCATATACCTAACAAACAGTGTTTAGTACCACTGCTGGTGATGGTATCATCTACCTAACAGACTGTTTAGTACCACTGCTGGTAATGGTATCATCTACCTAACAGACTGTGTTTAGTATCACTGCTGGTAAAGGTATCATATACCTAACAGACTGTGTTTAGTACCACTGCTGGTAAGGGCATCATCTACCTAACAGACTGTTTAGTACCACTGCTGGTAAGGGTATCATCTACCTAACAGACTGTGTTTAGTACCACTACTGGTAATGGTATCATCTACCTAACAGACAGTGTTTAGTACCACTGCTGGTAAGGGTATCATCTACCTAACAGACAGTGTTTAGTACCACTGCTGGTAAAGGTATCATCTACCTAACAGACTGTGTTTAGTACCACTGCTGGTAATGGTATCATCTACCTTACAGACAGTGTTTAGTACCACTGCTGGTAATGGTATCATCTACCTAACAGATAGTGTTTAGTTCCACTGCTGGTAAAGGTATCATCTACCTAACAGACTGTGTTTAGTACCACTGCTGGTAATTGTATCATCTACCTTACAGACAGTGTTAAGTACCACTGCTGGTAAGGGTATCATCTACCTAACAGACGTGTTTAGTACCACTACTGGTAATGGTATCATCTACCTAACAGACAGTGTTTAGTACCACTGCTGGTAAAGGTATCATATACCTAACAGACTGTGTTTAGTACCACTGCTGGTAAGGGCATCATCTACCTAACAGACTGTGCTTAGTACCACTGCTGGTAAGTGTATCATCTATCTAACAGACTGTGTTTAGTATCACTGCTGGTAAAGGTATCATATACCTAACAGACTGGGTTTAGTACCACTGCTGGTAAGGTCATCATCTACCTAACAGACTGTGTTTAGTACCACTGCTGGTAAGGGTATCGTCTACCTAACAGACTGTGTTTAGTACCACTACTGGTAATGGTATCATCTACCTAACAGATAGTGTTTAGTACCACTGCTGGTAAGGGTATCATATACCTAACAGACTGTGTTTAACACCACTGCTGGTAAGGACATCATCTACCTAACAGACTGTGTTTAGTATCACTGCTGGTAAAGGTATCATATACCTAACAGACTGTGCTTAGTACCACTGCTGGTAAGGGCATCATCTACCTAACAGACTGTGTTTAGTACCACTGCTGGTAAAGGTATCATCTACCTAACAGACTGTGTTAAGTACCACTGCTGGTAAGGGTATCATCTACCTAACAGACTGTGTTTAGTACCACTGCTGGTAAGGGTATCATCTACCTAACAGACTGTGTTTAGTATCACTGCTGGTAATGGTATCATCTACCTAACAGATAGTGTTTAGTACCACTGCTGGTAAGGGTATCATATACCTAACAGACTGTGTTTAGCACCACTGCTGGTAAGGGCATCATCTACCTAACATACTGTGTTTAGTACCACTGCTGGTAATGGTATCATATACCTAACAGACAGTGTTTAGTACCACTGCTGGTGATGGTATCATCTACCTAACAGACTGTGTTTAGTACCACTGCTGGTAAGGGAATCATCTACCTAACAGACTGTGTTTAGTATCACTGCTGGTAAAGGTATCATATACCTAACAGACTGTGTTTAGTACCACTGCTGGTAAGGGCATCATCTACCTAACAGACTGTGTTTAGTACCACTGCTGGTAAGGGTATCATCTACCTAACAGACTGTGTTTAGTACCACTACTGGTAATGGTATCATCTACCTAACAGACAGTGTTTAGTACCACTGCTGTTAAGGGTATCATCTACCTAACAGACAGTGTTTAGTACCACTACTGGTAATGGTACCATCTACCTAACAGACAGTGTTTAGTACCACTGCTGGTAAAGGTATCATCTATCTAACAGACTGTGTTTAGTACCACTGCTGGTAATGGTATCATCTACCTTACAGACAGTGTTTAGTACCACTGCTGGTAATGGTATCATCTACCTAACAGATAGTGTTTAGTACCACTGCTGGTAAAGGTATCATCTACCTAACAGACTGTGTTTAGTACCACTGCTGGTAATGGTATCATCTACCTTACAGACAGTGTTTAGTACCACTGCTGGTAAGGGTATCATCTACCTAACAGACGTGTTTAGTACCACTACTGGTAATGGTATCATCTACCTAACAGACAGTGTTTAGTACCACTGCTGGTAAAGGTATCATATACCTAACAGACTGTGTTTAGTACCACTGCTGGTAAGGGCATCATCTACCTAACAGACTGTGTTTAGTACCACTGCTGGTAAGTGTATCATCTACCTAACAGACTGTGTTTAGTATCACTGCTGGTAAAGGTATCTTATACCTAACAGACTGTGTTTAGTACCACTGCTGGTAAGGTCATCATCTACCTAACAGACTGTGTTTAGTACCACTGCTGGTAAGGGTATCGTCTACCTAACAGACTGTGTTTAGTACCACTACTGGTAATGGTATCATCTACCTAACAGATAGTGTTTAGTACCACTGCTGGTAAGGGTATCATATACCTAACAGACTGTGCTTAGTACCACTGCTGGTAATGGTATCATCTACCTAACAGACTGTGTTTAGTACCACTGCTGGTGATGGTATCATCTACCTAACAGACAGTGTTTAGTACCACTGCTGGTAAGGGTATCATATACCTAACAGACTGTGTTAAGTACCACTGCTGGTAAGGGTATCATCTACCTAACAGACGTGTTTAGTACCACTACTGGTAATGGTATCATCTACCTAACAGACAGTGTTTAGTACCACTGCTGGTAAAGGTATCATATACCTAACAGACTGTGTTTAGTACCACTGCTGGTAAGGGTATCATCTACCTAACAGACGTGTTTAGTACCACTACTGGTAATGGTATCATCTACCTAACAGACAGTGTTTAGTACCACTGCTGGTAAAGGTATCATCTACCTAACAGACTGTGTTTAGTACCACTGCTGGTAATGGTATCATCTACCTTACAGACAGTGTTTAGTACCACTGCTGGTAATGGTATCATCTACCTAACAGATAGTGTTTAGTACCACTGCTGGTAAAGGTATCATCTACCTAACAGACTGTGTTTAGTACCACTGCTGGTAATGGTATCATCTACCTTACAGACAGTGTTTAGTACCACTGCTGGTCATGGTATCATCTACCTAACAGATAGTGTTTAGTACCACTGCTGGTAAAGGTATCATCTACCTAACAGACTGTGTTTAGTACCACTGCTGGTAATGGTATCATCTACCTTACAGACAGTGTTTAGTACCACTGCTGGTAAGGGTATCATCTACCTAACAGACTTGTTTAGTACCACTACTGGTAATGGTATCATCTACCTAACAGACAGTGTTTAGTACCACTGCTGGTAAAGGTATCATATACCTAACAGACTGTGTTTAGTACCACTGCTGGTAAGGGCATCATCTACCTAACAGACTGTGTTTAGTACCACTGCTGGTAAGTGTATCATCTACCTAACAGACTGTGTTTAGTATCACTGCTGGTAAAGGTATCTTATACCTAACAGACTGTGTTTAGTACCACTGCTGGTAAGGTCATCATCTACCTAACAGACTGTGTTTAGTACCACTGCTGGTAAGGGTATCGTCTACCTAACAGACTGTGTTTAGTACCATTACTGGTAATGGTATCATCTACCTAACAGATAGTGTTTAGTACCACTGCTGGTAAGGGTATCATATACCTAACAGACTGTGTTTAGCACCACTGCTGGTAAGGGCATCATCTACCTAACATACTGTGTTTAGTACCACTGCTGGTAATGGTATCATATACCTAACAGACAGTGTTTAGTACCACTGCTGGTGATGGTATCATCTACCTAACAGACTGTGTTTAGTACCACTGCTGGTAAGGGAATCATCTACCTAACAGACTGTGTTTAGTATCACTGCTGGTAAAGGTATCATATACCTAACAGACTGTGTTTAGTACCACTGCTGGTAAGGGCATCATCTACCTAACAGACTGTGTTTAGTACCACTGCTGGTAAGGGTATCATCTACCTAACAGACTGTGTTTAGTACCACTACTGGTAATGGTATCATCTACCTAACAGACAGTGTTTAGTACCACTGCTGTTAAGGGTATCATCTACCTAACAGACAGTGTTTAGTACCACTACTGGTAATGGTATCATCTACCTAACAGACAGTGTTTAGTACCACTGCTGGTAAAGGTATCATCTATCTAACAGACTGTGTTTAGTACCACTGCTGGTAATGGTATCATCTACCTTACAGACAGTGTTTAGTACCACTGCTGGTAATGGTATCATCTACCTAACAGATAGTGTTTAGTACCACTGCTGGTAAAGGTATCATCTACCTAACAGACTGTGTTTAGTACCACTGCTGGTAATGGTATCATCTACCTTACAGACAGTGTTTAGTACCACTGCTGGTAAGGGTATCATCTACCTAACAGACGTGTTTAGTACCACTACTGGTAATGGTATCATCTACCTAACAGACAGTGTTTAGTACCACTGCTGGTAAAGGTATCATATACCTAACAGACTGTGTTTAGTACCACTGCTGGTAAGGGCATCATCTACCTAACAGACTGTGTTTAGTACCACTGCTGGTAAGTGTATCATCTACCTAACAGACTGTGTTTAGTATCACTGCTGGTAAAGGTATCTTATACCTAACAGACTGTGTTTAGTACCACTGCTGGTAAGGTCATCATCTACCTAACAGACTGTGTTTAGTACCACTGCTGGTAAGGGTATCGTCTACCTAACAGACTGTGTTTAGTACCACTACTGGTAATGGTATCATCTACCTAACAGATAGTGTTTAGTACCACTGCTGGTAAGGGTATCATATACCTAACAGACTGTGCTTAGTACCACTGCTGGTAATGGTATCATCTACCTAACAGACTGTGTTTAGTACCACTGCTGGTGATGGTATCATCTACCTAACAGACAGTGTTTAGTACCACTGCTGGTAAGGGTATCATATACCTAACAGACTGTGTTAAGTACCACTGCTGGTAAGGGTATCATCTACCTAACAGACGTGTTTAGTACCACTACTGGTAATGGTATCATCTACCTAACAGACAGTGTTTAGTACCACTGCTGGTAAAGGTATCATATACCTAACAGACTGTGTTTAGTACCACTGCTGGTAAGGGTATCATCTACCTAACAGACGTGTTTAGTACCACTACTGGTAATGGTATCATCTACCTAACAGACAGTGTTTAGTACCACTGCTGGTAAAGGTATCATCTACCTAACAGACTGTGTTTAGTACCACTGCTGGTAATGGTATCATCTACCTTACAGACAGTGTTTAGTACCACTGCTGGTAATGGTATCATCTACCTAACAGATAGTGTTTAGTACCACTGCTGGTAAAGGTATCATCTACCTAACAGACTGTGTTTAGTACCACTGCTGGTAATGGTATCATCTACCTTACAGACAGTGTTTAGTACCACTGCTGGTCATGGTATCATCTACCTAACAGATAGTGTTTAGTACCACTGCTGGTAAAGGTATCATCTACCTAACAGACTGTGTTTAGTACCACTGCTGGTAATGGTATCATCTACCTTACAGACAGTGTTTAGTACCACTGCTGGTAAGGGTATCATCTACCTAACAGACTTGTTTAGTACCACTACTGGTAATGGTATCATCTACCTAACAGACAGTGTTTAGTACCACTGCTGGTAAAGGTATCATATACCTAACAGACTGTGTTTAGTACCACTGCTGGTAAGGGCATCATCTACCTAACAGACTGTGTTTAGTACCACTGCTGGTAAGTGTATCATCTACCTAACAGACTGTGTTTAGTATCACTGCTGGTAAAGGTATCTTATACCTAACAGACTGTGTTTAGTACCACTGCTGGTAAGGTCATCATCTACCTAACAGACTGTGTTTAGTACCACTGCTGGTAAGGGTATCGTCTACCTAACAGACTGTGTTTAGTACCATTACTGGTAATGGTATCATCTACCTAACAGATAGTGTTTAGTACCACTGCTGGTAAGGGTATCATATACCTAACAGACTGTGTTTAGCACCACTGCTGGTAAGGGCATCATCTACCTAACATACTGTGTTTAGTACCACTGCTGGTAATGGTATCATATACCTAACAGACAGTGTTTAGTACCACTGCTGGTGATGGTATCATCTACCTAACAGACTGTGTTTAGTACCACTGCTGGTAAGGGAATCATCTACCTAACAGACTGTGTTTAGTATCACTGCTGGTAAAGGTATCATATACCTAACAGACTGTGTTTAGTACCACTGCTGGTAAGGGCATCATCTACCTAACAGACTGTGTTTAGTACCACTGCTGGTAAGGGTATCATCTACCTAACAGACTGTGTTTAGTACCACTACTGGTAATGGTATCATCTACCTAACAGACAGTGTTTAGTACCACTGCTGTTAAGGGTATCATCTACCTAACAGACAGTGTTTAGTACCACTACTGGTAATGGTATCATCTACCTAACAGACAGTGTTTAGTACCACTGCTGGTAAAGGTATCATCTATCTAACAGACTGTGTTTAGTACCACTGCTGGTAATGGTATCATCTACCTTACAGACAGTGTTTAGTACCACTGCTGGTAATGGTATCATCTACCTAACAGATAGTGTTTAGTACCACTGCTGGTAAAGGTATCATCTACCTAACAGACTGTGTTTAGTACCACTGCTGGTAATGGTATCATCTACCTTACAGACAGTGTTTAGTACCACTGCTGGTAAGGGTATCATCTACCTAACAGACGTGTTTAGTACCACTACTGGTAATGGTATCATCTACCTAACAGACAGTGTTTAGTACCACTGCTGGTAAAGGTATCATATACCTAACAGACTGTGTTTAGTACCACTGCTGGTAAGGGCATCATCTACCTAACAGACTGTGTTTAGTACCACTGCTGGTAAGTGTATCATCTACCTAACAGACTGTGTTTAGTATCACTGCTGGTAAAGGTATCTTATACCTAACAGACTGTGTTTAGTACCACTGCTGGTAAGGTCATCATCTACCTAACAGACTGTGTTTAGTACCACTGCTGGTAAGGGTATCGTCTACCTAACAGACTGTGTTTAGTACCACTACTGGTAATGGTATCATCTACCTAACAGATAGTGTTTAGTACCACTGCTGGTAAGGGTATCATATACCTAACAGACTGTGCTTAGTACCACTGCTGGTAATGGTATCATCTACCTAACAGACTGTGTTTAGTACCACTGCTGGTGATGGTATCATCTACCTAACAGACAGTGTTTAGTACCACTGCTGGTAAGGGTATCATATACCTAACAGACTGTGTTAAGTACCACTGCTGGTAAGGGTATCATCTACCTAACAGACGTGTTTAGTACCACTACTGGTAATGGTATCATCTACCTAACAGACAGTGTTTAGTACCACTGCTGGTAAAGGTATCATATACCTAACAGACTGTGTTTAGTACCACTGCTGGTAAGGGTATCATCTACCTAACAGACGTGTTTAGTACCACTACTGGTAATGGTATCATCTACCTAACAGACAGTTTTTAGTACCACTGCTGGTAAAGGTATCATCTACCTAACAGACTGTGTTTAGTACCACTGCTGGTAATGGTATCATCTACCTTACAGACAGTGTTTAGTACCACTGCTGGTAATGGTATCATCTACCTAACAGATAGTGTTTAGTACCACTGCTGGTAAAGGTATCATCTACCTAACAGACTGTGTTTAGTACCACTGCTGGTAATGGTATCATCTACCTTACAGACAGTGTTTAGTACCACTGCTGGTCATGGTATCATCTACCTAACAGATAGTGTTTAGTACCACTGCTGGTAAAGGTATCATCTACCTAACAGACTGTGTTTAGTACCACTGCTGGTAATGGTATCATCTACCTTACAGACAGTGTTTAGTACCACTGCTGGTAAGGGTATCATCTACCTAACAGACGTGTTTAGTACCACTACTGGTAATGGTATCATCTACCTAACAGACAGTGTTTAGTACCACTGCTGGTAAAGGTATCATATACCTAACAGACTGTGTTTAGTACCACTGCTGGTAAGGGCATCATCTACCTAACAGACTGTGTTTAGTACCACTGCTGGTAAGTGTATCATCTACCTAACAGACTGTGTTTAGTATCACTGCTGGTAAAGGTATCTTATACCTAACAGACTGTGTTTAGTACCACTGCTGGTAAGGTCATCATCTACCTAACAGACTGTGTTTAGTACCACTGCTGGTAAGGGTATCGTCTACCTAACAGACTGTGTTTAGTACCATTACTGGTAATGGTATCATCTACCTAACAGATAGTGTTTAGTACCACTGCTGGTAAGGGTATCATATACCTAACAGACTGTGTTTAGTACCACTGCTGGTGATGGTATCATCTACCTAACAGACAGTGTTTAGTACCACTGCTGGTAAGGGTATCATATACCTAACAGACTGTGTTAAGTACCACTGCTGGTAAGGGTATCATCTACCTAACAGACGTGTTTAGTACCACTACTGGTAATGGTATCATCTACCTAACAGACTGTTTAGTACCACTGCTGGTAAGTGTATCATCTACCTAACAGACTGTGTTTAGTATCACTGCTGGTAAAGGTATCTTATACCTAACAGACTGTGTTTAGTACCACTGCTGGTAAAGGTATCATATACCTAACAGACTGTGTTTAGTACCACTGCTGGTAAAGGTATCATATACCTAACAGACTGTGTTTAGTACCACTGCTGGTAAGGGTATCATCTACCTAACAGACGTGTTTAGTACCACTACTGGTAATGGTATCATCTACCTAACAGACAGTGTTTAGTACCACTGCTGGTAAAGGTATCATCTACCTAACAGACTGTGTTTAGTACCACTGCTGGTAATGGTATCATCTACCTTACAGACAGTGTTTAGTACCACTCCTGGTAATGGTATCATCTACCTAACAGATAGTGTTTAGTACCACTGCTGGTAAAGGTATCATCTACCTAACAGACTGTGTTTAGTACCACTGCTGGTAATGGTATCATCTACCTTACAGACAGTGTTTAGTACCACTGCTGGTAAGGGTATCATCTACCTAACAGACGTGTTTAGTACCACTACTGGTAATGGTATCATCTACCTAACAGACAGTGTTTAGTACCACTGCTGGTAAGGGTATCATCTACCTAACAGACTGTGTTTAGTATCACTGCTGGTAATGGTATCATCTACCTAACAGATAGTGTTAAGTACCACTGCTGGTAAGGGTATCATATACCTAACAGACTGTGTTTAGTACCACTGCTGGTAATGGTATCATCTACCTTACAGACAGTGTTTAGTACCACTGCTGGTAAGGGTATCATCTACCTAACAGACGTGTTTAGTACCACTACTGGTAATGGTATCATCTACCTAACAGACAGTGTTTAGTACCACTGCTGGTAATGGTATCATCTACCTAACAGATAGTGTTTAGTACCACTGCTGGTAAAGGTATCATCTACCTAACAGACTGTGTTTAGTACCACTGCTGGTAATGGTATCATCTACCTTACAGACAGTGTTTAGTACCACTGCTGGTAAGGGTATCATCTACCTAACAGACGTGTTTAGTACCACTACTGGTAATGGTATCATCTACCTAACAGACAGTGTTTAGTACCACTGCTGGTAAGGGTATCATCTACCTAACAGACTGTGTTTAGTATCACTGCTGGTAATGGTATCATCTACCTAACAGATAGTGTTAAGTACCACTGCTGGTAAGGGTATCATATACCTAACAGACTGTGTTTAGCACCACTGCTGGTAAGGGCATCATCTACCTAACATACTGTGTTTAGTACCACTGCTGGTAATGGTATCATATACCTAACAGACAGTGTTTAGTACCACTGCTGGTGATGGTATCATCTACCTAACAGACTGTGTTTAGTACCACTGCTGGTAAGGGAATCATCTACCTAACAGACTGTGTTTAGTATCACTGCTGGTAAAGGTATCATATACCTAACAGACTGTGTTTAGTACCACTGCTGGTAAGGGCATCATCTACCTAACAGACTGTGTTTAGTACCACTGCTGGTAAGGGTATCATCTACCTAACAGACTGTGTTTAGTACCACTACTGGTAATGGTATCATCTACCTAACAGACAGTGTTTAGTACCACTGCTGTTAAGGGTATCATCTACCTAACAGACAGTGTTTAGTACCACTACTGGTAATGGTATCATCTACCTAACAGACAGTGTTTAGTACCACTGCTGGTAAAGGTATCATCTACCTAACAGACTGTGTTTAGTACCACTGCTGGTAATGGTATCATCTACCTTACAGACAGTGTTTAGTACCACTGCTGGTAATGGTATCATCTACCTAACAGATAGTGTTTAGTACCACTGCTGGTAAAGGTATCATCTACCTAACAGACTGTGTTTAGTACCACTGCTGGTAATGGTATCATCTACCTTACAGACAGTGTTTAGTACCACTGCTGGTAAGGGTATCATCTACCTAACAGACGTGTTTAGTACCACTACTGGTAATGGTATCATCTACCTAACAGACAGTGTTTAGTACCACTGCTGGTAAAGGTATCATATACCTAACAGACTGTGTTTAGTACCACTGCTGGTAAGGGCATCATCTACCTAACAGACTGTGTTTAGTACCACTGCTGGTAAGTGTATCATCTACCTAACAGACTGTGTTTAGTATCACTGCTGGTAAAGGTATCTTATACCTAACAGACTGTGTTTAGTACCACTGCTGGTAAGGTCATCATCTACCTAACAGACTGTGTTTAGTACCACTGCTGGTAAGGGTATCGTCTACCTAACAGACTGTGTTTAGTACCACTACTGGTAATGGTATCATCTACCTAACAGATAGTGTTTAGTACCACTGCTGGTAAGGGTATCATATACCTAACAGACTGTGCTTAGTACCACTGCTGGTAATGGTATCATCTACCTAACAGACTGTGTTTAGTACCACTGCTGGTGATGGTATCATCTACCTAACAGACAGTGTTTAGTACCACTGCTGGTAAGGGTATCATATACCTAACATACTGTGTTAAGTACCACTGCTGGTAAGGGTATCATCTACCTAACAGACGTGTTTAGTACCACTACTGGTAATGGTATCATCTACCTAACAGACTGTGTTTAGTACCACTGCTGGTAAAGGTATCATATACCTAACAGACTGTGTTTAGTACCACTGCTGGTAAGGGTATCATCTACCTAACAGACGTGTTTAGTACCACTACTGGTAATGGTATCATCTACCTAACAGACAGTGTTTAGTACCACTGCTGGTAAAGGTATCATCTACCTAACAGACTGTGTTTAGTACCACTGCTGGTAATGGTATCATCTACCTAACAGACGTGTTTAGTACCACTACTGGTACTGGTATCATCTACCTAACAGACAGTGTTTAGTACCACTGCTGGTAAAGGTATCATCTACCTAACAGACTTTGTTTAGTACCACTGCTGGTAATGGTATCATCTACCTTACAGACAGTGTTTAGTACCACTGCTGGTAATGGTATCATCTACCTAACAGATAGTGTTTAGTACCACTGCTGGTAAAGGTATCATCTACCTAACAGACTGTGTTTAGTACCACTGCTGGTAATGGTATCATCTACCTAACAGACAGTGTTTAGTACCACTGCTGGTAAGGGTATCATCTACCTAACAGACGTGTTTAGTACCACTACTGGTAATGGTATCATCTACCTAACAGACAGTGTTTAGTACCACTGCTGGTAAAGGTATCATATACCTAACAGACTGTGTTTAGTACCACTGCTGGTAAGGGCATCATCTACCTAACAGACTGTGTTTAGTACCACTGCTGGTAAGTGTATCATCTACCTAACAGACTGTGTTTAGTATCACTGCTAGTAAAGGTATCTTATACCTAACAGACTGTGTTTAGTACCACTGCTGGTAAGATCATCATCTACCTAACAGACTGTGTTTAGTACCACTGCTGGTAAGGGTATCGTCTACCTAACAGACTGTGTTTAGTATCACTACTGGTAATGGTATCATCTACCTAACAGATAGTGTTTAGTACCACTGCTGGTAAGGGTATCATATACCTAACAGACTGTGCTTAGTACCACTGCTGGTAATGGTATCATCTACCTAACAGACTGTGTTTAGTACCACTGATGGTAAGGGTATCATATACCTAACAGACTGTGTTAAGTACCACTGCTGGTAAGGGTATCATCTACCTAACAGACTGTGTTTAGTACCACTGCTGGTAATGGTATCATCTACCTAACATACTGTGTTTAGTACCACTGATGGTAAGGGTATCATATACCTAACAGACTGTGTTAAGTACCACTGCTGGTAAGGGTATCATCTACCTAACAGACTGTGTTTAGTATCACTGCTGGTAAGGGTATCATATACCTAACAGACTGTGTTAAGTACCACTGCTGGTAAGGGTATCATCTACCTAACAGACGTGTTTAGTACCACTACTGGTAATGGTATCATCTACCTAACAGACAGTGTTTAGTACCACTGCTGGTAAAGGTATCATATACCTAACAGACTGTGTTTAGTACCACTGCTGGTAAGGGTATCATCTACCTAACAGACGTGTTTAGTACCACTACTGGTAATGGTATCATCTACCTAACAGACAGTGTTTAGTACCACTGCTGGTAAAGGTATCATATACCTAACAGACTGTGTTTAGTACCACTGCTGGTAAGGGCATCATCTACCTAACAGACTGTGTTTAGTACCACTGCTGGTAATGGTATCATCTACCTAACAGACAGTGTTTAGTACCACTGCTGGTAAGGGTATCATCTACCTAACAGACTGTGTTTAGTACCACTGCTGGTAAGGGTATCATCTACCTAACAGACTGTGTTTAGTACCACTACTGGTAATGGTATCATCTACCTAACAGATAGTGTTTAGTACCACTGCTGGTAAGGGTATCATATACCTAACAGACTGTGTTTAGCACCACTGCTGGTAAGGGCATCATCTACCTAACAGACTGTGTTTAGTACCACTACTGGTAAGGGTATCATCTACCTAAACAGATAGTGTTTAGTACCACTGCTGGTAATGGTATCATATACCTAACAGACTGTGTTTAGTACCACTGCTGGTGATGGTAGTATATACCTAACAGACAGTGTTTAGTACCACTGCTGGTAAGGGTATCATCTACCTAACAGACTGTATTGAGTACCACCACTTATTATTGTATCATCTATCTAACAGACAGTGCTTAGTACCACTGCTGGTAAGGTATCATCTATCTAACAGACAGTGTTTAGTACCACTGCTGGTAATGGCATCATATACTTAACAGACTGTGTTTAGTACCACTACTGGTAATGGTATCATCTACTAACAGATTGTGTTTAGTACCACTACTGGTAGTGGTTTCATCTACCCAACAGACTGTTTAGTACCACTACTGGTAATGGTATCATCTATCTAACAGACAGTGTTTAGTACCACTGCTGGTAATGGCATCATATACCTAACAGACAGTGTTTAGTACCACTGCTGGTAATGGTATCATCTACCTAACAGATAGTGTTTAGTACCACTGCTGGTAAGGGTATCATCTACCTACCCGACTGTGTTTAGCACCACTGCTGGTAAGGGTATCATCTACCTAACAGACAGTGTTTAGTACCACTACTGGTAAGGGTATCATCTACCTAACATACTGTGTTTAGCACCACTGCTGGTAAGGGTATCATCTACCTAACAGACAGTGTTTAGTACCACTACTGGTAAGGGTATCATCTACCTAACATACTGTGCTTAGTACCACTGCTGGTAAGGTATCATCTATCTAACAGACAGTGTTTAGTACCACTGCTGGTAATGGCATCATATACCTAACAGACTGTGTTTAGTACCACTACTGGTAATGGTATCATCTACTAACAGATTGTGTCTAGTACCACTACTGGTAATGGTATCATCTACTAACAGATTGTGTTTAGTACCACTACTGGTAGTGGTTTCATATACCCAACAGACTGTTTAGTACCACTACTGGTAATGGTATCATCTACTAACAGATTGTGTTTAGTACCACTACTGGTAGTGGTTTCATCTACCCAACAGACTGTTTAGTACCACTACTGGTAATGGTATCATCTATCTAACAGACTGTGTTTAGCACCACTGATGGTAATGGCATCATATACCTAACAGACGTGTTTAGTACCACTACTGGTAATGGTATCATCTACCTAACAGACAGTGTTTAGTACCACTGCTGGTAAAGGTATCATATACCTAACAGACTGTGTTTAGTACCACTGCTGGTAAGGGCATCATCTACCTAACAGACTGTGTTTAGTACCACTGCTGGTAAGTGTATCATCTACCTAACAGACTGTGTTTAGTATCACTGCTGGTAAAGGTATCTTATACCTAACAGACTGTGTTTAGTACCACTGCTGGTAAGGTCATCATCTACCTAACAGACTGTGTTTAGTACCACTGCTGGTAAGGGTATCGTCTACCTAACAGACTGTGTTTAGTACCACTACTGGTAATGGTATCATCTACCTAACAGATAGTGTTTAGTACCACTGCTGGTAAGGGTATCATATACCTAACAGACTGTGCTTAGTACCACTGCTGGTAATGGTATCATCTACCTAACAGACTGTGTTTAGTACCACTGCTGGTGATGGTATCATCTACCTAACAGACAGTGTTTAGTACCACTGCTGGTAAGGGTATCATATACCTAACATACTGTGTTAAGTACCACTGCTGGTAAGGGTATCATCTACCTAACAGACGTGTTTAGTACCACTACTGGTAATGGTATCATCTACCTAACAGACTGTGTTTAGTACCACTGCTGGTAAAGGTATCATATACCTAACAGACTGTGTTTAGTACCACTGCTGGTAAGGGTATCATCTACCTAACAGACGTGTTTAGTACCACTACTGGTAATGGTATTATCTACCTAACAGACTGTGTTTAGTACCACTGCTGGTAAGGGTATCATCTACCTAACAGACGTGTTTAGTACCACTACTGGTAATGGTATCATCTACCTAACAGACGTGTTTAGTACCACTGCTGGTAAAGGTATCATCTACCTAACAGACTGTGTTTAGTACCACTGCTGGTAATGGTATCATCTACCTAACAGACGTGTTTAGTACCACTACTGGTAATGGTATCATCTACCTAACAGACAGTGTTTAGTACCACTGCTGGTAAAGGTATCATCTACCTAACAGACTGTGTTTAGTACCACTGCTGGTAATGGTATCATCTACCTTACAGACAGTGTTTAGTACCACTGCTGGTAATAGTATCATCTACCTAACAGATAGTGTTTAGTACCACTGCTGGTAAAGGTATCATCTACCTTACAGACAGTGTTTAGTACCACTGCTGGTAAGGGTATCATCTACCTAACAGACGTGTTTAGTACCACTACTGGTAATGGTATCATCTACCTAACAGACAGTGTTTAGTACCACTGCTGGTAAAGGTATCATATACCTAACAGACTGTGTTTATTACCACTGCTGGTAAGGGCATCATCTACCTAACAGACTGTGTTTAGTACCACTGCTGGTAAGTGTATCATCTACCTAACAGACTGTGTTTAGTATCACTGCTGGTAAAGGTATCTTATACCTAACAGACTGTGTTTAGTACCACTGCTGGTAAGATCATCATCTACCTAACAGACTGTGTTTAGTACCACTGCTGGTAAGGGTATCGTCTACCTAACAGACTGTGTTTAGTATCACTACTGGTAATGGTATCATCTACCTAACAGATAGTGTTTAGTACCACTGCTGGTAAGGGTATCATATACCTAACAGACTGTGCTTAGTACCACTGCTGGTAATGGTATCATCTACCTAACAGACTGTGTTTAGTACCACTGCTGGTGATGGTATCATCTACCTAACAGACAGTGTTTAGTACCACTGCTGGTAAGGGTATCATATACCTAACAGACTGTGTTAAGTACCACTGCTGGTAAGGGTATCATCTACCTAACAGACGTGTTTAGTACCACTACTGGTAATGGTATCATCTACCTAACAGACAGTGTTTAGTACCACTGCTGGTAAAGGTATCATATACCTAACAGACTGTGTTTAGTACCACTGCTGGTAAGGGTATCATCTACCTAACAGACGTGTTTAGTACCACTACTGGTAATGGTATCATCTACCTAACAGACAGTGTTTAGTACCACTGCTGGTAAAGGTATCATATACCTAACAGACTGTGTTTAGTACCACTGCTGGTAAGGGCATCATCTACCTAACAGACTGTGTTTAGTACCACTGCTGGTAATGGTATCATCTACCTAACAGACAGTGTTTAGTACCACTGCTAGTAAGGGTATCATCTACCTAACAGACTGTGTTTAGTACCACTGCTGGTAAGGGTATCATCTACCTAACAGACTGTGTTTAGTACCACTACTGGTAATGGTATCATCTACCTAACAGATAGTGTTTAGTACCACTGCTGATAAGGGTATCATATACCTAACAGACTGTGTTTAGCACCACTGCTGGTAAGGGCATCATCTACCTAACAGACTGTGTTTAGTACCACTACTGGTAAGGGTATCATCTACCTAAACAGATAGTGTTTAGTACCACTGCTGGTAATGGTATCATATACCTAACAGACAGTGTTTAGTACCACTGCTGGTAAGGGTATCATATACCTAACAGACTGTGTTTAGTACCACTGCTGGTAAGGGTATCATCTACCTAACAGACGTGTTTAGTACCACTACTGGTAATGGTATCATCTACCTAACAGACGTGTTTAGTACCACTGCTGGTAAAGGTATCATCTACCTAACAGACTGTGTTTAGTACCACTGCTGGTAATGGTATCATCTACCTAACAGACGTGTTTAGTACCACTACTGGTAATGGTATCATCTACCTAACAGACAGTGTTTAGTACCACTGCTGGTAAAGGTATCATCTACCTAACAGACTGTGTTTAGCACCACTGATGGTAATGGCATCATATACCTAACAGACGTGTTTAGTACCACTACTGGTAATGGTATCATCTACCTAACAGACAGTGTTTAGTACCACTACTGGTAAGGGTATCATATACCTAACAGACAGTGTTTAGTACCACTGCTGGTAAGGGTATCATCTACCTAACAGACAGTGTTTAGTACCACTGCTGGTAAGGGTATCATCTACCTAACAGACAGTGTTTAGTACCACTGCTGGTAAAGGTATCATCTACCTAACAGACAGTGTTTAGTACCACTGCTGGTAAAGGTATCATATACCTAACAGACTGTGTTTAGTACCACTGCTGGTAAGGGCATCATCTACCTAACAGACTGTGTTTAGTACCACTGCTGGTAAGTGTATCATCTACCTAACAGACTGTGTTTAGTATCACTGCTGGTAAAGGTATCTTATACCTAACAGACTGTGTTTAGTACCACTGCTGGTAAGGTCATCATCTACCTAACAGACTGTGTTTAGTACCACTGCTGGTAAGGGTATCGTCTACCTAACAGACTGTGTTTAGTACCACTACTGGTAATGGTATCATCTACCTAACAGATAGTGTTTAGTACCACTGCTGGTAAGGGTAGCATATACCTAACAGACTGTGCTTAGTACCACTGCTGGTAATGGTATCATCTACCTAACAGACTGTGTTTAGTACCACTGCTGGTGATGGTATCATCTACCTAACAGACAGTGTTTAGTACCACTGCTGGTAAGGGTATCATATACCTAACATACTGTGTTAAGTACCACTGCTGGTAAGGGTATCATCTACCTAACAGACGTGTTTAGTACCACTACTGGTAATGGTATCATCTACCTAACAGACTGTGTTTAGTACCACTGCTGGTAAAGGTATCATATACCTAACAGACTGTGTTTAGTACCACTGCTGGTAAGGGTATCATCTACCTAACAGACGTGTTTAGTACCACTACTGGTAATGGTATCATCTACCTAACAGACTGTGTTTAGTACCACTGCTGGTAAGGGTATCATCTACCTAACAGACGTGTTTAGTACCACTACTGGTAATGGTATCATCTACCTAACAGACGTGTTTAGTACCACTGCTGGTAAAGGTATCATCTACCTAACAGACTGTGTTTAGTACCACTGCTGGTAATGGTATCATCTACCTAACAGACGTGTTTAGTACCACTACTGGTAATGGTATCATCTACCTAACAGACAGTGTTTAGTACCACTGCTGGTAAAGGTATCATCTACCTAACAGACTGTGTTTAGTACCACTGCTGGTAATGGTATCATCTACCTTACAGACAGTGTTTAGTACCACTGCTGGTAATAGTATCATCTACCTAACAGATAGTGTTTAGTACCACTGCTGGTAAAGGTATCATCTACCTAACAGACTGTGTTTAGTACCACTGCTGGTAATGGTATCATCTACCTTACAGACAGTGTTTAGTACCACTGCTGGTAAGGGTATCATCTACCTAACAGACGTGTTTAGTACCACTACTGGTAATGGTATCATCTACCTAACAGACAGTGTTTAGTACCACTGCTGGTAAAGGTATCATATACCTAACAGACTGTGTTTATTACCACTGCTGGTAAGGGCATCATCTACCTAACAGACTGTGTTTAGTACCACTGCTGGTAAGTGTATCATCTACCTAACAGACTGTGTTTAGTATCACTGCTGGTAAAGGTATCTTATACCTAACAGACTGTGTTTAGTACCACTGCTGGTAAGATCATCATCTACCTAACAGACTGTGTTTAGTACCACTGCTGGTAAGGGTATCGTCTACCTAACAGACTGTGTTTAGTATCACTACTGGTAATGGTATCATCTACCTAACAGATAGTGTTTAGTACCACTGCTGGTAAGGGTATCATATACCTAACAGACTGTGCTTAGTACCACTGCTGGTAATGGTATCATCTACCTAACAGACTGTGTTTAGTACCACTGCTGGTGATGGTATCATCTACCTAACAGACAGTGTTTAGTACCACTGCTGGTAAGGGTATCATATACCTAACAGACTGTGTTAAGTACCACTGCTGGTAAGGGTATCATCTACCTAACAGACGTGTTTAGTACCACTACTGGTAATGGTATCATCTACCTAACAGACAGTGTTTAGTACCACTGCTGGTAAAGGTATCATATACCTAACAGACTGTGTTTAGTACCACTGCTGGTAAGGGTATCATCTACCTAACAGACGTGTTTAGTACCACTACTGGTAATGGTATCATCTACCTAACAGACAGTGTTTAGTACCACTGCTGGTAAAGGTATCATATACCTAACAGACTGTGTTTAGTACCACTGCTGGTAAGGGCATCATCTACCTAACAGACTGTGTTTAGTACCACTGCTGGTAATGGTATCATCTACCTAACAGACAGTGTTTAGTACCACTGCTAGTAAGGGTATCATCTACCTAACAGACTGTGTTTAGTACCACTGCTGGTAAGGGTATCATCTACCTAACAGACTGTGTTTAGTACCACTACTGGTAATGGTATCATCTACCTAACAGATAGTGTTTAGTACCACTGCTGATAAGGGTATCATATACCTAACAGACTGTGTTTAGCACCACTGCTGGTAAGGGCATCATCTACCTAACAGACTGTGTTTAGTACCACTACTGGTAAGGGTATCATCTACCTAAACAGATAGTGTTTAGTACCACTGCTGGTAATGGTATCATATACCTAACAGACAGTGTTTAGTACCACTGCTGGTAAGGGTATCATATACCTAACAGACTGTGTTTAGTACCACTGCTGGTAAGGGTATCATCTACCTAACAGACTGTATTGAGTACCACCACTTATTATTGTATCATCTATCTAACAGACAGTGCTTAGTACCACTGCTGGTAAGGTATCATCTATCTAACAGACAGTGTTTAGTACCACTGCTGGTAATGGCATCATATACCTAACAGACTGTGTTTAGTACCACTACTGGTAATGGTATCATCTACTAACAGATTGTGTTTAGTACCACTACTGGTAGTGGTTTCATCTACCCAACAGACTGTTTAGTACCACTACTGGTAATGGTATCATCTATCTAACAGACAGTGTTTAGTACCACTGCTGGTAATGGCATCATATACCTAACAGACAGTGTTTAGTACCACTGCTGGTAATGGTATCATCTACCTAACAGATAGTGTTTAGTACCACTGCTGGTAAGGGTATCATCTACCTACCCGACTGTGTTTAGCACCACTGCTGGTAAGGGTATCATCTACCTAACAGACAGTGTTTAGTACCACTACTGGTAAGGGTATCATCTACCTAACATACTGTGTTTAGCACCACTGCTGGTAAGGGTATCATCTACCTAACAGACAGTGTTTAGTACCACTGCTGGTAAGGGTATCATATACCTAACATACTGTGTTAAGTACCACTGCTGGTAAGGGTATCATCTACCTAACAGACGTGTTTAGTACCACTACTGGTAATGGTATCATCTACCTAACAGACTGTGTTTAGTACCACTGCTGGTAAAGGTATCATATACCTAACAGACTGTGTTTAGTACCACTGCTGGTAAGGGTATCATCTACCTAACAGACGTGTTTAGTACCACTACTGGTAATGGTATCATCTACCTAACAGACTGTGTTTAGTACCACTGCTGGTAAGGGTATCATCTACCTAACAGACGTGTTTAGTACCACTACTGGTAATGGTATCATCTACCTAACAGACGTGTTTAGTACCACTGCTGGTAAAGGTATCATCTACCTAACAGACTGTGTTTAGTACCACTGCTGGTAATGGTATCATCTACCTAACAGACGTGTTTAGTACCACTACTGGTAATGGTATCATCTACCTAACAGACAGTGTTTAGTACCACTGCTGGTAAAGGTATCATCTACCTAACAGACTGTGTTTAGTACCACTGCTGGTAATGGTATCATCTACCTTACAGACAGTGTTTAGTACCACTGCTGGTAATAGTATCATCTACCTAACAGATAGTGTTTAGTACCACTGCTGGTAAAGGTATCATCTACCTAACAGACTGTGTTTAGTACCACTGCTGGTAATGGTATCATCTACCTTACAGACAGTGTTTAGTACCACTGCTTGTAAGGGTATCATCTACCTAACAGACGTGTTTAGTACCACTACTGGTAATGGTATCATCTACCTAACAGACAGTGTTTAGTACCACTGCTGGTAAAGGTATCATATACCTAACAGACTGTGTTTATTACCACTGCTGGTAAGGGCATCATCTACCTAACAGACTGTGTTTAGTACCACTGCTGGTAAGTGTATCATCTACCTAACAGACTGTGTTTAGTATCACTGCTGGTAAAGGTATCTTATACCTAACAGACTGTGTTTAGTACCACTGCTGGTAAGATCATCATCTACCTAACAGACTGTGTTTAGTACCACTGCTGGTAAGGGTATCGTCTACCTAACAGACTGTGTTTAGTATCACTACTGGTAATGGTATCATCTACCTAACAGATAGTGTTTAGTACCACTGCTGGTAAGGGTATCATATACCTAACAGACTGTGCTTAGTACCACTGCTGGTAATGGTATCATCTACCTAACAGACTGTGTTTAGTACCACTGCTGGTGATGGTATCATCTACCTAACAGACAGTGTTTAGTACCACTGCTGGTAAGGGTATCATATACCTAACAGACTGTGTTAAGTACCACTGCTGGTAAGGGTATCATCTACCTAACAGACGTGTTTAGTACCACTACTGGTAATGGTATCATCTACCTAACAGACAGTGTTTAGTACCACTGCTGGTAAAGGTATCATATACCTAACAGACTGTGTTTAGTACCACTGCTGGTAAGGGTATCATCTACCTAACAGACGTGTTTAGTACCACTACTGGTAATGGTATCATCTACCTAACAGACAGTGTTTAGTACCACTGCTGGTAAAGGTATCATATACCTAACAGACTGTGTTTAGTACCACTGCTGGTAAGGGCATCATCTACCTAACAGACTGTGTTTAGTACCACTGCTGGTAATGGTATCATCTACCTAACAGACAGTGTTTAGTACCACTGCTAGTAAGGGTATCATCTACCTAACAGACTGTGTTTAGTACCACTGCTGGTAAGGGTATCATCTACCTAACAGACTGTGTTTAGTACCACTACTGGTAATGGTATCATCTACCTAACAGATAGTGTTTAGTACCACTGCTGATAAGGGTATCATATACCTAACAGACTGTGTTTAGCACCACTGCTGGTAAGGGCATCATCTACCTAACAGACTGTGTTTAGTACCACTACTGGTAAGGGTATCATCTACCTAAACAGATAGTGTTTAGTACCACTGCTGGTAATGGTATCATATACCTAACAGACAGTGTTTAGTACCACTGCTGGTAAGGGTATCATATACCTAACAGACTGTGTTTAGTACCACTGCTGGTAAGGGTATCATCTACCTAACAGACTGTATTGAGTACCACCACTTATTATTGTATCATCTATCTAACAGACAGTGCTTAGTACCACTGCTGGTAAGGTATCATCTATCTAACAGACAGTGTTTAGTACCACTGCTGGTAATGGCATCATATACCTAACAGACTGTGTTTAGTACCACTACTGGTAATGGTATCATCTACTAACAGATTGTGTTTAGTACCACTACTGGTAGTGGTTTCATCTACCCAACAGACTGTTTAGTACCACTACTGGTAATGGTATCATCTATCTAACAGACAGTGTTTAGTACCACTGCTGGTAATGGCATCATATACCTAACAGACAGTGTTTAGTACCACTGCTGGTAATGGTATCATCTACCTAACAGATAGTGTTTAGTACCACTGCTGGTAAGGGTATCATCTACCTACCCGACTGTGTTTAGCACCACTGCTGGTAAGGGTATCATCTACCTAACAGACAGTGTTTAGTACCACTACTGGTAAGGGTATCATCTACCTAACATACTGTGTTTAGCACCACTGCTGGTAAGGGTATCATCTACCTAACAGACAGTGTTTAGTACCACTACTGGTAAGGGTATCATCTACCTAACATACTGTGCTTAGTACCACTGCTGGTAAGGTATCATCTATCTAACAGACAGTGTTTAGTACCACTGCTGGTAATGGCATCATATACCTAACAGACTGTGTTTAGTACCACTACTGGTAATGGTATCATCTACTAACAGATTGTGTCTAGTACCACTACTGGTAATGGTATCATCTACTAACAGATTGTGTTTAGTACCACTACTGGTAGTGGTTTCATCTACCCAACAGACTGTTTAGTACCACTACTGGTAATGGTAATATCTACTAACAGATTGTGTTTAGTACCACTACTGGTAGTGGTTTCATCTACCCAACATACTGTTTAGTACCACTACTGGTAATGGTATCATCTATCTAACAGACTGTGTTTAGCACCACTGATGGTAATGGCATCATATACCTAACAGACAGTGTTTAGTACCACTGCTGGTAATGGTATCATCTACCTAACAGACAGTGTTTAGTACCGCTGCTGGTAAGGGTATCATCTACCTAACCGACTGTGTTTAGCACCACTGCTGGTAAGGGTATCATCTACCTAACATACTGTGTTAAGTATCACTATTGTTATAAGGCCAGCATCTTCTTGACAATATGAAGTACCAATGTAGGTAAGGGTATTATATACTGTATAGCGGGGTTTTTTTCACGGGTGTAAAATATCTCAATTAAGGGAAAACAATGTATAGGAAACGGTTTTGGCGGATTCATAATTCTCCATTCAATATTTTGACAGAAATGGTTGCAGTTAAAAATGTCAATCAAACAATTGACCATTGATATGATTTAATTTAATTTTTGTTTTTGTTTTATTCACTTTAATGACGCCTTATTTATTGATTATATCTTGATGCAGTAAATCAAAAGAATACCAGTATCTTCAATATTTGCCACAGGTGTACAAACTACAGTTGATTAGTTTCGAAATTAAGCGGACCTTTGATGTACTAACTAGGTTGTAAAATTATTTAGAAATTTGGCACTAATTAACATGATTAATAAAGATATAAAAGAACAAAGTTCCTATGTCCCCCACGTTGCACATACTTAACTTTTTCAAGGGTCATATCTATGTTTAAAAAAGTCTATCGTCTACCCTTATAGAATTTGTCTGAGATATTGCTGATAGTAACCTATAGTATAAGTTTGATAAAAATCTGACAAGAATTGTACCCATAAGAGCACTAACGAAGCAATTTTCCATAAATTTAATATTTCCAAATGGCATAACTCTTTTAAAAAAAGTCAATCATTAATAAATATATTACTTGTCCAAGACATTGCTGATATTAACCTATAGTATAAGTTTTATAAAAATCTGTCAAGAATTGTTCCCATGAGAGCACTGATGAGGACATCTACCATAAATTTAATATTTCCAAGAGGCATACACTCTTTATAAAAAGTCGATTGTCCACAATTATATAACTTTTTTGAGATAGTGTTGATATGTATACCTATGGTATAATTTTATACAAAAAATCTGGCAAGAAATATACCCGGGAGAGCACTTATGAGGCCATTTACCATGAATTTAATATTTCCAAGAGACATAACTCTTTTCAAAAAAGTTGATCGGACACCATTATAGAACTGGTCCGAGATACTACTGATATTAACCTAAAGTATAGGTTTTATTAAAATCTGGCAATAATGGTACCCGTAAGAGCGCTGACAAGGCCATTTTCAATAAATTTAAAATTTCCATGGAGCATATAACTCTTTTAAAAAAAGTCGATCAGACATCATTATATAACTTGTCTGAGATATTGCTGATATTAACTTATAGTTTAAATTTTATAACAAATCTGGCAGTATTGGTATCAGTAAGAGCCCTAACAAGGCCATTTTGAATAAATTTAATATTTCCAGGAGGCATAACTCTTTTCAAAAAAGTTGATCGAACACCATTATAGAACTTGCCCGAGATACTTCCGATATTAACTTATAGTATAGGTTTTATTAAAATCTGGCAATAATGGTATCCGTAAGAGCGCTGACAAGGCCATTTTCAAAAAATTAAAATTTCCATGGGGCATAACTCTTTTAAAAAAAGTCGATCGGACATCATTATATTGCTGATATAAACCTATTTTATAAGTTTTATAAAAATCTGTCAAGAATTGTACCTGTGAAAGTGCTAACAAGACCAAACGGATGGACAGACGCCTGGTATTTCCATGCTCCCCAAAACACGTTACGCAGGAGACAGAAATACCTGACAAGAGTACCTACCAATTAATTAGATATCACTGAGATGGGAGCAATCTCTGTAGGCCCCGCTGTGAATAATGTGTGGTAAAAAACTTGCATCTTTACCATTCGACATGGGGTTGTCAACTGAAACCAAAGTTTTTGACCTTGACCTTTGATCTAGGAAGTTGTACATACATTATGGCACACCCTCTGGTGTTAGTTAATATACATTTCAAGTATATTAAACTTTGAAATCATACCGGTCCTCTAGATATAGAGCGGACACAATTTGTTACAGACGGACGGACAGACTGATCACTATAGGGCGTCTGTCATTCGGTGAGCCCTAATTTAATTGTTTGACACTAAAAATATAATCTATAGGGGTATACAGTTTAATTAGACTTCACAACCTCATTTTAAAAAATACAAGTGAGTACAATGCCCTTTTGCATTTATTTTGTTAAAACGACCATATTTAGTTATTGACCTGCTGACTGGAAAAAAAAATCGTTAAAAAAAACGCTTTAAACTATTTGAAATAACAAGCGTATGCATACATTGTTTGCTAATTTCATTTATCCGCCAAAAATAAGCGAAAATAAACACCCTGGGAAAATAACCCGCTATATGGAACCCAACAGTGTTTAATTTTACTGCTGGTAAGTGTATCCTCTACCTAATAGACAGTGTTTAGTACCACTGCTGGTTATGGTATTATCTACCTTACAGACTGTGTTTTGTACCTGATTTGTTCTAAATATAAGCATATGTAATTCAAAAGTATATGTACCTGTAAGTATTCCATCACTTCTTTATTCTGCCCATATTTATTTTCTGTTGCTAGATCGTATGGAGTCTTACCCTGAAATACAAATCTTTATATTGCCTTTATCTGATTATTACAAAGAAGACTTTTGTTACACATATCATACAATAAACAAGACCAGTAGCAGCAGAGTGGTGTGTTATTTTGTTTTTACAGGTGCTTACCATATTATTTTCTATTATAAAATATAACTCATGAAACAACTTTCTGAATATTTTTATAACTTTTTCTGTAGCCTTTAAGAAGGCTTTTAACTTTTTTTTTAAGCATATGAAATAATCTCAATCTGTAAGCATTTAGTCTTTGTATTTTTTTTACGCGTTTTTTTAAAAATCTGTTAATGCATCCTTATGTCTAGATGGGGGTTGTAGGATTTGGGGGTCTTTTTAACTTTTTATTTTTATATTTTAGCACCCCATTTTTCTTTATTCTTTATATTTTTGCACTCCATTATTTTCTATTCGTCATCTTTTTGCCCAATTCTCTCTATTCTCGAAGCTTTTTTCTATCATTCATGATTTTCTACTCTGTATACCCTATCCATATCCTCCTATAACTATATATTGTTATTTTACAGATTTCATAGTTTTTAGTTTTATCACTGACATCGTATAAATAAGGAAATACATAAATTATAGCACAGTTGAGAGTTTTTTCTGCAACTATTCCAACTATATAGCTTTTAAAAACAAGAATTTGAAGAAATTTGCAGTCTTAAGGAGGCTCCTGTGTCTTCCGCCATATTGGATTTTGAAAAAAACGGACAACAAACAGTTGAGATCTTTAATAAAATGTGCAAATTTCGAAAGTTGTATGTCATTTATGTGTAAGACTTTTCATGTTAATATAGAAAATAATGTGATTTATCATATTTACTGCTATATTTTACAAAAAAACAGATTTATTATTTTTTTTAAACTTTGCCATATAAGGGGAGATAACTTCGATATAAGGAGAGATAACTTAGATAAAGTAACTTTTACAATAGAATATTTTTTTAACTATTTAATTTTAAATATATTATGAACTTGTACGTCTGACGTATTAAATTTTTAACCTAGTACCTTTTGTTGGCTATTATTTATTTGTTTCTCTCTCCTATATTTTCTCCAATATTTTTGTATTGTAGTCCTGTCAAGTAATGTTGTCAGTTCAATGTTATAATTAACATCGCCATTAAAGTGGGAGGTTTGGCATGTCACAAAACCAGGTTCAACCCACCATTTTTATTATAAAATGCCCTGTAACAAGTCAGGGAAATTGCCATTGTTATATTATAGTTCGTTTCTGTGTGTGTTACATTTTTAAGGTTGTGTTTCTGTTGTGTCATTGTTCTCCTCTTATATTTGATGCCTTTCCTCCAGTTTAAGTTTGTAACCGGGATTTGTTTTTTTCTCTTTCGAGTTATGAATTTCAAACAGCGGTATACTACTGTTGCCTTTATTTAATGTATTGCTTAAGGATGTCTGCTTGTCATGTTTTGGAATTTTGTAAAATTTCGGAATCCTCTGGTTTAAACCATTTGAATGCCTTAAAATATTTGGCCCATGAAACCCATTTTTCTTTTTATAAATCTTTTACGTGTATAATTATAAGTCATTTGTAAAAGTCTTATAAAATATTATTTATTTTTTAATAGTATTTGAGATCTTTAACTGGTCAATGATAAAGCTATGAAAAATCAAGAGAAAACATTTTCCCGCTAAAATTACAATGGCTAATATCTCGAAAACAAGCATATTGACCCCTAAATTGTTTTTGCTGTTTGGATTCCTCAATTTATTCCCTATCAATACATACTAGTTTTATGAAAAGTTATTTATTTTGAAACTGAGCAGCGAACATCCTTAAGACTATTTTGATACGATGTAATAATTTTGTTATCATTGTCACAACAACAGATTGGTGTATGGGTCTTTTGACAGATTGTTTGTTTACAGTTTGTTTAATAACAACAAGTGCCATATTCAGGATATTGCCAGGTCTAATTTTGAATCAATACAAATTGTTATTTTTGATATCAAAAATTATTGTATCCATTTACTTATAGGTTATTACTATTGCTTATTTTCCCTAAAACTGAGATATTCATATAATTTGGCTAACAAATTATGGAAATATGGAATAATAAAATTATCCCCTTTTAGTATAACTAATCACCCAAAATGTGTTAGTTGTCTATAAACACAGTCATTTTATTTTAGAAGATTTTGAAAAAAAAAATGATTTCTTTTATATGATCGTCTATGTGCATGTGTTTTATAATAAAATTTAGCCATCTAAGTCTATAAAACACTTTCATATTTTTAGTTCAATTTTAAGGATCATATGACATATGACTAACTTTAACCTTGAGAAAAAAGTCCATTTGACCAAAAATATCTTAAACATCATTTTAGTGATGCATTATTTGATAGTTGAATACTGAGCATATACTGTAAAATATTACCTGATGTGTTTTGACCAAAGGACTGATACTTCCTTGTTCTACAAGATATCTTGTGGTCTGTAGTTGTCCCCACTCAGCAGCCAGATGTAAAGCTGTGTATCCATCACTCTATAATAATACCAAATAACAAGTAAATATTATGGACAATATTTTCTCAATGTCAATAATATACAACATATCCTACAACTGATATAAAACTTGTCTGATAAACTGGATAATGTTGTGTAATAAATAGAAACAAAATGTATATCACATGAATCAGTGGTCAAAACTGAATAAAATGACCAGTCACACTTTTATTTGTATTGTACATAAACAACATGTTTTTTAGTGGGATGTCAGAACTTCCATCAGAAATGTCATGTTAACAAAAACAATTTTTAATTTATAATTCTGGCGAGTATTTGTTGATATAATAATAAAATCTGTCTGATTAACATGGTTCAGAATAATGATCAATTTAAAAAAAAAAACTTTTTCAAAGAAATATGAAAAATAGTTACATTTCCTGATTAAGTACGAGGAGACAAGAAAAATAAGACCCCACTTTATGTAATTATTACAAACAATAGTTGTCCATTAAACCTGTCTTATTAACAACTTTATGTTGGTTAACAGTAATGTGATCAGACTTTGTAGATAACATACATTAAAACTGTCTAATTAACAACAGTATTTAGTGTAGATCCAGTAGTAGAATCATAAATTTTAAGAAAATATTTTTTTTAAAGAAAAATGAAAAAAAGTTGTATTTTCTGATTCAGAACAATACTATGAGTAAAATGAGACCCCACTTTATATAATTATTACAAACATTAGTTGTCCATTAAACCTGTCTAATTAATAACATAATTGTGTGTTGATTAAAAGTAATGTGATAAGATTTAGTAGATAACATACATCTGTGATATCTTTGTTACATCTGTTCTCCAGGAGAAGTTGACACACTTCCACACGTCCTCCCATGGCAGCATACATTAATGCTGTCCATCCACTACCCTGGAATAATACAACTGACATCAAAACTTGTCTGATAAACTGGACAATGTTGTGTAATAAATATAAACAGAAATGACCAGTCACATTAATTAAAACTGTCTGATTAACAACAGGATTTAGTGTAGATTCAGTTTAATCAGTAATTTTAAGAAAATATTTTTTTTAAAGGAAAATGAAAAAAAGTTATATTTTCTGATTCAAAATAATAATATGAGTAAAATGAGACCCCACTTTATATAATTATTACAAACATAAGTTGTCCATTAAACCTGTCTAATTAACAACATGATTTAGTGTTGATTGAAAGTAATGTGATCAGATTTAGTAGATAACATACATCTGTGATATCTTTGTTACATCTGTTCTCCAGGAGAAGTCGACACACTTCCACATGTCCTTTCATGGCAGCCAACATTAATGCTGTCCATCCACTACCCTGGAATAATACAACTGACATCAAAACTTGTCTGATAAACTGGACAATGTTGTGTAATAAATATAAACAAAAATAAATAGTCACATTAATTAAAACTGTCTAATTAACAACAGGATTTAGTGGAGATTCAGTAATATCATAAATTTTTTGAAATTTTTTTTTTAAAGAAAAATGAAAAAAAGTTATATTTTCTGATTCAGAACAACAATATGAGTAAAATGAGACCCCACTTTATATGATTCTAACAAATGTTAGTTGTCAGTTAAACCTGTCTAATTAACAACATGATTTTGTTTTGATTAATAGTAATGTGATCAGACTTAGTAGATAACATACTGATGTGATATCTTTGTTACATCTGTTCTCCAGGAGAAGTTGACACACTTCCACATGTCCTTCCCTGGCAGCCAACATTAATGCTGTCCATCCATCAACCTGGAATAATACAACTGACATCAACACTTGTCTGATAAACTGGACAAAGTTGTGTAATAAATATAAACAGAAATGACCAGTCACATTAATTAAAAATGTCTGATTAACAACAGGATTCTGTGTAGAGTCAGTATAATTATAAATTTTCAGAAAATATTTTTTTTAAAGAAAAATGAAAAAAAGTTGTATTTTCTGATTCAAAACAATACTATAAGTAAAATGAGACCCCACTTTATGTGATTCTAACAAATATTTGTTGTCCATTAAACCTGTATAATTAACATGTTTTTGTGGTGATAAAAAGTAATGTGATCAGATTTAGTAGACCGTGTGTTGTGTGTTGTTATATTTGTTTGTTTATTTACTCTGAGTAGTCAGGTGAAGACCATGTGTTTTGTGTTAACATGATTTAGTGTAGATTCAGTTTAATCATTAATTTTAATAAAATAAATTATTCAAAAAAGAATGATAAAAGTTTTATTTCCTGATTTAGTACAACACAAAGAAAATGAGACCCTCTTTAAAAAAAAGATTATTATTATTATCATTATTATTATTATTATTATTATTCATACAAGCATTTATTGTCCATTAAACATGTCTAATTAACAACAGGATTTAGTGCAGATTCAGTATAATCATTAATTTTTAAAAAAAATCAAAGAAAAGTTAAAAAGAGTAGTATTTTCAGATTCAGAACAATTATATGAGTAAAACGGAATTACATTTTATATGAATCTAACGACTATTTGTCCTTTTTACAAGATGTTTCTACATTAGATTTTTATACATATCACTATCTGACCAAAGTTGTTAACACAACATCAATTGAAACATTAGTGTAAAAAATTGTTTCTTGTCAAGAAGCAAAATAAGAACTTCACCATCCATAACTCAAACAAAAAGACAAATATTTTAAAATCAAACCCTGCATCCATTTTTTTCCATTAAAACTGTCTAATTAAATTCAGAATTTTGATTCAGTATAATGACTAAGTATCAGTTTCCATACAGACCAATGGTATTTGAACAGTGCAGGGTTTATTATTCTGTGTTTTATTTTTAATACCAATGGTCTAGATAGGCCAAGGGGGAATTGTACTGAAGCAAATATGGTTTAACCCCTCCATATTTTATGCCTGTACCAAATCAGACAATCCAGACCATGTGTTGTTAGTTGTTGTATTTGTATGTCTAATTACTCTGAGTAGTCAGGTCCAGACCATGTGTTGTGTGTTGTTATATTTGTTTGTCTATTTACTATGAGTAGTCAGGCCCAGACAATGTGTTGTTAGTTGTTGTATTTGTTTGTCTATTTACTCTCAGTAGTCAGGTCCAGACCATGCATGTGTTGTGTGTTGATATATTTGTTTGTTTATTTACTCTGAGTAGTCAGGTCCAGACCATGTGTTGTGTGTTGTTATATTTGTTTGTCTATTTACTATGAGTAGTCAGGTCCAGACCATGTGTTGTTAGTTGTTGTATTTGTATGTCTAATTACTCTGAGTAGTCAGGTCCAGACCATGTGTTGTGTTTTGTTATATTTGTTTGTCTATTTACTATGAGTAGTCAGGCCCAGACAATGTGTTGTTAGTTGTTGTATTTGTTTGTCTATTTACTCTCAGTAGTCAGGTCCAGACCATGCATGTGTTGTGTGTTGTTATATTTGTTTGTCTATTTACTCTGAGTAGTCAGGTCCAGACCATGAGTTGTGTGTTGTTATATTTGTTTGTCTATTTACTATGAGTAGTCAGGTCCAGACCATGTGTTGTTAGTTGTTGTATTTGTTTGTCTATTTACTCTGAGTAGTCAGGTCCAGACCATGTGTTGTGTGTTGTTATATTTGTTTGTCTATTTACTCTGAGTAGTCAGGCCCAGACAATGTGTTGTTAGTTGTTGTATTTGTTTGTCTATTTACTCTGAGTAGTCAGGTCCAGACCATGCATGTGTTATGTGTTGTTATATTGGTTTGTCTATTTACTCTGAGTAGTCAGGTCAGGTCCAGACCATGTGTTTTGTGTGATGTTATACTTGTTTGTCTATTTACTCTGAGTAGTCAGGTCAGGTCCAGACCATGTGTTGTTTGTGTATTTACTCTGAGTAGTCAGGTCAGGTCCAGACCATGTGTTGTGTGTTGTTATATTTGTATGTCTATTTACTCTGAGTAGTCAGGTCAGGTCCAGACCATGTGTTGTTTGTTGTTATATTTGTTTGTGTATTTACTCTGAGTAGTCAGGTCCAGACCATGTGTTGTTTGTTGTTATATTTGTTTGCCTATTTACTATAAGTAGTCAGGTCCAGACCATGTGTTGTGTGTTGTTATATTTGTTTTGTCTATTTACTCTGAGTAGTCAGGTCCAGACCATGTGTTGTGTGTTGTTATATTTGTTTGTCTATTTACTCTGAGTAGTCAGGTCCAGACCATGTGTTGTATGATGTTATACTTGTAAGTCTATTTACTCTGAGTAGTCAGGTCCAGACCATGTGTTGTTAGTTGTTGTATTTGTTTGTCTATTTACTCTGAGTAGTCAGGTCCAGACCATGTGTTGTTAGTTGTTGTACTTGTTTGTCTATTTACTCTGAGTAGTCAGGTGCAGACCATGTGTTGTTAGTTGTTGTATTTGTTTGTCTATTTACTCTGAGTAGTCAGGTCAGGCCCAGACCATGTGTTGTGATATTTGTTTGACTATTTACTCTGAGTAGTCAGGTCAGGTCCAGACTATGTGTTGTGTGTTGTAATATTTGTTTGTCTATTTACTCTGAGTAGTCAGGTCAGGTCCAGACTATGTGTTGTGTGTTGTTGTATTTGTTTGTCTATTTACTCTGAGTAGTCAGGTCAGGCCCAGACCATGTGTTGTGATATTTGTTTGTCTATTTACTCTGAGTAGTCAGGTCAGGTCCAGACTATGTGTTGTGTGTTGTAATATTTGTTTGTCTATTTACTCTGAGTAGTCAGGTCCAGACTATCTGTTGTGTGTTGTAATATTTGTTTGTCCATTTACTCTGAGTAGTCAGGTACAGAACATATGTTAGTATTAGTATGACAGTGTTATGCTTTAAAAAATGGTAGGTTTCACATTTAATGCAGTAATCTGGTTACATGTATGTCTCAGTGTTGTGTCATGATGTGTCTCATTTTCTGTGTGAAACATCAGTGGTGTGTCATGATGTGTCTCATTTTCTGTGTTGAACATCAGTGTTGTGTCATGTGAATCCTGTTCTGTGTTGAACATCAATGGTGTGTCCTAATTTGTGTCATGTTCTGTTTTGAACATCAGTGTTGTGTCCTGATTTCTCATTTTCTGTGTTGAACATCAGTGTTGTGTCCTGTTTTGTCTCATGTTCTGTGTTGAACACCAGTGTTGTGTCATGTGATTCATGTTCCGTGTTGAACATCATTGTTGTGTCCTAATATGTGTCTTGTTCTGTGTTGAACATAAGTGTTGTGTCCTGTTGTCTCTCATGTTCTGTGTTGAACATCAATGTTCTGTCATATGATTCATGTCCTGTGTTGAACATCAGTGTTGTGTCATGCTCCATGTTAAACATCAGTGTTGTGTCATGATATGTCACATGTTATCTTTAAATGCATGTTGTTTCATGATTTGTCTCCTATTTTGTATTGAAAACAAGTGTTGCATCATGATATTTCTGATTTTTTGTGTTGAACATCAGTGTTGTGTCATGATGTGTCTCATGTTTTGTGTTGAACATCAGTGTTGTGTCATGATGTGTCTCATGTTCTGTGTTGAACATAACTGTAGTGTCACAATGTGTCTCATGTTCTGTGTTGAACACCATTGTTGTGTCATGATGTGTCTCATGTTCTGTGTTGAAGACCATGGTTGTATCATGATGTGGCTCATTTGTTGTGATGAACAACAGTTATGTTTTGATGAAGCTTGTGTTCTATGTTGATCTACAATGTTCTGTTATTATGTGGCTCTTGTTCTGTGATGAACACCAATGTTGTGTCATGATGTGTCTCATGTTCTGTGTTTGATTATTAATGTTGTGTCATGATGTGTCTCATGTTATGTGATGAACACAAAAGTTGTGTCAAGATGTGTGTCATGTTCTGTGTTGAAGACCATGGTTGTATCATGATGTGGCTCATTTGTTGTGATGAACAACAGTTATGTTTTGATGAAGCTTGTGTTCTATGTTGATCTACAATGTTCTGTAATTATGTGGCTCTTGTTCTGTGATGAACACCAATATTGTGTCATGATGTGTCTCATGTTCTGTGTTTGATTATTAATGTTGTGTCATAATGTGCCTCATGTTATGTGATGAACACAAAAGTTGTGTCAAGATGTGTCTCATGTTCTGTGATGAACACCAATGTTGTGTCACGATGTGTCTCATGTTCTGTGATGAACACCAATGTTGTGTCACGATGTGTCTCATGTTCTGTGATGAACACCAATGTTGTGTCACGATGTGTCTCATGTTCTGTGATGAACACCAATGTTGTGTCACGATGTGTCTCATATTATGTGATGAACACCAATGTTGTATAATGATGTGTCTCATGTTATGTGATAAACACCAGTGTTGTGTCAAGCTGTGTCTCATGTATTGTGTTAAACATCAGTGTTGTGTCAAGCTGTGTCTCATGTATTGTGTTGAACATCAGTGTTGTGTCATGATGCGACTCATGTTTGGGTTGAACATCAGTGTTGTGTCATAATGTCATATTGTGTGTCAAACACCAGTGTTGTGTCAAGCTGTGTCTCATGTATTGTGTTGAACATCAATGTTGTGTCATGATGTCATATTTTGTGGTGAGCATCAGTGTTGTGTCATGATGTGACTCACGTTTTGTGTTGAACATAACTGTAGTGTCCTGATGTGTTACATGTTCTGTGTTTTACACCAGTGTTGTGTCATGTTGTGTCTCATGTTCTGTGTTGAAAATCAGTGTTATGTCATAATGTATCATGTTTTGTGTTTTACACCAGTGTTGTGTCATGATGTGTCTCATGTTCTGTGTTGAAAATCAGTGTTAAGTCATAATGTATCATGTTTTGTGTTGAACACCAGTGTTGTCATGATAAGTTTACCTACTTGATATTCAATGTTAAAAGTTTACCTACTTGATAGTCAATGTTACAAGTTTACCTTTTGATAATCAATGTTAGCTCCGTTCGCTAGGCAAAGCTTCAATTCTTCTACTCTTCCCTTTTCAGCAGCTTCAAGGAGTTTCTGTAAGTAAGAAATGGAGTTTACATTTAACAGAATGTAAAGAGTGTAGTAACTTAAATGTTTTTCAAGCTAATGCCAGACAATAACTATACTTTAGAATGACTGATTTTGATTGGTTAATACAAGGGAGACATTGTAGTCTTTGGTATACAACAATGTGACAAACAATAGTTGGGGAGGGGGGAAATTGAAAGTAGCGAAAAATATATTGTTTTGACAAAAGAGGTTGGAGAAAAAGAAAATTGACCCAGAGGAAACCCTGCTTACGATTACATTGTATACTGTTCCTAAGTTTTGAAGAAAAAGATTTTTTTTAAAACATTTCATCCTCACATAAAAAAGCTAATCTGAGTGAAAATTGTGTTTCAATATTTTCAATATAAACATGCAGTTTATAACAACTTGGAAAGGAGCAGTGTAATATTTGTATTTTTGGTGATATAATTTTTTTGACAACAATGTGACAATCAATAGTTGGGGGGATTGAAAGTGGCAAAAAATATATTGTTTTGGCAAAAGAGAGACCCAGAGGAAACCCTGCTTATGATTACATTGTATACTGTTCCTAAGTTTTGAAGAAGAAAAAGATTTTTTTTTAAACATTTCATCCTCACATAAAAAAGCTAATCTGAGTGAAAATTGTGTTTCATTATTTTCAATATAAACATGCAATTAATAACAACTTGGAAAGGAGCAGTATAATACTTGTATGTTTGATGATATAATTTGTTAATAATAGATTTACTGTTTTGTCTCTGAGCTTACTCTGTTAAAGAAATAACAGTTTTGTTTTTAATATTTTAGCCCAAAAACATATTTTCAATCAAGAAAAAGAAATTAATAAATAGTGAGTATTCAATGATCAAGTAGCCTTTTTGTCTGTGGGGACATATTTGACACTTATGTGTTTTACAGGTGTTCATCACTACTTCCAAGCTTGGGTAATTAAAATGAATAGACCTCTTTTGAGTTCGTTGCATTTCCGTCAAAAACTTTTTGTTTTAGTGAACATCATTCGTACGTTTAGGGGTTTTCGTCACTTCTTTCCCATGTTTAGCGAGCAGTTAAACAATAAAATGCTGTATTGCACGAGTTATAATGGTAACAGTATGTTGTTCATAAAAAAGCTTCTGTCCATGTTTCTTAAAATTCCATGAAGGTTTGACAAAAAAAATTTGATGTCTAAAAATAAAATTTAACAACAGAATGAACCTTAATGTTGACGCGGTCGAGGGAATCTAGGATCACATTGTCTCGCTATCGCGACATAAATGTTGCAGGCTCCACAAAAATCACTCGACTGTTTGACTTTAAAGAAGAAAACATCTTACCTCATTCCAATCTTCCATATTTCCTAAAATAGAAAAATAAATGTATAAATCTGTTGAGTAATAATTGCCAGGCTAATTGTTTCTGCTAATTGAAAATTATCAACAACCACAACTCTGAAATGGTAAATACTGAAATGAGTGATACTGAGTCTCGTCTGTGTTTAGTGGTCAATAACATACCTTTAACATTTCATAATGTATATACAATTTCAGTTGTTTTGAGATGCTTATACAGCTGGATACCAAATATGATTGACCTACCACTAGTGGTTCACCATAAACTAGACCTAATCACAAACTTATACATTGTTGACGCCGGACCGCCGCCGGAAAAAGCATAACTATGTATAGCTTTTTGACTCCGTCAAGGCGAGACAAAAATTAGCAGAGATTAATATTTATTTCTGCACTTATTGAGCAACATAAATATTGAAATTTATTTATTTATTGTGTATTTAAGAATATTTATAATGATTCTGTATTCCATACAAGATTCACCAACAACGATTTGCATTTAAACAACTTCCCGATTTAACACTTACTGTTGTTTTCAATCAAACACATTCAACAAACAATAAAGAATCAAACATAGTTGGCCAAATTATTTATTCTGCAAAACTATTTTCATTATCCTGTAATCAACCAGGACTGTAATGATTTTATAGGGTTATGTGTATGTGTTATATACCCTAGTATAACAATCCTAAACATGAGTCATTTGTCATCTAGAAGGTCGCTTGTCTATGTGGGGACGTCTGATCTGGATAACAACTAGGGTAATGACTGTCAAATTTATCATGGGGAAACCCGGAATTCCATGATATGACGTAGTAGTCTTCCGAATGTACATATGTAATAGTAAACCCAAGTATGTGTAGTTCCAAGTAAACTGGTGTTATCAATATTCATTACATTCCTCCCTTTTTCATAGAAATAAACCCGTTCTGTAGAATGAAGTCATGGCAATTTCTTTTATATACCAGCACTTATTTGTATGAACTGTTTATAGTTTAAGGGGGCTCGCGGGTCTAAATCAATTTTTTTTTATCTAATATGAGATTTCGCTATATTTTTCTAAAAATGAACTTAATCTTATACTAAATAGAAAAATGAAATAAAAAAATTGGTTCACCGTTCATTTATGCTCACAATCTGCCTTCGAAAGAAGCATACATTTTTGTTAATGTCTTTTTTTTTCTGTTGAACTAATAGGGGAAAAAGCGGTAATATTGAAATTAAAAAAATACTAAATTACAGAAATCGCTAAAATTTTAAAATTATTTAGTTTATGCTCAGCATATTCGAAAACTTCAAAAAAAATATAGGTCACCAATGAGTTAAAAAAGATATTTCAATTTTAATGCCAAAAAATGGCATTTTTGCACCAAAGGGAGATAATTTGGAGCTTTTTCAATGATATCTATATTTTAAAAGTCACCTTGGGCCAACACAGTTGATTTTTTGGAATGATTTTTGTACCATATGATAAAGTAACAACTACTGAAGGTAACTAATAAAATTTGTAATGAAAAATAAATGTTTTTTTTTTTCTGAAAATCTTATACCCGCGAGCCTCCTTAAGTGCGAATAAATACATCCTTTAGTTGAAATTCACTAAATATTTTCTCCAATATGTCATGCAAATAATACTATATACATATATAATCCTTAATTTTATGAAACGCAGCTAACCTTTCCCATCTGTACACGAATATACAAAAGAATCTCTGTCCCTCTATATATACCGTATTTATTCTAATAAACGCCCCGGGTGAAGACAATTTCCAAAAGGGGGGCGTCAATTAGAGGAACAAATTTTGTACATTACTTCATTGACCTTTACCTTAATTTTTTTGAAACAGACTTATGGTAACATACACATGTTTCTTATTGTCTCCATAATCTAAAAATAGCGTTTATCGGTGATGTGACCTCAATAAAAACAATAACATTTGATGTATAAATTTATTCAATATTAGTTTAGAAATGCATGCCTGTTTATAACGTTGAACTTTAATAGCGTACTGTGTAACTGACAGATCTATTTTTGGAACTTGTACACACTGTGTTGTATTATCGTAGTGGATTAAAACATGGGCATTATTGATTTTTCGTTTCATGTTTCTGAGTGACCGGTTCGATGTCTTTGCAATATTGTAATGGGTTAGTTTCAATTTTATTTTTTTAACTACAAAATGGGGGCGTTTATTAGAAGTCAAAAGTACTGAACGCACGATTTTCGGTAGGGGGCGTTAATTAGAAGGGGGGCGTTAAATAGAATAAATAGGGTATATATATACAAAATATATCATGAAAGGCTTATTTTTTAAAGTCTTGTACAAAATATTGATGACACAGCTTTTAGTACGACATCTTGAAATAGCCAAACAAGGACTGTATATAATTCATCTACTGTCTCTGAAAAAGAAATAATTTTCAATGGAAGCATTTTACCGAGTTTCAAGTTGGGATTTTCCAGAAAGCCCCTGCCTAAAAAGCATAAATGAAACTTTTTTTCTCAAGTTTCAAAGGTAAAACGGGGTTATCAAATGTTCTTTCTATCTATTATAAATTTCAAAATAATCAGCAAAAATGAAAAAAAATAATTAAAAAATTTTACATTTTAGGGCAATTACTCCTGTAAGAAGTCGTCAGACAGTTTTGACATAAATAGACAACAGGAAGGTATTAAAATTAAGAACATGTCTGCTCTTGTCAGATTGTCACACTTCACAGCATTTTTCAAGATAGACAAAACTTGCATTTTACCCCGATGTTCTATTTTTTAAGCCATGTCAACCATGTTTGTTTGCAGACAGGGCCATCGGACATATTTGTTTAAATATATAAGATAATAATGATTGTGGCCAGTAGTTTTAGAGGAGTAGATTATTAATCAAAGTTGCAAAAAATTGTAAAATTGGTCTTAAAAGAGCAATGACTCAAATATGGAGTCGCCTGACGATTTCAGCTATGTTTGTCTTATTTGTAGATATTGTCTGTCTGATAATTTTTCCATATAAAAGTTTATCTCTATCTATTATACTTTGGAAAATAATAAGCAGAAATTGAAAAAAAAAATCAGTAAAATTTGACATTTAAGGGCAATAACTCCTATAAGAAGTCTTCTGACAGTTTTGATTTAAATGAACAGCAGGTAGATCTCAACATTCTGAACTGCCTTGTCAGATTTTCTCTATTAATACTAGTTTTCAAGATAATAAACAAACTTGCAATTTACACCTGTTATATTTTTAGCCGTGTCAGCCATGCTGGTTGGCAGGCAGGATCATCTGACACATTATTAAAACTAAATACTCTAATGATGATTTTGGTTAAATTTGTCCCAATAGTTTCGGGATAGATTTTTGTAGAAATTTATAACGACATCAAATATGGACGACGAACGCCAAGTGATGAGCTAATGACATATCTATGATACAATACATACTAATTTGATGAAAACTGAGGTCAGCTATATTTATCAGTAAGAAAGTGCCTTCATCTTAAGCATCTCTGAAAAATATTGATAAATCATATTTACTTGTTTATAAGTCTGATATATATGATATATGTAAAATATATGTACCACTTAATGACTTAATAATACTGTATCGGTACTTTTTGTTTTCAGTAACTGTTGTGATATTTATGAATGTTTCTTTATCAACAATTATGAACAATAAAGGTATATTTTTTTAATTATTTCATTAACATAAATAAATCCTTAACCTTATGGCCAGCTTCATGAAAATCTAGACCTTGTCATTTGAATTTTTTTTCGTTGACAATATATTGACCTCTACACATCTCCGTTCTTACTTTGTTGGGTTGCGTTCTCATTGACATATATACTGTTGACAATATTGCAGGAGTTATGTTGTGTTTTACCTATTTTATATAGGCTTGATGTCAGTGTGGGATGTAGCCTTAGCACTCCATTTAGATGAAGTAAACGTTTAACAGTATGACTGTGTTCTGCTTTCTTTTTAAGATAGTTAATTAAGCTCCAACAAATACCTCACATTTTTTTTATACTTTACCCCAAGTTTACACATAAGTTCTACCAATCTTTTTTTGAAGGAAAAAAAATATGCAATGATGTCATCATGTTTTCTGATGTGTGTGTCTTGTTTACTATAAAGTATTAGTCTTGGGTATTTTGAATGTTAAAACTATTTGTTAATTATCTCCCCTTTAAGAGCTTGAATATTTTACAGTTGAAACAAATTTCAATAGTAAATGACCCCATATAGTTCACATGTCATTTACACTTACCTATAATAACAGCCATGACTTCAAAGGGATCAAATCGACTGGACACTTACCTATAACATCACCTTGACAGGACAGGGATCAACTTGTCTGGACAGGGATCAAATCGACAGGACAGGAATCAACTTGACGGACAAGGATCAAATAAATACAGATGACAGATGCTTAAAATGAGAAGAATATAAATGTTTCTATTTCAGGTTGAAATACTACTAACATGTTATAAAGATGCTTGTTTATTGTTTGATAACATGTTCACCTCTTTCATTGATTGGTTGCTGTCTCATTGATATAGACCTCTAAACCTTTTCTTTTACAGGATGCATTCTTTTTTTTTAGTGTCATCTTTACTACAAAAACACAGGTGTTGTGATATTTTAAATGTGAAAACTATCTGTTAATTATCTCCCCTTGTCAGAGTTAAAATTCTACATTTGCCTCTCTTTTGAAATAAATTTCAGTAGTAAATGATCCTATAGTTCAGATATATAATGTACACTAAATAAATACTGATAAAAATATAATAGACATTATAGACGATGATAGATGTTCAAACTGAAAATATAAATGAAATAAAAACAACACATTATAGAGACACTTGGAATATTTTTAAATACCATTTTGACTTCTTTTGTTGATTGTTTGCTGTCTCATTGACGTAGACCTCCCATCTTACATTCTTACAGCACAATATGATTTCTTAGTTAACAATCCTATTTGTAATGTTTGCAATGTTTAATTAGTTTCATCTCCCAAATGCAATTAATTTTGGAATTATGTCATAATCGACATTTAATTTTTGGTCTCCCCTTATACCATGTATACAAAAGCTGCTGAATACAACTTTTGATAATCTTGTTCCAACAACATTAAAAACATTGGTGTAATGCTACTTAGAATGAATTCGCTAGCTCTGGATTATCTCCCCTTTAATATAAACACTGGTGTAATGCTACTTAGAATGAATTCCCTAGCTCTGGATTATCTCCCCTTTAATATAAACACTGGTGTAATGCTACTTAGAATGAATTCGCTAGCTCTGGAATATCTCCCATTTAAGAATTTTTACATTTAAAATTTCAATATATTTCGGAGTTTCAATTGCTAAAATAAATCAATAAATGTCCAATACTATCAATATTATGTTCACTCACCTATAGTACAATGGAGTAGTTAATTATATGGACCATGAATCAAATAAATATAAATAGTAGATCTTCAAACTGAAAATATAAAATACATGTAAATTAATTATCATGATAATATAGCAGCGCTAAAATTTCCTAAAATTGTATTTACTTGTCATGAATGAAACTAAAGAGCCTGTGTCGCTCACCTTGGTCTATGTGAATATTAAACAAAGGACACATGACAAAATTGTGTTTTGGTGATGGTGATGTGTTTGTAGATCGTACTTTACTAAACATTCTTGCTGCTTACAATTATCTCTATCTATAACGAACTTGGCCCCGTAGTTTCAGTGAAAAATGTTAGTGAAAATTGTTATGAATTGACTATTAAGGGCAATAACTCCTTAGGGGGTCAATTGACCATTTTGGTCATGTTAACTTATTTTTAGGTCTTATTTTGCTGTACATTATTGCTGTTTTACAGTTTATCTCTAACTATAATAATATTCAAAATAATAACAAACAAGAGGCTCTCAAGAGCCTGAATCGCTCACCTTAATTTTTTTGGTTAAATCTCTCATCAATGATTATTTTGGCTTTTCAATTTATTTAAATGTTCTTTGAATCGTCCTATTTTCTTCAAAAGCAAAAAAAAAATCATTTTCTCCTATGTTCTATTTTAGCCATAGCAGCTATGTTTCTGACATACAAGGAAATGAAATATAAAATTTATACTAGATACTCTGAAACTCATTTAGCCTAAGTTTGGCTGAAATTGATACAGCAGTTTCAAAGGAGAAGATTTTTTAAAGTAAGTCAACATGATGAACAAATTGAGAAAAAAGTCTTTAAAGGGCAATAACTCCTTAAGGGGTCATAAAGACAATAACTAAAAACTGCCAAATTTCCTTAAAATTACCAATTAAGTGGCAGCAACCCAACAATGGGTTGTTTGATTCATCTGAAAATTTCAGGGCTAATAGATATTACCCTAATGAACATTTTTACCCCCATGTCAGATTTGCTCTAAATGCTTTCGTTTTTGAGATATAATCCCAAAACTGCATTTGACCGCTATATTCTATTTTAAGTAACTGCAGCCATGTTTTTTGAAGGATCAAAAATCGAAGCACAAACTTTGTGCAAGATAATCTAAGGAACAATCATGCTAAGTTTCATCCAAATCCATTAAATAGTTTCAGAGGAGAAGATTTTTTATAAGTTAGCAAATATGGTGAACAAATTGTGAAAAATTGTCATTAAAGGACAATAACCCCTTAAGGGGTCAATTGACAATTTTGATCATATTAACTTATTTGTAGATCTTACTTTGCTGATCATTTTTGCTGTTTGCAGTTTATCTTTATCTATAATAATATTCAAGATAATGACCAAAAACTGCAAAATTTCCTTAAAATTACCAATTAAGTGGCAGCAACCCAACAATGGGTTGTTTGATTCATCTGAAAATTTGAGGGCTGATAGATATTGACCTAATGAACATTTTAACCCAATCTCAGATTTGCTCTAAATGCTTTCGTTTTTGAGATATAAGCCAAAAACTGCATTTGACCCCTATGTTCTATTTTAAGTAACGGCAGCCATGTTTTTTGACGGATCAAAAATCGAAGCACACACTTTGTGCAGGATAATCTAAGGAACAATCATGCTAAGTTTCATCCAAATCCATTCAGTAGTTTCAGAGGAGAAGATTTTTTAAAGTTAGCAAATATGATGAACAAATTGTGAAAAATTGTCATTAAAGGACAATAACCCCTTAAGGGGTCAATTGACAATTTTGGTCATATTAACTTATTTGTAGATCTTACTTTGCTGATCATTTTTGCTGTTTACAGTTTATCTTTATCTATAATAATAATCAAGATAATGACTAAAAACTGCAAAATTTCCTTAAAATTACCAATTAAGTGGCAGCAATCCAACAATCGGTTGTTTGATTCATCTGAAAATTTTAGGGCTCATAGATCTTCACCTAATGAACATTTTTACTCCATGTCAGATTTGCCCTTAATGCTTTCGTTTTTGAGATATAAGCCAAAAACTGCATTTAAACCTTATGTTCTATTTTAAGTAACGGCAGGGATGATTCCAGGTGTTTTCAAATGGGTCCCTTGACCATCAAATTGGGAATATTTATCCCAGTTGGGAATTTTTTACGCATGAAATCTTAGGTGAAATAACATCATGAACATTTCTTTCTTGTAAAAACAGAAAATGTATATTAATAAGTTTCACCTGTACACTGATGTAAGAAGTTGTAACATTTGGAATAATTCTGGACGGGCTACTGATTATGACATTTATACTGCACTCGTTCTATTTGAGCAGTCAAAATGCGTTGACTGTTTTTTTCTATATCATATACATATATATGTCACTGACCAGATATCACTTTTCCTCATGAATATTTAAATAGAAGTTGCCGAAGTGATATTTCATTATGCATACGACCTCTTCAACCTGTTTTTGTTTCCAATGCATGGACCAACTTAACCTTCAAGTTGTGAATTTTGAATTTATTGGAAAAAGATATTTCATTTGTTAATATTAATGCTTTTTGTTTGAAACCTATAAATCATTTTGTTTTATGCTTATGGTTGATATTTTAGTCCATACTCAAACGATTTCGTTCACCATCGAGTGTGGGTATCACCATGTAAATGTACATTTCATTTAAGAATTGAATGCTTCTTTTTGTAAATTTATTGGGGTGTAAAAGCGTTGACCGAAGTACATTTTGTATGAAGCGCTTCTTCGCTTCATTCTAAAATTGTACGCATGGTCAACGCTTTTACAACCCTATAAAGTTACAAAAAGAAGCATTCAGCCATTCAATACTTATAACTACATTTTTTAGCTAGGATCATGAAAACACAAGTTTTATTTAATTCACCTGTGCACTTTATTGTGAGACCTCGTGTCATCACGAATGATAAATTTCATTGTCTAATGCAATTGCTTACGGAATAACATGTGATGTGCAGTTAGCAAATCAGAATAACGTATTATAATGAAACATACATCTAATGTAATTATTGTGTTGTATTCCGCGAGCATGATATGAGGCCTTTTTAAAGGGGATTTCCCCCAATATTTTTAAAATCACATAAACAACCTTATTTGGATGGAGAGTTGTCTCATTGGCATTTACACCACATCTTCCTATATCTAATTAACGCATTAGAAAACAATTGAAAATGGTTTTTTTTAGATTGCAGTATAAAGACAATAATAGTGCATTGACTTGACATATACTTGACATATCAACGATATGTCAAGTCAATGCACTATAATTGTCCATATATGATAACCAGATCGCTTGACCGTTATTGGATTGAAACCAGGGAAGTTGTCTTAAGATCATTGCACATGATGCACCATCTTTTGTAGGCTTGCATCTTACAATGTAGCTATTGTAACCTAGGCCTTTTACAATAACATAATATATATCAGTTAACATAAACCACTGAAAAAAACCCATCCATTGGGTATTTTTTTCAACAACAGGTCATCTTTATACATTTACCTTGATTCAAAGTGATTTCAAATTGAAAGCTATTGTAACCTAGGCCTTTCAAATTCAGAAAAGCAATTACCAAAGTTTATATACTTCTTGCTTGCTGTTTATAATATATAGAAGTTTGCCATTGTTTCACTGTACATGTGTAGGTGTCACCTTAAGAAACAGGAACAAAAGCATTGAACCATTGTATTTTAATATTATTTGGATAATATTCTCAACTTTTGAAACAGTTCCATAATGTTGACATCGTATTTTATGAATGACCTATCCTCCACATGTATTTTCAAAAACGCTCAAACTTGTGTCTTTTGAGGAAATAGAGCCTGACAAAATATAAAATAGTTTCTTTTACAAATCAAGTTTTCATCATATTATATAATATGCTCTGCTGTGCGATCTCCTTTTATGAGATCGGCGCCCATTAACATTTATTTATCAATGTTATATCAAAATTTGAATTTTGCTCTCTGCCGAGGTCTGCTTTAATGACATCCATTTTGACAAAAGCATCTTTTTATCGACCTTCTGGGCGATCTGCTTTTATGAGATCAAGTACTTCCATAACATTTTCATCAATTCAATCCGGCTCTAAAATCGTTTACCACATGTTGACTTAATTTAATCGTTGTTAATAAAGTGCGATCGTTGACAGCATTCTTATCCTGATTTTAAAACGTTTTGACGACAAACTATGAAAAATTATAGTTGCCTAAATCGGTGACGGATACATTTCTGTAAAATATCGATTTTTATTTTATTTTTACTCAATTGGGAATTGATATTCACATCATTTTTTTGGGGCCGCCGGTCGATTTAAGGGCCGTTTAGCGGCCCTAAACAATATAGTGGAATCATCCCTGTAACAGCAGCCATTTTTTTTGACGGATCAAAAATCGAAGCACACACTTTGTACAGGATAATCTAAGGAACAATCATGCTAAATTTCATTCAAATCCATTCAGTAGTTTCAGAGGAGAAGATGTTTGAAAAATTGTTAACGACTACAGACGACGACGACGACGACGTCGACGACGACGGACGCCAAGTGATGAGAAAAGCTCACATGGCCTTTTAGGCCAGGTGAGCTAAAAACGGCAAAATTTCCACAAAATTACCAATTCAGAGGCAACAACCTAACAACCAGTTATCGGATTCATCTGAAAATTCTAGAGCAGATAGATCTTCACCTGATAAAAATTTCACCCCCTGTCAAATTTGCTTTAAATGCTTTGGTTTTTGAGTTATAAGCCATAAAATAATTCCAAGTTCAAATACATGTAATAGCCTGTTATCTGTTAATTATCTTCTCCTCCCCCCCCCCCCCCCCCCCCTCCATTAGTAATGTTTGCAATGTTTTATTAGTCTCAGCTCCCAAATGCAATTAATTTTGTAATTGTGTCATTTTATCTTTTGTATCCCATCACCAAAGTTACTGAGTGAAAAATGTTAACCCTGTTCTTAAAGAATTAATAAAAGCACTGGTTTAATGCTATTTATAATGAATCAAATAGCTCTGGATTATCTCCCCTTTAATACAAACACTCGTCTAATGCTTTTTAGAATGAATCTTATATCTCTGGATTATCTCCCCTTTAATACAAACACTGATCTTATGCTATTTAGAATGAATCCTATAGCTCTGGATTATCTCCCCTTTAATACAAACACTGGTCTTATGCTTTTTAGAATGAATCCTATAGCTCTGGATTATCTCCCCTTTAATACGAACACTGGTCTAATGCTACTAAGAATGTATCCTATAACTCTGGATTATCTCCCATTTAATACAAACACTGATCTTATGCTATTTAGAATGAATCCTATAGCTCTGGATTATCTCCCCTTTAATACAAACACTGGTCTAATGCTACTTAGAATGTATCCTATAGCTCTGGATTATCTCCCCTTTAATACAAACAATGGTCTAATGCTATTTAGAATGAATCCTATAGCTCTGGATTATCTCCCCTTTAATACAAACAATGGTCTAATGCTATTTAGAATGAATCCTATAGCTCTGGATTATCTCCCCTTTAATACAAACACTGGTCTAATGCTACTTAGAATGTATCCTATAGCTCTGGATTATCTCCCCTTTAATACAAACACTGGTCTAATGCTGTCCAGAATGAATCCTATAGCTCTGGATAATCTCCCCTTTAATACAAACAATGGTCTAATGCTATTTAGAATGAATCCTATAGCTCTGAATTATCTCCCCTTTAATACAAACACTGGTCTAATGCTATTTAGTATGACTCCTATAGCTCTGGATTATCTCCCCTTAAAGAATTTTCACATTAACAATTGAAATTTATTTCTGAATTTCATTTGATAAAACAAATCATTAAACGTTCCTCGATGTAATGTTCACTTACCTATAGATAGTGATAACTTGACTGGACCTTGAATCAATAAATACTAATAGTAGATCTTCAAACTGAAAATTTAAAAATACATGTAGCTCATTATAGCTTGAAGGCCTGTTATACATGTTATAGTCATTTCGTGTCCTGTTGATCTAATGTTAACCTTTTAAATCTGAATATTAAGTCTTTAAATATATTTTTAGTTTCACAAAGGGGAAACTTCGATTGCATCTTCCTCACTGCCTAAGATTGTGGCATGTTTACCTCAAAGACTATTATAAATAGTCTATTATATTTTTTCCTCTTGTGAAAATCTACCAACTAAATATAAATAAATATTAAGAAATCTAAACATAATCCATTGTGTTTGTGTGCTTACAAATAGACAATCAAAACTGACCTTGAAATTTTGTTTACACAAATAATTTTGCCAAACAAAACCTATGTTTAAAGCCCATTATAAAATTACCATAAGTTTGGGTTTTTTTTGTTTCATAATTCTGTTAGATTTTTCATCTTGACATGAAATGGACCTGTCCAAACGTGAAAGACGTCAATTTAAAAGTAACAAATGTCCACAAACAATTTGGAATGCTCTTGTTCATAAATGTAAAAAAAAAATTCGTCCGTTTTGATTATTAAAGCAAGATTGTCTGCCAAAGGATGACACTGATATTCTTTTTTTTCCACTAAACTGGTCTACTTTGTTTATGAAATCGATGTTCAAGTTTATTTTCGTGTGACGTGTTTGCAACTTTTATTTAACATGTTTTCTTGCTTGAATCTTATTACTATGTTTTTCCTGAAAGTTAATTAAAAGCAACCAGTAGCTGTTTTTTTTCTGGTTTTTTTTCGTGAAATGACCATTAATTTCCTGATTGTCAGTGGACATACCTCATTTTATAAACATATTTGGTGATGGTATGCATTGTACTTCTAAAACAGCTGTACCATATCATAACCATTATCATGATTACGTTTGGAACTGAAAATTAAGAAGCAGCGTCCTAAAACTGAAATATTTATCCAATTTGTACCTATTTTTCTGTTTTGTGAGAATTTTGTTTATTTTTTGTTCTGACTGACAAACCTGACATTTTTGCTAATGCGCAATACTGTGTAATTGAAGATTTCTTGCTATTGCGCAATTTGACATTTCTTGCTATTATGCAATACTGTGCAATTGGATATTTCTTACAAAACTGTGATATTGAGCAATATTGTGATATTGTGCAATACTGTGCTATTGCGCAATACTGTGATATTGTGCAATATTGTGCTACTACGTAATACTGTACAATAGATTTCTTGCTATTGCAAAATACTGTGCATAGTGGGCAATAGCACAGTATTGTGCAATTGAAGATTTCTTGCTAATGCGCAATACTGTGCAATTGGATATTTCTTGCAAAACTGTGATATTGTGCAATACTGTGATATTGCACAATACTGTGAAATTATGCAATACTGTGATATTGTGCAATACTGTGCTATTCCACAATACTGTAATATTGTGCAATATTGTGCTTCTATGTTGTACTGTGCAATAGATTTCTTGCTATTGCGCAATATTGTGCAATTGGATATTTCTTGCAAAACTGATATTGTGCAATACTGATATTATGCAATACCATAATATTGTGCAATACTGTGAAATTATGCAATATTGTGATATTGTGCAATACTGTGATATTGTGCAATATTGTGCTACTGTGTAATATTGTGCAATAGATTTCTTGCTATTGTGCAATACTGTGCATAGTGGGAAATATCACAGTATTGCGCAATTGAAGATTTCTTGCTATTGAGCAATAGGATATTTCTTGCAAAACTGTGATATTGTGCAGTACCATGATATTGTGCAATACTGTGATATTGCACAATATTGTGAAATTATGCCATACTGTGATATTGTGCAATGTGCTACTACCCAAATTACTGTGCAATAGGAGATTTCTCGTATTGGGCAATACTGTGCAATTGAAGATTTCTTGCTATTGCGCAATACTGTGCAATTGGATATTTCATGCTATTGCGCAATACTGTGCAATTGAAGATTTCTTGCTATTGCACATACTGTACAAATGAAGATTTCTTGTTATTGCGCAAGACTGTGCAATTGTAGATTTCTTGCTATTGCGCAATACAGTGGAATTGGATATTTCTTGCAAAACTATGATATTATGCAATACTGCGGTATTGTGCAATATTGTGATATTGTGCAATACTGTGCTATTGCGCAATACTGTGCAATATTGTGCTTATACGCAATACTGTGCAATAGGAGATTTCTTGCTATTGTGAAATACTGTGCTAGTGTGCAATACTGTGTGTATTGCCCAATACTGTGCAATTGAAGATTTCTTGCTATTGCCCAATACTGTGCAATTGGATATTTCTTGCTATCGCGCAATAGAAGATTTCTTGTAGATCAATGTAGGCCGTATGTATATATCTAACAGTCACAATTTACCTGAATCACTTTCCTTCTTTCTATATAACAGATCTATATGTAGGCCACATATATATATCTAACAGGACATTATTGTTTTTATATTTCTGTACTATTTTCTTCAGCGTTCTCTACGTTTTAGACCTAAAAAAAGAGTATCTAAATAATATTTTGTTTGTGCTGAAAAATAACAAATCTAGTCCAAGTTTCAATTCTAAAATAAAATAGTTCCCCTTTATAAACACATTACACATGTGTCTGTCTCAAGTCAAGAAGATTAACTCAGGTTGTCCCCCTTTTGTTTATAAACACATTACACATGTGTCTGTGTCAAGTCAAGAAGATTAACGCAAGTTGCGGGGCCAAATATTCTCCATGAAAATGAGATGTGCTAATGCTTATATATATATGCATACCAGTTAACATTGGCCTACCACTTATGGTTCCTCTTGAACTTACCACATCAAAAACTAATACATGTAAAGTTAAACTAACCGAAGTTTCATCAATAGACAATTACTGAGGCCAAGTAATCTCCATGGAAATGAGATGTGCCAATGGCAATGCTAATACAACTGCATACCAAATATCCTTAAGTTACGGTCAGTTACCATTAGTGGTTCTCCATAAACTAGACAGGTCTATTCACAAACTAGTACATTGTTTCCGCCACCACCAGAAATGGCACTACTTTGTCTAGCTTTTGATTCTGTTGGCAAGGCAAGACAAAAATCGTGATTAAAAGGCAATAACTACAAAAAGGAGTCGTCGGACGTTTTACTTCATATTCAAATTTATTGTCCAAATTATTTTTATTTGATAATTTAAGTTTCTAGTCAACAGTCAGGGGTACTACTTGTACAAGTGTATTTTATTTACTTGAAGAAGTAAAAATAAATATACACATATAAGTAAATTTGTACGATACTTATACAAGTGAATTTTATTTACTTGTATAGGTAAAAAAAAATATTGGCTGAGTTATGTCCCTTAGACATTCAGATTTTTTACTTGTAGAAGTAAAAAAGTCATCCTATCTTCTTTTATTGAAATCTTTGGATTTCTTTGCTCTAATAGAATTTTAAATTATCTGCTCTTTGCAGATGTCTTTACTAATCATTTCAGTGCAATTTCATGGACAATGAAAATCCCATTTGTCTGTTATCTTCAGAACACTGCTCATTTACAAGCCCCCAAGGAGCAATTTTTGAAGGCCTTGCGCAAATACTTAAGATCTTTGCGCAATCAGTTTCTTTGTTGAACTAATGAGATGAAACATTGAACTTTAATTAAAAAATTTGAGCAAACCTGGGAAAAATCATTAAAGGCATGATTTTACATCTCAAAACTTGAGGATTTTTGTTGGATTGTAAGAAAAATTTACTTATACAAGTAAATTTTTGAGAAAATGAAGGGGAGATTATTTAAACATTATTTATTTACTTATATATGTATAATTTTTTTTTACTTCTTCAAGTAAATAAAATACATTTGTACAAGTAGAGCCCTGTCTATCTATTATAATTTTTAAGATTTAAGGCAAAAAACGCAAAAAATTGGATACGCCTGCCGAGGACAACCATGAACAGTTTGGGCAAAAATGGACACAATATTCAAGCTTGATACAGGTCTGAATTTGGATTGTAATTAAATATTATAATATGAGAATTGCTGACAGCATTTTTGAGTTATTGTCCAAAAACTGGAAAATCCCCCCTTTTCTAATGAATAAAACCCTGGGAGCTCACGTCAATAGATATAAACAATTCACCCAAGTTTTATGCTAATTGGTTAAAGGGTTTTTGATTTAATGTGGGACATGTTGACGACCAACGGACAGAGGGACAACTGTATACCATAATAAGCATGATAAGCATTGTGTATCAGTTTAATAACATTTGGTTGAGGCAAACTTAAGTTAGAGAATATAAACCAACATTGGGAAATACATGTACATACGTATGGACAGACAAGGGTAAAGCTTTATGCCCCCTCTGCCACGGCGGAGGCATAAAAACGGAGACGGAAAAATACAGAGAATATGAAAAAATAAAAACGAGAATTTGATTGAATGATTGATTGTTGGTTGCCTAATGTCCAGTGGCAAATATTTCATGCATATTCAGGACGAACGAGAATTTGAAAAGTCATTCTTAGGCCACACCAATTTAATTTCTTGTTCTACGGATTTTTGGACCCCAAAAATTGGGGCGAGCGAGCTATTTGAAAATTTTAATAAAAAAATATTTAATTTGCAAATTTTTTAGGCGAAGCTTAAAAAGTAAAGGCGAGCGATTATAATTTTTTTTTGTAAACATAAAATAGTAGGTTTTGACTATATTAAAACTTGATTTATAACTTGTACCTTGACATTCAGTCTTTAATTTATGAAGTATTTTTTCCCTGTTCAACAAGAAATAATTGAATAATTAAATCTGGTCTATGTATGTGTGACTGACAATGAGACAATTTTCCATCCAAGTCATAATCAGGTTCAGAACAACCCCTTAATGTTATGAATATCCCTTTTATGAGGGGTCAAAATATTAAAGTTTTAATATTTTTTTTTGTTAAAAAACTTTTACAAAAGGGCTTATATTTTCCCAAAGAACTATAATATTTGGTATTAAATGGTCAAAACATGTCCATGAATTTTGTAATATTCCTGGACTTTGACAGTTTAATATTATTCAAAATAAGTGGACCCATCCCTCTTTTAGAAAAGTTGTTTAAAATATAATGTATTTCTCCTTTTTTTGAGTAAAAAATTCTAAGTTGTCAAAGGTTTTGTATAGTAGCACTGTACAAATCCTTTTCTATTTTATTTTCTACAAGGCAGTGTCTGCGCGTACCCGCATGCGGGTACGAATAGTCAAATTGTCGTTCTAGGCTGCGCGTACCCACATCCGGTTTTCTAATAAAATGCAATTGGATCGGGTATAAAACGTGAAATATCTACGGAAATTATCGATCGAATGGGCTTATCGTGTAGAACGAGTGAAAATTATGAAAAATAATATTTTCAAATTGTATTTATTAAATAATGATACATAGTAATCATTGCAAATTTAAATGCACAATGATGGAAAACAGTCCCTGTAAAAGAAAAACATGATAGAAATTAATACTATTATAAAATTTTAATGCAAATTTAAAGATTAATTTTTTTATAAATTAAAAATATACCCATAAGATATTTTAAAATAATCTTTAAGTAAAATATAAAACAGAAACTGAAATTTTGAAATATAAAAAACTACTAAAATTAAAGCATGAGTTTATTAAAATTTAAATTTAAAGAAGCAAGTAATAATGAATAATGAAACGTGAACGTAGGCTGGCAACATTTGAAATGTGCAGCCCGGGGTTGAAATCTGTGCCAAAACAATCATATGTTACAAATCTTAATAAGTGACATGAATCTATTGTAATTGGTTTAAATTGATATTATAACTAGCTTCTTTAATTCTTATAAACTCCAGCTTTAATTTTAGTAGTTTTATTTTACTTTTTTTTCTTTTCAGGGACTGTACAGTTTAATTTTCCATCATTGTGCTTTTAATTTTAAATAATAAATACAATTTGAAAATATTATTTTTTCATATTCTTCACTCGTTCTACACGAAATTCCCATACTATCAATAATTTTCGTACATATTTCACGTTTCATTCCCGATTCGATGGCATTTTATTAGAAAACCGGATGTGGGTACGCGTAGCCTAGAACGGCAATTTGACTATTCGTACCCGCATGCGGGTACGCGCAGACACTGCCTTTCTACAACAGACTGAACAGTAAACATGGTAAAATGACCCTTCAAGGCCCTTGTCTGAGGAAGGGTTGGTCCCAACCTGATATTAAATAACAAACATAGTTCAAAGTACGGCCTTTTACACAGTGCTTTGATCAAGACCAACCAGCAAGCTATAGGGGACCACAACTTAGTATTGTACACAATTCGAACAGGAAAACCAACGATCTAAATTATATTTCCAAACGGGAAAATACCAATGAACCACATCAACAAACGATAACTGCCGAACGACGGGTCTCTGAATCAACCAGGACAGGTGCACAAACCTGCAGCGGGTATGACCGTCACCATACATTATAATTGCAGTTGAAGGCAAATCCTTCAGAAGTTCTTTGTACTTTAACAACGAACATTTTTTATAAGGAATATAAGTTAGGGGGAAAGAAACCAACGTTTTGTTCTGTACTGGTATTTCTATTTATATCGGAGAACTCCCGCTTGGAATAAATTGGTTTCATGCTGAAACAAATACTATCGCAGATATTTACAGTGTTGCGGGGTGCTGATAGGTTTAAAATCGTTATATAAAGGCTAGACTGATTTAAAAAACAAATGTTGAGATCTTTATATAATATTTACAAAAAAAAACGGTGCGGGAAATGGACATGATTTCATTTCCGGATGCGGGAAGCGGGAATATAATAAAAATAAAAAAAATCTGTTTTGAAAAAAATAGGTGCGGGCGGGTCCGTCGAACAAGGAATCAAATTGGTGTGACCTTATCATGCTTTACATATTTCCCCTGCCCTTGGCTCTCCAGTAAACATGGAAAAAAACTTCTAAAATAAATTTTATTTTTGCACAATTTGTAGAAAACACCCACATCTTGCTTATTAAAAATATATACAAATTATTACAATGTATTAATTTGTTGCCAATTTAATATTTATGGGAGACTTAATCATTTATTATAAATACATGTATTAATTAGTCATTTCTTTGTTCGTCTCAAATCTTATAAAATGTCATGGATCTATCTATACCATGTTTACTGGCTATCATTAAAAAAACATTGCAAAATTGCCCATCAGATGTCTTTTGGTTGTTTTTCTGGGTTTGTTTGTTGGGTTTCTGTCTTATTGAAGTTAACCATATACATCCTTTTATTCATACACATAAACATATATCACAAACATACTTTCTTTTGTGATACAGTTAAAAATTAAGTCAAATTAAGAATCATACAAGCTTACAATAAATTACTTCAATATCTATTGGGAAATTCAGGGCAAGTAACTTTTTTCTTGACAAGTAAAATTTAGTTTTACTTGCCTAGGGACAAGTTCTCACAACAAATATTTCCACAACCCTGTTCATTTCTGTCAATCATATTTGTTTTTCATAAATTGTTTTGTTATAATTCAGGCCGTTTGTTTTCTCCTTTGAATTTATTGTTCCCCATTTTTCATGTCGGGGCCTTTATAAGCCAACTATGGATTTTTCTCATTGTTGAATCCTTACCGTTGCCTATGTTTGCTGACATCCCCTTCATATGAGTTGTCTCATTGGCATTCAAACTACATCTTATTTTCAAATTATGACATAATCCTTTTATAAAAATAACCTCAAACATTCCCTTTTATGATATTGCATAACTCAATCAGTTAGTCTACGTTTAAATCTCAAGTTGAGGGAACAACCATTAAACCTCAAGGGGGGGGGGGGGGGGTTATGGTTTTTTCCTAGATCCCAAATTTGATGAAAAAAAATATATTCTGTTCAAGCAGATGACAAAAAAAATATTCTGAATCCAGATTTTTCCTTATAGTGTTAAATTGAAAAAGATAATTTGATTGATGGCGTTGAAAAACATGAAAAGCTAAATAAAATTGTTCAGGCTTTGCTCGAAAAAAATTTCGGACTCAGACAAAAACCCATACCCCCCTTTTTTTAAGTTGAATGATTGCTCCAATACATTTTTAAAAAACACCACTTTAAAGAATGACTTTAATGCATGTTTCTTGATAATTAATTTACCCTCAATTTGTTTTCTTCTTGTTTCTCGGTGCTACATTAGGGGTTACACTAATGACTGGACAATTTTGTTTGACAAAATATGACATACCATTTTATATTTCAAATCTTAGATAATTCCTTTGAAAAATAAAAAAGTTATTAGCATTTTTATTTGGTCCTGTCATTCTCGATGTTGGTCCTGTCATTATCAGAGTTGGTCATGTCACGTTTTCTAAAGTTTCTTACAAAAATTTTTATTTTTTTTTCTTAAATCTATTTATCAAATGATGAAATCTTATTATATTTCAAATTTGAGATCAATCCTTTGAGAAATGAAAAAGTTATTAGCATTTTTCATTTGGTCCTGTCATTCGGCCCTGTCATTCGGTCCAGTCATTAGTGTAAACCTACATTAGCGAGTAAACAGTCCAACAGTTTAAGTTAAGTGGAGACAACTCGTATCCAAAAGTGATTGATATGAAAACTTCTATGAGATCACAATTTTTAGAAAAAGTAAACAAAACTAGTTTATTTCTTTTCATAACCATAGTAAATAGGTCGTTATATACTGTACTGGTAACGATAAATTTTGATAAATTCATATTTTTTTACATGTCGACTGTCGTTCTAGAAGAACCAACTTTTTTTCGATTGAAGTCTGTTTTATTTTCACTTACTTTTCCGTGTTCTAACAATATCTTGGTTATATCTTAGAGTAAATTTTAAATCGTCTGTTTTTCCATTTCTTTCACAATTACAGGAAACAGACTTTTGACAGGGGGCGCGAAATCTGGTGCGCATATCCAGGTGTAATGATAAGTCGTTATACTAGTCTAAGGCTATTTTTTTCTTTTTTTTTTTGTAGACTCAGCTTTAATTTTTTATAACCATGCATTGGCAAGCTTGATAACTCGTAATTGTTTGTCAGTAACTAAATGTACAATGATGTCCCATACGGAACCTTATGACCTTGTTTGTTTACATTAAAATTTCAATGGCGTCAAAATCACGTGATGTCAGTTCGTTATATCCAATCAAATTGCTCTACTGTCAATTAGGGGATTTTTCAGTCTACAGCAATTACGTTATTTCTTTCTGGGATATTGCTTCAAAATAGTTTGCAAAATAGTTCTTGGTTTTATTCAACAGGAAAACTCTTTTTTTGCCATCCCTTTTGACATCAAGGGAATTTTGTATGAATATTTACATACAGTCATGATTGTCAGAATATCGATCTTTTTATAATGAATAAAAAGAAAATTCTATGAAAAATAAATGTAAATGGTTTCTTATTAACCAACTCTATATGCCTGTTCAAAATTATGGCATGGGCATCGTTTTTTCATATAGTTTTCCTTTCATTTTGGTTGAACTTTTTTCGCGGGTAAATCGAGAAAGAGGTAAGGAGCATGTCATTTTTAAATTCCTAAAAATACGTTTTGCTTGACCTATATTGCCTGCCACAAGATTGATGACGCTGACTGGAATGTACTCAAAGCAATGGAGGCCGGAAATGGGATTTTGTGAAGTTCTAGAATGTTTTTAAATATTCGGAAGTTGGGATTGAAACGGGCATTAGAAATTTTTTTGGCATTTTTTGCAATAATTGAGAACAACAATGAAAACTTACCTTTAGAAATTTTTTTTTATTCATAAGTGCAGAAAAAACATATTTTGCACTGTTTTTCTACGCCAGAAGTACGGTATTGACATCAATGCGGAGTTTCCCCGTGTGTTAAGTTCAAACACAAATACCTAACGAACTGACAAGATGAACGATCTTAGACTACGGTAGGATATATTGTACAACTCGTTTCAGGACTTATTTCTCCGGAAAATCTCATGATAAATATATCAGACAAGGTTGCCCTCGCAGTGGCGGATCCAGGTTGACGTAGAGGGTGTACACTCCCCCCTTTGAACGAAAAAAAGAGTTCTGATGTGACTCACGATTTATATGTTTTTTACAATAAAGTTGTGAAAAAAAAAATCGGCTCGCTCCGCTCGACGGTATATAAATTCCGTTTTTGGGAAAACCCCCCCCTCAGTTTCAAACATCCTAGATCCGCCCATGAGTCTAGTATACTAACTGCTTCATAGTATTATATATTGAACAGCTGATCTTTTATAAAAAAGCCCCAATAAAATGCATCATGGATAGGAGGGCTGAGAAGTTGGATGAGCCGGTCCTTCATTTCCTTTTAGATATGTAGTTTAGACGACAGAGTCACATAACAAGTGTAAATGGCATTAATAAATTTTAGAATGCAGATATAATAGAATGTGAGCTGAGTAATATAATCTAAATGTTTTCATGGTAAGGCAACATTAGTTCAAAATCCCCGTAGGGACGATAAGCTGTATAAATATAAAAACTACACGGACAATAACACTAAGAAGATGACTATTTTATGTTCTGGGGAGGCGAGGGGGCAGGAGGATTTGTTACTGATTTATTATTCCGATTTCAATTGATCTGTCGCTTAGCTTGCCATTTTTTTTCAGCTCTTACCAGACCATCATAATTATTCATATTCAAAATCATCGGACTTAGATTCAGCGGCACAATGGGAAAAGGACTGGTTAATGTCATTCCATCCAGACAAATGTTCCATTCTAAGAATCACACACAAAAAAACCCACATTCTTCAAACTGAAACTGGCAGCTACAAAATATTTATGCCTAACCATCCAATCAGATCTCAAATGAAATAAACATGTAGATAATAGAACAGCAAATGAAAATCGACAACTTAATTTTATAAAACGTAACCTAAAAGAATCACCCAAACAAATAAAAGAAAGGGCATACATTTCGTTAGTTAGACCTAAGCTTTAGTACAGCTCTCAGTGTGTCTGGGACCCTCACAACAAAAATTCAAAACAATCAAATTGAGATGGTCAAGCGAAGAGTTGCCCGCTATACATGTCATAGATACAACAATACCAACTCTGTCTCAAATATGCCCGAACACCTACAGTGGCCTACATTACAATTGAGACGAATACAGACAAGACTAGTGGTTTTCTATAAAATTACACACCAACATTTAGCAATCTTCCCTAAAGATCTTCTCATTAAATCAGACAACAGAACAAGACATAAGCATACCAATCACTATATAAACAAATTCAAACCAGTAAAGATTCTTACAAATTCTCATTTTATGCGCATACAATAGTACAATGGAACTTACTTCCAACCTCAGCAATCCTTTGTACAACAGTTGACGACTTCAAAGAGCAGGTTTCTATATCTGCTCTTTCGCAAATGTTCTAATCACTGCATACCATGTACACAGTTTTACCAAGAAATATACATAGGAAAACAATCCGTTAGTTTTCTCGTTTGAATTGATTTACATTGTCTTATCGGGGCCTATTATAGCTGACTATGCGGTATGGGCTTTGCTCATTGTTGAAGGCCGTACGGTGACCTATAGTTGTTAATGTCTGTGTCATTTTGGTCTCTTGTGGATAGTTGTCTCATTGGCAATCATACCACATCTTCTTTTTTATATTAATTAAATCACTGTTATATATTTTATTTTTTGTTCACCAATGTAACGTAATATTACTGAAACGTTTATTTCTTTTAAATTGTAAATAAGCCACGCATGCAACGACACGTACTAGTAAAAGTTGTGACTGAGAGCGGAAATAAAAAGATAGATAGATGTATCACGTGTTTAAATTGATTGATTGATGGTTGATTATTTTTAAAGTCCAGTGACAAATATTTCATGAAAGTTATGGAAAACACGAGTTCAAAAGCCAGGTAGATTATATAGAAAAAGGGAGGTCTGGTATGGTTACAATCCAACAGAGTTCAAATGAAGTGGATTTAAGCAATTAAATCCACCCGTTCGGCCTTCAAGAATGACAAAAACTCATACCATAGTCGGCTATGAAAGACCCCGACATAAAAAATGTGAAACAATTCAAACGAAAACTATAACGGCCTTATTATATATAACAAAACAATTTACAAAAATCAAATATGAGTCAAAAAACATGAACCAACGACAACCACTTTTAAAACTACATGCTACTGATTTAACACAGTCACATAATAAAAGAATATGGCAGGGTAAAACATGTTTGTGAACACACAATCCTTCCATAAACTGGGACAATGGCGTAATAATACAACATAAGAACAAACTTTAAAAATTATGCAATTGCAATAGGATAAACTCAAAAGACCGGTACGAGACACAAAAACAACTTACTTTAAGACAATTGACACAAAGCACCGAAATAAGAGTATATTCAGCTACTGAAAAAAAAATTCAACACCCCCCTCCCCCCAAAAAAAAAATAAACAACAAACAAAAACAAAAAAAAAACCAAATCATATAAATCTTATTCTCTCAGACTAAAGTATCGATCAGTACAGAACTAACGAATTTAGTCATAACAGCCATGACCTTGTAAACCTTGTATACAGACTAGTTGTCTCTGACGGAAAGTTGTCTTTGATGTAGAGTTGTCTCTGCGGGAGCGTTATCTCTGATTGAGATTTGTCTCTGTGGAGAGGTGTCTCTGTTGGAGAGTTCTCTGATAGAGAGTTATATAGAGAGTTGTCTCTGGTAGAGAGTTGTCTCTAATGGAGAGTTGTCTGTAATAGAGAGTTGTCTGTGATGGATATCTGTGTCTGATGGAGAGTTACATCTCTGTTGAAAAGTTGTCTCTGATGGAGAGTTGTCTGTGATTGAAAGTTGTCTCTGATGGAGAGTTGTCTGTGATGGAAAGTTGTCTCTGATGGAGAGTTGTTTCTGCGGACTGTTGTCACTGATGGAGAGTTGTCTCAGATTGAAAGTTGTCTCTGTTGGAAAATTGTCTCTGATGGAGAGTTGTTTCTGTGGAGAGTTGCCATCGATGGAGAGTTGTCTCTGGGTGACGGTTTTCTCTGATAGAGAGTTGTCTCTGGTGGAGAATTGTCTCTAATGGAGAGTTGTCTGTGATTGAAATTTGTCTCTGATGTAAAGTTGTCTCTGATGGAGAGTTGTTTCTGTGAACAAGGGGACACAACGTTAATTCTTTATAAAATGTGTAAAATCTGCTGGCTACAAGTGGACACAGCTGGACACAGTGCTATTTCTATATAAAACTTTATGAAATAGGGGGATACAGGCGGACACAAGTGGACACAACGTTATTTCTATATAAAACTTATAAAATATGCTGGCTACAAGTGGACCAAACTGGACACAGTGCTATTTGTATATAAAACTTTATGAAATAGGGGGATACAGGCGGACACAAGTGGACACAACGTTATTTCTATATAAAACTTATAAAATCTGCTGACTACACGCGGACACAGCTGGACACAGTGCTATTTCTATATAAAACTTTATGAAATAGGGGATACTGACGGACACAAGGGGACACAACGTTATTTCTATATATGAAACTGATAAAATATGCTGGCTACAAGTGGACACAGCTGGACACAGAGCTATTTCTATATAAAACTTTATGAAATAGGGGGATACAGGCGGAAACAAGTGGACACAACGTTATTTCTAAATAAAACTTATAAAATCTGCTGGCTACAATTAAGTGGACACAGCTGGACACAGTGCTATTTCTATATAAATCTTTATGAAATAGGGGGATACAGGCGGACACAAGTGGACACAACGTTATTTCTAAATAAAACTTTATTAAATGGGGGCTACAGGCGGACACAGCTGGACACAGTGCTATTTCTATATAAAACTTTATGAAATAGGGGATACAGGCGGACACAAGGGGACACAACGTTATTTCTATATGAAACTGATAAAATCTGCTAGCTACAAGTGGACACAGCTGGACACAGAGCTATTTCTATATAAAACTTTATGAAATAGGGGATACAGGCGGACACAAGTGGACACAACGTTATTTCTATATAAAACTTATAAAATATGCTGGCTACAAGTGGACACAGTGCTATTTCTATTATATAAAACTTCCATGAAGTAGGGGATACAGGCGGACACAAGGGGACACAACGTTATTTCTATATAAAACCTATAAAATATGCTGGCTACAAGTGGACACAGCTGGACACAGAGCTATTTATATATAAAACTTTATGAAATAGGGGGATACAGGCGGACACAAGTGGACACAACGTTAGTTCTATATAAAACTTATTAAAATATGCTGGCTACAAGTGGACACAGCTGGACACAGTGCTATTTCTATATAAAACTTTATGAAATAGGGGATACAGGCGGACACAAGTGGCCACAACGTTATTTCTATATATAAACTTATAATATCTGCTAGCTACAGGTGGACACAGCTGGACACAGTGCTATTTCTATATAAAACTTTATAAAATAGGGGGATACAGCAGGACACAAGTGGACACAACGTTATTTCTATATATAAACTTATAAAATATGCTGGCTACAAGTGGACACAGCTGGACACAGTGCTATTTCTATATAAAACTTTATGAAATAGGGGGATACAGGCGGACACAGGGGGACACAACGTTATTTCCATATAAAACTTTATTAAATGGGGGCTACAGGCGGACACAGCTGGACACAGTGCTATTTCTATATAAAACTTTATGAAATAGGGGGATACAGGCGGACACAAGTGGACACAACGTTATTTCTATATAAAACTTATTAAATCTGCTGGCTACAAGTGGACACAGCTGGACACAGTGCTATTTCTATATAAAACTTTATGAAATAGGGGGATACAGGCGGACACAAGGGGACACAACGTTATTTCCATATAAAACTTTATTAAATGGGGGCTACAGGCGGACACAGCTGGACACAGTGCTATTTCTATATAAAACTTTATGAAATAGGGGGCTACAAGCGAGAATCAATACGTAGAGAATCATCAGTGTAAGGGCATTTTTAAAATATCTTAAATATACAACATTAGGTCAATGTCAGAAAAATATAAACTTTTTTGTACGAGGCTGAGAAACTGGGGAAGGGCGAGCATCGCCCCTAGTTTTGCGCCGAGTACAAACAAAGTTTATATTTTATGACATTGACCGAATATTGTTTTCATACTGCAACTTAAATTAATAAATTGATAGTTTTTTTAAATCGTAACACAAATGTCAAACTTATTTTCATCCCTTAATTGAGGGAGTCCTGATCCCGAAATCCTGGGCTTAAAAACACGCAATCCCGGGGTCCCGAATTAAAATAAATTTAAATCCCGACATTCCGAAATTCAAATAAGAATTCCCGGATCCCGAAAGGGTAAATCCCGAAATCCCCAGCTTTAAAACACCCGATCCCGGACATATGAACATATTCTAATTCAGTTTATGCTCTATAGCTTTGGAAATTATAAAACCGGTACATGCTGGTGTATTTCAGATACATGTTTTGTTGGAATTATTTTTGTATTGTATCTCTTAAGAAGGAGATGCGAGTTGTATTTAAGAGCTGCAATTCCCTTTAATTTCAGTCAAAGTTAGAAATTCAGTATATGGCTTGACCACATGTTATTTTGATTTTTGAAGATAAAAATCCTTCAATTTATTAAGATTTTTATGCCCCACGACAGTAGAGGGGCATAATGTTTTCTGGTCTGTGCGTCCGTTCGTTCGTCCGTCTGTTCGTCCGTCTGTCTCGCTTCAGGTTAAAGTTTTTGGTCAAGGTAGGTTTTGATAAATTGAAGTCCAACCAACTTGAAACTTAGTACACATGTGCCCTATGATATGATCTTTCTAATTTTAATGCAAAATTAGAGTTTTGACCCCAATTTCACGGTCCACTGAACATAAAAAATGATAGTGCAAATTTCAGGCAACCGTTAAAGTTTTTGGTCGAGGTAGGTTTTTACGAAGTTAGTATACATGTTCCCTATGATATGATGATTCTAATCTAAATGTCAAATTAGAGATTTTATTCCAATTTCACGATCCACTAAACATAGAAATGATAGTGCGAGTTGGGCATCCGTGTACTATGGACACATTCACCGGCTTGTTGTCTATGCATACAAAATCTCCAGTTGAATTTTATCCAAACATATTAAATTATATTGTGACTTTTTTCTTGTGACTTTTTTCCCTTAACTTTATTCCTAGGTATTTTGAGACTTTATTAAGTTCAAGATTTTCTTAAAATGAGCACTTTTGTGTTACGCTTACCAAAACATTTTACAATGTCACATTTTTTATTTGTTGGCCTATAAACCCATAAGAAACAAAATTAAAAAAATCTCGTAAGAACTGTTTCCTTCCATTTATAATGCGAGAAAACGTCAACAGTCATCATTATCGTCTTTTTTTTTACATATTCACCAGCACCAATCAGGACCAAATCACCAGTACAGAAAGTGTTCTTGTAGGACAACCTTACCCACCGTGATGTAGACATTTTTTCGTATCGTACTGCACGCACGGAGTGTGTTACGAAAATGAAAAACTATAATTTTGATAATTAGATAAATCAGTACCCAAATACGATGAATGACAGAAACTGAATGGAAAACGAATATAAATTATTTTTTCAGAATTTATCTAAATGCATTCAAGGCCTAGCTGTTATACTAGGTCCGAATGCATCAAGCTTCTTAAGTAAAAAAAAATGTTTCGAAAACGGACTGATTTTTATATAAGTAGTCGTTCTACGATGAATTACGATACAAAACAAATTTGCTGAGAAATTCTTTTTTCAATTTTTTTGAATAGGGTTATAGATCTTACTACGTAAAATTTGAAATTATTTTGTTTTTTTCCCTCAAAAATAGGCTTTCGCAATAAAGATAAGAACTAAGTAATATTTCAGAATTTCAATATTTCAAGAAATGTATTTATTACTGGACAAGAATTAGTTTCATGAATTTTTCAAAAAAAAAAAATTAAAAAAAATCAACATACTAGTATGTAAGCAGGAACATATATATTGACATATTTAGATAAACTGTTCCCAGATGTAAGCTGTCTATAATAATTTATAATGTTCAACTCTATCAGGAGTTTCTAGAAAAATAGGATGAACAAAACGATAAACTATGCAAAACCAATGTCTAACTTGTGAAGCCTACTTTGTTATTCTAAGCAACAAAAATAGTCATTCTTTTTGTAGATTAAGAACATTGAACTAAAAAAATCTTTTGAAACTGGTAGATGGCAGATTAATCAGAGAGAAAATTTCATTTGTATTAAATGTTTATCCTTTTGACATGATTGAGGAAGAGTTTCATTATGTTTTTGAATATTCTGCAAAAGTAGACAAACGCTGTTAAAATTATAGTTGATCCCTAAGGATGCCACATTTTGTAATGAATTCGATCAATAATTTAACGTTTGTAAATGAAATAAAATGAATGGAAATTTTTCCGACTTTGTGTAGATTTCTCAATTGGGTTCATATATTCTGGTAACAATATATGTTCCTGATAAATTACAAAGTTGAAACTAAACAACAAGTTTATTTAACATTTTTGCAAATACAATATATATTTTTTTTCTTCAAAGGAACCCTTTTTGTTTGTTTACCGGGGCGAGTTTACTTGTATGTGTTGATTACCTTCACAGTGACACACCTAATTATTAGAGATCAGACCTAATCAACACGGTTATCTTGTAACTTGTATTGCATAACTTCCTCCAATAAAGGAGCACCTCAATCAATGAGTATTCCACCACCAGTTCAAAAGTACATATATCTGAATTTTTAAAATAAAATATAAAAGTCACACAGGTAGACATCTATCATCATTAAAAGGAATATTAAAAGTGTTTTGTATTTTTGTGATTTTACTTTTTTTTTGTATATACATATGTATCCGCATAAAAATATGAGCTAATTCAACGTCATGAAATTTAAAATTTAAAATACTTCCTCGATATTTACAGTTTATTTACATGTATATATATATATATGATCAGCAGAAATCGTTCTTCTGCATGTTTGCTGGTTTTACTTAAAATAGTCAACTTTTATCTGTATACAGTGTAGTGTGGCCACGTACCCACGCTTACTGCTTCATAGGACTTATGCTGAGTTGTAGTAAGTATATCCGGAAGAAAGGTGACATCGGGAACTTTTACCATAATTCGAAAAGTGCTTTATATGAACTCCCATTTTAGATTGAATATCAATTTGAACTCTCGTTTAAGATTTGATATTTCTATCAACTCTCGTTTTAGTTTTAAGTTGAATATTTCTTGTTTTAAATGTTTCTTTATTCTTAGATATAATGTTTCTTATTTCAAATATCCAAAGAGATTATAGATTTACTATTTTACAACTTAATCCGATGGCTGTCAAAAGTGTGAGAGATAATACATGTATCTAACACTCGAACTACAAAAGCAATTATCGCTATTTTATAAAGTTAAGCCGGAGGACAATGATCAGCTCATTATTACATAAGATTGGACAATAGTATATATTTCTATGAGAACCTTTTTATAATGTTTTAATACCGTTATCTTTGACTTAATTTATGTTTTGTAAACTGTTGCTGGGGCAGTCTTCCCCTAGCTTTCAAACTGTAAACTTGTGAATAAATTTGTATATATATTTTATACGGTCTTGCGTTTAAAGCAGCCATAGTGTCAATTATAGACCTACAGACGTTAATGTAACCCGTGCCGAACTTTCATTAAAGTGTGGCGAGATCCACGCTTATTCTCTGATAAACGATATATATTTAGCCTCTTCAGTAAAGTGTGGCGAGATCCACGCTTTTGTTGTGTTACGCACGGCATTGCGTCGCAAGACGTAACATGTATAATTGACAAATTTGACGCCATAAACTAACTTTAACATTTTGTTATCAAGAGCAGAGTACCTACTCGGTCGACTTTTATCAAATAAATACCATAAGCTGAAGAAATGTTTCAAAATTTATCATGTATAAGGCAATTAATTACGTAAGGATCGTTTTTATTTTCTGATCTGCGATTAGATGAAAACAAATGCAAATTCTTCCAATTTTATTTTGGATAGAAAACATAGCAACCTTTAAAAAAAAATCTTGCTTCCGGAGGGACACATGAGAAGATAAATTTAGCCTGAACCTTTTTTTGACAAATTGACATAAAAATTTATGGTATGTATTTCATTAAAATCGGTCATATAATAATTTAGCAATTATTCTTTTTATAATGATTTTAGTTGAAATGTTTGTTTTTTTTGTCCAATATCTGTATGTGTCTGTGTCTGAGTTTTCCGACTATTTCTCTTTCTTTTTAGCACTGATGGTTTCATTTTACAAAATTAATATGTATTTATATAGTTGTTTAAAATTTATAAGACCATTGTACCTCGGATTCTAATCGGTTTCTAATCTATAAAGGTGATTTAGATTTGCGTGAAAACTTTTGTCCATAAGAAATTATCCCTCGGTACATCCCCCCTTTTCCCGTGTGTCTATAAAGGGTTTATTCCTTATGTGTGTATGTTTTTCTAATCTGAGTGTTATTTTGATTCAGAAGACCATTTTGGAATTAACATTTTCCGGCATCATTTTAACTGCCTAAACAGTTCGTAACTAGTGTGTATTTGTATTAAAGACGCCACTGTTAAGAAACGTCAAAAAATGACACCATTGGACATAATAGCTAGACATCGGGAATGCTTTCCGAAAAAAAATGTAAGGTCATAATGTTTGTGAAAACACCCGACTCGTTTAGCCATTTTTATGAACTTATAGTTTGTATCATATAAATATGTGAGTTTTGTATTATAAATGCACATTTAGTATTAATACAACATGTTTCACCTAAGGAATGGACAAAAATAACGTTTGAACATTGTGGCTAGACATTCGATTTTTAAAAATTCTGCTTCAAGAAAAAGTTTTTTACATTTGAAAACTTTGAAAATGTTTATCTTTTTCTGAACTTTCTATTGAGTATAGTTTTAATATGATTTGATTATTTTATAGGGATAATAATAAAACTGAAATTTTGATAAACTTTCCTCAAAACTCATTAAGACAGGTTCCTCTGCTGAATATTTCGTTGAAGGCTTGCTTCAAATTTCAGCCAATACAAAAAAACGGGTATGATGTTATAATATAAATCTAGTAGGAAGCTGATATACCAAATTTCGCAGATTTTATGTGCAAAATTACAACGGAACATAGAGAAATGCATATATTTAATCTGAAATGTTACGCCGGACATGCAATTTTTAACGCAAAAGTAAGATTTGTGAGTTCAATAAAATAAATGTATGGTTAAAAAAATTATAGAATTAACTTAAAATAAGAAAAACATGTCCGGGCCTTTCTGTAGATATATGGATGTTGGAGATTTTATTTCTTTATAGGCAAATGGTTGCTGTTCTAAAATCATATAATAACGTAATTTTAATCCGAACGCATTACCGTGCGTAACGTGTGACGTATATGTTTGCATTAGAAGGCGTTATGGAATATGGTTGAGTTAACAAGTGTGGCGAAATCCACGCTCATTTTGCATTAATGTTGAGATCGCTTCGTAGTTGTGTCCGTAGAGTGTGGCGTAACCTACGCTCACGGTGTCTATCAAGCTAACTTGATGTTCGATCTATATCATTGAGAATTCTCGACCTGCTTGTGTGTAGTATAAAGCATAGTCTCCTTGATTGAAATTCTATGTCCATTAGGATTGAATTGTCACAACTGTGTTCCAGTAATCCAATTGTACTTGAATCAATTATCACTTGGATAAGGTCTACTTCGCTACCGTTGTGTTTGAATTGAATACTGAGATTTTCGTTTAGCAGTTGGATATTGCTTAAGATTGATTTTCTCTGGTTCGACAGTGCAGGACAAAGCAGAAAGAAATGTTCCAAGGTTTCATCTGATGTTTGGCACAAAGGACACGTTGCCAATAGTCCTTTGTTTTTTGAATGCCTTGTTCTGTCAGCCATGAGTATATAACTTCCTGTTGCTATTCTTAATTTTACAGGTATTCTCATAGCTTCTTGCATGGCATTACTAGCAGATAGGTTTACTAATACATGTCAGTCGGAAACACGGTTGAAATAGAACAAAAGAATCGAAGCTCTTTGTTAGAGAAGGCGATAAATGTGTACTGTAATGTTTACTATAGTGACAAAAAAAATAAAAGTTAATAGAAACAAACAAAATTAAAAACCAATTGTTCAGAGAACAATTGTAGGTCTTTCCACAAGTAAAGATCTATTTTGATATTGAAATATGAAAAAATCAGTTGAAAATGTTAGTTCCTATGGCTTTATGATGTATTTATATGAATTTAAAGCAAAGGTCAAAATCTAGAACGTCATATTAACCTATGACCTTGACCTCAATTTCAAGTTCACAAACCAAGGACCTTAAATCAAAAGACCCTAGGTCTTTAATATGTTTGGTTTATTAGTAATATCACTTTACGCGTGATTCTAAATGAAAGATTGGCAAAAACTCCCATTTTTTGTCTGCGCACCCTATCAACCAAAATATACAAGTAAGGACATGTCGCAACTAACAATTTATGAAAAATTATTTGTCGATATGTCATAAGATATTTGAAAATAAATGAAAATAAGCCAAAATCAAAAATTTAGAATATGACCTTGACCTTTGACCTTGACCTCATTTTTATCATTTTGGACCAAGGACCTCAAATCTAAAGACCCTATGTCTTTATCACTTATGGTTTACTATTTAGAAATGCATATCACTTAATTAAATGGAAAAGGGGGAATAACTCTCATATGGAGTCTCCGTAAAGCTTCGGTCCAAATGAATATCCTAATCCTGAAGATGTAACGAGCAATTTGGTAAAATAAATTTGTCGTAATCTTTAACGGTTGCGAAGGAGTAGTGGCCACAAGAAAAACAGTGTTTGGGGAGATAACTCTTACAACGTAAAGTATTTTGTTACACAGTTGTAAATTTTTAAAGCGTATAAACTATATGATACCATATTCCAAATATCTAAGCGACATCTTTTGAAACATCAATAATACGCAAGAAAAAAAATTAGGCGGAAGAAAAAAAAAAAAAAAAATAATAATAATTAAAAACCAATTGTTCAAAGAACAATTGAAGGTCTTTCCACAAGTAACGATCTATTTTATTATCAAAATATCAAAAATCAATCTAAAATGTCAGTTCCTATAACTTTATAATGTATAAATATGAATTTAAAGCAAAGGTCAAAATCTAGAACGTCCTATTAACCTTTGACCTTGACCTAAATTTCAAGGTCACCAACCAAGGACCTCAAACAAAAAAACCCTAGGTCTGTAATATGTATGGTTAATGAGTTATATCACTATAGGCATGATTTTAAATATAAGATGGGCGAAAACTCTTATTTATTGTTTACGCACCCTTCCAACCTAAATTTTATAAGTTACAACATGTCGCAACTCACAATTTAGTAAAAAGAATCTTTCACAGTTGTTGAAAATAAGAGAAAATAAGCCAAAATCAAAATTTAGAATATGACCTTGACCTTTGACCTTGACCTTATTTTCATTTTTTTGGACCAAGGACCTCAAATCTAAAGACCCTAGGCCTATATCACTGATGGTTTACCAGTAAGAAACACATATCACTTATATCAAATGCATAAGGGGAAATAACTCTCATATGGAGTCTCTGGATAGCTTCGGTCCAAATGAATATTCTAATCCTGAAGACGTAACGAGCAATTTGGTAAAACAAATTTGTCGTAATCTTTTACGGTTGCGAAGGAGTAGTGGCCACAAGAATAACAGTGTTTGGGGAGATAACTCTTACAACGTAAAGTATTTTGTTACGCAGTTGTAAATTTTTAAAGCGTATAAACTATACGACATCATATTCCAAATATCTAAGCGACATCTTTTGAAATATCAATACTACGCAAGACAAAAATTTAGGCGGAAGAAAAAAAAAAAAAAAAATAATAATAATAATAATAATAATAATCAGAACAAATTCAATAGGTCTTTCCACGGAAAGGTGGAAAGACCTAATAATAATCAGAACAAATTCAATAGGTCTTTCCACGGAAAAGTGGAAAGACCTAATTACAATTTTCTTCTCAATAACGAAGTGTTATATTTTAAAAACACCATTTGCATAAGTTTTCAATTTATCTAGTACATAGTTAAGCAGAACAATTAGATAGCAGGTCGACAATATGGGTATCTTTCAAGTTGGATGTAGAAAATGCATATCCTCCGATTTCTTTTAAAAAATTACCACGGACGGAAAACATATCAATCTATTAGTTTAGTAATTTTCGTGTCTGCCCTTCTATTATGTGACTCAAGAAAATATTCCAAAAAAATGGGTAACAATAGTATCGAGAAGAGAAAATCGAATGCACCTTTTTATGTTAGGGCGTGTTTGAGTTGAATATTTTGTCTTGATATCGTACAAAGCAAGAATATTTCATACACCGTCTCGCTTCAGATTCTATCATTTTTATATATCAAAGCTACAGGTTGACTTTATAACTTATAAAAATCACAGTACTAAAAGATGAAATATATGGGTCAAGTGAAACACCTATCTAATGAATCACAAAAACAGAGTAGGTGTGTTCGAATAGCTATTATTTTCACAGGCACTTGTTTCTGTCAATGTGGGGTTTACTATCCATACCAGTTTTGTACTGGTATGGAGAGTAAACCCCACATTGACAGAAACAAGTGCCTGTGATTATTTTACTAAAAGTACTTGACCACAGTCTTTCAAGTTGGATGCTGAAAATGCATATCTTCGAAAAATTATAATTTTTTGTGTGTCATAACTAGGGTTTATAGTCTTCCCTTCCACGAAATATTTAATTAGAACTTTTTAAAATGTTTATGAATTTTCAAAAATTCCACCTGACAACCGATCAGACAATAGTTTTAAGTTGAATCAAATTGAATGCAGATAAGATCATTAACTGATGCTCATCAGCGAGTTGATACATCTCTCTTATAAAATGCAACTGACATATAAGGATCGTACTGGTGCAATGTGGATACATTTATCGGTTTCAAAGAACAAAATTGGTAGCGCGTCATCCCTACAATGGTTTCCATTTCTACGATTGTGAAAATGAACTGGCGTAATGGGGAGACAATTTGGACGAAGTAGGATCCTGACTGATGTGTCTTTCCTGGTATATATTGACTATTTAGATACTTTAGTGATGGGTACAGCTTACAATGACCCTCGATAAAATGTTTCCAATACTTTGATACTTCTTTATTTACCATGGTCTTCCATTTTAATTTTGGAATTTGACTGTCTAATAGATATAAAGCTGATGGTAAGTTGTATTTCGCTAGAATCGTTTTAACAATAATAAACCAGCTGTGACTATCATCCGTTTTCATAAGTAGTTGTATATGCAATTTGTTTTTCTAAACTATTATGTGGTTGTCTAGATATATTTCCAAATAATGATAAGATCTTTTTATGTATTTGGCCCTCTATTGGTAGTTGTCCAGAAAGAATGTATATGGCGGGCGTAGCTGTACTTTTTGGTAAAGAAAGTAATTGCTTAATGCATTTTTTGTGGAATATGTCAATAATATCCAAGTTTTTTCCTGTAGGAATTACTAATTCCAGGCCGCACAGAAGTACAGGAATGACATAGATGTTAAATATATGTAGTAAGGATTGTATGTCCAGTCCATTTTTACCATGCAAACCAGCTGGTATTAGACTGTACATGGTCGTCTAGCTTTTTTCACGTTTTCATACGTTTTCATACAACGGATTAGGATCATATGGTTTTGATGTGCGTAAAACCCTCATATGAGTTGTTTGGCTAACTATTGGCATTATTGAGTTATCTATACTCCATGGAAAGGAAGGTTCTTGCTGTTTTCTACGATTTGGATACACTGGCAGATAACACTCTTCACTGGTTGAAGCTTATATCTCTCCCTTCGACTGTAGTTGTATGCCATGTTAATAAGTACCTGTAGTTCCTCAGGGTTGTCGCTCATTAGTGCCACATCATCTGCACAAGTCGGAGCTGCGCAACAAATGGATCCTATTATTGCTCCCAATCCTGAGTGCTCGATATCTGTTAGGAGATTATTGATGTACAGCTTGTACAGGTCGGCGCTCAGTATACCCCCTTGTTTTACGCCTTGACATATTGAGAATGGTTCAGATATTATACCATTAAATTAAACTAAACTGCTAGAGTCCATGTGAAGACTATTTATAAGTTTCCATAGTAGCCAATTTACACCTGCTATGTATAGCTTTCTTAGGATACTCTCATGCGTTACCACATCAAATGCCGATTTAGCATCTAGAAGCGCTATATATATTATTTTACCAGCATCCCTGCACTCTCTGACAAATTCTTCTATAAAGAAGAAGCAGTTCATTGGTGCTGAGTTCTCAGTAAATCCTGTTTGTAGCCTATTTTGTTCTTTCAATATTTTAGGTTGGACCTTAGCCTTTGCTACAGGCTCAATTAGTTTCAGCAGTATTGGCATGATAGTAATCCCTCTATAGTTGGTGACGTTCTTGTTACTTCCTTTGTTCTTGAATACAGGAGTGAGGAGACCCATTTTGAGTATTTCAGGTATTATTCCTAATTTGAATGATGATACTATCATATTTGTTATAACTGTTTGCAGCTTTTCACCACTATATTTGATATTTTCAGAGGATATGCTATAAATGTCTGGAGATTTGTTTATTTTCAATCCATTTATGGCGTCTTGGACATCTTTTTCGGTTACAGAGATGGTATTAGTTTGATTGTTACATATATCAATTATATTGTCTAGATCTAATGCTAGCTGTTTGTAATATTGTCTAGATCTAATGCTAGCTGTTTGTTATACCAATTATATTGTCTAGATCTAATGCTAGCTGTTTGTAATACCAATTATATTGTCTAGATCTAATGCTAGCTGTTTGTAATACCAATTATATTGTCTAGATCTAATGATAACTGTTTGTAATACCAATTATATTGTCTAGATCTAATGCTAGCTGTTTGTACTACCAATTATATTGTCTAGATCTAATGCTAGCTGTTTGTAATACCAATTATATTGTCTAGATCTAATGCTAGCTGTTTGTAATACCAATTATATTGTCTAGATCTAATGATAACTGTTTGTAATACCAATTATATTGTCTAGATCTAATGCTAGCTGTTTGTAATACCAATTATATTGTCTAGATCTAATGATAACTGTTTGTAATACCAATTATATTGTCTAGATCTAATGCTAACTGTTTGTAATACCAATTATATTGTCTAGATCTAATGCTAGCTGTTTGTAATACCAATTATATTGTCTAGATCTAATGATAGCTGTTTGTAATACCAATTATATTGTCTAGATCTAATGCTAACTGTTTGTAATACCAATTATATTGTCTAGATCTAATGATAGCTGTTTGTAATACCAATTATATTGTCTAGATCTAATGCTAACTGTTTGTAATACCAATTATATTGTCTAGATCTAATGATAACTGTTTGTAATACCAATTATATTGTCTAGATCTAATGCTAGCTGTTTGTAATACCAATTATATTGTCTAGATCTAATGATAGCTGTTTGTAATACCAATTATATTGTCTAGATCTAATGCTAACTGTTTGTAATACCAATTATATTGTCTAGATCTAATGATAGCTGTTTGTAATACCAATTATATTGTCTAGATCTAATGCTAACTGTTTGTAATACCAATTATATTGTCTAGATCTAATGATAACTGTTTGTAATACCAATTATATTGTCTAGATCTAATGCTAACTGTTTTTAATACCAATTATATTGTCTAGATCTAATGATAGCTGTTTGTAATACCAATTATATTGTCTAGATCTAATGATAACTGTTTGTAATACCAATTATATTGTCTAGATCTAATGCTAGCTGTTTGTAATACCAATTATATTGTCTAGATCTAATGATAGCTGTTTGTAATACCAATTATATTGTCTAGATCTAATGATAGCTGTTTGTAATACCAATTATATTGTCTAGATCTAATGATAACTGTTTGTAATACCAATTATATTGTCTAGATCTAATGCTAACTGTTTGTAATACCAATTATATTGTCTAGATCTAATGCTAACTGTTTGTAATATCAATTATATTGTCTAGATCTAAAGCTAGCTGTTTGTAATATTGTCTAGATCTAAAGATAACTGTTTGTAATACCAATTATATTGTCTAGATCTAATGATAGCTGTTTGTAATACCAATTATATTGTCTAGATCTAATGATAACTGTTTGTAATACCAATTATATTGTCTAGATCTAATGCTAACTGTTTGTAATACCAATTATATTGTCTAGATCTAATGCTAACTGTTTGTAATACCAATTATATTGTCTAGATCTAATGCTAACTGTTTGTAATATCAATTATATTGTCTAGATCTAAAGCTAGCTGTTTGTAATATTGTCTAGATCTAAAGCTAACTGTTTGTAATACCAATTATATTGTCTAGATCTAATGATAGCTGTTTGTAATACCAATTATATTGTCTAGATCTAATGATAACTGTTTGTAATACCAATTATATTGTCTAGATCTAATGCTAACTGTTTGTAATACCAATTATATTGTCTAGATCTAATGCTAACTGTTTGTAATACCAATTATATTGTCTAGATCTAAAGCTAACTGTTTGTAATACCAATTATATTGTCTAGATCTAAAGATAGCTGTTTGTAATACCAATTATATTGTCTAGATCTAATGCTAGCTGTTTGTAATACCAATTATATTGTCTAGATCTAATGCTAGCTGTTTGTAATATCAATTATATTGTCAAGATCTAATGCTAGCTGTTTGTAATACCAATTATATTGTCTAGATCTAATGCTAGCTGTTTGTAATATCAATTATATTGTCTAGATCTAATGCTAACTGTTTGTAATACCAATTATATTGTCTAGATCTAATGCTAACTGTTTGTAATACCAATTATATTGTCTAGATCTAAAGCTAACTGTTTGTAATACCAATTATATTGTCTAGATCTAAAGATAGCTGTTTGTAATACCAATTATATTGTCTAGATCTAATGCTAGCTGTTTGTAATACCAATTATATTGTCTAGATCTAATGCTAGCTGTTTGTAATATCAATTATATTGTCTAGATCTAATGCTAGCTGTTTGTAATACCAATTATATTGTCTAGATCTAATGCTAGCTGTTTGTAATATCAATTATATTGTCTAGATCTAAAGATAGCTGTTTGTAATACCAATTATATTGTCTAGATCTAATGCTAGCTGTTTGTAATACCAATTATATTGTCTAGATCTAATGCTAGCTGTTTGTAATATCAATTATATTGTCTAGATCTAATGCTAGCTGTTTGTAATACCAATTATATTGTCTAGATCTAATGATAGCTGTTTGTAATACCAATTATATTGTCTAGATCTAATGATAGCTGTTTGTAATACCAATTATATTGTCTAGATCTAATGATAGCTGTTTGTAATACCAATTATATTGTCTAGATCTAATGATAGCTGTTTGTAATACCAATTATATTGTCTAGATCTAATGCTAGCTGTTTGTAATATTGTCTAGATCTAAAGATAACTGTTTGTAATACCAATTATATTGTCTAGATCTAATGATAGCTGTTTGTAATACCAATTATATTGTCTAGATCTAATGCTAGCTGTTTGTAATATTCGTCGTCATATTCAGGATCATTTGATGGTTGAGCTAATTTATTGAAATGATGTTTCCATCCAATTATAATTTCATTGTCAGATTTATATATATTATCTTGTACATTCAGTTTTGATATACAATTCTTCAGCTTTCCTTTTTTTTTACCAAGTAACTTGTAAAATATTTGTTCATGTTTGGTTCTAGCATCTAAAATTTCTTGTCTATCATTGAGGACTTTCATCGCTATCTCTATTCTACATGTTTTTCGAAGTTCGCATTTCGCAAATTTCATATCACAGTATATTTTGTTGTTCGATGATGTCGGTCTTTCATTTGCTTTCCATTTTGCAAAAGCTTCTTTACATCTTTTACTCGCTTGATTTGTTTTAAAGGATCTTATCTTAGATTTTTGTTTCTTTCTTTTGTATACCTTGGCTCTAGGTGCTGATTCTATTGCTGCATTTTTCATAATGGTTTTAACTTGTTACATAACTTTAGTTAGCTCATGACCCGATTGAATCTCACTTGAAATAGCTGTTAGTGACTTGTTAACATTTTCCTCGTATAGATTCACGTCAATAGTACTCCATTTAATTTTCCTATTAGTAGGCAATATTATTGTACTTTGTTGCCTATGTTCTATTTTGACATTTAGTCTGCAGGTTATAGGATAATGATCAGAGACTAAAGAACTACAGGAGTCAAGTGTAAGATAACTGGAATGGTTCTCAAACAGCTCTTTATCTAGTAATATGTAGTCAATAGTGGATATTTCTTCATGCTTATAGTTTATGAATGTATCGGTATTGAATATGATCATCGCTCGTGCATGACTAATCCCAAATAACGGCTAGTGCCGATAAAATTGATTTTACAAAAAAAAGAAAACTGTAAGCATTCCTTAACGCTCACTCTGTCCTGAGTTGACTTTTTTATGTCCTGACGTACCTCAAAATTGTTGCTTCATTTTGTTGATTTAGGAAAAAAATGAACACAAAAATCCATAAAGAAATTGGTAACTGGCGAAAAATTCAGAGAGAAAATCGTGTTTGTACTTTGTGTAATTTCTGTGATATTTTCGACGAGGTCCATTTTAGAATGTCCGACAATAGACAAAAGTAGTAAAAAAAAATAAAGTAAAATATTTACTTTACATATAATTTTTATCTAAAACTTCACACTGACTAATATGTGAAAATATTTACGTTAAGATGTCACGAAAAAAAGAAAAAATCCTTTTCTGCATAATTCAAATGAACATAATTAATTAGAATAATTATTCACGGAAAATTGTTAACAATTTATGTCGCATGAAAAAACTTTTACATAAAAATTGGCTGAATCTCTGAGCAATACATGATATAAATAAATTTTGTAAAAATTTTAAATCATCATTCAAATTGTCGAAACTATTTTATATGTTGTGAACATTATGAGTAAAGGTTAAATCTTAAGTCATTATATAGACAACAGTTCAATAAAAAACGTCAGAGCAATGAGTACACAAACGATCTTCAACAGGCTTGGTGTATCTTCCAGTCTGGATGGCTAACGGGATCGAGCCTGCACGAAAAAGGACTATATGACGCCGGTACGACCGTGGAATAATTTTTGAACCAAACGGTTCCACGGAACATTTGCATTTGTATTGCCTGTATGTTATAAGTTTCCATTGTCTTTTCCGCGATCGTTAAAGTCTTCTCTCTGCCATTCTGTGTACTTGTTCAACAATTTTTTACATGGCTACTTTTGTACTTATTGTCACATCACTAACAATGTTCCTAATTTCCAACACGTTGACCGTCTTGTTCACCTCTGTATATCAGCCTTTCCGTCGACGTGATATCCAACTCCAAATATCATATACGGTTTAACTATGATCCATTCGTGTAAGTTTACACTGAAGCCGAACACAAGAAACGAGCTGCCTATTCAAACATGATGTTCATCCTAGACCGCCCATTGTAGAAATATTGAGACGTATTTCTTCCAACTGATAAAAAGATAAAAAAAATACCTACATATAAAAAAAACGATGATTTGGTATGATTGCCAACGAGACAACTGTCCACAAGAGACAAAAATGACACAGAAATTAACAATTATAATTCACCATACGGCCTTCAACAATGAACAAAGCCCATACAGTATAGTCAGCTATAAAAGGCCCCGAAATGACAATGTAAAACAATTCAAACGAGAAAACTAACGGCCTTATTTATATATATATATAAAATGAACGAAAAACAAATATGTAACACATAAACAAACGACAACCACTGAATTACAGGCTCGTGACTTGGGACAGGCACATACATACATAATGTGACGGTGTTAAACATGTAAGCGGGATCCTAAACCTCCCTCTAACCTGGGACAGTGGTATAACAGTACACAGGCTATATTTTGAACCGAATTAGTTAACCTAAACGATCCCCCCTCCCCAAATTCCACTTTCGCGTACATTAAGATAGGTTCCACCATTGAATTGTACATTTTTGTATAAACCTTATAGGAGATACCACCGGATAAAGCCAAACATCCAAAAAACAGTCCCAATGGTTCGGCTTGCTGATTTTGCTAGTTCCTTGGTATTATTTGTAATTGTAAGGTGTTCGTCAAGCCAAATCCAAGGGTATTTATAAGAATACGTTATTATTAAATCATAATTACTACTTGTAAAATTAAAGTCTCAAATATCTCAAATATCTAGTCTAAAGTGAACTACTTAAATCCTTTCTTGATTTATGGAAAACTTTCAAGATGAGCACAAGTTTGTCAGGACATTAAGCATGCGTTGTAAACTCTGTTCGACCGGCGCGATTAGGGCAATATCATCAGCATAAAGCAAAATACCTAATGTTTTTTTCACTTAAAGACACTCCACAATAAAGAACATTTATTCGGTCGGCCAAGTCATTAATATATACAGAGAATAAAGTAGGCGAGAAAATTATACATTTATTTGCATTCCTGTTTCACTTCAGATGACATATCAAACGACGGTGCTAGCATATTATTTACTATAACTGTGCACTGAACATCTTCATATCATGATTTTATTGCATTAAAACATTGGCCAGGAATTCCCATAACTTGAAGCTTGTACCAAAGTAAATCCCGTCTGACTGTATTAAAATGCTATTGTTCTAATAATATAACATAGTAATTAAAATTTTCAATTGAAATTAAATATTAAAGTATTTAAACTTTTGATATTAAATGAAGATATCACAGTGACATTTATGTAAAATACAAATATGCACACAAAGAAAGAAAAAATAATACTGAAGGTAAATAAATATGGTTTGCAAATCATAATTTTATAAACACTTTTTTCTTCTAAGAAAAAATCTTTTCAATGGATGAGCTTAAAACATGTGTATGTATTTGCAGTTTATAAGAGCAATAAATCTAATCTATGTATTTATTCTGTCAGTCATCAATAGGTTCAAGTGATTTAACTTGAAAAAAAAGTTCGTATCGGAGATCTGAATAGAAGGATTTGTCTTTAAGGTTATTTACGCACTCGACCAAGTCGTTTAAATGTCGACGACAAAAAGACTCAGAGAAATTAAGCAGCCTCGTTTTACGCTTGCTTCAACGTTGGACCATGGCGTTAAGCGTCCATTGACTTTAATTTCACGTTATCATACAAAGACTGAATCGCAGACAGGAACTTTCCATTAATGCTCGTTCCTCGAAGCTTCGTTTCTCTCTGAATCCGTTCCGTTCATCACACAGTACTTTGTTTACATCGGCGAGCCATAAATTAAAACGAGTATTGAGAACATGGCAATATATTTTACTAGGCACACATATTAATGTAATTCCCCGGTTATTTAAAGCAATCTCTCCATCTTCAGATCCAGGTTTAAAAATTGGATTGATTATGCTACTGAGTAGTTCATTTATCTGGTCCCTTTCCCAGTTCGAAACAATCGTTACAAATTATATACAAAAGTTCAATGGCTGCTGTGTTTTTAATTACTAGTACTGCAGGTATCTTATCAAATCCAGAAGCTTTTCGTAGTTTCGCGCATTCCACTGCACTAGCATGATTTCTTTTCGTGTGGTGGTTTCATTCAGCGTCGACATTTCACGTTGGTTGTAATCGATGTCACTATTATTTAAAGACAAATCCCTCTATTGTTTATGCGCATATACAAGCGCAACAGAACTATGCCGTCAGCGTTTTATGACGTCGTGGTTTCTGCGAACTCGAAACGTTAATGAGAGTTATTCCTCTTTGAACCGATGGAGAGAGTGACAAACAGGCGGACGAACGAACGAACGGACGAACGGAAGGAATGACGAACGGACGTACAGACCAGAAAACATAATGCCCCTCTACTATGGTAGGTGGGGCATAAAAAAATCAATAGTTGATTTGAGATTAAGAGGTCGGACTAGGTTCCATTCATAATCAGCGTATGACAACTGTATGAGTATACTTTAGACTTAGTTTCTAGCAACATGACGGAATATTTCGATATAATAGATGCCTGTGGATGAATTCTCAAAACAGTAGTATGTTAAATAGACCCCGTTAACACTTGCACGAAATTGAATCGACCTTTTAAGAGCATCTAACTCTCATTTACGATCTTTTTAGAACTTGTGTGTTTAAATTTAGTATACATTGCAATCCTAAAATAATTAGTCATTTCGTTAAAAAAAAACTCGTAGTAAATAGAGTAAGGAAATATTTGATTCATTAGATGTGATTCTGCACTTATTAATTATCTTTTTGATTAATCGGTCATAAGTCCTTTTAAAAACAAAGAAATGTCAGACTAATTTTACTTATAACGGTCATATGCATTTTGTTTGAAGAGGAGGAATTTACAGAAAATAATAAAAAAAAAAAAATTGAATAAATACAATTGAAAAGATAGTTTTTAAAATGTGCACCGATTAACACACGTACATTAAGTGAATACGGAACAAATAAGTAACGGTAAACGGGTCCTGTCCAATGTCAGGAGCTTGTAATTAAGTAGATGTCGTTAAAGTGTTACATATTTGTTTTTCATTTATTTATCTTTTGTTCAGAAATTAAGCCGTTATTTTCTCGTTTGAATTGTGTTTCATTTGTCATTTCTGGACCTTTTACAGCTTTCTATGCATTATGAAATTCGCTCATTGTTGAAGGCCGTACGGTGACTTATCATAAATAGTGTCTGTGTCAATTGGTCTCTTTTTTTTTTTTTTTGTAAAATTTGTATATATTGCTATCATATCTTTCAGAAAAAAAACCGCAAAAAACCGTCGTATTTAATTTTTTTTATCTTCATGTTCTGCACGGTCAAATCATTTGAGTATACGGATGAAACTCTGAAATCAGTTACTTATAAGAATATCTTAAACTTACCATGCGCAGATTTATTTTCATATGTACATAAAACATTTTGAATTGTAGATCGATTTATCTAAGCGTTTAAACTTAAACAAAGATCAGGGTTGCGTTCAATATCGTAGCGGCTACATATGGCTACGTAGATTTATGACTATTGAACATGTAGCTAGCCTAGCCTAGCTGCTACATAGATATTGATTGCAGCTAGCCTAGCTACTGGTTCATAAGATCAAAATCTATGTAGCACTACGTAGGGCACGATATTGAACGGAACCCGGTTCATTTTCAAGTCCGATCTTTCTCATATTTGCAATATCGGCTCGTCGATCTTTATTGTTAGGGGTCTTAGATTTCTATTGATTTTAAGTTATTATCATCAAAATGAAAAGGAACAACATTCTTAACCGCGAAATTAGAATTCGTGATATCGAAAGCAAAGGTCTGTCTTGTCTTTCAGATATACTTTGACTGAACTATGAAATGATATAACAAATGTATTCACTATTTTAAGAAGAATTTCTGTTCAACACATAAGCACTATACGATAAACTGAATAGAAATGTTGTTCATAGAAGCATAATCCATTCGCGTGTACATTTGTTCAACGCATTGTTTTCCAACCACCACATTTATATTACGTGTCTGTGAAACTGACTAAAAACTAAGTACTATCACGTGTAAATAAATATGCATTAATAGTAGTTAAAAACAAAAAACAACATAACAGCAAATAACGAGAACTGTATTGTCCGTAATTTGTATAGGAATAACGCCCAAAACAAGCGGAACGGCTTTCGACGTTATTTTAGAATTGGCGCAATGTATTCCCGCCATTTCAAATTGTTAACCCTTTTCTAGAAATATCTCTTTTTCCATTCCGGTGACCCCATCTTTTTATTTCATGATTTTATCTAGAAATAAACAACGCATATTCAGTTGAATACTCATCGAGAAATTATTGGTCAATTTTTTTTAAACATCATTTTTTTATAGTTATTTCACAATAAATAAAGGCGGGAAAATTTTTATAGCAACTTATCGCTATTATTTTCCCCTCAGAAATTGGTAATATTATTAAAATAGTTTGTATTAACAACTTGGTTAACAGAACAAACAAGTTTTATGGGAAAACAACTGTTAAAAAAAATATTACACTGCTATTGACTAGAGGTCCCGATTTCCAAATTCCATGAACAAGACGGCGTTCTAAATCGAAAACGAGGTCGGTGACCCCTTTTTTTTATTTGCTTATTTTGAAGCTTTTACTTAACCTAAAGCAAATATAAAATATAAAGAAGATATTATTGGTAGATCTGAATAGAAGGATTTGTCTTTAAGCTGGCATTTGTTTAAATCCCATGATTGGACTTCATAAGTAAATTATACATGAAAAAATCGTCAAAAGTAGAATTTTATCCTGAAACTTGCATATGAAGAACTAGGGAGAGGTGTTTGAGAAAACCATCTTCGCTAGCTCCGAGAGCGGGAGTTGATCGTAACCCTTGGCTAGCGAAGATGGAGAAAACAGGCCACTGGAAACGTCTACTTTTGCTGGCAGGAAACTGATTATGGTTCGGTTCCTTCCGTGCAATATATTGTTTGGTACTAACAACTCTCAAAAAATAAATGTTTATACTTGAACTTGCCGGGATCGTTTTTCTCCGTTCGAAAACGCCACCCCGTGTCAAGCATAGCCGACATACAGCATATGGCGTTCTACACGGTGTAATTGTACTATAAAGGTAGAAAAATAATGAAAAGTAATATTGTAATATGTATTTGAAATTCAATTTGTTTTAGATACGTTTAGTCTATTTTACGAAAATAAACGTAAATTTAAGGACCATATTTTGAAAGGTGACAAAAAAGGGGAAGTAACTCAAATTGTTTGTAAACAACTTTCGTACATTAACTAGGCCGTTATATTAGTTTTCTCGTTTGATATGAGCGTCACTGATGAGTCTTATGTAGACGAAACGCGCGTCTGGCGTACTAAATTATAATCCTGGTACCTTTGATAACTATTTTATTGTTTTGAATTGTCATTTCGGGGTCTATTATGGCTGACTTTGAGATGCGGGCTTTACTCATTGTTATAGACCGTGCGGTAACCTAATTTCTGTGTCATTTGGTCTCATGTGGAAAATTGTCTCATTGGCAATTCGCATATATTGTTTTTTTTTATTTGAAATACACATCTTATTTTAGACCTAAAGCTAAGGTAATTAGTGTGTTTGACACCAAAGCTGTCAAGAGAAGCCATACACTTAATGGGTCAGTTAAATTGACAGTACAATACATTGACAACTCAAGATATGAACCCTACAAAAATCGAGTGTGGAATCAGGTACTTCGGACGGGCAAGGAATTCCTGTCCCACATGTGACACCTACAGTATTGATCATGCGAGTAAAAATCTGAAAAAAATCTCGATTGCTGAAATGTCAAAAGCGAGGAATAGAGAACGGGATTGTGGTTACAATAATGTGTACCTCTAATGGTATATGAACACAGCTGTAACTTCCACACGCTTCAAAAGTAAGCCCACTAAACAAACAAAGCTCAGAACTTCATTTTTTTTTACATCAAATACAATTGTGTTATCAAAGATTGACCAAAAATACATTTTAACGCATTTCTGTTGATGTTTAAAACATGTGAACACCTACATGTATAACGATACATTGATAAACTAAAACAACATAATCAAGGTAGTTGTGGTAGTAAGACAGATATCTACGTTGCCAAGGTATTACGTAGCTCAAGAGAGAAAGCCCGTAGTTTTAAATCAGTATTGGCAACTGAGTCATAGTAAAAATGTTAGGTGGATTTGTCTAATATGAATCCCATCAATCAACTGCAGGACTTTTGTTTTATATATCGTTTGAAGAAACAACATATTAATTTTGAAGATGAATACCTAATGTTGCATTTGATCCATGTCAATCATGTCAATAATATAACTTTTAGTAAAATATTTCTAAAAGTCATGCACGTTATTTCACGATGTAATCTTAACAGGTCACACAAAATATGGTCCGAGACCACAAATAATTCGTAATGCATTTCTTTAAGAACATAAATGAAAATTAAAAAAATCCCACCTGCGCTTTCACAATGATTTTTTTACAGTGTGTTGTACTACTTTTGGGACAAACTATCAAAAAAATTATGGAAAACTTCATCAGCTCTAACTAAAAATATGGACAATTTTATGTTTAGGGCGTCTTGAAATCTTTTGACAGCTTCCGAAGTGCTAATTTTTAACCTTTTTCAGCTGGACCAAATCACTACGATCCTTTAAAATTCTGAACCCAAATTGTTTTACAGTGTAATTTTACCCTCCTGCTTGCAATTTGAGGCATAAAACATGGAGAAATAAATTTGGAAGGGGTATACAAAATATTGGCATATAACCTACTGTCAACACTAGGGACTATATTTGTGGACAACGAAAATCAAGAAACGAAAATGGTGGTCTCAGACCATAAGCTTTTAAGTTTGACAATAAAGTTCTTTTGCAACAATGTCATGTGGCCTTAACATAGATTTCAAGGATGTATTTATTGATTTAAATAACTATGCAGATTATTGATTTGCACCATGTCTATGAATATATATGTTAAGAACATGAATTCAAATGCCAGTGCTTGCCACCTATTATACTATTTTCCCATAAAGGATATAAAACCCTGGGCTTACCATTGTAAGTTATATTCATCTAAGAGTATCAAAGTCATGAACATACAATAAACCTTTTCAGCAAACGAATACTTTACTGAAATCCAAAATGATTTTATTCACATCAATTATAATTGTAATTCTACTTCATTTTCATTGACACATGTTAAACATCTAATTATCAATTAATCTGTTTTGCAGATAATGTTTCATGAATCATATGACGCCAGTTCAATTCCTTATTTAGTAATTGATTGAAAACGACATACAAACGATACGAAGACCATATAATGTGGATTCATTTATTTTCGTTGGTATCAATGTGTGGATATCGAAAACTTGCATAATCGGGGTTTTGCCAATCTCTGTATACAAAGCCTATTGAGAATGAGATATTCATTGAATATTTAAATTCGTGGTTCACTTGTACCCACGAAACCCACGAAAATTGGTATCCAACGAATAATAATAAATCCACAGTAATTTGTTGGGACTTTTATTATCATTAATCATTGAAATGATAAACTATTTTATTTTATATATGTTTAACTACTTATTAATTTTGTTAAATAAAAAGAATTAAATTAAGAATGGAAATGGGGAATGTGTCAAAGAGACAACAACCCTACCAAATAAAAAAAACAACAGCAGAAGGTCACCAACAGGTCTTCAATGATGCGAGAAATTCCCGCACCCGGAGGCGTCGTTCAGCTGGCCCCTCAGCAAATATATACTAGTTTAGTGATAATGAACGCCATACTAATTTCAAAATTGTACACAAGGAACTAAAATTAAAATAATACAAGACTAACAAAGGCCAGAGGCTTCTGACTTGGGACAGACGCAAAAATGCGGCGGGGTTAAACATGTTTGTGAGATCTCAACCCTCCCCCTATACCTCTAACCAATGTAGAAAAGTAAATGCATAACAATACGCACATTAAAATTCAGTTCAAGAGAAGTCCGAGTCTGATGTCAGAAGCATGAAAAAGAGAACTATTGTGACGGCTCATCCTTAGAATATTTCTTCTTTCATTCTCTCACATATCTGTCTCGGGAAATATGATTTCTTATCGCTAGCTTATAACAATTTGTAGTAACGACTATGATACTAAAACTTCAATAGGGTTATAACCTCCTTCAATCTTTGATAACAATTTAAATGACAGATTATTTAACTTCCCTAAGAGTGATTACAAGGGTCATTGAGAAGGTGTTAAAATCCTACAGAAGATTGTAAAACACCACTGTTCCAGGTTTTGGAAGGGTTGGCTTCTTTAAACGAGCTTTATCCCACCAAAATCTGTGTGTGCCTGGCCTACGTCAGTAGCTTGTTATTTAGTGGTTGTCGTTTGTTGCTGTGTAAAATATTTGTTTTTCGTTCATTATTTTGTACAGAGATTAGGCTATTAGTTTTCTCGGTAGAATTGTTTTACATTTTTCATTTCGGGGCCTTTTATAGCTGACTATGCGGTGTGGACTTTGCTTATTGTTGAAAGCCGTACGGAAACCTATATTCGTTAATTTCTGTGTCATTTGGTCTCTTGTGGAGAATTTATTAGCTATCCAATTTTGAACATCTTCACAATACACATAGATTTATATATCAGAGAAGAAAAGATGGAAAAGTTGAGGGGACTTTTGGAACTCTCCGTCGTCATTTGTGAAACAGATATTTAATAACGTTTGACTAACTTGTGATTGGGTTCATGAGAGTTTCGAAGGAATAATTCCATATTTACCACTCGGAACTATCGGTTAAAAAGCTTGTGTTAAAATCGAAGGTGACTTTTATAAAGAACGGGTTATCTCTCCCGAAGACACGATACTTGTATCTGCGTTGGCCATAAGTCCTTACAAAGATAACGTTTTGACATTCTTATTGTGTGTTATGATTGTACTACGTAGCTCTTTTGGAAACGATGGCCACTGTTATCGAATTAATATTTGCACTGTATTTCGTCTGTAGCTATTAATGAATCCCTGTGATATTGCCGTGGTCAAACCTGGTCATATTTTACTGCTCTTTATAAACTTGAAAAATATTTCGATTTAACAATATGCACCAAATAATAAAGATGGAGGAAACAAAGTATTTAGAGTGCCAATTTGAAATATTTTCTAACTCTTTATTCCTTGAGTTAACTTACAATTGTTTTATTGATAGTTAAATCTTACTGTTCTTGTTTCCTAGGGGTTTGTTAAATACAATCATTTATTAAAGTCATATGATACCACAGAATTGAACACAACAGTTAAATATGTTTTATATACACGAGTGGCTAAATTATACTTTAACAAACGTATACATATATTTTCTTATTTGCTCTATTTTGCCTAAGGCTATATGCAGTGACCTTAAAAGTGACACCTTTTGGCAGGCATTAGGTAATCCAATTGAGCACTCATTTACAACTTGAGTAATCCTGTAAGTAGTTTATTCATATTTTTTACTGACTAGGGGTGGCTCATTAGTTTTATTATTACTAGTATTATTGTAAAATATTTGATTTTAAAAGGCCCTTGACTCCAGAATGAAAAGATGGTGGCTGCTGGTAAAAGTATGTTTATTGATATAAAGCGGTGTTTTACTATACAATTACTTCTTTACATAGAAAGGTGACAAAAGAAATTGACCAAAGCAGGCAATGATAAAATTGCAATGAATGCTTTTCATTTTTTTTTTCTTATTTCATTTTATAACTAAAACTATTATAAAATTAACACATATAGATAGTTTGCAGTGTTGGATTTGAAAAGGGGAAGCGGGAGTTCAGGGGATGTGGGAAACGCCTTTTTTTTGGTGATCAATGCTTTTGAATGAGGACATACAGTTTGACCCCCCCCCCCTTATCTTGGGTGGGAACCCATTTTACAAATGACTGATCTGCCCCTGGTATATATGTATCCATAGGTAGTCTAGTGGATTGTTTACATGCATGAAATATTTGTCACTGGACATTAAGCAACCAATAATTAATCAATACATGATGAAATAGATTTGCCTTCACAATGTTTCAATGTTCACCCTTATTTGTGTTCAAAGTAATTGCATGGAAAAAAATGATTGCAATTTTGTATGGCGTTGTACTTAGGATGTTAAAAAATCAATTTGAACTATTCAGTTTAATTTGGAACACTGCATTTATTTCAGAATAGCCAGTTGCAATTTTTGTTTTAATATTTCGATTACGATACAATAAAATTTTACCCTTATGGTCATTCGTGCGTAGTTACTTAGTACACGGAAAAAGACTTTAAGTATGTACCATGAAAACAAGAAGGCAAATTCAAGCAATTTGATTGGACGAGAAGTTGTCAGTATGTGCTAAGGAGATAGAATTAACCGAATAGGATGTTATAATTTAAAATATACAAAATCATTTAAAACTGTTATTACAGCGAAAATTTGACAAATGGGATCGCATGAAAAACGTCATAAAAATATATTGCGCTCTATCATTTCACCAGATTCATGTGTTCCATGGCTCTGTGATTTGTTTTTCATAATTTAAGAGTTGGTAAACTTCGGAACCAAATTAGGAACGTTTATTTGTAATGAATGAAATATGTATTGTGGATTATAATATTTTGACTACCACCATTGATTGTCCTCTATTAGTCTTTGTTGAATTTGCATTTTTCAAAAACATTGTGAACAATTTATCTTTGTTGCAAAGAAAGAAATACTGTGCATGAATAAAATTTAATCATGTGCAGTATTACAGACGAAATTTCACATAACATTTCATTGCATATAAGAAAACACCATCATGATGTTAACCAATTAAATTTCACCTTTTTCCAGTATTCAATCTTTAGTAACCATGTAACATCAAGTTTCCAAAATATATATATTATAGAAATGCAAAATGAAAATATAATGGTGCTTTGAAACACCAAAGATTTCTGATTATGACAATATTTTACTGCAATGAAATGCAGGATTGATTTCCTACAATTATCCAATTCAAGCTAACATTTTATATTCAAAACTCTATGTTAAACCTTTTTGTTTAAGTATGTAACAAAATCAACAACATTGTTATAGTTTCATTCCCTATTCTAAAGCACCTTCAAATGAATGACAAATGAAAACATTGTCATCTTTTAAATGACAATAAATCAGTGTGGGAATAAATTGAATACACTTTCATTTTTCGTTTTTCGTTGTTTGTTTTTGTGAAATCAAAAGTATAAACACGAAAATACTTTTGTTTTTCGTTTTTTATTTTTGTGAAATCAAAAACGAAAAACGAAAACACTTTTGTTTTTCATTTTGGTTTTTAAGAGATCAAAAACGAAAAATGAAAACACTTTCGTTTTTCGTTTTAGTTTTTAAGAAATCAAAAACGAAAAATGAAAACACTTTCGTTATTCATTTTGGTTTTTAAGAAATCAAAAACGAAAAAAGAAAACACTTTCGTTTTTTGTTTTTAGTTTTTGATATTTCAAAACGAAAAAAACGAATGGACGCAGATATACACGGACCACTTTCGTTATTCATTTTGGTTTTTAAGAATCCAAAAACGAAAAAAGAAAACACTTTCATTTTTTGTTTTTAGTTTTTGATATTTCAAAACGAAAAACGAATGGACGCAGATATACACGGACCTTGGTGGTATTACTTATAAAGCAGCTGCATTTACAAAACGCCATATACTTACAATTATTCAAATAGTAATATCTTGAAAAACGTTTAAAATACGAGTACTTTCTATTACAGTACATTTACTACTTGTTAAGATTTTAAAGAATTAAAAAAAAATACTTTGAAGATTGTATGCTTACTCTATGTGAATGTTGTCTTGCAAGAACTGCATAGAACCTATACACAACTACTCGAATAACAAATTAAAAGCATTTAAGAATACTATAAATTAAAAGTTTAATTATTGATCCTTCCAATATTCAACAGTATCGAATCCTGTCTCTGTCTTCAGTACACATCTTACTGTTTGGCCAACTAGCTATAAAAGTTCACAATTTTTGCTTCAAATGATTAGTTTAGAAATTTTGTCACAATAATATTATCTCTTACCATATATTTAAGATAACTTGGTTGATATATGAACTAGAAATGTTCAAACAAAGCCTTATTTTTGGCAAAAATTTGTATGAAGGTATCAGTTTGTATAGAAAATCATTAAAAGTCTGCTCAAATCTGTTTTGTGCAAAACTTTAAAATGTTATCGTTGCTATTCAAAAGACCATATAATAATAAAATCATAGCCTTTGGGAATTTTTCTCTGTTTTTTTTTTGCCCATGGAGCTTCAAATTTACTAAATAATTTTGCTGTTTATGTGAATATTGATTATTTAGTATACCTTTAGGATAGAACACAACATTGTTAGTTTTATAGAGTTATGTGTGTACCTTAAGCTTGTATTTTGTAAAGCCGTGGACACAAGAAATCCCAATTAGGTGTTACGGTTTAATTGTAGGTTTTTGACGGGACAAAAACAACAATGTTTATCAAAGATCTACGAGTTTTAGCGAATGCGAAGAGTATATATAAGCACTTCTTAACGATATGAATAAGTTATTTGCATATATCAATTTAGAGTTAAAACTTAGTTGGATATCACATTTCAAAATTTAATGATTAGAACTGAAAAAAAAAGAAAATACACTTCTTTATTGAAATATAAATTGATTAACATCATTACCCATCAAAATTAGAAAACTTATAAGATTTCTGCAAAAATAATTGTATTGAGGATCAACAATAAATTTCCCGACAGCGTTACATAAATTATATTTACAGAGACAGTATAAAAATTAATATATCGTCCCATATGTATCTCCTTTTTATGTATGAAGTATGAGAACAGAGTCAAAATTAATAAATTATCAAACACCAAATAAACAAGTCAACAAAGGTAACCGGAAAACAACTGAATATTTTGTTTGAAAAACTAGGCGCAATTCTTTTTTTTAACTACACTAGTACTGTTTCGTGTTCTATTACATGTGTTATGAAGCAGATTCAAACCTACAGTTTATAAAGCATAACAGTGAAAAGGACTGATTTCTAATTTGTTCTATATTGTAATCAAAGAGGCATTGCTGTTGTTATATATTGCCTTGGAAGCCAATAATTCAAACTCATTTGAATCCTCATGAATGTGACATTTTATTGGACCTTTGTTGGAGATAGGTTCGCTGTGATGCGAAAAGAACGATTTTAGGGAAGGCCGCAACAGTTGACAAAAGGCAGATGATGCAACCAGGAAATACGCCCACCTTCTAGATTGCAAAGGTTCAAATATCAAAGGAGTCGGTAAAAATGTAGGTTAATTTACCGTCAAGTATATACATTACAACAAACTATTTAACTTACCTTCTAACAGTATTGATTCAATTGGTGAAAAATGGTGTTGTTAATAATGATCATACGAAGTACAAAGGGCTGTAATGAGTGTTGCTACGGATTTTACATACGGGTATCATTATACTATTTGGACTTTATCTTCATCGTCAGACTGATTGTATCACTCCAGTAAGATATAGACATTTTATTATCATATAACGTGATGTCGCAAGAGCTCCTCACAATCTATTGATGTTTTACCACATGGATCATTTAATATCTTTATTGAAAAGTCGAAATGATTTAAATCATAACAGGAGGGAACATTTTTAACATTTTATCGAATTTTAACATGAACGAACAGCATTCTTTAAAACTTCTTACATGTACATGTGTGTTTGCATTGCACATACTGAATAGAAGTGAATGTTGTGTACGTAGTCACTTTGTTTTCTTTTAAATATATGCCTGTATACAGTAACAAACTTTATAACTGGACAGTACTACGCCAGATACAATTTGATATGTGTTCTATTTTACTAACAATCAAAGGGGCATTAGCTATGATTAAGACAAAAATAAAAGTATAATTTATTACTCTTTCAATTATTCACATAAAAGAATATTGAAATAATTTTCGTCATTGCAAGACAGATATCAACATGATACGTGACGTTCAAATAAGTCGGTTTTGTTGATTCACTCTTAAGAAGCTGGGGAAAAATCCACCAGGGATGTTATTTTGCTTTGCAAGTCTTCATGCATTCAACATTTTATTATGTTATCTTGTTGGAGATAGGTTGCGCTGTCAGCTGTAAAGAACGAAACTAGAGGAGGCAGCAGCAGTATACTAAAATAGATGATGCCACCAGGAAATACGCCCATCGAATAAATGGCCAAGGTTCACATAACAATATAGATTATTTGAACGTCAAGTATCATGTTTATTACATCAAACAAATTGACTTACCTTCTAATAGTTATAAGTCTATTGATGAAACATTCATTTTTTAATGATCATACGATGTATAGAGTGCTAAAGTGGATGTTGCTACTTGATTTCACATACGGGTATGATTATATTATTTGAACTTTGTCTACTTCGCCAGTCTGATTAAGTCACCGCAGTAAGATATAGACTGTTTATTGTCATCGTTGTTATAACGTGATGTTTAAAGATATCCTCACAATCTGTTTATTTATTTTCAGATAGAAGCATTACGTATCATATGGAAAACCTTTTAAATATTCATATTTTGTTTACCTCAGTCCTGTTTCTTATTTTAGATATTCTACATAAAATGTAAAGCAGTAAACTGATTTACATACAACGAGATCACGTATATCAGATTGAATGAATTGATAACATAACATCATCATCGGAATCATGAGAATCATCAAAATCAAAAACATGAGAATCATGAAACTCATTATAATCAAAAGCATGTGAATCATTAAAATTAGAATGATCAGAATCAGAACAATCGTCTTCCTTATTGTCATCAGAATCATTAAATTTATAATAAAAATAGAGAATAGTTTAAATAAATGTTCAGGCATTCATCTTTAAATTATGTGCATTTAAACTTCTCTTGTTTTAACTGGATGACGTCATTACGAGTTTGTTAAACGTTATGGTATATCTGTTGACGAAGGATGTTCCAATCGTCGTTATCACAATTCTGTTCTCATTTCCCCAAATCTGATTTAACAATTTGAAACTAGACTTATCACTACTTTTTCACTTACATGCACAACATGACGGGTGCCACATTTGGAGGAGCATCTACGTACCCTTCCAGAGCACCTGAGATCACCGCCGGTTTTTCGTTGGGTTTGTGTTGCTCGTTTTCAATGTTCTGTTTTGTATACCGTTGTTTGTCTTTTTGTCTTTTTCTCCTTGTTTTCTCCTTTTTTTTGTTTATGTCGTCTTTCTATTATAGTACAAATAGAACATAACTAACACTTATAGCTGCTATATCAGACATCTTTACTATCGGATGATATACAAATTTGGGACTCTTATGACACAATTCAACTTGAAAATTTTGGAAGGGGGTTCAAGTGCACTTTTCTCATCACTTGGCGACCGTCGTACGTCGTCGTCCGTAAACTTTTACTAAAATCTTCTCCTCCGAAACTACTCGGCAAAATTGAAAAACACTTGGCCTAAGTCATCCTTAGAGTATCTTATTGAAAAAAATGTACCCAAAGACACAGTCCAACAACCAATATGGCTGCAATGGTGAAAAATAGAACATAGGGAGAAAATGTAGATTTTGGCTTACATCTCTGAAACCAAAGCATTTAGAGGAAATCTGATATTGTGTAAAATTGTTCATCAGTTCAAGATCTATCTGCCCGGAAATTTTCAGAAAAATCAAACAACATGTTTTTGGGCTGCAGTCCCTGAATTAATAGTTTTAAGAACATCTTGCAGTTTTTTTGTTATTTTTTTTAATATTATTATAGATAGAGATAATCTGTAAACAGCAAGAATGTTCAGTAAAGTAAGATCTACAAATTAGTCATAATGATTAAAAAATGTTAATTGATCCTTTTAAAATAAATTGCCAAGTAAAATTAAACTTAGCCAAATTCTTATTTGAGTATCTTGACTGAAAAAAAATATCTGATGACGCTGCCCGACACCCAACATGGTCACGATGGGTAAAAGTAGAATATAGGTGTTTACTAAAGAGGCTTAGGTTAAGGGGGAAATGTAAAAAAAAACAATTTCAAAACTTGAAACTAATTTTAATAATGATAAGGGGTCTTCAGTAACTATTGTAAGACAGCAAAAGGATGACTTGAATTTTTGACTTTGAGGGGATGCAATTTTATCACGGGTTGGGGAGAGGATGCTAATAATCCCTCTTAATATGTTCCATTTTCAAAATTATTCAGTGTTACTTTTTTTCTGAAAACCATTGTTATATCTTTTTTTCAGCATACTTACATCGGGTGAATGCCCCCAAGACCAGACAGGTAAGTCAGGGTCAAGACCCTTGTCCAAATTCTTTTTTCAACAATACAGGACCTGGCTGAAATAAATTTTGGAGCGGAAGAAAGGAAAGTTTGCATTTTGTTAAAAAAAATTAATATCATTATAAATTAAGATATACGATAAACAGCAAAACTATCAAGCAAAAATTTTAAAATTAAACCAAACCTGGCCTTAATTAGTACTAGAGTAACTTTTATGATTTTAACCGTATTTTACATGATTTCCAAAACAACAGTAGAAACCGGTGAACGACACAGGCTTTTGAGAGTCTCTAGTTGTATAACCTTGACAAAAATAATTTAATGTTGCTAAAATTTTCATAAAAAAAAAACCCGGAACAATTCTATTTCAATTGATATTTACTTTAGATAAACCAATTAAAGTTTGTTCTGGGAGTCAAACACGCTAGGCGATATTTTTACACTAAAAAGCATAAAATATATGTTTATTAAGTAGCAGTCCATGAAATCTATGTTTATTATGATACTTGATATATAGTTGAAACGTTATTCCATACAGTACACGTTGTTTTCTTTTTTTTTGGAAACTGCAGGTCCCATGGTCTTTTTTGGATTGTTTCGTTGTTGTGAATTAACAGTACTATATCCTTTCGATACAGATTTTTGATTCATCTGGATTAGGTGCCGATACATTAGAGGGGATCTTTGGCAGACCCCTTCCGCGAAGGTATTTAAATTATTGTATATGCGTCGGGAAACCATACGTCGAGTCTTATCTGCAGAACGTTAAGTGGAATTTTGCAATAAGGAGTTGAAGATGAGTGGTGAAAAACGAACTTTCTTTGTCATGGAGATTGGGAAGGAATAATAAAGAAACTACATTGTACTTAACTTTTTCTTTTAAAATGATACTTTCAGGTCCCGAAATCAATAATGTATAACGGCTACAACATGCACATAGGAGCTGCTATCATGGAAGGATACACAGAATGAATATTATCTTATTTAGAAATTCGGACGACGGATTTCAAAGTGTTATATGAACGTATCTCCAACAACCACTTATTAGGCAGAACACGCAATAGGTCATGACTGTTCAGTGCTGACATATTATATAATAATCCTCACATGCTTTTCACTTCATAACTTGTTATTCGTACGGTGTAGTGTTGGAGCATTATAATCCCCAAAAGTGTATATAGTCTGATAATTACATTTGGAAGTTTATCATATTTTCTTTGTCAACGACAAAATTCTCAGCTACATCCTAATCAGGTTAAGGTCTTATTTAATGATACAGGGATATAAGTATCCCTTACATATCTACATAAGAGTTATTTCTTTCAGAACGCCAGGTCATTCTTTTGAAGAATTCACCCAGACGATACCAAGTTTCAATGCAATTTGCTTCAAGGCATAAAATTATGACCTGAGTAAGGTAATTAATTTCCCAATTGAAATGCAAACTATAATTTACTGTTACATTTTATTCGGTCGATAGGTATCGTGTGTTGTTGCTAACTGATGGTTTACTTTAAAAAAATTCATATTTGTTGTTTTAAGGCAGTAACAATACTTCCTTTCTTTCATCTTTAGCATTTTGAAAATCCTATTGATTCACATTGTTTTGGAAATAATACATTGACTTATACATGGAAGGATTTTTTTCGTGTTACATATATGTGCATCACAATTTCGTTTTCCTTTGATCCCAGTTCTATTTTTACATTTTTATATGTCTTTTACTGAATCTAATGCTGAATTGAACTCTAGAGGTGTATAAATTTTCTGCTGCTATGGTTCAACCTACAACAACAAAAATAATTTGATTACTACGATTTTTTTATATGTTCTAGCAGCAGTCTCCATAAGCATATCACGGACTAACTTATAAAATAATTATTTTTTTAAAAGTTTGTTCATACAGCGAATCAATTCGTGTCTCTCTTTGTTCAGTTACAGAAATATTTTTATTGTAACTGGACAATGATTCCTAAAGTTTATATCAAGAATAATTATAGAGTTGTATTACACATGACGAAATGAGCCGTAGGGTTTATTAAAACCTGATTGGAATCAGAAAAGAATGTTTCACCTTATTTTTATCGGTAAAATAAGATGGAAATACTACAAATCTTTGCAGAAAATAATATTTGTTGACGTAATATAAGTCAGATAATGCATATTTAAAGGTTTTTTCTTGTCGTGTCACCCGCCTCAGGGCGTCAGGATTGGTCATTTGAACAATACTGACATCCCTCGGTATGTTATACTTCAATGTAGAATTCGTAACAAGTTATAGTATATTCCGTTAGATACTTGATTAACATAGCACTATGCAATCAGAATTCGTAAGAAGACATAATACAATCTGATAGATTTCTGATTAACATAGCACTATGCAATCAGAATTCGTAACAAAACATAATACAATCCGATAGATATTTGATTCACTTAGCACTATGCAATTAGAATTCGTAACAAGACATAATACGATCCGATAGATAATTGATAAACTTAGCACTATGCAATTAGAATTCGTAACAAGACATAATATGATCCAATATATATTTAATTAACCTAGCACTATGCAATCAGAATTCGTAACAAGACATAATACAATCCGATAGATATTTGATTAACTTAGCACTATGCAATCAGAATTCGTAACAAGACATAATACAATCAGAATTCGTAACAAGACATAATACAATCCGATATATATTTGATTAATTTTGCACTATGCAATTAGAATTCGTAATAAAGACATAATACGATCCAATAGATATGTGATAAACTTAGCACTTTGCAATTAGAATTTGTTACAAGACATAATACAATCCGATAGATATTTGATTAACATATCACTATGCAATCAGAATTCGTAACAAGACAAAATTCGATCCGATACATATTTGATTATCCTAGCACTATGCATTTAAAATTCGTAACTAGACATAATACGATCCGATATATACTTGATTAATCCAGCACTATGCAAGCAGAATTTATAACAAGACATAATACAATGTAATATATATTTTATTAACTTAGCACTATGCTATTATAATTCGTAACAAGATATTATACGATCCAATAGATATTTGATTAACTAAACACTATACAATTAGAATTCGTAACAAGACATAATTCAATCCGATAGATATTTGATTGACTTAGCACTATGCAATCATAATTCGTAACAAGACATAATACAGTCCGATATATATTTGATTAACTTAGCACTATGCAATTAGAATTCGTCACAATACATTATACAATCCGAAAGATATTTAATTAACCTAGCACAATGCAATTATAATTCGTAACAAGGCATATTACAATCCGACAGAAAATTTATAAACTTAGCACTATGCAATTAGAATTCGTAACAAGACATAATACAATGTAATATATATTTGATTAACTTAGCACTATTCTATTAAAATTCGTAACAAGACATATTACGATCCGAATGATATTTGATTATGATATAGCACCATGAAATTATTATTCGTAACAAGATATAAAACAATATAATAGACATTTGATTAACTGAGCACTATGCAATTAAAATTCGTAACAAGACATAATACGATCCGATAGATACTTGATAAACTTAGCACTATGCATTTACAATTCGTAACAAGACATAAAACGATCCAATAGATATTTGATTAACCTAGCACTATGCATTTAGAATTCGTAACAAGACAAAATACAATCTGATAAATTTCTGATTAACATAGCACTTTGCACTCAGAATTCGTAGCAAGACATAATACGATCCGATATATATTTGATTTACTTAGCACTATGCAATTAGAATTCGTAACCAGGGTTTCCGCTGGCGCCATTTTCGCAATTTGCGAAAAAATAATAATTGTGGCGATAAAAATTCGTCATTTGCGAAAGAATTTGGCGAAAGAAATATATAGAACGATTTATTTTCCTCCATCTTGTTTATTTACTTTTTTCGAATTTCTCGGACTTTACCCGATCAGACAGTACTCGGAAGTCACCTTGACCTCATTAAGGTTTGGACAGAAAATCAATAATCAGCTGATTTCATGTTATAGCTATCGACAACAAAGGACTATATTAATAAAGGCTTTGATTGAAATGTTTGACAAAATTATATGGTTAAATGGCTTCTGCTAAATGTCACATACAGAATTTATTTACCACTTTGCGACGCACGTGTTTGAAGCAAACTTTTGACGTCTCCTCTGCGTTTATAGATAGTTTAGAAAAGAAATTATCCTTTGATTTAAATATCGGTAATTGATTAGGAAGACGTTTTTAAAGTCGTTTGAGTGACACACGTGTTTCAAGCCTAGTTTTACGTTTCAACTTTTTCATTTACGATGGTCAAGAAAAGAAACCAGAAGAAATCTATCCAAAAGGTTGGCTCGACTGAGAGTAGCCCTTCAATGTTATGACTACACATGAAATGAGGGATCAATTTCATGTGATAAAAGCTTTTGTTTTGTTGTAAAAAAAACTTCTTAGTACAAAAGGGAACATCAGTATTTTTCTTTTAAAGAAACTTTCCCTACGAACTATACTGGTACATGTATTATATAATCAAATCATGTCGATTAAATTTGCTATATTCCAGGACGTATATCTTCTTTATTATTAAAAGTATAGTGACCCAATCAATTAGAAAAGTTGTTTAAAATACAATGAATAGTTTCCCCTTTTAAATTAAAAACATCTGTTGTTTTAAAGTAATTTTTTAGTGTTTATTCATTAACATGTAAACTCTGAAATAAGTTTGAGAGCAAAATCATAGACACAAAGGGCAAAATCATCTTATTTAAGGGAAAGGGGGGAAGGAGGGGGTAGAAAAAATGTAAATTTTAAACGAAAAATATAGTTTTGTTATTTGGCGAAAAAAATTATAAAGTGGCGAAAAATATATTGTTTTTGGCGAAAAAGGTGGCGAAAAAAATAATTGATCCAGGGGAAACCCTGTTCGTAACAATACATTATGCGAACCAATACATATATGATTAACTTAGCACTATGCAATCATAATTCGTAACAAGATATAATACGCTCTGATATATATTTGATTAACTTAGCACTATGCAATTATAATTGGTAGCAATACATAAAACGATCTGATAGATATTTGAATAACTTAGCACTATGCAATTCTAATTCGTAACAAGACATAAAACGATCTGATAGATATTTGAATAACTTAGCACTATGCAATTAGAATTCGTAACAAGACAAAATACGATCCGATAGATATTTGATTAACTTAGCACTATGCAATTAGAATTGGTAAGAAGACATAATACGAACCGATAGATATTTGATTAATTTAGCACTATGCAATTAGAATTGGTAACAATACATTATACGATCCAATAGATATTTGATTAACTTAACACTATGCAATCAGAATTCGTAACAAGACATAAAACGATCTAATAGATATTTGATTAACTTAGCACTATGCAATTAGAATTCGTAACAAGATATTATACGATCCAATAGATATTTAATTAACTTAGCACTATGCAATTAGAATTTATAACTAGACATAATACAATCCGATAGATATTTGATTGACTTAGCACTACGATCATAATTCGTAACAAGACATGATACAATCCGATATATATTTGATTAACTTAGCACTATGCAATTAGAACTTGTAACAATACATTATACAATCCGATAGATATTTGATTAACCTAGCACTATGCAATTAGAATTCGTAAAAAGACATGATTCAATTCGATAGATATTTGATTAACTTAGCACTATGCAATTAGAACTTGTAACAATACATTATACAATCCGATAGAGATTTGATTAACCTAGCACTATGCAATTAGAATTCGTAACAAGGCATAAAACAATCCGACAGATAATTGATAAACTTAGCACTATGCAATTATAATTCGTAACAAGACAGTATACGATCCGATAGATATTTGATTGACTAAGCACTATGCAATCATAATTCGTAACAAGACATGATACAATCCGATAGATAATTGATTAACTTAGCACTATGCAATTAGAATTCGTAACAATACATTATACAATCCGATAGATATTTGATTAACGTAGCACTATGCAATTAGCATTCGTAACAAGGCATAATACAATCCGACAGATAATTGATCAACTTAGCACTATGCAATTATAATTCGTAAGAAGACATAATACGATATGATAGATATTTTATTAATTAAGCACTATGCAATTAGAATTCGTAACAAGACATAATACACTCTGATAGATATTTAATCAACTTAGCACTATGTAATTAGAATTGGTAACAATACATTATACGATCCAATAAATATTTGATTAACTTAGCACTATGCAATCATAATTCTTAACAAGACATAAAACGATCCGAAAGATATATGATTAACTTAGCACTATGTAATTAGAACTGGTAACAATACATTATACGATCCAATAGATATTTGATTAACTGAGCATTATGCAAATAAAATTGGTAACAATACATTATACGATCCAATAGATATTTGATTAACTTAGCACTATGCAATCATAATTCTTAACAAGACATGAAACGATCTGATAGATATTTGATTTACATAGCACTATGCAATCAGAATTCGTAACAAGACATTGTACGATCCAATAGATATTTGATTAACTTACCACTATGCAATCAGAATTCATAACAAGACAAAACACAATCCAAAAGATATTTGATTAACCTAGCACTGTGCAATAAGAATTCGTAACAAGACATACATGTAATACAATCCGATAGATATTTGAATAACTTAGCACTATGCAATTAGAATTGGTAACAAAACAGTATACAATTCAATAGATATTTGATTAACTTAGCACTATGCAATCGGAATTCGTAACAAGACATAAAACGATCTGATAGATATTTGATTAACTTAGCACTATGCAATTAGAATTCGTAACAAGATATTGAACGATCCAATAGATATTTGATTAACTTCGCACTTTGCAATCAGAATTCGCAATAAGACATTATACAATCCGATATATGTTTGATAAACTTAACACTATGCAATTACAATTCGTAAAAAGACATAATTCAATCCAATAGATATTTGATTGACTTAGCACTATGCAATCATCATTCGTAACAAGACATTATACAATCCGATATATATTTGATTACCTTAGCACTATGCAATTAGAATTCGTCACAATACATTATACAATCCGATAGATATTTAATTAACCTAGCACTATGCAAATAGAATTCGTAACAAGGCATAATACAATCCGACAGATAATTGATAAACTTAGCACTATGCAATCAGAATTCGTAACAAGACATAGTACAATCCGATAGAAATTTGATTAACTAAGCACTATGCAATTAGAATTCGTAACGAGACATAATGCGATCCGTTAGATATTTGATTAACTTAGCACTATGCAATTAGAATTCGTAACAAGACATAAAACGTTTCGATAGATATTTGATTAATTTAGCACTATGCAATTAGAATTCTTAACAAGACAAATACAATCCGATATATATTTGATTAGACTTGCTACATGTCCCTTCCTAATTATGTTTTTATTTCTTTTTTTCAATTTTGCCCCTTTAATAGTTTTACTGCTATAACTAGGAGATTACAATTATACTGACATCTGCAGGAGGAAGGGACTTGTAAAGTTTGTCTCAGGCTTGACCAAACTGTTAATCTTAGAGTAATTAAGATTGACATTTATTGATAAGAATTTCAGATAACAGTTGGGAAGTGAAACTTGATATTCCAGTGTTGTGCAAATACTGTTATTTATTTTCATTGTATGACTTACTAGAAAGATAAGGTCACTGAACTTATACATATGATCAAACATCACATCATTGTCAGAGTTTATGTTGTTCCAATGGCAGAAAGTTCTACTCCAAAAAAGTTTTTTAGATTTATAAAATTTACTCCGACAACTAAAAAAACTCTGTGTGTAATTTGTGGAAACAGAATTGAAAAAAGTGATTACAGGAGAAAATTATTTCATGGCAGCATCAAATCTGAATACTGTATTCTTATTGAAAAATATCTGGAAATATATATTACAGAAGAGACACATGCAGATACTGCATGTAGAAAATGTGTTAGAGAACTGCAAAAAATTGACAATGTTTTCACAACATTTAAATCGTCTTATCAGAATACTTTGGCAAAACTACGTGAAACACATGGACATAACTCGGTTTCATTCAAAAGACAATTTTGCGAGGATGGTAGTGCAACTGTTAATAGTAGGAAATCATTGTTTCCTAGAGATGAGGAAAAAAAAGAAGACTCCGAATTCAATATTGACACTGAAACTGACACAGAACTGAAGGTATGTTTGTAAAGTACATTATTTAAAAAAACAAAGAAAATAAGAAAGGAATGACCTTTCATAAGAAACATGTATCATCATCCTATAACCAACAGAAACGAGCAAAGAAATTGAACAATCTCATTTTGATTTTTTTGATATATTTTTTTTCCTCCAGTGGCAAATATTTCATGTGTTTCTAGATTAAAACTATGATTCAAGCATAGTTATTTTCAGTTTTGAATACAAAATTTTTAAAAAGCATAATTCTTGAGTAGCATATTCATATATAAAGACTATTAATTATATCTTTATGTATATGTATTTTTGTTTAATTTATTTTTTTATACACTTATTCATACATAAAATATTGAAATTAAACATGAAACAGTAACTAATAAAAAACATTAGTTTAATGAGGAAACAATCATTTTTTGAGAGGGGAAATAGTGGGTATGATTATTCAAGTTTCTGAAGAACAAATAATTTATTTATGAAAACTTTTGCATGGGAACAATTACTTAATTTTAGCTTACAGTAAAAAAATTTTTGGGAAAACAAAGTGTCAAATTTGTGTTTGTCCCAATCCTTAGTGGAAACAAACTGGTTTTTATTTTACGACCCCTATCGATTAAAGATAATTTTCTCTCTGGAAAACTAGAATCTGGCAAATTTTACACCCCCCCACCCCCCCGTCCCCAGAAAAAAAAGAAACACACACACCAAATCAACAGTTTATACCAATGCTATTGTTAAATTAAATAAAACATTACTTGTATGTCAAAGTTTTAGACATGATAATCTTTGCTCATTGTTGAAGGCAGTATGGTAACCTGAAATTATTAATTTCTGTGTCATTTTGGTCTCTTGATAAAAGTTGTCTCATCTGCAATCATAACACATCTTCTTTTTTTGTTTTTAACAAAGACATTCTTTTTTTTAGGTTATAATATGCCGTGGATAAAAAATGAAATACGGTGCATGCCTGCCAAGCACTTTCCGATTCTTGATGCCTTAACCTCTGGTGATATGCCTACAGTTGGTTCGTTAATTTCAAAAATTCCAGATTTGCAAGATGTTTTCCAAGAGACATTGTTTGATACCATCAAAGGAGAAATTAAAACTTTGGCACTAAGAGAGAATAACTCAATTTTACGTAACCATGACAAGATAAAGTCTCTTACATTTGCCAGAGTTATAGATGAATGGAGACAGAAAGCTCCTACTTTCTTAAATCACTTGAAGCAGCGGTAGCAAACCCAGCACATCAGTTTAATAAGTATAAAAAGGGCGAAGCTTTAATACCAGGCATAGTGACTGCTGGCTGTAAACTTTTGACCCTGTACAGCAAAGATTTAAATGCTTTTCAACATTTTAATAGCTATATTTTGTGGAAAGGTGGTTGCAAAAAGTCTGCATTTTCTCAAATGAATGCCACATACGACTGCTTAAGCTACCAATCAACGCTAAGTTTGGCAGACAAGTTAGGGATTGACTGGGACAAGGATCTTGTTGCCATGCAAGAACTAGTAACAACTGAAACGTCACATGAATTGGTGTTACTTCAGAACATACAGATGATCAAAGAGTCCATTGATTTGGTGAACGGAGATGCTGATACAATGGTACAACGAATTCTTGAACTTTCTAATGCGGAAAATGATTTGCATCAGTACAGAGATTTAATGCACCCTGGCTTTTACTTTGTAGGAGATAATGTAGATATGCGTACAAAAGTCAGGAATATGACAATCTATAACCAACACAAAGACCATCATATGTACCAAATATGTGCCTATGAAAACAGGATTTCAGGGAACCACCTAGACAACACTGTTGCCAAAGGAGATGCAAATACAGTGCCCTTCACTACTTTCATACCGAGTCAGTTAGAATTGGACAGTATAGCTAGTGACTTCACTTTCTTAGTAGCGAAAATATGGAGTCAGCATATTCCACACTTCAACATATTTGCACCAGTCCTTCCCGAGTATATTGAGCATCAGTACATGAAAGAAATGAAGCAAAAAACAGCAAGAGTAAGTTGATATTGTATGTGTTATTAATGTGATCCATTATTATTAAAAATAGTCAGTGGCAAATATTCCATGCATTTTACAAACAAGGACAAGGATGTAACATAAACATTTATATAACTTTGATCAATCTTTGACTTTGGTTCACAAAGGAAAAAGGCTACCCTATATGTATGTGTTTAAAAATGGCTACTTTCAAATCCTGCATCTTAATTAAGTCTTCGAAAATTACTGTTTGTTATGGTGTCCTTCATTTTCATGATTTTATCTCTTGATATTTAGCAAAAAACCTATTTATACAAAATATTTCAATAAACCCACTATAAGTTTAAGTTTTGTTGACATATGTTAATAATCAAGCAATAGCATATATAAAAATTAGTCGAAAAGATTATAACCCTAAAAAGTAATAATATGCTTAACTGGGCTCATTGTTGAAGGCCGTAGAGTAACCTATAGTTGTTAATTTCTAAGTCATTTGGTCTCTTGTGGAGTGTTGTCTCATTGACAATCATAACCGTATCTTTTTTTTTTATATTAAAAAGTATTAATACTTAAGTACAAAACATATAACTTTTTACTATACATGCATATCAGAATTATATTTGATTGTGTTTAATTTCATGTACCTCATTTTGCTTTTAATAGATAAATATGGGAGTTTTGATGAAAAGTGAGCAATACAATGAAGATATGACAGACATTTGTGAATTTATGCACAAGTATGTACCTGGACACAATGAACCAGATGACTGGACAAAACAGCCACAAAAAGTCTTGAGTGGAGGAGACTATTTAACTTTTGAGAGACACAAACAAGCACAGTCATCCAAACGAAATGGTCGAACTCCAACAAAAAGATTAGAGGGACTGGTACCTAAAATGGAAGAATTTCACAACCAGGGAGAGTTGCTAAAGGTAATGTCTACAATACTCTAAGATGCATGATTTTTTATTAGTTGCAAGTGGCTTTGAACTAGCTGTCAGATAACTGAGAGTACTCCCAGAAATGTTTCTAGTGTCTTTTTGTTGTCTAGATGTAGAAGTACCTGGCCACGTCCAATTGTATTTTTGTCCATCTGATGAGTTAAGACTTTTTTAACTGATTTTTATAGTTCGTTCTTATCTTGTACTGTTATACCACTGTCCCAGGTTAGGAGGAGGGTTTGGATCCGCTTTGACCCTGCCATATTATTTATGCATGTGCCTGTCCCAGGTCAGGAGCCTGTCATTTAGTGGTTGTCGTTTGTTTATGTGTTACATATGTGTTTTGTTTTACATTGTCATATCGGGGCCTTTTATAGCTGACTATGCGGTATGGGCTTTGCATGCTCATTGTTGAAGGCTGTACAGTGACCTATAGTTGTTAATGTCTGTGTCATTTTGGTCTCTTGTGGACAGTTGTCTCATTGGTAATCATACCACATCTTTTTTTTTATATCTACATAAGAAAGATAATTTGAAACAGATTATGTCGTATGTTGATATTTATTTTTAAATATATTTTTTCAGAAAAACACTTTTATTTTTTGAGAAATGCATATTTTTTCATTGTTAAACCCGTAATCTGTCTGATTGCTTCAATTTCAGGTCATTTGGAAGTTGTTGTACTCAACCTCGTCAGCTAGAGACCAGGGAACTCTGTATGCAGCACGCAATACCATAAATGCAAGAAATGTTACCCAAGATCCAGCCGATGATTTTTATGCAGCTTCTGATCTTGTTGAGAAAGTTACCACAGCATATATTATAACAGGTGGTCTTACTCACTTTGGAATGGAAAGCATAGACTCTTTACCCTGTAAAAATGTGTATGAGGGTGCAGTTGGGAATACAAATGAAATGAAGGAATATATTTTTGATCAGGCACGCTCGTTTGTTAAGACATTCACATTGCCAGAGATACCTAAACTTCCAGAATATGGGCCAAATTGCAATACATATCATTGTAGATACTGTGGAAAAAAGTACAAACAACCACATTCCCTCAGAAAACATGAATCCTCCATTCATGGTCATTATGATCCTCTTTTTGCTAAGGAAAAAGTTTCGAGTGGCAAGGATAACGAAAACGAATCTGATGGAGTTAGTGCGTACACAAAGTTGGTTTTAACATTGGGTTTATTAAGAATGGATCACAACGATGCAATTCATATGGGTGATGGAACAAGGATGTTAAGAATTGACCAGTTCCTGGTTTTGTACTATAAATATTGTCATTGTACAAAATACGCCTTTGGTACCTTGGAAACTATAGCCCAAACTGAAGTTTTGTTAACAGAACGCCAGGCACACAGACTGATATGGAACAGAACTGTAAACCATAAGGGGGACGCAAATACAAATCATCCAAATGATTTAGATGTTGAACATTGTAATAAGGTGTTTAAAGATTCTGCCCATAGTTACAGAGGTGTTTTTACTGAGAAAGTGGTTTCGAGAGTCAGTAAGAGTGCTATGAAAGTCCACGAAATTATCAAACAGTTTGACAAAATGTGTAAAGTGCATGTTCAATCAGGACGACATAAAACATGTGACAAGGAAATAGACATTATAACTTTGGTCAGACAATTCCAGGCATGTAATTTATTCGATTTCATTCCTGGCCGATCACATTATGCCTATCCAAACATGAAGGAAAATCCCCCTACAGAGCTAGACATGGAGTTTGTTAGAGACTGGATTGGTGCTAGTTTAAAAAAGTTTCAAAACAAACATTTCTATTAGCAGAACAATTTTATTGTTTCAAAACATTTCTTCATCTGAACTGTAAATGACTTGTGGTTTTCTTGTTGACGATTCTAAAACATCACTGTCACTATCACTTGAAAACATATCATCGAAATCGGTAATGTCATTGTCATCGTTATCATCACTATCATCATTGTCCTCATTTGACATAATAGCTGTGTTTATTTTAGGGAGAACTTGATTGCAAGTGTTTGTACATACACATTCATCTTCACAACTGCATGCACATTTGCACGAGAGACGACAAATATCACAACAAAAGTGAGGTATATGTGCATGTTCAACAATTGTTTTAAATATATTTAGAATAAATGCCCGTCTACAGGTTTTAGATTTAACATATTCTTTCATAGATGGGAATATATTTTGACTTCCTAAACATCTTTTGTAAGTTAGTAGAATAGCATTGCATTGTTGCGAAAGTTCCCTACCAGCACGACCAGATTCTTGTACATAGTCATCAACATCATTAGCTGGACCATAATGTATAACTGTATCCACACCTTTTACATCTAGACCCATGCTAAAAGATGTTGAACATAGAACAACTCTAATATTACCATTTGGATTCATGTAGGATGTACAAATAAAATCTTTTACGTCATCATCGGTTTTCATGTGGAACATGTCAAAAAGGCGATTTCTGTTATCATTTGGTCCTCCCTCTTTGAAGTCTATGTAAGCATCATGCTTAAGGGATGTTTCAAGATATTCGTATACGTCTGCCATGTGTTTGATTTGCCTAAAGAATATAATCATCCTTGAAGTGGCCTGCTTATATCCTCTTAATAAATTTACTAACCATCTAAAATTGGTGCAAATATCATCTGAAGGTAAATTATGTACCCAGTATGTCACATTCTTTTTGTCAGGATTTACCATAATCTCAGAGCAGTTATCCATACAAAGTTGCTTTTTAATGACAGCTTTGGTTTCCTCTGTAGCTGTTGCTGTTAGAGCCACTACTGGTACATGACCCCCAACAAGTGAACGAATTTCGTCAAGTCGGCCATAACATGGTCTATATGCCAATTTCTTCTTCTTTTTATCTGGAAGTCCACTGAAAAAAATATAATTAATTAATCATATTGCAATATAAATCTGCATAGGTCTCATAAAAATGCTTTAGCTTTACAAAGAAGTATTTCATAAGAAAAATTATGTAAGCACCATAGAAAACATATTTATACAATCTTAATTATTGTAGATATCCAACTGTCCAGTAGCAAATATTTCATACATCTTTCAAAACATCACAATATGAATTGAAAGTTTTTAATTTGACACCATTGGCAGAATAATCTTTCATAATAGTAACAGAAATATTCAATTAAAAGGGTGATTAATATTAAAAGTAAAATTAAATGAGAATGTTTTGAATAAATAAACATTAAATAGTTAGTGCATGTACAGATATATATTATATATACATTTATAAATATATGATGTTCTTTTGTATGCATGTACTATTTTCAAGATATACATATTTATTCTTATGTATGTTATATCTTATGTTAGAGCGATTCAGATTATTATTATTAGTATTATACTTTTTTTGTTTGTTATATGTACAAAAATAAATACTTACAACTTTTTTATGCAGTGAGCTTCATCTACAAATACTGTCTTGATACAAATTTTCTTTGCCAAATCCAACAGTAATTTTCTTTCGTGTCCAATAAGTGACTCTGGACTGGAGAAAATAATGTCAATTTTTCCTTCCTTCACATCTCCTAAGGAAAGATTTGTTAGGCTGTCTTCAAAATTAGATGGTGAGGTAATGTCCTTCAAATATACTGCTTTAATCCCTTTTCTATTCAATGCTTGAGTCTGTGTTCGCATTAAAGATGTTAGAGGCGAAATAACAAGTACAATGCACATATCATTCTTCTGTAAATATTTAAATACAAAGGGTGCTATTTCAAAAGTTAGTGATTTGCCACTTCCAGTTGGTGAACAAAAAAATACATCTTTGCCTGCCAAAAAGCTTTCTACAACTTTTCTCTGGTTAATTTTGATTTCAGTAAATGACAACTTTTGTAATCCAAAATCTATTGCAGCAGATATGACATCTGTATCCATTTTGATGTTGGAATCATAAGAAAAGTAAAATTGTAATCTACTTGAGATAAAATATGGGAGAACAGCATGGGATATATACACATGACAGCTTAATTATCTATAATAAACAGATGTGAAATTATAACCTCTTACCGACCAGTATCTGGTCGGTATAAAATGTTATTATACAAGTCCCTTTCTCCAAGGGCAATCAGTAGGCTAGCACTTATCAGTAAACATATAAATTAGTAAGAGAAAAATAATAGAAAGGGAATTGAAGCAAGTCTAATATTTGATTAACATAGCTCTATGCAATCAGAATTCGTCACAAGACATAATACGATCCGATAGATATTTGATTAACTTAGCACTATGCATTTAGAATTCGTAACAAGACATAAAACGTTCTGATAGATATTTGATTAACTTAGCACTATGCAATTAGAATTCGTTACAAGACATAAAACGTTCCGATAGATATTTGATTAACTAAGCACAATGCAATTAGAATTCGTAACAAGACAAAATACAATCCGAAAGATATTTTATAAACTCAGCACTATGCAATTATAATTCGTAACAAGACATAAAACGTGCCGATAGATATTTGATTAACTTAGCACTATGCAATTAGAATTCGTTACAAGACATAAAACGTTCCGATAGATATTTGATTAACTTAGCACTATGCAATTAGAATTCGTAACAAGACAAAATACAATCCGAAAGATATTTGATTAACTCAGCACTATGCAATCATAATTCGTAACAAGACATAAAACGTTCCGATCGATATGTGATTAACTTATCACTATGCACATAGAATTCGTAACAAAACATTAAACGTTCCTATAGATATTTGATTAACTTAGCACTATGCAATTAGAATTCGTAACAAGACATAAAACGTTTCGATAGATATTTGATTAATTTAGCACTATGCAATTAGAATTCGTAACAAGACAAATACAATCCGATAGATATTTGATTAACATAGCACTTTGCAATCATAATTCGTCACAAGACATAATACGATCCGATAGATATTTGATTAACTTAGCACTATGCATTTAGAATTCGTAACAAGACATAAAACGTTTCGATAGATATTTGATTAATTTAGCACTATGCAATTAGAATTCTTAACAAGACAAATACAATCCGATATATATTTGATTAACATAGCACTATGCAATCAGAATTCGTCACAAGACAAAATACGATCCGATAGATATTTGATTAACTTAGCACTATGCATTTAGAATTCGTAACAAGACATAAAACGTTCCGATAGATATTTGATTAACTTAGCACTTTGCAATTAGAATTCGTTACAAGACAAAAAACGTTCCGATAGATATTTGATTAACTTAGCACTATGCAATTAGAATTCGTAACAAGACAAAATTCAATCCGAAAGATATTTGATTAACTCAGCACTATGCAATTATAATTCGTAACAAGACATAAAACGTTCCGATAGATATGTGATTAACTTAGCACTATGCATTTAGAATTTGTAACAAGACATGAAACGTTCCGATAGATATGTGATTAACTTAGCACTATGCAATCAGAATTCGTTACAAAACATAATACAATCTTATCGATTTTTGATTATCATCGCACTATGCAATCAGAATTCGTAACAATACATAATACGATCCTATAGGTATTTGATTAACTTAGCACTATACAATTATAATTCGTAACAAGACAAAATACAATCCGAAAGATATTTGATTAACTCAGCACTATGCAATTGTAATTCGTAATAAGACATAATACGATCCGATTGATATTTAATTAACCTAGCACTATGCAATCAGAATTCGTAACAAGACATAATACAGTCCGATAGAAATTTGATAAACTTAGCACTATGCTATTAGAATTCGTAACGAGACATAATACGATCCGTTAGATATTTGAATAACTTAGCACTATGCAATTAGAATTCATAACAAGACATAAAACGTTCCGATAGATATTTGATTAACTTAGCACTATGCAATTAGAATTCGTAACAAAACATTAAAAGTTTCGATAGATATTTGATTAATTTAGCACTATGCAATTAGAATTCGTAACAAGACAAATACAATCCGATAGATATTTGGTTAACATAGCACTATGCAATCAGAATTCTTCACAAGACCTAATACGATCCGATAGATATTTGATTAACTTAGCACTATGCATTTAGAATTCGTAACAAGACATAAAACAATCCGATAGATATTTGATTAACTCAGCACTATGCAATTAGAATTCGTAACAAGACATAATACAATCCGATAGATATTTGATTAACTTAGCACTATGCAATCATAATTCGTAACAAGACATAAAACAATCCGATAGATATTTGATTAACTCAGCACTATGCAATTAGAATTCGTAACAAGACATAATACAATCCGATAGATACTTGATTAACTTAGCACTATGCAATCATAATTCGTAACAAGACATAAAACGTTCCGATAGATATTTGATTAACCTAGCACTATGCAATTATAATTCGTAACAAGACAAAATACAATCCGTTAGATATTTGATAAACATAGCACTATGCAATCATAATTCGTAACAAGATATAATACAATCCGATATATATTTGATTAACTTAGCACTATGCAATTATAATTCGTAACAAGACAAAATACAATCCGTAAGATATTTGATAAACATAGCACTATGCAATCATATTTCGTAACAAGACATAATACAATCCGATAGATATTTGATTTACTTAGCACTATGCATTCAGAACAAGACATAATAATTAGATTAGTTGCATGTTTCATTATAACACGTTATTCTGATTGGCTAACTTCACATCACATGTTATTCCGTAAGCAATTGCATCACTCAATGAAACTTTATCATTCATGATGACACGAGGTCCCACAATAAAGTGCACCGTTGAATTAAACAAAAACTTGATAGAAATCGTGTTTTAATGATCCCAGCTAACAAAAATGTAATTATAAGTATTGAATACTTCTTTTTGTAACTTTATAGGGTTGTAAAAGCGTTGACCGTGCGAACATTTTTAGAATGAAGCGCTTCCGCGCTTCATACAAAATGTACTTCGGTCAACGCTTTTACACCCCAATAAATTTACAAAAAGAAGCATTCAATTCTTAAATACAATCCGATAGATATTTGATTAACCGTACACTATGCAATTGGTTCATGACAATCCCATAGGCTTAACATATATAGCTAGAGCAATTCTCACAATCAATGACCTTAACATTTCAGTGAATGTGATGATCATTAAATATTATATATCAAGAAATTCAATATTATAGGTACAATTTTGTTAAGTATTTGTGTATTATCGAACGAGTATGACAGTTACATGAATAAATAATGTCAAGTATATTATACTTCAAATTTGTTTACTTATGTCCTAACCCACTGAGATAAACGATAGTTTAACACAACACTTGTTTTAGAATTTAATGCTTCATATCTCAATTGAGATACGCATTGCAATTATTAAATCTATAATTGTTAGTTGACGCTAAGCACTATGCAATAAGAGAATTCGTAACAAGACATAATGCGTTCTGGTAGATTTCTGATTAACATAGCACTATGCAATCAGAATTCGTAACAAAACATAATACAATCTGATCGATATTTGATTAATTTAGCACTATGCAATTACAATTCGTTACAAGACATAAAACGTTCCGATAGATATTTGATTAACTTAGCTCTATGCAATTATAATGCGTAACAAGACAAAATACAATCCGATAGATACTTGATAAACTTAGCTCTATGCAATTATAATGCGTAACAAGACATAATACGATCCGATAGATATTTGATTAACTTAGCACTATGCAATTAGAATTCGTAACAAGACAAATACAATCCGATCGATATTTGATTAACATAGCACTATGCAATCATAATTCGTCACAAGACATAATACGATCCGATAGATATTTGATTAACTTAGCACTATCCATTTAGAATTCGTTACAAGACAAAATACAATCCGATAGATATTTGATTAACTTAGCACTATGCATTTAGAATTTGTAACAAGACATGAAACGTTCCGATAAATATCTGATTAACTTAGCACTATGCAATTAGAATTCGTAACAAGACAAAATACAATCCGAAAGATATTTGATTAACATAGAAATATGCAATAAGAATTCGTAACAAGACAAAATACAATCCGATAGATATTTGATTAACATAGCACTACGCAATCAGATTTCGTCACAAGACATAATACGATCCGATAGATATTTGATTAACTTAGCACTATCCATTTAGAATTCGTTACAAGACAAAATACAATCCGAAAGATATTTGATTAACATAGAAATATGCAATAAGAATTCGTAACAAGACAAAATACAATCCGATAGATACTTGATTAACTTAGCACTATGCAATCAGAATTCGTCACAAGACATAATACGATCCGATAGATATTTGATTAACTTAGCACTATCCATTTAGAATTCGTTACAAGACAAAATACAATCCAATATATATTTGATTAACATAGCACTATGCATCCAGAATTCGTAACAAGACATAAAACAATCCGATAGATATTTGATTAACCGTACATGATGCAATTGATTCATGACAATCCCATAGGCTTAACATATATAGCTAGAGCAATTCTCACAATCAATGACCTTAACATTTCAGTGAATGTGATGATCATTAAATATTATATATCAAGAAGTTCAATATTATAGGTACAATTTTTGTTAAATATTTGTGTATTATCGAATGAGTATGGCAGTTACATGAATACATAATATCAAGTATATCATTCTTTAAATTTGTTATTTTATCACCTCAACCACTGAGATAAACGATAGTTTAACAGAACATTTGTTTTTATCAGTTGTTATATTTACAATGTATGGTGGCCGGATGCGGCCATTTCTCCTTTTCGTGTTTTCGTGTTATCTCCTTTCACTTTTCCAACACGAAATCGGGAAATCGAGAAATTGAGTAAGCGAAATCGAGAAATTGAGAAATCGGGAAATCGGGAAATCGGGAAATCGAGAATGCAAGAAAGCGGAAACTCGAAATCGAGAAATACTTTTCGCGTTTTCGCATTTTTGCTTTCGTGTTTTCGCGTTTTTGCTTTCTTGCTTTCTCTATTTCTCGATTTCTCGATTTCCCGATTTAAATGTTGTTACTGAGTACAAAATGCAGGTCAAGTTCAATAATGACGATTTGGACTTTTACCGTTTAGGAATTATGGTTCTTGAAAGATTGAAAAAATGGCGTTTCCAGTCGTGTCTGTGCATTGACTCATGAACCGTTCAATCAATGCTTATCAAATTTTAATATATTGTTACTGATGACAAAATGAGACCTCTGCATGAAAATCCGGTTTGCTGCTATCGCATTGACATTTACACCACACCCTGTTAATTGACATATACACCATATACCTGTTGTTTACTGTGTAGATATGAGTTTGAGGTATTTTACTGAAGAATATCGTGAAATGCTGTAGAAAGATTAATATATACTTTTTTCTTTACGAACAGTGGCAAATAGTTCATGCATATTCAGGATCAGAGTTAATTTCTGTGTCATTTGGACTCTTGTGGAGAGATGTCTCATTGGCAATGACACTACATCTGTTTTATATCTAAAGTAACAGCACGTGACGTGTAAACCAACTTTACAGTAACAGGAACATACTCAACAAGTTTGTTATAAATCGGTGCGGTGGTTCTAGAGATAAAAACTTTCAAAATAGAAACAAACTATGCCCTTTTTGGCTCCCTAAAGCTATATTGATCTTTTTGCATTAGATCTAAAGCTTCAGCAATAGGTAAATACCTTCTATGAAATATATCTGCATAGATTATTTTCTTGTTTGGGAAAAATATAATGTCTCATAAGAGCTGCAATGTTAACTATGATCTTCACTTGTGGACGTATTGAATCTCAATTCAGCAAGAAAGGATACTTACAGACAGTTATCTTGGAATTTCATTGCATGACAAAAGTGGTTTCGGAGAAGATCAGATCAGTTTTGACTGTTTGGGGCTGCTAATGTTATATTTGACTTTTAACTGACACCGGTTAGGTGAGTGTTAAGCGCTCGGAAACAACATATTTAATCCCGCCACATCCTTTAGGTGTTTGTCCAAAGTGAGAATCCTGTAAAGCAGTGGTTTTCATAAATTATTCTGCTCATTTCAATTTTTCATGTCGGGGCCTTTTATAGCCGACTATACGGTAAGGGTTTTTCTCATTGTTGAAGGCTGTACGGTTGCCTATTATTGCTTTTATCAATTTCATTTGAACTTTGGTGTGGATAGTTGTCTCATTTGTCATCATACCACTTCACTTTATCTTCATATAGTCTTTGAATGTTTATTTTCCTCCTTTCGCGCAAATATTGATTTTTAGATCGGTACCAAGATAACAATTCATATATTTAACTACGTGTGTATGTGGAGCAGCTGCTTACTTAATATTCTTTAATTTACTGATTGGTTCATTTTATATATAGTTTTGGCATTCAATCTTACACTTTTACATTGCTGATTAGTAGGCTAAAAACAAACAAAAATATAGTAAGAGGTATGTTTAAACGAGTTTGCATCAACTAGATATAGGAAGATGTGGTATAAGTGCCAATGAGACAACTCTCCATACAAATAACAATTTATAAAAGTAAACCATTATAGGTCAACGTACGGCCTTCAACACGGAGCCTTCGAAAGGTTGTTTCAAAATGGAGAAAAACACTTCCTTCATATGTCATACCACAAATATTTCCGACTTTGTATGGTTTCAGAGGAGTTGCGGCTCAATGAAATCGGTCTCTTCCTTTAGTAGTATAAATGTACTGGTTGTTCAAAATCAACACATTTTGTGAGCATTTTATAGGACAAAATCAATTTTGTGTGAACAAAAAGAACCTATATTACAGATAATTGAAATAAAGTATGTCTGAGAAGTAACTCACATAACAAGTATCAGAAGAAAACAAATTGTCTCATTAAAACCATTTAAAAATTGTTATTTTTGTTTTAATTATGTTTTGTGTGCCTGCAAAAGAAAATTAATTTCCTACACATTGAAAAAAATTATAGCAAAATATTTTCCTATACAATAAGTTCTGGCCAATCCACTATACATATTAAAAAAGGATCTCGCCCATCCAAATGCCTGTTGTACGGTATGTATAAAACTCAGCTGAGAAGGGCCTGTTGTACGGTATGTATAAAACTCAGTTGACTAAGGCCTGTTGTACAGTATGTATACAACTCAGATGACCAGAGCCTGTTGTGCGGTATGTATAAAACTCAGCTGACTAAGGCCTGTTGTACGGTATGTATAAAACTCAGATGACCAGAGCCTGTTGTACGGTATGTATAAACTCAGTTGACAAGAGCCTGTTGTACGGTATGTATAAACTATGAAGACAAGAGCCTGTTGTACGGTATGCATAAACTCAGATGACAAGAGCCTGTTGTACGGTATGTATTAACTCAGATGACAAGGGCCTGTTGCACAGTATGTATAAAATCAGATGATAAGAGCTAGTTGTACGGTATATATAAACTCAGATGACAAGAGCCTGTTGTACAGTATGTATAAACTCAGATGACAAGAGCCTGTTGTACAGTATGTATAAACTCAGATGACCAGAGCCTGTTGTACGGTATGTATAAAATCAGTTGACAAGGGCCTGTTGTACGGTATGTATAAACTCAGATGACAAGAGCCTTTAATACGGTATGTATAAACTCAGATGACAAGGGCCTGTTGTACGGTATGTATAAACTCAGATGACAAGGGCCTGTTGTACGGTATGTATAAACACAGATAAAAAGGTCATGTTGTACGGTATGTATAAACTCAGATGACAAGGGCCTGTTGTACGGTATGTATAAACTCAGATGACAAGGGCCTGCTGTACGGTATGTATAAACACAGATGACAAGGGCCTGCTGAACGGTATATATAAACTCAGATGGCAAGTGCCTGTTGTACGGTATGTATAAACTCAGATGACAAGAGCCTGTTGTACAGTATGTATAAACGCAGATGACAAGGGCCTGTTGTACGGTATGTATAAACACAGATGACAAGGTCATGTTGTCCGGTATGTATAAACTCAGATGACAAGGGCCTGTTGTACGGTATGTATAATCTCAGATGACAAGGGCCTGTTGTACGGTATATATAAACTCAGATGACAAGAGCCTTTTGAACGGTATGTATAAACTCAGATGACAAGAGCCTGTTGTACGGTATGTATAAACTCAGATGACAAGAGCCTGTTGTACGTTATGTATAAACTCAGATGACAAGAGCCTGCTGTACGGTTTGTATAAACTCAGATGACAAGGGCCTGTTGTACGGTATATATCAACTCAGATGACAAGAGCCTGTTGTACGTTATGTATAAACTCAGAAGACAAGAGCCTGTTGTACAGTATGTATAAACTCAGATGACAAGGTCATGTTGTACGGTATATATAAACTCAGATGACAAGAGCCTGTTGTACGGTATATATAAACTCAGATGGCAAGGGCCTGTTGTACGGTATATATAAACTCAGATGACAAGAGCCTGTTGTACGGTATATATAAACTCAGATGACAAGAGCCTGTTGTACGGTATATATAAACTCAGATGGCAAGGGCCTGTTGTACGGTATGTATAAAACTAAGATGACAAGGTCATGTTGTACGGTATGTATAAACTCAGATGACAAGTGCCTGTTGTACGGTATGTATAAACTCAGATGACAAGGGCCTGTTGTACGGTATGTATAAACTCAGATGACAAGGGCCTGTTGTACGGTATGTATAAAGTCAGCTGAGAAGGGCCAGTTGTACGGTATGTATAAAACTCAATTGACAAGTTGTACGGTAAATGTGTTAAACTCAATTAATAAGAATCAATTGTACGATATAAATACAACTCCAATGATAATGGTTAGTTGTACGGTAGGTATCAACTCAATTTGAAATGGTCGGTTGTACGGTATGTATATACACTCAATAAATTAGGGTCGGTTGTACGGTATAAAAAACTTACAATGCTGTGGGTCGACTGTGCGGTATGTATATAAACTCAATAAATTAGTGTCGGTTGTACGGTATATAAAAAACTCACAATGCTGTGGGTCGACTGTGCGGTATGTATATAAACTCAATAAATTAGGGTCGGTTGTACGGTATATAAAAAACTCACAATGCTGTGGGTCGACTGTGCGGTATGTATATAAACTCAATAAATTAGGGTTGGTTGTACGGTATATAAAAAACTCACAATGCTGTGGGTCGACTGTGCGGTATGTATATAAACTCAATAAATTAGGGTCGGTTGTGCGGTATTTAAAAAACTCACAATGCTGTTGGTGGACTGTGCGGTATGTATATAAACTCAATAAATTAGGGTCGGTTGTACAGTATATAAAAAACTCACAATGATGTGGGTCGACTGTGCGGTATGTATATAAACTCAATAAATTAGGGTCGGTTGTACGGTATATTAAAAACTCAGATGATAATCTTAAGAGCCGGTTATACGATATGAGTCGGATGTACGGTATATATAAAACGCACAGTTGTGACAAGGTTCGGATTTAACAAAAAAATACGATATGTATAAAACTCAAATGATAAGTAAGGGTCGCTTGAACGGTACATGTACAATTTATTTTATATGTTTAAAACTAAAATGATAAGGGTCGGCTGAACAATATACATGTATATAAAACCCAAAATGATAAGCGTTAGTTGTACGGTATGACGATATATTGCACGAGTTATTCGGCAAAATTATATTCTTATAATTGCTCATCAGCACTGCTGTCATTAGGGAATTGTGATTAAGTGCACAAAAAAATGTATCTACGGAACAAACATTATATCTTGTTTATGATCATCCGATCACGAAGACGCTTCGCCCTGATGAACTTTAATAGTGCAAGGATACACACGGTAGGTATAGTGTCCGGCTAGGATCGTGGTTTTTCGAGTAAATCTGTCCATTTTTTTCGAGTGTAGATCAGGCTTTTTCGAGTGATAAAAGATGCGATTATAGGTCAGTTAACTGCTAATTCGTATGATTATAAAAGTTTTTTACGTGACTACCCATCTTATTTTGAATACTATATATGTTTTGAGTATCAAAGAAGCACAATTTCCTTGTATTTAACTATTAATTTCAGTGTTTGTTAACTTTTTGTCCGGGCCTTTCGAGAGGAACTGTGAAACCGTCCGGGTTTTTAAACAAATGGTCCGGGTTTTTTAACGAAAATTTAAAGAAAAAGAAAAAAGGTATTCTTGACTTTGAAAAATGACTTTCATAGTTTATAAATGTAATTTTATAAATGAAAATATCATTATGATATATTCTCAATAAATCACCACAACATATTACTACGTGGATCAAAATTAACCTTGTTCAATTTAATGCAAATTTTCTATTAACGTTCTACCACAACTTTTCAGTATAAAATTAGAAATTATTGGATCCTGTATGTAAAGGTCTTTAGAAAATAGTGCAGGGGACTCACAATCTTTTCAACTTGATTTTATGGTCTTTTTTGTTGTAACAGTTAATAACATTTTTCATGGTCAACCACGGAGTTTTTATACGGTACGTATTATGGTATACCGCTGTCAGTCTGTCGTCGGCATGTCGAACAATAACTCTAAAACGCTGTAACCAATTTACATAAAACTTCGGTGAATTGTTTATATCCCTTTCGAATTACATAAATTCTAGATTTAACGTTTCTGAGTTATGGGATTTTTTTAAACAAACTAGAGGCTCTAAAGAGCCTGTGTCGCTCACCTTGGTCTATGTACATGTGCTGCAGTGCATATTAAACAAAGGACAATCTTCTACATTAAAGACAAGAATAGAATTCATGACAAAATTCTCTGTTTTTGGTGATGGTGACTTGTTTGTAGATCTTACTTTACTGAACATTCTTGCTGATTACAGTAATCTCTATCTATAATGAACTTGGTCCATACGTTTAAGAGGAGAAGATTTTTGTAAAAAATGTTTGCGTTGCACATGATCCGCCGCTATCCTTAACATTAAAATACAGTTATTTAGCTGCTAAGATTGTGATCTGTTTAACAGCAATTAAAACTCTAGACGTATATATCCGAGCATCACGGGACGACAAAATGTGAAAGTTAACAGATGACGACGACGGACGCTAAGTGATAAAAGCACACCTGACCCTTTGAGGCCAGGTGAGCTAAAAAGGGGTGATTTTACAGTTTGTAGACAATATTTTAAAGTGCTTTGAGGAGTTTTCATGAAACTTTGGTGACTGCTTTATATAGATTAAGGTTACCTCCCTTTAATTTTTTTTTATACATTTTTGATATGACATTGAGAAATAATTTCATAACGAGTGAGAATGAATATCGCTTGATATTAACTCGAGTTATTTAATTTCAGTAAATTAATAAACGAAGCTCCGTCGAGTTTATTATTACTATTTGAATTAAATAACGAGAGGAAATTACTTACTTACTTATTTGAATTAAATAACGAGAGTTGATATCCCCATTCTCACAAGTTGTTAGACCTATTTGTCTTATGGTCAACTCTCTTGTGTAAAATTAAAGAATTCCTCGAATTGTTGGTCTAGTATTTTGCACATGAAATGTACATCGTCGTAACTTTTGATGGTCATCAATAAACTAACGAATAGCCAATGGAAATGTCGTAATATCGTCTTATCATTCTGGATAAGCAAATCAAATTAATACAAATTTTCGTATCACTTTTCGTATCACACTCCGTCCAGTGTGATATGAGAAATATATAATAAGCCAAAACCATAAGAGAATGAACTTTATTCTTTGAAACCACGACGGACGTATCATGAGCCCATGGCGCAGCTGTTTATTAAAAAACGGAATAAGAAACCAACTGGACAGCAGAGAAGAATCAGAAAAATGCATTGTTTTTGTTAGATGTATTTCTATTTGCATTCATCTGATGAGTTAAGCCTTTTTTCAACAGATTTGATTAGTTCGTTCTTTTGTTGTACTGTTATACCACTGTCACAGGTTAGGGGAAGGGTGGGGATCCCGCTAACATGTTTAACCCCGCCAAATTCTGTATGTATGTGTATCAAAGTCAGGAGCCTGTAATTCAGTGGATGTCGTTTGTTGATGTGTTTCAAATTTGTTTTTCGGTTTTTTTTTTGTACACAAATTAGTTTTCTCGTTTGAATTGTTTTACTTTTGTCATTTCGGGGCCTTTTATAGCTGACTTTTCGGTATGGGCTTTGCTCATTGTTGAAGGACGTACAATAACCTATAGCTGTTAATTTTTGTGTCATTTGGTCTCTTGTGGAGAGTTGTCTCATTTGGCAATCATACCACATGTTTCTTATATGTAAGAAAAAAAATCTACTACAAGAGTTCTGCCCCCACAAAAAAAAACCTTCAATAATAACAAACAAACAAAAAATCATTAACACACTTAATTCGACCAGTTTTTATTCCCATTGACAATAAAATCAGAATTAAATTTCATATACATGTGTATAGTTAACAATGAAATAAATAATTCATCACCTTAATTCACTATTAGTACGTACGTCTCAATCCAAATTGTCTATGCTTACATTATATTGTTGACATCATAAATGTATACTGTACATGTAATTTATCAAATGTGACAAACAGTATATACAAATGACTGTTACTTTTTTTATATAGAGTAAGTGTTAGAAAACCTTGCAAATACTTTTTTATAAAGTGTAAGTGTTAGTACACTTTTATCAAACAGATGAATGTCTTGGTTTCGTGCCTTAAAAGGTACATAATTTGTACCATTTTTTATTGTTTTTAAACGTAAATGCACTGACACAACAAAAAGTGACATAACATTCTTAGCTATAGAAAATTTGTATAATAACTCGAAAAAAGACGGACGCACTCGAAAAAGCCCGGACTGCTCTCGAAAAAAAACCCCGAACACATAGATATGAATTTAGTCTCAAAATGTCGTTTTCAATGCAAGAACAAGAAATTTGGTAAAGTCACGTTCTGTATATCTAAGGATGTATTGATTCCATGTATGCATTTCCATCGACATTTGCATTGGTACAGTATGTGTATTAAAAAGACTTCATTCTGTTTTTTGGAATACAAGCATTGTAAGGCTAAATTCAACTTTTTAACGAAAAATAATGTCGGATTGATAGTATCTTTTAATCTCAAATACTGATATATACACATTGTATATCCTTGCATATGAAACTCACGCTTCTATATCACGTCTTGACAGAAAGGAAGTTTGTTTGTTTACATTTTTGATCATATTCACTCAAACAAAAGTGGTCACACTCTCCATTCAAGTCACAATTTGTAAAAGTAAAACTGAATTCTGAAAAATAAGCTGGTATATAGATATAGGAAGATGTGGTGTGAGTGCCAATGAGACAACTCTCCATCCAAATAACAATTTAAAAAAGTGAACCATTATAGGTCAATGTACGGCCTTCAACACGGAGCCTTGGCTCACACCGAACAACAAGCTATAAAGGGTCCAAAACTACTAGTGTAAAACCATTCAAACGGGAAAACCAACGGTCTAATCTATATAAAAAAACGAGAAACGAGAAACACGTATAAATTACATAAACAAACGACAACTACTGTACAACAGATTAATTCCTGACTTAGGACAGGTGCAAACATTTGCAGCGGGATTAAACGTTTTAATGGTACCAAACCTTCTCCCTTTTTCTGAAACAATAGCATAACATCACAACATAGACAAACACACGGTAAAATATGCTTATATTAGTTAACGAGCACATTTTTTTTTACAAAAGATCATGCCAATGAATAGATTCAAAACAATAAAGTATTTTAGTTTAAATTGAATTGCTGCATCTATTGACTGAAGTTGTAATTAAAAATAAAACACTCCGGCCAATACAACCTCTTAATTGTTAAGGAGAACATAATTTGACCCTTTCCTGTAACAGTTACACTATATCAAGTATACAGTGCATTGACACATGTCGGTTGAACGACGTACTATGCTAGCTTACTAATACTTTAAAATTTACGTCACCGTACATATAGGTTTTCCCTATAGTTGAAGGCCGTACGCACTCTTTTCAATCGACTGCATGGTATACATTGTCTAGATGTGTAGAGCAGCCTTGTTTGCCAATATAGATGTACGATCTTAGTTGTTTTCTACTCGTGCCTGATGATTGGATTTCGTTTTGAAGTTGGTGATAAATACCAGTCGGTCGTAGTGGCACGAAAGATCGTTTTTGTCGAGCTTGTGATACTTTGTCACGGAAGCGAGACATAGCGATCCTACATTTTTCCATCATCGGCGCAAACATTTAGGTTTAAGTTACCAAGACCTCAATAACTTTGTCAGTCCTTTTTAAAATTCCGGAAACTTGGACAAAAGCTTTTTTATGATCAAAAGACAGTTTAAAGAGAAAAGTTATGAAAATATTTATTTTCTATTTTCCGTCTTCTACAGATAAATGATCTTCTCAGTTAACATTTAAGATACGCTTTAATGAATTTTTTTTTCAGACATCTATTTCTTTGTCAACCTTAATGGATTTCTGAATCTTATGAAACTTCAACAGAGGGAGTATCTTTATTATCAGTTTCTTAACTAAACATTCTAACATATATTTTTCCCGTATTTTACCTTAATTTAACTTAGTTGCTCGCAGTTGACATTAAGATACAGTCTACGGTTCCAGTTTTTCAGACATCAATAACTTTGTCAAAATTTCATCCAACTTTATGAAAGATGGATAGGAGATTTTTCTGATCAAAAGACTGTCAGGATCCACAGCAAAATGTTCTTATCAAAAGACTGTCAGGATCCACAGCAAAATGTTCTTATCAAAAGACTGTCAGGATACACAGCAAAATGTTCTTATCAAAAGACTGTCAGGATCCACAGCAAAATGTTCTTATCAAAAGACTGTCAGGATCCACAGCAAAATGTTCTTATCAAAAGACTGTCAGGATCCACAGCAAAATGTTCTTATCAAAAGACTGTCAGGATCCACAGCAAAATGTTCTCGATATTTCTGTTTTTCACTGATATAGGAACTAACATTGAGATTCAGTCTGGGGTCAAAATGTAAAGATGTTATGAGGGTTAATTATGATTTTGATTTCTTGAGCGAAAGAATTAAACCAACAACTAGGTAACTGTAGCGACCATAGCTATCTTCCTGTAGAGGAAGTCACATGATGAATCTGCTTTCCAAAATATGTACCGTTTTTATTTCCTTGTTAGTATTGTAGGTCATCCTGTAGGAAGTTGCACTATGCTGTTTTTTTTAATTATGCATCTAATTTACACCAAGATATCAAAGTTAGTACAAACTGTTTTAATTCATTTATTTGTGAGATTGTCTTACAGCAATTTAAACTAATATTATGAATAAGCATGAACCATGCGATATATCATATTAGAGGTAACACGTATAATGGTAAGTTAAAACAACTAGCTTCGCTGTGAGTTGCGAATTTAAATTACATCTATGGGTTGTTGTTTTTATACGCCCGTAAAAATTTTAACTGGACGTATTATGGTTTACAAATGTCCGGTGTCCGTCCGTCTGTCCGTCCGTCGGTCCGTCTGTCCGGCGTTAACATGTCGCACCGTAACTTGAGAACGACTTATCCAAATTTCATGAAACTTAACATTATTGTTTCTTATGATGATCAAATGATCTGTATACTTTTTGGTGAAAAAAAGATTAAAAATTTTTGAGTTACGGTACTTTGTAACTAAAACAGGTGTGTGTTTTTTTCACATGTCGCACCGTATCTCAAAAACGATTCTTGATTATGGCGTAAAACTTTAAACACTTCTTAGTTAAATTAATCTTAATATCTGTATACTTTTTGGTGATGATTCAAATTTTATTTTTGAGTTATTGAGTATTTTGTAAAAATAGGGGGAGAGTTTTTTACATGTCGCACCATATCTCAAAAACGATTCATGATTATTGCTTAAATCTTATGTCTTTGTTATATTAATCTAAAGATCTGTATACTTTTTGGTGATGATTCAAAATTTCATTTTTGAGTTATTGAGTATTTTGTAAAAAATGGGGAGGTTTTTTTTACATGTTGTGCCGTATCTCAAAAACAATTTATGATTATTGCTTAAAACTTTACACACTTCTTTGTTATATTAATCTAAAGATCTGTATACTTTTTGGTGATGATTGAAAACTTTATTTTGGAGTTATTGAGTATTTTGTGAAACAGGGGAGGTTTTTTTTACATGTCGCGCCCTATCTCAAAAATAATTTATGATTATTGCTTAAAACTTTACACACTGCTTTGTTATATTAATCTAAAGATCTGTATACTTTTTGGTTTTGATTCAAAATTTTATTTAAGTGATATTTAGTTTTTAATACCTAAATAGTTTTTCTTTGATTGCTATGTCTCTGACATTTTATGGAAGCCATCATAATTTTTTACAATTAAAATATAATCTGTGTCAAAGATGACCATGACATCGGTGTCCATATTTTTAACCTCTATTCCACCTTTTTTCCCTAAAGAACGACATAACAGTTCTTAACACTTAAGTAATGCTTGCCAAAAACATGCCATGTGCCACCAGAGGACCAGAATCTGCTTTCCCTTACATAGCACCTGGTATAACCCATTTTTGTTTGGGTTGCTTGAACTTTCTGTGTAGAGTTGTGTGTACAGTGAGTGTTGTCTATTTTATTCTCTCTATTTCTCTTTTTTGCATTGCATTTTCCGTTTGTTTCTGAACATAATCATTTAATATCCCCTTTGTATCTTCTGCTCCTTTTTCAGTTTTTAAGAATAATTATTTGTATACTTTTAGTTGTCTTTTAGGTCATAATAGTAAGCACACTACGTTTTCCAATGTTTTGTTAATATTCTATTTTTAATATCATATATTTGAAGGGATTTCCTCAAATAAATGTCGTCTTGTCAGTAAAAATACAGGCATATTGGTGATACCTTCATGAAAGAAAATACTGCTCACATGTTGAAAGTTTTAATTTATACACAACTGTTTATAATATTTGTTATAATACATAACATAACAGGAATTATAGAATGCACTCTATATGGTCAAAATAACTTGTGTGATAATCCTAATATGTTAACAATATGGTCAAAATAACTTGTGTGAGAATCCTAATATGTTAACAATATGGTCAAAATAACTTTTTTGAGAATCCTAATATGTTAACAATATTGTCAAACTAACTTTTTTGAGAATCCTAATATGTTAACAATGTAGCAATATGGTAAAACATACAAAGTTATTTTATGATATGAAACAACAATTTCTTTATCAACAAGTAACTTATTATTTTTATCTGAATCACTGCATAGAGCATCATCATTTTTTAAAATCAAATCAAAATGATGGAAGTCGGTTGCTGTCTATCAGTTTTGTTTTTTGTTTATTGTTTAAGCAAAAATCAAGGAATTGGTTTTCTCATATAACATTCTGTCATGTCAGGGATTATTACAGCTTCAATGCATAATGATTTTGCTATGATGCTTCTTATAATAAGTTAGCCCTTCAAACCAAATTTGCTAGTTTTTCAAACTACTGTATACCAACTAAATTTTACGAGTAATCTATTTTAGCGACTTTTGACAAAAGAAAATAAACGCCAAATTAAATCGCCGCAAGGTGCACTAGAAAGGGATACAAGTTTCATAATATTCAGTTAAGGCAAAATAAAGTAATAGAACGGATACGAAACATTTTTTTGTTTTCCATTTGAAAAGGGGCATTACTCTAGAACGGTTAAAGTGACGTCACCAAAATTCACACCTTATCTGTGTTTTGTGGTAATTGACATTTGTATGAGGCAACCTAAAGTTAGAGAACAGAAACCAACTTTGGGACGTACTGACGGACACGGGAAAAACTGTGTGCCCCCTCCTCTTCGACGTTGGCATAAAAAAGGGAGCTGATTTCATATACTGGAAAATTCCCCCTTTTTATGAATTAAGTTACAATACTCCAAAAGTTATAATCAGAAATTATTAAAAATTGAAATGAAACTTGTGTCAATATATATGTCAGAACAATTCACAAACATTTCATAAACATTGATCAAAACCTTTTTAAGTTATAGTCAGAAACTGCAAAAACATCAATTTTTTTTAAGAATAAAAGAGCATAACTTGGATATTCTAAAAAAAAAAAATCTATAAAAATTAAAAGGAGGCTTAGACAATGGAAATATGACAGATGGAATTTTTTTAACATAAGGCATCTGCATACAAGGTATGAAGTATCCAGATCATTAACCCTCTGACATAAAACTTTGTAAAAATAATTTACGAGGTAAACCTATTGTAATGCCCATGTCTAGCATACCCTCTTATCAGGCGAAACAAAAATAGATATTCTAATAATCGTCATACAAATAATTTCCAACAATAATCATTTTATCTAATGTGACTTACTTGAAAACATATGCAAGTCTACATCTGTTGTAATTATAGTTACAATAACAATGCTGATTGGCTGGGAGACGTCACATGCTGATTGGCTGGGAGACATGGTAATTTTATATCCGTATTGAAAAAGTTGTTAAAAGATAATTTGTTTTGTAATTTCAGAGAAGAATGTTATAAAAGATTATTATAAACCAAAAGTTTAAAAGATAATAACCAAATGATGAAAATGTCAATGCACATATATTTAATAATTATTGTAGTGACAAAAAGAACCGACTTTCTCTATTCAAATAAAATCAAAACATATGAAACAAATAATATACAAACAATTTTAACAGTATAATTATATATACATCTTATAAACAATGAGATTTGATGAGGCTTCATAGTTTTCAAATTCTTGTCTTTTTTTATAGTTTACATGTCCTCCAATTTGCAAAGATGTTCTTGTCATACTTTGTAATGCATCCTTTTAAGCTATTGAACATTTCTTTGACTTCTTTTTTTTACCATGCGGCTTTTGTTCTGATGTGCTCTTTGGTTCTTTGGGAATTGCCCCTTCACCTCCAACTTCTTCTGATTCTTTCAGAGTTTTTAAATCCACATTCTTTAGAACTTCCTGTAAACAACGTGCTCCTTTCCCAATGTTAACTAAAGCCTGTATAAGTACCATTATTGTAGGTTTCACTGTTCTGTCTTTTCTCCATGCGAATAATACCTCTCTGTTCTGAGCTGCTAAATCTCTTGGATTATTGCTCTGAATAGTTTCCAGGGTTCCAATTGACAACCCAATTACAGCGCCAAGTTGAAAATATACTTGACCAATTTGTGGTGCTAATTTATCTAGAATCTCATCCGTCGGTATACAATCTAGATATTCCAAAGGAAGGTCTGAAATGTCAAAATGAATTAATACATAATTGTTGTGATATATTGCATATCTGAAAGTAGGAAAACAACTTTTTTCCTGTAGTTTTCAGGTAACATAAAGAGTATTGAATTTTTTCATAAAAATTTACATCATCACTCAAATGAACTGATTATAATTTGTTGTATTTTCTTCTACAAATATTCTCTACTAATTCTATAAATAGTACTTATTGTTGCCTATTTGTTCTCCACTAATTCTATAAATAGTACTTATTGTTGCCTATTTGTTCTCCACTAATTTATAATAATAATAATAATAGTATTTTATTCAGAAGCAATACAGCTTATAGAATTTACACATACAAATATAATAGCATCAGTGAATAATTACATACATGTTTTATAATTACAATTATAAATGGTACTTATTGTTGCCTATTTTTTTCTCCACTAATTCTATAAATAGTACTTATTGTTGCCTATTTGTTCTTCACTAATTTTATAAATAGTACTTATTGTTGCCTATTTGTTCTCCACTAATTCTATAGATAGTACTTATTGTTGCCTATTTGTTCTCCACTAATTCTATAGATAGTACTTATTGTTGCCTATTTGTTCTCCACTAATTCTATAAATAGTACTTATTGTTGCCTATTTGTTCTCCACTAATTCTATAAATAGTACTTATTGTTGCCTATTTGTTTTCCACTAATTCTATAAATAGTACTTATTGTTGCCTATTTGTTCTCCACTAATTCTATAAATAGTACTTATTGTTGCCTATTTGTTTTCCACTAATTCTATAAATAGTACTTATTGTTGCCTATTTGTTTTCCACTAATTCTATAAATAGTACTTATTGTTGCCTATTTGTTCTCCACTAATTCTATAAATAGTACTTATTGTTGCCTATTTGTTCTCCACTAATTCTATAAATAGTACTTATTGTTGCCTATTTGTTTTCCACTTATTCTATAGATAGTGATTATTGTTGCCTATTTGTTCTAATCATAAACATAATCGATGGAAATATTCCGAACTCCAATTGGATAAAAAAAAAGGTCCTACAGATGATAAAAAAATGTCCTAAATCAAGAGTTTCCCCATATATTATAGTACTAAATGAATGTTGAAAAAAAAATTGATTACCAGCATCGAAAAAAAACCCGATTAAACATTTGCGCGGAAAAATTTCTGGCTCAAATAAGTTAACAAAATAACCCCCCCCCCCTCCCCCCCCACTTTTTTAAGTTAAGTGGTTGCTTCTCTATAAAAGCCATTTTGATGATTTGCAGTAGTTTAAAAATAATAAAGATGTCCCTCATAAGGCCAATGCATTACATCGGTAGAGATTGAAGGAGAAGAAGGAATGATATATTAGGGATCACTTTATTCCTATCTTTTTTGTTTGTTTCAAATGGTTTTTCTTCTCCAAGGAGTATTTGGCAAAGGGAGGGGGTAATGTTGTTTTTTTTAGTTTTAAGGGTAATTTAACGGATCCGAGATACTAGACAATCAATACATTTACCTCACACTTTTTAAGTAATGCATGTATGAGTGAATCGTTGTTTGAGTAATGACCAGTGGCAAACATTTCTGTGCAAGTCAAGTCGATTCGGAAAGACCTTAATTTTCAAATGAATTATGTGTTCGGCAATGATGCTGCTTTAGGTCTTGATAAGGTCTTAATAAAGTTTAAAACCAGATGCTCCGCAGGGCGTAGCTTTATACGACAGCAGAGGATGAACCCTGAACGGTTGGGGCAAGTATGGACACAACATTCAAGCTGGATTCAGCTCTAAATTTGGATTGTGATTAAATAGTTAACACAGCATAGGTTTCTGACACAGAATGAATGTGTTCTAATGAACTTAAAATTTTTGTTTTCTCTTAGAGCAATTCACTATGCTGTTGAATATTAATCCTCTCAAAAAAATGTTTGAAGAAATTTTCTTTTTATTTATGAAATTTCAAATGAGAAAAATTGAACCCAATTTTTTAATCACATCCCCCTTTCCCTTATTCCAAAACTAATCTCAATTAAAATATTCTAATGGAGTTTGCAACAATAACTATTCATTTAAATACATCATAAAATATTAAGATGTAAACAAACTGCTTGTTATCACTGAAGGGTAAAGATTATTTAAATTTATCAGTTTGTAGTAAAAAGTGAATATACATTGTATATTGTATATAACAAAGATTTAAGTTGATTCTGGACAAAGAAAGATAACTCCAATTAAAAAAAAATCTTGCAATAAGATATTTCTTGCTTACTATTCTGGACAAAGAAAGATAACTCTAATTAAAAAAAAAATTGCTATTTCACAATATTGTGAAATTAGATATTTCTTGCCATTGCACAATACTGTGCAATTGAAAAGACTTGCTATTGCACAATACATAATATAATAATTTTAGATCCTGATTTGGACCAACTTGAAAACTGAGCCCATAATCAAAAATCTAAGTACATGTTTAGATTCAGCATATCAAAGAGGCCCAAGAATTTAATTTTTGTTAAAATCAAACTTAGTTTAATTATGGACCCTTTGGACCTTAATGTAGGCCAATTTGAAAACGGGACCAAAAATGAAGAATCTACATACACAGTTAGATTTGGCATATCAACGAACCCCATTTATTCAATTTTTGATGAAATCAAATAAAGTTTAATTTTGGACCCAGATTTGGACCAACTTGAAAACTGGGCCAATAATCAAGAATCTAAGTACATTTTTAGATTCAACATATCAAAGAACCCAACCGATTAATTTTTTGTCAAAATCAAACTAAGTTTAATTTTGGACCCTTTGGACCTTAATGTAGACCAATTTGAAAACATGACCAAAAGTTAAGAATCGACATATATACACAGTTAGATTCGGCATATCAAAGAACCCAAATTATTCAATTTTGCTGAAATCAAACAAAGTTAAATTTTGGACCCTTTGGGCCCCTTTTTCCTATACTGTTGGGACTAAAACTCCCAAAATCATTACCAACCTTCCTTTTATGGTCATAAACCTTGTGTTTAAATTTCATAGATTTCTATTTACTTATACTAACGTTATGGTGCGAAAACCAAGAAAAATGCTTATTTGGGTCCCTTTTTGGCCCCTAATTCCTAAACTGTTAGGACCTAAACTCCCAAAATTAATACCAATCTTCCTTTTGTGATCATAAACATTGTGTTTAAATTTCATTGATTTCTATTTACTTAAACTATAGTTATTGTGCAAAAACCAAGAATAATGCTTATTTGGGCCCTTTTTTGGCCCCTAATTCCTAAACTATTGGGACCAAAACTCCCAAAATCATTACCAACCTTCCTTTTATGGTCATATACCTTGTGTTAAAATTTCATAGATTCCTATTCACTTTAACTAAAGTTAGAGTGCGAAAACTAAAAGTATTCGGACGCCGCCGCCGACGCCGCCGACGACGCCAACGTGATAGCAATATACGACGAAATTTTTTTCAAAATTTGCGGTCGTATAAAAAAACCAGATAAATATATCAAGTTTGGACCAATATTTCTGTAAAGAACTTTTTAAATAATTGTTATAAATATCAATTTTATTAAAAAATTGTTTCTTCCTTAAATATACACGGTGAAACTAATGTTTTAAATGCCTAGTTTTGTGTACACTTAATCTACACAAGGCCTACATCGAGTATCGACAAAACATGTTTTACACTACATGTAAACATTGAATTTTATCAATGGGAGCATCATTTTGTTTAGTTTACGTGTGAGTTACACTTACACAACACAGAGTTTAGGTCAATGTGAACACGGCCTAAAACTGTCAAGTCATTATTATACACCTACAGTGAAATCAATATGATTATCTAAAAGGCAAAGGGGAAACAACTGATTTCAGAAGGACAGCCTGACTGAGAACACTATATTCCTAGAGGTGGTCCGAGACCACAATTGTCGTCCCTTGATTTTCGTTGTTCACGAATATAGTCCCTAGTGTTAACAGTGGGTTACTTGTCAATAATTTTTATACCCCTTCCAAATTTAATTTTCCATGTTTAATACCTCAAATTGTAAGTAGGGGGGTGAAATTACACTGTAAACATGGTAAACAAATTTGGGTCCAGAATTTTACAGGAAAGTAGTGATTTGGTCCAGCTGAAAAAAGGTTAAAAATTAGCACTTTGGAAGCTGTCAAAAGATTTCAAGACACCCTAAGCACAAAATTGTCCATATTTTTAGTTAGAGGCGATGAAGTTTTCTATAATTGTGATATAATTTGTCCCAAAAGTAGTACAACACACTGTAAAAGTTTCATTTTGAAAGCGCAGGTGGGATTTTTTAAATGTTCATGTATGTCCTAAAAGAAATGCACTACGAATTAATTGTGTTCTCAGACCAGGTCAATGAGGTTTTTTGTCATAAAAAAACCAACATATTATGTTGACATGATAAAAACATTTTCATTACTTAAAATAGTCGTTAGAAATAACTACTTGTTACATTTTGTATAATACTTTGAAGAGTACTTCTATTTCTCTTCAATATCAGCACATACACTAAGTCATAACATGTCAACAAGACAAGCAATATATCATTATATCTAGGGGTAAAGGAGTACACCCTCAGCAATGTGTAACTAGAGGCTCCAAAGAGCCTGTGTCGCTCACCTTGGTCTATGTGAATATTTAACAATGGACACTGATGGATTTATGACAAAATTGTGTTTTGGTGATCGGGATGTGTTTGCAGATCTTTCTTTTCTAAACATTCTTGCTGCTTACAATTATCTCTATCTATAATGAACTTGGTCCAATAGCTTCAGAGGAAATGTAAGTGAAAATTTACAAATTTTAGGAATTTTTTTTAAAAATTGACTGAAAAGGGCTATAACTCCTTGGAGGGTCAATTGACCATTTTGGTCAAGTTGACTTGTTTGTAGATCTTACTTTGCTGAACATTTTTGCTGTTTACAGTTTATCTCTATCTATTATAGTATTCAAGATAATAACCAAAAACAGCAAAATTTCCTTAAAATTACCAATTCAGGGACAGCAACCCCACAACAGGTTCTCTGATTCATCTGAAAATTTCAGGGCAGATAGATTTTGACCAGATAAACATTTTAACAACTGTAAAATTTGCTCTAAATGCTTTGGTTTTTGAGTTATAAGCCAAAAACTGTGTTTTACCCCATATGTTCTATTTTTAGCCATGGCGGCCTTCATGGTTGGTTTGGCGGGTCACGCCACACATTTTTTAAACTACATACCTCAAAGATGATTGTGGCCAAGTTTGGATTAATTTGGCCCCGCAGTTTCAGAGAAGAAGATTTTTGTAAAAGATCAATAAAATTTACAAAAATGGTTAAAAATTGACTTTAAAGGGCAATAACTCCTTAAGGGGTCAACTGACCATTTTGGTCATGTTGACTTATTTGTAAATCTTACTTTGCTGAACATTATTGCTGTTTACAGTTTATCCCTATCTATAATAATATTCAAGATAATAACCAAAAACAGCAAAATTTCCTTAAAATTACGAATTCAGGGGCAGCAACCCAACAACAGGTTGTCCGATTCGTCAGAAAATTTCAGGGCAGATAGATCTTAACCTGATTAACAATTTTACCCCCATGTCAGATTTGCTCTTAATGCTTTGGTTTTTGAGTTATAAGCCAAAAACTGCATTTTACCCCTATGTTCTATTTTTAGCCATGGCAGCCATCTTGGTTGGTTTGGCGGGTCACGCCACACATTTTTTAAACTAGATACCCCAATGATGATTATGGCCAAGTTTGATTTAATTTGGCCCAGTAGTTTCAGAGGAGAAGATGTTTGTAAAAGTTAACGACGACGGACGACAGACGACGGACGCCAAGTGATGAGAAAAGCTCACTTGGCCCTTCGGGCCAGGTGAGCTAAAAATAGGATCTGTACTATGTTGACTATCATTATAACATACCTGTCTCTGCTCTTCTTTCTCTTCTTACCTACAGAAAACAAATTAAATTATGAAAAACATACACCACGTAGATATAAAAAAAATTGTAAGGGTTCCTTGGAACCCAGTGTCTCGCCTACTTTTGCTGTAAATCACAGGCTCAACAAAAATTAGGAAAAAAATCAATAAAAATATTCCTCTTGATACTATCTTTTGATTGTAAGGAGCTTCTGTCCAAGTTTGGTAAAAATCTAGGATAGTTAATGAATCTAATAAATGTTTTGAAAACTTTAACTGCAGACTGTATGAAGAATTAACTGGAAGAAAATCTAAGTCCATTTAAAAGTAAAATACAGAAAAAAAGGAGGTATCTTTTTACAAAATTTACTTCTGGATACTATCTTATGATCATAAATAAGCTTCTGTCCAAGTTTAGTACAAACCAAGGATAGTTTAAGAAAGTTATTAAAATTCTAAAAACTTTAACCACAGAGTGAATGTAATGTTTCCCCACAGAAAAACTAAGTCCATTTAAAAGTAAATAAAGAAAAAATGGATTTTTTTTTTTACAAAATTTACTTCTGGATGCTATCTTATGATCATAAACAAGCTTCTGTCCAAGTTTTGTACAAACCAAGGATAGTTTAAGAAAGTTATAAAAATTCTAAAAACTTTAACCACAGAGTGAATGAAATGTTTCCCCGCAGAAAAAACTAAGTCCATTTATAAGTAAAATACGGAAAAAAAGGAATTTATTTTTACAAAATTTACTTCTGGATACTATCTTATGATCATAAACAAGCTTCTGTCCAAGTTTGGTAGAAATCCAGTATAGTTTAGGAAAGTTATTAAAATTTCAAAAACTTTAACCACAGAGTGAATATTTGTGGACGCCGCCGACGACGACACCGACGACGACGGAAAGTAGGATCGCTTAGTCTCGCTTTTTCGTCTAAAGTCGAAGGCTCGACAATAAAAGGATAATTTGTCCATGGGGCTAGATGCCCCGACTTGTAAATATATTCAAAAGTCAATGTACTAATGCAAATTTTTGAGAAATAAAACGTTTGATCAAAACATTCAACAGTCAGAGCGTGGACAAAAGAAATCTTTACAGTTATAAAGAGACATAACTCATAAACAGCCACATTTTTTGGTGGCGTTCCTGTTGCCCAGTTTTCTATGTTGTGTTTCGTTGACTTTTGTTTTTTTTTTTCATTTTTTACCATGGCGTTGCCAGTTTATTTTAGAGTTTGAATGTTCCTTTGGTATCTTTCTCTGCTCTTGTATGCAACACATCTTCTGAAAGAGGCAATTAATTGTGCAAAGTTTCATTATTTACCTCCAGGAGGTAAGTTAATTCATTTTTATACCATGGTAAGATAAGAACATGACTGTGCTTGCCGTAGAGACAACTTTCAAGAGACAAAATGATGTAAATGTTAGCACCAGTATAGGTCAATGTATGAGCAAAATATATGGCAGAGCAAGCTTGACCTTAACTGTACACACTAAAAACTGCTCAGAGTGAAAAGTTTGAAAAGACCAAACCTAATGCTCAACCAGTAAGGTCGAGAACAGATGTTACTTGACAAGACTCAACACAATCTTGACAGTACTTAACTGTTCTTAACTGTACGTGACTTTGGTCTAAATTTACTTAATACGTCTGATTGGGTACTTGATAATCTTGGTATAATCTGAATATGGACAAATGCTGGACCAGGTTTGACCAATGTTTGATCAGTATTAACCAGTCTAGAGTCTACATGGCTCAGACAATAAAATGTCAACATCATGTACTGCACCATACCTGTGTCTATACTCTTTGGTGGAGTAGTAGGAGACATGAAACTGAAAAAAGTAACTTTCAAGTTTCTTAGGTGGTGGTAAAACATAAATAAATTATCATATAATTTTGTTTTTAACATTGATCACTTAATCATTAAGACATCATTAAGGGATTTCAAAGGGATATAATAAATGTGTCATTAAAGGATTATCTTGTGAAATGCCTAAGGGCTCTGTGAGGACAAACATAAGTTGAGAAGATTTGATTACAATAAAAACATTTTGATATTAATTAGGTGAAATAACAAAACAGACAGGACCCAAACCACAGTTTGGTTTAAAAATGCTGTTTGATGTATTTAATCTTCATTGAAATACATGTAAAATGTGTATAGAATTATGAAAATTTCATCTTCATAATATTTTCATTCATCTTTATAGTTTTGTTTGATAATTTGTTTTTAAATATTTTTCATAGACCACCAAAGACCAAAATATTCCTAAAATCTTATTAAACAATTACAGAAACCAAGATCAAGACTTGATAATTTTTACCATTTTATATTACTTACCTTAATGTGTGTTTTAAAGATTTATGTAATTTATTTAATACAGTAATTAACTGTGACAAAAATTTTATTTCATATTTTCTTTTGTTTTTGTTAAATTTTTATTTTTATTATACAATATTCTTGAATTTTATGTGTTTTACCAATTTGTAATGAAAAGTAATGTACTGTAATGGAGGCAATACATCAATATTTTACTAAAGTAATCATTACATTACATGTAATTGTAATGCAGAAAATGTGCATTACAAATTACTTTGCATTACATCAAAAAAATGTAATATTACAATGCGTTAGAATTATAAATTACCATTACCCCAGGCCTGGTCTAGACTTAGACTTGACCAGTCTTGACTATAAATTTAGTTTACAGTTTTGAACTCTGTCTGTTCCAGGAAAAAGTTAATGAAATTTTTAAAGGTAACTATCTGAATTTAAGGGACTGAAAATCTAGCTTTTTGACATACTACTAGTATTTAAATTTAATTTGACAGCAATAAACCAAACTACCAAATCACATGGCATTTTGTATGATCAGTATATTATTGAGATTGCTCTATAATAATATGAAAATCCAAATTGATTTTAAAAAAATATAGAAATTTTTAAAGGTGACAATCTGAATTTAGCCTGAACTGAAAATTCTTGTTTTTTTTTTTGTTTTTTTTTAAATACATTGTATTAATCAAATCCTTTTAAAATGAATAACATGAAATTCTTTAAGTTTAATATATAATTGATATAGATGTAGAATTTTATGAAAATCTAAGTTAATTTGAAAAAGCGGGGGGTATTATCCTAACAATTTATTATGTCCCAGGACAAAGTAATAGAAATTTGTATCTGAATTTAGTCCAATAATGATGTCGCTCACCTTGGTATGTGTAGAAAATAAAAGGATATAGAGTATGTGCATATTCAACAACAAACTCATCATAGATACCAGGATTGAAAATTGATGTTTGCGACAGACGCACATTTCGTCTACAAAAGATTTATCAGTGACGCTTGAAGAACAAAATGTTAAAAAGGTCAAATAAAGTACGAAATTGACAAAGGACACTTTCTCCAACATTGTAGACGAAAATAGAATTCATGACAAAGACCTCTGTTTTGTTGATCATTTACATAACAGTTACTAATCACTGGCTCAGACGTACTTTATATATATATAAACAAGTCTAAATTGAAAACTACTTTCAAACCTATGATTACGTTACGGATAAAAAACGCAATTTTTATACCGTGCATGTAAAACAAATTTCGTTGTAGAAGAGTCTAAATACAGCACGAACAACATTTTCCAAAAGACCAACAACCGGTGAAAAAAGTATAATGAAGCAATACGCATTTGACTGACAGGTCGAACAACTGATGTTCTTTAACCCTGCAGACTGCCATTGGGGATTGCCAATTAAAATGGATCACGAAATGTAACAAAATGGATCTTAATATAAAGTTAATACTAAACAGAAAATCTTGACCTTTTTGTCGAGCCTTCGACTTTTGTCGAAAAAGCGAGACTAAGCGATCCTACATTCCGTCGTCGTCGGCGTCGTCGTCGGCGGCGTCCACAAATATTCACTCTGTGGTTAAAGTTTTTGAAATTTTAATAACTTTCTTAAACTATACTGGATTACTTCCAAACGTGGACAGAAGCTTGTTTATGATCATAAGATAGTATCCAGAAGTAAATTTTGTAAAAATAAAATTCCATTTTTTCCGTATTTTACTTATAGATGGACTTAGTTTTTCTGCAGGGAAACATTATATTCACTCTGTGGTTAAAGTTTTTGAAATTTTAATAACTTTCTTAAACTATACTGGATTACTTCCAAACATGGACAGAAGCTTGTTTATGATCATAAGATAGTATCCAAATGTTAATTTTGTAAAAATGAAATTCCAAATTTTCCGTATTTTACTTACAAATGGACTTAGTTTTTTCTGCGGGGAAACATCACATTCACTCTGTGGTTCAAGTTTTAAAAATTTTAATAACTTTCTTAAACTATCCTGGGTTAGTACCAAACTTAAACAGAAGCTAGTTTATGATCGAAAGATAATATGCATAAGGAAATTTTGTAAAAAAATAAATCCATATTTTCCGTATTTTACTTTTAAATGGACTTAGATTTTCCGCCAGGAAATAACATGTTCACTCTGTGGTTAAATTTGAAAAAAAAAAAACTTTCTTTTGCTACTTTTAATTTGTACCAAACTTAGACAGAAGCTTGTTTAAGATCATAAGCTAGTATTTAGAAGGAAATAACATTTTGTACCTGTGTATCTGTATTTTACTTATAAACATGATAAATGGACAAAGTTTTCTTCCAGTTAACATTACATACAGTCTGCAGTTAAAGTTTTTAAACATTTATTAGATTCATAAACTATCCTGGATTTTTACTAAACTTGGACAGAAGCTACTTTAAATCAAAAGATAGTATCAAGAGGAATATTTTTATTGATTTTTTTCCTCATTTTGTTGAGCCTGTGAATTTCAGCAAAAGTAGGCGAGACACTGGGTTCCGCGGAACCCTCACAAATTTTTCTCTTTCTAATCAAATTGTTAAATTTGACAGCAATAAACAAACTACAAAAAACCTAGCATTTGTAATAAATCAAAACCTTAAATTGGACAGCATTAAACAAGCTACCAAAAAAACTAGCATTTGTAAGATCAATATGTAATTGAGATAGCTATACAGTTTGATAAAAATTCAAGTTGATTTGAAAAAATGTGAACTGAAAGTATTAACTTTTTTTTACCTAAATCGTTTAATTTTAAAGCAATAATCTAAACTAACAAATAACCTGACATTTTGTAAGATCAATGTATAATTGAGATAACTGTGCAGTTTTATGAAATTTCAAAATGTTATAGAAATTTTTAAAGGTGAATATCTGAATTTAGTCCGAACTGAAAATTCTGGCTTTTTATGCCCCATTTATGAGCATTATGTTTCTAGTCTGTGCATCTTTTCGTTCGTTCGTCTGTCCATCCGTCTGTGCGTCTGTTTGTCCATCTGTCCCGCTTCAGGTTAAAGATTTTGGTCGAGGTAGTTTTTGATGAAGTTGAAGTCCAATCAACTTTAAACTTAGTACACATGTTCCCTTACCTTCCCTATGATATGATCTTTCTAATTCTAATGCCAAATAAGAGTTTTGACCCCATTTTCACGGTTCACTGAACATAGAAATTGATTATATTGCGGATGGGGCATCCGTGTACTAGGAACACATTCTTTTTTCACCTATTTTTAAAATCTGCTTGAATTTTTTAAAATAAGCCTTTAAAGGTGAACATCTGACTTTAGTCTGAACTAAAACTTCTAGCTTTTTTTTCACCTGTATCAAAATCTGCTTGAATTTTTAAAAATAAGCCGAAAGCTACATTTTATCCCAATATTTTTATTTTTAGAAACAGCGGCCTTGATTTGTGATGGACCAAAGCCTTATATACAATATTGAAACTAGATTTCCTAAGAAGCATCCAGGTAAAGTTTGATAAAATTTACAGTGGATATAATTTGTTACAAAGCTTCATAGTAAAAGTGGCACAGTTTTAGCCGCAAAGAGAGTTCCTATGGGAAATTGCTCTACAAACTTTTCTCTGTTGAATTGCGCATATTCATGCATAAATGTGATGTATTTAGAATGATGTCAGTTTGTATACATTTAGTGGTGAAGTTAAAATCATCCCTTCATAAATTTTACGGACGCCATCACGAGTTACTTGAGTGTTGTACAATATCAGTATGTTCCAATTGTCGTTACTACAATGCGTTCCATTTTCCCAGAATGTGACCTACCTATTTACACTTATCACAGGGTTTGTACTAACAGGAGTAACACAATGGATGACACATGTGGAGCAGGATCTACTTACCCTTCCTGTTGCTCAGTTCTATTTTTCTATGTTGTGTTTAATGTACCGTTGTTTGTATGTTGGTCCTTTTCTTTTTTTTACCCATGGGTACTCGTTTTATTTTCGACTGGTGAGTTTGAATGTCCCTTTGATATATTTCGTTTCTTTTTAAGTGGCTCACCTATATACATTCAGGCGAGAAATGATCCATTCTTACATAAAGATATATGTACATGTCATATGAAGAGAACAGGACTAGACAGACATGGGCTACGTTTGTAATTAACTATTTCCTAATGTAACTATATATATCTATAGGAGAAAATGCTATCATGCAGGACACAAAGGGGAAAATATATCTTCATATGAAATAATACAAACTTACTCGACACAAAAAATGTGTTGATATATCCATTTTGGTCAGAGCTTCTGCCAAGACTTTGAAATTGCTTTGATCTTTTATCTCTTTCCATTTTGATAATACCAAATACTTCGCAACCTCTATATCATTTGGATAGTTGTGTGTGATACTGTCCCATTTGTTTGACATTTCTAGATATGACACTAATTCATGCATTTGGTTTGATACACAGTTGGTTGAAAAACGCAACAATTCAATATCACTCGGTATCTGGCTTAAAGCATCATCGCTTAAACCTGGAAAAAAACCATTGATATAACAATTAAACATGTTAAATCTGCCTTGCAGTTAAATGTTTACTTTAGGTAGTATCTTTCAAGGAATTCCATATGTTCAGTTACAATATTTTTAAAAGTAAATACATAGCAAGAATTGGGCTGAACAAATATAAGAGCCAATAGGTTGTGTCTACTCCAAATGTAAAAGTGATCAAATGATGGCCGGCGTAACCAAAATGATGAGAAAAGTATTGATGGACCTTTGGGCAAATGAGAGGGGAACACGTTATCATACTAAGGGCCAAATCAAAACAATAGATCGAAGAACAGGCAACATCATGTCTATTAAATGCTTAAATGGTGTCGCTCACCTTGGTATGTGTAGAAAAACAGGATATTGAGTATGTGCATATTCAACAACAAACTCATCATAGATACCAGGATTTTTGAAATTTTATATTTGCGCCAGACGCACATTTCATCTACAAAAGCTCATTAATGACGCTTGAATAAAAAAATGTTAAAAAGGTCAAATAAAGTACAAAATTGACAAATACACTCTCCAACATCATGAACATTGTAGACGAAAATAGAATTCATGACAAAGATCTCTGTTTTGTTGATTATTTACATAACTAGTTACTGGCTCAGACGTACTTTATATATATATAAACAAGTCTAAATTGAAAACTACGTTCAAACCTATGATTACGTTACGGATAAAAAACCGCAATTTTTATACTGTGCATGTAAAACAAATTTTGTTGTAGAAGGGTCTAAATACAGCACGAACAACATTTTCCAAAAGACCAACAAACCGGTGAAAAAAGTATATTGAAGCAATACGCATTTGACTAACAGGTCGAACAACTGATGTTCTTTAACCCTGCAGACTGCCACTGGGGATTGCCAAATAGAATTGATCACTAAATGTAACAAAATGGATCTTAATATAAAATCAATACTAAACAGAAAACAAAAAAATTGTGGCCTAGATGATATGCCACAAACACAAGGGGTCAATATTTTTGTGTACACCAGACCAGATATATATTGCTTTTTGGTTGTTTTAAACTTTTTCATAAATATCAGGTATATTCAGAAATGTAGGTGTTGTACATGCTATAGCATGTATAGGTATAGATCACTACATTATCGGTAATACAATTGTTCAAATATTTTCAATGAGAACTACTCATTTAATCAAATTTTTCAAAGGCCTTGCTGATATCAACCTTTAATGTAAACTTATAATATGACACTTAATGTATAGTAGAGAGTACTTAAGTGCTTACAATGCAGTTAGCCAAATAATTAACTTTATCTAAGCTTAAGCTTGACAAAGCTTGAGAAGAAAATAAAGCTTGCCAGAGCTTACAATGCATTTTCAATTTAACAAAAAAATCCTTGCATCCATTTTTAAAAAATAGTATATTAATACTGATTTTTAAACTTCAGCATGACATTGTGTATATCTAAATTTTATAAAAAAAGAGTTATATGCTGATCAGTCTCTTCTATCCTATGTCATGAAAAACTTGATTCATATAGAAAGATTTCACATTCGGTCGAGTTTCATGGCTAAAACATTTTACATGATCGATGGTCTAGAATTTGGTGATGTCATACGATTAGATAAGAGTGATCCAGAGTCAATTACCATCTGCTAGTATGTGATATCTTACTATTAGATAAGAGTGATCAAGAGTCAATTACCATCTGCTATTATGTGATATCTAATGACTTGATATAACTTATCAACATATTTTAAAGGAGTAACAAGACGGGATCACATGTGGAGCAGAATCTGATTACCCTTCTAGAGGCACCTTTGATCTCCACCCGTTTTTAGTGGGGTTCTCGTTCCTATGTCTTTGGTTTTCTATGTTGTGTTTTGTGTGCTGTTTTTGTTGGTATCTTTCTTTCTAGCCATGGCTTTGTCAGTTAATTTTCTTCTTATAAGTTTGAATGTCCCTTTGGTATCTTTCGGCTCTCTTTTAAAAATATAACATTGCATGTTTGTTATATAGTTTCATTTCATAACTTCTTTCACAATAGTTGATCATCACTGTTTTTATAAGTGATGACCATGACACGACCTTAATTGTATTGACACTCCACTTTGTCAATTGTTTATACACTAGAAGAAAATCATCACATTTTTATTAACATTCTTAATTTCACATGTTGACACAGATTTTGAATCCACACAACTTACCTGGACAATTCTGCTCACACTCTTCCTTCTTCTGTAAAAATAGTAGAATATATAATATCAATTACTTGAATAAAACATTTAAGGTAGAAATCAAGAATATTATAAACACGATAATATACTACATTTTACAATTTAATAGACAAGTCCATTTAACACCTAATAGAAAACTAATAGATAAAGTGATTACACAATAAGATCTTAAAAATTAATTGTATGAAATTACTTGGTTCTAAACAGGAATTTGGCATTTTGACCTAAATTATATTTTATATTAAAAATCTAATTGTTTTGTATATCTTGATATAATATTCAAATTCCTCAAGTCAAGAAGGAATGAAACTTTCTTTTACCCCATAATATAAATGGGCATTTAATAGCAGGTGCCTCAATAAATGTACACTAAGTGACATCGACATTTTCCCATTTTTTCGTTTACTGCCATAAGCCTGTAAATGTCATGGTGGGTCACATATAACAACCAACATGTTTCAAATCTGTGCACTGCATGTTTTTTTTTATTATACAATATTTAAGGAGATTTAATTATATTTTTGAATTATTCTTCCAACATAAATAAAATACAAAGGATAAAGACACAGAAGGCTTCATTTGAAAAGGTGATATGCTAACATGACAAATCATGTAAGGAGCTATAGCTAATTTTTTTAAATTTTCCTATTCTTATACAAGATGATATATTTATAAGAGAACTAAATTTGAAAATTTCAACATAATATATCTGTACATTAATTTAAAGGATTGGATTATTTACCAATACATACAAATTAATAACCTAATCTGACTTTATAACTGGGTAGTTTTTTTATCTATGCTAACTCAGTTATCTACAGTACTTAGGTCTCATGTGAGCAGGGTCTTACAGAAAGTTTTAAACTGTGTCAGATCAACTCATACATAATAAAGGCTGTGTTCACTTTCAATATGGCCGAACAACACTGATAATTAACGTGTGCACTCCACTACACATGATTTATGTATTGTTTGGTCACTAATTTAATATTTATGTATATCTGAATCAGTTGATCAGTTTATATTCTAAAAAATTTGTAAGGGTTCCGCGGAACCCACTGAGTGTCTCGCCTACTTTTGCTGTAACTCCCAGGCTTAACAAAAATGAGGAAAACAATCAATAAAAATATTCCATTTGATACTATCTTTTGATTGTAAGAAGCTTCTGTCCAAGTTTGGTAAAAAATTCAGGATAGTTTATGAATCGAATAAATGTTTTGAAAACTTTAACTGCAGACTGTATGTAATGTAAACTGGAAGAAAAACTAAGTCCATTTATAAGTAAAATACAGATACACAGGTACCAAATATTAACAAAATTTCCTTTCTAGATACTAGCTTTTGATCATAAACAAGCTTCTGTCCAAGTTTAGTACAAATTTAAAATAGTATAAGAAAGTCATTAAATTTTTTCAAAATTTAACCACAGAGTGAATGTGTTGTTTCCTGGCAGAAAACCTACAGACCTATGTCTATTTAAAAGTATAATACGGAAAATAATTATTTATTTTCTTACAAAATTTACTTCTGGATACTATCAAATGATCATCAACAAGCTCCTGTCCAAGTTTGGTACAAACCCAGGATAGTTAAAGAAAATTATTAAAATTTAAAAAACTTTAACCACAGAGTGAATGTAATGTTTCCCCGCAGAAAAACTAAGTCCATTTATAAGTAAAAAACAGAAAAAATGAAATTTTATTTTTGCAAATTTTACTTCTGGATACTATCTGATGATCATAAACAAGCTTCTGTCAAAGTTTGGTAGAAATCCAGTATAGTTCAAGAAAGTTATTCAAATTTTAAAAACTTTAACCACAGAGTTAATGTAATGTTTCCCTGCAGAAAAACTAAGTCCATTTATAAATAAATTACAGAAAAAATGGAATTTTATTTTTACAAAATTTACTTCTGGATACTATCTTATGATCATAAACAAGCTTCTGTCCAAGTTTGGTAGAAATCCAGTATAGTTTAAGAAAGTTAATAAATTTTCAAAAACTTTAACCACAGAGTGAATATTTGTGGACGCCGCCGACGACGACGGAATGTAGGATCGCTTAGTCTCGCTTTTTCGACTAAAGTCAAACTCGACAGAAATAGTAGATGTTTTTTTGTTAAATATTCATAAATAAACTTTATATACAGATACATGTTTCACCTGTATGTTATTTTAATATCACAATGCTGATGTTGAAATTAAAAAAAGATATATTTTAATTGAACAGCAGTTAGAGTCAATGAACCATGACCAGGGGGGTGGGGGGTGGGGGGTTGGTCCCAACCCAGGATAACGTTGAAAGTTCCATCTATATGTCCCCATTCAAATGCATTGATTGTAAAAAAAGGGGGGTCCAACCAACGGACACCTCCTCCCTAGGTGTCCAACAGTAGATTTTTATCAATTGGAACAAAGTAAAGTTCAGTTTCCGCATTTAGGATACCAACACCGCTACAATTGAACCTCAATGTGAACCTTATCTTAAATACACAATACCTCAGTCTTCTAAAGGTTATATTTTGCGTATAAAAAGTAAGCAGTTAACTACTATACATTTTATACATCTGGCCAAAAAGGGATCTCCATGACCTGTTAAACGATGGCGGCCCGCCATCGGTAAAATATCATGCGCCATCGTCAAAAGATGCCCGCAATCATTAAATTATCTTCCGTCATCGTCAAATGATATCCGCCATTGTCAAAAATTGTTTTCGTTTTTCTAGCAGCCGCCATTTTTGTTAGCAATTATAATCAATTAACCCTTAGGTAATTGTATTATAATCCAAAGGGTCCCCCCGATTACAGTTTTAATGCCCTGAGGTATATATGGCCAAAGATAACTAATCACTTGTACAGGTAGATCGACACACCTGGCATGAGAACAAGATAGATGACTGATTGCATTATTTAATAACAATTTTCAGCAAATTGAAATTTAGATTAAAAATACATTTTGAATCCAGTAATACAGAACAAAAAGTTCAAGTCGAACACATGCTTATATTGACGACTTATGCAATCATCATCCCCCTTTAAAACAACTACAAAATAAGACATTAAACTGACCATTATTCATGCCATATAACACGAGCACAGCAATAATCGATAATATTTAATATCTTTACAAGTTCAAAAGTAAATACACAATTATTAACTGTAACTTGATAATTTCTGAAGAAATTTCGTATCGTAATTCCGAATTCATTCTGTAATTTACAATCAAATTGATACATCCAGTCTTCCAGTTTTCATTCATTATCTAAAGATGAATGTTGCATAGTAAATATATTACTATTATATGAAATAAGCTATCTAAAGTCATTAAAAAAAATTCAGTTGTAAACGTTTGTCCTCCAAATCTTTTTTTCAGCGTTTTACAAAACGATTACGAAACTTCTGGTATTTGATGCTGCAAATCGTTGATTCCGGTTCTGCCTTTGACAGTGAAAAAAAAAAAATAATATCCAACCTATTTTGGCCCTATTCAATTACCAAAATAGCAAGAATACAAAGTGGGAACCCCAAGTACAGCACATCATTCTTGACTAAGGCAGAGCAATGCTTGGCATTGGAATTGTTACAAATGACATTAAATACAAATATTTGTTATTCTATATGTTGAAATAAATAAAATAAGCAATCAAGTTATATCAGCCGGCTCACCATTCCTTTCATGGAAATTAAACAATAAAATGTGTTCGATCACGCCACACCATAGACGCGGGGTTTTGTCATATCCCTGCTGAGGCTTTGATATGTGCAATACATCTGGTTGAGAATTGGCCACATCTTCCTATCTTTATCATGTTTATGTAAGTAATAAAATAGATTGATCATGTTTATTATCATCCTATCTTTATCATGTTTATATTAGTAATAAAATTGATTGATCATGTTAATAATCAAAACATGCTCCTAAAAAAATCTGAGTTAACAATATTGTCATTGTTATTTATCATGACATATTGTCATTATATTTTTTTATGAGATTTTGTCATATTTTTTTGCACTGATCATTTTAAACACGAAATATATACCTTATCTTGGTTCCAAACCAGCCAGTTTCCTGCATTGTGTGTTAGTTTATGTTTGTCACACATCCATTCACTGGTCTGCACAGCTTCCGTTTCACTGATGAAACATTGCATCTGAGAACATGAATATTCAATGTGAAAAGGTAATTGTTGGCTGCGTTTTGCATGGATTGTGGACTGATAGAAATCAGAAATTCTTTCCATTGTGATAACCAAGCATTCCTTAACACCTGTAGCTATATCAGGTACAATTAACCCGGAGGAGGTTTTGTGGACGATGTAAAGAAGAATCTTGTTGCCTTCAACACATACAACAATATCATGTGACTTGTCAAAAGATAAACCAATAAATCCTGAAAACAGGAGTTTTCTCCCTTCATACTTCTTGAGGCTCCACATGCTTAGACATGCACTGATGAGACGATTTGGTAGGGCTGGGGGTATGATGGTCCCCTTGAAAAGAAATGCTAAACAAATAGCTCTCTCTGGTGTACACTCTTTGTCCATGAAGCTGGTGGTGTTTCGCTCTATAACCATGCAGGGAACAAAAAAGATATCCACTGGTAACCGACTTCCTGTAGCTGTATCATATCTTCGTTGCTCTGCCAAGATATCCAAATAAATAAGAATATTAAATATAAACTCTTTGTAGGGCAGAATTGCACTGAAATCTTTTTGTTCCCAAATCAAATAGAGGTCCTCTCGTCTAATGGTCCCACTTTCTGACATCCGCTTGAAAGTTTCCTGCATTCTTGTTTCTTTGGGCCAAAATACTTTATCTGCAAAATATAACAAAATAAAATCTTATAAAAATAGATCAAAATGTGGTGTTAATTGCTAGGTAACAACTGTCCATGACAAAACAAACCGTTTGGTATATCAGGTAGGGTTAAACATGTTTGTAACTAATTAAATTTCCCTTGAAAGCCTGTTACATCTTTGTTTTAGCAAATATGGAAGTTTAATTAAAGATTGTAATTTTTAACAAAAATAAGTGCCCATAGGACAATATGCTCTGCTTACAAAATAACGTATGTGCACGATATGTGAACCGTGAAATCTAGGTCAAAATTGTCATCAGTCATATAATCCTAAAAGTTCATCTAACAGAGAGCATGTGTATAAAAGTTCAAATCAGTGTGAACAAATACTCATGGAAAAGAACATTTACAAAAGTATTTGACCAGAGAATTACAAGTTTTGTGAACTATTAATTGGGGTCAAAACTTTATTTGCCATTATATTTTACAACTTCACATTATATTGACCATGTGTACTAAGTTTCAACTCCATATGACCACTTCAAGATAAGCTACTGTCATAAGCATTTTGTACAAGTTTCATAACATTGTGTTGAGAAATTTGGGGACACACGTAAATCCTAATGCCCCCCTAGCTGTACTATTGCTGGGGCATAGGAATGGGTTTAGGTTTTGATCTACGTTACTTTCACAATAAGTGCTAAGAAATTAAGTAAAGACCTTGTAGATCATTGCATTTCATCAAAATGAATTGTAAGATGAAACAAAGATCAATTAAAAGATACATATTATTGCATAAACAGAAATTAAGCGAATTCATTTCAGCTTTAATTGGTTTTTAGCAGGATGTATAATACGAGTGAAAACCCTCTGCTAATTATATAAGTCATTCTCTTAAAAAAGCTCTAAGATCAGAACAATCATTGCTAAATATCACATATATATAACATATTACCAGATGCTCCGCAGGGTGCAGCTTTATACGACCGCAGAGGTCGAACCCTGAACAGTTGGGGCAAGTATGGACACAACATTTAAGCTTGATACAGCTCTGAATTTGGATTGTGATTAAATAGTTGACACAACATAGGTTTCTGACACAGAATGAATGTGGTCTAAGAACTTAAACTTAAAAACTTAAAAATTTTAAATTGGACATTTACCTATACATTCTATAATGGTCCAATATACAAATCTAAATACATGGTTAGATTCAGCATATCATAGAACCCCAAGAATTCAATTTTTAATGAAATCAAATAATGTTCAATTTTAGACTCTTTAGACCTCAATGTGGACCAATGTATTAACCGGTGTCATATGGTATTTTGAACCCCCTAAAAATTGACCCCGGGGTAATTTTTCACATATGGTATTTTGAACCCCCTGCGGTATATTGAACCCCACAGTTTTTGAGAAATAGTATTGCAGATAATCTAATTTACAATTTATTGGCTCTAAATTTTTTAATTTGAGGTTTTGAGTAGGGGGGTTCAATGTACAGCAGGGGGTCACAATACCATGGCTATGTAAAATTTTGCAAAATATCTTTTCCATATGCTAAATAGATACAAACTACTTACTGGAGTATTATAACTATGTTAAGGAGTTAGAATAGCTTGAATTTTTGAAATTCAAGGTCTATAGTAGGGGGTTCAATATACCGCAGGGGGGGGGGGGGGGGGGTCAAAATACCATGGCTAAGTAAAATTTTCAAAATATCTTTTCCAGCATGTTATATACATACAAACTACTTATTGGAGTATTATTACTATGTTAAGGAGTTAGAAAAGCTTGATTTTTTTACAACTCGGTGAAGGAGTTTGAATAGCCAGAATTAAGGAGTTTGAATAGGTTGAATTTTTGAAATTCAAGGTCTATGGTAGGGGGTTCAATATACAGTGTTTTACCCTAGAGGGTTTATGCATGGTGGTACCCCCATGCATTAATTTAGGTCCCCATCCTTCAAATCTTGAAATTCTTTATCACTCTATACAAGTCCCCATCCTTCAATATACCGTAGGGGGGGGGGGGGGTCAAAATTCCATGGAAATTATTTTTTTTCAAAATATCTTTTCCAGCATGTTAAATGCATACAAGCTACTTATTGTAGTATTATTACTATGTCAAGGAGTTAGAATAGCTAGAATTTTTTGAAATTTTAGGTCTATTGAGGGGTTCAATATACCGCAGGGGGGTCAAAATACCATGGCTAAGTAAAATTTTCAAAATATCTTTTGCAGCAAGTTGAATACATACAAACTACAAATTTGAGTATTATAATTATGTTAAGGAGGGGGTTCAATATACCGCAGGGGGGTCAAAATACCATGGCTAAATAAAATTTTCAAAATATCTTTTCCAGTATGTTATATACATACAAACTTCTTGTTGGAGTATTATAACTATGTTAAGGACATGTTTAGATTTAGCATATTTCAAAGAACCCCAAGAATTCAATTTTTGTTAAAATCAAGCTAAGTTTTATTTTGGACCCTTTGGACCTTAATGTAGACTAATTTAAAAACAGGACCAAAAATTAAGAATCTGAATACACGGTTAGATTTGGCATATCATTTAACCCCAATAATTCATTTTTTAATGAAATCAAACAAAGTTTAATTTTGGACCCTTTTGGCCCCCAATTCGTTGGGACTAAAACTCTCAAAGTCAATCCAAACCTTCCTTTTGTAGTCATAAACCTTGTGTTAAAATTTTATAGATTTCTGTTTACTTATACTTCAGTTATTGGGCGAAAACCAAGAAAAAAGCTTATTTGGGCCATTTTTGGCCCCTAATTCCTAAACTGTTGGATCCAAAACACCAAAAATTATATTTCATAGATTTCTATTTACTTTTACTTAAGTAAGAGTGCGAAAACCAACGGTCTTCGGACGACTACAACACCAACGTGATCCCATTAAATGACCAAAAAATTTTGCGGTTGTATAAAAATATGTACTTTTATAAATGTCAGAGTTCCAATATTAATTGTAATATAAATATCTGTCACAAACACATAAAAAGAACACTCAACTGTCAAACAAGAATCAACTAGCTCCAACCTGAATAGTATTGACACAAATATATATTTCAAAAGTATTGAAAACACAACCTGAACTGACATAAATTATGGCAGATTTTACAATAAGAAGGAATTATTGTTTTTTTGTATCCATCAAAAAAGCAATTGCTGAAACTGTGAAACAGACTGTGTAATGGAGTAATGCATTATGTTATTGAATAAAATGTGTCTTTCTGAGTAAATAAAAATAAAAATTACTCTGTGCTTGTGTTTTTTGTTAGAATTAGAGGGTTTTCAATTTCAAAATATTGGACATGGAATAGACATCATGACCTACTTTACTGACATCCAGCTTATTTGGAGTGGAATTTTGAAGTATTATTTATAAGTTGAGCCTTATCACATGGACTTATATTTTAATAAAAAGTCTTCTTTTGTGTTTTAATCATAACTTTAAGGCAGATTTTTATTGGTAAAGGCTAAAAAAGGTAATTTAATAATATTGTTGCTAACGTCACGTCTTTTCCGTCCATTGTGGTATGTCACGATCGCAATTTTCTTGTTGGTTCTCAGACAGGCAATTGTAGTTATTTTTATCCCGGGTTTTATAAATAATTGAAAATAGCAATCATATTAAATTTGGATGACGTAAGGGGGTCAAAGGACTTGAGGAATCAATATCATTGGCTGTTTTATTTTTTGCGAACGTTACTACTTGAGGTTTCCGTCCAAATCAGTGTCACGTGAGCAACATATATTTAGATCTGTAACTCTCCTGTATAGGAGTTACGATATCGCCCTTTGCAGGATTAGATTCGGAGTCAGTTCCTTCACATGATGGGGTAGCAAAGAAGGTTAGTTGTATGTAATATCGTTACAAGAGGACCTTAAATGTATTCCGTCCATCAAAAAGACGTTCGCAACAAAACGTAATGTCATGATAGTAGATGTTGCTAATGTTACTATTACGAATTGGTTTCATGTGTATTCATTTGATATAAAGTACACCTGCAAATGACATTCTGTATATTTAGAAATTCTAAACCAGACTGTACAATTTTATTACTCCAGGCATATATTAAACATCACTGTGTGCATACATTTGAACTTTTAAAGATGTTGTTGCTCATGTTACATGTCCAAATGTCGCTAACGTTACTTATTTTTGTCTCCGTCACGTTAGCAACATGAAAGTAGGAGACAGAACACAATACTGTAAATCTGCCAAATACCTGCCACAAAGGACCTCAGGACCTCTATAATAGGTATTGAAATGAATACATATATCATAAACGACCCCATAACCTCCATAATAATATGGACATGAATACCCGTCACAAAAACACATTTCCTCCATTATAAGTATTGACATAAATACATGTCACAGAGGATTTCATAACCTCCATAATACGTATTGACATAAATACCTGTCACAAAGACCCTCAGTACCTCCATAATAAGTATTGATATAAATACCTGTCACTAAGGACCTCATAACCTCCATAGTAAGTATTGACTTAAATACCTGTCATTAAAACCTCATTACCTCCAAAATAAGTATTGACATAAATACCTGTCACAAAGACTGGCAGTACCTCCATAATAAGTATTAATATGAATACCTGTCACAAAGGATCTCATAACTTCCACCATGAGAAGTGGGTTGATGATGACATAATTTCCTAGCTGTGGAGTCTCAAAGTATACAATCTTCCCCAGTGAGTGGTTGAAATGCAGGAAATCTTTCAGTTGGTCTGGAGACAATACTGACACCTTGCTTATAGCATTTAATTCTTCAACATCCTCTAATGACAAGATTTGTTTTCCTTCGGCCACCAGTTCTGCAATCTCAAGCTCTAGGGGGACACATGCATTTGGCATTGGTTCGCCCCAGCACGGATGTTCAAACGTAAGATCAGTAATGGTCTTTTTGAGAACTTCAATTTCTGGGTCTGTTTTATCCCTTGCATTGACAAATATCCGTTGTGTTAGGACTAGGTGGTTTCTTCCCTCATGATCCTTGAACAACTCCTCTACTCCATTGTACAACTGCTCACGCCTGGACTCAACATCTTCCTAAAAGGTGATAATTAAAGACATTATCTATGATCTTTTAAAAATGATTTTGTTTTCTAAAATGAATGGTCATAGCAAACATTTAAGGACATTACAAAACAGTTCATGCTTTTTATTTACTAAATAGATTTTATATACACCAATAGTTATGTATTTTGAAGTGTTATGTGTTGTCTACTAATAATATAAACAGAAAGGGAGGAATCAATGTTTTTGGACACCCCCCCCCCCCCTGCCCCCCCAATAAATATATACGGTGGATTACTTCAAGGAGTTGCTCATTCAGACCTCCGTGTAAGCTAGAGTGGATAAGTGTTTCATGTGGTATGGGAATCAACCGTGTTGTCCTGTTTTTCGAATTTGTGCAAGTCTAGTTTAACTCTGTCAAGCTTTTTTTCAAGACTTGTTGACAAATGAACTTCGACAGGGACAAAAAGGTAGCAAAATTGAAATCAAATCCTCAAACAAAGACAGGCGTATGACTTTAACATATCAAGTATTGTTCTGTGAAGTTAATGAAATCTGGGTTGAAAACTGTAGGAATTGATTTCATAGTTAAGCATGTTAAGGTACCCAAGTTTCCATACCTTCTCACCAACAGTCAACACACTATTAGTTAGTTTTAGCCTTACTCTCATATTGTTCAAGAGCACTTGATAGCACGCACCTGTACATTAGTTGTTCATAATCCTACCAATTGTTGATATTAACTCAATAGAATCGTAGTAAAAGTACTTATCGAGGACATAAGGGTATGGAGATTATTTGTTCAAAGTTTTATAAAAATTGATAACATGCTTTTGATAGTTTTTTGTGAAATTTATTCACAATCATATACCAGTGGGTGCATTTATTGCAAATAAAACTGGTTTTGGTTTTAGTTTAAGGTTTTGAACTGGTTTCCAAAACTAGTTTAGGTTTCATCGAACTAGTTTGAAAAATAAACCCAGTTCAGGCACATTTAAACAAATCGGTGGTTTCCTTGAACAATGTTGAAACCATAACAAAAATGGCTGAAGTATATCTTTTACTACAGGACTTGATAACACAAACAGAAGATGACCGCATTGATAGGCTTTATCAGATTCACAAGAGTGTCTAAAAAAGAAAGCTAGTTTTCTCAGTTGTATCATGCTTGGCAGCTAAACGTAGACATATCGCCAGGGTGAAAAATTATGTTGAAAATGTTATCCCCCAATACACACCTGATGACTTTAAGAATCGTTTTAGAATGAGCAGATCAACATTTGATGCACTAGTTCTAAGCTTATCTCCTCAAAATATGCAAGTGTTCGGTAAACAGGAAGTTGTCGAGTGATGAATCTGAAAACACATCACACGGTATAGTTGACTTATATAAATCCTGAAACCAAATTTCAGAAATCCTTGTATTGTAGTTCCTAAGAAAAATGTGACGAAAATTTTCAACTTGGCTATCATGTGTAAAATCATACAAGTGTTCGGTAAACAGGAAGTTGTCAAGTGATCAATCTGAAAACGCATCACACGGTATAGCTGACTTAGATAAACCCTGAAACCAAATTTCAGAAATCCTTGTATTGTAGTTCCTGAGAAAAATGCGACGAAAACTATTCATGGGATGGACTGACGGAAGGACAGACAGAGGTAAAACAGTATACCCCCCCTTTTTTTAAAGCGGGGGTATAATTATTACAGATCTTTGATAGTTTTTGTGAAATTTATTCACAGTTATAACAATCCAATTATTTAGAGCTTGGTCTATTGTAAAGACAATTGTCTGTTGTTGATTGCCATATGTTGACCACTATATATTCTTTGGGGTGCTGTCTAAGTAACCCTAACACATATCTGCTTTAATCATATGAATTATTCAAATGAAACAATTATGATCCATTTTACAAGGATTTTCTCTTGAGTTAAAATTTTCTCATATTATATTAAATGAATAAAAGACAACCTAAATAGGTCCGAGACCACAATTATTTCGTAGTGCATTTCTTTTAGAACATAAATGAAAATAAAAAAAATCACACCTGCGCTTTCGCAAAGAAACTTTTACAGTGTGTTAAACTACTTTTGGGACAAATCATAGAAAAATTATAGAAAACTTCATCGGCTCTAACTCAAAATATGAATAATTTTATGTTTAGGGCGTCTTGAAATCTTTTGACAGCTTCCGAAGTGCTATTTTTAAACCTTTTTCAGCTGGACCAAATAAGTAATTTCCTTTGAAATTCTGAACCCAATTTTTTTTACAGTGTAATTGGCATAATTATTTAAAAGTGAAATTTATATGAGCCTGCACCTAAAAATTGGGGTTTTTCAATGAAGGGGGGCCTTACATGAAGATGTAATATTTTCCAGCAATTTTAAATTTGTGAAGCTTTTTGGTTATAAATAATCCTTACATATGTATTGAAAGTACTTTAAATGGAAAGAAAAGTTACAAATAACAAATCATATTAGTTTAAAAGGGTCTTAGGCCAAGTAAGACTGGGAAAAAATTAGGGTCAATTTAGGCTGTGCCACATATTTACATTAAAAAATGCATATTAAGGCTATAAGTAATAAACATTTGTGTCTTTTTTATCATTTCTATACTCATGTGACATGATACAACAAATCTGAGTGTAAAAAGACTCTTGCAATTAACTTTTCTTACAAACAGTATGGTCTGATACAAAGATTTTTGACTTTTTAGGGAAAAACTTGCATGCAATTTATTCTCAACAGGCTTATATTTAAACCACTTGCAATCCTACAGAAGAAAAGATAGATATTATGTGAAATGGAACAGGTACAATAGACATTGAATAGTGCTTTTGATACAAATTTAGTGAGGTCTTTATTATGGACTTCAAATTTTATGTACCAAGCTCCCCACTTTTGACTTCATCCAAACTGGGCGTTAGACAAGGGTCATTTATACAACACATTTTGCACATTTTGTCTGAGACAATCTTCTTTTCTGTAGATTCAGAGTTCATAAATAAGTAAATACAAATAACAAATCATATTAGTTTAAAAGGGTCTTAGGCCAAATAAGACTGGAAAAAAATTAGGGTCAATTTAGGCTGTGGCACATATTTACATTAAAAAATGCATATTAAGGCTATAAGTAATAAACATTTGTGTCTTTTTCATCATTTCTATACTCATGTGACATGATACAACAAATCTGAGCGCAAAAAGACTCTTGCAACTAACTTTTCTTACAAACAGTATGGTCTGATACAAAGATTTTTGACTTTTTAGGGAAAAACTTGCATGCAATTTATTCTCAACAGGCTTATATATTTAAACCACTTGCAATCCTACAGAAGAAAAGAAAGATATTATGTGAACTGGAACAGGTACAATAGACATTGTAAAGTGCTTTTGATACAAATTTATTGAGGTCTTTATTATGGACTTCAAATTTTATGTACCAAGCTCCCCACTTTTGACTTCATCCAAACAGGGCGTTAGACAAGGGTCATTTATACAACACATTTTGTCTGAGATAATCTTCTTTTCTGTAGATAATCTTCTTTTCTGTAGATTCAGAGTTCATAAATAAGTAAAAGTACTAGATAAAGGCGTAGAAACACAAATATTGACACATGAAAACCTGTCAGATAAAAAGTCCGGATGTCATTTATGCATCAATATTGAAAAAGCTATAAGATGCCTATTTTTGACCATAAAATGCCAAAATTGGTCATTTTTACAGAAATTCTGTAAAATAAAAGTTTAAATCCTTTAGTTTCATGCTATTTGACAAATTGACACCATCAAATCATTTAGGGAAGTTGACAAAGTACAGATTCAATATTTACAGATTTCACCTCTTAGGTCCAGACTACAATTATTTCGAAGTGCATTTCTTTTAGAACATAAATGAAAATAAAAAAAATCACACCTGCGCTTTCTCAAAGAAACTTTTACAGTGTGTTGTAATACTTTTGGGACAAATTTTATAAATATTATAGAAAACTTCATCGGCTCTAATTCAAAATATGAATAATTTTATGTTGAGGGCGTCTTGAAATCTTTTGACAGCTTCCGAAGTGCTAATTTTAAACCTTTTTCAGCTCGGACCAAATGACAAATGGTTACATAATACAAATATGAATAAATAACTGGACCAGAAAAGATTGAATTTATCAGCCTCCCATTAATATCAAGGTAACTTACCATGAGTACTTTGTCTTTATGGGTGGCAACAAACAAGATTTTCGGTATGCCTTCATATACAACTTTACAATATGTCAGGATTGAGTTCACCCAATGTTGCAGAAATACTGAAAATATAAAGAAAAATACAATATAAGTTTAATAAGCTCACTGGCATGTCATATAATTGATATTGATGGAAACAAATGAAATCTGTTTAATTGGGTTATTATGTTCGTACTTTTGAAACTTCAGTAATTGTGCAAAGTAAATACGAAATTTCTTTAAAATCCAAGCAAGCTGTCTATTCTGTGAATTTCGTCAACCATTTCAAAAAATGGTGGCTGACAGATAATTTTTGACATTGGCAATCAATTTGAAATAAAACATAATACTTATATCTCTTTGAAATTCTATAACAAATAGATGTTCCTATAAAGTTGTGATTTTAAACAAAAGCTACGTTTTACAATAACTGTTTTCCAATGTCACAAATTTTCACAAACAATTTAGAAAATTAAATTATAAAATGTTAGAAAAAGCTGCTCAAGACAATTTCGTTTTAAATGGTGCATATTGCAAATAAATAATATTAGTTTTTTTCAGTTTGTTATCAAACTTAACATGCTTAACGCAGTTTAACATTTCCTCATACAATTCCGTGTTACCCTCTACAAACAGACTATTATTACAGAAGAAATAACTTTTTATAAGTAAGATATTGATATTGAATAGCATTTTTGAATGCTAGTTTTATTTTTAAATTGTATTTAGCATCATCTTATTATTTGTTGCAAGTTTTATTATTCTGTACAGACCAAAAACAATAACGATGCATCTTTAAGATATTATTGGCATGATTCTTACTTATTATTTCTTGCTCTGACAATATTTGTTGGTTTTCACTTGTTTTTTCATCACTAGTTTATTTTTGTGTCCAGTCACATTTATTACCTAATGAGATATTTATACAAGTTGTAAAGTTCCCATCGAATGAACTTCACAGAGAGCAACATCTATTGTATTCATTAATTGGGACAATCAAATTTGCTAAAATCTTAATGGGCAGGTGAACTATCGATTTGATTACCTTCCCAATACATAACAATTTTCACAGTAAACTTGAAGCCTGGTTTTTATTGTTGAAAATGGATGGATTTTTTTTTATATATAGAAATCGATCTGAATCTTTGTGTTGTAACCAACTTGCGGTATATGTGTACGTACCTGCTGGAGTTGGTGTCATGTGCTGTCCTGGAAAACACAGAACATCTGGAACTATTTCATGCAACTGCTTACTTCCATCAAATACCACGAGAAACAAAGCCCTGAAAGTCATGAAGGTTTGGTGTGTCGTATAATAGACATACTGTCCACCGAAGTCCCAAAAAATGAGTCTTCCAACTTTCATCTTGTAGTTTCCACTTTTAAGGACTTTTTCCATTTTCTTTTTTATTTCTTCTCTTGTCATTTTCGATTTCATGCATGTTTTCAACTCTGATCTTCTCTGGGACACACTGTCAGTCATTTGAGGTGACAAAGATTTGGCTGCTAGAGGCTGTTGAGAAGGACCACTTGTCATGATGTTATCATCACTTCTAACAGGATTGGACTCTGGTAGCTGTTCCAATGGTTTTTCTGATTCTTGTCTTTCATCCTCTTCTACAGATGCCATTAAAACCTTGTTGTACACAACATCCAAGGCATTATACGTTTCTGTAAAATATTAAATATCACTTGAATAGATAATTGTCAATAAAGATGTATTTCTGTTAAATAATGAGCAAATGTTATACCATTTTGTTTAAAATAATCATCAACAGGTATGATCATTGTCAAATGCATTTAATGATTGTTAACACAAACTAAACATATCTCAAGAGAATAAATAAGGCCCGTTTTGTCATATTTTGTTTTTACAAAGAATAAAACTACCATGTATCTGTTTTCTTCCTGTGTTCTTACTTTGAGTGATCAGCAAAGACTCCAGAATATATTTGAAACTAGACCTCAGGAATGATTTAAGTTAGGTTCAAGAAGCAGGATTATTTCAAAACGTTTATAGATAGAAAGCAATGGCAGTAAATGAATAGACGATACACTTCAAGTTAATAGCTAATACATTGTTGTCTGTTCTATGGTCGGGTTGTTGTCGCTTTGACACATTCCCCATTTCCTTTCTCAATTTTATAGTATATCCTTTAACAAAGTGAACTAATATAGGTATAAAATAGACGATAAACTCCAAGTTGAAAGTTAATTCATTGTAGTATATCCTTTAACAAAGTGAACTAATATAGGTATACAATAGACGATAAACTCCAAGTTGATAGCTAATACATTATAGTATATCCTTTAACAAAGTGAACTAATATAGGTATATAATAGACGATAAACTCCAAGTTGAAAGTTAATTCATTGTAGTATATCCTTTAACAAAGTGAACTAATATAGGTATACAATAGACGATAAACTCCAAGTTGATGGCTAATCCATTATAGTATATCCTTTAACAAAGTGAATTAATATAGGTATACATTGTAAATAGTTATCAAAAGTACCAGGATTTTAATTTTATACGCCAGACGCGCGTTTCGTCTACATAAGACTCATCAGTGACGCTCAGATCAAAATAGTTAAAAAGCCAAACAAATACAAAGTAAAATAGACAATAAACTCAAAGTTAATAGCTAATACATTATAGTATATCCTTTAACAAAGTGAACTAATATAGGCATACAATAGACGATAAACTCCAAGTTGATGGCTAATCCATTATAGTATATCCTTTAACAAAGTGAACTAATATAGGTATACAATAGACGATAAACTCCAAGTTGATGGCTAATCCATTATAGTATATCCTTTAACTGTTTAACAAAGTGAATTAATATAGGTATACATTGTAAAATAGACAATAAACTCAAAGTTAATAACTAATACATTATAGTATATCCTTTAACAAAGTGAACTAATGCTGTAAGAATCAATTATAATATGCAGAAGGTTTTCATCAGTAGTCAGTAAAACGGTTCTATAGAAAGAAGTTCCCCAAGGAAATCTTAAGGCATATAAATGTTGCCACAAAATATGACTGTTATCATGGTAACATGTCATTTTCTCTGGTACATCAGACCAGATTTTGTTTAAATCATAAGAGAGACTACATTCATCAATACAAGCAACAGTGCAAAGTTTGTATCAATTAGTTCAAAGCATACTAAAACCTAGTGCCTGATATGTGAACCATTAACTTATATAACAACGTAAAGTTTTGAGTAAATATATTTAAGGAAGTACACCACTAATTCATGGTCCCATTGCTTTCTTTGTTAAATTCCTCCGTTTCAAGAAGGCACACCTCTTTTGTTTTAAGTTCAAACAAAGTGGCAATCAATGCATTTCAAAGCAACACTTTATGGTGTCTTGTACTGAAAAAATCAACATACCTTAAATTGCATATAAGAAAGAACTGGTTCCCGGAACTTTGGATGTACCAAAACAGGTACTTCAGATTTGACAAACAGACAAAATGTACCCTCTTTTTAAAATTTGGTTTAGTTTTTTTAATATTCAAAATTAAAAGTCCAAAAGTGTTCCACAATGATCACCAGTCCTTCAGCTTTCATTTCATACCAAAAGTACCTAAATATTCTACATATTTCTTAAGTTAAACTCATGCATAGGAACTATTTTGTGTTAAATATGTACTACTTTCTTGTATGTGCTTTCTAGCCGGGCCCGAATTAGTGGTGTTACACCTTAATAAAATCAAGAATGGAAACGGGAAATATGTCAAAGAGAAAACAACCCAACCAAAGAGCAGTTCTCTAAGACAGCCGAAGGCCACCAATGGGTCTTAAACACAACGAGAAAATCCCCAATCCAGAGACGGGCTTCAGCTGACCCCTTAAAAAAATGTATACCAGTTCAGCGATAATGGATGTCAGACTAAACTCCTAAACATATAAACATGATAAATGAACTAAAATTAAAAAAAAAAATACTTTTTAAGCATACACTAGAAGGTGTACCATTTTTTTTTAAAAGACTGCCTTTTAATCTGACAACTAAAATCCCATAACTCTAGAAAGATAAATCAATACAATCTTATAATTAAAAGAGAACTTTTACTTATGAATCTGAACAACAAAATAAAGGTTTAATCAATTGATCATGTTGATCAAATTCATATTTCAATGAATAAAACAACATTTAGAATTGTAAACTCAATATATCGTTTTTCATAGTGTCCCCTTTTGTCAGCTCTACATGTGACATATATTTGTTGTACAAAGTATGTGATAGTCTCATTTGGGGATGTAACATTAATGAACAAATAAAGGGGATATGATTGTACTCACTGCATACTCTAAACATCTATAGTCTCCCTGTACAATAACCTGGATGAACTGGGATATACATACTGTATACTCTATACATCTGTGGTCTCCCCGTACAATAACCATGAACTGGGAGGTACATACTGTATACTCTATACATCTGTGGTCTCCACGTACAATAACTTGGATGTACTTGGAGATACATACTGTATACTCTATACATCTGTGGTCTCCACGTACAATAACCTGGATGTACTGGGAGATACATACTGTATACTCTATACATCTGTGGTCTCCACGTACAATAACTTGGATGTACTTGGAGATACATACTGTATACTCTATACATCTATGGTCTCCCCGTACAGTAACCTGGATGTACCCAGAGATATATGTGGTATATAAAAAAGAAGATGTGGTATGATTGCCAATGAGACAACTATCAACAAAAGACCAAAATGACAGACATTAACAACTATAGATCACCGTACGGCCTTCAACAATGAGCAAAGCCCATACCGCATATTCAGCTATAATAGGCTTGATAAGATAATGTAAAACAATTCAAAGAGAAAACTAACGGCCTTATTTATGTAAAAAAATGAACGAAAAACAAATATTTAACACATAAACAAACGACAACCACTGAATTACAGGCTCCTGACTTGGGACAGGCACATACATAAATAATGTGGCGGGGTTAAACATGTTAGCGGGATCCCAACCCTCCCCCTAACCTGTGACAGATGTATAACAGTAAAACATAAGAACGAACTATAAAAATCAGTTTAAAAAGGCTTAACTCATTGGATGGACAAAAATACAAGTGAACGTGACCGGGTACTTATACATCCCGACACAAAAAAAAACCACAATGAACAGATCTGAGAGTACTCGCAGTTATCAGACAGCTAGTTCAAAGCCACTAACAACTAATAAAAAAATCATGCATCTAAGACGAAACTCTCAATCCGTACACATCCAACATCCATTAATGGATTTAGTGTAAAGACGTCATAAACAGCCAGAGAAAAACATGACCTTGTGCAATGCCAAGTTACAGGTATCGACATATTGTAGATCCATGAATATGTATATGTATATAACATACTAGTAATATTTAGTTACCTTTTAATTTACTGATAACAAAATCAATATTTATACCAATAAAAACAATATTCAATGATCTTATTACAGTGTTTAATAGGTAACCTTTTAGAATAAGTTTATTTAAAGGAGCGACAAGTTTACATTGATCATTTCTAAATATACTCTATACATCTATTGTCTCCCCGTACAATAACCTGGATTAACTAGGAGATACATACTGTATACTCTATACATATATAGTCTCCCTGTACAATAACCTGGATGTACCAGGTGATACATACGGTATAATCTATACATCTATGGTCTCCCCGTACACTAACCATGAACTGGGAGGTACATACAGTATACTCTATACATCTATGGTCTCCCTGTACAATAACCTTGATGTTCCGGGAGATACATACTGTATACTCTAAACATCTATGGTCTCCCCATACAATAACCATGAACTGGGAGGTACATACAGTATACTCTATACATCTATGGTCTCCCTGTACAATAACCTGGATGTACTGGGAGATACATGTGGTATACTCTATACATCTATGGTCTCCTTGTACAATAAACTGGATGAACTGGTAGATACATACTGTATACTCTATACATCTATGGCCTCCCCGTACAATAACCTGGATGTACTGGGATCTACATACTGTATACTCTATACATCTATGGTCTCCTCGTACAATAACCATGAACTGGGAGATACATACTGTATACTCTATACATCTATGGCCTCCCCGTACAATAACCTGGATGTACTGGGAGATACATACTGTATACTCTATACATCTATGGTATCCCCGTACAATAACCTTGATGTACTGGGAGGTACATACTGTATACTCTATACATCTATGGCCTCCCCGTACAATAACCTTGATGTTCCGGGAGATACATACTGTATACTCTAAACATCTATGGTCTCCCCATACAATAACCATGAACTGGGAGGTACATACAGTATACTCTATACATCTATGGTCTCCCTGTACAATAACCTGGATGTACTGGGAGATACATGTGGTATACTCTATACATCTATGGTCTCCTTGTACAATAAACTTGATGAACTGGTAGATACATACTGTATACTCTATACATCTATGGCCTCCCCGTACAATAACCTGGATGTACTGGGAGATACATACAGTATACTCTATACATCTATAGTCACCCCGTACAATAACCTTGATGTACTGGGAGATACATACTGTATACTCTATACATCTATGGCCTCCCCGTACAATAACCTTGATGTTCCGGGAGATACATACTGTATACTCTAAACATCTATGGTCTCCCCATGCAATAACCATGAACTGGGAGGTACATACAGTATACTCTATACATCTATGGTCTCCCTGTACAATAACCTGGATGTACTGGGAGATACATGTGGTATACTCTATACATCTATGGTCTCCTTGTACAATAAACTGGATGAACTGGTAGATACATACTGTATACTCTATACATCTATGGCCTCCCCGTACAATAACCTGGATGTACTGGGAGATACATACTGTATACTCTATACATCTATGGTCTCCTCGTACAATAACCATGAACTGGGAGATACATACTGTATACTCTATACATCTATGGCCTCCCCGTACAATAACCTGGATGTACTGGGAGATACATACTGTATACTCTATACATCTATGGTCTTCCCGTACAATAAACTGGATGAACTGGTAGATACATACTGTATACTCTATACATCTATGGTATCCCCGTACAATAACCTTGATGTACTGGGAGATACATACTGTATACTCTATACATATATGGTCTCCTCGTACAATAACCATGAACTGGGAGATACATACAGTATACTCTATACATCTATGGTCTCCCTGTACAATAACCTGGATGTACTGGGAGATACATACAGTATACTCTATACATCTATAGTCTCCTCGTACAATAACCTTGATGTACTGGGAGATACATACTGTATACTCTATACATCTATGGCCTCCCCGTACAATAACCTGGATGTACTGGGAGATACATACTGTATACTCTATACATCTATGGCCTCCCCGTACAATAACCTGGATGTACTGGGAGATACATACAGTATACTCTATACATCTATAGTCTCCTCGTACAATAACCTTGATGTACTGGGAGATACATACTGTATACTCTATACATCTATGGCCTCCCCGTACAATAACCTGGATGTACTGGGAGATACATACTGTATACTCTATACATCTATGGTCTTCCCGTACAATAAGCTGGATGAACTGGTAGATACATACTGTATACTCTATACATCTATGGTATCCCCGTACAATAACCTTGATGTACTGGGAGATACATACTGTATACTCTATACATCTATGGCCTCCCCGTACAATAACCTGGATGTACTGGGAGATACATACTGTATACTCTATACATCTATGGTCTCCTCGTACAATAACCATGAACTGGGAGAAACATACAGTATACTCTATACATCTATGGTCTCCCTGTACAATAACCTGGATGTACTGGGAGTTGCAGACGGTATACTCTATACATCTATGGTCTCCTCGTACAATAACCATGAACTGGGAGATACATATAGTATACTCTATACATATATGGTCTCCCCGTACAATAAACTGGATGAACTGGGAGATAATACTGTATACTCTTTACATCTATGGCCTCCCCGTACAATAACCTGGATGTACTTGGAGATACATACTGTATACTCTATACATCTATGGTCTCCTCGTACAATAACCATGAACTAGGAGATACATACTGTATACTCTACACATCTATGGTCTCCCCGTACAATAACCTGGATGTACTGGGAGATACACACTGCATATTCTCTACATTTATGTTCCCTCCGTTCAAAAACCTTGATGTGATTGGAGATACATGCGGTATACTCTATACATCTATGGTCTCCCTGTACAATGACCTGGATGTACTGGGCAGGCCTCTACAATAACTTTTTTTTTCAACTTGTCCTGTAGGACAAGTCCATACCAAATATTACTTGTCCGAATGGAATTGTTACTTGTCCACTTAATTTCTATTAAAAATAACCTTTTTACATTTTTAGTTGATTAAAGGAGCAAAACGTATTTAAACAATATAACAGAATTTTGAAATACTTTCCAAAAATATGAGTAAAGTACAACTGCTAAACTAGTCATGTCATATCAGACTAAAAACATGAGGCATCATCTCATAGGCCAATGTACACTCATTGGGTTTGTATCCTGTTGTTTTGTTTAAGTGGAGAAAAGCTTTTTCAAATGCAATCAATAAAAAGAAGATTTAAGTCATCATAAGGTATGATTGCCAATGAGACAACTCTCTGCAAGAGACCAAATGACAAAGAAATTAACAACCTCAGATCACCATATTGCAAGTATTTTTTTTCTACTTGTGATCAAATATGATTTTGCGAATTTTATGGTAAATAAAAAAAATATATATCATGTTGAAAAAATTACCGGTATTGTATTTATTACAAGGAACATAATAAGGTAGCAAAATGAGGTACTGTTTTGTCTTGGTCCGGAAATGTCTCCTGCCTTGTCAAATTAAACTGTCTAACAATCATGTCTTCTAAATATGTCTCCTACGATGCCAGACTGTCTATTAAACTTAAAGCTGAATCTTTCGAGTGACGAGTTGTCCTGTACAGTTACCTTATCTACAAAGCGCATCATTGATTCGGATCAGTAAGACTGGTTTCCACCATACCTTTTACCTGTTAAAAAGTACCTGACAGAGAACCAGTTAAAAATTATCGATTGCAAGTAAACATGTCGGAGAAAAAGGCTTTGCATTTAAATAAACAGAATACAGAAACATGTCAAATTAATATTTGTTTTCTTGTTTTTTGTTTATAATTACTTTGTTCATAAAAGTTTGATTAGATTTATTTTCTGCAGAATAATAATGTACTTGTCCCAACGGACAAGCTTCATACAGCTTTTACTTGTCCGACCTTTTTTCCCTCTGGTACCAGACAATCAGACAAGCGTTATTGTCGAGGCCTGCTGGGAGATACATGCTGCATACTCTACACATCTATAGTCACCCCGTACAATAACCTTGATGTACTGGGAGATACATGCTGCATACTCTAAACATCTATGGTCTCCCTGTACAATAACCTGGATGTACTGGGAGAAACAAACGGTATACTCTATACATCTATGGTCTCCCCGTACAACAATCTGGATGTGAGATCAATACATACTGCATACTCTACACATACATGGTCTCTCCGTACAATAACCTTGATGTACTGGGAGATACATGTTGTATACTCTATACATATATGGTCTCCCCATACAATAACCTTGATGTACTGGCAGATACATGTGGTATACTCTATACATCTATGGTCTCCCAGTACAATAACCTTGATGTACTGGGAGATACATACTGTATACTCTATACATGTATGGTCTCCCTGTACAACAATCTGGATGTACTGGGAGATACATACTGTATACTCTATACATCTATGGTATCCCCGTACAATAACCATGAACTGGGAGATACATACAGTATACTCTATACATCTATGGTATCCCCGTACAATAACCATGAACTGGGAGATACATACTGCATACTCTAAACATCTATGGTCTCCCTGTACAATAACATTGATGTACTTGGAGATACATGTTGTAAACTCTATTCATCTAGGGTCTCCCCGTACAATAACCTGGATGTACTGGGAGATACAAACTGTATACTCTATACATCTTTGGTACCCCGTACAACAATCTGGATGTACTGGGAGTAAACTTCTGCATACTCTAAACATCTATGGTCTCCCTGTTCAATAACCTGGATGTAATGGGAGATATATGTGTTATACTCTATACATCTATGGTATCCCCGTACAATAACCATGATGTACTGGGAGATACATACTGCATACTCTATACGTCTATGGTCTCCCCGTACAATAACCGTGATGTACTGGGAGATACATACTGCATACTCTACACATCTATGGTCTCCCCGTACAATAACCTGGATTACATTGATATTGCCTGTTTTGCATATTTAACTTAGAAGGTATAAGTAGAAGTAAAATAAGAGTAACAAACAGAAAATTTGTGAAACACATTGTTAAAGGATTGATTTTAAAGACTGGGCGGATAATTTAAAAACTTAGATGAGTTTATCTACAAGTTATGCAAAGAATAGTACTATTTCTTATTGAATATTTATAGATCCCATATTGCAAAATAAACTCATCATAGATACCAGGACTAAATTTGGTATATACGCCAGACGCGCGTTTCGTCTACAAAAGACTCATCAGTGACGCTCGGATCCAAAAAAGTAAAAAAGGCCAAATAAAGTACGAAGTTGAAGAGCATTGAGGACCAAAATTCCTTAAAGTTTGGCCAAATACAGTTAAGGTAATATATGCCTGAGGTAGAAAGTCATCCCATAAAATTTTTGTCAAATTGTAAATACGCATGCTAATTGAAGTGCAGTATTTTCCACTCTTAACTTTTCAAGTTTTAAAGATTTCCTAATTCTGAAGATAATAGATTATAGAAGATACCAAAGAGACATTCAAATTTAATATTAAAGTTTTAATGTTGTAGATATTCCTACCTGGATCAATATAAATCCAGCTTCTAGTCTCTACATCGAGGCCACAGCGACCTTCTATAAGGGAAATCCCATCGGTGGGAAGTCTTCCTTCTGGGACAATATCACCAGTTAAGAGCTTGACAAGACTTGATTTTCCGACCCCGAACTGACCTGTTACCATACAGCGCATGTCAAAGGAAGCATACGTTCCACTGCCAAGTAACCTGTTTAACATAGCAGACTTTGTCTGTGTGTGGATTTGATCTGTAATTATAACGGTTTCTATAAAAATTCATTAAGTCCAAGTTCAATAAAGATTTGTTCACTGATTTAAAAGTTTGTTATTAATATTTTTCATTAACAAATCATTAAAATTCTATGTGAAACATGAATTGATTGATTGTTGATTGTGTAACGTCCAGTTGTCTAAAAGATATCTATGAAAGAGACACATTGAAGATCAGATGAAATTATGAACAGGAAACATTTTTATACTTCTCTAGTTATAAAAATAGAATGAAAATAAAATGGCAACTAATGGCAAACAATTAAGAGGAATTTCCTTTCCTTTTCATAGTGTACAATATACATTCAAATAGATGCGGTGTGCATGGAAAAGCGCTCAAAAGCACAAAAACAATGTTTAAAATAGGGTCAAAAGTACAAGTTTATTATCTAGGATGTGACCTTGATCTTTATTCTTTGTCAAGGTCATCAGTCACAGATGCCACTGTAATAGACCCCATGGGTCTAAGAACTTTGGTTTAAGAGTTATACCTAATAATGTCTTTTCAAACACTGTCAATGGAGTTTGTGTCCCTTGAGGAAAGGTCAAATCTCTTTGGTCAAAATATAACAAAGTTGCCTTTTAATGACACAATCATTGTCCACTATTCAATATTTCTATGACTTTTACTGTTTCTGAGATTATCCCACAACAAGGTAAAGAGTCAAGGGTCAAGGTCAACCTAAAAATTTGACCATGCAGCATTTCCAAGGTCATGTGAATAAATAATCATTGGTGAAGATACCAAGTGTCTACGACTTACGGTTTCTGATTTTGAGTGGCCAAGCAACATAGTTTAAATTGAAGCAGATGCTCCGCAGGGCGCAGCTTTATACGACCGCAGAGGTTGAACCCTGAACGGTTGGGGCAAGTATGGACACAACATTCAAGCTGGATCAGCTCTAAATTTTGATTGTGATTAAATACTTGACACAGCATAGGTTTCTGACACAGAATGAATGTGGTCTAATGAACCTAAAAAATTTTTTTTTCCTTTGAGCAATTCACTATGCTGTTGAATATTAATCCTCTCAAAAAAATGTTTGAAGAAATTTTCTTTTTATTTATGAAATCTGAAATGAAAAAAATTGACCCCCCCCCCCCAATTTTTTTTTCACATCCCCCTTTCCCTTATTCCAAAACTGATCTCAATTCAAATTTCTAATGAAGTTTGCAACAATAACTACTCATTTAAATACATCATAAAATATTAAAATGTAAAAACTCATTTAAATACATCATAAAATATTAAAATGTAAAAAAAGTGCTTGTTATCACTGAATGGTAAAGATTGTTTTAATTTATCAGTTGGTAGTAAAAGTGAATATACATTGTATATTGTACATGTTGTATAAAACAATGATTTAAGTTGATTCAACTACTATTCTGGACAAAGAAAGATAACTCCAATTGGAATTTCTTGCTATTGCACAATATTGTGCAATTAGATATTTCTTGCTATTGTGCAATACTGTGCAATTGAAAATATTTGCTATTGCACAATACTGTGCAATTGAAGATTTCTTGCGGTTGCACAATACTGTGCAATTGAAGATTTCTTGCTATTGCTGAATACTGTGCAATTGAAAATTCCTTGCTATTGCACAATACTTAATATAATAATTTTGGATCCTGATTAGGACCAACTTGAAAACTGGGCCCATAATCAAACATCTAAGTACATTTTTAGATTCAGCATATCAAAGAGGCCCAAGAATTCAATTTTTGTAAAAATCAAACTTAGTTTAATTTTGGACCCTTTGGACTTTAATGTAGACCAATTTTAAAACGGGACCAAAAATCAAGAATCTACATACACAGTTAGATTTGGCATATATCAAAGAACCTCAATTATTCAATTTTTGATGAAATCAAACAAAGTTTAATTTTGGACCTCAATTTGGACCAACTTGAAAACTGGGCCAATAATAAAAAATCTAAGTACATTTTTAGATTCAGCATATCAAAGAACTCCAAGGATTAAATTTTTGTTAAAATCAAACTAAGTTTAATTTTGGACCCTTTGGACCTTAATGGAGACCAATTTGAAAACGGGACCGAAAATTAAGTATCTACATACACAGTTAGATTCTGCATATCAAATAACACCAATTATTCAATTTTTGATAAAATCAAACAAAATTTAATTTTGGACCCTTTGGGCCCTTTATTCCTAAAGTGTTTGGACCAACACTCCCAAAATCAATACCAACCTTTCTTTTATGGTTATAAACATTGTGTTGAAATTTCATAGATTTCTATTTACTTATACTAAAGTTATGGTGTGAAAACCAAGAAAAATGCTTATTTGGGTTCCTTTTTGGCCCCTAATTCCTAAACTGTTGGGACCTAAACTCCCAAAATCCATACGGGACCGAAAATTAAGTATCTACATACACAGTTAGATTCTGCATATCAAATAACACCAATTATTCAATTTTGGATAAAATCAAACAAAATTTAATTTTGGACCCTTTGGGCCCTTTATTCCTAAAGTGTTTGGACCAACACTCCCAAAATCAATACCAACCTTTTTTTTGTGGTCATAAACATTTTGTTAAAATTTCATTGATTTCTATTTACTTAAACTAAAGTTATTGTGCGAAAACCAAGAATAATGCTTATTTGGGCCCTTTTTTGGCCCCCAATTCCTAAACTATTGGAACCAAAACTCCCAACCTTTCTTTTGTGGTCATAAACCTTGTGTTAAAATTTCATAGATTTCTATTAACTTTAACTAAAGTTATAGTGCGAAAACCAAGAAAATGCTTATTTGGGCCCTTTTTGGCCCCTAATTCCTAAAATAGTGGGACCAAAACTCCCAAAATCAATCCCAACCTTCCTTTTGTGGTCATAAACCTTGTGTTAAAATTTCATAGATTTCTATTCACTTTTACTAAAGTTAGAGTGCGAAAACTAAAAGTATTCGGACGACGCAGACGACGACGCCAACGTGATAGCAATATACGACGAAATTTTTTTCAAATTTTGCGGTCATATAAAAATCAATGTAAGACTCAAATCTATGTCCTTTCTCAGAATCTCAGATGTGTCTGAATTAATCTTATTTTTATTGAATTTTTAAATATCATAGCTACTACATGTATTAAAATAAATAGTTAGAGGGAAGCATACTGGAATTTCATTTCCATAATTCAATGCATGAATTTATTTTATTGTGAAATAATGAAGATTCTTTTTTTTAGGCATATTCTTTTACTATTTCAATTTTTGAATATGTTTAATAGTGTAAACTAATTTAGTAGCAATATCTGGCTATTTCCAGTATGGTAGCCTGATGATCAATGAAAGAAGATTTTAAACTATAATACCAAACTTTGCAAAATCTTATGATATGATCATATTCTCTTAAGCCATGTAAGTATATATCCAGTGACTGTCCTCTTTGATATTTTAAGCACTTCATAACCGTTTGGTTTGAGGGAACCAGTTCAACCTGACAATAAATATTTCTAAAACATGGAAATGCACACTGAAACAAGATTTCATATTGATACATTTATCATAACAAGGTTTAATGCAATACTGTTATATCTACCATGTCTACATACAACATGTACATACCTCCAATTGTAGTGTTTCCTAATTTCAGCTTTTCAACCTTGCCATCATCAATAAAACCTTTTTTGGTTTTGCCTAAAAAAAAACAAGCATTTTGAAAAGAAATCATGAACACAATGATGAAAGTCAATTTCATTATATACTTGTCATTCATTCATCAAATAAAAATGTTAATATACATACTGAACTTTGACAACTGAACCATGGAAATGAGGTCAAGGTCAGATGAAACCTGCCAGTTGGACGTGTTTACCTTACAATCATTCCATACACCAAACCAAAAATTATTAATTCATTTTCATCCTTATTTTCTCATTAAATTATTGAACACAACTGATATATTGAAACTTACATTGTATCTAATAAGAATTAAGCCTCTGATATAATAAGGATTAATGGATTTGAAATTTGTTCATATAATTTTTCGTACATAAATGACAGCTGTGCATCATAGCCTCTAAAGGCTGGTTGGTATAAATTTACATGTTAATTGACTGCTTATATTTAAAATTGTAATATATTGTATGTCATGTATATGTACAAAGTTGTACTTAAAAATAAAAATATCTATCTATCTATTGTAGACCAATTGTATACAGTATAAGAAAAACAAACCAAAACACAACACAACCAGATGCTCCGCAGGGCGTAGCTTTATACGACCGCAGAGGTTGAACCCTGAACGGTTGGGACAAGTATGGACACAACATTCAAGCTGGATTCTGCTCTAAATTTGGATTGTGATTAAATAGTTGACACAGCATAGGTTTCTGACACAAAATGAATGTATTCAAATGAACTTAAAATTTTTGTTTTCTCTTAGAGCAATTCACTATGCTGTTGAATATTAATCCTCTCAAAAAAATGTTTGGAGAAATTTTCTTTTTATTTATGAAATTTCAAATGAGAAAAATTGAACCCAATTTTTTAATCACATCCCCCTTTCCCTTATTCCAAAACTAATTTCAATTAAAATATTCTAATGGAGTTTGCAACAATTACTACTCATTTAAATACATCATAAAATATTAAGATGTAAAAAAACTGCTTGTTATCACTGAATGGTAAAGATTATTTAAATTTATCAGTTGGTAGTAAAAAGTGAATATACATTGTATAATGTATATAACAAAGATTTAAGTTGATTCTGGACAAAGAAAGATAACTCCAATTAAAAAAAATTCTTGCAGATATTTCTTGCTTACTATACTGGACAAAGAAAGATAACTCTTAATTAAAATAAAATTTGCTATTTCACAATATTGTGAAATTAGATATTTCTTGCCATTGCACAATACTGTGCAATTGAAAAGACTTGCTATTGCACAATACTTAATATAATAATTTTAGATCCTGATTTGGACCAACTTGAAAGTGGGCCCATAATCAAAAATCTAAGTACATGTTTAGATTCAGCATATCAAAGAGGCCCAAGAATTTAATTTTTGTTAAAATCAAACTTAGTTTAATTTTGGACCCTTTGCACTTTAATTTAGACCAATTTTAAAATTGGACCAAAAATTAAGAATCTACATACACAGTTAGATTTGGCATATCAAAGAACCCCAATTATTCAATTTTTGATGAAATCAAACAATGTTTAATTTTGGACCTCAATTTGAGCCTACTTGAAAACTGGGCCAATAATCAAAAATCTAAGTACATTTTTAGATTCAGCATATCAAAGAACCCCAAGGTTTCAATTTTTGTTAAAATCAAACTAAGTTTAATTTTGGACCCTTTGGACCTTAATGTAGACCAATTTGAAAACGGGACCAAAAATTAAGAATCTACATACACAGTTAAATTCGGCATATTAAAGAACCCCAATTATTCAATTTTGATGAAATCAAACAAAGTTTAATTTTGGACCCTTTGGGCCCCTTTTTCCTTAACTGTTGGGACCCAAACTCACAAAATCAATACCAACCTTCCTTTTATAGTCATAAACCTTGTGTTTAAATTACATAGATTTCTATTTACTTATACTAACGCTATGGTGCGAAAACCAAGAAAAATGCTTATTTGGGTCCCTTTTTGGCCCCTAATTCCTAAACTGTTGGGATCGAAACTCCCAAAATCAATACCAACCTTCCTTTTGTGGTCATAAACATTGTGTTTAAATTTCATTGATTTCTATTTACTTTAACTAAAGTTATTGTGCGAAAACCAAGAATAATGCTTATTTGGGCCCTTTTTTGGCCCCTACTTCCTAAACTGTTGAAACCAAAACTCCCAAAATCAATCCCAACCTTTCTTTTGTGGTCAAAAACCTTGTGTCAAAATTTCATAGATTTCTATTAACTTAAACTAAAGTTATAGTGCGAAAACCAAGAAAATGCTTATTTGGGCCCTTTTTGGCCCCTAATTCCTAAAATGTTGGGACCAAAACTCCCAAAATCAATACCAGCCTTCCTTTTATGGTCATAAACCTTGTGTTAAAATTTCATAGATTTCTATTCACTTTTACTAAAGTTAGAGTGCGAAAACTAAAAGTATTCGGACGACGACGACGACGACGACGACGACGACGCCAACGTGATAGCAATATACGACGAAAATTTTTTCAAAATTTGCGGTCGTATAAAAAGGGGCATAACCCAACCAAAGAGTCTTTGAATCTCTCAGGTCAAATAGAACAAAGTAACGGGGTGAGTTCTTCAACAAATTCCACTATTCGGTTTTTGTCTTCCTATTACAGTTAAGGTGTTTATTAACTAAGAAGCTTTTTTGGTTTTAGGCAGATAATCAGATAATAAGGCCTCACAAAATTTTACAACTCACAGGATGAGATCGAAATAGAAATTTGTGACAACATAACAAAGTGTGAACCTGATTGCGACATGTCTTACGGTTTAGCAGGGACATTTTGTGAAAGTTTGGCAGAATAATATAATCAAAAGAAATACAGTGAGGTATTTCTCTTTTGGAAATATTGTATTATTCAAATAATAAATGTTCATATATACTGTAAAAATAAAATTGAGAATGGAATTAGGGTATGTGTTAAAGAGACAACAACCCCGCCAAAGAGCAGAACACAGCCAAAGGCCACCAATAAGTCTTCAACACAGCGAGAAAATCATTCACACTGAGACCGGCTTCAAAGTGATTTGTGAAAAAAACTCTTTAAACTATTGCTGATTGACATGTATTAATATGACTTTGTATACACACAATATAGTACAGGACGTGGATGGAACCAGACCTCAAGTGTCAAGCCTCAAACTTGTATGACAGTAATCACAATTCCAATTAAGGCCACTGTTTTTTAATTTGCTGGTTTTCAGTCCAGCCGACCCTATTTTTTCTGATTTTAAGAAAATTTTTTAAAAAAATTGACGTTTCAGCCTTTATCTTTTTCAGACGACCCCAACAAATACATTGTCATGATTGTTGCTGAATTTTTTTAAAAAATTCTGCATAGCAACATTTTCTTGAAATCAAATGCGTTAAGTAATTAATGAACTTAAAATATTTATTACATATTAAAACTTTCTTAAACAAAAACCCAGATTCATCCATGTCATATCTAGAATTTTGTTGAATTTCTTAATCATTAAATAGAAAGGAGTAGGTTCGGTAAGGTCCTTAAATGGCCCCTTTTTTATAGCCTCAATTTCAAATTAGGATTTATTGACCAAAATCACAATACATTATAGCTAGTATAGTGACAAGATAGGAAATAAGTGATTTTGTTGAAAATTTACGTTTCTGTGTTTTATTTTGACGTCAAAAGTTGTATTCATATTGTTTAAATTTGCATGGTTGACATTCCGCCGATTTTGTGAAATTTCATCACAATCTCATATCTTGACCTTTTTGGTATGAAAAAAATTAACGTGCTAGAATAAAACATTGACAACCATAGTTTTATTTTACTTTCTATCATGCCTTTATGTCAACTTAAACATTTTTTGTCTTGTTATATTGGACTTTATAATTGGGGACAAACATGGCCCTTACCAACCTAACTCCTTTGATCCTTTACAGTGATTTGATAATAGTGAGTCTTTTTGAAATTTTCCATCTGTTTTCAATTAATAATCTGTATAGTCTCGGAACAATGTATCTAACGGGAAATGAATCTGATAGGCTTTTCAGTATAACATTAATAAAATCTCGGACTCTACGAGACTCCGCAAGATCTATAGATTTTGGTAGGGTCTGACTGAAAAACTATCGGAACTGCACAAAAAATTAACCACATAATTCAAATCGTAGATATATACAAGCGGTATCATAAAGTAGATATATTTTGTAATTTGGGAATCATCTGCAGCAATCAGTGCCATTTTGTAATACCATGATTCCATTCTATACCATTATGTGATGAAATGAATTCGATTATAATACATTTAATTTGACAGATAACAAGTTCGATACGCTGGTGTCACTTTTAAACTATGTTTGAGAACATGTTATAGATTTTATAAGATATTATTAGGATATTAGTGGATACATTTTAACACGTCCGTTTCCGTATTGTATCATTTTAAACTATGACCCGACGATAAAATCGGCTTCAATTAGGTAGTGTCAATTAAGTCCCGTCAATATATATTTTCTTGTTGTAGTTGACAGGAAGTACTATCGACACAGTGTTTGTGACAATATGAAGGAGAACACCTATATATTGCTAGTAGTCAAAAAAGGAACATTTCAACAGAATCAAACAACTCCTTAAACAGCCTCATGATATGCAATACAATACAATTTGAATTTGGAATAAACAGGCAGACAACTAGAAAAGATGTTTCTTCTTTCTTTAACAAAAAGATAATACATAAAGAACATGTGTGAGCACGCTCACATATCCAACGCTCCCACATAATCATTGGACACACACTTCTCACCAGATTCCTAAGTTCAAAGACTCATAACTCTACAAATTTCAACTGATAAAAATGTTCTTGTGGATATGCTCATTAACATATAATGTCATCATTAAATACAAAATTTCATGAAATCATGTAGTGTTGTTTCAGAGGAATTATGACTATAAACTGCTGCAGTAGTATATTTTGGCAAAAATTCTAAATTCAAGGGGGCAAACACAACTCCAAGAAAAAAAATCGTAAATTCTTATCGATGTGCACATCTACATCGTATGTCCTTATTATCTACAAAGTTTCATTAAATTATGTTGTGTGGTTTCAGAGGGGTTGCGATGACAAATTGTAGCGGTAGTATATTGAGGCAAATAAGTTCAAAGGGGTGTGACTACTAGAAAACAAGCATTCTGCGAGTATTGCATGGCACTACATAGTCCCCTACCGGGAAAAAAAATGATTATACTGGAACTTCTTCTATAACCTGTCATGGTGTAACAAAAAAGAAATTAACAGTTCATTATATTTAAGCATGACTTAAGACAGTGTGAACCACAGGCACTTGTCTCAGAAAAAACAATTTCCTATATATCTCGTCCTTAATATAACACAAGGTACTAATCTTAATTTTTTGAAAAATGTCAACTAGCAACAAAAAAATCATGTTGATCGACTTCTGCTGCTAATGATCCCGACAACAATGGTAGTCTTATCATATACCATTGTGTAGATAAATCAATTACGATTTACGGCATTATAAGTTTAAGTAGGTGTGACTACAGAGAAATTGAAAAATAATGGAAATTCAGGACTGGGTGCCATTTTTCAAAAAGTACCTTGTGTTATACGTATTACGGTATATAGGAAAAAAAAATTCTGAGACAAGTGCCTGTGGTGTGAACAACTGATTATATGAAGACCAAGGACGGATTAACAGACAGACGGACGGACGGGTCAAACACATTATACCCTCTGCAACTTCATTCTTTACTTGGGGTATAATTAACATGGCATATAATACTTGGAAATTGTTTTTTTTTTCAATATGAACAGTGAAGATTGATCAGTCTGTCAGTCTGGCATGCAATGGCTATTTTGTATGTACCAGATTACATCTTCTGGTAAGTACAATACATTTGATGCTTACATGATATACTTCATGCTTATGTAATTTTATCGTATTTGTCCTCTCACAGTCACTTCTAATTTTGGATTTCAAATGCTAATAAATTTGTCGTTTTATATTTTCTCTGAAGCTTTCCTCTTTTTCAATGAATGATTTTTATATTAACTGTGGTAAAGTAAGTGGAAGTGATTTTTTCAGATGTAACTTCTTGTTAATGTTCTGCAATACTTCAAATTATTTAAATAAGGCTAAACATACTTTTTTTATTTAAAATATCAGTTACCCATCTCCTATTTCTGCTATTACTAAAAATAAAATAAATGGGAAATGTATCCTTATAACGTTATAAAAAGGGACATAACTCAAAAAATGTAAAAGTCACGCTACCCAAGTGTGTACTTGAACTGTGGTTTGTTTTAATGAGAATTGTGTATGGGTTTTTATAACATTTGGTTGAGGCAAACTTAAGAGAACGGAAATGAAGAATTCAACATTTTTTCAATTTCGACTAAAGGGGCATATCTCTAGAACAGTAGAAGTTCAAATTGATCTGTGTTTTGTGGTTATAACCATTGTGCATAAGTTTCATAACATTTGGAGAACGGAAACGAATAACTCAACATTTTGTTAATTTGGAAAGGGGCATAACTTTAGAACAGTAAAATGACGCCACCAATAATTAAAATATGATTTATGTTTTGTGGTAGTAAGCAATGTTTATAAGTTTCATATCACACTAAAGCTAGAGAATGGAAACTGATTTAGAGATGCACTGACGTTCCGACAGACGGACAAGGGTAAAACATAATGGCCCCTCGGCTATGGCGAGTCAGAAAAAACTAAAACCAGATGCTCGGCAGGGCGCAGCTTAATACAACCATAGAGGTCGAACCCCGAACAGTTGGGGCAAGTATTGGCACAACATTTAGGCTTGATACAGCTCTGAATTTGGATTGTGATTAAATAGTTGACACAACATAGGTTTCTGACACAGAATGAATGTGGTCTAAGAACTTAAACTTAAAAACTTAAAAATTTATTAAATTGGACATTTACCTATTATGGTCCAATATCCAAAAGCTAAATACATTGTTAGATTCAGCATATCATAGAACCCATTGAATTCAATTTTTGATCAAATAAAATAATGTTCAATTTTAGACCCTTTAGACCTCAATGTGGACCAATTTAATAACCGGGCCCAAATATTAACAAGAATGTGTCCAAAGTACACAGATGCCCCACTCGCACTATCATTTCCATGTTTAATGGACAGTGAAATTGGATAAAAAAATCTAATTTGGCATTAAAATTAGAAAGAGTATACCTTATCGAACATGTGTACTAAGTTTCAAGTTGATTGGACTTCAACTTCATCAAAAACTGCCTTGACCAAAAACTTTAACCTGAAACTCCCATTTACATTTTCTATGTTCAGTGGATCGTGAATTTGGGATCAAAAGTCTAACTTGGCTTTGAAATTAGAAAGATCAAATCAAAAGCAACATGTGTACTAAGATTCAAGTCGATTGGACTTCAGCTTCATCAAAAACTACCTTGACCAAAAACTTAAACTTGAAAGCGGGACGAATGGACGAACAGACGAACCGACAGACGAAACAGACGAATGGATGTACAAACCATAAAAATCTTAATACATGGTTAGATTCAGCATATTGAAGAACCCCATATTTTCAATTTTTGTTGAAATCAAACAAAGTTTAATTTTTGACCCTTTGGACATTAATGTATACCAATTTGAAAACGGGACAATACTGTGCAATTGAAGATTTCTTGCTATTGTGCAATACTGTGCAATTGAAGATTTCTTGCTATTGCGGAATACTGTGCAATTGAAAATTTCTTGGTATTGCACAATACTTAATATAATAATTTTGGACCCCAATTTGGACCAACTTGAAAACTGGGCCCGCATATACTCAAAAATTTAAGTACATGTTTAAATTCAGCATATCAAAGAACCCCAAGAATTCAATTTTTGTTAAAATCAAGCTTAGCTTAATTGTGGACCCTTTGGATCTTAATGTAGACCAATTTGAAAACAGGACCAAAAATTGAGAATCTGAATACACGGTTAGATTTGGCACATCAAAGAACCCCAACAATTTATTTTTTTATGAAATCAAACAAAGTTTAATTTCGGACCCTTTTGGCCCCTAATTTGTTAGGACCAAAACTCCCAAAATCAATACAAACCTTTATTTTGTGGTCATAAACCTTGTGTTAAAATTTCATAGATTTCTATTAACTTATACTAAAGTTATTGTGCAAAAACCAAGAAAAATGCTTATTTGGGACCTGTTTTTGGCCCCTAATTCCTAAACTGTTGGGACTAAAACTCCCAAAATAAATCCCAACTTTTCTTTTGTTGTCATAGACCTTATGTTAAAATTTCATAGATTTCTGTTTACTTATAATAAAGTTATTGTGCGAAAACCAAGAAAAAATTGGGCCCTTTTTGGACCCTTTTTCCTAAACTGTTGGGACCAAAACACCCAAAATCAATCCCAACCTTTCTTTTTATGGTCATAAACCTTGTGTTTAAATTTCATAGATTTCTAATCATTTTACTAAAGTTTAGAGTGCGAAAACCAAATGTCTTCGGACAACGACGACGATGTCATACCAATATACCACCAAAATTTTTTCCATTTTCTTCGGTCGTATAAAAACAGAATTTATGCTTATTGCATTTATTTTTTGGGGGGTTTTCAGATAACATGCATGCAAGGGAAAGCTGCAAATTAAATTAGAAGAATAAACCATCTGAAGAAAAACTGAACGGACATAACTCTAGAATGGTAACACTGATGCCACCAAAATTCAAACTTGATCTGTGTTGTGTGGTAATAAGCATTGTGCTTAAGTTTCAAAACATTTAGTTGAGGCAAACTAAAGTTTTAGAATGAAAACTAATTTAGAAACATACAGATGTACAGACAAGGGTAAAACTCAATGAAACCAGAAATTACCAGTATATATGTATACAGGGTTTCCCCTGGGTTAAATGTTTTTTTGGCAACCTCTTTCGCCAAAACAATATATTTTTCGCCACTTTATTATTTTTTTCGCCAAGTAACATAAATATATTTTTCGTTTAAAATTTACCTTTTTTTCTAACACCCCTCCCCCTTTCCCTTAAATAAGATGATTTTGCCCCATTGTGTCTATGAATTTTCTCTCAAACTTATTTTAGAGTCTACATTTTAATAAATAACACTTAACATTTTCTTCAAAACAACAGAATTTTTTTTAACTTAAAAGGGAAAAATATTCATTGTATTTTAAACAACTTTCCTAATGAGGGACCCACTATACTTAAATAAAAAAGAAGATATTAGTCCTGGAATATTACAAAATTAATGGACATGTTTTGGTCATATAATACCAGTATAGTTCGTAGGGAAAGAAAAATACGGATGTGCCCTTTTATACTAAGAAGTGGTTTTTACAACAAAACACATGCAATTGAGCCCTCATTTCATGTGTAGTCATTACATTGAAGGGTTACTCTCATTCGAGGGGTTGTTCCCAACCTTTTTGAGACATTTCTTCAAAACGACAGTTTTCTTTTCTTGACCATCGTAACTGAAAAAGTTGAGACGTAAAATATATGCTTGAAACACGTGTGTCACTCAAACGACTTTAAAGTAGTCTCCCTAATCAATTACCTATACTAAAGTCAAAGGATATTTAAAGTTTTAAATCGGAGATTTTTCTTGCTTTTGAATATTTTTCGTCACAACAGAATCGTTCTTTTCTAAACTATCTTTAAAAGGAGAGTAGACGTCAAAAGTTTGCTTCAAACGCATGCGTCGCAAAGTAGTGTGACAATTAGTGGAAGCCATTTAACCATATCATTTTGTCAAACAATTCAATCAACACCTTTATTAATAAGACCTTTGTTGTCGATAACTATAAAATGCAATCAGCTGATTATTGATTTTCTGTCCAAATGTTAATGAGGTCAAGGTGAATTCCGAGTATTGTCTGATCAAGTAAAGTCCAAGAAACTCGAAAAAAGTAAATAAACAAGATGGAGGAAAATAAATCGTTGTATATATTTTTTCACCAAATTCTTCCGTAAATGACGATTTTTTATAGCCACAATTATTATTGCTGAAACCCTGGATGTATACTTTTATATAATGCAATAGTTTTGTTTGTATTTTCAGATAACCTGTATGCCATGGGATCGATGCTGCAGAAGAATAAACCATCTGAAGAAAAAGTGATATCATCTGTCAAAAGTCCAGCTGGACTTAATATATATGCAAAGTCCAGCTTGACTTTATAGAGCCCAGATATTTGCCATAAATGCCAGCCGGATTTTGCTGAAAGTTCAGCTGGGGTGTCCCTTTAAAGCAATTGAAAGACAATCCAAATGAATATTAAAAGTACGGTTATAAGTACCGCTCCGTTGCGGCTGGAGTAGGTTTCATGTATTTCATACGAGTGATACTTATAACTCAATCTGTACTGGACCCATATACATTGTACCTGCCTAATAGTAAGATTGGAGGAATTTTACTACCAGAAACCTTAACCGATACTTATTATGGCATATTTTTGTCAGACCTTTAAATTTTTGTATTGGCGGAACGGATAAAAGCATTATTTACAAAATACAACTGATAAACAATTATCATTGACTTACCATAAGTGGTCCCTCTTAAAGTGACCTTATCAAAAACTTAACATTTAAACTGATTTCAAATTTCGAAGTTAATAGACCATAACAGAGGGGGCAGGCCAAATTGACAACTGCATTCCAAGTAGCACTGACTTTTGGTTTTTGGTTCACCTTAAACTGACCTAATCACAAATTGTTGACACCACCAACAGCAGGCCTAAGTCCTGTCTCCACGACTTTGTCAAGGCCAGTTGACAAAAAGTAAATATCATCTCAAATATTTTTTAATCAAAAGCTGAATGTTAATCTGATATTACCATAAACAATTTACATTTCTACAAAACCAAGTATTTGAAAAATGAAACAAGAAAGCAGGCTTTTGTGCTCAGCATAACTCCATTCGTAATTCAAATACTGGAAAGCAAGAAGTAGGTGTCTGATAGATAATCAAAGTGTTTACATGTTACAACTCATAAAAAAAAGCTGCTCACCAAATATGAAGTTATTCTGTTTTGCAATATATTTGAGAGAAAATATCAAGTATCTGCAAACAGTTAGTATGGAAATCCTATTTTCATTCCATTAACGAAATATAGTTCACCTATTGCTTATCGTATTTGCAAAATAGACATAACCAAAAAACTAACTTTGACCAATCATGCTAATGAACCATGAAATTGAGGTCAATATAAAATTAAGGAGATGTGGTATGATTTTCAATGATACAACTATCAACCAGGTTTCAAATACGTTGACATATGAAATGATCGGTCATAGCAAGGCCTTTAATGATGGGAAAAACCAAAAACATATATTTGGTCACAAAACTCGAAGACACGAAAAGGTTACATCAACTCTGATATACATGCAGATACCTGGGAAACAAACACTTACTATGAAAACTTAACATTGACCTATAATGGTTTACTTTTACAAATTGTGACTTGGAAAGAGAGTTGTATCATTGACACTCATACCACATCTTCTTATATCTAAACACAAAAACTCAACATTGACCAATTCATCATAATCATCAGGTCAAGGTAAGGTGAAATCTGCCAGACAGAAATGATCACTTTACAAAAATTATATCCATCATGCACATATAGTTTATTTACTGATTATAGCAGCTGAGATACTGACTAGACAACGGAACATGTACTTTGATCAGTGATCCATGACATGATCATGACTGGATTATAATCCCTACGTCTCACACTATGGGACTTTTGTCACATGTGAAACAAACATTATTGGTTTCTAACAATATCATGTCAGAGTTAAGTCTATAAAATGGCTACCCATTCCTTGGGGAAATAATTCTAGCAAGGCAGAATATTGCCTGAAAGTGAAAGTATGGATAAACATGTACTATAACTTCCTACAGAAGACCATGTATGTGATGGTACTTACTATGTGGTGTATTTCATATATTGGAAAGCTGCTTACACTATATAGCTCCATAGTTTGTTATTATCTATTCTATAGTGATAAATCTCAACAATACATTGCAGTTAATTGCATGACTTCGTACAAAAAAAATGTTGTTATTTTGCAATTCCTAGAGTAATAATAAACTTATAATGAAATAAAGTTAAAGAAAATTACCTTCTATCCCTAGTCCAGCAGTCACGCCTGAAAATTTCTCTGACATGGCAGTCTGAAAAATTAGGAATATGCACTGTGAATATATCTTTACTCATGTCACTTGTTGCACTATAAAAATTATAAAATATATCAACCCCCCAAAAAATACTTTATAAAACAAATGTTTCACATTATATACTATTCATATCGAACAAATTTTCATATTTTTCATGAAAAAGGGTAGCGCAAAGTAATAGAGATATATAGTTTAAAGTGTAAACATTATTATAGTAAAGGTGGTTTTGGAATTTGGAACATCCCTTTGTAGACATAAACTTGCTTCATTTTGAGTTGCAAATGCATTTTGAATGCACCTTTCAATTGAAACTTGCTACTGCGCAATACTGCGAAATTGAAAATTTCTTGCTATTGCGCAATAGTGTGCAATTGAAGATTTCTTGCTATTGGCCAATACTGTGCAGATGAAGATTTCTTGCTATTGCGCAATACTGTGCAATTGGAAATTTATTGCTATAATAATTTACACATCCTGTTTGGTGTGTATCTTCTGCCATACCATTATTATTTGCTTTAAAAGATAAATCAGATATAACCAACTTAAAATGGAAAATTTATAAGAGAAAAATGAGGAAAAAAGGGGTAAAAAAATCCCTCCCTTTTTGAAACCACTTATGATTCATCACACCAAAACTCCATCCCAACCTTCCCTGTGTGGTAGGGTACCTTGCAGTACAATTTTAGAGAGATCCATACACTTGAACACAAGTTATTGTCTGGAAACTAGACAAATGCTTATTTGGGCCCCCTTTGGGCCCCTACTTCCTAACATTTTGAGGCAATTACCCCAAAATCAATCCAAGTCTCCCCTTTGTGGTATGGTACCTTGCAGTACAATTTCAAATAGATCCATACCCTTGAACACTAGTATTTGTCTGGAAACTAGAAAAAATGTTTATTTTTGGCCCCTTTTTGGTCCCTTATTCCTAAATGTTTCGGGCAACTACCCCCAAACTCAGATCCAGCTTAAAAATTTCAGAAAGATCCATACGCTTACACACAAGTTATTGTCATATTTCTAGAAAAAAAATCTGTTTTCTTGGACCCCAAAATCAATCCCAGCATTCCCTTTGTGATATGGAACCTTGTAGTACAATGCTGGAGTGATCCATACACTAACATACAAGTTATTGTCTGGAAGTTACACAAATGCTTATTTTAGGTCTCTTATTCCTTAATTGTTGGTACCATAACCCCTAAAACCAATCCCAACCTCCCTTTTGTGGTATTGAACCTTATGGTAAAATGTCATAGAGATCCATTCACTTAAACTTAAGTTATTGTGCGAAAACCAATGTGTCTTCTGACGACAACAACAAAGACGCCGGGCGACAACGCCAACGTCATACCAAATGTATAAAAGTTGGCCTCAACCAAATGTTATGAAATTGATGCAGAATGCTTATTACCACAAAATACAGATAAAATTAGAATTTTTGTGCTGTCACTTTCACCGTTTAAGAGTTATGGCGCTTTACAAATTGATGATTTTTTTAGTTTCTGTTTTGTAACTTAGGTTAGTCTGAACAAAATGTTATGAAATTTTTATATTCAATGCTGAGTACCACAAAATAAAGGACAAGTTTGAATTGTGTGTTGTCACTTTTACTGTTCTAGAGTAATGCCTCTTTACAAATGGAAAAACTGTTGAATTTTTCGTTTTCATTCTCTAACTACAGTTTGACTCAACAAAGTGATATGAAACTTATACAAAATATCTATTACAATAAATTTCAGTTCAAGTACAAATTTGGGTAGCTAGCGTCACTTTCACGGTTCTTCAATTATGTCCTTTCTAACTTTATATTTTTTAATTCAAGCATCACTGATGAGTCTTTTTGTAGACGAAACAAGCAACTGGCGTAGAAAATTTTAATCCTCGTATCTATGTTGATTATAAACAAGAAGATGTGGTATGATTGCCAATTAGACAACTATTCACAAGAGACAAAAATAACACAGAAATCAACAACTATAGGTCACAGTAAAGCCTTCAACGATGAGCAAAGCCCATACCGCATAGTCAGCTATAAAAGGCCCCGAAATGTAAAACAATGCAAACAAGAAAACTAACGGCCTTATTAATGTACAAAAAGAAATAAACGAAAAAACAAATCTGTAACACAGCAACAAACGACAACCACTGGATTACAGGCACCGACATGCACAACGTGGCGGGGTTAAACAATATAGCGGGATCCCAACCCTCCCCTAACCTGGGACAGTGGTGTAACAGTTCAACATAATAATGATCTATAACTAGAGGCTCTAAAGAGCCTGTGTCGCTCACCTTGGTCTACATGTATGTGAATATTAAACAAAGGAAGCAGATGGATTCATGACAAAATTGTGTTTTGGTGATGGTGATATGTTTGTACATCTTACTTTACTGAACAATCTTGCTGCTTACAATTATCACTATCTATAATGAACTTGGCCCAGTAGTTTCTGTGGAAAATGTAACCGGTAGTAAAAAAATCACAAATTTTATGAAAATTGTTAAAAATTGACTATAAAGGACAATAACTCCTTAGGGTGTCAATTGACCATTTTGGTCATTTGACTTATTTGTAAATCTTACTTTGCTGAACATTTTTGCTGTTTACAGTTTAACTCTATCTATAATAATATTCAAGTTAATAACCAAAAACAGCAAAATTTTCTTAAAATTACCAATTCAGGGACAGCAACCCAACAACAGGTTCTCTGATTCATCTGAAAATTTCAGGGCAGATAAAACATGACCTGATGAACAATTTCACACCATGTCAGATTTGCTCTAAATGCTTTTAAATGCTTCTAAATGGCCATCTTGGTTGGTTTGGCGGGTCACACCACACATTTTTTAAACTAAATACCCTAAAGATGATTGTGGCCAAGTTTGAAATAATCTGGCCCAGCAGTTTCAGAGGAGAAGATTTTTGTAAAAGATCTATAAAATTTACGAAAAAGGTTAAAAATTGACATTAAAGGTCAATAACTTCTAAATGGGTCAACTGACCATTTTGGTCCTGTTGACTTATTTGTAAATCTTACTTTGCTGAACATGATTGCTGTTTACAGTTTATCTCTATCTGTAATAATATTCAAGATAATAACCAAAAACAGCAAAATTTCCCTAAAATTACAGATTCAGGGGCAGCAACCCAACAACGGGTTGTCCGATTCATCTGAAAATTTCCAGGCAGGTAGATCTTGACCTGATTAACAATTTTACCCTCATGTCAGATTTGCTCTAAATGCTTTGGTTTTTGAGTTATAAGCCAAAAACTGCATTTTACCCCTATGTTCTATTTTTAGCCATGGTGGCCATCTTGTTTGGTTTGGCGGGTCACGCCACACATTTTTTAAACTAGATACCCCAATGATGATTGTGGCCAAGTTTGAAATAATCTGGCCAAGCAGTTTCAGAGGAGAAGATTTTTGTAAAAGATCTATAAAATTTACGAACTAGAGGCTCTAAAGAGCCTGTGTCGCTCACCTTGGCCTATGTGAATATTAAACAAAGGAAGCAGATTGAAAATTGACTACAAAGGTCAATAACTCCTACAGGGGTCAATTGACCATTTCGTTCATGTTGACATATTTGTAGATCTTACTTTGCTGAAAATTATTGCTGTTTATAGTTTACCTATATCTATAATAATATTCAATATAATAACCAAAAACAGCAAAATGTCCTTAAAATTTCCAATTCAGGGGCCGCAACCCAAAAACAGGTTGTCCAATTCATCTGAAAATTTCAGGGCAGATAGATCTTGACCTGATTAACAATTTTACTTCATGTCAGATTTTCTCTCAATTATTTGATTTTTGAGTTATAAGCCAAAAACTGCATTTTACCCCTATGTTCTATTTTTAGCCGTGGCGGCCATCTTGGTTTGATGGCCAGGTCACCGGACACATTTTTTAAACAAAAAACCCCAAAGATGATTGTGGCCAAGTTTGGATCAATTTGGCACAGCAGTTTCAGAGAAGAAGATTTTAGTAAAAGATATATACAATTTACGAAAAATGGTTAAAAATTGACTTTAAAGGGCAATAACTCCTAAAGAGGTCAACTGACCATTTTGGTCATGTTGACTTATTTGTAAATCTGACCTTGCTGAACATTATTGCTGTTTACAGTTTACCTATATCTATAATAATATTCAATATAATAACCAAAAACAGCAAAATTTCCTTAAAATTACCAATTCAGGGGCTGCAACCCAAAAACAGGTTGTCCAATTCATCTGAAAATTTCAGGGCAGATATATCTTCACCTGATTAACAATTTTACCCAATATCAGATTTGCTCTAAATGCTTTGGTTTTTGAGTTATAAGCCAAAAACTGCATTTTACCCCTATGTTCTATTTATAGCCATGGCGGTCATCTTGGTTAGTTGGCGGGGTCACCGGACACAATTTTTAAACTAAATACCCCAATGATGATTGTGGCCAAGTTTCAAATAATTTGGCCAAGCAGTTTCAGAGGAGAAGATTTTTCTAAAAGATTACTAAGATTTACGAAAAATGGTTAAAAATTGACTATAAAGGGCAATAACTCCTAAAGTGGTCAACTGATCATTTTGGTCATGTTGACTTATTTGTAGATCTTACTTTGCTGAACATTATTGCTTTTTACAGTTTATCTCTATCTAAAATAATATTCAAGATAATAACCAAAAACAACAAAATTTCCTTAAAATTACCAATTCGGGGGCAGCAACCAAACAACAGAATGTCAGATTCATCTGAAAATTTCAGGGCAGATAGATCTTAACCTGATTAATAATATTACCCCTGTCAGATTTGCCCTAAATGCTTTGGTTTTTGAGTTATAAGCCAAAAACTGCATTTTACCCCTATGTTCTATTTATAGTCATGGCGGCCATCTTGGTTAGTTGGCGGGGTCACCGGACACAATTTATAAACTAGATACTCCAATGATGATTGTGGCCAAGTTTGGTTAAATTTGGCCTAGTAGTTTCAGAGGAGAAGATTTTTGTAAAAGTTAACGCCGGACGACGACGACGACGACGAACAACGCCGGACGCCGGACGCCAAGTGATGAGAAAAGCTCACTTGGCCCTTTGGGCCAGGTGAGCTAAAAAAGGTTAAAAATTGACATTAAAGGGCAATAACTTCTAAATGGGTCAACTGACCATTTTGGTCCTGATGACTTATTTGTAAATCTTACTTTGCTGAACATTATTGCTGTTTACAGTTTATCTCTATCTGTAATAATATTCAAGATAATAACCAAAAACAGCAAAATTTCCCTAAAATTACAGATTCAGGGGCAGCAACACAACAACGGGTTGTCCGATTCATCTGAAAATTTCCGGGCAGGTAGATCTTGACCTGATTAACAATTACCCCATGTCAGATTTGCTCTAAATGCTTTGGTTTTTGAGTTATTAGCCAAAAACTGCATTTTACCCCTATGTTCTATTTTTAGCCATGGCTGCCATCTTGTTTGGTTTGGCGGGTCAGGTGCGCTAAAAATCAATTGAAAAAGGCTAAACTCATCAGATGGATACGATTAGAAATACATTTAACAAAAACAAAGAGTGGACGTGGCCGGGTTACTTAACATCCCAACAACAAAAAGACACTAAGTACAGATCTAAGAGTACTCGCAGTTGATAATATGTGTAGCTCTCTATTAATTATAGCTAAAAACAAACAAACAAAAAAGACTCAGCATAACTTAATTTATTTAAACTTTTTTGTAGATTTTCTTTCCTCATCAATTAAGTAATATCAGGACTGTAGCTGATGAGTTCACTCAAATGCAAATAATTTATCACTTTTAAACAAAACAAAGTTTTTTCCAAAAATAAAAGATCAAATGTCTTCAACAAGAATGTACACGCTTAAATGTCTCGACTCCTTTACTGACTATTGATTTCATGAAAGTCTTAAAGATAAAGGTTTAACTAAAAGTATTACACAAGTTAAACATTAAAGATGTGACATTAAGGTCAAGGTCAGATAAATTATA